>BSBN01000510.1:1345410-2690821 GCA_027924645.1 Cunninghamia lanceolata | reverse complement strand
TGCACATTAAAGACATGGAAAAGAGAGTTGATACTATGGTAAGCTAATTGATTATAACTCTACACACATTTTAGGTATTATCCACAAGTGGCTAGAACTACTAGGCAACATGTCACCATATCACTAATTGATAGATAAATTTGTAGACACCTAAAATCTACCTTGTCCTTACGACATCACCTAGACACTCACCTTGTGACATCTTTCATCCTAGGCCCCTTTCATTAGCTAATTAATTAAATAAATTGTATTTATTTGATTAATTTAGTCCATGCTTCCCTTTAGCCATAGTAATTAAATAAATTTTATTTAATTTATTAATTTATTTCTCCCACTTTGTCCTATAATTAATGATTTTTATTATTTAATTAATTATTTTTAACTTATTCTAATCCTTATATGCTTTTACCTATTAGTCTTAGCTGACCTCATGAAAATAGGTCCTATCCTTCCCACATCCAAGATCATATAAATATCACTATCAATCAAGTCATTTATCACATGTAGCTTTCAAGTACTACTATGCTGCTAGTGTGAGGAATCAACATTATCAATATCATATATCATTATCAAGCATCATTGGAGCACACCCACCATTCGTCATGGGGCAACAAGGGCTATTTTGGTAACATTATTTGGTTATATTCATTTGATATCTTTAGTCCTTTGCTCCATCCAACATGATGTAGATGTGAAATAAGAGCTTTCATTGTGTATTGTTTCCAATTTTATATTTCATATTTTCTGCATCATACAAAATTATTCTTAGTGAGTAATTTGTGTTAACCCCTAATATTGATTTATAGACTAATAATAGAAAAGTTAACTTGTAGAATGACTGTAGTTAATAATTTGCATTATATAAAATATAGTATATAATAATAAGTATAATTAATATATGTTTTTATATACAAAATAGATATAATTAAATAATAGATAAATGATATTATATAAAAAACCATTAAAGCATACAATATAGTTAAGATGGAATAGAAAAAATTAACTCTATATGCTAACAAATGGTGTCAAGATGTGTTTCTTACTTAAAGGATGAGTATGTTGTTAGGTCCCCTTGGGTCTAGAAAGACAACTGTGTACCTAGAGAGAGATGGAGAGAGGTAGAGATAGATAAAGAGGGGTAGATGAAGAGATAGAGAGATGAGAAGAGAGAGGTAGAGATAGGGATAAATATAGAGAGGGAGTGAGAGAGATAGAGATGGAGAGAGAGAGAGAAGGAGAGGGAGAAAATGAGATATTGAGAGAGAGAGAGGGAGAGAGAGAGTGGTATGCCAGGAGTTGCATACACACCCACCTTTTTTTGAACAAATTGGGACCCTCCTTTTATGTTTTTATTGTTTTGTCTTGTTTTTGGTCCTTTGATCACCTTCTAAGTCTTAGGTTTTGCCTTAGACATTTGTTTAGCTTCAAAACTTGTGTTTTGAAACTTTTTTGTGAAAGTGTTAGAAGTTTCCAAACTCCTGGGATCCTGGCTCTCGGGTCATTTCCTAGATCAGGGCTTTGTTTGTTGTTTTATGATGATTTGATCAAGACCTCAGGCCCTGAAAATCTTTTTGGTTCTTTTGGACATTGGTCCAGAAGTTCATGTTTGTGTCGTGTAACTTCTCCCAACCTACCGCATTTATTATGGTACATTTTGATCAAATGTAAAAGTATTTAATCATTTTTATTACATTTCCTCCTCATTCTACTTTTTGTTTGTCAATTTTAAGCATACTCGATCCCTAAAATTCATTATTGCACTCAAAAGTTTCAATTCAAAGTTGATTAATTGATTTCTAGTGGTATTTCATGTCTAAGAGCTTGTTGGTTCACGTGTTCACTCTTCTTCGCTTCCCCCTCCAGTTTTCACACTCTTCAGGTAGAGTTTTGCATCCTTCCTTATTATTTTGGTGTTGTGATTTTGTTCTTGCTTATTTTTCTTGTTTGGTTTTGGTGTTTGTTTCGTGTTTTCTCTCTATTTAGTGTGTTGTGTCTTTTCTATTTTTTGTTATTTTTTTTGCTTTTTGGTTTTCTATTTTAGGTTAGGGTTTAATTTCCTATTAGTTTAGTTTGTTTTCTGTTGGTTTGGTAGATTAGATTTCTTTCATGCATTAGGTTTTAGAGGAATAAATTGGACTCCTAGGTTTAAATTTAAAATCTAGCCCTAGATCTTCAAAACTAGTCATACCCTAGTTCCCTCCTTAAAAAATTTTGAAACAGATCCTTTTCGGGACTTTGGGCCCCAAAAGGATGTTTTGGACTCAATGGAGAAATGTCCAAATCCTATTTTGACCTTTGCCCCCATGGGCTTTGCTTTAGATCACATTAAAATGATAAGTGCAGAATGCCCTTTTGGGGCTTTGGGTCCCAAAAGTGTCTTTTGGACATTGAGACCAAATAACTAAAATCCACTCGGAACCCCACTTTCTGCAGCAGATTTTGACCTAGAAAACTTTCAGCAAAAAGTTCCTTTAGGACCTCAGGTCTTGAAGGTATTTTCGATCCCAACTTTAAAATATCCAAAATCTAAATGGAACCTCGCGCCTTGTGATTATGCTTTAGACTTAGAAACTTTCCACAAAGGTTCCTTCAGTACTTCGGGTCCTGAATGCATTTATGGACCTTTTGAAAAAGGGTAAGTGCACAAAGATGGGGGTACCAAAAGGAGGTCTTAAGTGGCCACTTTTATTCTGAAATCAGGAAAGATTGATGTTGAATGAGAAATTGAAGATAGTTACACTCAAAATTTGAAGATGCAACAAAACCAAGAGCCATAGTGCTCTGAATCTAGTTTCTAAACTACTAATTCTTTTTAAAATGGTTGAGATTAAGGGGTTCAAAAAGGGAGGTCACAAAAATCAGTCCTATTTTTTTCAAAAAACATAACATAGTGTTTAGTGTGGCCCCCCTAAAATGTTTAAGTTTTTTTTAGGATTTCAAAAATCACTTCGGTGATAAATTAGCTAACACAATGTAGTTTATCCCTGATTTTTCTAATATTTTTTTCATGAATAAATGATTTTTACTAATTTTCAAAGTGGACACATCCTGAAAAATAGAAAATTGAGCATGCTCCCCCCTAAATTTTTTGAAAACTAATCAAAAATTTAATATTTTTGAATATGTGTACAATGGAGTCTAGTTTCTAAAAATGTAATTTATTCAAAATTTTGATGAACGGTTAAAAAGTTAAAAATACCACACTAGTTTTTAACAAAAAATAGATACACTAATAAAAGAAATTAAAGATGAAAACCTTAACATACTCAAAACATGAAAAAAATATATGGTTAGAAAGCTAAGAGAGATATTAACATTATCATGGTAGTTTTTTGACTTGTCATTGAAACAAGTGCAAACCTGATGGGGAGCACGCTCAAGATTATGTAAAAAATTTTATAATCTACAAAAACATGTCTTTGGATGTTCAAAACTTAGTCCAAGTATTTGGGTTGGAAGCCCAAGGCAAATCCAAGCCAAAGGCTTGGAAACTACCAAAGAAAACAATAATGCGAGCACGACCTTCTCTCTCTCTCTCTCTCCCATTCTCTATCGATTCTTCCCTCTCTTCTCTCTCTTACTCACCTCTCTGTGGCCACTCTAGGTCTCTTCCTCTCTACCTCTCCCTCCCTCCTTACCCCTCTCTATTATTCTCTCTCCCCTCCTCTACTCTCTCTACCTCTTCCGCCCTCTCCCTTCTCTCCCCTCTCCCTCTCCCTTACCTTACTATCCTACCCTCTCTCTCACCTCTCTCTCTACCTCCCTCCTCTCTCAGAGGTCTCACCTTATATAACCTCCCTTCCCCTCTCTACCTCCTACCCCCCCCTCTCTCTCTCTGGTTGAGTGTATAGGGTTTAAGGTCTAGCATATAGGCTTTAAGGCATAGGGTTGAGGGTTCTAGCGTATAAGCTTTAAGGCATAGGGTTGAGGAATAGGGTTCAAGGTTGAGGGTATTGGTTATAGGTATTTATTAATTAAGACAACACTTAAAACTTTCCATGCATGACAAAATGCCCTCACATTATAATGTGCCCGTGTTATAACGCACACTCGCATTATAACATGAGCGTGTTTTAAGGAACAAAAAATAGACAAAAAGGATGTGGAATTCATGAATCAGACCCACATGCTCTATTATTCTTTGCTTTTCATGCATTATCAGACAAAAAACATTTTTCATAGTATATACATCGTTAGGATATGTAAATACGAGATAGGTACATGCTAAATATATGGGAATGTGTATAAGGTTAAATGAATGAGCCCAACATTGCACAAGATTGCACTATATATTATTTAATACAAATTATTAGATATATTTGTAATATAATATTATATTGTAGAATCATAACATTAAAATATATTATATTTAAATAATATATATATATTTATTTTATATATAAAATGTACATTGTAGTTTATATTTATTATTATATTTTTTATTCTATGTAATAAATTATTAAATATAAATAAATATACTATATAATTTTCTATATATAATATATTTTTTAACATAACACTATTTAAATTAATCTATAAGAAATCTAACAACTTAACTGACTTTACATGGGTTGAAAGAGAGAGGGGATGTGGAGAGAGAGAGAGAGTAATCTAATCACACCAAGGGTAATCAAATACCCCTATTGTTGGCGCTTATGCTTTTTCTCCCTTATAATTATACCAGAGTGACCTAGATTAAGGGATCTATAGTTGAGAAGGCATTGAATGATAGTGTGTGTGCATCAGTGGTTAAGTAGGTATGACTAAGCATGGCATCTTTGTTTGGGCCAATGCACATTGAAAACATGGAAAAGATAGTTGATATTATGGTAAGCTAATTGATTATAACTCTGTACACATTTTAGGTATTATCAACAAGTGGCTAGAACTACTAGGCAACATGTCACCATATCACTAAATGAAAGATAAATTTGTAGACACCTAAAATCTACCTTGTCCTTACGACATCACACATCACCTAGACACTCACCTTGTGACACCTTTCATCCTAGGCCCCTTTCATTCCTCTTTCATTAGCTAATTAATTAAATAAATTATATTTATTTGATTAATTTATTCCATGCTTCCCTTTAGCCATAGTAATTAAATAAATTTTATTTAATTTATTAATTTATTTCTCCCACTTTGTCCTATAACTAATGATTTTATTATTTAATTAATTATTTTTAACTTATTCTAATCCTTATACACTTTTACATATTAGTCTTAGCTGACCTCATGAAAATAGGTCATATCCTTCCCACACCCAAGATCATATAAATATCACTATCAATCAAGTCATTTATCACATGCAGCTTTCAAGTGCTGCTATGCTGCTAGTGTGAGGAATCAACATTATTAATATCAAATATCATTATCAAGCATCATTGGAGCACACCCACCATTCGTCATGGTGCAACAAGGACTATTGTTGGTAACATTATTTTGTTATATTCGTTTGATATCTTTAGTCCTTTGCTCGATCCGACATGATGTAGATGTGAAATAAGAGCTTTCATTGTGTATTGTTTCCATTTTTATATTTCATATTTTTTGCATCATACAAAATTATTTTTAGTGAGTAATTTGTGCTAAGCCCTAATATTGGTTTATAGACTAATAGTAGAAAAGTTAACTTGTAGAATGACTGTAGTTAATAATTTGCATTATATAAAATATAGTATATAATAATAAGTATAATTAATATATATTTTATATACAAAATGGATATAATTAAATAATAGATAAATGATATTATATATAAAAACCATTAAAGCATACAATATAGTTAAGAAGGAATGACAACTTTAACTCTATATGCTAACAAATGGTGTCAAGATGTGTTTCTTACTTAAAGGATGACTATGTTGTTAGGTACCCTTGGGTCTAGAAAGACAACTGTGTACCTAGAGAGAGAGATGGATAGAGGTAGAGATAGATAGAGAGGGGCAGATGAAGAGATAGAGAGATGAGAAGAGAGAGGTAGAGATAGGGATACATATAGAGAGGGAGTGAGAGAGATAGAGATGGAGAGAGAGAGAGAGGGAGAGGGAGAGATTGAGAGATTGAGAGAGAGAGAGGGAGAGGGAGAGAGAGAGTGGTATGCCAGGAGCTGCATACACACCCACCTTTTTTTGAAAACATTAGGACCCTCCTTTTACGTTTGTATTGTTTTGTCTTGTTTTTGGTCCTTTGACCACCTTCTAAGTCTTATGTTTTTCCTTAGACATTTGTTTAGCTTCAAAACTTCTGTTTTGAAACTTTTTTGTGAAAGTGTTAGAAGTTTCCAAACTCTTGAGATCCTGGGTCTTGGGTCATTTCCTAGATCCGGGCTTTGTTTGTTGTTTTATGATGATCGGATCAAGACCTCGGGCCCCAATCATCTTTTTAGTTCTTTTGGATGTTGGATTAAAAGTTCATGTTCGTGTCGCGGTCTTCTCCCAACCTACCGCATTTATTGTGGTACATTTCGATCAAGTGTAAAAGTATTTAATCATTTTTGTTACATTTCCTCCTCATTCTGCTTTTTATTTGTTGATTTTAAGCATACTCAAGCCCTAAAATTTATTATTGCACTCAAAAGTTTGAATTCAAAGTTGATTAATTGATTTCTAGTGGTATTTCATGTCTAGGAGCTTGTTGGTTCACGTGTTCACTCTTCTTCGCTTCCCCCTCAGTTTTCACACTCTTCAGGTAGAGTTTTGCATCCTTCCTTATTATTTCGGTGTTGTGATTTTTGTTTTTACTTGTTTTGCTTGTTTGGTTTTGGTGTTTGTTTCTTGTTTTCTCTTTGTTTAGTGTGTTGTGTCTTTTTTGTTTTTTGTTATTTTTTTTTGCATTTTGGTTTTCTATTTTAGGTTAGGGTTCAATTTCCTATTAGTTTAGTTTGTTTTCTATTGGTTTGGTACATTAGATTTCTTTCATGCATTAGGTTTTAGAGGAATAAATTGGACTCCTAGGTTTAAATTTAAAATCTAGCCCTAGATCTTCAAAACTAGTCATACCCTAGTTCCCCCCTTAGAAAATTTTGAAATAGATCCTTTCGGTACCTTGGGTCCAAAAAGGATGTTTGGACTTAATGCATAAATTCCCATTTATCCTATTTTGACCTCTGCCCCCATGGGCTTTTCTTTAGATCACATTAAAATGATAATTGAAGAATGCCCTTTTAGGGCTTTGGGTCCTAAAAGGGTCTTTTGGACATTGAGACCAAATAACTGAAATCCACTTGGAACCCCGCTTTCTACAGTAGATTTTGACCTAGAAAACTTTCAGCAAAAAATTCCTTCAGGACCTCGAGTCCTGAAGGTATTTTCGATCCCAACTTCAAAATATCCAAAATCTAAATGGAACCTCACGCCTTGTGATTATGCTTTAGACTTAGAAACTTTCCACAAAGGTTCCTTCAGTACTTCGGGTCTCGAATGGATTTCTAGACCTTTTGAAAAAGGGTAAGTGCACAAAGATGGGGTACCAAAAGGGGGTCTTAAGTGGCCACTTTTATTCTGAAATCAGGAAAGATTGATGTTGGATGAGAAATTGAAGATAGTTACACTCAAAATTTGAAGATGCAACAAAACCAAGAGCCATAGTGCTTTGAATCTAGTTTCTAAACTACTAATTCTTTTTAAAATGGTTGAGATTAAGGGGTTCAAAAAGGTAGGTCACACAAATCAGTCCTATTTTTTTCAAAAAAACATAATGTAGTGTCTAGTGTGGCCCCCCTAAAATGTTTAAGTTTTTTTAGCATTTCAAAAATCACTTCGATGATAAATTAGCTAACACAATGTAGTTTATCCCTGATTTTTCTGATATTTTTTTCATGAATAAATAAATTTTTACTAATTTTCAAACTGGACACATCTTGAAAAACAAAAAATTGAGCATGCTCCCCCCTAAATTTTTTGAAAACTAATCAAAAATTTAATATTTTTTGAATACGTGTACAATGGAGTCTAGTTTCTAAAAATGTAATTTATTTGAAATTTTGATGAACGGTTTAAAAAGTCAAAAATACCACACACTGGTTTTTAACAAAAAAATAGATACACTAATAAAAGAAATTAAAAATGAGAACCTTAACATACTCAAAACATGAAAACAACATATGGTTAGAAAGCTAAGAGAGATATTAACAGTATCATGGTATTTTTTTGACTTGTCATTGAAACAAGTGCAAACCTGATGGGGAGCATGCTCAAGATTATGTAAAAAAATTTATAATCTACAAAAACACGTCTTTAGATGTTCAAAACTCAGTCCAAGTGTTTGGGTTGGAAGCCCAAGGCAAATCCAAGTCAATGGTTTGGAAACTACCAAAGAAAACAATAACGTGAGCACGACTCTCTCTCTCTCTCTCTCACTCACCCCTCTGTGGCCACTCTAGGTCTCTCCCTCTCTACCTCTCCCTCCCTCCTTACCCCTCTCTATTATTCCCTCTCCCTCCTCTCTCTCTACCTCTTACCCTTTCCCTCTCCCTCTCCCTCCCTTACTTATCTCCTACCCTCTCTCTCACCTCTCTACCTCCCTCCTCTCCTCAGAGCTCTCACCTATATACCTCCCTCCCCTCTCTACCTCCTACCCCCTCTCTCTCTTTGGTTGAGTGTATAGGGTTTAGGGTCTAGCGTATATGCTTTAAGGTATAGGGTTGGGGGTCTAGCGTATAAGCTTTAAGGCATAGGGTTGAGGAATAGGGTTCAAGGTTGAGGGTATTGGTTATAGGGTATTTATTAATTAAGACAACACTTAAAACTTTCCATGCATGACAAAATGCCCTCACATTATAAATTTCCCGCATTATAACGTACTCGCATTATAACACGAGTGCATTTTGAGGAACAAAAAATAGATAAAAAGGATGTGGAATTCATGAATCAGACCCACATGCTCTGTAATTCTTTGCTTTTCCTACATTATCAGATAAAAAACCATTTTTCATGGTATTGACATTTAGACAATCATTGTTTATTTAATCCACCACCTTTTTTTTGGTTTTTCAATGTAGAAGAAGTAAATTGAATGTTTTTAGATAGAATTTGATTATTTAAACTAATATTTTCATGTTTCATATTATTTGAATGCTAATTTTCATGTATTTAGATTGAATTTGATGATATAGATTTGTTTTTCATAAATTTGACTAATCCTATTAGAATTATATAGAATTTGACATTGAATACGAAGGAACTTTCCAAAAAGCTCAAAATTTTGAGGATTTTGAAGACAAATTTTTTAGGATTGGGCAACTCAAATCTTAAAATCTAAGGTATGTTCTTTATGTATGCATTTACTTCACTTTATGATTATGTTTGCATGAACTCTCATGTTATAGGATAGTCATGATGGAAGTGAGAGGATTATCATTTTGACAAGTTAAATTATCATGACAAAGTGAAAATTTATATTTATTTGAGATAACAATCTATGACAACAAGCCATATCACCATGGGAAGGAAATCTTCAAAGATAGTAATAGTATATATTTATGAAGGGAGTCTTATCAACATTCAAGGATAATCCTAAACTAGAGCAAGGTCATGGAAACACTTTCACTATGGAGTAGATGTGCAATCATGTTGCTATTATCCTAATTCAAACACTAACGTAAACAATTAGAAGGATACTAATGGAAATCATGTTAGTCAAAGATTATCATCCTTCTAAAATCAAGCTAAGGATTGTCACTTGAGCATACTCTCTTGCAAGAACTCTCATATCAGCCTAAAGATTATTATACCACAATAGCTATCATGCAACTGTAGGAATAGCTATGACCTCTCACCCATGGGTAGGATAGCAACTCATACATAAGGTGACAATCAAGACTAAATGATAAGTCAACCAATCTCAAATCCATGCAAAAAGATATCCATGATACTATATAAACATAGAGGTGGTCTTGAAAGGATATTCATATGGTAGGGAAGATTGTCATGGACACTAAATGGCCAAATAGGTCAACTAAAAGATAACCATACATGTCATTGGCATAGTTATTAGGACAATTATAATCACAATGAGGTTGTCTTGAATAGATAGTGACTTGTCAAGGAGTTATTAGATACTTAAGGAAGATAGAGTATTGATATTGGTGGGTGCATAGCCTTTTCATGAAATGAAGGAGTCATGCATCATGAAGTAGTAGTAAAGATCAAAATAAGGATGTCAAATTTGGTGAAGTTGCAAAAAGAAACCAAATTTGGCACTTGATTATAATTTCACAACCAATTTGAATAGAAATGGGAGAAGGATTAGAGAAGAGATTTGTCCTAAATAGGAATGAATATGTTGCATCTTTAATCTAACTTGTCATGTTTTTAGATCTTTCATTGATCTTGATTAAAATCTTTGTGTTTTATTTTTCATTTATCTCATTTTTTTGCTAACTAGTAGGAGGTTGTTCTACATACACTATTTTAACAAGAATATGACAAAGGAAGAAAGTACTAAAAGAGAACCTAAGACAAGATCAAGCAAAATGTTGTCTAAGAGAATGAGATGAACATAGGACAAATTACTGATTTGATGACCTGATTTGTTGTTGTTCTAAAAAAACCACGCTCCATACAATTTTATCTATAAATATGAGAATAAAATAAGGTACAACGGTAGAAAATTATTCTATTTCTATAAGGAAGTTGTCTTTCTATTGAAGATTTATGATAAAAGAAGGAATACTACATGATTTGAAGATCCTTATAGAACAATTTATGGTTGTCAACTAAAGTTGTTACCTTGGAAATTTTAACAAACCATCTCATACTTGACTTGGATTTACTCACAAAATTTACTAAGAAGTAAATGAACATGTTTAAACATGAGTGAATTTTTTTTTTATCATTTATCATTTGCATAGTCACAAGAAATAAATACATATCTTTTCTAAATATTTTTCAACCTTGAAATTACAATATATTCAAAGATAAAATCATAGTGAAATCATATCACTTTACATTTACAAATATTTCACACTTGACATAATGAAAAAGTTTACATAAGTTCAATAATCATAAGTCAATCATAAAGTATACTACATCTGGAATCTTGGTATCTATCACACAAGTCTCAGCGAGTCTTCTGCTACATAGGGAGAGCATCATCCGAGTGTTTTACCTCCAACCACAAACTGGTGGTCCCCCACACACCTTCCTTCCTAGAAGTGGCCCCACCCTTCACGAAGAGTATAGACATAAGGAACCAATAGGTTTCCATCTAAGTCCTAGTGTTGTGTCCTACATAACTCAATCAACCATACAAATCTAGACAATTTTCTAGCTAAGTATGATCATTATGATAGGTCACACAATCTAGACATGGTGAACTGACTAATGCATACAGAGACAAATGCATCACTTTGGCTAGAGTTTCTATATAAACCTAGACATTTGCATTAAATGTAGTCGTGTGTTCACACACCTCTAAGGTTTGTCTCATCTTCCTTCTTTCTCTTTCTTGTCTATTTCTTCGTGTTTTATTAGTGATGTTTGCAAAAGGATTTTCATGATTTTCCATAGTTTTTGACATCTTAGAGGAGGAATTTGGTACCAAATTGATCTTTTGTGATAAATTGCTTTGTTCTTTTTGGTTATCTCTCGATCCTTGTAAGGATGATGGAGGAGAAACCTCAGCAAAAACTCCTTTACCTTGTGGTTGAGGGAGTTCTTTCAGTTCAGGTTGTTCTACACTTTTTATTTGTTCAATAGGAGGTCTAGTCAATTTTATTATTAACTTTGCTTTGTATCTTTGATATGCAAGGAAGAATTGATCTTCTCATGGTTGAGCATACTCAGTAGGCTATGGCCAAAAGTAACCTAGGATTAAGCTTCCACGAGAAACCATAGGTTTCCATCTACTATGGTTGACAACATGTACTCTCCCTTGATGAGGAAATTTTAAACATTTATGAATTGTAGAGGGCACCACTTTCATGGATTTGATCCATGGATGGCCTAGTTTCACATGAAATAGATTAGAGGTGGGAATGATATCAAATTATTGTTCCAGAGCTTTCTCCACTACTTTAATCAATAATGTAATCTTCCCAATAGCTAAGAGGAAAGCTCCATTATGTGTCTTAACCATCATGTTTGTGGATTTATAACATTCCTGTATCAAATCATGCACGTAGAGGAACTCTTTAGTAATTACATTCATAATACAATGAGGATCGATAAGGACTCCTCTTGTAGGATTTTCACTTATATGTGTGGTAATGTAAAGAGGTCCCTCAATGTGTGCAACTATTCGGTCATGTGGTGTAAAGGATATTTCCGGTTCAGGAGTCTTCCTCTTCCTATAAACTCGAGGATGGACCATACCACCGGTATTTTGATGAGAAGCCATGTATGTGAAACTATTTCACACTAAAGCACTAGTTAGAGGAAATCAAGTTTTTGAAAATAAAAAATACATGAATTTTACTACAAAGTAAGGATGATGTGAATAGTGCTTCACAACAAGGCAATATGAATGATTATAAAATTTTCATAAATAGTTGTGAAGGGAGTGTGTAAAAACCCTTAATGTTGAAATACACACTGTGTAATTGCAAAATTTGAAATTTAAATGCAATAATGCACAGAGAAGTTGTTGCAAGTATGTGCAGTTTGTGTTGTCATTGATGTGAACAAGTTTGTGTTGTCACTAGTGTCAACTGTATGAGCAAGAGATTATTGCAAAAGTGTGAGAAGTTTGTATTAAGTTGATGTTATCACTAATGATGAGGAAGTGTTTCTGGTGCTTGGTTTGTGCTTTTGAGAAAACTTGAATAAAAGAGGAAACAATGTGTTGTAAAGGTGTTCTGGCATATAGAGTGGTGTTTTGGTTTGGCTCCGCATTTCTTCTATGTTGAAGATCTGCTCATACAGTTTGGATATGTTGATCAGAGGTGTTTAGAGGTGCTGCATTTAGAATTTGGTGTGTTGGGTCATCGTGCAAAGGAAGGTGTGTTCACCAGTGTGTGAACTATGTATTGCAGAGGTGTCTGGGAGAAATGTTTTTACTCCACATTTCTCTGCAAAGTGGTTTCAAGTATTGCTATTTTGGAAGTGTGCTTTTAAGGTTCATATCTATCTTTAGTTGAAGTTGTTCATGGTTTGGTGCTCTGCAGGCTGATTTCTTGTGTTGCAGTGTATGACAAAGATGTTTGAGCATACTGGGTGTGTACTTTCTTTAGGTGAAAGTTGTTGCAAAGGAATTTGTTGGATTTTAGGATGTTTGTGGGATATTTTAGATTGTGTTCAAGCATGGTGTGTAGTCTGCAAGTTGTCTTTGGTTTTGAGGAAGTGTGTACTTAAATATTTATGGTGTTAACACAGATTCGACCGACCTTGGGTGTTTACACTAATTGCAAATTTGTGTATGACAAAGATGTTTGAGCATACTGGGTGTGTACTTTCTTTAGGTGAAAGTTGTTGTGAAGGAATTTGTTGGATTTTAGGATGTTTGTGGGATATTCTAGATTGTGTTCAAGCATGGTGTGTGGTCCACAAGTCATCTTTGGTTTTGAGGAAGCGTGTACTTAAATATTTATGGTGTTAACATAGGTTCGACCGACCTTGGGTATTTACACTAATTGCAGATTTACTTCGATGATTGTGGAAGTGTGGTGAGGTGTTTATGAATGGATTTAGCTCCAAGATAAGGTGTGTTGTGGTCTACCTTCATTTCTTTCCACCACGGGAATGTTTTGGTGCTAACCTAATTTGAATTTACATGGTTAAGGTGCTTTGCCAACTTTGGAGAATGTTTTCAATGTTGAAGATAGTATAAATAAGTGTTGAGTTGTCAAGGGATGTGAGGTATGTGTGATGTGGTAGAGTGTGAATTTGTGAAGTACAGTGCAATCTTTCATGTGTTAGATTACTGGATGCAGTGAGCAGAAGGTGTCTACAATTCTTTAGTATGACTGCGAAGGTGTTGGTGCTATTGTGGTGGACTTCTATGTTGCATTGAGATGGTTCTCTCATTGTGACATTCTTCTCTATCTTCTTTTTTGTTATGGTAGTGAGCCTTTTTTTGGGCAGTGAGCCCTCCAGCAGTGAGCCTTTCTATTAGGCAGTGAGCCCTCTGATAATGAGCCCTATTGTAGTAAGTGTTGATACTACTTTATATTGTGAGCTAATCCTCACCATGATTTTTCCCTTCTTGGGTTTTCCACGTAAATCTGGTGTTCTGTTGTGTATGTTGTTTTGGTTCAGTTTCTATTATTTGCTTAATCATCTTAACAGTCTAAGGGTTAATTAAATTTATGTGGATCTAAATGTGTATGAGGGTTTTGGAATTATAAGTTACAACTGATTCACCCCCGCCCCTCTTAGTTGTCTTGTGCAATCAACAATTGGCATCAGAGAAAGGTTCCTTGGAAGAAATCTTAATTGCTTGAGGTAGATCTGGGATGGCACACAAGAAAGATGTTCCCTTGTTTGATGGATTAGACTATACATTTTGGAAAATAAGGATGGAAGGTTATCTAATTTCTCTTGGGTATGAAATCTAGAAGTCTATTGAGTCTGCTTACACTATACCTGAGAATGGTTCGAGTACTACTAATGAGATCAACGCTTATGAAAACAATGGTAAAGAAAGATATGCTCCTTTAAGTGGTCTTACTAATTTTAAATTGGTGAAAGTTATGAATCTAAAAACTGCTAATGAACTTTGGGAAAAGTTAAAAAGCATTTATGAAGGAGATGATAAGGTCAAGCAAGCTAAGATGCAAAATCTAAAAATCATGTTTGAGACCATGCGAACGTCTGAAGATGAAAACATCACAAGCTACTTACAGAAGGTGGATGAAGTTGTCAATAGCATCAGAGGTCTTGGTGGTGAACTGGAAGAAAAAGAAGTGGTATTGAAGGTACTCAGGACTCTTCCCAAAGCTTATAGTCATAAAGTTTATGCTATTGAAGAATTACAAAATTTGGATCAATTTACTATCTAAGATCAGGTGTGTGGCACTTTTACTACTTTTGAAATGAGAGAATTTGGTACAAGTCGTGCAAAACTTGAGACTGCTTTTAAGGTTGGGAAATAAAAAATACTGTGGAATCAGATCAGGAGGATTCTGATGATATGGAAGCTAATTTTGTGATAAGAATGAAAAAGGGTACAAGAAAGTATAGTGGTAAATTACCTTTCAAGTGTTTTAGTTGCGGTAAGATAGGTCATTATGCTTCAAGATGTCCAGATAGAATTCTGAAAAACAAAAATAGGGCAAACAAAGGTAAGGTGATTAAGAAAAGTAATTATGTTAGAGAAGATGCAAGTATATCTTATGATGAATCTGATTATGAAGATGGTGAGCATGGTGAATTCTTGTTCATAGATTTAAAAGATGATACTATTTTTGCTAACTCTGAGGGATGTGTGAAGGAAAGGGCTTTGGAAGTAAGCACTAATACTGAGAGCACCTTGATATCTGCTTTTCATGGTAGACAAGAAAAGAATTGCTGGATCATTGACAGAGGATGCTCTAATCATATGACCAATGATAAGAGCAAGTTTGTTAATCTTGAAAAATATGATGGAGGACTAGTTAGGTTTGGTGATGATACATCTACCAAGATTTGTGGAAAAGATTCAATCAGTTTTGATGGAAAACATAACATAGATGATGTTCTTTATGTTAAGGGTTTAAGACATAACCTCTTGAGTGTTGGTCAAATGTGTAGCAAGGGATACATTCTTATGTTCTAGGATGGTGGCTGTGAGATCAAAAAAGATTCTAGAACTGTGATAGCTACTGGAAGGAGGACAGATGGAAATGTTTATAAGCTCAAAGGTCCCAATGGTTATTGTTTCATGACGTAGATTAGTGAGAGTTGGCTATGGCATAGAAGACTGTGTCACTTCAATTTTGATAGCCTAGTGAGAATAAGTTTAGTTCAAGCTGTGAGAGATCTGCCAAAGATTACAAAGCCTATCAATGTTGTCTATAAGGAGTGTCAATTTGGAAAGCAAGAAATAAGAAGTTTCAAAGTTAAGGATCAATCTTCTGTTGAATTGTTTGAATTGGTGCATATAGATCTTTGTGGCCCTATTGAGTAAGGAGTTTTCAAGGTGACATGTATTTTATGCTAGTAATCGATGATTGTTCTAGAATGGCATAGGTTACTTTTCTTACAGAAAAATCAAAAGCCTAGATAAGTTTAAAGCATTCAAAGCAATGGTTGAGAATGAAATGGATATGAAAATCAAATATTTGAGGTCTGACAGAGGTGGAGAGTTCACCTCCAATGAGTTTAACATGTTTTGTGAGAATCATGGAATAAAGAGGCATTTATCTGTCTGTAGGAATCCTTAGCAGAATGGAGTAGTTGAAAGGAAGAATATGATTGTTCAAGAAGCTACAAGTACAATGATAAAAGAAGCAAATCTACTGGAAGTCTACTGGAGAGAAGTAATTCATACTATTGTTTATATACTGAACAGAGTACAAACAAGAGAAAACAACACAAAGACTCCTTATGAACTATGGTATGGAAGGATTCCTAGTGTCAAATACTTTAGAGTGTTTGGAAGCAAATGCTACATCAGAAGAGATGAAGAAAACTTGGGAAAGTTTGATGCAAGATCTGATGAAGGTATCTTTCTTGGATATTCTAATAAAAATAAAGCTTACCGGTGGTACAACAAGAGGCTAAGAAATATTGTTGAGAGCGCAAATGTCAAGGTTGATGAAGACCTACAGATGAATTTATAAGTGAATGGATATGAATTAGATGAGACCTCTTGCAATGAAGAAGAAAATTTTAAATAAAGGAAGTGTAGATTGAAGAGGAAGAAGCTCTAGAAAAGATTCCTATAACTCCCAAGTATGTGCAAAAGCATCATTCCAAAGAACAAATCATTGGCAATAAGAGAAAAGGTATACTGACAAGAAGAAAAATTGCTGAAGAACAAGTAAATCTATGTTTACTTTCTGCATTTGAACCTAAAATAGTGATTGAAGCATGCAAGGATGAGTATTGGATCAAGGCTATGGAAAAATAACTAATGCAGATTGAAAAGAATCAGACTTGGGAACTTGTCCCAAGACTAGAAAACAAAAATGTGATTGGAACTAAGTGGGTATTTCGAAACAAACTAAATGAGAATGGAGAAGTGGTAAGAAACAAGGCAAGGCTTGTGTGCAAAGGATACTCACAAGTAGAAGGAATAGACTTTGGGGAAACATATGCTCCGGTGGCTAGAATGGAAGCCATCAGGATGGTTTTAGCTTTTGTAGCACATAACGATTTCAAAGTATATCAAATGGATGTAAAGTCTGCTTTCTTGAATGGTGAATTGGAAGAAGTATACATAGAACTACCAGAAGGATTTCAATTATCAAATAAACTAGATATGGTTTGCAGATTGAAGAAGGCACTATATGGATTGAAGCAAGCTCCTAGAGCTTGGTATACAAGGTTAGATAGGTATCTGTTATAGCTAGATACAACAAAGGAACCACATAAATTAATCTTTACTTTAAAGTTGAAAATGATCAAATCTTGATTGTAGTTGTGTTTGTTGATGACATCATTTTTGGAGGAAATGAAGCTATGTGTAAGAAATTTACAGAGGAGATGCAAAAAGAATTTGAAATGTCAATGTTTGGGAGGATGAATTTCTTCCTTGGGATTCAAATCAATCAGATAGATAAAGGTATTTTCATTTCACAATCAAAGTATGTCAAATAAATGTTGAAGAAGTTTGGAATGAATGATTCTAAACCAGTATGTACCCCTATGGTTATTGGTTGCAAGCTGAGCAAGAATGATGAAATCCCTAAGGTTGATTAGAGTAGATATAGATCAATGGTTGGAGGATTGTTATATCTAACTACCACTAGACTAGATATTATGCGTGGAGTTTGTATTGTGGCTACATTTCAAGAAGATCCTAGAGAGTCACATGTTGTAGCAATAAAGAGGATATTCAAATACTTAAAGGGCACTCTAGATAATGGCTTGTGGTATCCAAAGGATACTGACTTTACTCTAAATGCGTACATAGATGCATATTGGGTTGGTTGTGTAGATAACATGAAAAGTAAAAGTGGTGGTGCATTCTTTCTTGGATGCAAACTAGTGTCATGGCTAAGAAAGAAACAAGATTCAGTGTCTTTCACTATTGCAAAAGAAAAATACATTGTAGCAACATCTTGTTGCACATAGGTGTTGTGGATGAGGCAAACCTTGAAGGATATCATAGTTGTATATGATGAACTAATTCCTATCTTATGTGATAATACAAGTGCTATTAAAATTTCAAATAATCCATTGATGCACTCAAGGACTAAACATGTATCTCAATCTGATATCACTTTTTGAGAGAGAAGGTTGTAGACAATGAAGTAAAGCTTGAGTATGTGGCTATAAAGGATTAGGTTGCTAACATATTCACTAAGGCTCTTCCTGAGGATACTTTTGAGTATCTTCGGTAGAAGTTAGGGGTTATTGCCCCTCCTTTAAACTAAATGCATAAGGAGATGTATCAGTCCAGTGGTTTCTAAGATTTATTCCTTGTTCTAGACTGATGTTGGAGGCTACCTCTTAGGGGGAGTAGAGTAGGTAGTAGATTTGTTAGTTGTTGTAGTCAAGGGGAGCAAGTGTTGGTGTGCAGGTTGTGTCAAAGGATATGTGATGTGGTTGCTAATTGATACAGGTGTTGTTTGTTTCTAAGGGGGAGTATGCAGTGTAGTAAAAGAAAAGATGTTGCAAAGTAGTGGTGAGCAGGTACAAGTATGAGAAATAGAGAGTTGTGTCACCCTTTGCCATTGATGTCAAAGGGGAGAGAGATTAATGTGAAAAAGGAAAGAGTCAGTTGACAAAAGGAGAGTAGTGTAACATCAAAAAATGTCCCCTTGGGGGCTTTTCCCTCATAAGGTTTAGCTCTCGGGTCTTTAGCATGCATTTAGGACATTTTAGTTCATATTTTAACATCCCGATGGAATGAGACCTAGGTTCCTTGGCAAATAGGGCCTAGGTGGACCCCTTGAGCTATACCCTGCCCAAAATAGGGGGGAGGACTTGGGCACCCGTACCCTAGTCCTGCCCTATTTTGGGGTAGCCCCAATTTTTGGGTGTTGGTTAGTGACCATTATTAGGTCCCTTTGCAGACACGGTAAGTTTGAATTTCAAATATCTTGGCATGAGTGCTTGTAGCTGCATATATATAAGCATGTGTAGGCATTCATTTGTAAACTAGATTCCAATTAGATGATCATTGTGCACTCTAGGGATTCTTATCATGATTGAAGGTTTCTATTGTGTTGCAAGAGCAGACTTTTATGTTTTGTGTGTTGATATTTGTAGATTTGAGCATCAATCTCCTCATGGCATGAAGAGCATCTTCCTCCATGAGAGCTTCACTACAAGGTGACATATCATTGTGTTTTTATCATTGATTTCTTTGGTTTTTGGTCTCTACCTCACAAGGGCACGCCCTCTTTATCTGACAATGATGTTCGGAGACTTAAGTGTCCTCCGCGGTTTGACTGAGGAAAGTCTCTAAACACCACAGCCCCCAAACCAAGTCTTGTGATTGCAAGTTACAGGTGTCGCATCCAGAAAAAGTGGAGTTGTAAAAAAGCTTGGAAGACATCAGGGATTCAAGATTTGAAGAAAATTCAGACAAAGGAGTACTTCCAGGACTAGAGCGCTTGCTCCAGTGTCCTCCATAGACATATTCTAGAAAACAGAAGTTACAGGGCTAATCAGTGTCCAAAGGAGGTTTAGATTCCCTGAAAAAGTAGGTATCTTGGACTTGGGCATCTGCTCCAGTGTCCCCGACTGTTCCACTTCGGAACCCCGAAAATAGGTATTCTGTAATTTGGTATTTTACTCCCATCTACAAGAGCTTTTTCTATAATTCATTAATTTGTTATCGTATTTGCGTAATTAGGGTTTTAAAGGTCAATTAGACATAAGAGAAGGAAAAATTGATAATTAATTCCCTAATCCAAGTTTCCCTACATCTGAAAGTGACTCTAGGGTATGATAGTGCTCGCCACTCGACCCTAGATCCTTCAATGTTTAGTGGAGAGGTGGATTTTAACATCTAAACAACAAAAGATTAATAAAATCCAATTTTACCCTAAACAAGTAGTATGCTAAGGGGGAGAGAAAGAAAAAGGAAAATGAAGCATAGTATTGAGAATTTTGTTGTGTTGATGGTTTTTCACATCATGTGTTGCCATCAATGACAAAGTGGGAGATTGTTGCAAGTATGTGCAATTAGTGTTGTCATTGATGTCAACAAGTCTGTGTTGTCATTGGTGTCAACTGTATGAGCAAGAGATTATTGCAAGAGTGTGAGCAGTTTGTATTAAGTTGATGTTATCTCTGATGATAAGGAAGTGTTTTTGGTTCTTGGTTTCTAAGTGCTTTTGAGAAAATTTGAATAAAAGAGGAAACAATGTGTTGTAAAGATGTTCTGGCATACAAAGTGGTGTTCTGGTTTTGCTCCGCATTGCTTCTATGTTGAAGATCTACTCACGCGGTTTGGATATGTTGATTAGAGGTATTTAGATGTACTACATTTAGAATTTGGTGTGTTGGATCATTGTGCAAAGGAAGGTGTGTTCACCAGTGTTTGAACTGTGTATTGCAGAGGTGTCTGGGAGAAATGTTTTTTCTCTATATTTCTCCACAAAGTGGTTTCAAGTCTTGCAGTTTTGGAAGTGTGTTTATAAGTTTCATATCTATCTTCAGTGAAGTTGTTCATGGTTTGGTACTCCGCAAGATGATTTCTTGAGTTGCAGTGTATGACATAGATGTTTGAGCATACTGGGTGTGTACTTTCTTCAAGTGAAAGTTGTTGTGAAGGAATTTATTAGATTTGTGGATGTTTGTAGGATATTCTAGATTGTGTTCAAGCATGGTGTGGTTCACAAGTCTTATTTTGTTTTGAGGAAGTGTGTACTTAAATGTTTATGGTGTTAACATAGTTTTAGCTGACCTTGGGTGTTTACACTAATTGTGGATCTGCTTTGATGATTGTGGAAGTGTGGTGTGGTGTGTGTGAATGGATTTAGGTCCAAGCTAAAGTGTGTTGTGGTCCTCCTTCATTCCTTTCCACTGCGGGAATGCTTTGGTCTCAACCTAATTTGAACATGGTTAAGGTGCTTTGCCGACCTTGGAGAATGTTTTCAAGGTTGAAGATAGTGTAAATAAGTGTTGAGTTGTCAAGGGATGCGAGGTGTGTGTGTGTGATGTAGTAGAGTGCAAATTTGTGAAGTGCAGTGCAAGCTTTCATGTGTTAGATTACTTGATGCAGTGAGTAGAAGGTGTCTACAATTCTTCAGTATGACTGCAAAGGTGTTGGTAATGTTGTGGTGGACTTCTCTTTTGTATTGAGATGGTTCTCTCATTGTGACATTCTTCTCTATCTTCTTTTATGTTCTGGCAGTGAGCCTTTCTATTGGGTAGTGAGCCCTCCAGCAATGAGCCTTTCTATTGGGTATTGAGCCCTATTGTATTCGGTGTTGATACTACTTTATATTGTGAGCTAATCCTCACCATGGTTTTTCCCTTCTTGGTTTTCCACGTAAATCTGGTGTTCTCTTGTGTATGTTGTTGTTTCGGTTCATTTTCTGTTAATTTGCTTAATCATCTTAATAGTCTTAGGGTTAATTGAATTTATGTGGATCTAAATGTGTGTGAGGGTTTTGGGATTATAAGTTACAATTGATTTACCCCCCTCTCAGTTGTCTTGTGCAATCAACAGAATCAACAGTACAACTCAAAATCAAATTTGAATGAGTGTTTAAAGGAGCAACAAAATTTGAAATGAGATTTTGACTACCAAGCCTAGATTTTGCAAAAACTAGGTTATATGAAAAATGCAAGTTTTTAACAAAACCCTTCCAAATGAGATACACAAACGTAAGATGTGATATCATGAAATGATTAATTTATGTAATTTGTTTCAAATCTGATGTGAAAATTATAAAATTAAATGTTTCCAATGATATGCAATGAAATAATACAAAACTATGCCTTTATGCAAGCCTAGAATGCTTTTTTTTTTTTCAAATTTATGCAAGATTTTCCAATGTAGGATGATAAGTATGATATGAATTAATGCAAGGAATGATTTCAACACTCACCAAGATACAAATGTTTCCTACTAGAGGTTCACCAAAATGTTTAATAGTAAAAAGAGAGAGATGATGTCACGTCTCATTTTTATGAACAATATGATTAATCTAGTTTAGTGAACAATTATTGTGATTGATAATATTTCAAGTAATTTTGCTTACATGGATGTAATTATTATGAGTTAATTGATGAAATTTGGAAATTATTTTTAATATGGAATATTGTTGCAGTGATTTGCTTCAGCTATGTTTTGAGATACTAAACTATTGACGTCGAGATGAGAGCAATTAGATGCAGGAACTCGTCAAAGATGAGAGCATGACTAACGTAGAAATGTTCTAGCCACTTGGCAAGAACTAATGGATGGGTTTACCTGATGCAAATACACACACCACTTAGTTGCATATGTATTATCAAATGGCTTTAATTGCATTAATGTGTGGTTATTTAATTGTCTCAAATGCATGATGTGATTACTTTAACTTATTATCTTTTCGAAATATGGTCATTGGGTGTATTGAGTGTGTTATTTAAATAATTAATAAATATTGCTTTAAGATGTTTGGAAGACAATATGTCTTTAAAATAAATAAATAGATTAATTTAATTGTGCAAATTTTAATGCATTCTCTTTGTGATCATTTAATGGATTGTTTAAATTAAATAGTTAAATAACATTATTATTAGCATTATTACATTTAGATTTTTTTGACAAAAAGAATTATATTTTATTTTAATTCCTGTCATCATCTATACAACAGTAAGATGTAAAAGAAGATTTTGTTTTCTTTATTGTTTTAAATAAAGCTTTTTGTTTTAGAAATAAAAAAATATATTTTTTATTATTATTTTATTCTATCTTTTATTCATGCAAACTAAAAATAAGAACTACAGTTCTAAGTTACCTAAAAGCAAGATCTCTAAAAATAAGAATAGGTAATTTTATTAAAAAAAGGTAGCAGTTCGCACAAGAATACCCATGATTTTTTGCAGAGAAAAGAAGCCAAGAATTTGCAGAAAGAAAAACCATGACTTGGTAGTGGAGATCTCCTAGTTTTTGGTGCGACAAAAGCTTGAAAAAAGTTGGCGACATGAAGAAAGATAGGGAGGCAGCGATAGTAGCTGCATACTCTTCATCAACCGTTGATCTTTCCAGGTTCCTCTTCATTTTTGTTTGTGTTTATTTGGCATAGCTATGATTGTATTGTTTGGTTGATGATTGTATCTAGTTGTAGCTCTACCTCTTGGCCGATTCCTTGATGGGACTGGCATTTTTCTAATTTCTATCCGCTATTCTATTAACTGGCCACCTATGTTTTGCTGGCCGTTTGACTCATTTATGAGTCGTCCTCTTTCCCTATTTTTCATAGGCGATGCTATTTGATTAGCTGCCGCTTGTGATGCTTGGCAGTTGTTCCCGTTTATGGCCATCGACCCTAATCTAACCACCATCTTTTAAATATCCTTTTGCCTGTTCCTTGGTTGATCTGTAAGAGTCGACCCTTGTATATAATGCTATCACCAGACTCAAATATGTTTGTTTGTTTTCAGACTTAAAAATCTTCTCTTTTATGGCATTCTATCTGTTCTAAGGAGTCAACTGTAGTTATGTGTGTGCCAGATCTAGATTTTAAACTAAGGTAGAAACCTATGAAAATTCCATATTGTTGTTTTTATATTATGACTGGTAAACGAGTTAAAATTCTATGTATATGGATGAGAATGAATTTAATCAAAACTGTAGACAACTATAGCAGTGATTGAAATGACTATAACTTATATGCATGATGACTGTTTTTGAAACAATATACTTGGTTGAATGAACAACAGATGTGTAAATAAATTTCTTCCATGATGAAATCAATGAAAAACTCTATTTTTAGATAAACTATGATTCATGTAGCGTTACCTATGACTATATTCACTTACAGTAGACATATAAATCGATTTTCCTTCCTTGATTAAAATAGTTAAACCTTTGGTGGTAGACGAATTGAAAGTTCTTGTAGCTGTATTTAAAACTATTAAGAAAGTTGTTAAATGTTATCAAACCAAAGAATTGAAAGAATAGCTTATAGAATTTTATTTTTGATGATGTTAAAGGAACGGTTATTTGTCGGTTATTTCATTGTTTGAGCTCTTGTAGCAACTCCTGTCGCTGTGGTGACAGAAGGTCTTTTTACTTTTTTTTTTGTTATGAATACCTCTTGTCACAAAAATGACAGGAAGGTAGAATTGTGATTTAATTTGATTTTTATTGAAAGATTAAATGACTTTGTTGGTGGATTGTTGTATAGCATTTATTTTCCTGTACTTGCTGTTGGGATAAGGGAATGGATTGATTTTATGAAATTGTTCTTTTGATTTATTTCTTGATTGCTTCTTGGGGAAAGAAGTAGATTTTCATTAGGAATGTGTTGGGTTACTTTTGGGACTAGGATGCTGAATGTGGATATTCAAAGATGGATTTTCTTCTTTTTCAGGAATTGACCTAGTTACTTAAATGATTATGCATAATCGAGATGACATTGAAATAGATGTTTAGGGTCTAGCAAAACTTACTATTGATATCTTTGCCACATCCTGTTGTGAGACAAATTGCTTTTCATTACATAGAATTGCACTTTTAGACATTAGGCATGCATCGGGTGTTCCCTCCTGTAGTTGTTACCAGGTAGCTAGATATTTCATGTAGGGCTGGGTTTCCTTCATTTCAGGAAGGGATCTAGGGAAGTGTAAATACTTCATGGTTGGGTGGAAAAGCACCTGAGTCATGTTCCCGTCTCTCAGCTTGCAAGTGGTGGACCACTTGGTTCGTGCATCTGGAGAATGTATTTGATTTATTGATGTACTTTTTATTGTACCTATTTGGATGTATTATGGCATGTTGCCAAAGGATTTATGTATATTGATTCATAAGTGCTTATTACCTGGATTTAGCATGTGAATATGTAAGATGTATTGACATTGAGAATTTTACTTATAAAATTATCTTTTATTGAGATATTGTGATTAAGCGAATTAATTGCATATTTTATTTTTGAAGTTGTATTTAAGTGGATTATTTACTTCTTTTTGACTTTGGTTATTGCGATGTTGTATTTAAGCAGATTATTTACTTCATTTGATTTTTGGAGTTGGTTTAAATGCTTTTACATGGATTGTGAGGCTTTACATTTGGTATCAAAGCTCTAGGTTTAACTCTAGGGCCTTTGTTTTTTGGGACTATTGTGCTAAAGTTGCAAACTTGATAATAGATTATCCATCATGAATACAAGAAACATTGGAGGTGCTCGTGGTGGTCAAACTATTGGGAATAGAGGAGATGCTAGTAATGACTACGATGGAAGATTTGACCGTATTCTTGATCTCTTGACTCAATAGGACACGAGGATGAATACTCTTGAGCAAGAGATCAGAGGAATCCCTAGAGGTCAAAAAGTTAATGGAAACCCAAGGGTTGAGACACAAAATGAGAACCCAAGGACAGAAGTTCCAGTTCTTGAAGTTGGAACTATTGCTGATAATCAAGCAAAGATAGCTAAAGAATTGGGGAAAGATCTCAAGAAGTTATCACCACCTAAATTTGATGGAAAGACCATAGGGGATGGAGTTGAGTCCTGGATAATAGAAATGGAAAAGTATTTTGGGCTCCAGAATCTTTCAGATCACATGAAGGCTATGTGGGGTTCTTACCAATTGATTGGCAAAGCAGCAACTTGGTGGGACAATGAGAAGGCAGATAAAAAGCTGTTACCTAGTGAGATAATGTGGGAGGTTTTCTTGCAACTGTTTAGAAAGAGGTGGTTACTGTAGTTATTCTTAGACAAGAGGATGATAGAGTTTCAGAATTTGATCCAAGAAGGTATGTCTGTGACCACTTATTAGGAAAGGTTTTCTCATTTAATAAAATATGTTCCTCAGTATTAGACAGATGAGAGATCCAAGATAAGAAAGTTTATTTTGGGATTGAGGCCACAGATTGGAGCCGTGGTGGATATTCATAACCCACTCATGATGGATGCCGCTTTTGAGAAAGTAATAAAGCAAGAGCAGAGATTGCAGTAGACAACAAATTACCATAAGCAAAGAGATGCTAAGTTTCCAAGTCAGAAACCAAAGAATAATTAGCAGAACTACTAGAAGAATAACAACCAGAGCAATAATAAGCAGATCAGGAATCTGAAGAGGCAATAATTCTTAGGATGGGAATGGTGGACACAAAAGAGGTGGCAATAAAAATAGAAACAATAATCAGAGGGAAAGAGATGAAGGGCTAAGAGCACCTAAGGGTGTATGTTACACCTGTGGAGGAGAGCACTATGCAAATGTATGTCCATAGAAAAGAGGAAATAAGAATGAGCAAGGAGCACCACAACATCAGATTCATGCCGTAGTGGATAATCAGCAAGCAGAGTTTCAAGCAGCACCTATTCAGTTCCAAGGTAAGCTCTATGTACTACCTATTTCTATTTTGATTGATACTGGTGCCACAGAATGTTTTGTTGATCCCAAAGTAGTATCTAAGTTATCTATTAGACCTAGACATATGGAAAACTCTTGGATGGTACAGTATGGGAATAATGCAGAAAAGAGGGTAGACTGATGTCTAGCTTGGGAATCAATTGGTTAATTGAATATAAGTCTCTAGTAAATTGTGAAGAAAAGGTTGTTAGATGTTTGGATGACCTAGGGAACCAAGTGGAAATTAATGGAACTAAGAGACCCTTAGAGCTTAGACAAATCTCAGCTATGCAATTGAAGAAAGCCTAAAGGAAAGGATGTGCCATTTATGTTGTCCAAGTAAAGGACCTTGATAATGAAGAACCAGTGTTCAATGACTATCCAATCCTTAGAGATTTTAGAGATGTCTTCCCTGTAGAGTTGACAGAGTTGCCGCCAAAGAGAGAATTTGACTTCTCAATTGACTTGCTACTAGGGACTGACCCACAATCTAAGGCACCCTACATAATGACTACAACAGAGTTGTATGAGCTTAAGGCTCAATTGCAAGAGTTGTTAAATCAAGGGTTCATTAGACCTAGTGTGTCACCATGGGGCACACCGGTCATCTTTGTAAAGAAGAAGGTTGGTACTTTGAGATTATGTATTGATTATAGGATGCTTAACAAAGCTACTATAAAGAACAAGTATCCACTTCCAAGAATAGATGAGCTCTTTGATCAGATGAAAGGAGCAACAGTGTTCTCAAAGATAGACCTTAGATCTGGTTATCACCAATTATGGATTAAGGATGAGGACATCTCTAAAACAACTTTTAGGACTCGATATGCTCACTACAAGTTCACAGTAGTACCATTTGGGTTGACTAATGCTCCAGCAACTTTCATGAATTTGATGAATAGAATTTTCAGAGATTGCTTAGATGATTTTGTGTTAATCTTCCTTGATGATATTCTGATATACTCTAAATCAGTGGAAGAACATGAAAGGCATTTGAGAATTGTTTTGCAGTGGTTGAGAGAAAGAAATCTTTTTGGTAAGTTATCTAAGTGTACATTCTTTCAAGATAAAGTCCACTACCTTGGTCATGTGATCTCAGCTAAAGGGATTGTAGTTGATCCTGAGAAGATAAAAGTAATAATGGAATGGCCTGCACCGCAGAGTGTGACAAAAGTCAAAAGTTTTATGGGACTTGCAGGTTACTATAGAAAGTTTGTGGAAGGTTTTTCAACCATAGCAGCACCAATTACCACACTTCAAAAGAAGGGTAAAAAGTTTGAATAGACAGAAATGTGTGAGCAAGATTTCCAAGTGCTTAAGAAAAAGCTCACAACTACTCCTATCCTAACCATACCAGATCCTAATGGGCACTTTACAATTATAACATATGCTTCAGGGGAAGGCTTAGGAGGAGTGTTAATGCAGAATGAACAAGTGGTTGCTTATGAGTCAAGAAAGTTAAAGCAACATGAGTTCAACTATGCGCCGCACGATCTTGAGTTAGTTGCCATAGTTAATGCACTTTAGATGTGGAGGCATTATCTTCTTGGTAAGCCCTTTGAGTTGAAGACGGATCATCTTGGGCTAAAGTATATATTTACTCAACCTAACCTCAATGCAAGACAGAGAAGATGGTTAGAATTCCTTAGTGAGTATGACTTTGGGATTGAGTATATTAAAGGTAAAGAGAATAGAGTAGCAGATGCTCTTAGTAGAAGAAGACATTTGGATGCCATTATTTCTATGAGATCCAGTTTGAAGTAGAAAGTGATTCAGAATCTTCAAGGGGATGAGCATTATGAAAGAGTTAAACAAGCTTTAGAAGTAGACCCCTTAGATCACTAGTTTGATGGTTATGTTATAGAATCAGATGGACTTTTGAGATATCAGGGGAGGATGTACATTCCTAACTCAGGAGAGTTGAGGAAGTTAGTACCTGAAGTTGATTCACAATGCACCTTATTCAAGTCACCTTGGTGTGACAAAGATGGTTGAAGGTTTGAAACCTTTATATTTTTGGCCTAGACTTAAGAGGGATGTGTCAGAATTTATAGCTCAATGTTTGGAATGCCAGCGAGTCAAGTCTGAGCATGTGCATCTAGTGAGTTTGTTGTATCTACACAGTATCCCTAAGCACAAGTGGCAAGTGATTAGCATGGATTTTATTCAAGGGTTACCTATGTCTAAGAATAGGCATGGTGTCATCTTAGTGGTTGTGGACAAGTTGACAAAGGTAGCACATTTTATTCTGGGAAATCTTTCTGATGGTTCAATGGTCTTGGCTAAGAAGTTTGTACAAGAGATTTTCAGATTTCATGGAGTGCCTAAGATGATCATTTTAGATCAAGACACTCACATGACAGTTAGGTTTTGGACAACTCTTAATGCAACTTTGGGTACCAAGTTGAATTTCAGTTTAGCTTATCATCCTCAAACGGATCGTCAGATAGAAAGAGTTAATCAGGTGGTAGAAGACCTTCTTAGAATGTATTGTATGGATCAATAGGATAAATGGGAGGAGTATCTTCCATTGGTTGAGTTTGCATATAACAATTCATACCATACATCCCTGGGAATGGCACATTTTGAAGCTCTTTATGGGCGTAGGTGTCGGACACCTATCAGTTGGGATAGAGTGGAGGACATGATTGTGATTAGTCCTGAGATGTTAAGAGAAATGGATGATCAGATGAAGTTGACCAAGGAGAAGTTGAAGCAAGCTTCAGATTGTCTGAAGAGCTATGTAGATAAGAATAGAACTCCTAGACAATTCACAGTGGGTGATAAAGTCTTTTTGAGGGTCAAACCTCATAAGAACTTTTAGTGTCATTTGGCAAAGCGTCCAAACTGGCTTCTCATTTTGTAGGACCGTTCAAAGTTCTAGAAGTGATTAATCCTGTAGCTTACAGACTTGCACTCCCGCCTGCACTTGCCAGAATCCATAATATTTTTTATGTGTCTTTACTTAAGCTTTATAATCCTGATGCATCACATATTCTTGATTGGCATGCTTTACATGTTCAGGATCTAGGAGTGGTGCTAGTGGAACCCACTCATATTCTAGGGAAGTGCAACATTAAGTTGCGTAGCAGAGATGTGGTACAGTATAAGGTCCAATGGGACCAGTATTCTGAGGATAGTGCCACATGGGAAGATGCAGATGAGATTGATAGATCTTTTCCTCATTTGAGGATATAGCTTAGATTTCTTATTTATGCATAGACTATGATACTTGAGTTTGATTATTGTTTGAGATACTTTTAGTTTAGCTATGCTTTGGTACTATAAGTTGATGTTATTGTTTTATGACACCTTGATACACTATTGGTGCTTGTTAGACACTTATTTGTTTTGATGTTTCATAAGACATTGGACGATGTCTCTTCCAACTAGGGAAGGATGTCATGTCTCATTTTTATGAACAATATGATTAATCTAGTTTAGTGAACAATTATTGTGATTGATAATATTTCAAGTAACTTTGCTTACGTGGATGTAATCATTATGAGTTAATTAATGAAATTTGGAAATTATTTTTAATATGGAATATTGATGTAGTGATTTGCTTTGGCTATGTTTTGAGATACTAACCTATTGACGTCGAGATGAGTGCAATTGGATGCAGGAACTCGTCGAAGATGAGAGCATGACTAAGGTAGAAATGTTCTAACCACTTGGCAAGAACTAATGGATGGGTTTACCTGATGCAAATACACACACCACTTAGTTGCATATGCATTATCGAATGGCTTTAATTGCATTAATGTGTGGTTATTTAATTATCTCAAATGCATGATGTGATTACTTTAACTTATTATATTTTTGAAATATGCTCATTGGGTGTATTGAGTGTGTGTTATTTAAATAATTAATAAATATTGCTTTAAGATGTCTGGAAGACAATATGTCTTTAAAATAAATAAATAGATTAATTTAATTGTGTAAATTGTAATGCATTCTCTTTGTGATCATTTAATGGATTGTTTAAATTAAATAGGTAAATAGCATTATTATTAGCATTATTATATTTAGAGTTTTTGACAAAAAGAATTATATTTTATTTTAATTCTTGTCATCTATGCGACAGTAAGATGTAAAAGAAGATTTTGTTCTCTTTATTGTTTTAAATAAAGCTTTTTGTTTTAGAAATAACAAAATATATTTTTTATTATTATTTTATTCTATCTTTTATTCATGCAAACTAAAAATAAGAACTACAGTTCTAAACCTAAAAGCAAGATCTCTAAAAATAAGAATAGGTAATTTTATTAAAAAGAGGCAGCAGTTCGCACGGGAATACCCACAATTTTTTGCAGAGAAAAGAAGCCAAGAATTTGTAGAAAGAAAAACCACGACTTGGTAGTGGAGATCTCTTGGTTTTTGGTACGATAGAAGCTTGGAAAAAGTTGGCGACAGGAAGAAAGATAGGGAGGCAGCGACAACAGCTGCATACTCTTCATCAACCACCGATCTTTCGAGGTTCCTCTTCAATTCTGTTTGTGTTTATTTGGCATAACTATGATTGTATTGTTTGGTCAATGATTGTATCTAGCTGTAGCTCTACCTCTTGGCCAATTCCCTGATGGGACTGGCATTTTTCTAATTTCTGGCCTCTATTCTATTAACTGGCCGCCTGTGTTTTGCTGGTCGTTTGACTCATTTATGAGTCATCCTCTTTCCCTATTTTGCATAGGCGATGCTATCTGATTAGCCGCCACTTGTGATGCCTGGCAGCTATTCCTATTTATGGCCATCGACCCTAATCTAACCGCCATCTTTTAAATATCCTTTTGCTTGTTCCTTGGCCGATCTGTAAGAGTCAACCCTTGTATATAATGCTATCACCAGACTCAGATAGGTCTGTTTGTTTTCAGACTTAAAAACTCCTCTCTTTTATGGCATTCTATCTATTCTAAGGAGTCGACTGTAGTTATGTGTGTACAAGACCTAGATTTTAAACTAGGGTAGAAACCTATGAAATTTCCATATTGTTGTTTTTATATTATGACTGGTAAACAAGTTAAAATTCTCTGTATATGGCTGAGAATGAATTTAATCAAAACTATAGACTCATGTAGCAATGATTGGAATGACTGTAATTTATATGCATGATGGTTGTTTTTGAAACAATATACATGGTTGAATGAATAGTAGATGTGTAAATCAATTTCTTCTATGATGAATTTAGTGAAAAACTCTATTTTTAGATAAACTATGATTCCTGTAGTGTTACCTATGACTGTATTCACTTACATGCTAGTTTAGTTAAAAAGTAGACATATAAATGGATTTTCCTTCCTTGATTAAAACAGTTAAACCTCTGGTGTTAGATGAATTGAAAGTTTTTGTAGCTGTATTTAAAATTGTTAAGAAACTTGTTAAATGTTATCAAACCAAAGAATTGAAAGAATAACTTATAAAATCTTATTTTTTATTGATGTTAAAGGAATAGTTATTTGTTGGTTATTTCATTGTTTTAGCTCTTGTAGCAACTCCTGTCACTATGGTGACAGGTACCTCCTGTCACAGAAATGACAGGAAGGCAGAATTGATTTAATTTGATTTTTATTGAAAGATTAAATGACTGAGTTGGTGGATTGTTGTATAGCATTTATTTAACTGTACTTGATGTTGGGATAAGGGAATGGATTGATTTTATGAACTTGTTCTTTTGATTTATTTCTTGATTGCTTCTTGGGGAAAGAAGTATATTTTCATTAGGAATGTGTTGGGTTACTTTAGGGACTTGGATGCCGAATGTGGATATTCAGAGATGGATTTTCCTCTTTTTCAGGAATTGACCTAGTTACTTAAATGATTATGCATAATCAAGATGACATTGAAATAGATGTTTATGGTCTAGCAAAACATATTATTGATATCTCTGCCACATCTTGTTGTGAGACAAATTGCTTTTCATTACATAGAATTACACTTTTAGACATCAAGCATGCATCGGGTGTTCCCTCCTGCAGTTGTTACCAGGTAGCTAGACATTTCGTGCAGGGCTGGGTTTCCTTCATTTCAAGAAGGGATCTGAGGAAGTGTAAATACTTCATGGTTGGGTGGAAAAGAACCTGAGTCATGTTCCCATCTCTCAGCTTGCAAGTGGTGGACCACTTGGTTCATGTAGCTCGAGAGTGTATTTGATTTATTGATGTACTTTTTATTGTACCTATTTGGATGTATTATGACAGGTTGCCAAAGGATTTATATATATTGATTCATGAGTGCTTATTACCTGGATTTAGCACGTGAATATGTAAGATGTATTGACATTGAGAATTTTACTTATAAGATTATCTTTTATTGAGATATTGTGATTAAGCAGATTAATTGCATATTATATCTTTGAAGTTGTATTTAAGTAGATTATTTACTTCTTTTTGACTTTAGTTATTGCGAAGTTGTATTTAAGTGGATTATTTACTTCATTTGATTTTTGGAGTTGGTTTAAATGCTTTTACATGGATTGTGAGGCTTTACAGATGAATGCAAGCATGTAAATGCACTAGATCAAACCCTCCTTTCACTACAACATTCAAGGACAAAATTGAGCTAAGTCACTACAAGATGGAAGAGGACTCAACTACTAAATTTGTGCTCTTGTTTTTTGAGGAAAGATGAGATTCAACCAAGCCATTTATCAAACCTGAGGTTAAGTATGCATAAAATCCTAGTGAAATAATTAGCTTGAAACAAACAAATGACAACAACCTAGAATCTAAAAGTACAGAGATCATCAATGAGATGTCAGAACCTATCTCCCAAAAGTAAAGGTGTTAGAGGATAGATTCGGTAACTTCCTAAGTCTAGAAGTGAGAATCCGTCGAATGTCAAAATAGAGAATATGTTGCAAGTAATGCTTAGAAACTAGATCCAAAATCTAGAAGCTCTGTAGACTAGGGCACCAACTATCCAAGTCTTTTTAGAGAGATATTTTGGATAAGGTTTCAGATCTTGAAACCTTAATTCCTATACTGTCTTCGTGTAGCTCCACTTTTCTCGAAACCTATACCTTTAATCTACACACAAGATGAAAAGAGAGGGGTTTGTGGGTTGTGGTGTTTAGGGACTTACCTCAGTCAAATCCTAGGTTAGCATTCAATCTTTCCCAACACCATTGTTAGAGAGAGAGCATGTCCTTGTAGGGTAGAGGCTAAAGATAATCCAAATGATGAAATGATTCAAATAACAATGATGTCACCTTGGAGGTGAAGTCCTTAGGAGGATGAAGCTCTTCAACTCATAAGGATATGGATGATGATGCCAAATCTACAATAAACACACAAATACAAACACAAATATGCAATAATAACACAATGAGTGCCTTGAATGGTCTTAGTTCCAATATCATAAGTTCACAATATCCATCTAGGTTCTAAAATGAAGTAAAAAACTCACTTATATATGTTTTCCTACTAACATTCACAAAATTAAATCATAAAAGCTGACAAATAGGAACATTTTTAAAGCTCATATGCTGACATAACATTAATTCACACCCACTAATCAAGGATGACTTGGGCGGTTAGCGCCCAAGTCCAAGGGCCCAATTTAAGTTAGGGATAATTTAAATGCAGGGCCTAAGGTCCCAATTTCACATGGGTGTCAGGCTCTTTTCTCCAAGATGATCAATTATAATGTATTATGAGATAAATAGGACCTAGGAGCTAAACTAGGAGGTAAAAAGGCAAGTGTCCACTTTTTACTCCATAATAGACACAAAGGTATGCTATGTACAATTTTGAAGTTTTATGATTTGATTACATTTTTAGTTTTCTTTATGTTTCCACTTCATCTATTTATATGTTACCTCCCATGTTCCATCTTCTCTATGTCACTACCACTCTTTGCATTTTCATCTTCTTCACATTTTAGGGGCAATGTGAGGTACTAACATGGTCCTTACTGGTCTCATGTTGACCCTAATATTATTTGAGAATGCTTGATTTTTTAACAAAATCACTGATGTTCTCATTTGTCTTGCAAGCCTTGAGGTTTTGAGGATGAGGATCTAGGGTTTGGTTGCCCATACCAACTCACTAAACCTTAAAAAGGAGGTTTACAATTGGGCTATCAGTCTTGGGAGAAGCCATGGTTTTCATGCATCATAGTGATAAGGGTTCCTTCAAAGACTGTTTCATCATGTTTTATTATGGTTTCATTCATGGAAACCAAAGTTGCAAATTGTGCATCAAACTTATCTTTGCATCATGAAATTATAGAGGGATCTTATTGAATTGGATTTGTCATATCCTATGAGGAGATTATGACCATAATATCATCATGTTACTATGGCTTTTAATGACAAGGGTTCCATCTTACAATCCCTCATGTGTTTATTCACATTTGGTGTTAAGAATTGATTACCATTTCATGTGATTTCATTTTAAGTTTTGATTCTTTATTAGTTTATATATGTAGAGATTTAGCAACATTATCCTTGAAGGCTTGAAGAGATGTAGAACATTATCCTAGCAGCAATATTTGTGAAATTTTCCCTACTTTCCTATTTTGGAATATTAAGAGGCTAAGATGGCTGTCCCAACCCTTCATGACTGTGTTGTCCTATTAAGAAGATACCATAATCCATTTAGGAGCATTGTTTTATGTTATAAATTTAGGTTGTTGTCTTAGTAGGGCATCAAATTAACATCATTCATTACTACCATCTTCTAAGGGGCCACTATCAACATTCACATGATGATCATTTTGAATTCGAAGCAAGAGGAAGTGTCACAGTCCATACAACAATCCTACTTCTATTTCATTTCATGTCATAGGACTGTTATTCCTAGAAGAAGCACTTATCCATTTGTTAGAAAACTCATGGGAACTATTTCCATTATTAAGTTGATGATTATCATGGTCTTCAAAAGGCTTGTTGACTTCTAGTATGAGTTGTAGAGGCCTTCAATCATTTGGCATTAGTTATCGGTTTGAATTGTCACCCTTGGATTAAGAACCCTAGATTGATAGCATGCTTACACATCCTGAATGTAAAACTCTATGAAAGGATGATCTAGAGTATGTAAAAGACGATAATGTCTTATGATCAACTAAGAGTTCTTATGTAGTTTGGTGGCAAGTTTCTCATGGAGGAGATTTTGAACAAAATGAAGGAATGTTTCTCATGGAGGAGATTTTGAACAAGATGGTGTGAGCTAGAAAAGTTTTTGCTTTGTAGATACCACAAAGTTGATAAAAAAAAATGATCCTAGGGCTTCTTTGTAAGGCTTGTAGAAATTTAGATTATTTTGAGTAATCTAAACTAGATTACTCATGAAAAGAAGATTAAACACATAAGGTGTGAACTATCTACATAAACATTAGATTAAATACTAGATTGCATATCTAGCACTATGAGAAAACATATACTTTCAATGTCTTCCCTTGATTTATTCATGCCCTAGAGCCTTTGATTGATGCCCTAGAACACATTGGATCAAGTCAGAACACCTTTATAGTAGCTCATGTTGAATAACCAACTATCAAGAAACTTACAAATTTGCTACAAGTAAAATTTTGCATTCCATACCTCATGGGACCAATCCGTCTACACCAACACATTGGTGTGGACAGGTGAATGTTACAAGAGGTGTCTTTTCAGTTGTGAAGCCTCCTGGTTGTTATCGGCTACATCAAATGGAGATAGTCTCTTAAGAGCCCTAAGACAAAAAAAGGTGTCAAACTCTGGACCAGCTGTTCTATCAAATTGTGACACCCATGAACATCTTTGCATGTATAGGTGGATGTCAGGTCCACCTATGGTGGCAAGGAACGTAATGTTCCAAAATGCTTCAGTTTCATGTAGTGGAAAGGTGCTAGGAGTGAAATTTTGCATTCCCCACCTCGTGGGTCCAAACCAACTGCACCAACATTTTGGAGTGGGTTGATGAATGCTATTGGAGGTCTTGTTTGGTACCCCAAGTGTCACTGTTGTTCTGGACTACAGGCTTCCGGTGAAGTCACTTAAGATCCTTAAGAGCAAAAAATGCCAAACTTTGACGGAGTAGTTCTTGAAATTTGTAGCACCTGATAATGTTCTGTTTGGAGTTTGGACCTATATGTGCACATGGGGTATGTCCACAATAACCTCTCTCAATTTTTGTCAAATCCAAATTGTTTGACCGTGTTGAAATTAAATGAATTCTTGCAATGCATCAATGGCGTTCAACATAACCTTGCTAGAAGCCATATTTTTTGTTATACACCTCGAGGGGTTGAACCAACCATACCAAAATGTCCAAGTGGGTAGGTGAATGCTAGGGGAGGTCTCGTTTTGTACCCCAAGTGTCCCTATCATTTCGGACTACAAGCTTCCAACAAAGTGATTCACCAAAAACCTGTAGTCTAGAACAACTGGGACACTTGGGGTATGAAACGAGACCTCCCCTAGCATTCAACCACCCACTTAGACATGTTGGTGTAGTCAGTTTGGCCCCATGAGGCATAAAATAAAAATATGGCTTCTAACAAGGTTATGTTGAATGCCACTGATGTATTTTGCAAGAATGCATTTAAGTTTGGCACGATCAAATGGTTTGGACTTGACAAAAACTGAGAGAGGTTATTGTGGACATACCCCATGTGCACCTATAAGTCCAAACTAAACATTCCTAGGTGCCACAAATTCCAAGAACTACTCCGTCAAAGTTTGACAGTTTTTGGCTCTTAGGAATCTTAAGTGACTTCACTGGAAGCTTATAGTCTAGAACGATGGGGACACTTGGGGTACAAAATCAGACCTCCTAGCATTCACCTACTGACCCAGATGTGTTGATGTAGTTGGTTCAGACCCATGAGGCGTAGAATGAAAAATATGGCTTCTGGCAAGGTTATGATGAATGCCAATGATGCATTTTACAAGAATGCATTTAATTTTGACACGGTCAAATGGTTGGAGTTAAAAAATTTGAGAAAGTTTATTATGTACACATCCCACATGCACTTATAGGTCTAAACAAAATGTTCCCAGGTTCCATGGATTCTGAGATCTACTCTATCAAAGTTTGGCATTTTTTTGCTCTTAGGGATCTTAAGTGACTTCACTGGAAGCCTATAGTCTGGAATGACAAGGACACTTGGGGTACAAAACATGACCTCCCCTAGCATTTACCCACCCACCTGAACATGTTGGCACAATCAATTTAGCCCCATGAGGTGTGAAATGAAAAATATGGCTTTTGGAAAGGTTATGTTGAATGCTATTAATACATTTTGCAAGAATGCCTTTAATTTCAGCAAGGTCAAATAGTTTGGAGTTGAAGAAAAATGAGAGGATATTGTGGATGCAACCCACATGCACCTATAGGTCCAAATGAAACATTCCTAGGTGCCATGGATTTTGAGAACTACTCTGTTAAATTTTGGCAGTTTTTTTCTCTTAGGGATCTTAAGTGACTTCACTAGAAGCCTGTAATTTGAAATGATGAAGACACTTGGGGTACAAAAATATACCTCCCCTAGCATTCAACCACTCACCTAGATGTGTTTTCATAGTTGGTTTGGCCTCACGAGGTGTGGAATACAAAATTTCACTCCTAGCACCTTTCCACTACATGAAACTGAAGCATTTTGGAACATTGCATTCCTTGCCACCATAGGCAAACAAAATTGATTTAAAAACAACCAAGGTAGGTATTTGTAGGTGGACTTGATATCCACCTATATATGCAAAGAAGATGTTTTTGGGTGTGATAGTTTGATAGAACAACTGGTCCAAAGTTTGACACCTTTTTTGTCTTAGGGCTCTTAAGGGACTATCTCCATCCGATGTGGCCAATAATGACTAGGAGGCTTCACCACCAAAAATACACCCCCCATAGGATTCACCTACCCACTCGATGTGTTGGCACAACTGGTTTAACCCCATGAGGCATGGAATGCCAAATTTCACTCCTAGCACCTTTTCACTGCATGAAACTGAAGCATTTTGGAACATTGTGTTCCTTGCCACCAAAGGCAAAGGTGTTCTCCAATGATTTCTAGGGCATTATCAAAGGTGTTCTCCAATTTATGCCTTGTTCTTGCAACACTCAACACTAGGTAAAAAGGCACATGAACTATTTGACAGAACACCTCAAAGAGATCCCATCTCATGGAATGCATAAAGGATCTTTGGAATAGGGTACATGGACATCCATCAAAGCATAAAGGATGTGGGGATTTTGTGAAATGTTGTAGTTGCAAATACCTTGGGATACATGTATATACAAAGTGTGGAAGCATAGACAAGGCATGTGAATTTTTTGACATAATGCCTCAAAGAAATGTCCTCTCATGGAATGCAATGATTGCAAGATATTCACAAAATGAATCTTTTGATAAGGCTTAAGAAAATTTAAAGAAAATGCAATTGGTGGCTGTAAAGAAAATGTAGAAAGGTGAAATAAGTATATGCAAAGCATCAAGAAACCATATAGAAGGTGAAATGAGGGTATGCTAGACCTATAGAAGGTGAAATGAGGATATGCAAAGAATCAAGAAACCATATAGAAGGTGAAATGAGGGTATGCTAGACCTATAGAAAGTGAAATGAGGATATAATGTCAAACATATCATATCCCTCTCAGTCTCTCCCTAACTAAACATATAATGTCAAACATATATCTAAGGTGAGATGAAGGTAAGAAAATGATGTCAAACATATAGAAGGTGAAATGAGCATATGTTTAACATGTAAGATGAGAAATTATCTATGATTATCATATCAAATCTAGTAGTTTCTATATAAAATCTAGGAGTTTCAATATCATGATTGTTATGAGATGTATACAAAAACAAGAGTACAAAACATATGTTAACTAACACTTAGCATCCATGTAATAATTTAGCATAAAAAAATTATATTTCCTTATATGATTCAAACTATGAATTGTTAGATTCATCTAAAAAAACTTATAAAGGCCTAAATGATAAATCCTATGATTGGATGCACCTTTCCTTGCACCCACCATTCTCTTAACAAAGTTACTATATTTTATGTTTCATATTCCATGTTCTTCTTAACACAAAAGTGTAAAATTTAACTAATAATAGATACAAAAATTAATTATATGAAAACCATATCATAAGTTATTGCAAATAGGTTCACAATATATTTATTTGTTAGCCAAATAAAAGTTAGCTTCAATATTCATAATTCAACTATTGTTTCTTGGACTCAGTTGTCTACAAAACAATTCATATTGACTTTCTAGAAAATCCTTTTAAGAATAAAGTTTGTCTTTGTACTCGAATATGCATAAATATTGGTTGATAAAAAAATTATAATACTAAGGGATCAAACTTCAAGCACATTGCATACCTTACCTAATGTGTTGCAAATTAAATTCAAGTTACAAGTATACTTCCCAAAAAGAAATCCACAAAATTCTTAAGGTTTATAATTTACTCATGAATATTATATTCTTCACCAAGCTTGTAATTCTAACTAATCTTATAATTCAAACAATAAAGGATATGGGAATTTTTTCAGATGTTGGAGTTGCAACTACCCTAGTAGACATGTATGCAAAGTGTGGAAGCATAGACAAGGCACGTGAACTGTTTGACATGATGCCTCAAAGAAATGCCATCTCATGGAATGCAATGATTGAAAGATATGCACAAAATGGATTTTTTGATAAGGCTTTAGAAACTTTCAAGAAAATGCAATTGGCGGGTGTAAAGCTGAATTCCACAACCTGGCATCCAACATCCTCCTTGCCTATGCCAAAATGGGATCTTTGGAACATGGTATGGACATCCATCAAAGCATAAAGGATATCAAAATTCTGTCATATGTTGTAGTTGCAACTACCCTAGTAGTCATTCATGCAAAGTGTGGAAGCATAGACAAGGCACATGAGCTGTTTGACATGATGCCTCAAAGAAATGTCATCTCATGGAATGCAATGATTGAAATATATGCACAAAATGGATTTTTTGATAAGGCTTTAGAAACTTTCAAGAAAATGCTATTGGTAGGTGTAAAGAAGAATTCCACAACCTTAGCCAATGTCTTCCTTGCCTATGCCAAAATGGGATCTTTGGAACATGGTATGGACATCCATCAAAGCATAAACAATATTGGAATTTTGTCAGATGTTGTAGTTGCAACTACCCTATTAGATATGTATGCAAAGTGTGGAAGCATAGACAAGGCACGCGAACTATTTGGCATGATGCCTTAAAGAAATGTTGTCTCATGGAATGCAATGATTGCAAGATATGCACAAAATGAATCTTTTGATAAGGACTTAGAAACTTTTAAGCAAATGCAATTGGCGGGTGTAAATCCAAATTTCACAACCTTAGCCAAGATCCTCCATGTCTATGTCAAAATGGGATCTTTGGAACACGGTATGGACATCCATCAAAGCATAAAGGATATGGGAATTTTGTTAGATGTAGTTGCAACCACCCTAGTAGACATGTATACAAAGTGTGGAAGCATAGGCAAGGCACATGAACTGTTTGACATGATGCATCAAAGAAATGTCATCTCATGGAATGTAATGATTGCAAGATATGCACAAAATGGATTTTTTGATAAGGCTTTAGAAACTTTCAAGAAAATGCAATTGGCAGGTGTAAAGCCAAATTCCACAACCTTAGCCAACATCCTCCATGCCTATGCCAAAATGGGATCTTTGGAACATGGTATGGACATCCATCAAAGCATAAAGGATATGGGAATTTTGTTAGATGTTGTAGTTGCAACCGCCTTGGGAGACATGTATGCAAAGTTTGGAAGCATAGACAAGGCACATGAACTATTTGACATGATGCCTCAAAGAAATATCATCTCATGGAATGCAATGATTGCAAGATATGCATAAAATGGCTTTTTTGATAAGGCTTTAGAAACTTGCAAGAAAATGTAATCGGCCCAGGTGTAAAGCCAAATTCCACAATCTTAGCTAGCATCCTCCATGCCTATGCCAAAATGGGATCTTTAGAACAAGGTGTGGACATCCATCAAAGTATAAAGGATATGGGAATTTTGTCAAATGTTGTAGTTGCAACTACCCTAGGGGACATCTATGCAAAGTGTGGAAGCATAGACAAGGCATGTGAATTGTTTGACATGATGCCTTAAAGAAATGTCATCTCATGGAATGCAATGATTGCAAGATATGCACATAATGGATTTTTGATAAGTCTTTAGAAACTTTCAAGCAAATGCAATTTGTTGGTGTAAAGCCAAATTCCACAACCTTAGCCAACATCCTCCTTGCCTATGCCAAATGAGATCTTTGGAACATAGTATGGACATCCATCAAAGCATAAAGGATATGGGAATTTTGTTAGATGTTGTAGTTGTAATTGCTCTAGGAGACATGTATGCAAAGTGTCGAAGCATAGACAAGGAATGTGAACTATTTGACATGATGCCTCAAAGAAATGTCATCCCGTGGAATGCAATGATTACAAGATATGCACAAAATGGATTTTTTGATAAGGCTTTAGAAACTTTCAAACAATTGCAATTGGCGGGTGTAAATCCAAATTTCACAACCTTAGCCAGCATCCTCCTTGCCTATGCCAAAATGGGATCTTTGGAATAGGGTATGGACATCCATCAAAGCATAAAGGATATGGGAATTTTGTCAGATGTTGTAGTTGCAACTGCCCTGAGAGACATGTATGCAAAATGTGGAAGCATAGACAAGGCATGCAAACTGCTTGACATGATGCCTCAAAGAAAAGTATCATGGAATGCCATGATTGTAGGATATGCATAAACTATATTTTGCAAGGATGCTCTCAAAATATTTGAATTAATCAAACACTATGGAATATATATTGAATCATAATTAAACATAATATCATTTCATGGAAACATTGAAGAACATGTATGCAATATCAAAACTTTTAAGCATGATACATTATCTATCCTATAACCATAATTTATCATCATATATATAATGTAAAATCTCATATACATAATGTCATGAAAATAATATATAGTATATATAAATCCATAGAGGCATGTGCAAACAAATCCATATAGGCATATACAATGAATCTATACATCGGTAAAATAGAAAATGTTTACAAAGCCATATAGGCATACAACAAAATGTCTCAAAATAAAATTTCCTATGGAGTGCTATCAAATAATCGATGGCCCTTACTTAGCCAAGAAGATGGAGAATTAGCCAATGACTCGTGATCTCTCGTCCATCAAATAGACCTCCTCGAAAGAGATTTTTGAAGCTCCACATGTTAATACCATCAAATAATATCCACATTAATACAACAAACATGAAATATACAACATGACATAAGTAATCAATCACTTACCACAATGTGGTGATCCCTCTCAATCATTTGTTGTCTCTCTTCATTTGTACTTAGACAGGTCAGTGTTGTGACCTCTTGTGAGAAGCATGAAGAAGCAAAATTGAGTAAACATGAATATCATTTATGGGAATTAAATGACATGAGATAAAATAAGAAATTCATAATGACATTTATATGTTGCTGGCTCATACCTCGATCAAAGGATTTGCAAAAATAATAGTTGCAGCAATGCCCATGTCCATTGACTAACAAACATGAGGAGGAGTCTCTAAGTTTGTCATCAACTAAAAATAGAGTTAAAGGTTATTTCACCAAAATAGATACACAATGTATTATTTAAATGCATAATGATTAGAAATGGTAAATTTTACCTCAATGAAACTACCTCTAGGACCAACCCAACCAACTCCTCCTAATGTTGAAGCTCCAACATCTTGTTCATCATCAATTTATCACTAAATAAGATTACCATTGATATATGACAAAAAGTTTACATGTACTATATTTACTATCTTGTGAAAAATAACATACTTGTTGACTCGACCTCCTATCATATCCTTACAGTGGATGGCTGACAGACGCAAGATGGGTACTTTGACCTTGAAATTTCATAATGCGTACAATTACCTACATTAATTTTGACTTATAATATCTATTAATATAATTAATTAGAGATTTCAAATACAAATATAATAAATTGTAGAACCATCTAAAAAATTACCTATAAATCAATTCCAAAGGTCATATCCAACAAGTCATCTATTAGTACAATATCATCCAATATGGATGTGTCCTATGCCTGCTCTTGCCCCTGCCCCTATGTGGCATACTCTTGAAATTGTGGAGCATCCTCTCCAATGTATGTATTACGAGTATCCCCCAACTCATAATTACATAAGACTCCACATGATCAACAAAGATGCAGGGACTGACACCTACTACTCTAAACCTCACCAGCCTAGGAAAGATCATTATCATGTTGTACTGAAGACTGGGTGAGGGAACTGAGAGAATGTAGGGTCTCCATCTCAACACTCTTTTTCAAATTCAAAGGGAGTGAGATATGTTGCAGCCTCCCTAGGGGTCTAGTTGGATAGTTCAGGTCATGGTGTGTCCTTGTCTATCATATGCAGAGCCACCATCTCTACCCTAGAAATCTCGCATATCAAAGTAGTTTTGAATCTTTTTGAGGATGAGCTCACAATAGACTTTCCTAAAAAATATTGCAAGACCTCTCCATTATTACATGGTAGATCATCAAAGACCATCCATCACCTATCCCAAAAGTTTTGGGACATTCCCTTGAATGCACACACCAATGAATTGGGAATCTTTTACAACTCTCGTGTAGTGGTTGATTTTTTCTAGGATCAACAAAAATCTTACATAGATCAGATTTCACTATTTTTTGGTCTCTATGGTCTACTTGTAGGATAATTAATCTGCATAAAATGCATGGCATCTCTCCCTATAGTTAGCCTATTGGTTGATTTGGTTTGTGACTAAACCAACATGAGAAATAATGGACTCAAAGGAAGTGGCAAGAGATCTCCGATGATCATTGCTTTCATTTGGATTTTTTATTTTTTCAACTAAACTTTCATGATGTTTTTTATTTTCTTCAATTTGGCCGAAATAGTTTTTTGTGTGTCACGAGGATGGTGAGGAAGTGAAGGCAGAGTTTGAGGAGGGTTTTGAGTCTCCTCTTCAATTGGAATCTCATATGTTGGATTAGGGTTTTCAGGTGTATTGGCTAAGAGTTCAAAATAGAAATTCAATCAAAATAATGAAAAACAAATTCAATTCAGTTTCAAATTTAGAAAAAAAGATGTAAAACCTACTTAGTTTAGATTGTGGACCCTTTTGAGCTCGTGCATGATAGGAATGGCACCACGACATCATCCTGGAGTGTTCTATCCTTTAATTTCTTCAATACGCATTCGTGAAATAACACTATCATTGTTCTCACAACTCCAAATGAAAATGACCCACTTGCAGGTTAGTTTTTTTATCTCTAACAGTCTAAAATGTGACCGCAACTATAGCATGATCATTGAACCTAAACATGACCAAGCTATAACGTGGTCACGTTATAGCACAGTCATGTTTTATCTTCCTAGGACTAAAAAGTGGTTTGGCCACTTTTTGGTCCCCCATAGTCTTGTGCACACCCATTTGCAACTCAAGCTTACATATGTGTCAAAGGAATCCATCATATAGTATAAATAAAATACTAATCAAACTAATGGATAAATACCTAGCAATGATGCAAGACAACTAAAAAACATAAAGGATGCATTATTAGTGTCACATCAAGCAATGAGTCACGGGTGATGGAAATCAAACAATTAGTGCCTGGAGACACAAACTTGAATAAGCCCACTCATGATTTACTAGCATTCCAGTCCATTTTCATTTTTACAAAGAAAATACATCAATAATTAGATTATGAATATTGCAACAATGGCTAGCTATGGAATTTTTCAATTGTATTACTTTGTAATAGAAGGTTTTACTCTACTATTATGGGTGGTCAATTTGATTACAATTAAGAGAGCTTGTGAATGATAGGAATGACACTGTGATATCATCTTGGAGTGCTCTATCCTTAATTTATTCAATACGCATTTGTGGAATAACACTATCAACATTCTCACAGCTCCAAATGAAAATGACCCACTCGCGGGTCTACCTTTTTTTTATCTCTAACAATCTAAAACATGACCATGCTATAATGTGGTCACTGAGCCTAAACGCAATGATGCTATAATGTGGTCATGTTTTATCTTCCTAGGACCAAAAAGTGGTTTAGCCACCTTTTGGTTCCTCAGCTTCTTGCACACACCCATTTGCAACTCAAGATTACATATGTGTCAAAGGAATCCATCATATAGTATCAATAGAATATTGATCAAACTAATGTACAAATACCTAGCAACGATGCAAGACAACTTAAAAAACATAATGGATGCATTATTAATGTCATATCAAACAATTAGTGTCTCAACACACAAACTCGAAGAACCCCACTCATGGATTACTAACATTCCAGTCCATTTTCATTTTTAGAAAAAAAATGCATCAATAATTAGGTTATGAATATTGCAACAATGGGTAGATATGGAATTTTACAATTTTATTACTTTGTAATGGAAAGTTTAACTCTACTATTATGGGTTGTCAATTTGATCAAGCAATTAAGAGAGCTTAACTCTTATGAGATCAACTTAGTTGAACTTATTATGAGTAGAGATAAGGGATTAAAAATTATGTTGGGTCGTTGCAAGTAGGTTCAAGAGCAAATGTATTGGCACTTTTCTTTCTATTTTGAACGTATGGCCTCTTAAATATGGTATCCATACATAACTCTTTTGTTCTTCTACATGTACTATGTGTTGCATGAGTTTTAAGAAAGAAAAAAATAAAGAAAAATAAAATGTGACATTTACAATAAAGATGCATCTTCTCCTCAAAATAATAACTTGGAGCTACTTTCATGACCAATACTCTCAAGACATTTGATCAATGCTCTACAATTTATTTTCAAAAATAGTTTATTTACAAGACACTTAGTTTGATATGATGCAATAATTTTATCGCAAACTCTTAGCAATATTTTTAACTAAAACATTCATGAAGACTGAATTAGAAAGACACAACCTAATAGTAGATCTATCCATTTCTCTTTGTCTCTCTCATCTCCCTCTCTATCCCTCTATCTCCCCTTCTTTCTTCCTCTATGTTATGTTCTAATGTCATTATACAAACACAATGCTAGCTCAACACACAAAGCGACTACTAAGAGGGCACACTCACATAGGGTACCTAAGCCATTGGTCCTACCTAAAGGAGAGAGAAGCAAGGTAACTAATCACGTACCACTTAGAGATAAATTGGATGCATATACCTTGAGTTTTGTCCTACAGACATCTACGATCATAAAAAATACTAGGTTCCTTAAGATTAACCTAATTTGAATTATAAGGCCATCAAACCTATGGTTTCATATTACAAAGTTTGCATTAATCTTGTAGTCAACAATTTTTTTGTATGTTATGTCATAAAATGTCCCCCTAGGACTTTTACCTTCGAAGTTTAGCTCCTAGGTCCTTTAGAGTTAATCATACATGTTAAAAATGAATCCCGAAGCAAAATCCCCTAAAACCCATGTCAAATGGGACCTAGGGGTGAGTCCTAAATCTTAACCAGGCCCTAAAATAAGTCCCTAGACAAGGGCGCCCACACCCTTGTCCTACCCTATTTGTCGGGGTCCCAATTTTAAATGACCGCAAAGTGACCATTAAAAGGTTTCCCTTTGTCAGCCTACTCAATTTAAATTATGAATGTTTAGTGGGAATGCATATATAAACATGTTTAGGATTTCATTTTACAACTAGATGGATAATGCAAACTTGTGATCCAATCTTATGCTAAGGATATTCAAGGCTTTCATTTTGTTGCAGAGTAGACTTGTGTTGTTATTGTGTTTGTTTGTTGTTGATTTGGCTTCATCAATCCATCTCCTCATGGCATGAAAGAGCTTCATTTTTCTATGAGGGTTTCACCTCTGAGGCTTGAATGCCATTCTGGGGCTTGACTGAGGCAAGCTCTTAAAACACAACCCCCAACCCATCTCTTGTGATTGCAGGTGACATGTACCAAACCTTGAGGAGTGGAGTTGCAAAGGACTATTGCAGAGCATAAGGAATTAGGATCTGAAGAAAAATGCAAGAAATAGCTCAATAAGAGCAAGGGCACCTACTCTTTTACCCCTCAGTTTTGTGGCACGAAGAATCTCTAAAGTGGTTGCAGTCAGTAGCAGAAAAGATCGTGAAGCCCTCTGAAAAAGCAACACCTTAGGGTTGGGTGCCTACTCTTTTGCCCCCAACTTTTCTGTATTCCAAAAATCAAAATCTCATATCTAACTAAACTGTATTTAGTCTATCCCTGTGTGAGCAATTATCAGGTCTCATGCGTTTGTTTACAATTTTGCATAATTAGGGTTTTAAGCTTAATCAAACTAAAATCAACACATTAATCAATCAATTCCAAATTTCCTTATCATTCCAAGTGACAACAAACCTGATAGTTGATTCCTCTTGTAGAATTTGTGATTCAACTCGGTTAAATGTCCTTGAATGTATGTAGTGAAAGGAGGATCTAATCTAACTACCAACCAAATCAATCAAACCTCTTTTTCTACATTACATTTTGGTGAACCCATGTTTTTATTTTAATTTTACACCTTTCTAAGTGTTGTATATCATATTTGTATTCATACATATCATCTTCATCATTATACATTTGAAAACTTGCATAAAAATTGAAAAATTAAAAAAAAATCAAAAAATAGGCATTTTTGGCTTGCATAATTTGCATTATTTTAATTGCATTTCATCTAAATCATTTAAATATCTGATATTTGAGCCATATCTGAGATAAATTGCAGCATTTTATATTTTCATGATCATTTACCTTGCATTTGCATTTCTCATTTGCTAGGGTTTGCTTGAAATTTTGCATTTTTCATATAACCTAGTAATTTCAAAAGCTAGGGTTTGTAATTAAAATCATGTTTCAGATTTTATTACTCATTTAGACACTCTTTAAAATCTGATTTTTGACTGTAGTGTTTCATCATAGTGTTTCCTTACATGTAGATTTCAAATTTTGCATTTACACATTGTGTATTTCAACTAAAATTAGCATATTTCATTCATTTTTCTTTAATTTTCACTTTGCATTGAGCATTGTAAGATTTTGACATAGTTTTCAAATCTGATCTAAGTTATTTTGCACATTAAATCTGATTAGATTCCATTCATTCATCATTTTACATATTTCCATGGCTTAATTTCACTATTAGGGTTTCAAAAATCCTTGCATTTTCACTACAATTTGGCTAATCTTTCACCTAGCATTGCAAGATTGGTGTGTTGTAATAAATTTTTCTGTATTATAAGACTAATTAAAGGACTTTAATTTTCTTTCCATCATCCTCTTTGTTTCATTACATCTTTTGCGCATTTGCAATGAAAAAAGTGAAAAAAATGAGCATTTTTAGTGCATAAATAAGCATAGTTTGGTGTTGTTTCTTGCATTTCAGGTCTTACACTCATATTGGAGAATTTATGCATTTGTGATTTGAAAATCTGCATAATATCATATCATTATGTCAAAATTGGCATATTATTAATTACACAGTGTGCATTTCAACACTATGTGTTTGCACACGTCATTCATATATTTTTGATCAAAACCTTTACAATCATCAACTTTGCCTTATTGTGTAGTACTCTTTCCTCCTATCCACTTTGTTTGTTGTGTACTCTGTGTATCTTTAAGAAATCATTTCCCTCAAACCAGTGCTTGGGTGCAAAATAGTCTCACATCTAGGGTGTCTTCAGTATCATAAAACTTTGCATGTCTTGTTTTACTAGATCTTATTGGAAATTTATGTTTCAAGACATTTCATTATGGAATGTTCATCTCATTGCTCTTTTGTATCCTTACATGCATATATCAAAAACTTTGAGAATTTCTACAAATTTATTAATATGAATCCTCATATTCTCACTTACATACAAGCTATGTATCACAAGGATATATTTAAATGCTCTTCATTTGAGATCCTTGATTACGTATCTGATTTTAAAAACTTCTTAGCTCTCATGAATACATACCCTTCAATAGTAGAAAAACTAACAAAGTACATTGAGAAGGATGAGTGTGAAAGTTCTTCTCTTAATGCTTTGGAACTAATAGCTAAAATATATGATGATGATGATGATGATGATGACGATGACGAGTTATCCTATTCCTTCTATAGTTGAATGTTCAAGAACCTTGGATGAGAAGATTATGGATAGCTCTACTTTAAGTCCCTTAGACATCACTAAAGATACAATCATCAACAATTCCCTCAACAACACCTTACCTTCCTTTTATTCCAATTCTCTCCCTAGCCAAGATGAAGCATTGGCAGATGAAGAAAGGTCCATCACATTAAATCCTTTAGGGATGGATGTCAAGTTTAATCATAGTAAAAACAATGTTATTCAATCATCACTAATAAACTTCTTCAACCTACTAAGAGGATAGTGAATAAGTATACTAATGTTCCTAAGATGATTGTGAATGGGGCGCCCAGTGTACCTTCTCACTTAACACCGGTGATTATAGTTCAAGGTGATCGAAAACCACATCGACCTCTGGATTACATTCTAAATTATGTAAGATGAATCACTCAAAGAAATCAAGGTGTTCAAAATGTGTCGCAACAACCACATCACAATGTGATTGCTCACACATACAACACCCATAATAACAAGAAAAGTAAGCAAGCACCTCATGTGCATGCCTCTCTTCCATGTTCTCAACCTATGCTCCCTCCACCACCTCATTTTACTCATAAAAGTGGTCAATAATATGATCTTGTCGAACAACTTCATGCTACCCTGGCTAAGATCTCTCTTCAGGATTTAATACAAACACTACCTACATACCATGGAATGCTCCAAGAAGCTTTACAAAAGGTGATTGTACCTTCTTCTATTAAGTCGAATGATGTAGCAGCTCTATTAGATTATATGCATGCGACAAAAATAGATATTTTGTTTCAACCACATGAAATACCATCAATTAAAGATGAATATGATCCTCTTATAATCTTTGTCACAAAAAATAAAAAGTTGATAAAGCGAGTTATGATTGACAATGGATCGACTCTTAATGTTTGTGGCATTGACTTGCTACGCAGAAGCAAGATAAAAAATTCTTTAATCAAATTAGATAAAATTAGCATTCGTGGCTTTGATAATCATGGTAGAATCTCTATATGTACTATAACCTTACCTATAAAGGTTGGTCCTGTGACTTTATCTATCCCTTTTCATGTCATGCCTAGTTCACTTTCATATAGTATGATTATCAGTAGATCATGGATCCATGCCATGGGGGAAGTTCCATCTACCCTTCATCAATCAATAAAAGTTTATTCAACAAAACAAACTATACACTGTGGAAGTTGATCCTGACCTGAATAATTATTTACATATTGAAACAACAAAACAAGTTAACAATCATTCAAGTCTAAACAACTTACAGGTTGATTCATCAATACCTCTTGCCACAGATAATGTTGTGCAAGACTCTAAACCATCGAATGTAGCCTTTGGTGATGATTGGGGTTCATTAGATTTTACTCCTTCCAGTATGGGAGAATATGTACTCAATAACTCTAACACATCAAAAGTCGCATCGATCTCATTTAAGCAATCTTTGGAAACACCTGAGAAACCTAAAGTCTCCTTGGTAGAAAACAAAGACAATACTCTTACTTATACTAGGAATTATGACACCTACAAGGCCTTGCCTTCGTCTAAAGAGATGGACTCCCTCTATGGTCATGGATTTCAGATTTTATACAAAAACTGTGACTATGTAGGTAATGGATGTTGTGTAAATCAATAAGGAATGAGAGTACCTTTACAAGTTGCTACAATTAATTACACGACAGGTATTGGATACCATTCTTTAAAGCCCACCAAAGCCTCTCATCATCCTAAACTTAATGTTACTGTAATATCACCAAGATTGAAATGAAATGTGAGATATCCTGAGCTGATAGATAGGAATTATCCTCCAGGAAATATCCCATTGAATCGGGTAAGTATTTCTCCCTCTTTAAACAACACTTGTGGTAGCACCTATTCTAGTTGCTCTCAAGGGTGGCATCCTCCTAGATATATATGTTGTTAGAATTGTGTTGTGTTCCCCCGTGATGTGTTATATGTTATTTAGGCCTCCTAGGATGACCCTTGATACTCTTGTAAGGTCAAGGATACCGGGAGACAGCCTTTTTTGTGATCATTCTTTTATTTGTATCATCATTCTTCTATATTGTTCCTCTCCTCTATTTTATTGTTGTGTGTCGTGCCATAGGGGCATAGCATTGCGGTTGATGACCTGGGGGCATCCTCCTATGTGGTGTTCCTATGGCATTTGTTCTCCTCTCTTATTTTGTTGTTTACCTTCTTCTGGTAATTCTACCTAGTTTGCAGATGATGAAAAACAAACAACTAACTGATACGGACCGTGTGTCCCTTTAGCAAGCAAAGAAAAAATGGACCTAGTCCATACATGAAGACGAGGTTGATTTATATATCTGATGCTTGGCTAGTAGAATCACTCTGTTTGATATTTGATACTGTCTTATCTTTTCTAACAAACCATTGCAATACATCTGCTCTGTGCACTTTGATGATCTTGTATCTCAATTTGTTGTTACACTTGGTTTTGAGATGCCTACATTATAAGCCCAATTGCTATACTTAGATTCAAACCCATATGTGTAGCCTTGATTTCTTTGATGTGATTGTAAATATGTTTCATGCATAGCTTTCATATGTTGCTTTGGTTATTATCTTAGAAAAAAATTTCTAACCTCTCTTGTTGATTATTTTAGCATATCTTATTAATGTGCTTGTGGGAACATTTGGCGATGGTGGCACATGCCACCTTTGGGGGCATGGGTTTTTCCAAAGATCTTGTTCCCTTGTGTGTTTTATCTTTAACTTGCTCTATATTGGTACATGACATTAACTAGCTTAAGGTGGGAGTATATATAAGGTTATTTGTCTTAATCATTTTGGTACTAACGAAGCATGTTTGTAAGTCCTCTACAAAGGTGGGATGTTGTATCTCCAATGCGAGTGCACATCTTTATTTATATTGCAATCAAAGAAGCCCTCTGCAAAGGTGGGATAACGTATCTCTTGAGCTAGTGCGTACCTTTTATTCAAAATCCCTCTACGGAGGTGGGATGGTGTATCTCTTGAGCTACTATACATCCTTTTATTTCAAAAGTCCTTTGCAGAGGCAGGGTTGGATCTTGAGACTATTCTCCCTTAAGCGTGTCTTTGGCAGTTGTTGTGGCATAAGCCCAACCATCAGATGTGTTTGTAAAATGTTTGAGATGGAGGGACTTAGCAATAAGGTCCTTCCATCGCCTTGTTTGTTGTGTTTAAAATGTATAATATGTATTTGGCATGCTATACAATGCTCGTGTATTTCATGTGTCTTCTGTGTGTTTTCCCCCTTGTGTGGTTAACCCCCATTTGGGCTTTGTATGGTGTGTTTTACCCTCTTGTGTATGTGTAGCTACGAGCTCCACCTACACTCAAGGTTTGTTTGGCATGTTCCACCCCTTTGTGTGGTCTCCACCTACACTCGAGGTTATATGTTGCAATTTTATTTCCATGCATATGTATATGAAAATGTTATCAAAATATTATGAAAATGATATATTAATGTATTCATCATGTTTTACATGACTGATCTCATGTATTCATCATGTATTGCATGTCTTCAATACTGTCTTCTACGTGTTTTGCATGCCTGTTACTATCTTCTCTGTGTTTTGTGAGTCTGCGATGTGTTTTCTAGTGCTTACATAAGACTGGGGGCTAGAAATAATTCCTCAATCTTTGGGTATGCCTTAGCTTCAAGTGCCTAGCATGTTTGACATGTTTTCATCTGTACTTTAATGCATGTATGGGTCATAAGATCATACATACATTAAAGTGGGGGATAAATGTTATGTCATAAAATGTTCCCCTAGAACTTTTACCTCCTAAGTTTAGCTCCCAGGTCCTTTAGAGTTAATCATGCATGTTAAAAATGAATCTCGGAGAAAAATACCCCAAAACCCATGTCAAATGGGACCTAGGGGTGAGTCCTAAATCTTAATCAGGCCCTAAAATAAGTCCTTGGACAAGGGCACCCATGCCCTTGTCATACCCTATTTTGTCAAGGTCCCAATTTTAAATGACCGCAAAGTGATCGTTAAAAGGTTTCCCTTTGTCAGCCTATTCAATTTGAATTATGAATGTTTAGCAGGAATGCATATATAAACATGTTTAGGACTTCATTTTACAACTAGATGGATAATGTGAACTTGTGATCTTATGCTAAGGATATTCAAGGCTTTCATTGTGTTGCAAAGCAGACTTGTGTTGTTATTGTGTTTGTTTGTTGCAGATTTGGCTTCATCAATCCATCTCCTCATGGCATGAAAGATCTTCGTTCTTCCATGAGGGTTTCACCTCTGAGGCTTGAATTCCATTCTAGGGCTTGATTGAGGCAAGCTCCTAAACACCACAACCCCTAATCCCTCTCTTATGATTGCAGGTGACATGTACCAAATCTTACGGAGTGGAGTTGCATAGGAATGTTGCAAAGCATAAGGAATCAAGATCTAAAGAGAAAGGTAGGAAATAGATCAATAAGGGCAAGGGAACCTTCTCTTTTCCCCCTTAGTTTCATGGCATGGAGAATCTTTGAAGTGGTTATAGGGTAAGTGCAAGAAGATGAGGGGCCAAAAAGGGGTCTTAAGTGGCCACTTTTTTTTCTAAAATCAAGAAATACTGGCCTTGGATGAGAAATTGAGCATAGTTACACTCAAAATTTGGAGATGCAACCAAAACAATGTTCGTAGTGCTCCAAGTCTGCTTTCTAAACTACTATTTTTTTTTAAATGACATAGATTAAGGGGTTCAAAAGAGGGAGCCACATAAATTGGTGTTGTTTCTGTCAAAAAACATAACATAGCATGTTTTGTGGCTCCCTCAAAAGGTCAACCTTTTTTTGGTATTTTTAAAATCACTTCAGTGAGAAATTAGCTAACAACATGTAGTTGATGCCCGATTTTTCTGATAATTTTTTTATGAATAATTGATTTTTTTACTAGTTTTCAAAGTGGACACATCCTAAAAAATAGAATTTTGGTCATGCTACCCCTATAAATTTTGAAAACTAATTGAAAATCATTTTTTTCTTTTTTTAATATTTGTAGAATGGAATCTAGTTTCTAAATATGTAATTTTTTTGAAATTTCAATGAATAGTTAATTTACAATGAAAAAAAGACCAAACAGTGGTTTTTCCCAAAAACGGACACACAAACAAAAGAAATTAAAGATCAAAGGCTTAACATTGTTAAAATGTGAAAAAAATCACATCGTCAAATAGCTAAGAGAAAGCCTAACATTACCCAGGTGTTTGATTTGTTCGACGTTGAAACACATGCAAATTTGAGGGTTAGCACGAACGAAATTATGTGAAATCTTGAAGAATCTGGAAAAACACGTCTGTGACTATTCAAAAGGCACTCCAAGCCTTTGGGTTGGAAATCGAAAGCAAATCCCAAGCCCAAGGCTTGGGATTCCCAAAGCAAGACATAACGTGCTCATGTTATGTTTTGCTTTGCATTTTTCTTTTTCTGCAAGTCTGTTGTTTGTCATGTTTGACATAACGCGAGCGCGTTATAACGCGCTCGCGTTATGTTCCCCTTAAAATTTTTTATGTTCAAGACTATTAATCATGTATGTATGTATGTATGCCTATATGTATGTATGTATCTATGTATGCCTATATGTATGTATATATGTATCTATGTATGCTAATATGTATCTATCTATGTATGCCTATATGTATGTATGTATAGTGTTGAGGGTAGAGGAGGGTAGAGATGGGAGTGAGCTAGATAGCGGAGGAGAGGGGTGGATAAGGATTGAGTGATTAAGGTTTAAGGTTGAGGGTTGAGCATTTAGGGATAGGATTTAGAGTTTAGGGATAAGGGATTAGACTTTAGGACCTTGAGGAATTAGGGTTTAGGGTTGAGGCTTTAGGGATAGCATTTAGGGTTAAGGGTCAAGGGATTAGGTTTAAGGTAGAGTGTCAAGGGTAGAGGGATTAGGGATAGGGTTTAGGGTTGAAGGTTTAATGATTTAGGGTTGAGGATTTAGGGATGAGGGTTAAGGGATTAGGGTTTAAGATATAGTGTCAAGTGTCAAGAGTGTAGGGATAGGTTTTAGGGTTCAAGTTTTAAGGGTCAAGGGTCGAGGGATCAGAGTTAAGGGTTGAGGGATTAGGGTTTGACGTTGAGGGTTGAGTACATTGAGGTTCAAGCGTTAAGGGTTTCGGGATAGGGTTGAGGGTCGAGGGATTAGGGTTAAGGGATAGGATTGGAGGGTTTAGGGATAAGGGATTAGGGTTTAAGGTATAGTATCGAGCCCATTGAGGGTCTAGGAATAGGGATAGCATTTAGGGTTTAGGGATGAGGGATTAGAGTTGAGGGATGACGGATGACAGATTAGGGTTGAGGGATTAGAGTTTAGGGATAAGGTTTAGGGTTAGGGTTTAAAGTATAGTGTTGAGGATTTAGGGATAGGGTTTAGGGTTGAGGGATTAGGATTTGATGTTGAGGGTTTAGGGTTTAGGGATAGGGTTGAGGGTCGAGGGATCAGAGTTAAGGGTTGAGTGATTAGGGTTTGACATTGATGGTTGAGGTTCGAGGGTCAAGGGTTTAGGGATAGGGTTGAGGGTCGAGGGATTAGGGTTAAATTAAGAGTGTGGAGGGTGTAAGGATTAGGGCTAGGGTTAGAGGGTTTAAGGTATAGTATCGAGTCTATTGAGGGTTTAGGAATAGGGATAGCATTTAGGGTTTAGGGATGAGGGATTAGAGTTGAGGGATGATGGATTAGGGTTGAGGGTTGAGGGATTAGGGTTTAGGGATAAGTTTTAGGGTTGAGGGATTAGGGTTTAAGGTATAGTGTTGAGGGTTAAGGGTTTAGGGATAGGGTTTAGGGTTGACAGATTAGGGTTTAGGGTTGACGGATTAGCATTTAATGTCAAGGTTAGGGTTAGAGTGTCGAGGGTAGAGGGATTAGGGATAGAGTTTAGGGTTTAAGGTTTAAGGATTGAGGGTTGAGGCTTTAGGGATGAGGGTTTAAGGCTTAAGATATAGTGTCAAGTGTTGAGGGTGTAGGGACAGGGTTTAAGTTTTAAGGGTTAGGGGATAGGGATTAGGGTTTAAGGTATAGTGTTGATGGTTGATGGTTTAGGGATAGGGTTTAGGTTTGAGGGATTAGGGTTTAGGGTTGATGAATTAGGGTTTAATGTTGAGAGTTGAGGGTTGAGGGTTGAGGGTTGAGGGTTGAGGTTGAGGGATAGGGTTAATGGTCAAGGGATTAGGGTTAAATAAGAGTGTCAAGGGTAGAGGGATTAGGGTTTAAGGTATAGTATCGAGCCCGTTGAGGGTCTAGGAATAGGGATAGCATTTAGGGTTTAGGGATGAGGGATTAGAGTTGAGGGATGACGGATTAGGGTTGAGGGTTGAGGGATTAGGGTTTAGGGATAAGTTTTAGGGTTAAGGGCTGAGGGATTAGGGTTTAAGGTAGAGTGTTGAGCGTTTAGGGATAGGGTTTAGGGTTGAGGGATTAGAGTGAAGGGTTGAGGGTTTAGGATTTGACATTGAGGGTTTAGGGTTTAGGGTGTAGGGATAGGATTGAGGGTCGAGGGATCAGAGTTAAGGGTTGAGGGATTAGGGTTCGACGTTGAGGGTTGAGGGTTGAGGTTCGAGGGTCAAGGGTTTAGGGATAGGGTTGAGGGTCGAGGGATTAGGGTTAAAGTAGAGTGTGGAGCGTATAAGGATTAGGGATAGGGTTGGAGGGTTTAGGGATAAGGGATTAGGGTTTAAGGTATAGTATCAAGTCTGTTGAGGGTTTAGGAATAGGAATAGCATTTAGGGTTTAGGGATGAGGGATTAGAGTTGAGGGATGACAAATTAGGGTTGAGGGTTGAGGGATTAGTGTTTAGGGATAAGGTTTAGGGTTGAGGGTTGAGGGATTAGGGTTTAAGGTATAGTGTTGAGGGTTTAGGGATCAAGTTTAGGGTTGAGGGATTAGAGTGAAGGGTTGAGGGATTAGGATTTGACGTTGAGGGTTGAGGGTTTAGGGTTTAGGGTTTAGGGTTTAGGGTTTAGGGATAGGGTTGAGGGTCGAGGGATCAAAGTTAAGGGTTGAGGGATTAGGGTTTGACGTTGAGGGTTGAGGGTTGAGGGTTGAGATTCGAGGGTCAAGGGTTTAGGGATAGGGTTGAGGGTCAAGGGATTAGGGTTAAAGTAGAGTGTGAAGGGTATAAGGATTAGGGATTAGGGTTTAAGGTATAGTATCGAGTCTGTTGAGGGTTTAGGAATAGGGATAGCATTTAGGGTTTAGGGATGAGGGATTAGATTTGAGGGATGATGGATTAGGGTTGAGGGTTGAGGGATTAGGGTTTAGGGATAAGGTTTAGGGTTGAGGATTGAGGTATTAAGGTTTAGGTTTGAGGGATAAGGTTTAGGTTTGAGGGATTAGGGTTTAGGGTTGATGAATTAGGGTTTAATGTTGAGAGTTGAGGGTTGAGGGTTGAGGTTGAGGGATAGGGTTAATGGTCAAGGGATTAGGGTTAAATAAGAGTGTCAAGGGTAGAGGGATTAGGGTTTAAGGTATAGTATCAAGTCTGTTGAGGGTTTAGGAATAGGGATAGCATTTAGGGTTTAGGGTTGAGGGATTAGGGTTTAAGGTATAGTGTTGAGGGTTTCTTTCGTCAAATGTAAATTTATGGGTTTGATTATATTGATTACCTCTCTAGTTTGGGGTTGTGGATGTTTTGGAATCAATCAAGAAGTCTTCAGGAGACTTTGTGGAAGTGGATTGGAAATTGCTTGACAGAACCCCTGCTATTTATGCTTGGATAAGGATTTGTCATAAACAAGAACTTCTGCTTCCAAAGAAGATCTATCTTTCTTCCTCGATGGGCATTTTCTATCAAGAACTTGATTACGAGGGTTTGCCCCTTCATTGTTATGCCTATCATATGGCAGAGCATCTGGCAAGCTCTTGCAGGAAACAAGAAAAGTTCTCCCTCAAAAACCTTGTGGTCATTCAAGTCTAAAGGGGAAGGTTTGGAAAGAGATGTGATCAATGCAAAGGATGAGATCAATCTATAGCAGGACAAAATGCAAGCGCGTTATAACGCCCTCGCATTTTGTCTTGCTATTGAAATGGTAAAAAAGTGTTGACCCCCGTGATCCAGGCCCACATGTTATGTTTTCTTACTAATTCTACGCGTGCTCCCACAAAAACGAAGTGCTTTCATGCTGTTGGAAAGTTCACATGCACATTTGACACATTGTACCACCTTTGCGTGATCTTTCCACCACCTTTTCTGCTTTGCCAACTTGAGAACTAGGGAATAAAATAGTTTTCACACCAAGTTTGATATATATCTATTCAAGTTTCAATTTTTGTAGTGTTGCAATGTTAATTGTGATTCAATTTTAGGAATTTAACATTAGAGATTGGTTAATAGTATTGTTGTTAGTAATTATATTTGAGTGTTATTCAATTTAACATTGAAAAGGAAGCAAGTGGTGAAAAACTCAAATTGTTGAGGAGTTTGATGCAAGAAGAAAAAAACACTACATAATTAGGTACTCTCTCCATTCAAATCTTCATTTTTTAGGTATGTCAAGTCTTTACATGCATGTTCTTTACATTTTCCTTATTTTGGATTGAATTACTTTATCATGCTTTATCATACATGTTTAAAATAGACACATTCCCAATCAAGAAAGCAGCCTACAATCTCACATGATGCCATGTATATTTTCTACACTTGGGCTCTTTAAGAATTATGTGTAATAAACAGACCTTAACATACCATGATGTCAAACTATACAAGAATAAATCCTTACAACATAAAAAAAATACAATCCCACTATTATCTTGTATTCATTTCTTAGGAACTAATATTGGTCTCTTTATCATGCTACAGACAAATTCTCTGTCATGCCGAGGAAACGATCAAGAATTAAACCAACACAGGAAGATATAGAAGATAAGAATGCGAAGAAAGCAGTGGCTATGAGGGAACTTCATGAGAAGAGGAAATTGGAAGTGATAAATGAAGACATACCAATTGAAGAGGAACCACTACCATCACAAAGAGAATGAATTCAAAAACTTCGTGGTACAAAAGATTTGAATACCATAGTTGGAAACATGTCCTCTACCGCAAGTCAACATGTAGGGACACCATCTACCACATCTCAAGTTGAGAGTACATCATCACTCACATGTGATGAAGGAGGTACACCATCGTATGAGACTCAAACACAATTTTATGGTAAATTTCTAGAGAAGTATCCTCGAATTAAAATTTGTCAAAGTTATTTTGAAATACTAAAACCTTTCTATGTCAAGATAAATCACACACGCACTACTTGTTGTTGTAGATTACATATTGAATTTTCTAACCATTTTGATGCTTATAGTTCTATATGTTTAGATATGCATACTAACAATGTTTTGCAGGGTTGTGCCATATGTGCCACACCAACATCTTCAAGAGACTTCATATCAAGAATTTTATGTGAAAGAGAGGAAGGTCAAATATTCTACAAGAAATTATGCTTGGATGGCACATGTCATCGTTGCGGTGGCTTGCAACATTTGCCAATATGTGAACATATGGAAAGAACACATGCGGTTGGAAACGAACTAGTAGAGTTTGGCAAGTATAAAATAGTGGCATACAATACAAAAGATGGTAAAGAAGCAAAGAGGTGTGATTTGGTTATTGAAAAGATTCCAGTGTATCAGTTTATGCCTATATTTCATGATAGCATAGTGTATGAGTATGCAAGACATGCCCATAGAGCTCAATGGTTGGACTTGCAATTTAAGTTATGCAAGGACACATTTCCGGTTGGTAGCATTGTTTCAGTCATCGAATTTGCAGAGAACTACAGTCTACAGCCACAGCGTGAGGTGCAATCACAATATTACAACTCCACACAGGTTTCTATATTTGTGCACATCGCATTCATTCATGCGAATGATAGTACAGAGGATGACAGAAAGATCATAAGGGAGTATAATTTCTATATTAGTGATGATCGCATGCAGTTTACGGAGTTCGTGCAAGGTTGCTTTCAGGTGTTCTACAATGATTTGGCTAGAAGGGGCATATCGTTTAGTCAGCATATCATATGGTCAGATAACTGTGCGTCACAATTCAAGAACTCACAGAATTTCTATTGGCTGAGTAGGGTTTAGGGTTGAGGCTTTAGGGATAGCGTTTAGGGTTAAGGGTCAAGGGATTAGGTTTAAGGTAGAGTGTTGAGGGTAGAGGGATTAGGGATTAGGGTTTGCGATTGAGGCTTTAGGGATAGTGTTTGGGGTTAAGGGTCGAGGGATTAGGTTTAAGGTAGAGCGTCGAGGGTAGAGGGATTAGGGATAGGGTTTAGGGTTGAAGGTTTAATGATTTAGGGTTGAGGCTTTAGGGATGAGGGTTAAGGGATTAGGGTTTAAGATATAGAGTCGAGTGTCAAGCGTGTAGGAATAGGTTTTAGGGTTCAAGTTTTAAGGGTCAAGGGTCGAGGGATCAGCGTTAAGGGTTGAGGGATTAGGGTTTGACGTTGAGGGTTGAGTACATTGAGGTTCGAGGGTTAAGGGTTTCAGGATAGGGTTGAGGGTCGAGGGATTAGGGTTAAGGGATAGGGTTGGAGGGTTTAGGGATAAGGGATTTGGGTTTAAGGTATAGTATCGAGCTCGTTGAGGGTCTAAGAATAGGCATAGCATTTAGGGTTAAGGGATGAGGGATTAGAGTTGAGGGATGACGGATGACGGATGACAGATTAGGGTTGAGGGATTAGGGTTTAGGGATAAGGTTGAGGGTTAGGGTTGAGGGATTAGGGTTTAAGGTATAGTGTTGAGGGTTTAGGGATAGGGTTTAGGTTTGAGGGATTAGAGTGAAGGGTTGATGGATTAGGATTTGACGTTGAGGGTTGAGGGTTTACGGTTTAGGGATAGGGTTGAGGGTCAAGCGATCAGAGTTAAGGGTTAAGGGATTAGGGTTTGATGTTGAGGGTTGAGGTTCGAGGGCCAAGGGTTTAGGGATAGGGTTGAGGGTCAAGGGATTAGGGTTAAATTAAGAGTGTGGAGGGTGTAAGGATTAGGGATAGGGTTGGAGGGTTTAGGGATAAGGAATTAGGGTTTAAGGTATAGTATCGAGTCTGTTGAGGGTTTAGGAATAGGGATAGCATTTAGGGTTTAGGGATGAGGGATTAGAGTTGAGGGATGACGGATTAGGGTTAAGGGTTGAGGGATTAGGGTTTAGGGATAATTTTTAGGGTTGAGGGATTAGGGTTTAAGGTATAGTGTTGAGGGTTGAGGGTTTAGGGATAGGGTTTAGGGTTTAAAGTTTAAGGATTGAGGGTTGAGGCTTTAGGGATGAGGGTTTAAGGCTTAAGATATAGTGTCAAGTGTTGAGGGTGTAGGGACAGGGTTTAAGTTTTAAGGGTTAAGGGTTGAGGGATAGGGATTAGGGTTTAAGGTATAGTGTTGAGGGTTGTTGGTTTAGGGATAGGGTTTATGTTTGAGGGATTAGGGTTTAGGGTTGATGAATTAGGGTTTAATGTTGAGAGTTGAGGGTTGAGGGTTGAGGGTTGAGGTTGAGGGAAGGGTTAATAGTCAAGGGATTAGGGGTAAATAAGAGTGTCGAGGGTAGAGGGATTAGGGTTTAAGGTATAGTATCGAGCCTGTTGAGGGTCTAGGAATAGGGATAGCATTTAGGGTTTAGGGATGAGGGATTAGAGTTGAGCGATGATAGATTAGGGTTGAGGGTTGAGGGATTAGGGTTTAGGGATAAGGTTTAGGGTTAAGGGCTGAGGGATTAGGGTTTAAGGTATAGTGTTGAGGGTTTAGGGATAGGGTTTAGGGTTGAGTGATTAGAGTGAAGGGTTGAGGGATTAGGATTTGACGTTGAGGGTTGAGGGTTTAGGGTTTAGGGTTTAGGGATAGGGTTGAGGGTTGAGGGATTAGAGTTAAGGGTTGAGGGATTAGGGTTTGACATTGAGGGTTGATGTTCGAGGTCAAGGGTTTAGGGATAGGGTTGAGGGTTAGGGTTAAAGTAGAGTGTGGAGCGTATAAGGATTAGGGATAGGGTTGGAGGGTTTAGGGATAAGGGATTAGGATTTAAGGTATAGTATCAAGTCTATTGAGGGTTTAGGAATAGGGATAGCATTTAGGGTTTAGGTATGAGGGATTAGAGTTAAGGGATGACAAATTAGGGTTGAGGGTTGAGGGATTAGTGTTTAGGGATAAGGTTTAGGGTTGAGGGTTGAGGGATTAGGGTTTAAGGTATAGTGTTGAGGGTTTAGGGATCGGGTTTAGGGTTGAGGGATTAGAGTGAAAGGTTGAGGGATTAGGATTTGACATTGAGCGTTTAGGGTTTAGGGATAGGGTTGAGGGTCAAGGGATCAAAGTTAAGGGTTGAGGGATTAGGGTTTGATGTTGAGGGTTGAGGGTTGAGGTTCGAGGGTCAAGGGTTTAGGGATAGGGTTGAGGGTTGAGGGATTAGGGTTAAAGTAAAGTGTGGAGGGTATAAGGATTAGGGATAGGGTTGGAGGGTTTAGGGATAAGGGATTAGGGTTTAAGGTATAGTATCGAGTCTATTGAGGGTTTAGGAATAGGGATAGCATTTAGGGTTTAGGGATGAGGGATTAGAGTTGAGGGATGATGGATTAGTGTTGAGGGTTGAGGGATTAGGGTTTAGGGATAAGGTTTAGGGTTGAGGGTTAAGGGATTAGAGTTTAAGGTATAGTGTTGAGGGTTTGGGGTTGAGGGATTAGGATTTGACGTTGAGGGTTGAGGGTTTAGGGTTTAGGGTTTAGGGATAGGGTTGAGGGTCGAGGAATCAAAGTTAAGGGTTGAGGGATTAGGGTTTGACGTTAAGGGTTGAGGGTCAAGGGATTAGGGTTAAAGTAGAGTGTGAAGGGTATAAGGATTAGGGATAGGGTTGGAGGGTTTAGGGATAAGGGATTAGGGTTTAAGGTATAGTATTGAGTTTGTTGAGGGTTTAGGAATAGGGATAGCATTTAGGGTTTAGGGATGAGGGATTAGAGTTGAGGGATGATGGATTAGGGTTGAGGGTTGAGGGATTAGGGTTTGACGTTGAGGGTTGAGGGTTGAGGGTTGAGGTTCGAGGGTCAAGGGTTTAGCGATAGGGTTAAGGGTTGGGGTATTAGGGTTAAAGTAGAGTGTGGAGGGTATAAGGATTAGGGATAGGGTTGTAGGGTTTAGGGATAAGGGATTAGGGTTTAAGGTATAGTATCGAGTCTATTGAGGGTTTAGGAATAGGTATAGCATTTAGGGTTTAGGGATGAGGGATTAGAGTTGAGGGATGATGGATTAGGGTTGAGGGTTGAGGGATTAGGGTTTAGGGATAAGGTTTAGGGTTGAGGATTGAGGGATTAGGGTTTAGGTTTGAGGGATAGGGTTTAGGTTTAAGGGATTAGGGTTTAGGGTTGATGAATTAGGGTTTAATGTTGAGAGTTGAGGGTTGCGGGTTGAGGGTTGAGGGATAGGGTTAATGGTCAAGGGATTAGGGTTAAATAAGAGTGTCGAGGGTAGAGGGATTAGGGTTTAAGGTATAGTATCGAGTCTGTTGATAGTTTAGGAGTAGGGATAGCATTTAGGGTTTAGGGATGAGGGATTAGAGTTGAGGGATGACGAATTAGGGTTGAGGGTTGAGGGATTAGGGTTTAGGGATAAGGTTTAGGGTTGAGGGATTAGGGTTTAAGGTATAGTGTTGAGGGTTGCTTTCGTGAAATGTAGATTTATAGGTTTGATTATATTGATTGCCTCTCTAGTTTTGGGGTGTGGATGTTTTGGAATCCATCAAGAAGTCTTCAGGAGACTTTGTAGAAGTGGATTGGAAATCGCTTGACAGAACCCCTGCTATTTATGCTTGGATAAGGATTTGTCACAAACTAGAACTTCTGCTTCCAAAGAAGATCTGTCTTTCTTCCTCGATGGGCATTTTCTATCAAGAACTTGATTACGAAGGCTTGCCCCTTCATTGTTATGCCTATCATATGGCGGAGCATCTGGCAAGCTCTTGCAGGAAACAAGAAAAGTTCTCCCTCAAAAACCTTGTGGTCATTCAAGTCTAAAGGGGAAGGTTTGGAAAGAGATGTGATCAATGCAAAGGATGAGATCAATTTATAGCAGGACAAAACGCGAGCGTGTTATAACGCGCTCGCGTTTTGTCTTGCTATTGAAATGGTAAAAAACTGTTGACCCCCGTGATCTAGGCCCACATGCTCTATTTTCTTACTGATTCTGCGCGTGCTCCAACAAAAAAGAAGTGCTTTCATGCTACTGGGAAGTTCACATGCACATTTGACACATTGTACCACCTTTGCGTGATCTTTCCACCACCTTTTCTGCTTTGCCAACTTGAGAACTAGGGAATAAAATAGTTTTCACACCAAGTTTGATATATATCTATTCAAGTTTCAATTTTTGTAGTGTTGCAATGTTAATTGTGATTCAATTTTAGGAATTTAACATTAGAGATTGGTTAATAGTATTGTTGTTAGTAATTATATTTGAGTGTTATTCAATTTAACATTGAAAAGGAAGCAAGTGGTGAAAAACTCAAATTGTTGAGGAGTTTGATGCAAGAAGAAAAAAACACTACATAATTAGGTACTCTCTCCATTCAAATCTTCATTTTTTAGGTATGTCAAGTCTTTACATGCATGTTCTTTACATTTTCCTTATTTTGGATTGAATTACTTTATCATGCTTTATCATACATGTTTAAAATAGACACATTCCCAATCAAGAAAGCAGCCTACAATCTCACATGATGCCATGTATATTTTCTACACTTGGGCTCTTTAATAATTATGTGTAATAAACAAACCTTAACATACCATGATGTCAAACTATACAAGAATAAATCCTTACAACATAAAAAAAATACAATCCCACTATTATCTTGTATTCATTTCTTAGGAACTAATATTGGTCTCTTTATCATGCTACAGACAAATTCTCCGTCATGCCAAGGAAACGATCAAGAATTAAACCAACACAGGAAGAGATAGAAGATAAGAATGTGAAGAAAGCAGTGGCTATGAGGGAACTTCGTGAGAAGAGGAAATTGGAAAGGATAAATGAAGACATACCAATTGAAGAGGAACCACAGCCATCACAAAGAGATATGGTATTGGCGGCACAAAGAGAACGAATGCAAAAACTTAGTGGTACGAGAGATTTGAATACCATAGTTGGAAACACGTCCTCTACTGCAAGTCAACATGTAGGGACACCATCTACCACATCTCAAGTTGAGAGTACATCATCACTCACATGTGATGAAGGAGGTACGCCATCGTATGAGACTCAAACATAGTTTTATGGTAAATTTCTAGAGAAGTATCCTCAAATTAAAATTTGTCAAAGATATTTTGAAATGCGAAAACCTTTCTATGTCAAGATAAATCACATATGCACTACTTGTTGTTGTAGATTACATATTGAATTTTCTAACCATTTTGATGCTTATAGGTCTATATGTTTAGATATGCATACTAACAATGTTTTGCAGGGTTGTGCCATATGTGCCCCACCAACATCTTCAAGAGACTTCATATCAAAAAATTTATGTGAAAGAGAGGAAGGTCAAATATTCTACAAGAAATTATGCTTGGATGGCACATGTCATCATTGCAGTGGCTTGCAACATTTGCCAATATGTGAACATATGGAAAGAGCACATGCGGTTGGAAATGAACTAGTAGAGTTTGGCAAGTATAAAATAGTGGCATACAATACAAAAGATGGTAAAGAAGAAAAGTGGTGTGAATTGGTTATTGAAAAGATTCTAGTGTATCAGTTTATGCGTATATTTTGTGACAGCATAGTGTATGAGTATGCAAGACATGCCCATAGTGCTCGATGGTTAGACTTGCAATTCAAGTTATGCAAGGACACATTTCTGGTTGGTAGCATTGTTTCAGTCGTCGACTTTGTAAAGAACTACAGTCTATAGCCACAGCGTGAGGTGCAATCACAATATTACAACTCCACATAGGTTTCTATATTTGTGCACATTACATTCATTCATGTGAATGATAGTACAGAGGATGATAGAAAGATCATAAGGGAGTATAATTTCTATATTAGTGATGATCGCATGCATTCTATGGAGTTCATGCAAGGTTGCTTTCAGGTGTTCTACAATGATTTGGCTAGAAGGGGCATATCATTCAGTCAGCATATCATATGGTCAGTAACTGTGCATCACAATTCAAGAACTCGTAGAATTTCTATTGGCTGAGTAGGAGGCATAATTTTACAGGTATTCAACATATGTGGAACTGTTGTGATGCCGGGCATGGAAAGGGGGAGCATGATGGTGTAGGAGCATGTATCAAAAGAGCCATAGCATGAGAAGAGTTAAAGTATAAAGACAATGCAAAGTTGACAGATGCAAAATTGAGTGTCGAGTGGTGTAATGCTTCCATGGGTCCAGGTAATGAAGGTAAGTCTTCAGTTCATAGATTTTTTTGGTTGATAGATGATACTAACATTGCACCATATGAGGACTATTGTACACTAACAGTATCAAATGAGATGCACTTTTTCAGAAGCTCAATTGCAGGTTCATGGAGTATCCATACACGAAAGATGTCATGCTTTTGTTCCTCTTGTACAATTCAAGTCTGGGATGAGTTTGAGTCAAAGGAGTGGGTTGACGAATGGCAGTTAAGTTATCTTAGCCCACTTGACACGTATCGACCCCCGACGGCACTGGAACTAACACAGATGGAATCATCTATTGACTTTGACCACATATCAAATTTAGTTCAACTAGGTAATATAGGGCATGTATATGCATCTAATTTCATCTAGTTCAACCAAGTAATGTCATCTTACTTTGTAGTGTTTTTGTAATGTTGACTAATTTCATCTAATTTGCTACACATATCAATGTAGGGCACGTATATATAGTTATTGCAGATGAAGATAATGAAGAGGGAATAGATTATTACTTATGTCATTGTGTTAAGGCCAAAAAGAAATTGGAGGCCCCTATTACAGATGGAGAAAACATCGAATACCCTACAGGCTCAGTGGTTATTACTGGAACATGGCTTAGAAGGTACCCACATAAGAGTGTTAATATTTGGCTATTTCAGGACTTTGACACACATCAGAAGATTCTTCATTACTCAAACCTTGTCGTGGCATCCAATGTTCATTTGATAAAGTATTGGGGTAGACCTTTGAACAAAATCTTGTGGAAGGTGCGTGAGTCTGACCATGAAGCAATACTTGACACAATAAAGAGTAGAGTAGACCCGGATGGTTCATTGGATTAATTTGTAAGTATTCACATTGATTTTGTAAAGTCATGTTACATTGAGTTGTAAGTATGCACATTAATTTGTAAGGTTTGTCTTTTTTTATTTCCTCTTGCATTTTTACACATATACACATTTTTACATCATCATGTTATGCATTTTTGGTGTCCTGCTCCTGATGCGACCAAACTCATAACTCACCCTACTTCCTCTAGATACCATTTGATGATCTCTCCAAGACTCTGGATCCAGGGTGCCCAATCATGATGATGACCTATATACCATTCTCCCAAGGCACTCATAATGAATGAAAAGAAGACCAAGGGTGCCCAAGCTTAATAGACTTATTTCTTTCAATTTTGATGATCCAAACTCTTGCAAAATGACATCCACTTTCATGCCTTTAGATCTTCCTTCACATACAGCCAAATCAAGTTGAAAAATCTACATAAGGGTGCCAAAATGGATGAAAGGAGACATGAAATGTGCCTTAGGACTCCATGCTAAGGTTTGAGCCATTAAAGTCTCTTGATATTAGGCGCTCATGATGATGAAACTTAGAGCCTTTTCCTTTCCTATGCGCTCATCTAAGATGTTTGAATGATAAGGAGCACCTTGACCTCTATAATGTACATTAGGTGCCCAAATCAAGGTGATTTTAAGTCACTTTGAGTCATTTGGGGTCAGTTTGAGTCCTTGAGTCATGTTGCAAAAAAGTGTCAATGTTGTCAAGTTGCACAAAGCAACTTTTGCATTTTTGGTGTCCTGTTCATGATGCGACCAAACTAACTATTCCAATGCATCTGGATGGGTACATTTATGCTATGCATGGTCCTATTTTTCACCCAAACATGTCGAAACAGTCCGAGCTACATTGTACCGACGATATCCCTGAAGAGTCCAAAGTCCAAAAAGGCAGCAATCTTTGACGAGATGTTACTCGAAAACTGTGTCACATAGAAACATTCCATCTAAGGTAACGTGATCACATAGAGTACCTCTACAATAACCTCTCTCAGTTTTTTATATCTCTAAGGCATTTGCCTGTGGTGAAAGGTTTTCTGCTGCCCCAAAAATCGTCAGGAGGTAGTGTAAAGTTGCAAAGGGGTGTAACTTTCATCCTGCTCATGATGCAACCAAACTGACTGTTCCAACACATCTGGATGGGTATATTTACACTAGGTATGGTCTTTTTTTTCACCCAAACATGTCAAAACAGTCCGAGCTACATTGTACCGATGATATCCCTGAAGAGTCCAAAGTGCAAAAAGGTAGCAATCTTTGACAAGATGTTACTTGAAAACTGTGTCACTTAGAAGCATTCTGTCTAAGGTAACATGATCATGTAGAGTACCTCTACAATAACCTCACTCAGTTTTTTATATCTCTGAGGCATTTGCCTATGGTGAAAGGTTTTCTGCTACCCCAAAAATCGTCAGAAGGAGGCAGTGTAAAGTTACAAAGGGGTGTAACTTTCATCCTACTCGTGATGCAACCAAACTAACCATTCCAACATGTCCAGATGGGTACATTTACGCTAGGTATGGTCCTTTTTTTCACCCAAACATGTCGAAACAGTCCGAGCTACATTGTACTAATGATATCCCTGAAGAGTCTAAAGTGCAAAAAGGCAGCAATCTTTGACGAGATGTTACTCGATAACCATGTCACTTAGAAACATTATGTCTAAGGAAATGCAATCATGTAGAGTGCCTCTACAATAACCTCTCTTAGTTTTTTATATCTCTGAGGCATTTGCCTATGGTGAAAGGTTTTCTGGTGCCCCAAAAATCATCAGAAGGAGGCAGTGTAAAGTTGCAAAGGGGTGTAACTTTCGTCCTGCTCTTGATGTAACCAAACTGGCTATTCCAACGCATCTGGATGGGTACATTTACGCTAGGTATGGTCCTGGTTTTCACCCAAACATGTTGAAATAGTCCAAGCTACATTGTACCGATGATATCCCTAAAGAGTCCAAAGTGCAAAAAGGCAACAATCTTTGACGAGATGTTACTCAAAAAAATGTGTCACATAGAAACATTACATCTAAGACAACACGATCACATAGAGTGTCTCTACAATAACCTCTCTCGGTTTTTTATATCTCTAAGGCATTTGCCCGTGGTGAAAGGTTTTCTACTGCCCCAAAAATTGTCAAAAGGAGGTAGTGTAAAGTTGCAAAGGGGTGTAACTTTCGTCCTGCTCCTGATGTGACCAAACTGACTATTCCAATGCATCCGGATGGGTACATTTATGTTAGGCATGGTCCTGGATTTTACCCAAACATGTCGAAACAGTCCGAGCTACATTGTATCGACGATATCCCTGAAGAGTCCAAAGTGCAAAAAGGTAGCAATCTTTGATGAGATGTTACTTGAAAACTATGTCACTTAGGAACATTCTGTTTGAGGCAACGTGATCATGTAGAGTGCCTCTACAATAATCTCTCTTAGTTTTTTATATCTCTGAGGCATTTGCCCATGGTGAAAAGTTTTCTGTTGCCCCAAAAATCATCAGAAGGAGGCAGTGTATTAAGTCAGGATGAAAGCCTATTCACTCTAGGTGCCAATCTCAAGTTGCATAATCATGAATGGGTGCCTAGAGCAATAAGGCGCTACATCATGGTTCCAGGACCTTGAAATGGCGCCCAATCATGTAGGAGGAATTTTCAAGGAGCTAGAATGTTCTTGAAACTCTAAGGAACTAGTCCAAAGACTCTATGTCGCCATCTTGATACCATTGAGTCAACTTTAGAACTCAAACATATTGAAATAAGGTCTAGAAAGCTAGGCGCCATCTCTTGCCAGTTCAACCTCTCAGATGTGCCAACATTGGAAAGACTCTTAATGAGTGCCTAAGTTTGAATTGATCTTGTGATTGAAAGTTTGGTGATGTATTTGTGCAAGATGATCTTCAGTTGAAGCAATCTAAGTTCCAGGAAGGGTTTAGAAGTTATCAACCTCTTCACTAAGTTAGGCACACTTTACAAGCTTTCTTACCCAAGAGTTGTACCTCATTAAGACAAGGCGCATCTTAACCTTAGGGACTTTTCCAAAGAAGTGCTTTAGTTTATTAGCACCTTTGGACCTTGTTTTGCATTCTAAAAGAGAAGGCGCACTTTGGAGGCATTTCTAACCCAGATTGATGCCTAGGTATAGTCATCTCTCTGGAACATTACAATGTGTTTTAAAATGAAGGACATTTCATAAGTTGGGGAATTGATCACTGAAGACCTTGGAGTGTTTGAATTACTCTAAGCAAGAAGGTGCATTTCCATGGAGTAGCATACTCTAGATAGCGCCTAATGCCATCAAGGCGCAATTCCACCCTCACTTTGGTGCCTATCATCAAGAAGAGGCATTGGGCATTCCTTAAATAGTTCTAAGCATTTGAAGTTTGTGAAATCACCAAGGAATGTTGGGCACCATGTGTATCCTCAACAAGCTTGAGTTTGCACCTAGACAAGTTGGCGCTTATTCATGTTTTAACTTCCCTCTTGAAGCGCCTAACTTGGGAAAAAGTTATCTTGTTGTTAGTCAAGTGTTTGATGTGTTTTGGAGACTCCAAAAGACTTCCTCTTGCTAGGCGCTCTTCTTGGCAAATACAACCTTCAACTGGTGCCTAGATCCTGAAGAAAAACACTTGCAAGTGTGGGCGCACTTTCCTTGTGATGGAGCATCAAACTGGCGCCTAGAAATCATAATGCATGAAGTGAGTGCCTAGGATCCTATTGGTCCAATAGGTGGTTTTGGGATCCGTGCCAAGTCATTGGATTAGGTTGCGAACTCAGAATGATTTTCATGCACTTAGACTTCAAGGCACCAAAACTAGTAGGAAAATATTTGGGGGGAAACCATGCTAATAAAAGTTGGGTAAATTTAACCTCCAAGTCTAATTAGGCTCCATATAACAACAATATTTATATCATGTCCCTTTGCTTTATGAAACAAGCAGTATGTGTCAAGTCATACGGATAACACTATCAGCCTTAGAAATTTCTCTGTGACTTTTGATAAGATTATCTACTATTATGTGGATGCTTGATAGTATTATCTTGATCCATTAGATTAGTGTGGCTATGAGGTTGGAAAGTGTTGCAACCTCCATCCTTTAAACTTCTCCATCTTGTTATGGGTTCTTTTGAGTATTTTCACTTGCTTTCTCTTCGAGAATATTTTCTAATGATACATGATGTGTCATAGATCATTCAACTTGATAAACAACATGGAGGGATTCTCATGCCTCCTATACTTCTTACAAGTTTCTTTATAGATAGCTCACATCATTGTCCATCTAGGTGGTCATTTCCCTAAATATTATGATAAGATAATCATGTTAATGAACTTTGGATTGAATGAGAATCAACATGCTTTATCTTGACTAGAATAGTTGGGATGGACAAAAATCTATTGATTCTAGGTTGGGTTGTTAAAGGTCAAGAAGTTTTGGTGTCTAATGCCCTCTAAATCTAAATATTCAAAATCATAGTGGTTCAATAAGTTACAACAAATAGTCAGGTAGACAATAGACTATAAGGAACAAGGACTACACATGAATCCAAAACAACACCAGTCAATAAGGACATCACAAGTAATTCAACATTACTTCCAGAGGCATTCACAAAAACAAAGGGGAGAACACAACTAGAGAATGCTAGACTGTAGTAGGGATGAGTGTCTAATGTAGAGCACATAGTGGAAGCATAGAATTATCAACTTTTGAACCTTCGAACTCACTATTGGCGAGACAACATACCATCGGCGAGCTTAAAATTTCATTGGCCGATAGGCCGATGCCACCATGACTCCGTTTGACTTCACTTCTGACAAACATCCCATCATTGACTCTTATCGGTCAGACAGACCGCTATCAGTGACTTATATCCTTGCACACCGATGTCTTTGTCACTCCGATATGAGACTCTAAGTCCCTCACCTATCGGTAGGACTTAATACCATCGACACACTCAAAAACTCTTCTGTCGACACACCGATCTCACCAATGAAAACCTTCAGACCACACCCATTGGTGAGACTCCAAATATTGGTGAACTCTAATCTCATTGGGCCGATACACTAATGGATTTCGACTGTCGGTGTGACCCCCTTCATCAACGAATCTCTCAGCTGCTCTTCTGATGCGCCGATGGGATTATCTTCTGATGCGATGTCTTCGACTTCGAACCACACTCGTCGGCAAGACAGACCACTATCGGCAAAGCCTAACCAAGGTTTGCCAATATGCCGATATGACCAACTCTTGACGTTGATACAAGGTTCTTTTGAAGGCAAAGGGTGCCTAGGCTTATGGGGCTCAATTTGATGTATTTATTGAAAGCTCAAGGTGAATTGATGCTTATTGAAAATGCCACTTAGTCCTTCATTTGCATTATAGGTGCCATTTCCTATTGACTTATATACTCCTCATGCTAGGGTGCCATAATGAAGTGGTTTAGACAATAGGTGCGCTTCACTTACTAGAGGCTTGTTCTCCTTCCACCTTAGGTGCACTTTTATGGTGGAATAGGTGTCAATGGGCGCCTTGTCTTAAATGAATACTCTCTCTAAGTTGGGCACCCTTTTGAGGCTTTATGAGTTGCAAATTGCGCCTTAACCCTACATGCTTGTTGCTCAATGTTTGAATGTTTAAGAAAGTCTCCTTTAGGCACTCATCTTAATGACTTTTTCTCAAGGCGTAATCATCCTAATTACTTGGATATTCATCCTAGTGTTTCAAGATATCAGGCTACCAGACTTAGTCATTTTCAAGATCTCAAACATAAAGAATAACATGATGATTCATTTTTTTGTATTGCATATAGTTGACATTGTAAGCTACTCATAAAGAATATTAATATTTTCTGTTCAACATGATGATTCATTTTCTTTTTTAAATACAACTTTTATCTTTTAGTTCCAAAGTGAGGTTTAGGTGATACTTGAATAACAATAGCTTGCTTATTGCATCAACAAACATCCTATGTAATACAATTGGACTTTAAATATTTGAAGTAGCCATCTACAAATATCCATTCAAACGTGGATTTATAATGCAAGTATGGACACCATCAATAAAAAAGATTTGTATTAACCAAATATCCATATAGGCATACATCAATATCTGTCGATATAAGTATAACATATATACAAAATAGCCATATAGGCTTACAAGAATGCCATATAGGCATACAATGTCAACTATATACAATACAAAATATATGTCCACAAATGCAATATAGGCATACAACAAAGGAACACAATAAAAAGTCATTCCCCTCTGGCTGGTGAAGAGAATAGATCACGGGTAGCCTTTGATCTTTTAGGGGATGGAGACACGCATGTGGGTGGTCTACTATGAACCCGAGGGCTACTCCTCCTATTTAGTTCTTTCTGCATCTTTAGCTGTTACAATAAAAAGTATAGACATTAATATATAGAAATTACATGTTATAAAAAATGAAACATTTAACAAAATAATCACTTACCGCTAACATATAATCTATCTCCTCACTCACCTCAGTAGTAGGAATAGGCCCTAGTGATGTCATGTCCTATAGAAACTAGCCAGATAGAAATTAAACTTCAAATCAATAATCTTTTGATTTTTCAAAAATAGACAACTATAACAATGAATGTAAATTTAAATTTACTAATCTGCCTCATACCCCTGCTAATGCCATGGAACTATGAATCGCAGAGGCCACACCCTGCTCCATTGCCCTATGAACATGGGGAGGTGTCTCCACAGCCTGCATCATCTGGAAATAAATCAACATTATTCAATTACAAAAACTATAGTAGTGATGCAAATCATGGCTCCTAACATACACACACGTTCATCTAAACATGGAAGTACACACAATAAAGCACACAAGTCACATACAAAAATCTAGTAAGTACAATTCATTCATTAAACTATTTCTTTATTACCTCCGTAAAGCTTTGAAGTCCACAACCGCTGGCAAGTGTTGCCGTGAAATCTACAGTATTAACCTATTCAACATCCAAAATTAGATATTAGAATACCATTCATAAAACGATGCTATTCACATATAATATTTATAATTGTTTACTAGTTACATACCCCAACAGTAGATGATCTAATGTAAAATGCAGGTGGAGAACCACTGAAAACTGCATCGACGCTATGACCCTAATATTTCATTAAAATCATCAATTTAAATTAGTTAATCTTGCATTTCAAAAATAAAATTTAATAAATCAAATTTAATAAACTTGCTAATATTTACCTGAGTATCAAGGCCGAAAGTCTTACTCAGGAGGGTATCTGTCATCACCATCTGCTCAACTACAGATGTAGCCTCTGCACCTGCGTCCTAACTATCCATGGGGTCATAACCACATGCTGACCCGCAAGCCTGACAAGCATGGGGTGGGACCCTACTCCTCGTACTATCTCCCAACCCACTCTGTGCTGTAGGACCAGCATGCGATATGATGCTCTGGGTCAAGGCACTAATGGACTGAAGTGTATCGACCTCAACACTCTCCTTCACAATGGAAGGGATAGAAACATGCTCATGGGCTGGTCTGTTGATTACTCGTCTCACTACCCGCTGTGGGTCAAGATGTGCCCTTGGTCTATCTTGTGCTGATCCCCCACCTCTACCCTAGAAGTCTTGCGTCAAAATAGTTTGGCACTTTATTGAGGACAAACTTGCAGTAGAGTTTCCTCAAAAAGTATTGCGGGACCTCATTATTATTGCATGGAGGATGGTCAAAAACCATCCACCACCTCTACCCAAAATTGTCCCTTATCGCTTAGTTGTTGCACCAATGGATAGGGAACCTCTTGCATGTAATGGGTGGAGGTTGATTTATTTGTGGGTTTGTGAAAATGGAACACAAGTCTAATTTTGTGATTTGTAATTTTTTCACATCTTGGTATGACAACTTGTCTGCATAATAATCTCTAAACTCTCTTCTCTTATCCGTCCATCTAGTTATTTGCTTGCTAATTGAATCTACATTTGATAGTATAGATTCAAGAGATTCAGCAAGCGTGGACCTATGCAAGGTTGAAGTGGAAGGATCTTTCAACCTTGCAATTATATCTTCAATTTATTTTTTGTTGTTTTCAATTTGCCCCATTATATTTTCTTGTGTTCCAGGGGCATGTTGAGGAATGGATGGAGAAGGTTGTTGTTCTGCAAGTATTTCCTCCTCAGGATTTTGTGGATTTTGAGGAGGAGGAGGAGGTGCATTAACATTTCCTGACAATTAATGAAATATACATCAAAAATCAACTCAAACCTACCTATTTAGAAACAAATTCAAACAAAAAAACAAATATAACTCACTCCTTTGGCGTGCTCAATGTCGTGGTGGCATTTTGGCAATGAATCGATAAGGTTTTTGTGTTGAAGGGAGTTTTACAAAATGCGAGCGCGCTTTCTAGGGTTTGCAGGTTGCGGACATAGAGGAGAAGAAAGAAATGAAATGAGATAGAAACCTTTTTTTTATTTATAGCAAGTTAAAACGCGAGTGCGTTATAATGCGCTCACGTTTTGTATTAATTTTTTTAAAAAATAATTTGGCCACTTTTTGGTCCCCCATCTTTTTGCACTTACCCTGTAGTCGGTAGCAGAAAAGATCCCAAAGCCCTCCGAAAAAGCAACACCTTGGGCTTGGGAGCCCACTCTTTTGTCCCCGACTTTTTCATATTCTAAAACTCAAAATCTGGTATGTATCTAATCTATATTTAGTTTATCTATATGCAAACCTTTATCAAGTTTCGTCTGTTTATTTACGATTTTGCATAATTAGGGTTTTAAGCTTAATCGAACTAAAATCAACACATTAATCAATCAACTCCAAATTTTCTTATCATTCCAAGTGACAACAAACCTGACAGTTGATTCCTCTTGCAGAATTTGTGATTCAACTCGCTTAAATGTCCTTGAATGTATGTAGTGAAAGGAGGATCTAATCTAACTACCGATCAAATCAATCAAACCTCTTTTTCTACATTGCATTGTATAACTATGCAAGTATGTAACCTTTATAATTAATTTTTTCTCTTAAAAATCTTTATTTATATAAATTTATTTTTAATTGTTTATATTATCATTTCTCTAAACTTCTTCGCAACCTTTTTGGTTTCTCATTTAATTTTAAAAAATTTGATCCTACGGGTGCAAACTTCCATGGAAAGTTCTTGAGAATTTCAGCTCTCATGTTATATCAAAGGAACCATTTTAAATAATAAAGTCATATGTTTTTTATATTTGAAGAGACATTTCCTAAACATATAACATAGTGAAAAAGTGCAAAAGAAAGAGATGTAACATATATGTTTTTAAATAAAATCTATATACATTTGAAAAGAGGGTATTTTAATTTTACATATTTGAATATTTATACAAATAGTCTATTACGAGAGAGAGAGAGAGAGAGAGAGAGAGAGAGAGAGAGAGAGAGAGAGAGAGAGAGAGAGAGAGAGAGAGAGAGAGAGAGAGAGAGAGAGAGAGAGAGAGAGAGAGAGAGAGAGAGAGAGAGAGAGAGAGATTTCATGCCAACATTCCAAGGATGGCACATGGCCAATTAATAAGTTTGATTGATAGAGATAGATAAATAGAGAGATAATCTAAAACAAAGAAAAGATCATGGAAAAATTAATTGTGGGGGTTGATGATATTAAACCTCCATTTTGTGTATATCTTGCAATCAATGCAACTCATGAGACAACATCTCTTTAGGTTATGTTTGACCAATACGATGGATTTTAACCACATCAATGCTAATAGATGATGAAATACATCCATTTTTTGGGAAGAGGAAGTAGACTTTGATGGATGACGTAGATTCAATCCTCATATTAGATTGCAAGACATTGGAGATACTTGATTTTCATATTTTTGGTCCATTGGTGTTTCAAGAGATATGTATTAGAAGAAGTATTATCTATTAATGAAATACACAATGTGCACAAACTATAAATTATTTATATCAAAGTAAATCATAGGCAAGAAATGGCTATGAAAGAAGATCCAACATATTAACATGTTTGTGAGAGACATGTGCTTTGAACCTCCTCCACATATCTTATTGTTGATCCATAAAGCATATGGTGTGATGCACTCAACAAAACTTTTTGTGGACCTTTGGTAGGTTTTCATTCTTGGTGTGCAATTGCATTGTTACCTTTTAAGGAGAGTTTGATGATTACCTATACACAACCACTGATAGAATGCCTCAAATAAACTATAGTTAATGTAATTTTCAATATAACATATTTTGTTGCAACTCAAGCATGTGTCAAAGGAATCCATCATATAGTATCAATAAAATATGAATCAAACTAATGTACAAATACCTAGTAATGATGCAAGACAACTTAAAGAACATAAAGGATGCATTATAATGTCATATCGAGTGATGAGTCATGGGTGATGGAAATAAAACAATTAGTGTCTCGACACACAAACTCAAAGAAGCCCACTCATGATTTGCTAACATTCCAATCCATTTTCAATCTTCTAAAAAAAATGCATCAATAATTAGATTATGAATATTGCAACAATGGCTAGATATGAAATTTTATAATTTTATTACTTTGTAATAGAAGGTTTAACTCTACTATTATGGTTTGTCAATATGATTGCAATTAAGAGAGTTTGAATCCTATTAGATCAACTTAGTTGAACCTAAATTATGAGTAGAGATAAGGGATTCAAAAAATATGTTGGCTCTTTGCAAGTAGGTTCAAGAGCAAATATATTGGCCCTTCTTTTGTCATTTTGAACATATGGCATCTTAAACATGTGGTACCCATATATAACTCTTTTGTTCTTCTACATGTATTATGTGATGCATGAATTTTAAGAATGACAAAACAAGGAAAAATAAAATGTAACATTTGAATAAAGATGCATCTTCTCCTCAAAAGAATAACTCGGAGAAACTTTCATGACCACTACTTGCTTAAGATTTTCTTTGATATAAATAATTTGTAATTTATGCAAATCACATATATCTTGAATAGATAATAGTTCTTCTAATACATATCTATGAAAACACTAATGGACTAGAATTTAGCATACTAAAAAATGAACATTTATTTTATTATAAAATAAGGGCTCATTTCTACAATAAAAAAATCAGATCAATATCAAGCTCAAATGTATGGTGCAACATAGCTTAACAACAAATATACATTAGGAAAATCAAGTCAACAAAATATCTTGCAATATTCAATGAAGATTGGTATTTCTCTCTTCCTTGTTGCATGTTCTTCATCCATTAATGTATTCTTCCTTTTCCCACTTATTGGACACATTTCATCATTTAGAATAAAAATGAATCAATATTGTTTGCATAAATGGTTTTACCTACATGCTAAAATTATTTAAAGGTTATCAATTATAGTTTAAGAATAATGCAGTACTTTAAAATTACTTAGACATACACTAGAAATCAAACATGGTCAACCATATAATGCAATGTGTTCACCTTCCTACCACTTTTCAAAATGGCACTATTTAGAGAGAGGAGAGATAGAGGAAGAAACAAGGGGAGATAGAGACATGGATAGATAGAGAGGAAGACAAAGAGATAGAAACCATGGTTAGCATGACTAATCAAACTAATAACTCTAGGATCAAGTAATTAGCAACATCCAAGCCTAAAATTAGTCCCATGTTGATTGTGCAAATAAATTTTCTCCATATAATCAAAATAATGTTTATATGTGTCTACAATTGGTAACATCCATACTTGCAATTAGTCCCATGTTGATTGTGCAAACAAATTTGCTACATAGAATCAAAATAATAATAATGTCTGTAATTTTCAATACTTGTTTTTAGTAGCCTCTTCAATTTGGAAGGGAACTTTGATATGAAAAATAATAAATTTATAATCTATTGAATTCCAAATTAGTACAAAATGAAAATTTCATTATTAGATCTCAAGTTACACTTGAATGCATCGTATGCCTTACATAATTCACAATCCATGAAAATTCATATAAAATATTGGAATGCTTCCCCTCTAGCCCATCCCTTGTGTTCCTATAGTTGCTTGTTAGATTATTATAGTGGCTTCCACCTATTATCAGATCAAAAGCTCCAATTGAATTAATCATTTCATCAAGTCTTTATTTTGTCAAATTTTGCAAATCTTTCACCTCAATCAATTTACCCTTTTTATGTGTTTTTCCACCCAACTTTTGAGGATAAGCTTGTTTTCTTTACCATTTTTTGTAGATACAACATAATTGAGTGGTATTCCTAGACAATGCAAAGCAACTTCTACACCCCCAATTATAGAGAAAAAATAAAGGATATTGATCCCCTTTAGATAGATAGGCTTCAAAACAGAAAGATGATATTCTACAATGAACAAATCAAATTGCTACATGTATTCTCTTCTTTCATTTTTATATCTATGGAAGACAATTGACTCACTACTAAATGAAAATAATTTAAATGTTTTGTTACAAAGTCTCCTTCATGTATCTTTAAAGGAACCACTAATTACTTTTATCTACTATGTTTATATAATTAATCTTATGTTGTTTCCTATTAGATTATTATACGGGATTCTACCTATTATTAGATCAAAATGTCCAAGTGAATTAAACATTTCACGAAGTCTTTCTTTTGTCAAAATTTGCACATCTTCTACCTCAATCAATTTACCTTTTTTATGTGTTTTTTCCACCTAAATTTTGAGGATAAGCTTGTTTTGTTCCATATTTTTGTAGATACAACATAATTGAGTGGTATACCCAAACAATGAAAAGCAACTTTTGCACTCCCAATTCTAGGGAGCAAAGAAAGGATATTGATCCCCTTTAAATAAATAGGCTCCAAAATAGAAATATGGTATCCTATAATGAACAAATCAAAGTTCTATTTTTACATCTATAGAAGCTAGTAGGCTCACTACTACATGTAATACATTTAAATGTTTGGTTACAAAGTCTCCTTCATGCATATTTAAAGAATACAAATTTCTTTTCAAAAATAGCTTATTTACAAGACACTTAGTTTGATATGATGCAATAATTTTATCTCATAAACTCTTAGCAATGTTTTTAACTAAAACATTCATGAAGACTAAATTAGAAAGACATAACCTAATAGTAGATCTATCCATTTCTCTTTATCTCTCTCATCTCCATCTCTTTGTCCCTTTGTCTTTATCTCTCCTTTCTTCATCTATATTATGTTCTAATGTCATTATACAAACACAATGCTAGTTCAACACACAAAGTGACTACTAAGAGGGTATACTCACACAAGGTACCTGTTATGTACCTAGGGATATGATAATATAATGTATTTAGGTGGATGGAGATGCCGACATGTGGCACACATCCCTTAAGTTGGTTATATTAGGTCTTATGGATAACTTGCATAATTAATTATATTAGGTGTTGACTAGGCCTTCATTAGGATTACCCCTCCATTATGTTATTATGAGGAAGTATATATAAAGGAGGTGATTATCATTGTAAGGAGATGTGTAGGGTATGATATTGTATTGAAGATTTCTTGGAGATATAGCATGGAGTGGCTTCTTCCATAAGGAGTGTTGTATGGTGTTACCCAACCTCAAGAGTTTATTCTATTTTCACATATATTGGATATTAGGGCATATTGGCCCACAAACATCTCTTGTGTTGTGTGAGATCTATCTTCTACATTATATTATTTCCATTATTATATGTTTGGATCTTATCAAGCAGTATCAGAGCTATGATTTGGGCAAATGTAGACACAACCCTAATTTTTAAGATTCACCTATATATTCCAGATGGCTATGAATTTTCCTACAATTTTTTACTAAAGGTGGTGTTGTTATATGGAGCCTAATCAGACTCGAAGGTTAAATTTTCCCCACTTTTATCAGCACGGTTTCCCCCCAAATTATTTAATAGGGGGTTTGGGGGCAGCGCCCCCAAGACGGGGTCAAGGGGAAGCACCCCTTGCGGGGTCCCTATTGTGATACTTTCATGAGCTACTTTCATGACCACTACTTTCTTAAGATTTGCTTTGATATCAATAATTTTTAATTTGTGCAAATCATGTATATCCTGAATAGATAATAATTCTTCTAATACATATATGTCAAAACACCAATGGACTAGAATTTAGCATACTAAAAACAATGAACATTTATTTTATTATAAAAGAAGGGCTCATTTATAGAATAAAAAGATCATATCAATATCAAGCTCAAACATATGGTCCAACATAGCTTTATAAAAAATATGCTTCGGGAAAATCAAGTCAATAGAATGTCAAGTGCAATATTCTATGAAGATTGGCATTTCTCTCTTGTTACATGTACTTCATCCATTAATGTCTGCTTCCTTTTTCCACTAATTGGATGCATTTCATCATTTAGAATAAAAATGAGTAAATATTGTTTGCATAAATTTTTTACCTACACACTAAAATTACTTAGAGGTTATCAATTACAATTTAAGAATAATGCCATACTTTAAAATCACTTAGACAAATACATTAGAAATCAAGTATTGTCAACCATATAATGCAATGTGTTCTCCACTTTCCTAACACTTTTCAAAATGGCACTATTTAGAGAGAGGAGAGATAGAGGAAGAAGCAAGGGAATATAGAGACATGGACAGATAGAGAGGAAGACAAAGGGATTGAAACCATGGTTATCATGACTAATCAAACTAATAACCCTAGGATTGTAATTGACAATGTCAAAGCCTAAAATTAGTCCCATGTTGATTGTGCAAATAAATTTTCTCCGTATAATCAAAATAATGTTCATATGGATCTACAATTGGCAACATCCTATTTGTAGTGGAAAAGGAGGGGTTGATTTTGTTTTAGTTTGAGGGTTTGATGAATTTAGATCCTCCCTTCACCACAAACATTCAAGGACATATCAATCAAGTTGAATCTCTACTAAGTGAGAGAATTCACCTAACAAGTTGGGTTGTCACTTGGAACAATGCGAAAGCTTAGATGTTATCAATCAATATCTCAATTTAATGATCAAATGTGTAAGAAACCCTAATTATGCAAAACAATGAATAAACTGGTAAATTTAGACAAATGCTTACAAACTAAGGAAGAGGACAAAGATTAATGATTGACCATATTTCAAAGTTCAAAATTTAAAATATTTGAGGACAATGCCCCAGGCACCCAAGTCCAAGGCATTCTTTTCTCCGCAAAATGTAGAACTCCTTCCGGCACTGATAATCACTGTTTTGTCTATTTTCATCACTCGAAATGCAGAGGACACTGCCCCAAGTGCCCTAGTCCAAGGCAGGCTAATTCTTGGCATGTAGATGCTCCTTTAGATGTAGAATGTCCCTGTAACTCTAATTCCCATCTTTGTCACTTTAGAGGACATTGCCCTAGGCGCCCATGTCCTGAAATGTTCAATTCTGTCCCTTTCTTTTCAGATCCTGAATCCTTGTTGTTTGCAACCTCCCTCTGCAACTCCACTTCATGAACTCGGTACCCACAACCTGCAATCACAAAGGAGTGTGGTTGGGAGTTGTGGTTTTTAGAGGCTTGCCTTAGTCAAGCCCCGAAGAGACATTTAAGTCTTCCAAACACCGTTGTCAGATGAGAGTTTGTATCCCTGTGGGATAGAGGCAAAAATCTAAATGATAAATGATTGAGAATAAAATAGATGTCACCTTTGAAGTGTAGGTCTCATGGAAGGAAGATGCTCTTTCATGCCATGAGGAGATGGAGTCAAATCTACAGCAAACAAACACAATAACAACACAACACTGCTCTGTAACACAATGAAATCCTTGAATCACTTTAGCATAAGGTCACAAGTTCATAATGTCCATCTAGTTTGCAAATGAAATCCTAAACATGCTTATATATGCAACTACAAATATTCCCACTAAGAATTTCGTAATTTAAACTTTTGGTGTCGGCATAGGACCTAACAACGGTCATATAACCGACACTTCAAATTAGGGCATGACCCAAAATAGGGCAGGACTAGGGCACGAGCACCCAAGTCCTCCCCCCTATTTTAGGTAGGGCTTATCATTATATCACCCCCTAGGTCCTATTTTCCACAAGACTTTGGGGTTTTCTCATCAAGATTCAAAATTAACACACAAGATGCTCTAAATGCATTCTAAGGACCCGGGAGCTAAACCTTAAGAGGGAAAAGCCCCTAAGGGGACATTTTCCAACATAACACATCCATACTTGCAATTAGTCCCATGTTTATTGTGCAAACAAATTTGCTACATAGAATCAGAATATTAATAATGTTCATAATTTTCAATACTTGTTTTTACTAGCCTCTTCAATTTGGAAGGGACTTTGATATAAAAAATAATGAATTTATAATCTATTGAATTCCAAATTAGTACAAAATGAAGGTTTCATTATTAGATGTCAAGTTACACTTGAATGCATTGCATGCCTTACATAATTCACAATCCATAAATATTCATATAAAATACTACAATGCTTCCCCTCTTGCTCATCCCTTGTGTTCTCGTTGTTGCTTATTAGATTATTATAGAGGCTTCCACCTATTATCATATCAAGATAGGTCCAAATGAATTAATCATTTCATCAAGTCTTTGTTTTGTCAAATTCTGCAAATCTTTCACCTTAATCAATTTACCATTTTTATGTGTTTTTCCACCCAATTTTTTAGGATAAGCTTGTTTTCTTTACAAGTTTTTGTAGATACAACATAATTGAGTGGCATACCTAGATGATGCAAAGCAACTTCTGCACCCCCAGTTCTAGAGAATAAAGAAAGGATATTGATCCCCTTTAGATAGATAGGCTTCAAAATAGAAAGATGGTATCCTATAATGAACAAATCAAACTGATACATGTTTCCTCTTCTTCCATTTTTAAATCTATGGAAGCCAATTGACTCACTACTAGATGAAAATTATTTAAATGTTTGGTTACAAAGTCTCCTTAATGTATCTTTAAAGGAACCACTAATTACTTTTAACTACTATGAACTTATGCAGTTAAGATTATGTCGATTCCTATCATATTATTATAGGGGCTTCCATCTATTATCAAGTCAAAACCTCCAATTGAATTAAACATTTCATGAAGTCTTTATTTTGTCAAATTTTGTACATCTTCTACCTCAATCAATTTACTTTTTTTATGTGTTTTTTCCACCTAAATTTTGAGGATAAGTTTGTTTTGTTACATTTTTTTTAATACAACATAATTGAGTGGTAAACCCAAACAATGCAAAACAACCTTTGCTCCCCAATACTTGGGAGAAAAGAAAGGATATTGATCCCCTTAAGATAAATAGGCTTCAAAATAGAAATATGGCATCCTATAATGAAGAAATTAAAGTTCCATTTGTACATCTATGGAAGCTAGTTGACTCACTACTACATGAAAAACATTTAAATGTTTGGTTAAAAAGTTTCCTTCATGCATATTTAAATAATACAATTTTTTTTTTCAAAAATAGCTTATTTACAAGACACTTAGTTTGATAGATGATGCAATAATTTTATCGCATAAACTCTTAGCAATGTTTTTAACTAAAACATTCATGAAGACTGAATTAAAAAGACACAACCTAATAGTAGATCTATCCATTTCTCTTTATCTCTCTCATCTCCCTCTCTCTCCCTTTGTCTCTATCTCCTTTTTTCATCATCTATGTTATGTTCTAATCTCATTAAACAAACACAATGCTAGCTCAACACACAAAGCAACTACTAAGAGGGCAGACTCACACAAGTGTTGGAAAAAGGGAGAGAGAACAAGGTAAAGTTGCAGCTATGTGGCTTTTTAATGTTTTCAAATATGAAATAAAAGCATGTGTAAATCTGAAATTACTTTCAATTTAGATGTAATAGTGTTTCTCCAATTTAATCTATGTAGTAGAAGGAAAAAAACATGATAAAAGACACATAATTTATGTGGAGAAACCCTTGCGGGAAAAAAAAGTTGAATGCACAAGAGAATTGAGAGGGGGGGTGAATCAGTTGTATCTTACAACTTCAAAGCCCTCACAAACATTTAGATCCACATAAATTCAATTAACCCTTAATTTGTTAGAATGATTAATCATGAAAGTAGATAACAGAAATAGAACCAAATCAACAACATACACAAGGAAACACCAGATTTATGTGGAAAACCCAAGAAGGGGAAAACCACAGTGAGGATTAACTCACAATATAAAGTAATATCAATACCGAATACAATAGGTCTCACTGCCCAAAAGAAAGGCTCATTACCAGAAAAGAAAAGAAGATAGAGAAGAATGTTACAATGAGAAAATCATCTCAATGCAATAGAGAAGTCCAACACAACATCACCAACACCTTGGCAGTCATACTGAAGAATTGTAGACACCTTCTGCTTACTGCATCGAGTAATCTAACACTTGAAAGCTTGCATTGCACTTTATAAACTCGCACTCTACCACTCTGCAATTCACATCTCACACATTACACACATCTCCTTCCCATCCCTCAACACCTCAACACTCATTTATACTATCTTCAACCTTGAAAACATTCTCCAAGGTCGCCAATGCACCTTAACCAAGTAAATTCAAATTAGGTTGGCACCAAACATTCCCACAGTGGAAAGGAATGAAGGTGGACCACAACACACCTTAGCTTGGACCTAAAACCATTCATACATGCCACACCACACTTCCACAATCATCAAAACAAGTCTGTAATTAGTGTAAACACCCAAGGTTGGCCAAACATGTGTTAACACCATAAACATTTAAGTACACCCTTCCTCAAAACCAAAGACAACTCGCAGACCACACATCATGCTTGAATGTAACCTAGAATATCCCACAAACATCCTGAATTCCAACAAATTCCTTCGCAACAACTTTCACTTGAAGAAAGTACACACCCAATATACTCAAACATCTCTGTCATACCCTGCAACTCAATAAATCAACTTGCAAAGAACCAAACCATGAAAAACTTCAACTGAAGGTAGCTATGAACCTTATAAACACACTTCCAGAACCGCAAGACCTGAAATCACTCTGTGGAGAAATGTGGAGCAAAAACATTTCTCCCAGACACCTTTGCAATACATAGTTCACACACTGGTGTACACACCTTCGTCTACACAAGGATCCAACACACCAAATTCTGGATGCAACACCTCTGAACAACTTTCTTCAGGTGAAAGTTGTACTTTGTTGGAATTCAGGATGTTTGTGGGATATTATATATTACGTTCAAGCATGGTGTGTGGTCTACGAGTTGTCTTTTGTTTTGAGGAAGGGTGTACTTAAATGTTTATGGTGTTAACACAGGTTCGACTGACCTTGGGTGTTTACACTAATTACATATTTGCTTCATGCAATAACATGCAAATTCATATAAGTGACATGCGGCAACATGCAAGTCCATATAAGCAACATGCAACAACATGCAAGTAACATGCAACACATGCAAGCACATGCAAACTCATAAAAGTGACATGCAACAACATGCAAGTCCATGCAAGTAACATGCAACACATGCAAGCACATGCAAACTCATACAAGCGACATGCAACAACATGCAAGTCCATATAAGCAACATACAACAACATGCAAGTCCAAATAAGGGTTGCATGTTGTTGCATGTTACTTGCATGGACTTGCATGTTGTTGCATGTCACTTATTCAAATTTGCATGTCATTGCATGTTGTTGCATGTTACTTGCATGGACTTGCATGTTGTTGCATGTTGCTTATATGATCCACGCATCGCTAACTTCATTGTTAACTGTCACATCATATTCATGCAAATATCATGCATCTCTAACTCCTCTATTAACTGCCACATCATATTCATGTAAATATCATGCATCTTTGAATCTTTTGTTAACTGTTATATCATGTTGATGCAAATATCATGCATCTCTAACTCCACTGGTAGCTGCTACGTCATGTTTATGCAAATATCATGCATCTCTCACTCCTTTGGTAACTGCTACATCATGTTCATGCAAAGTCTATCAACAATATCCACTCATGCACACAAAAATCAAACTCCTAGTCTAAATATAAGACACCACCAAAGTGAGCACCCAAGTTAACTCCCACTTACTAGGAGTTGTCAAAAGACCCAAAATAGACTTCAAGGAGTTGTCAACAAGTCTTCATAGAGCCCACTGCAAAAGTGGATGCCCAAGTTTGACCCTACCATTTAGGAGTTAATTACAACATGTCAAGTGATATAATTAAATATTATTTTATTTCTCAAGTCCTTATTTTTTGGGGAACACATTCCAAGAACTTTGGAGACACATGAAATTGGTTAGGATTGCAAAGTTAATGGTAACTTTTCCCAACAAAAAGGTGCCTAAGCCATTGGTCCTATGGTGGTAGAAACTTATCATTGTCATACCCAAGACAATTTTTTTTAATGGTAGTTATAAACTGGTGACTAAGTGCTTAAGGTATGTCTTAGGACTGCTCTATTCATGATCACAGTGTTAAGCAACAAAATCAAAGTTTGTCAAAATTAATGGTAGAGGTTTGAGAGCTGACCCAATGCCTTATCTGCTATAGAATAGTTAGCAACTTAGAGGCAGAGTGTTGAAGGAAAATCCTAAGACTATCTTCCTCCTAACAGAAATCACCACTAGCTTTCAATCTTCTAGGGTGGAGCTCAACCAAGCTCAATCAGTAACTTGAATTCTAGTTCAGTGACAGAGTGTTTACAACTACACACATTATTGAAATAAGCATATAATGGAACCTACTACATACAGAAGATTGGACAGTGGATAAATCAAAGTGCTACTTGGTGTAAATGATTACACAAACCTTTTCAAACAACCTTTTTCTGATTACACAAGACAATAGAAGCCCCCAAAACATAGTCTAGCACTGGTGGAACTTTAAAATAGTCTCTCCATGGTGTATTTTAAACCTGCTATAGTCCATATTGAACTCTTACTCTCAATGGAAACGTGTATACATTAAACCCCCATTACCAATTCGATGGTACTATATTTACAAAGACTTGGACAACATTCTAATTGGGATAAAATAAGTATCAAGGTGGAGAACTGGTATACCAATGACACAAACAAACTTCCTCGGGGATCACAGTTTGGTAGGGGTAGAGAATGTGTTAATAAAAATATCCAAAAACACTACCTTCTATGCTTGGAACACATTAGACACACCAATTACTATACTTATACCCTCATTAAGGGGTTGTTATAGATCAAGAAAGATATGTAATGATTACAAAGGAAACCAAAAGATACATTCAAGTTCAAGGAAGGAATGTCTATTAACAATAGTTCAACGTCATCCTTTCTAAGACTGTTTACATTCTACATGCTAGGTCTTTCCTTCCAGCCTGAGCTCCTGACTTCTTATCTATCTCAATTTTCTCTTCACCTTCTCTCTCCTCATCTCTTCCTGAGAAAATCACACAATCTCCCACTATCCTCTAAAAAGAAGCCCGTGGAAGACTAACTCTACTATCAAAACCTAACTAAATCTTGTTCTTTTTTTTTTTACATTTCAGTGGAGGTGTGTTTTTAACCCTTCAAACAGGTTGCCTAAAGGCTTCAAGGTAAAAACAAATTCATCCTTGAGCCTTGGAGGCATTTCATACGCTTTGTAAACCTTGTATATGGTGGATTACCCAAGGAAAATCTATTACATCCTTTCAAATTTTTGAATGTGTGATTTTGGTGGGAAACCAACCATAAGCCACAAAGGCTACAAGATTTCCAAAATGGAGCTAAACAACAACACAAAAACCAAAATAGACACAATGAACCTAAAAAATAGACATAAATAACAAACAATGAAAGCCAAAACTTCAAAATACTAATGTTCCTGGATCAGGCTACCCGGGTGGGAGAAATTTGAGTTCCATCTCAAATGATGGTTTTCTTTTTCCTATTCTTCCAATTGTTTTGCATTCTTATCTCTTCCTTGTCCTCCACTGGATCCTCTCTAGGCTTGGATTTGTTTTCTCTGAGTTTCTTGGTGTGCATTCTTTTGTTTTCCTCTTTCTTCTTGTGTCTTCTCCTTATCTCCTTGTCAGCTGCAAGACTCCAAAACATTGTCTCTCACTCAAATGCATCATTAACATTGTCCATTTCCTCATCCTCTTCATTCTCTTCTTGGTTTGCACTCGTCTCAGTTGTACTCATCTTCTTATTAGTTTGTATATAATCCCCGACCTTCTAGTTCTTTGAATGCGTCCTTTGTAAATAGAACTTTATATATGTGTCGTCTTGAGAACATTGTTCTCTTATTATATCTGCACTTGTTCTTACTCTTTGCTTAGCTGAAAGACACTCTTGGACTGCATTCTTGTCAATGCCAATGAACTTCTTTTGCTGATTGGTTTTATCTTCTAGCCTGTGATATGAAGGCTCATGTTCTATGAAGACATCCTTGTGTTCTTGTGAATCTCTCTCTTTGTTGGACCTGTACAAGAAACAATCATATTAGGCATTACCACTTCTTCACTCTTCTTGCTCCACTTCTATGCATAGCTGCTTTCTTGGGTGTGGTTACATCTTTCTTGTTCATTCTCATCCTTCCTTGACCTCAAGACATCATAGTCTTCTATAGAATCCATTCTTTGCTTCTTGTCATCTTCAAGTAGTTGATTGTCAAACATATCCTCAAACAATGTCTTATTTATTTCTTCCTTCACCAACTTGCTTTGTCCTTGCTTTGTTCTTGGATGCCTTGATCCTTTTGTGAGCTCATCAATGAGCCTTTGAAGCTAATATGAATTTGCAAACAATCCTAACCTCCTCAATTCTGCTTTCAGTGAAAGATCATAGATCACCCCACTTTCTTCCTCAATCCTAGGGGATAATTGTTCTATTTCCTTTCCATTTTCTTCTTTGGTGCTGGGATACACTTCCTAAGTGTAAGAACTAACCTTAGACCTCTGAAATCAACAGGATCTTCTAAACTCTTCCCTTCTTTCACACCTAGCATGCCTCTTACTTGAGTTGCTCCATGTTTTCCTTCACTAGTAATTATCATAGGTTTGAAATCTTCATTATTTCTTCATTGGGTGCTAAGATCTCTTGAAAATCCCAATCTTTATATGTCAACTTAGACCCCTCTCTTTGCTGCATATTAGTTACCACAAACACTTTCTTCCATGCCTTATCTCTTCTTTCAAAAATGCCATTCAAGGATTCAAAAGAATCATTATTTAAAACATCCAAATTAATTTGCTTACCTTTCACCTTGCTTGTGTTCTCCTCGAACTTCTTCCAAGTTTCTCTTGGAAATGTTTCCATCTTCTTGGGTTCTTCTTCATGATTTCAGTTTGTTGTCTTGGGCTACCCTGTTGCAATATCATCTTTTCATTCTTGGCTGGTTTAATCATAATCTCTTGTTCATTGGACTTGACCCTTCCTTCATATTTTATGCTCTCTTGAAGTCTGTCCTCATCACTCTATCTTGTAACACTACTTTCTTCTACCTCTTTTCTACTCTTGACCATCCACACTTTGTTTCTCATAGATTTGGGTTGATAATTGTTCATTGCTGCACTTGTTCTCCTTAATCCATGGACTGATTGCTGCTCTAGAACACCTCCTTTATGCTTCCATTCTTGACAACTTGCCCTATGGTCTTGGTTCCCCTTGAACTCTATCATGTCCTTCATGCCTTGGACCTGTTTGCTGCTAGAAATTCCATAATAAGAAACTTCTTGTTTGAACTTTGTATGTCTTACCTCAACAACTAATTTATTAAGCCAACTTGGCACCTTGTATCCATGATTGCTTGCAAGACTTGAGAGCTCAAATTTTCTCTTCTCCCTATTAACCTGTTTATCTACATTCTCATTCCCACATATATGATCAAAACTAATATTTTTGCTTCCATTTACCTATTCAATGGCATGTTGTATAGATTTTCTGTCTTCCTTGACTTCATTGCTTGCAAACTCCTCCTTTTTGTGAGCTTCCTTTCCTTCTTTTGCAACATTCTCTATGGCATCATGAACTTTTAGTGCATCTTCAACATTTTCATTGTCATGCTGGAAGACTTCAACACATTCATCATCATCATCTTCAGGCACTTTACAATGTATCTCTTCTTGGTGGACTGCTGCAAATTGATTCTTCCTTCTCTCACATTCTTCTTTGTCCATGGGTGCTCTACTTGCCCCATCTCTTGTCAACTTCAAGGTTTTATTCTTGACCTTCCTTATAAGGTTTCTCATACTTGCATGCACACACTCAAACACAACATTAGATAATAAAACAAGGGACCAAAATGTCTTTACAAGTGCCTCCTTTCTAGATACTCTCCACTCTTCTTTAATCTCTTCATCAAGTGCTTCTTTTTGCACTTCTTCCTCTGCATTATTTCTTATTTTCCCTCATGTTCTCCACAATGAGAACTACCTTCACCACTTCCTGTGTAGGTTACTCACTTGGCAACTTCACTTCCTTTTCATGTTGCTCATTTGGCAACTCTTTGCTTTTCAAACCTCTATGGGCTTTTCTAATGTTCTTCTCTTCTCTTCTCAAGGCAGCCATTATTTGCCTTCTTCTTCTCTTGACCAGTAGCTCTATAGGCCACTTCAATCAATTTTTCAATAGCCAACCACTTTCTTGGCTTCTTTCCTCTAGCCATAGCTTCACCAAGATCTTAACCCTGTCTAGTTCCCTTCTCAACTTAGTCATCTCTCTATCCATCTCTGAATCTTGCTTTCTTATATTTGTCTTCACATTTTCACTCTTCTTGTGGCTTTCTTCCTTAGCATGTTGTTGTATCTTTCTATATTTCTCTTCTCAACATCCTAACTCTACCCTCTAACAACTCTATGTCAGCCTATTTTCTTGTCTTCTTGATGCCTCACGGTAGGCTTCTTTCCTTTTTCTCTTGCCTAGTCCTTTGGTACCCAAGTCCTTATCTTGGACTTTCTTTTCTTCTTAAACTTCTCCTTTCTCTTTCACCATCTTATAACTTTCTTCTTCTCAGGAGTTAATGTCTCAAACTTCAACACACATGCTTGTGCAAAATCTTCTTAGCATAGACAACTTCCATTCCCATATCTTTCTCGCTCTGATACCAAAATGGTGGCAGCAACTTATCATTGTCATACCCAAGACAGTTTTTTCAATGGCAGTTATAAACTGGTGACTAAGTGCTTAAGGTATGTCTCAAGACTGCTCTATTCATGGTCACAGTGTTAACCAACAAGATCAAAGTTTGTCAAAATTAATGGCAGAGGTTTGAGAGCTGACCCAATGCCTTATCTACTATAGAATAGTTAGCAACTTAGAGGCAGAGTGTTAAGGAAGATCCCAAGACTATCTTTCTCCTAGCAGAAATCACCACTAGCATGCAATTTTCTAGGGTGGAGCTCAACCAAGCTCAATCAGTAACTTGAATTCTAGTTCAATGACAGAGTGTTTACAACTACACACATTATTGAAATAAGCATATAATGGAACCTACTACATACAGAAGATTGGACAGTGGATAAATCAAAGTGCTACTTGGTGTAAATGATTACACAAACCTTTTCAAACAACCTTTTGCTGATAACACAAGAGAATACATGCCCGCAAAACATAGTCTAGCACACTGGTGGAACTTTATAATAGTCTCTCCGTGGTGTATTTTAAACCTGCTACAATCCATATTGGACTCTTACTCTTGATGGAAATGTGTATACATTAAACCCCCTTACCAATTCGATGGTACTGTATTTGCAAAGACTGGACAACATTCTAATTGGTAGAAAATAAGTATCAAGGTGGAGAACTTGTATACCAATGACACACACTTCCACGGGGATTGCAGTTTGGTAGGGGCAGAGAATGTGTTAATAAAAAAGTCCAAAAACATTACCTTCTACGCTTGGAACACAGCAGACACACCAATTACTATACTTATACCCTCATTATGGGTTTGTTACAGATCAAGAAAGATATTTAATGATTAAAAAGGAAACCAAAAGATACTTTCAAGTTCAAGGAAGACATGTGTATTAACAATAGTTGAACATCGTCCTTCCTAGGACTGTTTACATTCTGCATGCTGGGTCTTTCCTTCCAGCTCGAGCTCCTGACTTCTTGTCTGTCTCGTTTTTCTCTTCATCTACTCTATCCTCATCTCTTCCTAAGGAGATCACTCAACCTCCCACTATCCTCCTCCAAAAAGAAGCCCGTGGAAGACTAACTCCACTATCGAAACCTAACTGAATTTTTTTTTTTTTCAATTCGGTGGAGGTGTATTTTTAACCCTTCAAACAGGTTGCCTAAAGGCTTCAAGGTAAAAACAACTTCATCCTTGAGCCTTGGAGGCATTTCATATGCTTTGCAAACCTTGTATATGGTGGATTAGCCAAGGAAAATCTATTCCATCCTTTCAAATTTTTGAATGTGTGATTTTGGTGGGAAACCAACCATAAGCCACAAAGGCTACAGGATTTCCAAAATGGTGCTAAACAACAAGGAAGCCAAAATAAACACAATGACCCTGAAAAATAGACACAAATAACAAACAATGAAAGCCAAAACTTTAGAAGACTGATGCTTTGCATCATCCTACCTTGGAGATAAATAGGATTTCTATACCTTGAGTTTTGGCCTATGGGCATCTATGATCATAAATTTATAGGTTCCTTAAAAAGAGATAGAATAGGAGGGAGGGGGGAAGCCACTCTCTTTTCTTTATCTTTTCTATTTTTTAAAGTGTCATTTCATACCAAATTCCACTTTTTACATTGTAAAAGTATCATAGCCTAATCTTTAATGTACGGTTTTCCATTACAATGCTTGACCATAGCCCCAAGTCTATCACACAATGAAACACTTTTAGCCACTATGTTTATAGTGGTTAAGCTTAGTTTTGTAATATAATGATGGCCAATGATTTTATGTTTTTAGAAATGTCTCAACAACACATATCACTACATTCTTTCAATTCTACTCATGAATGGATAACAATCATTCACCATCAACAAAATTGTATGCTATCTTCTCAAAAAAAATTACTTAGTACATTTATCTACATGCTATCTCCACATACCCATTACACACTAAGGTGTGATTGCTAGTTATATTAATGTCAATGATACTTGCATTTGGATGAAATAGTGTTCTAGAATGAACGCCCTCCACTAAAACCATGTCTCCATACACCATCCTGCAACCATTTTTGTTGAAAACCACATGCACCCCCAAATCATTTATTGTCTGTGTTGAATCGTTGATTACAAAACATTTAACTTTGGCTTACGTGATTTGGCTCTGGTTGACTGCTTAGCAGCAATGTAGGGTGGAGCACCACCGTGGTGAGGCGGATACCTTCAGGGAGACCTTGGTGGCGATTTTGTTTTGTTCCGAATTCGATCTGATCTTCTCACAGGTCTTACCTTTAGCTGTTCTTCATCTGCATCCTGCACCATACAAACACGAGCTATCCTTAGAAATGTCCCTTCAAGAAAATCAACAACAAAATAAAAATAGCAAGATTGGGTAATGGGTATACAACAAACTCATGTAGGGTGGAGCACCAACATTTGTTTTGTTCCGAATTCGATCTGATATTCTCACAGGTCTTACCTGTAGCTGCTCTTCATCTGCAACCTGCATCATACAAACACAAACTATCCTTAGAAATGTCCCTTCAAGAAAATCAACAAAATAAAAATAGCAAGACTTACAACAAAACTCTGTAGGAAGGGTAAAAATTTGAAATAACAGTAACAGGCATGGGACCTGTAGAATGTGAGACTCCCTATGGCTACATATCCTTAACCGGAAGGCCAACCAATATCTTTGCCACAATATTGACATTCAATGCATCAAGATGTAAGTAATACTTCCCAAGGTTGTTTACTTCTATGTAATGCTTGCAAAGGGAACACCTTACACAAGAGATTAATTAATGTAGTGATTGTATGTAAGTACATCCTCACAAGGTGTAAACCAGAAAATGTTTTGTATGCTTCTATTTAAGTAATGGTTGCAAGAGATCCACTCTTTCATGAGTAGTGATGGTACAGTGCCTCTGCATAATGCTTGCAAGGCGTAATCTATGGAGACACAGTTGAAATGCTTGTAAGTAGATAATGCTTACAAGAGCACACACTTTCATTAGTGTGGAGCCAGTAGAGTGCTTGTAGGTTTAAGTAATTTTGCAAGACATAAAGACAAAATTGCTATGCTTGTATATAAACAATGCTTACAAGACAAAAAGATGACAAGGTTTGCAGTTTCATTGCCCGCAAGATCACCCCATGATCTTCTTTCATTAAGGTAGTGCTTACTCGTAAGTGTGCTTCCATAGCATGAAGAGGCAATGGGTTGGGAAGGTTTTTGCAGTTGGTATAGCCCCCAAGACAAAAGATGTCAAGGTTTGCAGTTGCAGGTTTAGATTGATGGATCCTCTTAATACACAGCAGCAAAATCAACCCAGAATTCAACACCATATTGGACTTAAACTTTGTAATCAGCTTCTATTAAAATACTTCAAATGCATAATGCTGCCAAACAGTGTTACATAAAGAAGGCATTCCCTTATACTCAGTAGTTTTCCAACCATCTCATGCTTCCCTCTTTGCCCCAAAATAATGAATTCTAACTCTCCTTTCTGCTGGGACTATTCCTCCTATATCTCAATTGAACTTGCTCTTTCTAAACTGAACTCTAACCGAACTGGCTTCTAATTAAATGAAACTAACATTCTAAACAAAAAAGAAAAATTTTAAATTTACTATCTGAATAAATAACACAACACAACAATATAAATAATAAACTAGAGAAGGGTTAACCACCTGTGATGGAAAATAGTCATTCAGGAGTTGCACACATGGCACAAAGGAGCCCCTCCGCTCATAAAGGGTTTCATCAGGAGTGCTGATCTGCAGTGAATCAGGGTATTGTCTAGGATCATTCATCTTTGTTTGAGCTTCTTGAACAGATTCTAGTGAGGTCTTAGGACTAGCATATGTTGCCCTTTTTCTATACCAATTAACCAAATATGCGCACACTACTGCAACTGCAAAAACAAATGCACTTATAACTCCATTAATCAGAATATTCTCTAGAGACTTATTTGAAGTGCTAGACAGAAATGCTCCCAAATGTCTGGAATCTTCCACAACTAAAATATCCAATACCCCTTCCCTGCTCTTTTCTGCTGCTGCCATGACAACTTCCATATGATTAGGCCTCTGCAACTAATTTCCTATTTCTGCTCCAGATGAAGACAAGACAAACCCGATTGAATCATAAACACTATAATCAGCTTCAGATTCATCCAACCTATATACTATTCCCTCCTGATTTGGTAGAAATTTAAAAATATTATCCTTAAAAGAATCAGTGTCATTTTGTACTTCTACTGGCACTTTCTTTGTAACTTGTACATGGTCATGAATGTTGTCTCTTATAACTGGAGTATCTTCTGCATTAATTTGGACCTCCATCTGATCTAGATTCCTGCTACAATTTTCTGCTTCTACATTCATTATATCAAACACGCTTTATGTAAATGTCATCCACTTTCAGGGTCAAACAGGTCAAACAGCCAATAGCATTTTTCTATTTCATTCCCAACAAAAAGTGTTAAATATAGGAAAAATTTTCATTGGCCAGAATTTACCATTAAATATTGAAGTTGATGACATTTAAGATCAGCCTATCAAACACCTCTGTCCTTGTGTTTCTATCTTCTGGGAATTGCATTTCTGCTGAGGAGATTGATCCATCAAGTATTTTTGTCTCCCCTGGGATTTGTGCTTCAGAAGATAATGTCAGAACCCCATATGGACTATCTAGCAAATTTCCATACTCTGCCCAGACACCTTGCTCAAAAAGATTTACTTCAGAACAACACAATGGAGAAATCATTTTCTCTGCCCAGATACCCTGCTCAAAAAGATTTGGAGAAATCAATTTGGCTTGTTTCTCATCTACATAGTTTGAATTCTCATCATTTCTAATAATTGCATAACTAGAACCTTCAACATAAGAAGATTTAAGCACACCGTGTGGGTTGGAATTTGCCAGTGAGAAAGAATATTCTTGCAAACTTTTGGTATCTAGCCAGACTTTCTTAAGCATCTCTAAATAGAATTCCTTCACACATATCCAAAGCACAGTTTTGCTGATTATCAATGTGTAGTCTTATTTCTAGAGAGCTTGCAAATGAAGATCAAAATACACTGGTTGCACAATGTCCTGATTCCAGAACTTGCTGGAATGCCTTGCAGTAGCCAAATGATTATCGAGCAATACCGAAGGATGAAGCCCTGGAGTATGATATGCCACAACTGCAATAGACACAAAGAGCCCCACCAATATCAGAATCACCACATTTCTAATGGAACATGCCCATCTCTGACATTCCCCCATTGCCATTCTGTTGAAAATAATAGAATAGAACTTATTCTTGTACGGTTCTCTGTTTGTCGGGGCGGATTACAGCACAGAGTGAATATTCACAGTCTAAAATCCCAATTATCAAATAATGTGCTGGTTGTTAACTTTTTGCGTGTTTAAATTTCTGAAATTATCTGCAAAGTAGTTTGCTTAGTAAAATCGTTTATAAGATTGAGTTTAAAGAATGAAATATCCAAATTTATTATCTTTACAGAACGGTCTATGAAAAATATGTGTTAGCATAAACGCGACGGGAATTTCGGTTGCCAACGGTTGTTTCTTCCCGTTGCCTGCGTTTCTGCGTTTCTTCCACATTATTTTTTAATTTTTAATTTTTAATTTTTATTTTTATGAATTTTTATTTTTTAAAGGTTTTTTAGAATGAGTTTTTATAATGTTTGATTCACTTAACTCATTGAATTTTCTTGATTTGTTTTCATGTTGACTTGTTTGCAATAAGAGGTTTTTGAAACCTGTGAATGAGCCTACCTTTTATGTTCTATTTTTGATGAATGCAAAACTAATATGTATTCAAGTAAATAACTATATTTTTTTCCTTTTTAAAAATAAATATCTCAAATGCACTAATTAGCTAATAAATATTCTAATTTTTTGTTTGACAAAATAAATTTTGTTATTGTTTTGATTATTGGAGATGGATGAATCCTGATTTTAAATGGAGATCACTTGTTTTTACATATATTTTGAATTGACAAAGTGCTTTGAATATAATTAAATAAAAGAATATTCTAAATCTAATATAATCTAAAGAAACAATTTAAATCGAACCTGCAATCTAAGAAAGTAATAACAAAATCTAAATCTAACCAAGAAGCAACAACAAAATCTTTTAATTCTTAGGCAAATTGGTAATCTAATTACCACTTTAAACTACATTTTGAAAGAAAGATTTTATAGAAATAAATAAATCCAAGGACCCAACGTGAAGTTTCAATGGAGCTTCCTTGAAGTTGTAGTGAGCTATCTCCATAGAGAATCTAGCTTTTTTCTTGTGTTCTACTCTCCAACTTTAGGGTACTCCTCTTGATGGAAGAAGGGAAGGGAGAATAAAATGCTACAATGAGATTGAAGATTGCTTGGAAAACGGTATGAAAGCTTCAAAAGTTTCAAATGCTATATAGGAAGGCTTAATGCCTAAAAGGATGTTGTGATGAATTATGGATATGGCTTAAAGGGGGGCTTGCAGATCTATGAAGGTGGGATCCTATTCCTACTTAGAGAGGAAAAGAAACAGAGCTTCTTTGCAAAATAATGTAGAGATAGCCAAATGCAAACAAAACTACCACCCAGATGCATAAGGCATGGGATGTTTCAATAGGAAAAGGAACACTCAATTAATGGGAGATAACGATCACTCAAGGGGAAAAAAACAATAGCTATGATTAAGAAACAAGGAAATTATTGATCAAAGGACAAACTAGAAGAAAAAAATGTTGGAATTGGAAGATTCACATGCCAAACAATCATGATAGGGTCACAACTTTTGACAAGGTGGATTGCCTATTTTACTAGGGTAGGTCACCTGGGTGACCTTGCAACTTAAGCTAGGTCACTTGGGTGACTCTAAGGTCTCCCAAGCCCTCCTACAACTAAAACCATAGAAGCTCTTAGTTTTAAAGGAAAAATGAATATGTGAGCTGAGTATGCAGTTTGAAAGGATGGTAGACACACGAGGAAGGGACTTAAAGATGCAAGAAGACTTTCATCAAGGTGGAGAAATTATGAGGATAAATTATTGACACCTCATGGATCATGAGTTGGACTGCCAAATCATCATTAGATTGCCATGTAAGTCCATACAATTTTGGGCACTTACAGGGTTAGTTGACCAAATTTTGAATGAATTTTAAAAAGTAGGGGTCAAGTCTGCAACTACAAAATTGACCACATGATTGTGGAAATCAACTAGAGTGGGCAAACAATTAGATTTAGTTGGATAACAACTATACTAGGGTAGGTGTACGAATAAGTGTAATAAATGCAAGGTTTGGCAAATGTATTAGGATATGTATATAAGGGATAAGGTATAGGCTAAATATGTGGGAATGTGTATAAGGTTAAAGGAATGAGCCCAACTTTGCACAAGATTGCACTATTTGTCAATACATACATGTATTAAGACATTCTCCCAAAATAAACACAAAACAAAATAAAAATGAAATAAATTTAAAAATTTCACCATTACATTAATGGGTAATACATTTTTACTCAAACTAAATCTATTACCATTACACAATACAAAATCCAATATAATAATAGTCATCCAAATTATTTTGTATAATGCCTTTGAAGGTGGACATCCAAATTATCAATTCATTGTTTGTTGTTATTCTTATTGTTAACCTAGCAATCAACAAAGTGACAACTTAAAGTTTTATAATAAAATCATAAAAATATATATTAATAATTATGTCTAAGGTGTTCGCTCTGTGAGCAGGATAGAATGACTTCACAGATCAACTATCTCCATTGCTCAAGAGGCGTGCAAGACAATTGAAGCATCTTTGACCATTCAATTTCACCAGTCATCATTTTTTCTTCTCCATCATTGTTTTCTCCTTCTCTCTTGCAATTTTTTTGTTTATCGTTAAGTGAAAGGGTGCAAGCACAAGAGAACAAAGAAAGTGTTGTTTTACTACAGTAAAAAACATTTAAGTGGTTTAATGAGGCCCACACCCTCACGACCCTATGATAATTTTTAGTTATCACTTGTATTCAATTTTAATTTGCACGAATCCCATTTGTCATTTATATAATTTTACATATATATTATTTTCGTCCAAGTTTATATATAATATAAAATATTATATTATAAAATAATATATTAAGATTATATATATATAGTTGTATACTATATTTTATATAATACAAATTATTAGATATATTTGTATTATAATATTATATTGTAGAATCATAGCATTAAAATATATTATATTTTTAATACTTATATATAGAATGTAATTATATATTTATTTTATATATAAAATGTACACTATTTAAACTAATCTATAAGAAATCTAACAACTTAACTCACTTTACATGGGTTGAGAGAGAGAGAGAGAGAGAGAGAGAGAGAGAGAGGTTTGATCACACCAAGGGTAATCAAATGCCCCTTTTGTTGGAGTGACCTAGATTAAGGGATCTATAGTTGAGAAGGCATCAGTGGTTAAGTAGTTATGACTAGGCATGGCATATTAGGTTGGGAAAATGCACTTTGAACACATGGACAAGAGAGTTGATACTATGCTAATCCATTCTATTATAACTCTGAATATTTTAGGTATTATACACAAGTGGCTATAACTAGTAGGCAATGTGTCACCATATCACTAATTGATAGATAAATTTGTAGACACCTAAAATCAACCTTTTCCTTACGACATCACCTAGACACTCACCTTGTGGCATCTTTCATCTTAGGCCCCTTTTATTCCTCTTTCATTAGCCAATTAATTAAATAAATTATATTTATTTGATTAATTTAGTTTATGCTTCCCTTTAGCCATAGTAATTAAATAAATTTTATTTAATTAATTAATTTATTTCCCCCACCTTGTCCTATAATTAATTAAATAATTTAATTATTTAATTAATTATTTTCACTTATTCTAATCCTTATACACTTTTACCTATTAGTCTTAGCCAACCTTATGATAATATGTCATATCCTTCCCACATCCAAGATCATATAAATATCACTATCAATCAAGTCATTTATCCCATGTAGAGCTTTCAAGTAATACTATGCTGCTAGTGTTAGGAATCAACATTATCAATATCATATATCATTATCAAGCATCATTGGAGCACACCCACCATTTGTCATGGTGCAATGAGGAGTATTGTGGTACATTGTTTTGTTATATTTGTTTGATATATTTAGTCCTTTGCTTGATCCGAGATGATGTAGGTGTGAAATAAGAGATTTCATTATGTATTGTTTCCATTTTTATATTTCATATTTTTTTTACATCATACAAAATTATTCTTAGTGGGTAATTTGTGTTAAGCCCTAATATTGATTTATGGACTAATAATAGAAAAGTTAACTTGTAGAATGATTGTAGTTAATAATTTACATTATATAAAATATAGTATATAATAATAAGTATAATTAATATATATTTTATATACAAAATAGATATAATTAAATAATAGATAAATGATATTATATACAAAAACCATTAAAGCATACACTATAGTTAAGATGGAATGACAACTTTAACTCTATATGCTAACAAATTGTGTCAAGATGTGTTTCTTGCTGAAAGGATGACTATGTTGTTAGGTCCCCTTAGGTCTAGAAAGACAATTGTGTACCTAGAGAGAGAGATGGAGAGAGGTAGAGATAGATAGTGAGGGGCATATGAAGAGATAGAGAGATGACGAGAGAGAGAGAGGTAGAGATAAGGATAATATAGAGAGAGGGAGTGAGAGATAAAGATGGAGAGAGAGAAGGAGAGAGAGATGGAGAGATGGAGAGAGATAGAGAGTGTTATGCCTTGCATACACACCCACCTTTGTTTGAACAAATTGGGGACCCCCCTTTTGTGTTTGTATTGTTTTGTCTTGTTTTTGGTCCTTTGACCACCTTCTAAGTCTTAGGTTTTGCCTTAGACATTTTGTTCATCTTTAAAACTTGTGTTTTGAAACTTTTTGTGAAAGTGCTAGAAGTTTCCAAACTCTCAGGATCCCGAGTCTTGGGTCGTTTCCTGGATCTGGGCTTTGTTTGTTGTTTTGTGAAGATCTAATCAGGACCTTGGGCCCCGATCAACTTTTTGGTTCTTTTGGACTTTCGTCCAAAAGTTTATGTCTATCTCGCATCTCTACTTCTGATCTACTGCATTTATTGTTGTACATTTTGATCAAATTCTGAGGTATTTAATCATTTTTGTCATGTTTTCTCCTCATTCTACTTTTTGTTTGTCAATTTTCAGCATACTCGAGCTCTAAAATTCATTATTGCACTAAAATATTTGAATTTGAAGTTGAATAATTGATTTCTAGTGGCATTTCATGTCTAGGAGCTTGTTGGTTCACATTTTTTCTCTTCTTCTCTTCCCCCTCAGTTTTCATACTCTTTAGGTAGGGTTTTCCATCCTTGTTATTAAGGTGTTGTGACTTTCATTCTTGCTTGTTTTTCTTGTTTGGTTTTGGTGTTTATTTTTGGTTTTCTCTAGATGTTTGATATGTTGCACGATGTCTTTCTTATTTTCTATTGTTTGTTTTTCTTTCTAGTTTTTTGTTTTAGGTTAGGCTTTAATTTCATGTTAGTTTAGTTTATTTTCTATTGGTTTGGTAGATTATATTTCTTTCATGCATTAGGTTTTAGAAGAATAAATTGGACCCCTAGGTTTAAATTTAAAATCTAGTCCTAGATCTTCAAAACTAGTCATACCTTAGTTCCCCCTTAGAAAATTTTGAAACAGATCCTTTCAGGACCTCGGGCCCCAAAAGGATGTCTGGAATCAATGTAGAAATGCCCAAATCCTATTTTGACCTTTGTCCTCATGAGATTTTCTTTAAATCACATTAAAATGATAAGTGAAGAATATCCTTTTGAGACTTCAGGTCCCGAAAGGGTCTTTTGGACATTGAGACCAAATAACTAAAATATGCTCGGAACCCTACTTTCTGTGGCAGATTTGACCTAGAAAAATTTCATCAAAAAGTTCCTTTGGGACCTCAAGTCCCAAAGGTGTTTTTGGTCCCAACTTCAAAATGTACAAAATCTGAACAAAACCTCATGCCCCACGATTATGCTTTAGACTTAGAAACTTTCCTCAAAGGATTTCTGGACCTTTTGACAAAGTTAACCATAAAACCTTTTTTTGTCTACCAGTCTGTCACATGACATACTTAGCAAATGAAACCATAAAGTCCTAGCGGGACCAATGGTGTAGACATGGTAGGAGGGTCCAAACAATAAATTGTTCAAACCATGCAGCTAGAGTAAACACAACAGAAATAACACAATCATATAATGAAATGGATGATTCAAATGCTCAATATAATAGATAATCAAAATGCTCAAATGTCGGCAACATGTGGGCTCATATGCCTGCTTTTCAAGTTACAACAGATATGAAAAATATGGCATTGAAGTGCTTTCCAGAGTAAAATTCTTAATCTAAGCTATCATAACTGCTAACTAACTAAAGAACTACTTCTTAATGCATCTAAGAGATCTATATATATCATCTTCAAGCTCATAGAATCCTCCACGTCGGCCATAAGAGGTTACAAACTTTAATGAAAGACGTAGCATTTAGAAACATGTAGGTCAGCCTACAACATATGGTATTTCTCTGCAAATGGATGAAACTTGGTACAGACCTCAAAGAAGGTTATCTTTAATCCTTATGTACCATGTATGATGTTCCATTTGGCTCCACAAGTCATGGAAGTGCTCCACAAACCTTCTTCTTCAACGGTCTACCTGGATGCTTTGTTCTATGAGAATTGATGATCTTCTGATAACAATAACTCTCAGGAAACAATTTCAAATCACTTGAAATCTGAATATGATGTAGATGACATGGTATAGAAGCTAAATTCTACTCTGCAAGCTTTGATATGAAGATGTGGTAAGATGCGATAGAAAATGCTGAAACTATAAATGACTTAACTAAACTGAAAATGATAGAAAAGAAAGAGTGCAAATATTTTTTGGTTGATGCAAGATTTCTCTGCAACCTGGGATGCTCCTACATCAGATACTCGGGGTTTTTGAAAAAATGAGTCCCTCACTTTGCTGGGGCTAGAGGAAAACCAAGGCGGTCTACCTCAGCCTGAGATATCCATGATGAATCTTCTTTCAGTCTTCCTTTACACTTAACTAAATATTCTTTGTATTGCTTGCCTCTGGTGCCGCATCCAATTCTGGTGTCCAAGATATGCTCTATCTACTCTGGTTGTTTCTGTGGTAATTGCTTCTTCGATCCATCTTCAAGCTTGTCACTTGATTCTCCTTCACTATACTGATATAGGTCTGCGATGTTGAATGTAGGTGATATACCAAATGTCTCTGGTAGCTCCACTTCATATACATTTCCTGGGTCAAACTTATTAAGTATCTTTCAAGGTCCAAACTTCTTCATCTTCATCTTGTTGTATGCCCCTACTGGACATATCTCCTTTCTTAGATATACCATTACTTCATCTCCAATTGAAAATTCTTTATGTCTCCTCTTCACATCTGTTTGCTCCTTGTACTTACTATTCATCTCCTCCAAATGCTTTCTAACCTGATTATGTAGTGTCTCCATGTATTCTATGAATTCTTCTGCCTCTACACTTCTCTTGTTCTCCATACTGATGTCTCTTAGTTCTAATACTTCTCTAGGTTTCACTCCTGTCACAATCTCGAATAGTGTCTTCCCTGTACTCCTATTTACTGAATTATTGTATGCAAACTTTGCTTGTGGTAGAATTAGATCCCAATTCACTACTTTATCTCCTACTAAACATCTCAACAAGTTACCCAAACTCCTATTAACTAATTCTGTGGGTGAAATGTTTAATTAAACTTTAGGTCTATCTTCATCTTCTTCCATAATGTCCTCCAAAAATATCCAATGAATCTTATATCCCTGTCTAAAATTATACTTTTAGGTATTCCATGCAATCTCACAATCTCCTTGAAAAATAAGTCAGAAACATGTATTGCGTCATTTGTCTTCTTATAAGGAATGAAATGTGCCATCTTTGAAAACCTGTCCACTACTACAAATATAGAATCATATCTCATCTGTGTTCTTTGAAAGCCTAATATGAAATCCATGCTTATATCTTGCCAAGGTCTCTTTGATACTGTCAAAGATTTGTACAATCCAGTATTCTAACTACTCCCTTTTGCAACTTGACATACTCTACAACTTTGCACAAAATTCCTTACATCCTTATATATATAATGCCAAAAATGATGTTCACTAAGACCAAAGCTACTATCTTATCAATCCCAAAATGTCCTGCCAATCCACCACTATGTTTCTCCCTTGATCAAATTGTCTCTCATTAAACTCCTAGGTATACATAACTGATTTACTTTGAATAACATATCCTCTTGAATGAAATAGTCTAACCACTTCTATCTATCACAACAAGTTCCTTACATGCTTTCCATGCTTCTACAAAATCAAGATCTTCTTCATACATGTGCTTTAGTTTTTCAAAACCTAATACTTCTACTCTCATCTCTGTCAGCAAATTCCTTCTACTCAATGCATCTGCAACTTTGTTTGACTTCCCACTCCTATGCTTCAATACAAATGTGTAACTCTGCATGAAATTTACCCATCTCATATGTCTTTGATTCAATTTTCCCTGGCTATTCAAATACTGCAAAGCTTGATGATCACTGTACAACACAAATTCTTTAGCCAACAAGTAATGTCTCCACTTCTTCAAGGATTGAATTATGGCATAGAACTCTTGATCATAAACTGAATATCTTCTCCTTGCATCATTCAACTTCTCACTGAAATATGATACTGGTCTCCCTTATTGACTTAGCACTGCTCCTATTGCACTTCCACTGGCATCACAATCTACTTGAAATACTTTGTTAAAATCCGGTAATGCTAACATTGGCTGCTCTATCACTTTTTGATTCAATAGTTCAAAACTCTTATTAGCTCCTGATGTCCACTTAAAATCCTTTCTGTCACCTCTCATTGTCTCTATCATTGGTGTGCATATTGAACTAAAATTTCTAATGAACTTTTGGTAGAAGCTTGCTAATCCATGGAATGATCTAATTGCTCCAATGCTCTCTGGTGTTGGCCACTCAATAATTGCTCTAACTTTTTTAGGGTTCATCTTTAATCCTTTCGTAGAAATTACAAAATCCAAATATACCAACTCTTCCTTCATGAAACTACATTTCCTGATGTTTATCAATAATTTCTCTTCTCTTAACCTCTATAATAGTTATCTAGTATGCCACAAATGTTCCTCCTTTGTCTTACTAAAAATCATAATATCATCCAAGTATACAATAACAAACTTACCCAAGAATTTCTTCAAAACCTCATTCATCAACCTCATGAAAGTACTCAGTGCATTAGTCAATCCAAAATGCATCACTAACTATTCATACAAACCCTCATTTGTCTTGAATGCCATCTTCCACTCATCTCCTTCTCTGATCCTAGTCTGATTGGTATCCACTCTTCAAGTCTATCTTTGCGAAATATTTTGCTCCACTCAAACAGTCCATGATGTCATCCATCCTTAGTAATGGAAATCTATACTTAACTGTGATCTTGTTGATTGCTCTAGAGTCTATACACATCCTCCATTCTCCATCTTTCTTTGGTGCTAGCACTACAAGTACCGCACATGGGCTTAAAAGTTCTCTGATCAATCCTTTCCTGAACAACTCTTGTATTTGTCTATTCAGCTCTGCATTCTCTGCTAGTATCATTCAGTGTGCTTCTTTGTTAGGAAAACTAGCTCCTGATATAAGGTCTGTAGTAGCCCTCCATTCTCACTGTGGATGTGCAGGTATTTGACTTTAGAACTTGGGGATGAGGTAAAATAATAGGGATAATTAAAGGTATGTTCTAATGATGTTAAGCAATTGATGTTGTATATTACGAATTTATGGACTATGTGTGAAGGCTAGGATAGGACTTATTATATATGTTTAAGGATAGGTTTATCATGATGTGTGTATCTGTTTATATGTATATATGTAGGCACGATTGTTTTATGGGTTACAGGTTGTAGGCACTAGGCATTGACTCCACCTGAATTGGCAGGTCTGAGCGTGCCTTGAACCCAATGGATCAGTTGATCAGAGATAACACTTGGTCCCCTACCCTAGCCATCATCCTTGAAGAGGATGAGTACCTGGTTTGATACCTTGTCAGTATTGGACCAGTAGTCAGTCAGTGTTACTTGAAGTTTTGATTTTGACCCTAGATAGTGGTCAGGTAATTGTTTTGGCACTTGGTTTAATTTGTCTGATAATATGCTTTGGTTATTTTATGTATTAAAATGATTTGGGGTATACTTTGATAAATTAATATACAAATATTTATAATTAAATAATCATAGTTAGTAATAAAATAAATTTATAGTAAGATGCTATAATTAATAAATAATTAAAAAAATGATAAATGAACAAAAATGTAATAAGGTTGGAGTTGTATAATTAATTTTTATGTATGCGTAAATGTGGGTAAATGGCTTTACTTGTTTGTGTGAATTTGGGCATCCACCATTTTTTTACCCAAACTATAATTTTTAAATAAAGCGCTTCTAATCAATTTAAATTAACTATTGTTGTTGGGAAGGTTAATTTAATAAATCAAAAAGTTAATTGTAATTTGTTATATAGTTGGTTGGTCTACCTGTTCAATGAACAACGTTCTTCTTCCTATAAATATTTTGCTTTTGGAGGGTTTTTGAGCATGGTGGATTGGGGAATCTGGAAGTGGAAATTGCAGAGAAAGTTCAGGCTCGACATCAAATTTTCATCCTGCCAGGCATTAGCCCAGGTTGGATTCCAATCTTCAGTTTATTTGTTTTCCTGCATGTGCAATCAATGGATTGATTTCTCTCTTGTTTTTGAAAATAGATGTTTTGATTTGCTCTATCCTACCTAGAAATGAGACATTTATTCCTACATAAAAACAATCAATAAATGTATTGTACATAACCTACGATCATTGCATTCCATGACATCAATTTACACCTCCTAATTACGTTTCCTAAAAGTTTCAAATATAATCCATCTTATGCATATCATGTAATCTTCACAGTTTTGCAAAACATTTCATTAATATATTTTGCCAAAATGTTCAAGAGCCTTGTCCAGGCGTCCACAATTTGCATACATGTCTACTAGAGAATTTCCAACCATGATATCTAACAATAATCCTCCTTGAAATATGCATTTACTTGAAAGTATTTGTGTTATTCTCAACAAAATGATTTTGTGCATAGGCTGAAGTCATTGCATTCCATTTTACCACATTTTTTAAGGCAACTGCCAAACAATGCATTGGGTATGCCTCCACATTTTGTATTACTATCTATCAAAGCATTTTGAACTATGAGATCTGACAACAATCCCCATTCCGTTGTGTTTTGACAGATGTCTATACCATTGTCCAAAGCTCCTCTGTTGGCACGGGCTAGATGCTAGTAAAGGTTATGGATTCTAGCTTTATGCCTACCAATCGCATCTACCTGAGGTTTTAAAGACTTTTTAATAAATCCATTTTGTGCATATCTTGCAATCATTACATTCCATTGGATTAATATCTCTTTGAGGAATTCAGTCAAACCATTGGCATGTTGTGTTTATACCTTCTTATCATGCATAAATGTCTAACGTGCAGCTATTGCATTTGAGAGGAAATTTCTAAAACCCTATCAACAAATCATTTTATCTGTGCATAGCCGCTATCATTGAATCCTTGTTATTGCTAACTTTATGTGAAATAGTTGTGAGCATGCATGATTGCTAGGGCACTTGTAACTTCAATGTCTAATAGAAGTTTCCCTTCCATTTGCTTGATGGATGTCCCTTCATTTTTATGCAGATCTAATTATAGTACAAGCCATTTTCATATTGCTTTTGTTATCATTATCCCCACAAAAATATTGTCCTGATTAAAGGCGATGGAAATGAATCATGCTGATGTTCTCCATTTGACCTATGTGAACACATCTTCCTTGTGCTTTTTTCATTATTGGCCTTAGTTCAGTATTATTTACCTACATGTATTATTATTGGCCTATCAACCATCAAATAATCTTTTGTTTACCTATGTTATGACTCTAAGACCTAGATATTCTTTATTCATCCATGAAATTATTGTCTACCTGTTCTAGTGATTTCAACGTATTGTGTTATAATTATTTTAGTTGGCCTATGTTATCATTTTAATCAACCTTTGCTCATTCATGTCTTGACCTATTGAAACCCTATTGGCCATGTAATATTTTAACAACCTATATATTGTATAAACTAAATTCATTACTATCTTTCTCTATAGGTGCTTTTTCAAGTAAATCAATTTACATATCTTTATTTATCTGGAAAACACAGGGCCGGTTGGCTAAATCTTCCAGAAACTGCCTAACATAGAAATAAATCTTGTAATGATTCCCATTTCTAATTATGCATGTAGATCACATCTGAATATAGACTTAGGAGTATTTACAGTATATACTTAATATCTTATCCAATAATTCTTTATTTATTGGACATAATATTGATTTGCAAGAATATTTAGATGTCTATTAAAATGTTATTTCATTCTAAATGCTCTATCATTCTAAATGCTATTTCATTTAAAACATTCTAACCTTATTTAAAACTATTTCTTTTCTTATAAAGATATTTGGATAATAATCCCATTCTTCTAAAACTTGCATGCTATGCATTTTGTTGTATCTGCAAAATTTCCCTATTACTTCTAGGAACAAAGTTTAATTTCGTATTTAATTTAAGTACAATACTTATGCATAGAGGAAAAGAACATATTCTTTATTTTTCATATCTGTCATGAAAGATATTCTTTACCATATTAGAACTTAAGTTTGACTCATAATATGAGGGTTATACTTATAAGAACCATTATGGTTGACTAAATGATTAGTTTTTATTAAAGAATAAATATCTTTTGGGAAACGTTTGTATCTTTACATTTTAGTGTTAACTAGTTTTTATCCTTCAAATCATAATTGAAACATCAAAATAATTCTCTCTTAGTGTAGTATGTAATGATTAATTATTGTATTAAAAAATGTGTCTTGATTATTGGGTTAAGTGCCTATGTAATTGTTGAAAGTTGGGTGTCATCTGTGTAAAGTTTGTGTAAGGCTCTATGCCTTTAGGAGATGTGTTTAGTATGTTGGTTTCGCATGTGTCACCCTATGGGGCTAGGACCTAGTGAGAGGTTACCAGGACAACCATAGATGGGGGCCGAGGTCTAGTGAGAGACTGCTAGGACAACCCATGCTAGGACCATGCGATGACACTACTCCCTATTGCAGTCTAGCATTCCTTAGTTGTATTTCCCTTTTGTTGTGTGAGCACCTCTGGAAGTGAAGTAAGTGCAGTAAGTGATGGTGTGTTAGCAGTGATGTGTTGGAGACATGTATAGCTCTTGTGTATGTTAGCCTATTGCTTTCTTGACTATCTGTTGGATGTGGGACCTTGTGTTATCTCTTAGCACGGGAGGTGGACCTCTGATTTCCACATGGTCGAGAGGTTGGTGCTTTTCTCCATTGGGTATTCTTGCTGCATGTTCGTGTGCGTGGAGATTGTTCATTGTACTGAGGACTCCAGTTCCTATTCCAGTTGTGAAGCCATCCTTTCATGTATTGGTATATTAGATTTTATCTCATTTTGTATCTCTTGATGTAATCTGATGTGATCTTCCCACACGTACTAAGGGAAGCATCGTTGTAAGTATTGTAAGATGTAACATTTATTGATGATCTCTTCTTGTAAAGAGTATTGTAAAGTAATGCATCATTCATATGTTAGTTTGCTAGAAATGATCTTTAATGTTTGTTTATTAGTTGAAATGTTATGGAAATAAGTAATATAGGATCATTTAATTTGCTGCCTTAAAGTGAAACTTGATTGTTAGATCAATTATGTAACCTTGGTTTCTTATAATCTTGATTTGTGAGTAGCGCAGTTGAGGAACCTTAGAGGACATAGGTTTAGATTATTATGTTATGTTATGCATTCTATTGTTATTTGTTTTAAAAAAAATTGTTCCATTAATTTGACCTAGTTTACTATTGTCCTCTAGGGTTCCTTGGCAGGGCCGTTACACCTAGTATTAGAGCCTGGTTGCAGCACTGGGATCTCTAGTTAACGTTGTCACCCATGTCTATATTATAGTAACTTTTCATATTCATGTGTCCTTGGAAGTTTGATGTGTAGCTAGAAGGTCATAGGGACCCTTACATCTAAACACCTAGTTGAGATGTTAGATAGAGGATTAGATGCTTTGTCTATTCTTCTGTTGGGTGGGATTCCTTGGATGTTTGTAACTGTTGATTTCCCTTGTGTTACCTTGTTTCATTTCCATGACTTTCAGTTCTTTAAGAGTACAAATTTAGTCCTAGAATGCATGTGTAGGTTCAGACTAATTAGCTGACAAGTTGGCATGTGGATTTCTTTTGTTTGACTAAATGTGCATTCTATGATAAGATGTTGTTTTGTGCAACTAGGTTACTTATGTGGTTCTATGCAAGTAGGAATGTATGTTATGTGGTTTACAAGGGAAGTCTTGGTCTGAGTGTGTCATCTCTTCACGTGTTTTCTGTGGCTGGTAGAAGTGCCTACACCCATATGTTGTTCAGTGCATTTTCATACTGAATGTAAAAGGGTTGTTAGAATGGACTAAGGAAACGTATGTAGGTAGTTATTACAGCTGGTATCAGAGCCTGGTTGCAGCACTAGGATCTCTGGTTAACATTGTCACCCATGTCTAGATTATAGTAACTTTCTCTATGCATGTGTCCTTGGATGTCTGATGTGTGGCTAGAAGGTCATAGGGACCCTTACATCTAAACACCCAGTTGAGATGTTAGATAGAGGATTAGATGTTTTGTGTATTCTTCTATTGGGTGGGATTCCTTGTATGTTTGTAACTATTGATTTCCCTTGTGTTACCTTGTTTCATTTCCATGACTTTTAGTTCTTGAAGAGTAGAAATTTAGTCTGGGATTGCATGTTCAAACTAATTAGCTGACAAGTTGGCATGTGGATTTCTTTTGTTTGACTAAATGTGCATTAGGATAAGATGTTGTTTTGCGCAGCTAGGTTACTTATGTGGTTTACAAGGGAAGTCCTAGTCTAAGTGTGTCATCTCTTCACGTGTTTTTCTGTGGCTGGTAGAAGTGCCTACACCCATATGTTGTTTGGTACATTTTCATATTGCATGTAAAAGGGTTGTTAGAATGGACTAAGGAAATGTATGTAGGTAGTTTATAAATAAATTATTGTCTATCTTTTGTGATTGCTCTAATGCATGCAGAGTGATGCAATGGAATCCTGATCTTGTGTTTAGAAATGGAAAATCTGCTTATGGGTGGTAGTTAAGATTTCGTTATAAAGTGTGACTTAATTTTCCTTTATATGGATGCTTTGTTTGGAAAGGTTGTGTTTGCAAGTTGCATCCAATTAAATTATTTTGTTTCCTCTTTCTCTTAACCCACAAATAGTTAATAAAGAGAATTAGTCTTAAACCACATTATAATAAGAAATCATTTAGGCCTTAAATTTGTATGCTTAAACCTTGACTGTGAATCAAAGAACTATGTCTGAAATTACTTGAGTGATGGATCTTATGTTCTCCTAAAATTGTACTCCTTACTTTTGGTTATGCATAAAAGATAGATTATGAATGAGACCGAGTGTAGTTGCTGGGTATTTAATCTATGCATTTGGAAGTAAATTTTTGTGATTAAGTTTTGCATTACATGATGTGATATGTTTTTTATTGGAAAGGGCTACTCTTGCAGAATAAATAAGATGCTAGTGCATAGAAATAGGTTTCTATTTTGTGAAATTATGATGATTGTGTTGTTATTTGAACATCCTAGTTGCTATGTGTAGCTAAAACCTATGATGTAATGTCTTTCTCTTTTCTTACTATCGTATAAATAGTAAGGATTTACGCATTAGATGTCTCACATGTTGAATTGTTGTGAGGGGGTAACATGTGAAGTAATTAAGCTCAGGTATGGAACAAGGATGTTTGAGTAGGCATAATCACTATGTAAAGAGTAGTGTTTCTTGTACAAGTTTGGGATGCTGATACTAGGTACCCATCTAGGGGGAATATGTTGTATTTTAGGTGTGGGATTAACCATACCATTATGTGTGCTTGTATGTTTGTTACCTGATTGAGGGCCAACCCATGTGTGGTTGAAATTTATATATATGAGAGTAGCCAAAAGTTGGTTTCGTAGATTCTCTTCTTTTGGTTCTCTAGTCCCTCAGTCCGTGAATGCGTAGTAGCAACCACAAAGTTCCTTGGGTGGGGTGTGTAGCATACGTATATTGTGGCACAGAGCGGTCTTAGTTCAACCAATCTTGAGGAAAGTACTCACTACTTGCCCTTATGATGGATCAAGGTACTTGATCCATATGTGCTAGCCTAATCCCCACAGTTTTGAGTATAGTAGCATTGGTTTGTTAGTATATGTCTGGTCATTCGTAGGGATGTTGAGATCGCATTGCCTGGCCGCGTGTAGGGGCGTTGAGCTGGCATTAGTGAGTCAACCTCATCCATATGAGAGGTGAAGCTTGAGGAGCCCCATATTGATATACTCATTTATGCATTATATATACCATATATGCACGTGTTTTGACATGATGCAATGATTACAATGCCACACCCTACTGATGTTTCGACACAGTGATGGTGATGATGCTGTGTTACTGATGGTAGCGAGCTGGGCTCGAGGGCACAATGCCACGTACATAGACATGTGAAGGTGCACTATGAGATTATGTTATGATAGCCTACTTGTGTGATGAGCATAATGGGGCCTCGTACACTTGTAGAGGGATACTCATGTTTTCTTTTGATAGTGTTTGGGCCAGTTAGCATATGGGTATGTCCTAGCCATGTATACCTTTGGCTATGGCGAGTACCTGCGTGTGCCTTCTCCATGAGGTATCGTTATGCGATGTGTGTTCTGCGCATGCCTACTTCCGTGGAGCCACAGATACACTGCCATGCGGCATACGACCAGTACATGCCTTCTCTAGCTAGCGTATGACCATGTCGTGTTGAGACACAATGCAGGTTGTGGCTGAGGTACACATCTAATGTGGGCAGCCAAGGAGTGCGTGGGCCACTTGGCTGGTCCATGTCGAGTGACAATGCAATGCAGGGTGTATCCAACAAGTACACTCTGAGCCATGTGGATGGCGTGCTCACTCCGCACCACATGAGGGATACTGCCATAGCCTGACGTTGTTCCCTCCTTCCTCGTTTGGCAGCTAGTATCTAGTCACATAGTTTTGTACCATGCAATTTCAAAGATTGTGTATTTTCTTTATGGTATTGATGATTTTCTATTGACTGTGAAGGCCGATAGTTTGTTTATGTTTGATTGTGATGGTTTAGCTGCACCTTGTGATTTTATTTGCATGTAGCCCTCGTGGTTACATTTGATTTAGTGCTGAAATTACGTGCATTTCTTGCTTTATTGCTAAAATTGAATCTTTATTTGATATTTATTTATGACTTTGGTGGCTAGACTAGTTTATCCTTATTGTTTTCAATGTCGGCCATGTGTCGTATTGTGATTCCTCTCCAAGGACATATGAGTCAGACTTGGTGAGTGTATATGAGGAAGCAGACGTAGGGAAGCTTGAGGATGAGGGTATGTGAGGTTGTTATACAGCTAGATCTCACTACCCACCTAGGTGTGATGACTATCTCTTGGAGGCTAACCACCTTATACAACAATAGATAGGTCATTGTGGTCGTGTTTGGATGGTCTCACCATGTGTGTGTGGCCTAACACCATCAAGCCAGAGAGTGTGAGGTATGGATTATGTGAGATGGATATTGGCTCTGTATCATGGTTTGGTATGCTACTTCCCAGTGTCCAGATGGACCCTTGTGTAGCCTTGTGATGTGATTCCCGGTGATGTGCATTCGTGTGTATGTGAGGAATGTATGTTAAATCATGAATATAGTACTTATGAAATGATAAATTGTGTTTCCATGCTTCTAAAAAGGTGTAAAATCATGATCTTTGTTGAATATGTTATGAGATTTAGTGTTGTCCTCTCGGGTTCCTTGGCGGGGGCATTACAAGGTCCATATGATGACTGATACTTTGAATTGGTGGCAATCCTTTAGGCACATTATCTGATATGATGTCTTGGTACTCTATCAACAATTTAGTTATCTCCTTTGGCGGTGGTTCTTCTTTTTTTTCGGTAACAGTCTTTGTACTTAGGTCTCTGCACTTCTTAGGAATCAAAGCAAGGCACATGTTCTCATGTGTCAATCCATCCAGAAATTTCCTTCCATCAACCAAAAAGATTCTAGCATTCCCACATACTTCACTCTTAGGCTCATCTTCCAAAGGTATCAAGATATGTTTCTTCCCATTAGATGTTATAGTACATAAGTATTCCTCCTCCCATCATGTATAGTTTTCCTATCATACTGCCATGGTCTCCCCAATAATATATGACATACATTCATCGGCATAATATCACACAATACCTCATCATTATAAGATCTATATGAAATTTCACCAAACATTGATCACTCACCAATACCTTATGTTCATCTTGAATCCATGCTATCTTGTAGGGCTTCGGATGTTTCAATCTCTCTAGGTTCAGCTTAGTTACCATCTTCTCTTAAACCAAATTATTAGTGCTACCAAGTTACCAATGATTACTTTACAACATTTACCTCCTGATTTGCATCTGGTCCAGAACAAACTTTTCATTTGCGGTCTCCTTTCTCCATCTTTCTTACTAAACTAGGTGATCCAACAAATTCTTCCTTTGCATAAGCTACTCTTGCACTGTTATTTGTCTTCTTGCTTGTACTACTTTGATGGCATTCAAATGCTTTGTGTCCTTCACCTCCACACTTAAAACAAATTCCTCTGAATGATCTCTTGTCCAATCCTCTTTCATCTCTTATGTATCCTTCATTCTGGTAAGAATTATGATTCCCTCTGTTGTTGCAGTAGAAACTTCTATCATCTCTCCCTCTGTAGTATGAGTTATTATCCTTTTCTTCCTTCTAATATGGGCTACTTTCTTTGTTCTGATCCACATAAGGTCTTTCTTCTCCATAATGTGTCCTACCTCTTTGAAATTTACCTCCTCTACATCTCTGTCTTTGCTCATGCCTCTTATTCAACTTGTCTTCAACTTTCAAGGCAAACTTATATGCTTCTTCTATTGTTGTCATCCTTAACAGAGTTAGTTCTTCTTGAATGTTCATCATCAATCCATTTATGTATCTTGCCACTTTGTCCTTGCTTGCTTCACTATGTCTTGTCCTTATGATCATCTTATGAAATTCTTCAGTATACTCCTTCACAAACTTCTCCTTTTACCTCAAGTTTTGTAATCTCTTTAACAATTGCAACAAATAGTCAGCAGGTATGAACTGGTTCTTTAGTTTTGTTCCCATCCTATTCCATTTTATGATCTTCTATTTTCCTCTCATATTCCTATCCAATTGAACTTCTTTCCATCAAATAGCAACATATCCTTTCAAGTTAGTTTTTGCAAATCTTACTCTCTCTAGATCTTCAACTTCATATTCAAAAGTATTCCTCCAAGCCATTTATCCAATCAATCAATTCCCCAGGATTCAACTTTCAGGTATAGTTCGGTACTTCTACTCCAGATCTCTTTCCTATCATAGAAATAGCTTTCAACATCTTCACCTGATCTAATTCTTCTTCTTCTAGGGCTTCTTCATTTTGGTTAGTTGATTGAAATTCTTCATTATCATTTTCATCTTCATGTCAAGGGTTTATTCCTCTTCTTCTATCTTCTTCTACATCATCCAATCTAACTTTCATTTTCCTCATCATCTCTATCATTTCATCTATTCTTCCAGCAACATTGGCCATAATAGCCATCCTCCTTAGCATCATCTCTTCCTAAGATCTGGTGCAACTGCCTCAATTTGAGGATGTGACTACAGGGTTGCAACTGCCTCACAATTGACGCTTTGTTGAAAAAAATAATAGACTACCTTAGTTTAGCATTCTATTCACCACAAGATCTTCTAGAATGCCTTCACTTCTCAAAGGATTCAAAACTTCACTCTAATACCGCTTGGTATAGACATGGTAGGAGGGTCCAAAGAATGAACTATCCAAACCATGCAGCGAGAGTAAACACAACGAAAACAACACAAACATAGAATGCAATGGAACATTCAAATGTTCAATATAATAGATAATCAATATGCTCAGATGCCGGCAACATGCAAGCTACAATCAAAGGGCTCAAAGGCCTGCTTTCTGCGTTATAATAGATATGCAAAATAAGGCATTGAAGTGCTTTATAGAGAAAAAATCTTATTCTAAGCTATCATAACTACTAACTAATTGAAGAAATACTTCTTAATGCATCTAAGAGATCTATATATATCATATTCAAGCTCATAGAATCCCCTGCGTCGGCCACAAGAGGTTACAAACTTCAATGAAAGATGTAGCATGTAGAAACATGTAGGTCAGCCTACAAACATATGGTATTGCTTCGCAAATAGATGAAACTTGGTGCAAACCTCAAGGAAGGTCTATTTGATCCTTATGTGCCATGTATGATGTTCTATTTGGCTCCACAAGTCACAGAAGTACCAAAATACCATGGTAAGAATTCTCACAACCCACTGTAGAGAGTCTCTCCAAAATTGAATGTAACTCCTCACACAAGCATCTTTCACCTCCATCATGTAAGTTGGCATATGTAAACCCCAAACATTACCCCATGAAGTACTAATTACATCCACATGTAAACTAATAATGAAAGATGCTCTTACAAGTACAATATGTAACCCCCTCATCAATGCCTCAATACAACAATATTTCTAAGTTCCCAGAGAATAATAAAATAATTAACCATTTACAACAATTAAGTTGCACTAGACCTTAGGATATGCAAGGTGAATAACACACCTAATCCTAACATTAGCACACAAATTGACTCATTTGGTGCACTATCTGATGCTAAACTTGAACCCTCGCTTAGAGATGCTTAATCTAGCCCCTTAGAATAAGATCAATACATTTATGTATGGTTCTACCTCCCTAGATGAGGCTAAACCCACAGTCTTTTCCCTTGGATGGGACTATGCCCACAGTATATCCCTCCTAGATTGAATTTAAAATATCTCATCTTCCTAGGTTGACTTTCCTGGAATATGACCATTACTCATTGACGTGAGTGCCAAACATCTCAAGTTGTGTGTCTAAGGTTTATATTTAAGGAAATCTTCCTAGGTCATTTTGAGAAGGAACTAATAAGAGACATAGTGCTTCCATATTCCATGATAATGCTTAAGAGTAGTTCTAGATTTAATTGTGTAATATTTTTTTACACCAACTTTTTAGATCATTCTCTGTGATCTTTCATTAGGATGAGGAATTGATATAAAAAACATCCATGTTTAGAAAATTATTATTAGCCTTATCTTAATGTTAGATAAATCTTGGTTGCATCAACATTTGCATATTCTGCTTAGTATGTTCTCAATCTTGTTAGATTGACCATAAGGCTTGATTTCTATCAAGGAATTCAATGGTCATATCTCTAGCTACAATAGGCCCTCAAAGGTGCTTTTTAGCATCACTATTTTCTCATATTCAAGAACAAGCACATGCAAATAATTATCAAATGTCAAAATATACAATGGATAGAACCACACATTGACAAAGTGTCCTAGGACCAAATTATGGGCACAACCTTGTCTCAAGAATAAAAAATTCTAGAGTACATCTATCACAAGCTCTTGATCACTATTCTAGTACCCAAATCTAACCCACCACTACTATGTGTAAATAAAAATGGTGGGTAGAAGTGTTGCATATGTGTGCAATGAGTATGGACAAATCACTCTTTATCATGTGGAAAAAATTGTAATGGAGTGTCTATAGGATTACCTTCTTCAGATGGGAGAAGTATCCTAAATGTGGAAATAAAATTTACTTGAGGGCAACTATTTCTTCTAAAATATTTCTCTTAAAAATTATAGAGCTCCCTATGGACAGAAATATTGGTCAGTTGGGGTGTTGTATTTACATTAAGTGTGTTGACTTGTGTTCTCAAAGTACAAATCTTTCAATGAGAATTATCTTGAACAATGTTTGCTTGAATTATTTCAAGTTCTAATAGAGTTTTCTAGTATTCTTATTTAGTGGCTAGGATGTGTTGTGTGGTCTCACAACATGCCCCATTTTGCATTAACAAAATAGGGACCCAACTTTTGTTTTTGTCTTGTTTGTGTGCTTTCCCTTTTGGACGGTATGGTAAAATGTCATCTCAAGATCTAAGTCAAAATTCAAGTCAGGATTTTCTCCCTACAGAAGCTATCAATGGATAGAGGATGAAATTCTAAGAAACTTTTCCTTTCACATCTTGTTGAAATTCATCCAAATGAGCAAGTTATGCCTATTCAAAGTTCTAGTCAACTAGATATCCCAGTCAAAGGGATATGGATATTTCAAGTGTAATATCATGTCCACTCTTGAATATCCAGTCCAATCCTATCATCATATCTAACCTTTATACCAATTCTCAACCAAACAAACAATAAACATGGATGCAAAATAATCATTAAATCATGTTAAATCAATAGTCGCCTCGATTGGATGGATATAGTCTCTTACCAAAATATCCATATCCATGTCCCTTAAAACTATCAAATTTATCATGGTGAATCGCGAAAATGTAAACCAGATAGGATATTTACACATGATATAATCAAATTTTGAATATCCATATCCACGCCCCGTGACGACCGTCAAATTTATTCCCATTGATAAACTTCCAATGCATGGATATTCTGCACAGGATAATTGGAACTAGATATTAAGTTCTAAATATCCATATCCACATCTTGCCTTAGGGATCATGTCTCAAATACTTGGTCAGTTGACTTTCCAAATGGATATTTCTGTACCAGATATTTAACACTAAACCAAATATCCATATCCATACAAATATCTAGATCCATATCCTGAGTGAGTGTATCGCTCCACATGTCCCACCATTGACTTTTCAACAGGATCATTTGCAGGGGGTATTTCATAGTAGATATTTTGCAATGGACATTTTATATACCTCAACTTTTGAAAGTGAATGAAATCTCGTTACTCATTTCCTTTGGTCAACAAACATTGACCAAGACCATTTGCTAACATCACCTTACCTAGTTCAAACCAGGATATTCATCCTCACTTTTAGGTCAAAGTCAAATGGACATTTTGGCATGGATATTTCTAACCGGATACTAAGTTTCAAATATTCATGTCCATATCCCTTCCTGTATTAAATGATATACATAAGTGTCGTTGGCATTTTAAATTCAAATGCATGCCTTTTGCCAGCTATTGAATTCTCTCACGCCCAAATGATAAAGACTCACCTAACTATAGAGTGGGTAATTAATACACCCTAATCAACGAATTTAGTAAGGATAAAAGTTAGATTCATCCCACATTGTCAATTATTGAAGCCTTTGAGCTAAAAGTACAGAGATCTAAAGGCAATTAAAGGTGAGTTACAAGCGATTAAGGTGATATTACAGGCATTCAAAGGTGACATTATAGAGAACGGAAACAATATTGCTTAGCTAAATGGTATCCATATCCAAATCCATATTAAAGTTGACATCTTAACTACCAGGTATGAATATGACAAACCCTCGCCTTTCATTTTTATCATTACTATATATTTTTACATTACTAGAAGATAAATTCCTTGTTACAATGGTAATTCTCTAAGGTAAATTTAGATCCATAGGGGGATTATAAGGGATTTCAAAATTATGTAGTGAAATTAAAGTAACTTACCCATCATAGGGCATAATCCCCAAAACTAATTATGGATGATTGTATCATGTAGGACAAGATACAAAAGTGAATAGACTGTCGGGATGAGTTCAAAAGGGATATGTTCCCTATTTCTAGTGATGTGTGTGCCAAATTTAGTTTTGCACATGACACACACTGTAGGAGTACAGATTTGGATACTTTTTGGGTAATGATCTTGGTGGGTGATGGAACCCCAATTGTAAAATGTGGTCTCTACAGGGATGTTCAATGTTATTGGATTCCCATATGCAACAGAGGCATTGGAGTTGGTCATTGAGTATGCCAACAAATACAATGTAGCAAATAGGAGAGTTGAAAGTCAGAGACGGGTATACGTTGGTCAACTTCTCCGTGAGGGGCATTGCAGAAGCCTTCAAATTTTCCCAAGAGCCAACATATCTTTGAAATAGACCTAGCTAAACTAAAAGAAGAGTTTAGTAATAACCTCTCTAACTGTAGAAAGATCATTTTCACATCCTGGAGGGATCCATCTAATAAGGCCAAGGTTGTGGCCAAGATGCCTCATAACCTATACATGTATGACTTCTACCTAGAAGTGTAATACATGATTGCCCTACTCAGAAAAATGGTAGGAAAGCAAGATGTTGGGACCTTTGAGCCTTAGATGTTTGGGCTGATTCGGTTGGTCAAAAATAAGAATGTGGTAGCCAACTGGGCTAAACTTGTCAATGATTCTCTGCATGAAGGAATGGTGGCATGGCAAAATAAGAAGATGATGTTTAATATGATATCTTATGTAGTCTATGCATGTTCTTACAGAGCACAAACTAATGGATTGAACACCTTTGGGAGGCTGGGGCCTCAACCTACAAACCAAACAATGTGGGAGCATTACCCACAATTAGAAAGAAAATAGTCTTATCAACACTATAATACTGTAAATGATTGTTTCCTTATGCATCTAGTCAAACTAATGGAGGGTGATCAAGCAAAGAGACTATCTAAAGAAGCCTAGGAGTTTATACAACCACATGGGACATGGTTTATCTAGTTTCCCACCTATGCATATATCAAAATGGAGGGCTTTGAAGGAAATCCATTCATGTTGGCACAATACCCCACTAACATGATAGTGCTACTAGAGGTGACAAGGCAGATTATTCCATCCTATGAGGCATACCTAAAGACGAATAAGAGAGGAAATGCTAGATCTCCCTTGGAGATCGACTGGTATGTGTGTGGAACAATTGATAATGCCAAGAAGTCATAAGCTGAGCTGCATATGTTGCATCTACAACCGTTTCCTCTAACAAGGTATTATGATCCTTTTCACCAAATGGAAAAGTATGTGAATAAGAAGCTACAACATGTGACACATCTTGAAGATTATTGGGCTGGTTGTGATGATGATGAAGATGTAAGGAAAAGAGAATACCAATGTCTAACTCTGAATCAAATCAAGGTGTTGGGTTGTCTAGAGGTACATCCTCATGTAAAATCTAATGATGGGAAGGTACTAGACCTAGAATATGAAGAAAATAGATATATAAAGAGCCTTTGTCCCTTCCACATTGGAGCCAACCAGAGGAAACATCCATAGATGTGATAACAACAAGAGTCATAACCACTACCAAGAAATAGGTAGAGAAGAAGCTAGCTGAATTAAAGGGTAAGGGGGTCACCCTTACATACGATAAGAAGGGGAAAAGGAAGGAAAGAGAAGACTTGGGATATGATGACTTTCTCATTCATAAAAGAAAAGTCATGGAGGCTAAACTTGTTGAGCCAGGATCCTCTGTACTAGGAGAGGAGTTGACATTAGAGGGCTTAACTGTGGCTACTAGGCCATCACCTCTGAGGAACAACCTCTACCAGCCATCCCCATTACTACCATAGACACAGAAGAACATAGGGGAACAAATATACTACAAGGCGTAAACATCACCAAGCAAAAGAGGGTTGGGGCTACACTCATGAAGGGCTCAACTTCAAAATAGGTAGAAATTTAGACTGAGGTTTCCTCATAGCCTACTAGAATGGAGCAAATGTTTGGTCATGAGTAGCCCCGGGTAGTGTCATCACCACCACTTGTCACCCTCCAGACCCATCTGGCACAACAAATCAAGGATTTTGCCGAGCCTATAGTAGGAGTGGTGAAGGAATTGCAACATAACATCTTGGTTCCTCAAATTATACAAGTGAAGAGTGAATTGGTTGAACAAGCAAAGGATGTAGAACAAAAAAGGGTTGGAAAGTAGCCGTTATATTTAAGTCAAGTCATTGACTTGACCAATGATGAAGTTACAAGGGATGTAAGTAATAACCCAGTGGGTTCACTTTGTACACCTTCAATGCATTCACATTAGGAGCTACTTCAAGAGGAAGTGGTGGAAGGCCAAAAAGAACAAGATATTGAAGAGATAGAAAATCCTGAGCCATCAAAGGATCCTAAGATACATGATATATCAGATACAGAGGGGGTAGGGTCACCCCAAGAACCAATTCAACCTGAGCAATTGGATGATTTGGTGGGAAGAAAAATAAGTCCTGAAGCAATTGACTTGTCTTATCCAGGAAGAGAAAGCACAAAGGATAAGAATACTACTCTGGAGATAGGCAAGAACATGAAGAAACTGCTTAGGATAGTCACATGGAGAAAGTTGTTCAAGATATCCCAGTAGATGAAGGAGATAAACAAATTGAAGAGCATGTTGAGGGACCAAAGTAGTATATATAACAACAAATAGAATCATCATAGCAACAAGCTCCATTGGATAAAGGGGATGAGGAATTGAGTGGAGAATCCTGAAATCCCTCAACATGAGCCTCTTGGGAGGTCTAGAGAAGAAGAGCACTAGGGAGAAGTTCCTGAGAAAGAGCTTCGACAAGATGTGCATGATATTGACATACATCAGGAAATAGGAGATCCTAAGGATCAACAAGAAGAGGCCACACAAGAGGAAATGCTTTAGCAGGAGATTCAAAAGGATATTGTGCCTGAACAAGAGGAGGTCCATCAGTAAGAAGTGCTGGAAGAAGAAAGTGGTCAGGATAAATATGATGATATGACTATTAAAGATGCTCACATTGAGCAATCCAATCAATAAGGACCAACACAAGATGTACCTGAATGGCTTGCAGTTGAGGTAATGTAGCCTCCTACTAATGTTACTCCATTTGATTTTAAATCTTTATTCACAATTGAAGAAATAAAGCCTAAGCATAAAGCAAGGGCTATGTCTGCTATCAAAAGGGACACCTAGACCAGACGTAGGATAGCCCATTTGGTTGTACCTATGGTAGATAAGGACAGAAGGCAAATAGTGGTCGGTGAATACCAAATAACTATAGTGGATTTGTGGCATGCAATGGTAGAATAGGAAATTGAAGAACTCAAAGGTAGTATAGAAGCAATGGTTGCCCACATTCATAAGACCAAGATAAAAGATAAGGACTTGAAGGGGCACATTGCCAAGCATCAAGTGCACATCATGCAAAGTTGGTTTGTAAAATTCTTGGAGAATGGAGAGGAACTAATTTGGATAGTATTATCTAATTGGGATACCCTAGCTCACATCTAGACAAAGATTGATTAATTAAAAAGGAATGTGCTACGAGGCTTGATCAGAATAATTAAGACCTCAATAGATTGATAAATGCGAGGAAATTGAAAGATCAGGTGTTGCTCAAACATCACATCTTGACCTTGCAAACAATGCATAAGATATCTACATGGATCAAGGATTTGAAATTTGAAACAAATATTCTTAAGGGGTGTAGACTCAAAGTAGTAGATATAAGCACAAAAGCACATGATCTACTGAAGGATGAAGTAGCAATTCTTGAGGAGCTGCTAGGTAATCAGGTGGATGAAAAGGAAACATATGATGAGCAAGTCTGTCTAGAGACGTTCAAGGCTTAGTTTGATCCAATTTCGAAAGATCCTATTTAGCATTTTTTGAAGAAAGCAATAGATGAAGTGATGGAATTGTTTGTGAAGATAAAGACCTATAAACAGAAGATAGAGAATAGGACAAATGAATGGGTATTAATAAGTGACTAGCTGTAGATGCAAGAGTATGCAAAACTTAAAGCACAATAGTTTGACAAGACAGAGATGGATGCAGCTGTAAAGGCTTATGATATCTATGAGAGGCTAGACATTGGAGGAATCCTAGTAGGGGAAGATTCATCGGAGGCACAGGAATAGGATACTCAAGAATGAGGTGAAGGTAAAGATACTGAGGAATATTCTACTGCCAGTTGTACTCCACCCAATATTGTAAATTGGCAATCATGTGCTATAGATTTTGGCTATTGATATTTTTGAGAGATATCTTGACCATTGATGCATTGTAATTGATCACAAGTCCTTGGTCTATAAAAGGACCTAGATCATCTTGTATTATGGGGGACTAAATTGATGAACTTTTGAGCACTAAGCTTGTTAATTTGACAAATCTGTGACTTTTCTCATAGTTCTTTCTCACAATTAGTGTAAATGTGTATATTCCTTGCATATATATTGAAAATGAAGTTCCATATTACTGTTACATTGTAAATCTTGAGTAACCTTCCATGATTCCTAGCCTGTAATGGTGAATTGTTGCATTCTTTTGAAGTGTGTTCACCTGGTTACTTGCTATTAATAATTTTCCTTGAAGATTTGCATCTCTCTTATGTAGCTGTGAATATTTATGGTGAAGTATGAGTAGATTTATTTCATTTCATGATCATAGTAGGATATGCATGTGGATTTTTGGTAAAATTCAATTAGTTTAGTATCTTACTTCTTTAACTCAATCTCTTATTCTTCATTCTACAAAATATAGTGAATAGACACAAATAATCGACATATCTTAAGCAATACATACTAAATGGATGTAAATAATTGACATATCTATAGCATATACAGTGAATGAATGCAAATAATAACATATCTTAAGCAAATAATGGTAAATAGCCATGAAATATATCCTTGAAAGAATTTATACTAGATAAATTTCAAGTTTATGTATAAGGATTAGCTAATGAATGTAATCTTAGAAGAACTGATCAAATTTAGCAAGATTTCAGAAGAACTAATCAAAGTTAAACTCAATTTGTGATTATTTGCTTGGATTTCAGCTAGATATTGTAGCATCTAATACAATTGTCAAGCATATATGCAGATTAGGTACAATATATAGGAGATTTGTAGAATTTGACCGAATCCAAGAATACAACTGCAAGAACGTAAGTCCTTGAAATGGAACATCATATCACAAAGAAACCTGAGTGATTGTAGAAGGTGAAGACATGACTAATGGAGAATTGGGGTCCATCAAATCCTCATGGATCTTGAAGTCTTTCAAGATGAGTAAAGGTTTGTGATATAAACTTTTATTCATGTGTACGTGACTAATATACACATCAACAGAATTGACGCTAGGAGGGCCTCACAACTAAAGCTCGTGTATCTTTTCAAAGATTCTATTGATATTTCACATTCTAAGTTAAGTGACTGCAAATATGGGGCCCTCACTTAAGGAATTTTTACTATATCTTTGAAAAGATCTGGTTCAAAGCTTTGAAGTTCATTCTGAATTTCCAAGATGGCTCATCGACCGGCTACTAGATCAAGATCTAGTGGTCCTTTGTGTGAGTTACTTGCCATAAAGGCAAGATCATGTTCATCTAGTGCACAATTGAGACCTCCTATCCATGTGATACTAGTAGTTCCCATACAAACTCCCATGGCATTCTTTAATGTTGAATCACCTATTTATTTTTTTGCATACAATGATTTACCGAAGAATCCAAATAAACTTTGTCTGAAATATAATGCATATCAAGACGCAAAAGATCACTTGAGGACATTTAAGGAAGCTTACTTCCGAGCAAGAATTCAACATGAAGATGTAGTTTGTAGACTCTTTCCATATACATTAGGAGAAGAGGCATACTACTAGTATGTCAACCTACCTTGATGCTCCATCACCACCTAGTTACTGATGGAGTAAGCCTTCAAAGCTCAGTTTTGAATTCCAATTGATGCAACAACAATGTCTCATCAGTTTGTTGAAATCAAAAGAGGAGAAGGCGAGCTCATCTCAAATTTCAATGATCACTTCCAGAGAACATATTCTAGGCTAACGGCTCTATATGACATTCTAGAGGATGTGGCTATGCTATTTTATTACTCCACTCTGGATCCTTTGACCAAGATGTTTGTAAGGAGAGCAAATCCTACCATCATGACATTATCTGGTGCATATGCGGAGGTAGTGAAATTCAATATTGAAATGAAACAAGTAGGACATAGTCCTCTGCTAGGTATATGACCTCCATCTGTGTTTAATCAAATGCAGCAAGTTACTAGAGCACCAATGAATCAAGCATCATCTATGAATCCTTTACAAGTTCCATCGGTCAATGTGATTCCACCACAAGGAAACAACCAAATGATTATGCATCTTGGACATGCTCTAGCTGAAAGTAGGCCAAACAGAAATGGTGATTCATTCTTCCTTCCTGCTCAGGATAATACAGTAGCTAAAGTCCAGGAGGAGAAAGAAGATGTCAAGGAGATTATAGCTCAACTGAAGAGGTTGACTACTGAAGTAACTCACCTAAGGAATCAACATCTTTATTCCCAAAGTAATAACCAAAATCCATCAAATAGAGGATATCATGATAGGGGATATAATGACAAAGGATATAGTGACAGAGGTTATAATAATAATACTCTACGACCTCCAAGAGTCTGGAACACCAGGCTAAATAACAAAAGTTTACCATCACCTCTAGATAATCAAGTTCCTGCAGAACCTAAGAAAACAACCAAAGTCAACTTGGCCAAGGTTGCATTGAACAACTAGTGTAGAATTCACAATACAAGTGCTCATGCAGAGTTAGATTGTCCGCAATTTAGAATAGCTGCTAGCATATTCCAAGTTGAAGTGAAGAACACAAAAGGAGAGACAAACCTATTTGAAGGTAATGAACTTGTTCCTTTAGGATATGAATATGCCATGGATTTAAAGAGTTCTCTATTCCTAGAAGAACAAGTGAATACAGTACACAAGAATTACACTTTAATATGTGAGGATTCAGCCTTATCTTTTGAGGATTATAATTTCCCCTTCAAGAGTGATAACAAACTAGAGCAAGGAGTAGATGAAGTTTATGCCTTTCAATAGTTTCAAAGGGGACACACTTACAACCTTTGGAACAATAGCAATTGACTACCTGGACCTTTAACTAGCTTCGTCCCACCAAATAATTTTAACACTCCTCCAGATACAATTGCCAGCAACAATCCAACACCTCCGAGAGTAAATCAACAACATTTCACCTCATCCTCAGCAGTAACTAAAGGTATGAATGAACTTTCTAAACTAGATAAGCTAGTCACTTACCTAGCTAAGCAGATTAAGAAGATGAAGATCAACCTCTCCTTATCTAAGTTACTTAAGACTCCAGTCATAAAGAAAGCTTTTCTTAAGTCTTTAGAGGAGCCTTCATTGAAAGAAAATATCCCTAGCAATATCCATACTAGAAATCCTCCACCTAGGGATGTTCCATTCATGCCTAAGGATAAAGGCCAAGTCCATGCTGTAGATGCAAAAGTAACACTTTACAAAGGAAAGACTGAGTCACCTCCTTTCCTCCTCACTTTGAGGATATTTAGCAAGAACTTGTATAACTTCCTAGTAGACTCTAGAGCATCTACCAATATCATGTCCCTGTCAATATGTCAAGTCTTAGTTCTCTCACTTGCTAAATCATTGAATAAGGTCACTCAGCTGGATAAGTCTGAATTTAATGTCATAGGTGAACTGACTCATATTCACATGCAATTAGCTTCTGATCCTAGGGTCCATCATTTTATTAACATCCTGTAAGGTATTAGCTAATATTGTTTTTGAATATCTTTTTTATTTTGAAGTGTGTTTGTGTAATGAATTTGATTGATGATAGAACCATGAACATTATTATTATTATTATTTTGGATTATGGGATTTTAGTAATTAATATATTTAATGATTATATTAAAAAAAATATTATAATGCTAAGTTAGTTTTGAATATTTTAAATGTATCAATGATTAATTAAGTGGTGAGTAGATGGAAATGTATAGTCTTTCTTTTATTATTATTTTATTTTGATAAAAGAAATTTGAAGAGTTGTGGAGAAAACTCTATTAAAAGAGAGGAAAGGAAAGTTATTATGCATGCTCTTGCAAAAAGAAAGTGTGGTACAAAACGTCTGTAATAGATTCTTGGAAGGATTGGGAGAGATAGAAGAAAAGAAAATGGCTAAAAGTTGCAGGGACTGATCGGAGCCTGCACAATGAAGGTATGAAATCTTGTTTGTTGATTTTAATTTCTTACTTCAATTACTATTTGTATCATTGATTGTAAATGATTAAATATTGCTGTTGTGGATTTGTTTTCAGATATTGTGAAATTGCAAGAATTGGGAGAGATAGAAGAAAAGAAAATGGCAAAAAGTTGCAGGGACTGATCGGAGCCTGCACAATGAAGGTATGAAATCTTGTTTGTTGATTTTAATTTCTTACTTCAATTACTATTTGTATCATTGATTGTAAATGATTAAATATTGCTGTTGTGGATTTGTTTTCAGATATTGTGAAATTGCAAGAATTGGGAGAGATAGAAGAAAAGAAAATGGCTAAAAGTTGCAGGGACTGATCGGAGCCTGCACAATGAAGGTATGAAATCTTGTTTGTTGATTTTAATTTCTTACTTCAATTACTATTTGTATCATTGATTGTAAATGATTAAATATTGCTGTTGTGGATTTGTTTTCAGATATTGTGAAATTGCAAGAATTGGGAGAGATAGAAGAAAAGAAAAAGGCTAAAAGTTGCAGGGACTGATCGGAGCCTGCACAATGAAGGTATGAAATCTTGTTTGTTGATTTTAATTTCTTACTTCAATTACTATTTGTATCATTGATTGTAAATGATTAAATATTGCTGTTGTGGATTTGTTTTCAGATATTGTGAAATTGTAAAGCTAAATGATCTTGTTTGAGAATAGAGTGGTGGATGCCTCTTTGGGGTTGATTTTCATGGTGAATGGTGGTGATGATATTGGTGTATTGGGGGTTTGTGGATTTGGTGTTGGGGGTTGTGTGAATCTGGGAGCTACTAGTTGTTGTTGATGCTATTTGTGAGCTATTGTTTGATGGGAGCTACTAGGAGCTATTGTGTGTATTGGGAGCTACTGTGTGTATTGGGAGCTACTAGTGTATGGGAGTTGTTGTTGATGCTATTTTTGTGAGCTATTGCTTTGTTTAAGGGAGCTACTGTGTGATTGGGAGCTACATGAACTAAACCCCAAAGAGGATCCCCCTCTTCTCATTTTTATTTGGAAAAATTATCTCTGTGGAATTAAATCTTGATTTCTCAAATTTATGCTCGGGGGTGGTTGGGAGGAGAGCAATATGATTGATTAAATTTTGTTGCTTCAGATTTGAAGAAATATTTTATGTGTGAAGAAATAGAATGGAAGATTTCTACGTTAAAGAGGTACATAAATATTACATGATAATGAATTTCATATTTTGTTCTTTTTACAAATAAATGCTACTAATGTTTAAACTGTATTGATGATGCAGAGTAAAAATCTATACTAGTGCTTTTAGGAGATTAAGTAAAGGAAAGAGGCATTGCCCAAAATCTCAAAATTCAAGTAAAAATATGATCTTATATAAAATCATTGAATTTTGTAAGTAATCCAAAACTGGTACTCTATAAAAACAAAGATGTCTTGATGTTTAATGTCGAATCTAAATAAAATACTGATATCATCTAGATCGTTCTTTCTGTATATAAACAATTATATGTACTGTGAGTTAATATCATTCTGTTATATGAAATAAATGCTAGATATTTTTAATTCTGCTCATAATGTTGTAGACAAGAACACTCATTTACATTGATATTCGATTAAAAAGGTATAGTATATATTTCAGGCTACCGTGTCATATATTTCTCAAAGGAATTGTTATTGGATTTGGATACGAATTTAGTTTCCTATGTTACTTTTCGTGCATCATTATAATGTTTTATGGGTTATCAGACAATGATCATATATTTAGAAAAATAATATTATGTAATGATAGCTATATATGTTGGGGCGATCTTAATTAATGAATAACGTATATGGTCAGTTCTGTTACATTTTTAATAGTAATATAAGGTTTTGTGGTGGTTGTAGCACCCAACTAGTGTAGTGGGCGCCGATTGTGGCGGACATGATTCACCACAGTTAAGCTGTCCCCAAATTTCAAAAGCGTTACCATTAAAAAGAAAAGAATTATTAACCAATTTTAGATAGTGTCATTTGATTAAACATACGATTGAGTGTAATTTCTTATTTAACATTGTTATTGTTGAATATATATATATAATATTATTTTGATATCAACATTATATAGAAGTTATCTTTAGGTTTTCTACCTGCTAGGTAGACCCAGATCATTGCTTGTACGTTGCCAATGATAGATATTAAAACTACAACTTGAAAATAGTCATTAAAGGTAGTAGTATATCACATTTGATGCCACAGAATTTATCTTATGAAGAAGAATGTATGTTAGCACTGATGTATGCAGTTAAGATTATAATCTTGATTCATTTATGGTAATAATAAACTGTTAGATTTTAGGTATTATCAATAGTTTCTTGTGGGCCGACTATGGCCGGCTCGGCCGCCCAGTCAGGTACAACGCAATAGAATATTAGCCATAACGATTGATTCTTTAGTACAAGATTTATTAAACAATTAATTTTCTTTTTCCTATAGGTTTCGGAAGATAAGCAATGAAGATATTTTCTAGTGCCTTTGAAGAGTTTAGTGAATAAATCGTTCCTTGGGTTATTGTCTTCGGTAGTTGAAGCTGCTAGACTTGTGTACTGTGAAGAGGAAATAGACAGATGTAAAAGTCTTATCTATTTCTAATGAGGATTGTATTCACTCATCGATTTCCAATGATGTTAATCTATACCCTGTCAAATGATTTTTTTTGTAGCAGCTAGCGGATCAGTTTAAATCATTTCTTTTTGCAATATTAACTGAAATATCCATTGAAATTTTAAGTGAGTATAATATTTCATTATGTTATAAAAGATTATTTTTGTTACTTTAATTTATTATTTTAATTTTCTTGAGAAGGCGTTACATAGGTATTAGAGCACCAAGTTGCAACACTTGGGAGCTTTGGGGAAAAAAATAATAGTAATATAAACTTGTTTTCCCTAAAGTGTAGAAACATGTCGTCAAACCATTCTGGAGAACCAATCGACCATAGATCTCAAATCTTACAAACCCTACAAAATTTGGTGAATGTGATCCAAGAGAGGTTACTTGTGCTTAACAATTGTTACTCCCTATTTTTTCTTCCGGGTCTTGTATTTTTCATTGTTCATTCACATGTTTTATCAATTATTTGTCTAAGTCCCCGGATCCTATGTTCCCCTTTGTTGCCTTTGAAAACTCTTAAGAGTCGTGTATGCTAAGGTTTTCCTAACCTAGTAGTTGATCTTTCAAGGTTTGCAACCTTTGTTGCACTAAATTGCTAAGTCTTTTCTCCTAGTCATTCCCTTTGTAGTCACCAATTCAAAGGTTTCCTAAACTTTAAAACCCCCGATTTGAAGTTCTAAGGTTTCAACAACTAGCAACTCTGCGACATAGAAGGTGGTGGGCCGGTTCTTGAGACTCATAATAATCATTAAATGATAGGTACTGCACATGAAGAGAATGTCTTTTCAAGATTTTTGGGGAGTGGGCAAATCTCAAGGTTATTATCTCAAGGCATACATTTAGTGCCACCTCATCTCAGCATTTAAAACACATCGTGGCACTCCTCCAGCGTACTTATTTGCTCTTAACTACGGATTTTTCTCTAAGTGATGCATCTACTATTATTCATGTATTGTGCCATTGCTTTTCTAGTACTTAGCCATTTTTCGCTCTGTGCCCAACAACGGTGATGAAATTCAAATATCAGGGACCTCCTCATAATTCTGGAATTGAAAGCAGTTGGTCTAGCATCAGTGATACTAAGCTCGACCATATTGATTTGGAGGAGTTTTGGTCTCAGCTATAGAAAGAAGATAAATCACCTTTTGCAGAGAAGATATTGCAGAACAGTTTACTGCATGTAGGCGGATTCCCTATCTCTGTGCAGAGTGAAGATTTGGTCATGGCTTGCACAAGAAGGTACGTCCTTGAAACTTTTTAAATTAGAGCCAAAGATAGGATGGTGGTGGGAAAGATTGACCCAGAAAATATCACTTGTGCATTAAGAATCCCAGAGAGGTAGGAGTTTGAAGAGATGTCTGTGGCCATTGGAGAGGAGTTCTTCCAAACTAATGAGGACTGGTGCAAGAATTCCATCACGCGAAACTGGTTAAAATCTAAGAAGAGAGGTAAGTCTCAATTGCCCCAAAAGTTAAAGAGAGCCCAATTCAAAGATGAAATTTTAGATTTTATTACTTTACTGCATTGTGTAGGGGGAAGTGAGAACACAAATTCTTTTGAAGATTAGATGTGCTATTTCATTTTGTTAATATGCAGTGAAGATAAGTTTATAAATTGGGCTGAAATCATTAGTGTTCATTTGAATGAGCAACTAGTTAAGTTTTAGGAGACTTTAACCTTTCACATGTGTTCATACCTAGTATACATTTTAGCTAGTCAAGAGGTTGTTTGGGCTGGTTTGAGGCCACATGGGTCTTTAACTCCAAACACACCTGTGTATAGTTATTTTCCTCAATTGAAAAAGGATGTGGGAATGAAAGACTACCGTCATGTAAATGATGCCTTTCTAATGTTTTTAGTGAGGAAATTGGATGATAATTTTGAGTTGAGAATTTCACCTAAAGCTGCTTCCTTAATCTTGGAATTTGGAAGTTTCTACATTTAGTTTGATAGGTTCACCTATCTGAGGGTAGGGGGTTATGAAAATGCCCCAACAAAATTACCCAGGTACCCCAGTGATTTTGTCATTTTTCTGGAGGTTTGTAAACAAATGTCTGCAATAAATGTTAATACTGAAACATGAGGAAGAAAGGGTATGATTTCTCTTTGAAACTGGCTGCATATTCCTACAAGACTAATGATATTTCTAGGGGGCAGAGCATGTTTTAAGTGAGTTTAATCTGCATTCTTTGTCGATGAGGCCCAACTTTGATAGGAAAAATTATGTAAAGCTAAATTTTCATGGTTCCAGCTCTTACGAACACCGCCCAAGTTTAGAAGATTTCTGGGAAGACTGTACAGATGATAGAGAAGTCCAGAGAAGAAATTGTATAATACTCACATTGAGTTAGATTCAAGTATTTGGTCTTTTTATGTATATTCCAGATGGTGTTGAAGAAAATTTTAAGCTCATTGATGAAGAGTATCAAACCCTAGCTTCAAAATCCTTTCCCTGAATCAATTGGTTAGAGGAGGTTGTGGACTTGAGAATTCATTCTGCCACTATGATAAAAAGGACTGAGGATTGGTTAGCTAGGAGATGGCGTGGGTGTGTTGGTTCTCTTCATGAACAAGGAAATTCCAAGGCTAATGAACAGAGGCCTATGCAAAGTTTTGGTGTCTGCATTTCTTTGGGGAGACAAGAGGCATTACCATCTAATTCCAATTCACAATCTGGAGGATATGGGGAAAGAGGGGAGGAAACTCTGAAATTAAAATTAGTCTGCGAATTGGATAGTCTCTCCTTGCCTTCTTTGAGAAAAAAATGGTTCAAGCTAAACTTGAACCTGTGACTTTTAATTCTATTTTTCGACATATTGTTGATGATGGTTCATTCCCTCCATTTATGAAAATCCCTTCTTCCCCTGCTACTGAAGAGGTGTTTGTTTCTGTTCCAGTTGATAATCAAGTTAAAACTATTTCTAGCAATGTTGATACTGGTATAGTGTCATCTTCACCAAGGTGGTTGAAGAAAGCTATGGACAAGAAAAGAAAATTTGTGCCTACCGTTGCAGTTGAGATAGATACAGTTGCTAAATTACTGCAAACCACCTCCAAACCTAAAAAGGCTAGAAGAATGTCAAGGATGGTAAATGATGCTACCCCTGGGCATCAGATGCTAGAAATTGCAGATCCCATGAAAGACCTAAATGAAGATGAAATAACTAAGCTAGACTACAAAATAAGTCATATAGATTTAGGTCCTGCTCTGGAAGGGGATTCTTATCATGCAAATTTTTCTCTAAATTCTTTGATTAAGAGAGCCAAGGAGGAGAGAAAAGAAAATATAAAGCTCCAGTCTCAGGTTTTGTCTTTGAGCAAGTTCATCCAATCTATAGTGACGCCCACCTTTGAAGATGCTCCAAGTTCAGAAGTTGTAGGAGTGGATGTAAATACTATGCAACAAATTATAAAGAATCTAAATTTTGCTAAAGTTGTTACTGAGTGGGTAGAGAAATTGTCTTGTGAAATTTGTTCTTCTTGACAAAGGCAACTCAATGTTATACTCAGGTGCTTAATAAAAGGAAAGAATTAGTCAATGAACTACAGCAGATAAGAAAAGAATAGGGTAGTACTTATGTACTCTCAAAGGAGATTTCTAAATTAGTTGCCATGGATTCTCTAACTCTCCTAAAAGAAAAGTTGGCTAATGATCACTATGAGATTGATCCATCCCGAGCTGATTCACTGGAATGGAAATTGAGCATGTATGATAATCTCATTGAACAAATCAACAAAGCCTTGCATAAGTATCTTGATATAATGACTGGTATTCAGAATGATTGCAGTGCACTAGATGTAAACATTTTAGATGAGTTTGGGGAGAATTTGCAAGATCCTAAGGAATCACAAGAGAAGCTAAAGATATGCTTTACAAAGAACTCTCAGATCCTAACAGTATCACCAGTGAGTCACTTGGAAAAATGGGCCTTATGAGAGTCTACCTTAATGGTTTTAAGAAGAGAGGTCATGATTTTCAAGAAGATATGGCAGAAATAGGTAAGACTTTAGCGAGATTCAGAACTAGATTGTAGATTACTACAACTCCGGTAAGCAAAGGCATCACTGCTGTTATAACTAAGTATCGAGAATACAAACTAAAGATGAAGGTGCGAGAAAACATGGTAGAAGATCAAGGCGTGGAAAGCGTTGAAGAGCCGAAGGAAAGTGAAGGGGTGGTGAATTAACTTTCATTTCTTTTATGCATTTCTTAATATTTGGCTCAAAGACTTTTCTAAAACTTTAATATTGTTTTAAAAATGGTTGTCTTCAAGAAACTGTTCTATTTTTCAAAAAGAAAATTATTATGTGGACATTATAACTATGTTATAAGGGACATAGTATGGATCTTCTTTTTGGGTAGAACTTTGATTTCTCATTAAGTTAGATATCTCTGATATATGTTCTAATTTTAGTTTCTTTCAATATAGAAAAAGATATATTGTTGGGTGTTCAAGCAAATATAATCTTTGTGCTATGGTGTTTGAATTATCATTCTTCCTACGTTGAATGCATTGCCATTGGTTATCTTTATTTATATTGGAGATTTAAATGCTCGGTTGCTTCAATACTGTGAATGTTTATCTTTGAATGAATATGTCATGGTGATGGGAATTTGAATTATATCCTTGTCAATTATCATTTGAAGTCTTTGAGCTTCTTCAGATTTTTCATTGTAGATGTATGAAATCTCCTTTCAAAGCTTTCTGGTTAAAAGCATTACCTTTCTTTTGCTTTCTGGTTAAAAGCAACACATAGTTTAATTCATTGTGTATCATTCAAAGGTAGTTGCCACCTTGTAAAATAAGTAGAGAGTTAGTTATAAAATACTATTGTAACTGGCTCAATTGTGGTTACATTTGTCATTATTTGGGTGAGAGAATATAGAGTTGGATGACAAATCTGTAAACCAAGAGATTTTTCGCGACTCTACTAGGGATATTTGTCAGATATGTGTTGTGAGTTGCTTTGATGGTTCTTCAGAGACGTAATTCTCCAATCCTTCAGCCTAACATGGATTGGCTTGTAGGTGATCAGGAAGATATCATTACTGGCTTAAGATTTATTACCTGGCAACACAGAAGAACCAACTTGCAATATAACCAAGTTAATGAGGTACTAGAAGAAGAAGAACTTGGTGAAATCATAAGAGATAATGCCAGGAATTTTGGAGACGCCCAAGAAATTGTCTTTATTGAGGTTGTAGTACCTATGCCGCGAAGAGAAAGAGTCTTTCCTGTCCAAGCACTTCCCAATAACAGACACAAAAACCAAGCAGCTAACCAAGGAAACCAATTGAACCAGTGAAACTTCCATGAGCTAAATAGTAAGTGAAGTTGGCGACTCTGTAATTTAAATTTTTCATTGTGTAAATTTGGCTTCCAAGAGATATACTAGAGGAGATAGAAAGAAAGGGATTTGGGACAAAGATTTTGCATTGTTAGAAGCTGTTAACTTCTCTTCTTTCCCACTTAACCAAAAGGTTAAGTCTGTTAGTAGACCTTCCTCCCCTCCTCCTAGTCAAAATTCTTCAAATACTCCAGCCACATCTTTTCAAGATCTTTTTCATGGGGTTACCCTTCCTTTACAAGTAAGTTTCCCTATTCATAATCCTCTTATCATGGCTCAGCCTCCACCTATTCCATGGGGAGCCACAATAGGCCCACTCAACCTAGGAGCCCAGCTACATGACCTACCTAAGGGCTCAGGGAAAATTATACCTAAATTTAAAGGAGATGGGAAGGTTACTCCCGATGAATATATGCAAGCCTTCTTTGTTGCTTCCTTCATCCTCGTTGTCCAACATGAAGATGTTGCTATAAGACTCTTTGTAGAGTCTTTAACTGATACTGCTGCTGATTGGTTTTACCATCTTGCAAATGGTTCTATAAACAATTGGGATACCCTAAAAACCAAATTTGAGAGTAGGTTCAAGTCTGTGGAGAATGAGCAAGCTCTTGTCACTCAATTGGCTACTATAAAGAAAGAAATACATGAACCAATGAGAGGGTTCGTAGCTAAATTCAATAAGTTATACAATAGAATACTTGATAATATGAGGCCTGGAGATGACTTATTGAAATGCTTCTTCATCAATACTCTTCCCCCAAATGTTAGTTTTACTATTAAAAGAGAACAAGTAGATAATTTGGATGCAACTCAAGAAAGAGCCATATCAATAAAAGATGACTTGATTATTGTGAGAAAATGGAAAAAGGAACTACAGACTAGTAAGCCTTCAACAGTAAATTCTACTGATCCAGTCATACAGAGGCTGGCTAATGATATAATCACTCTAAAAAGACAAATGCCAAAGGGACACTTTCAGTCACCATATCAAGACATACCTAGGAAATAATTTGGCACATCAGGTGGGTATAACAAAACTTTACCCTTGACTAGCCCTGCTCAAAGGTTGGCTATTGAAAATGGACCCTTTGCCAGTATGGGTAATATGATGTGTAATTTCCATATGACTTGAGACCATGATGGATCTACTTGTCTAGAAATGGTCTGGTTCATGCAAATGATCTCCACTAAAGAACATGTTGAAGCACCATATGTGGAAGAACCCAACTCATCTCATGATGCCAGTGTAAATTTCTTTGAATACAAGTCAGATACTGATACATGAGAAGATCTATACATAGAAATTGATCCTAATTGTGCAGTCTTTATGAGAGGACAACAAACTCAAAAAGGTTTAGATTCCAAAGGACAAACAAATGGTTCAAATTTCACTCCAAAGTATGTTTTGTCTAGACAAGCTACCTCTAGTTCCAAGAAGCTTGAGGATACCGTACCCAAGAACATGTCTACTAAGGTACCATCTGTTCCCTCTTCTGATGCTATTGTTACTAGTTTATTTGATATGATTGAGTCATGTAAGAATACTAAGATCCAAATCTCCCAAGTTGAGTACCTTAGACTTAATCCATCTAAATTAGACCGGTTAGTGAGATATATCAATCAAGAACCTTCTCCATCTCAAAGTAATGCTCAAATGTCTAGTAACATTGAAACCCATGCCGATGAGCAAGTTTGTTCAAATTTTCATGATAAAGATTTAAGTCAGCAAAATCCTTTTACTAAGCCAAAACCGTTCTATGTGTCTCTTTATATAGCTGGTTTCAGACTAAGCAATTGTGTTATTGATTCTGGTGCGTCTAACAATGTGATGCCAGCTCAAGTGGCTAGAGCCTTAGGATTGTCTTACACTTCCTCCCATGGCAAATGCTTTTCTATGGATTGTTCACAGGTCCCAATCCTAGGACTAATAAAAGATGTTCAGGTTGTTTTAGCCACTTTCCCAAGGAATAGACTAAAATTAACTATCCTTGTTGTTGATATTCCTATTGTTGTTATATGGAGCCTAATTAGACTAAGAGGTTAAATTTACCCCACTTTTATCGGCACGGTTTCCCCCCAAATTCCTACGGGGTCAAGGGGCAGTACCCCTTGTAGGGGTTTGGGGGCCGCTCCTTGCGGGGCCTAGGGGCAACGCCCCTGGCGCACTCCATGTCATGATACAGGGTAGGGTTGAGGGGTAGCGCCCTCTTGGGAGCTCAGAAGCAGCACCCCCAAAACCTCACATAGTTTTTTTATTATTTTATTAAGGCGTCGGGAGTTATTTTTTCATTGGCCGACATAAAAAAACCCTATTTTTGTAACCAACAAAAAAGCTTGATAAAAATAGCTAAGGGTTAGGGTTTCTATTGATGTATTGTAGCATTTTGCAATGGTATTGAGATGTTGGGATTGCTGGTTGTAATTAGTTTGATTTACTGGATAATAATATTGGACTCTCTATTGGTGGATGTAGCCCAAGTTTGGCTGAACCACATTAAAACTTGTCTCTTGTTGTTATTATTTCTATGTATTTTCATTCCTCTGTTTAATCTTTATTTGCATTTAATTGATATCTTCAGTTGGATAACCCTAACAAGTGGTATCAGAGCGGGTTGTGTTTGATTATAGTCTGTAGGAAGGTCTCACGATTGAGTGGAAGCAATGGCGGATGAGGGTAAATTGAAGGTAGATAAATTTAATGGACAAAAATATCAGTTATGGAAGATGTAGATGGAGGATTATCTCTATCAGAAGGATTTATGGAGGCTGTTGGAAGGAGTATCCAAGAAATTAGCAACAATGATAGATGAGGATTGGAATCTTCTGGACAGAAAGGCACTAGGAACCATTCAGTTGTGGTTGGCACCATCGGTGGTATTCAATATAACGGAAGCAATGACAACAAGTGAATTGATCAAAGCTTTGGTTAAATTGTATGAAAAACCCTCAGCCTCAAATAAGGTATTTCTCATGAAGTATTTGTTTAATCTAAAAAATGATTAAAGGTGGATCTGTGACAGATCATTTAAATAAGTTTAATACGATTGTCAGTCAGTTAACTTCTATAAAAGTAAAATTTGATGAAGAGATGAGGGCTCTCTTGGTTTTATGTTCTTTGCTAGAAAGCTAGAATAGCTTGGTAATGGCTGTAAGTAACTCTGTATCTAGTTCAAACACTTTGAAATTTGATGATGTCGTTGGAGTTATCCTTAGCGTGGAAATGAGAAGGAAAAGCTCAGGATGGTCCACATCAAGTAGTGTTTTGAATATAGAAAGTATAAGAGATCCCAAACCAGAGGACATGGGAAGTCACGAGGAAAATTAAAGGATAAGAGATCCCAAACCAGAGGACAGAAGGATTACTAGTACTGTGGGAAACCAGGTCATCTGAAGAAAGATTGCCGGTCTCAAAAAAAAAAGGAGATAAACAAGAAGGCAATAAGGAGCCAAATGTGGTAAGTAATAAATTTGAAGATGATGCTTTGATTCTTTCCCTAGATAATGTTGATGATTCATGGGTTTTAGATTCAAGGGCCTCATTTCATGCTATGCCCCATAGAAGTTATTTTTTTGATTATGTCCAAGGGGATTTTGGGCTATTTTATTTGGGAGATAATGAACCTTGTCAGATTGTTGGAAAGGAAAGAATCAAAATTAAGTTGCAAAATGGGAATCATTGGCTACTGCAAGAGGTAAGGCACGTTCCAAGGCTCAGTAGGAATTTAATTTTAGCAGGGCAGCTAGCTGAAGAAGGTTACATTGTTACATTTATTGATAAAAAATGGAAGGTTTCAAAAGGTGCCTTAATAGTAGAAAAAGGTGTGAAAGTAGGCATCTTATATCTTTGTACAGGTCATACTATTCCTTCTACTTTAGCTGTTGCAGAGAAAAACTAAACAGGTTTAAGAACAGTTGATGTAGGTTCATAGAAAGAGACTGAAACAGTTGTTGCAGGTTCTGAGACAATACTGTGGCATAACAGACTTGGGCGTATGAGTGAAAAGGGTATGAAGGTACTTCATTCTAAGAAAGTTTTACTAGGTTTGAAATGTATTAATATGGATTTCTATGAAAGTTGTGTGTATGGAAAACAAAAGAAAGTCAGTTTTATCAAGGATGGGAAGCAAAAGAAAGATGAAAAGCTAGAGCTTGTGCATACAGATGTATGGGGACTAGCTCAGGTATCTTCTCTTGGTGGCTCTAGGTATTATGTTACATTCATAGATGATGCAACTAGGAAGGTATGGATTTATTTCCTTAGGCATAAATCTGATGTATTTGAAACATTTAAGAAATGGAGAAGCTTGGTTGAGAATGAGACGGGTAAAAGATTAAAATGTCTCAAATCTGATAATGGTGGTGAGTATTGCAACAAAGAATTTGAGGATTATTGTTCCTTTAATAGAATTCATAGGCATAAAATGGTTCCAGGGACTCCACAGGAAAATGGAGTGGTTGAACGCATGAATAGGACAATAATGGAGCGTGCAAGGACCATGAGATTGCATGTTGGGCTGCCTTTAAATATGTTGGCAGAGGCTATCAACACTGTTGTATATTTAATTAACAGAGGTCCTTCAGTTCCTTTAGGCTATGGTATTCCAGAGGAAGCATGGATGGGTAAGAAGGTGAGTTATTCTTTTCTCAAAACCTTCGGATGTGAAGCATTTGCACATGTAGATTTTGAATATAGAACCAAGCTGGATGTAAAATGAAAAAAGTGTACCTTCATTGGATATGGCATTGATGAATTTGGTTATAGGCTTTGGGATTTTAAAAATCAAAAAATTGTGAGAAGGGATGTTATATTCAATGAGAAGGTGTTGTACAAAAATCAGTTGCAACAGCATGAGAAGAAAGAAAAGGATTATATGGTGCTGGATGATACTCCAAATAGTGATGTTCCAGTGGTTCCTCATGCTCCGCAACAACAACAAGAAATACCACAAACTCCAGTGAATGTTAGACAGTCAACAAGGCTTTGTAGACCTCCTGAAAGGTTTTCTCCCTCTTTGTATTCTATTTTGTTAACAGATGCTGGTGAACCAGAAGGGTATGATGAAGCTATGCAGGTGGATACAAAGGTTCAGTGGGAGCTTGCAATGAAAGAAGAAATGGACTCCTTACTGAAAAATTAGACTTGGGAATTATGTAAGTTGCCTGTAGGTAAAAAGGCTTTACCAAACAAATAGGTTTATAGGCTGAAAGAAGAAGATGGAGGTAAGAAAAGATTTAAATCTAGGTTAGTTGTAAAAGGATTTGCATAGAAAAAGGGCATTGATTTTGATGAGATATTTTCTCTGATTGTAAAGATGACTTCTATTCGTACTATTTTAAGTATTATGGCTACTGAAGATTTGCATTTGGAATAGTTGGATGTAAAAACTATCTTTCTCCATGGTGATTTGGAGGAGGAGATATATATGGAACAACCACAGGGATTTGAGGTCAAAGGTAAGGATAAATTGGTGTACAGATTGAAGAAGAGTTTGTATGGCCTGAAACAAGCACCTCGGCAATAGTATTTGAAATTTGATAGTTTTATGGTTGAGTACAACCAGTGTAATTCTGACCATTGTGTTTATTTTAAGAGGTTGGATAATGACAACTACATTATTTTATCTTTATATGTTGATGATATGCTTGTAGCTGGGTCTAACATGGATCACATAAGAGATTTAAAACAGCAGTTAGCACAATCATTTTCTATGAAGGATTTGGGGGCAGCAAAACAAATCCTTGGTATGAAAATTTACAAAGATAGGAAGAATAGAAAATTAGCTCTATCTCAGGATGATTATGTTGAAAAGGTGTTGCAAAGATTCCATATGGAGAATGCAAAAGCTGTCAGCACACCTTTGCCTAGTCATTTGAAGTTGACTAAGGAGATGTGTCCAAAGACACAAGAGGTGGAAGACAAAATGTTCAAGGTACCATATGCTTCAGCTGTAGGAAGTTTAATGTATGCCATGGTATGCATGAGACTGGATATTGCACATGTTGTAGGAGTCGTAAGTAGGTATATGAGTAATCTCAAATTGGAGCATTGGAATGCAGTAAAATGAATTCTTAGATATTTGAGAGGTACATCTAATAAACACTTATGTTTTGGGGGCTCTAATACAGATTTAGTAGGTTATGTAGACTCAGATTTGGCAAGGGATATTGATACCAGGTGGAGTACTACAAGTTATGTCTTTACTGTAGGTGGGACAACAATGAATTGGATCTCACGGTTGCAAAAGGTGGTTGCTTTATCCACCACAGAGGCAGAGTATGTAGCTACAATAGAGGAAAGCAATGAGATGATATGGCTGCAATCTTTCATGGCAAAATTGGGCAACCAACAAGCTCACAGTTATTTGTTTACAGACAGTCAGAGTGCCATACATCTTACAAAGAATTCTGCCTTGCATTCAAAGACCAAACACATATAGTTGCGGTATCACTTCATTCGGTCAGTGTTGGATGATGGACAATTAAGGCTGGAAAAGATACATATAGATAAAAATCTAGCAGATATGTTTACAAAGGTAGTGATAAGGGAGAAGCTGAGCTCCTCTTCAGCTTCGGTTGGTCTTCAAGACTGAAAACAACAAAAACCAGAATAGCAGAGTCCAAGGTGTTTATTTCTAGTGGGAGCTATAGGGTTAGTGGTGTTATGATCAGTCTCCAAGTGGGAGATGATATGGTGTGGAATCTGATCAGTCTCCAAGTGGGAGATTGTTGTTATATGGAGCCTAATCAGATTCAGAGGTTAAATTTACCCCACTTTTATCAGCGTGGTTTCCCCCCAAATTCCTATGGGGTCAAGGGGTAGCATCCCTTGCAGGGGTTTGGGGGCAGCACCCCCAAGACGGGGTCAAGGGGCAACACCCCTTGCGGGGAATATGGGCAGCACTCCTTGCACACTCCCTGTCGTGATACAGGGCGGGGTCACGGGGTAGCGCCCTCATGGGTGCTCTAGGGCAGCGCCCTCATGAGGGCTCTAGGGTAGTGCCCCCAAAACCTCACACAATTTTTTTTATTATTTTATTAAGGCATTGGGAGTTACTTTTTTATTGGCCAACATAAAAAACCCTATTTTTGTAACCGATAATTTTTTTGATAAAAGCGACTAAGGGTTAGGGTTTCTATTGATGTATTGTAGCATTTTGTAGTGGTATTGAGTTGCAGGGATTGCTGGTTGTAATCAGTTTGATTTACTGGATAATAATATTGGACTCTCTGTTGGTGGATGTAACCTGAGTTTGGGTTAACCATGTTAAAACTTGTCTTTTGTTATTATTTCTGTGTATTTTCATTCCTTTGTTTAATCTTTATTTGCATTTAATTGATATCTTCTACTAGCTAACCCTAACACCTACTAGTTATGGCAAGCTTTTAAGTAGGAGTTTCTGTAGAGACCTGGGTGAGGAGATACAAATGGATTGGTCCCATGCTATAATACCACTAGATGGAAAGAAAGTATGCCTCAATCCAAATCCCAAAGCCAAGTTCACAGTATTAAAGTTTGGGTATCCAAGGGCAAATATTTGGTTTGTAGAAACTGGATCAAGTACTTACATGTGTACCTCCTCAGAGGAAGAATGTTCAAGCCTAATCAGTCCTGATTTGGTAAACGAGTTATGGACACTGGAATTTGATGGAAGTTGTTCTAGTGCTGGCTCTGGTGTAGGAGTTGTTTTAATTTCTCCAGATGGCTATAACTTTCCCTATGCTTATGAACTAGAATTTGAAAACACTAACAATACTGCAGAGTATGAAGCTCTTTTAATTGGCCTAACCCTAGCCAAAGAAAGAGGTATAAAATAGTTGAGAGATGGAGGGGATGCAGAATTAATTATCAAGCATGTCAAGAAGCAGTACACTATAAGGAATGGTAAATTGATGCATTATAGAAATAGATTTTGGGATTGCATTGAAGATTTTGATGCCTTTTCCATAGAAGCAATGCATAGGGATCTTAATGCTAGGGCGGATTCATTAGCAGCATCTGCATCTTTGTTATTACCTCATCTAGACATTAAAGATAAACCTTATAGAATTGAAGTAGTATACCACTCTAGCGTTCCTGATAATGTAAATCACTGGCAAGTATTCAACGGTGATAGACAGATTATTGCATTCCTAAAGAAAGCTGAAGCCTTTGCTGGTATGTTCTTTGAAGGAAGTGATGATGTAAGTAACGATGTTTTAGAGGGTCATATCAATACTCTTGATGATGATAAGCCCAAAGTTATCCAATTGAAATGCAACAAAATACCCAAGGGATTGGTTTCTCTGGAAGATCTATTCAATAGACATGACCAGTACTTGAAACAAAAGAGTGAAGTAAGTGCTGAATCATCTGTTGATTATGATTGTGTCAATATTGGCACAAATGAAGATCCTAAGATTGTATGTATAGGAAAATGTTGCTCCTCTTAAGAAAAGGAAAAGCTGATCTCTTTATTGATGCGCTACAAAGATGTTTTCACATGGTGTTATGCCAATTTGAAGAAGTTTAGAAATGGAGAACTGCAGCATAAGATACCATTAAAGCCTGTCGCTGCACCTTATAGGTAGAAGAAGTGAACATACAACCCAAAGATAGCAAAGGCTATTTTCAATGAGATAGATAAGATGCTAAAGGCTAAGATCATCTATCCCATTCATCATTCTACATGGGTAGAAAATATAGTTCCTGTGATGAAGAAAAATGGAGAAATAAGAATTTGTGTTGACTTCAAGAATTTGGATCAGGATTCATTGAAGGATAACTACCCATTACCTATCATGGATCATGTTTTATAGACTGTTGTTGGTTCTGAGATGATGTCAATGTTAGATGGTTTTTCAGGCTATAATCAGATCGAAGTAGCCCTAGAAGACCAGTATAAGACAACATTCACCACTCCCATTGGTGTATTTGCTTATAACAGAATGTCATTTGGTCTCATAAATGCAGGCACGACTTTCCAAAGGGCCATGGATTTTTCTTTGGTGATCTGAAGAACAAAATCATTGTGGTGTATTTAGATGATCTAATAGTGTTCTAAAAAAAAAGAGCCAACCATATTCATGATCTAAAAATTGTACTACAATGTTGCTGAGAATAGGGAGTCTCTTTAAATCCCAAGAAATCTATTTTTGCTATCACAAAGGGGAAGCTTTTGGGATACATCATCTCAAAGGATGGGATCAAAGTTGACCCCAAAAGGGTAAAGGCTATCATGCAATTAGGGTTTCCTGCAAATAAAGATGGCACTAGGTCCTTCTTTGGCTAGGTGAATTTCTTGATGCGGTTTGTACCTGAGTTTGCTAAACTAACAAAACCCATAGCTGATATGATTATTGTCACGTAGAATTGCACCCTACTTGGAGAGAGTCCAAGCATTCTAATGACACAATGGAAATGATCTTGAAGTGTGGGACCTTGTGAACTGAGATCAGACATCTGGAAAAGGCTGGCTTCCTACCTCTAAGCCTAATGTTTAGAGGAAAATACCTAAACCTAGTGCTAATGCTTGTTGGGGAAAAGGGTTAGAAGGAAATTGAAATGAAAGGGGTGATACACCAGATTTAGTGAGCAATAGTGATTCTGGAAGAGAGACACAACAATGATCTCAATCATGAAGGGAGTTCACACAGACTTATAGGGCTAATTGAGGCTTCGATATGAAGATCTAACCTATAGAGGAGCCATTTTACTCACAGAATATATTATAACTTCAAGTAAAACATAGAAATTGGGACATAAGAGAGGCAAGAAATCATGCATATATTGATCATGAAGGTTGAAAACCATTACATTACAGAATATTCAGTAGTTAAAGTAGACACAGCATAGCTAATCACATTCATTGGTGGATAAAAGGAAGATAGCAGAGGCCAGATTCAGGCACAATGAGTCACATTCTCATACCCTATAATTACACTAAGAGGTCTGACTACAGAAAAATTGATAGTAGAACAACCCAAAATAAAACCATCCTCCAGAATAATGAGGTTGCATTGCAATTTATAGGTCAAGTTCTTGCGTAGAAGGCATTGAAGTCACTTCATAGGACCCAAGGTCATCAATGCGGGAATAGGGGCACAGAGATAGGGGCATGGTGAAAGGATAGGAACCATGTCGCTGACATATCTACAACCCAAGAAACGGTTGCCTACACACAAAAGAGAGCAAAGCATGAAGTGAGGAGCACAAAAGTCATTGTTGGCCATGAGGATATCTGCCAGCGAGCTAGAGGAACCCATGTGCATTGAAGAATTTGACCATCCACCATGAATGCACCCACAAAGCTCATCAACCAGAGTTACTATGAAAATATCAGCCTCTGCACAGGCCAAAATAGTCATTGAGACCTCCTATCGGTCAAGCATACAAATCCAGATCATATTTTGAAAGTGAGAATATTTCCCTCAAAAGCCCGCCAGATGAAAGAGGAGGCAAAAATAAGCGCTTTTGCCTTTTGAAGCATGTTGAAATTCGCCAGAATGAGGGAGATATCCACAGTCAAAGTTGTGGTCAACTGTACCTTGCATCTGCAATTGTATATGCACTTTATACTACTAGGTTTACTTTATGCATTTATGCAATTTCTTTCCCTTCGCCTTCTGCATATTCAAATTGCCTTACATGTCTTTGAATCTCCCTTTGTATATGCTTTTGTATGTGCAATTGTATATACAATACAATGGCCAATGTACAAAAGCGGGCCTTTACCTTTTATGTCACCTTTTTTATATATCTTCCCTTTCCACATGTCATCACTCCATTGGTCCCTAAACTGAACAAGGGACCCATCGCTGAACATTTGCATTCTCCATGTATGTGTCCTTGTACATCACAATTGTATATAGGAGATACAATCACATGTACATACAATGTAGAACTCAAAGGATTATCAACTAGAATGAAACTTTGAAATAGGTTTGGCCTTGTATCTTTTCCCTTTTACATATTGGCATATACATGCACTTCAACATACAACTACGGGTCCCACTGCTGAGTTTGCCAAATTTAATTTCCCAGTTGGGTCTGCATTGTATGTCCCTGTTGTATCTAACCTTTTGTATATCGCATATACAATGTGAAATATACAAACAAAACTGCATACAATCACCTGTACATACAAACATTGCATCTGACCCTTACATGTGACATTGTATACGACCTTGTATCTGCCCTTTGTATCTGCAAAAATACAATGCGAATATACATAAAAAGATGCATACAATCGCGTCTGCCTTTATAAACCAAATTGCATATTCTTTCAGGTTCAAGATTGTATCTCAGAAATGTATATGCCATTGTATATAAGATTGTATGTGCAAAGATACAATCGCATATACATACAACAGGTGGACCCCACCTTTAGTATCTCCCCCTTGTCTAGTGCCTTGTATATGCATTTGTATATGCAATTGCATGTACAAAGATAACTTAATGTACATTCACTTTTGTATCCTGCCTTGTATATTGCCTTTGCATCTTCCTTTGCATATACAATTGCATATGCGATTGTATATGAGATACACTAGATATATATACAACGATACATACAATTGTATATTTATACAAAAATGACTAAGTATAAAACTGAGAACTATCTGCAATGGAAGGCACTTGAAGCTTAAGGATTTCTGGGTTTTTCTGGGTTTTATGCAAGGATTCTCAAGGTGATATTTTGAGAAATTTTTGGCAATGTAGATCATGGGTAATTGAAGGGTTTAAGGCTTTCCTCTTTCTATTTAGGCTTTCTCTAATTAGATTTCTTTTGATAGAAAGAGGGGGATAGGAATATTTTAGTGACCTCTCAGGGATGTTTGCCTGCTAAACTAATTGATCAGTGGCCTTATACATCCATTGGGCATGGAGTCAAAAGAGACTGCAACAAGAAAAGAGGAGCTGGAACACTGAGCAAGCTACCAAGCCAAAACAAAAAACAACAAGCAAGCATGTATCTCCTAATGAGAATACAACAAAGTGCAAGGGCACTTATTGAAAGGAAACCTAAAACTAAAATAAAACCTACTCTAATCCTAAACTAACCAGTCAGAGGTGACCTTAAACAAAGCCATTAACTGGTTCTTGAAAGTAACTGCCCTTCCTTAACAATTTGCAGTATTTATCATGCATGTGGGCAGTTAAAAAGAGGTGAGGGAGGGATGGACATGTGACAAATTGATAAAAACAACCCCCACAAAATTGAGATAAACTCACCTATCCACCTAGACTAATTGCTAATGTTCCTAACTTGTGGTGAAGAAATAGGCTGATCCCACCCATTTTGATGCTCAATTTCATGCTTAGAGGTAAGCATGACAAGTGGTGACTCCTCTTGATGTGTCTCCAACTGGGCTAGATACCTAATTGGGCATCCCCTTGAAGTGACATGCAAATCATCATGGTTGATCTCATGTCTCTGTTCTGATTCTTTCTCTTCTTGCTGGTCTGAATACTCTAGCTCATGTATCTCAATTAGAGATATGGTTGTCTCTACCTCATGAACAAGATGCTCATGATTTTCTAACTTAAGTTCAGAAAATGAGCCATGCACATGCTCAACAGAGAAGACTTCCCCTCCAAGAAGATGATATCCTTGCTGAATAATAAAGAACAAATCTTCAATTTGTTCTTGCCCATTTTGAAAAGGACTGATTATGTTCTCCTCATCAAAAGTTAAGATTGCATACTCAGGCTTTCCTTCACAAACCAGCAGCTCACATTGAGCTCCAACCTCTTCATGTTAATTCAAAGCTTCCTCCTTGTCAACAAAACAAGGCAGCTGGTCAAATAGATAGACCAACTCTTCCTCCTGATTACCATCCACTTTCTTTGCACACTACTACTCAAACTATTCATGCTCATCATCCTCTTGCAACAAGTTTGATTTCTCTGATTTAATGTCACAAAAAGGACTACAAATGGTTACTTCCTCATCTCCTTCACTTGGAATATTCTCTTCACCTACAAAGCCTTCATTTGCTCTCCAACTAGTGGGTCCTCCTTTAAAAAGGGAGAGGGTGGGAGGGAAAAAGGGGTTGGCTAATGGAGTGAGTTCCACATGTTCATTACTAAGATAAAAATGAGACACTATGGGCTGCTCTTGGTTAGGAATCAATTGTTGGGTTGAAGAAGCACTCCTAAAACTTGGAAACTTGATTGGCTTAGATTCTACAACTTTTTCCGCTTCCTGATTTTGGATTGGTATGAGAGGATTGGCCTTTACAAGGTTTGGTATTTTGCAATCATGATGCTTGGTCTAAGAAGGTTTCCATGATGTAGAAGTTTGAGCCTCATTCATAGATTCACTTTGGTTTGAAGGATGGATTTGTTTGAAACTAGGAACAGGAGAGAAATTTTTTACTTTGAGCTCTTGCACTTGAGCAAGCAATGGTTTTATTTGTTCCTCCTTGGCTACAAGTTGCATGTTCAAGCATTTCTCTTCATACACCCTTCTATTTTCTACCTCCTACTGGTGCAAATAATCTTGATATGCAAGCTCTTCTTGTTGCACGTTATATTGCATTTCTCTATCTATTTCTAAAATTTGCATTTGGAAATCCAATAGCAAACTACCCAAATTAGTATCATTTTGGGACTGACTAGGGAGGTTGCATGTTTGATTTAGAGCAGAAAGGGTTTCACAAGGCTGACTATAGGCATGAATAAGCTACAAACAAGGATAAGCAGGAGTGGTTTGAAAATGCTCCTGTTGGTAATGCTGATTATAATGAGGCAAAGAGCTATTTGGAGGCCAAAAGCCTAAATTTTCATGGAATGGAGGAGAATAACCATTGTAGTGCTGATAACTAGACATTGCAAGGGTAAAACATGAAACATAGGCAAGTCTAGATAACTGATTTGGAATGTATCTAGGAAATAGGGTTTTGAAACACTAAGAAATGAGTTATAACACCAAATAGAGTCACCAGGTGCTGAGAAAAATACTTTCGAATGGTAGAAAAATAAAGTAGCACCAACCTCATTAGTTCCTTGTACCTGGACTGCTAAAACCAGCTGATTCTTCACTTGTAGAGTCGCTAGGTGTGTGAATAATGCCTCCACAAGCTGATGTTGTTGACATACACACCAAATATCAACAATGAATAAAGGACTTTTGGACTATGATAGTCCAATGGGTCCCACCGGGCATGCCAGAAACTATTGTTGTGTAGAATTGCACCATGCTTGGAGAGAGTCCAAGCATTCTAATGACACAATGGGAATGATCTCGAAGTGTGGGACCTTGTGAACTGAGATCAGACCTCTGGAGAAGGCCGGCTTCCTACCTCTAAGCCTAATGCTTAGAGGAAAATACCTAAACCTAGTGCTAATGCTTGTTGGGGAAAAGGGTTAGAAGGAAACTGAAATGAAAGGGGTGATACACCAGATTTAGTGAGCAATAGTGATTCTGGAAGAGAGACACAACAATGATCTCAATCATGAAGGGAGTTCACACAGACTTATAGGGATGATTGAGGCTTCGATATGAAGATCTAACCTATAGAGGAGTCATTTTACTCACTAAATAGATTATAACTTCAAGTAAAACATAGAAATCAAGACATAAGAGAGGCAAGAAATCATACATATATTGATCATGAAGGTCGAAAACCATTACATTATAGATTATTCAGTAGCTGAAGTAGACACAACATAGCTAATCACATTCATTGGTGGATTAAAGGAAGACAACAAAGGCCAGATTCAGGCACAATGAGTCACATTCCCATACCCTGTAATTACACTAAGAGGTCTAACTACAGAAAAATCAGCAGCATAATAGCCCAAAATAAAACCATCCTCCAGAATAATGAGGTTACATTGTATTTTATAGGTCAAGTTCTTGCATAAAAGGCATTGAAGTCGCTCCATAGGATCTGAGGTCATCAATGCAGGAATAGGGGCGCAGAGACAGGGGCATGGTGAAAGGATAGGAACCATGTCATTGGGAGATCTGCAACCTGAGAAACGGTTGCCTACACGTAAAAGAGAGCAAAGCATGAAGTGAGGAGCACAAAAGTCATTGCAGGCCATGAGGATATCTGCTAGCGAGCTAGAGGAACCCATGTGCATTGAAGAATTTGACCATCCACCATGAATGCACCCACAAATCTCACCAACCAGAGTTACTGTGAAAATATCAACCTCTGCACAGGCCAAAACGGTCATTGAGACGTCCTATCGGTTGAGCATGCAAATCTAGATCATATTTTGAAAGTGAGAATATTCCCCTCAAAATCCTGCCAGATGAAAGAGGAGGCAAAAATAAGCACTTTTGCCTTTTGAAGCATGTTGAAATTTCCCAGAATGAGGGAGATATCCACGGTCAAAGTTGTGGTCAATTGCACCTTGCATCTATATATCGCTTTGCATCTGCAATTGTATATGCACTTTACACTGCTAGGTTTACTTTATGCATTTATGCAATTTCTTTCCCTTCGCCTTTTACATAATCAAATCACCTTGCATGTCTTTGAATCTCCCTTTGTATATGCTTTTGTATGTGCAATTGTATATACAATACAATGGCCAACGTACAAAAGCAGGCCTTTACCTTTTGTATCACCTTTTTTATATATTTGCCCTTGCTATGTGTCATCACTCCATTGGTCACTGAGTTGAACCTGGGACCCATCGCTGAACATTTGCATCCTCCATGTATGTGTCCTTGTACATAGCAATTGTATATAGGAGATACAATTGCATGTACATACAATGCGGAACTCAAAGGATTATCAACTAGAATGAAACTTTGAAATAGGTCCAGCCCTGTATCTTTTCCCTTTTGCATATTGGCATATACATGCACTTCAACATACAACTGCAGATCCCATCGCTGAGTTTACCAAATTTAATTTCCCATTCAGGTTCGCATTGTATGTCCCTATTGTATCTAACCTTTTGTATATCGCATATACAATGCAAAATATACAAGCAAAACTTCATACAATAACCTGTACATACAAACATTGCATCTGACCCTTACATGTGACTTTGTATATGACCTTGTATTTGCCCTTTGTATCTGCAAACATACAATGCGAACATACATACAAAGATGCATACAATCGCGCCTGCCTTTATAAACCAAATTGCATATTCTTTCAGGTCTGGGATTGTATCTCAGAAATATATATGCCATTGTATATAAGATTGTATGTGCAAAGATACAATCGCATATACATACAATAGGTGGACCCCACCTTTAGTATCTCCCCCTTGTATAGTGCCTTGTATATGGAATTGCATATACAAAGATAACCTGATGTACATTCACTTTTGTATCCCACCTTGTATATTGCCTTTGCATCTTCCTTTGCATATACAATTGCATGTGCGATTGTATATGCGATACAACAGATATACATACAACGATACATATAATTGTATATGCATACAAAAATGACTAAGTATAAAATTGAGAACTATCTACAATGGAAGGCACTTGAAGCTTAAGGATTTCTGGGTTTTTCTGGGTTTTATGCAAGGATTATCAAGGTGAGATTTTGAGAAATTTTTGGCAAAGTAGAGCATGGGTAATTGAAGGATTTAAGACTTTCCTCTTTCTATTTAGGCTTTCTCTGATCAGATTTCTTTTGATAGAAAGAGGGGGATAGGAATATTTTGGAGCCAGGCAAAATATGACAACAATGATGAAGAACCATCATGTCTTCCAATGGAGTAATGAAGGAAACAAGGCCTTTGAAGATATAAAGGTCGCTATTGACAATGCTCCCACCCTAGTACGTCCTGATTTCAATAAAGGCTTTATTGTGTATTGTTATGCGTCTAAACATACTTTATCAGCCATTCTAATGCAATAGAATGAACAAGGCATAGAAGCTCCTGTCTCTTTTATGAGTACCTCTCTCAAGAATTATGAACTCAAATATTTCCCACTTGAAAAACATGCTTATGTCGTTGTAAAAGCTTTAGGTTCTATATTCTGCATTCACACACTATTGTTTTGTGCCTAAAACTATTGTCAAAAGTATCCTTACTCAGTAAGAAGTTGGATGTAACAAACGAGGGTCTTGGACAGCAAAGGTATAGGAATATGATGTAGATATTAGACCTACTAACCTATTCAGTGGAAAGGGTTTATGTAAGTTGATTGCAGAAAACAAAGTTATCGAAGAAGAAAATCTGCCTCTAGTTCTCTTTACTAGTACGACTGATGAATGGTTCTTAGATGTTTCATATTTCTTGACTTATGGTGACTTTCCTTCACACTTGTCAGCCAAAGAGAAGAGAAATTTAAAACTTAAGGCAACTAAGTACATTATTTGGGAAGGAAACTTATATAAAAAAGGGGTAGATGTAACATTCCTTCGGTGTGTTGATAAAGAACAACAAAGAAGACTATAAAAAGCTTTTCATGATGAAGCTTGTGGTGGGAATTTCTCAGCCTCTATAATAGCCTTTAAGATCCTATGCCAATGCTTTTATTGGCCCAACATGTTTAGAGATGTTCATGAGTGGGATTCTAAGTGTGAAAAATGCTTAAAGTATGTTGGCAAACCTCACCTTGTAGCTTTACCTTTGAAGCCTGTGGTGATTAACGAACCTTTCCAATAGTGGGGACTAGATTTTATTGGCCCTGTTAATCCCAACTCAAGTGTTGGACACACACATATTCTCACTACCACTGACTATTTTACCAAGTGGGTAGAAGCTATTCCAGTGAACCAAACTACCTCACAAGTTGTGTGTGATTTCTTGGAAGAAAACATCATAGTGAGATTTGACATCCCAGAGAAGATAGTTACTGATAATGCTAGTTCTTTTTCATCCTCTAAAATCACTCTATCCTACTATGAGCATGGTATTAGTTTGTGGCATTCATCTGATTATTATCCTCAGGGCAATGGGCAAGCCGAGTCCAGTAACAAAAAATTGGTTTCTATTGTCAAAAAGCTGGTAGATGAAAACCAAAAAGGTTGGCATAAGAAATTGTATGATGCTCTGTGGGTAGACATAATTACTTATAAAAGGGCCATAGGTATGTCACATTTTCAATTGGTGCATGGAGTTGATAGTACTATCCCTATTTATTTGGATCTCTCAGCATTGGATTTAAAGAAGGCTATAGAAAATGAGGAATTTCAATCGGCATTGGAAAAGAGGATCATGTATCTGAACAAGCTAGAAGAGGAGAGAGAAGTAGTTGTGGACATAATAGCCAAACATCAACAAATGGTTAAAAATATTTTTGACAAGAGAGCGAAGCAAAGAAGTTTCGTTGTTGGAGACTCTGTACTTCTTTAGGATAGGAGGCGAGAACGAAAAGGTGCTCACAAAAAAATTGATTCTCTATGGAGAGGACCTTTTCTGATCAAACAAGTTATTGGTGACAATTCTTTTCTATTGGTTTATCTAGATGGTACTCCCTTACCTCTTGCCTATAATGGGTACGATTTAAAAATGTTTATCTTGGGTCTTTTCCCTTTGTACCATAGTTTCTCTCTATTTTATCTTCTTTTGTGTTGTTTTACCCTCTGTTTGCCCAATGAATAAGGCCTCATGACATTGTGTTTTGGATTCTCTGTGTCCCTTTTGGTCCTTGTCCCCATTCAGAGCCAGTTACTACCCCCTATTTTTGCTTCCGGGTCTTGTATTTTTCATTGTTCATTCACATGTTTTATCAATTATTTGTCCAAGTCCCTGGGTCCTGTGTTCCCCTTTGTTGCCTTTGAAAACTCTTAAAAGTCGCGTATGCTAATTTTTTCCTAACCCAGTTGTTGATCTTTCAAGGTTCACAACCTTTTTTCCGTGGTTCCAAAGTTGCCGAACTTGCCGACTTCCCAGCCATGCACTTGTTGACGAGCAAGATTGCACCCGTTATGCAAAACTATGAAGCTCAGCAATCCTATGTAATATGGGATCAAACTCAGGTTGTGGGTGACCTATGGTGAGCTTGAACCTCTAGATTATGGGCTGGTTCCCTAAAATATTCAATTGGATCTATGAATTTGATAAGGAAAAGGGTAAAAAGGATCTCCTAAAAGCACTAAAACTGAAATATAATAATGGTGATGCACCTAAAATTGATTGAAAACTTGGCAATCCAACACATAATGGATCTCAAAAAATCTATCCACACAAACCACTTTCAGCAAATTGATTGACCAAAAATGATTCTAAGGAAGGCTGGAAAATATTTCTTTTTGAAGGAAAAGGGATTTTTTACAACATAAAAGGAAAACTCTCCAATTTGCACAACCTAAGACTTGTAATTTTCAATGCTATCTAACACATGCAAGTACAAATGAGACAATGATTTTAAAGGTTCTAATGTAAAACACAATAAAATCTCATCAAATCACTCATAAAAGATGCATTAATGGAAAGGTAAACACTTGATTCAGTTGAAAAATAAAGGAACAATTGCATAAAAAGACAAATTATAGAACATGTAACCTGCTGTAATCTCTATAAATCTGCAAAAGTGAGTTACAAAACCTTTTTCTCTCTCAAAGTGTAAAGAGCAAAAGGGCAAGAACTAGGAAAAAACTAATTTTTCCTTACAATATATAATCTTCTCTCTCCAAGACACCTAGAAAGGTCAACTGCAGTCAACTTCCTCTAAAAATAAGCTCTCCAATTTGATCCACGAGGAAACAATGAAATCCCTAAAAATAAGGGCCAAAACTATCCCAAAATGAGAAAAAATAGCTCCAAACTGATCCTCTCTATGTGTTTGACCAAAAAGTTGACCAAAACTCTCCAATTTGTCCTCCAAACCATGCAAAAGGACTCCAAAGTCTTCAGTTAACTCAACTTCTCCATTTTTACATGATTTTGCATGTGTCAATGATGTGAGCAAGGAATAAAGTAATTATGAGATAATTACTCTATTATGAGTTACACTTTGTCTAATCTCCTTGATTTTACAACTTGAGACAAAATAATAAAATAATTTATAAAATATTACTCTGTTAATGGTTTACATTATTTTTTAGTTGTAAAATGATGCAAGAAAGGATGAAAAGAAAATAACACCTTATCTCTCTTTTTACATTTACATAATTTGCATGATTTCACTATCGATGATGCCAAGAGAACTAGGTCATCATGCATGCAAAAATAAAGAATATCCCTCTCCTTATATCTCCCATGCATCGAATAGGTCATCTCATGCAAATTGCATTATGCATTATTAAAAAATAATAAATGCATCAAATACAACCTTATTACTCCATGCATGCATTATCAATTCAAAAAAAATACCTTATGTCTCCATGCAAGAAGAAAAAACACATAAGGCATCATATGTGTATATAAGGTATAAAAGTATACCACCTTATCACTCCATGCATCATGCATCATCATATATCAACCTTATTACTCCAATCCTTGTTATCACCTTGTATATTCATCACCTTCACTATCCTTTGACTTCACTTTGCATTTACCTTATCCATCATCTTTACCTTATTACTCCATGCCTTTGAATAATTTCCTTTGACTTTCAATAACATATGTCTTTTGAAATGCATAAAGCATTTCGACCCTTTGCAAAATGCAGAAGGGACTTCAGCCTTATCTCCATCTTTGTTGATTTGTATAGAAGGGAAAGGAAGAAAGGCCTAAGTCTTACCTTATCATGATTAATATTTTTGACTTTGCAAAAATTGATAAAAGAATAAATCAAAGACTCTTGGCCTCACGGGCCCCTATGGCTTAATCATTAGGTTGCAAGACTTGATAAGTCTTGACTACGGCATCAGAGAAGATTTGTAATGATTTTGTCTTAGAAAGTCAAAAAAGAAAAGAGAAAAGATGAATATCCATCGACCAAAAGACACTTCAAACCCTAACTTCATCATTTTGAACTTGTCATTCACCAAGCTCTCACTATGCTGACTCCATGCTCGGCTAGGGTTTAATGATGATTCTCACTTCTCTTTGCAATTCTGAGCTTCCTTGGTTGATTTCTCCTGCATTTCTGGCGTAAAGATGAAAGGTAAACACTCTGTCTATTCAAAACTTAGGCTATTTTCCTAATTTTTTGTAGCAGGCCGAGGTCATATGATTATTTCTATAACATTCTTAAATCTTGCATTTCATTTTCTTATTGTGGTTTCTTTGCATTTCTCTGGATTCTTCCCTTTGTGGTGTTGACCTCTTGCACTTTTGAGGGTTTCAAAAATACTAGGACCGCAGCCTGTAGCTTCTACTTCATTGCAAAACACCAGGTAAGCTTTCATTCTTACTCCATTACTTGGATTTCTTCGACTGTATCTGTTATACTTGATAAGGGTTTTCAAAAATGACCTAGGTTTTCACTTTTTTTAAGAAAAAGTCTTTCTTCAGCTATGACTGTATCTTTCTTTCTTTGGTTTTTTTCTTCTTCTTCAGGCATGAATACATAAGGGTTTGAAAATATATTGCGGGTTTTACATTTTATTGCAGGGAAAACCTTTCTCTAGTTACGACCATGCTATACTCCTTCTTCATCTTGATTTCTTTTGAGAAAGAAAAAGAACCCACAAAAATGTAGCTTATGTCACTTTTTGAAAACCTACTTTGGTTCATCTAGCAAAAGAAGAAAAACACCCTCTGTAAATATGAAGAAAAAATTGCAAGGGTTTTCAAAAAAGATATGGGTATTGTCATTTCTTTGAAGAAAAACTTTTCTTTAGCCATGGCTATGCTCCTCTTTTTTCTGTGCATATATTTCTTGTAAATCCACTATCATATGCATTTCTGAGTGTATCTTTTTATCTTTTAAAGGTTCGGATTCATTATTCTTTTGTGTCTACATATTTTTTGTCTAGAAACCCCATATGGGTTTTGCTCTGTATTGAGAGACTCTTTTTACTCTCTGGTTGCAGCTTCATTATACAAAAAGGTGATAAGGGTTTGCAAAAAATGATATAATCTAGTACAAAAGGGTATCATTATTTTGCATATGCAGAAAAACAAAGACACAAAAACCCCCCATTCTTGTTTATAGATATATCTCTTTCTATATCTTGATGTATGAAAGAAATTGTATCTTATGAACATTGTATCTTTCCTTCTTTGCATGTGATACATTTGAAGTAGTAGTATACTCCTGTAGCTTTATGATTTTTCTCCTTCTGCATGACATGAACATGATGAATTGTTCCTTGTATAAGTTGTTCCACTTAAGTATGAAGAGGCTATAGCTATATGCTGCTCCACTTTAGGCATGAACCTGTTGATGTATCTTTTATACTGATAGATTTTGTACTTCCTATCCTTCATATAACTATTCATTACTTTGGCATGGCTATTTCACATGCTATTTTGTATGACTTGGACATTTTGTAGTCTTCCTCTTCTTTTGATGAGTACCTGAAACAAGACTGTATACTTCTGTATGGGGCATTTCCATTTACTGTTCTTTTATTTCACTGTGGACTCATGATGACATAAATATTTGATGGTAGATGCTTGCCATTGTCATACATATTGTTCTTTTATGATCACTACATTGATATGAGTTGTTCTTTACTTGGTGTCATGGTGATCTTGATGCATAATGTAGGGGCTCAATTTGATTTTTACCACTATCACATTGTTGTCCCAATTGTATCTTATGCACTTTATGAGATATGGACAGCAGAAAGATATCCTAATCACAATAGAAAGAAAGAAGAAAAACCTTTCATGACTGTAGTCCGCTCCTTTGATCATTGTACTTTTGTCCTTGCATATTGACATCTCTTGAATACAATCATTCTATTTATTGCAATTTGATAACCTTCTTGAATGAATAAGAAGGAAGCATGCTGGGCTCTACCCTTGTGGGAGCCACATTTTCTCCACATGCTTAAATGTGTTCAAATCAACAATATTACTTTTCCTATACCTACACAGTGAACAAACAAGTTAGCATAAAACATACCTCTGGAAGTTAATTGATCTTTGTCATGATGATGTGATTTATTGCACATGTCTAATTTTTATCCAACCACATAAATGCATAATGTTTGCAAGTTTTATATGTCTGTTGATAAAACATATGATGAATCTACATATCTAGAGCTTCTAACAGGGCTTTTCTCCAATTTTGTAGGTACACTGTCCTAATCAGGAGCAAAAGATGAAGATATGAAGATCAAGCAGCCAATCAAGAAGATCAACCTTCAATAAGGTAATGATGGATATACATTTTCCTCACATGTTCTTTTATTTTCCTTTTATCCACAGATGTATAGCTTGCACAATGTTTGCATTGCTTAGTTTAGTCACTCCCACGGCTTGTGTGGGACACATTTAAACATTCCTTTAAATATGATCAGTTACTTTACCTTATGCAAATGATTTATATATGTTTTCTTTTCTTAATCAAGTGCATATGATAGAATAACTGAGTCTAATTTGAAACATATGTTTAAAACATGATAATGATATGATAGTTTGTAAAATACCTTTCCTTCACACTGAACTGTGATATTTGAAAAAATTAATTATATCATAACTAAAAGATAAAACTAGTCAGATACATGTCTTTCATTGAATGTTTGATCTCTTGTCATCAGATAACTTCACTTGTTAGGATGGTTTGACAGTTTTGATTAGACTATCACATTATCCTGACAAATGATCCATTGTTGTTCTCTTGGCAAGACATCATACAGTTCAACTGATTGATCATACATTTTATAAAAAAAATCTTTTATTCCTTTGTGACAACTGAAACTTAGGCTTTGTTAAATTAGGTGTGAACATAATTTAGGAACATTTTTGGTGACCTCTTAGGGGTGTTTTCTTGCTAAATAAAATAGAACCAGTAGCCTTGCAATTCCATTGGGCATACGAGTCTTTTTCTGCTTGAAACTTTGCAAACCTTTTGCAACTCAAACTAATAGAATACTACAACGACAAAATAAAACTAAAATTGAAACTATTCTGATCTGTTTAGGACATGGCCAACAAATGTGCATGTGCACTTCTTGGAAAATAAAATACTGGACTAAAATTCTACTCTACCCTACTCTAACTAGCCATTGAAGCTGGTCAAACAAACCCATTAACTAGCTTTGTAAAATAACTTCCTTTCTAATTAAGAAAGGATGTTTTGCAAGGTGATTTGCTACTAAAAAGATGTGAATCATGAGACTATACTCTGCAGAATGTTACAAAACTCTCTAAAGAATGAAAACAAAATCACTCACCATCTGAATATGATCATTTATACTGCTATTATGAGGTGAATAAATGATCTCATTCTGTTGTTCAAAGGTTGCAATCTCCTATTTGGATCCAACAGTAACATGTATCTCCTTGATTAGCTCTCTGTCAGCTAAATCCCTAATGGGACACCCTCTTGAAAGGATGAACTTTCTACTAATACTCATGTTCTCTTTATTAAGACCCGCTGTCCTTTTTTCACTTACAAATTTAACCTGATTTGAAAGAGTTAGCCCACATGAATGAACTGAAAGAAAGCTCACCTCTTTGACTTGATCTTGTTGATCACATAATGTTGATTCACATGGTATCAGATCATTATCAATGTTAGAACAAAAATCCTCTATGATACTTAAAAACATGTTCTCATCTAACTTATAACCCTACACTGAATCCAAATGAGTTTCCTCACTATGTTGCTCAATATTTTTACTGTGCATGATGGCCTACCATGTCAATTCCTCCTCCATGGTTAATGAATCATATTCTTCCATTAGGACAGGCAACAACTCATCAAAACTATCATATCTTTGAAGGCTTTTAGGAACAACAAGCTCTTCATTTTTCATAACAAGACTGTCCTAATTCTATTCTTAGTGAACCAACAAACTATCACAATTATTTACATCCTCCTTCTTTATCTTTGATGTTGCCTTTGGTATGAGCATGCCTTCTTGATTGGGCTCAACAAAACTAGGTAGCTGATTAAACAAAGAAACTAGTTCTTCCTCCTCACACATGGCTTTCTCCAATGGAACCTGGGCGTTCTGTCTTTGCAACTAAAGACCTTCACCTTGTGACCTCTACATTCTACTTTCATTCATCTTATAAACAACATTAGAAAACTTTTCAAATGAATCAAAATGCAAAGGGTTGAGTGCCAAGTTTGAACCAGCATCCTATTCATATGCATTATGCTTATTTTCAGCTGGGGACACAATAAAAATAATAGCAACCTCTTGCTCCACATCTAATTTTTCTAATTTGATGGCATAAGAAGGACTGCAAGAACCTTCATCTACTAGGTTGAAACTTGGAATCTTGATTGGTTTAGATTTTACTACCTCTACCCCTTCCTGATTTTGGAGTGGTATGGAAGGGGTAGCTTTAACAAGATTTGACATTTTATAATCAAGACATTTGGTCCAAGAAGGCTGCCATGTTTGTTCAAAACTTTGATGACTTGGTTCAAGTATTTGATATGATTGACACTGAGGATTAATAAACTAATTTTGAATGCAAACAGGCTCCTGAGAAAAATTATAACCTCTGAAACTTGAAATTTGATAACTACTAACCTCATTTTGAACAGGCTGATCTAGAATGAAATGAGCTATTTGGATCTCATGCTTTTGTATTTGAGAAAACAAAAACTTGATCTGCTCCTCTTTTGCGGCTATCTCCCTCTTAAGACTTTCTTCAAACTGTAACCTTTGTGCCTCCAAGTCCTGATCATGAAGATAGGCCTGATGATCCAGTTCCTCCTGATGCATGTTATACTCTTATTCTCTATCAATCTCATCTAACTATATTTGAAAATTCAAAGCAAAATTTTGAATGCTATCAGCAAAATTGGGAACAAAATTATCATTCTGGGGCTGATTTTGAACAAATGTAGGCTGATATGGAGTTTGAGCAGGGCTGGGTGGGAGGTAAGAGTATTGTGCATGCTAGTTTCTTTGTAAATCAAAGGAATTCAGAATGAAACTAATAGCATGGATAATTTGATATGGCTGATAAGATGGTGGATTAGCAGCATTTTCATGATATGATGGATGATATGACATGTCCCCATGAAGGATAGACATGCTTACTCATTCAAAAGTTAGAAAACAACTAAAACTAGAATTACTTGAAATAAAATAGCACCTAATCTTATGAATCCTTTTTATAGGCTACAAAATCTGATCTATTCAAACCATAAAGTTAGAGTCGCTAGGTATTTTTTGAAATAACACCTATAAAAAGGTTGTATTAACTACTGATCATACCAAAACAACAATAGTAATAAGTTCTTTATTAAACTAAAAATTAATTCAAAGGTCCCACTGGGCGTGCCAAAAACTGTTGACGAGTAGGATTGCACCCCTTATGCAAAGCTATGAAGCTCAGCAATCCTGTGTAACATGGGATCAAACTCAGGCTATGGGTGACCTATGGCAAGATTGAACCTCCAGATTATGGGCTGGTTCCCTTAAAATATTCAATTGGATCTATGACTTTGATAAGGAAAAGGGTAAAAAGGATCTCCTAAAAGCACTAAAACTGAAATATAAAATATGGTGATGCACCTAAAATTGATTGAAAACTTGGCAATCCAACACACAATGGATCTCAGAAAATCTATCCACACAAAACACTTTCAGCAAATTGATAACAAAATTGATTCTAAGGAAGGTTGGAAAATATTTCTTTTTGAAGGAAAAGGGGTTTTTCACAACACAAAAGGAAAACTCTCCAATTTGTACAACCTAAGACCTATAATTTTCAATGCTATCTAACACATGCAAGTACAAATAAGATAATGATTTTAAAGGTTCTAATGTAAAACACAATAAAATCTCATCAAATCACTCATAAAAGATGCATTAATGGAAAGGTAAACACTTGATTCAGCTGAAAAATAAAGGAACATTTGCATAAAAAGACAAAGTATAGAATTTGTAACCTATTGTAATCTCTATAAATCTACAAAAGTGAGTTACAAAACCTTCTTTCTCTCTCAAAGTGTAAAGAGCATAAAGGGCAAGAACTAGGAAAAAACTAAGTTTTCCTTACAATATATAATCTGCTCTCTCCAAGAGACCTCGAAAGGTCAACTGCGGTAAAACTACCTCTACAAATAAGCTCTCCAATTTGATCCACAAGCAAACAATGAAATCCCTAAAAATAAGGGCCAAAACTGTCCCAAAATGAGCAAAAATAGCTCCAAACAGATCCTCTTTATGTGTTTGACCAAAAAGTTGACCAAAACTCTCCAATTTGTCCTCCAAACCATGCAAAAGGACTCCAAAGTCTTCAATTAACTCAACTTCTCCATTTTTGCATGATTTTGCATATGTCAATGATGTGAGCAAGGAAAAAAGTAATTATGAGATAATTACTCTATTATGAGTTACACTTTGTCTAATCTCCTTGATTTTACAACTTGTGACAAAATAAGAAAGTAATTTATAAAATATTACTCTATTAATTGTTTACATTATTTTTTAGTTGTAAAATCACACAAGAAAGGATGAAAAGAAAACAACACCTTATCTCTCTTTTTACATGTACATAATTTGCATGATTTCATCTATCAATGATGCCAAGAGAACTAGGTCATCATGCATGCAAAAGTAAAGAATATCCCTGTCCTTATATCTCCCATGCATCGAATAGGTCATCTCATGCAAATTGCATTATGCATTATTAAAAAATAATAAATGCATCAAATACAACCTTATTACTCCATGCATGCATTATCAATGCAAAAAATAATACCTTATTTCTCCATGCAAGAAGAAAAAACACATAAGGCATCATATGTGTATATAAGGTATAAAAGTATACCACCTTATCACTCCATGCATCATACATCATCATATATCAACCTTATTAGGGTATGTGCAGGATCATGATGTGCCAAACTATACCTCTAAGTGGCAATGAAAATACAAAAAATCAAACTTTATCAAGTTCATGTGAAATTTTGAATGGATTATCTACACAATTTGAAAAAGATGTAAGAATGAAATTTGTAGAGAATTGAATCTAGTTTATAGGCTACTAATTTAAAAAAAAAAAAACTAAATTTATTTAGTGAAAATTGAATATTTCAATGAACAACTATTAAATTTTTCAGAAAAAAATAAAAAGTGGGTGTCTGTCCAGCCAACCTAACTATGAGTAAAAATATATATATATTTTTGAAACTTTCAAAATAAGTAGAGGACTCATGTCCGGATGTGATACATATTTATTTAAAAAAAATTTCTAATAAAATAATTAGTTATGATTTTTTTACTGTGACTTTTTTAAAAAAATAAAAAGTAATTTTCTAGCCAACCTAACTCGATAAAAAAATTGAAACTCAATTTTTTTTTAACCTATAGCCAGAAAAGCATAGAGTGTGATGTAGGTTTCAGATCTCAAAAAGGTGAAATGGTTTGAAAGTTATGGATGTTTTTCAATCAGTGTGTCGATCAGGATTTCAGAGACACGGTATATAGAAAATTACTAATAATTATTTAATAAAATGATAACCAAACAAATCTTATATTTTTAGAAAGCTAACAATTTTTTCTATAAACCCTTTTCGTTTTATCAATTTTGCATAAAAAAAGTTGTCAGCACGAAGGGTGAAGTTCGAAGAAGAGATTGAAAGATTAAAACACGTTAGAATCCATAAAAAGTCAACAATCAAAATGGATATCCATTTTGCTTCGGTAAAAGCAATTCAAAATGGATATATGTTTCCTTGATCTATGAAAAATTTTGTACCATTGGTTTTGGATGAAGACAAGCAACATATTTGAAACATCGAGGCAATAATACGAGAAGTTAAAGTTAGTTGGTCATTTATAGGTGTATCTATTGTTTCATATCACATTACACATAGAATTCTAATTAACAATCTAGTTTCCTCATTTGGGCGAACATTTTTTTATCCGTTTCTAATGGAAATATTTAGTTAAAAATTGGTGGCTCCTTGTGAAAAGTATGGGCTCTTATCAAGCATGCATAACCAATAAGGTTGATATCCATTTTTCTTACATGGTTGTTGATCACATCTTATGAAACAGATGTTGCTTGGTGATAGTTCTAGGTTTAGTGAACAATATTCTCAAGCTTATTGCAATTTTTACACTTGTGACCAAATTTGGTACCAAACCCTTTCACCTTTTCAATTAATCCTGATAGTGTCATCTCACTCCATGCAAATCAAACCAACATTAGGACCATGTGAATGAGATTAAGGATAGCCTTGAAATATGAATCTTTGTACTATTGACTATCCTTTTAGCACGACAATCCTTTAGGATCATTGTACCCAGGTGCAACAATCCTTCAATCTTCTTTTATTTATATTTCTTTCCTCTTCATACACAAGATTCTCGTGCCTTGTAGTCATGACAATCCACAAATCACCTAACTGTCCTTAGTGAGACTATATCTTATTTTGACAATGATAGTCATCGTTCATTCACAACTCTCCTCCTTAACATAGATACCCTTTGCACATGTTTTGACTTCATGATTTTCCTTTTGTATGTTGTATTATGGTATGAAAATACTATGGCCCCTTCTTCATCCTCTTGTATAATGAAATTGAAGGTTGACACTTACGGTTACTCTTCTTTATTACTTGGTGATAATGAATCCCTAAGCTCATTTTTTATTGTCTTGAAGCCAAATTTACCACTGTTGAGACAGTCAGAGTTGATTCTTGATCATGAATATTGCGAATTACTTCAAATATCCATGGACAATTTCAATTGTGTTTCTTAAGACACTCATGCCTTGACTATACCTTGATGTTGGTCATGATTATACTTGGATGGCACAATAGTTCATAGTTAGATTTTTGCCACTAAAGTTTTCCTTTGACAAAGTCGTATTTGTAGTCCACCTTTTGATGATGTTCAAACAATATAAATACTTATTCTTAACATAAGCAATACATTTCTCACAAATACTGGAATGCATTCTACTCATAAGGTTCATGGCACCATGCCTAAAGGTATGATAGTCAGTAGTGTACTATTATGGCAGCCTATGGTTGGTTTGACAATCTATAATAGTGATAGCATTCATGCCTAATAGTCCTTATCGTTATTGTCATAATATATTTTACATTTGGGGCCTTGTCTACAACATACAAAGTTTACCTTTCTCACCCATACCTTCAGTATATAAAGGACATTAATAGGGAATTTTTAATTTCCACTCAGTCAGTGCAATCTAGGAGAGGATAGATTGTCTAAAGTTGTGATCTATTTCCATTTACACTTTCCATAACTACAAATGCTTAGTGTTTATTCTCAACCCCGATATATGAATAAAATGTGACCTATTGTTCTAATAGACCTATAGGGACAAAGAGGTGATAAAAGACTTTAATTTTAAACATGACATGTGGTTTTGATAACTTCCCATATTGGTAAGGTCTTGGATGACAATCCTTTGATGCACCTAATTATAATAGGTGTTATGATAGTCCTTGGTATCTTTTCATTTCTTTCTTGAATGGCCTGCAAATAAGACATAAGACCTATTAGATCCTTCATAAATAAGAATTCTCATACATTACATTTAAACTTAAACTCCCTAAACATCCATCAATCCATCCATTAATACCAAAATGCCATGAATATCCTCTGATCAACCATTCTAATTCCTAGGATAGTCATATATTGCAATTTTTCTTCTCTATACTAAAATAGCCCAAGGAATATCTACCCTTGAATTTGTATTTTAACAATCTAATGTCTTTACGAATAACATTGAGCCTTCTTTTGGGACAACATTTTTGCCTTTAGAAGCTCCTCATTTGATGATAGCCTAAAATAGAATAAGTGGATAGTCATAACATTTTAGCATAATGGGAAAACCCTAAAGTGTGATAAAGTCTATACATTATCTATTCCCATCCATGTCACGAAGCAACTATTCAAATGCTAGGCCAACAATCCACTCCAAATGCATGGGAAAAGGACAACTCTTGGATCCCATATTAATCATGTTCACATGGCTGCTAGCTTCTTCAAGTGAGTCAATACAAAAATTGAAAGCCTCAAACTCATACACTTCAGAAAAATATACCTAATTATAAATTTGATATGCATGAATAAGGAAGTCCTCATGCAATACAAACTAAAATGTGTCATATTTAGACATGTCATCAAGTTGAACTACATCATGTTGAGACTCATGTTTACTTAAGCATTATAAGTCACTTGCCTCTTTGCATGCTTCAAAGTTCCAAACAAAGGACTCAACTTTAGGTGTAGCAGAGTCCTCAACAATGATTGATTTACATGGCCTTCAACAAACTAAAATTATATATCTTTATGCTTATATGGAGGCTATATCATCTTTACAATTGTATGTCCATGCTATTTAGGAGTCTTCACAAATGTGTCCAAAGTAATATTACTCAAATCAAATAATGGCTTGTATCCAAAGATTTATTAAGTTGATACCTAGGTGGATTAGTGTGTAAACATTGAAATTAGATGGTAATTCACAAGTTTATAGAATAATAAAATGAATCCCTAGTCTAGAATCCAAATGTACATAATTAAATGGATATCTATTTTGTAGTAGCGATATGGACGTTGCAGAGTGTCCGTTGCAAAGAATTGGGATTTTACAAAATGGATATCAGTTTTCAAAATGGATATCCATTTTGTAAAAGCAGAAAAAAGACAAAAGGAATATTGTTGGGCTCGACATCTGCAACCAGAGACCCTCTGCTGTCGAAATACTCATGATTTCTGGCTATGACAGTGAAAGGAATATTTTTATGCACTTTTGGAGACATAATTTTCTTGTTACAATCATAAGGGTGATATTTTTGTTCCCCTAATGGGGAGCAACAGTCGTTGTAAAGCAAAAAGGAGGAGGAAAGTTACATTGGAGGAAATTGAAGCAATTAGGGAAAAAGATAGGGAAAGGAAGACGATTGGAAGGGTGGGTTTGGCGGATGCTCATCAAGGTGAATCTTCTTCTTTACCATCTAATGACATGCAAATTGAAGACGTTAATTTTGATTATAATGAAATGTTAGATAAGAATGAAATTCACCATGATATTGCAAATGAAAATATTGAAAAATGTTATGAAACACCTATTCATAATAGCAATACAATGGACAAAGAAGAAGAAGAAAAATGAAGACGTGCACTTGAAGAAAGTGGATATGAACATCATGATGTTGAAATTGCACTCCATAATCCATTTGTTGATAAAATTGATGAGGTTGATAACATGGATGAAACAAGAACAATCAATGTATCTCCAAATTTCATAAGAAGAGAGGACATTTGTCAAGAAGAGAATAACCGTGATGAAATTGGAAAACACCCAAAAACCCCAAAATGGTTACTTGAAATTGATGAGAACATAATGGAAAAACTTGAAGGCAAGAGGTCATCACGAACGGTTCGGTTGTGGGCTACAAAACTCTTCAATGAATACTTTGAGAAGAAGACATTAACCGAACAATGCCAAATTTTTGTGCAATTATTAAAGATGTACAAAATGAGACCTTTACTAAAGAAATTAAAGATTTGGTTAAACAAAGTGTCCGATCGGAATAAAATTATTGTAAGAAGCCTTTTCAATGCACTCAATTCTATTGGAAAGACTAGCAAGGAGAAAGATAAAAGAGCTGCCCGTAGAGTAATAACAACTTCAATAGTAAGCAAACAATTAAGAAATGCTTGATTAATGAGGCAAACTTGTGTTGACTTAAGATTGAATCGTAAAACATTGTCAAAAGCACTAGCATTAAGATCAAGGCTAGATAGTCCTATTGCCAATGATACTTGGGCTTTCAGTGGTAGGCTTCCACGAGTTAACAAGAAGCTAATTGATAGCACAAAGGAAGAAATTGAACAATTTTGGCACACTAACTCTAGGGTATCACCGAATGCAAAAGATGTTGTAAAGTTAATAATTGGTGATAAAGACCGCACACCACATCCTAAACATTACTTGGAATGTAGCCAAACAACATTGTACAAACAATATTGTGAAACTCACCCAGGTATGACAATCTCACAAAGAGCATTTGAATCTCTTAAGCCATTTTATTGTGTTCCTCTTAAAGTTCGTAATACATGTTGTTGCAAATACCATGTAGAATTTTCTATGTACCATGAATTATTATGCAATATTTGTTCTACTTTGTACACTAACGAAATGTTACAGGAGTGTGGTGCAATTCAACTGCCAAAGTCATCTAGGGACTTATTGGATTTTTTTCTATGTATTAGAGATGATGGTTGCATGTTCTACAAGAATGATTGTTTAAATGAAAAGTCTTTACAATGTGGTGGGTTATCAAAGTTTGTATCATGTTTTCATGAGGGCAATGAGCATGATTTTGGAAAGAGAATGGTTGAGAAAAAGAGATATGAGACAGTGAAATACAATTTGAAAAGTGGAGGTGAAGGTTCTAGATGTGAGTTGATTGTAAGAGAGGTAAGTATTGCTGATTTTATTGATGATTTTAAGAAAAATCTTTTCTACAAGTATGTCAAACATAGCCACAGGTCTCGATGGTTAGATCAACAGTTCAGGATATGTAAAGACTCTTTCCCGATTAGAACTATTGTCTTTGTAGTTGATTTTACAGAAAACTATACATTGCAACCCCAAAATGAAGTTCAATCCCAGTACTACAATTCTATTCAGATTGCTATTTTTGTTCACATCACATACAGACATGCCCCCGAGAGTACAAAAGAGAATAGGAAGATTGTCAGAGAATACCATTTTTACATGAGTGATGATTGATCTCATTCAACAGAGTTTGTGCAATATTGTTTTCAACAATTTTATGGGTTCTTGCAAGAAAAAGATATTAGAATAGATCAACATCTCATTTGGTCAGATAATTGCACTGGTCAATTCAAGAATGCTCATAATTTCTATTGGTTGAGCAAAATGCATGTAGAGAAGGGTATACCTCATATTTGGAATTTTTTTGAAGCCGAGCACAGAAAAGGTGAACATGATGGAGCAGATGCATGTGTGAAGAGAGCTCTTTTTATAGAACAACTAAAGATTAGAGGTGGTGCTACATTCAGTGATGCAGATTCCATTGTTAAGTGGTGTAACTATGCATTGTCACAAGGAGTGGCTCTTGATTATGAAGTGCGCAGGTTCTTTTGGTTGGTTGATGATGGGATAATGATAGAGAAATTGAAATGTTAGAGAATCAGTGAATCATCAAAGATGCATTCATTTCAAAGCTCAGATGCAAGTACATGGACTATTTGGACACGAGAATTAGCTTGTTTTTGTCAGAGTTGTATTAAATGTGATTGGAACAATTGTGAGTCAAGTGAGTGGGTAGATGCATGGAATCCACAATATTTAATCCCTTTATATGAAGGTCAATCATCTTACGTCAATGACATAGAGAGCTCATTTGACTATGAACATCTTTCAGACCTTGTACAGCCAGGTCATGTTTATGTAGTTGTTGCACTACATGGAAATGAAGAGAGGTTAGACTATTGGTTGGCACGATGTGTATAGGGAAAACAAAAGCTAACACAACCTATGACAAATGATGATGGGTTCACATATCCTATAGGATCAATTGTTATTGATGGGAATTGGTTACAAACATATATGATTAAAAAGAATGGCATCCCAGCCTTTGAAGACTTTAAGAAGCATAAACCATATTGACGTATTCTCACCTAGTTGTAGCAACAAATGTCAAGTTACTAAAGCATCATGGAAAACCAAAATCAAAAGAACTATGGACAATTAGTAATGCTGATCATGAAGCAATATTGGATACTTTGAAGGTAAGAGATAACCCCTCAGGTACGCTTGACTAGCATTTAAACTTCCAGATGGGCAGGTATGACATTTTTTTATCTTAACTTGTTCTTGTTTTTTCTATTTTTTAGAATTGTTTTATTAAAAATCTTGTTACTTTAACTATAATGCATGCTTTTGACTATACGGGACTGTGAATAAATTTATATTACATGGCATCGTAGATTATTTTGCATGGCATCGTAAATTATTTTGTATGGCATCATAGGTTATTTTGACTATACTCGAGGTATGATTTTTAGTTCTCATTTGTATTTCTTAATATTGCACATTTGTACCTTTTTCTACATAAGGCATTCCATGAGATGACATGTATTTGATGTCTTTTGCCAAATAGTTCATGTGCCTTGTCTATGCTTTCACATATTACATACATGTGTCACATGGCAATTGCAACTACAACATCTGACAAAATTCTCATTTCTTTGAGGTATTCCACCAAACAGTTCATGTGCTTTGCCCATTCTTCCTTACTTTGCATTCTTATAAAAGTCCTATAACAATCATAATAAATCTTCATACTAATCTTGATAGTAATCTTGCCATCATTATATTCCATGAGATGACAGTCCTATACATGTCTACTAGGATAGTTTTAACTACAACAGGCCTACAACAGTCCTAAAATAGTCCTAGAATAGTCCTATAATAAGCACAATATTTAATGTACATATTTATGATATTCATGTTTACTTTTAAATCTGCTTGTTCATGCTTCTCATAGGACGTCACCTCCCCTACCCATCCAGCTCTACAGAAGAAGAGAGACAACAAATGATCAAGAGGGATCACCAATTGGTGGTAAGTGATTGATTACTTATGTCATGTTATATATTTTGAATATTAAATTCTATATTAATGTGCATGTTGTTTGATTGTATTAATAGGTGGAAATTCAAAAATCTTTATCGAGGAGGTCTAGTCGATGAGCGATAGAGGATGAGTCATTGACTGGTTCACCATCTTCATGGCCTAGCAAGAGCCATAGATTATTTGATAACAATCCATAGGAGATTTGATTTTGGGACATTTTGTTACATATGCCTATTTGGCTTTGTAAACATACTTTTGTATGTTATCGATGTATATCGTTGTATATACCCATATGGTTTTATTTGTACATGCCTATATGGCTTGATATATACACTATACATTATTTTCATGACATTATGTGCATATATGTATATATAAGATCCTAATTTGGCACAAGTAGGGAGAATGCTTGCATAGGTTATGGAATTTGGTTTTAAACGTTCCAATTGTATTTGCTTCAAAGTTTCTAAAGCCGTTTCAAAAAATCTATTTTGTGCATATCTTGCAATCATTCCATTCCATGAGATAGCATCTCTTTGAGGTGTCATGCCAAACTATTCACATGCCTTGTCTATGCTTCCACACTTTGGATTTACACCCGTCAATTGCATTTTCTTAACATTTCCTTTCAATCCTTATCAAAAATTCCGTTTTGTGCACATATTGCAATCATTGCATTCCTTCATTTACAACACATGATTAAATAAGAAGATGCATATTTACAACACTTAAGACCTTCATGAATTGATACATTGGTTTCTTGATATTCAATCATGCATTGGAGATCTTCAAAGTGTTAAAGATGTTTGAAGTGATGAAGAAACTTGTTATTTTGATGTATTTCAACTCCAAACTTCCGCCTAGAAGTGAAGGTGCTAATCCTTGATCAAACTAACCTAAAAGTGCGCCTTGGTACTTAGGACACTAGATTATGATTGATCAACCTAAAATGTGCGCCTAAGGCTAGATAGTGAGTTGGAAGGATAAAATGCATCATCAAAGGAGTTTATAGTTATTGAAGGCATCAAATGATGACTTGGGTGTACATCTACCTCTCTACACCATCAAATGTGCACCTAGATTAGTGACGTGCCACTTCATATCTCTATGACTTTGAATATGCGCCTTGATAATGAATACAAGGCGCCAATTATTGAATAAACAACCTAGAATGAGTGCCTTACTATTTGAGGTGCTAGTTCATGCTTCTAGAACACCAAAAGTGTGCCTCGATGTTGAGGCACTGGCTCTTGCTCAAGCAACCTTGAAAGTGTGCTTTCACAAGGAGGTTAAAATGTATTATCAAAGGATTAAGTTTAATCAAGGAATCATCATTGAAGACAAGTAAAACATGACTGTGAATGATGAACACTTTTCATCATCTCTAACCTCACAATTGCACCTTCCATTGGAAGCTCCTATTGTGCCTAAAGGAATGGTACTGAGATATCATACATGTCAATGATTGAGAATGTGTCAACTGGAACAATATTTTTTGTTCTGCTCATCGTGGGGTCGAACAGACTGCACCAATGCATCGAGGTGGGTGATTAAATGCTAGTGGAGGTCTCATTTTGTGCGCCAAGCGTCCCAGTCATTCTGGGCAAGAGGCTACCGGCAAAGTCCCTTAAGATCCTTGAGACCAAAAAACTGCCAAATTTTGACGGAGCAGTTCTCAGAATTCGTGATAGCTGGGAATGTTATGTTTGGACCTACAAGTGTATGTGGCATCCATCCACAATAACTTCTCTCATTTTTGGTCAACTCCATTTTGTTTGATCGTGCCGAAATCAAACCCATTGTTGCAAAATGCTTCAATTTGATGGAGTGGAAAGGTGCTAGGTGTGACATTTTTTATTCCATAGCTCATGCAGTCGAATGAACTGCGCCAACACGTCAGGGCGGGTAGGTAAATGCTACTGGAGGTCTCATTTTGTGCGCCAAGCGTCCCAGTCATTCCAAGCAAGAGGCTACCGACAAAGTCCCTTAAGATCCCTGAGACCAAACAAATGCCAAACTTTGACAGAGCAGTTCTCAAAATTTGTGATAGCTGGGAATGTTTTGTTTGGACCTACAGGTGCATGTGGTATCCATCCACAATAACCTCTCTCATTTTTTGTCAACTCCATTCTGTTTGACCATGCTGAAATTAAACGCATTGTTGCAAAATGCTTCAATTTAATGCAGTGGAAAGGTGCTAGGTGTGACATTTTTCATTCCATAGCTCGTGGGGTCGAACGGACTACGCCAACGCGTTGGGGTGGGTGGGTAAATGCTAGTGGAGGTCTCATTTTGTGTGCCAAGCGTCCCAGTCATTCCGGGCAAGAGGCTACCGGCAAAGTCCCTTAAGATCCCTGAGACCAAAAAACTGCCAAACTTTGACAGAGCAGTTCTCAGAATTTGTGATAGCTACGAATGTTCTGTTTGGACCTATAGGTGCACGTGGCATCCATCCACAATAACCTCTCTCATTTTTGGTCAACTCCATTCTATTTGACCGTGCTGAAATCAAATGCATTGTTGCAAAATGCTTCAATTTGATGCAGTGGAAAGGTGCTAGGTGTGACATTTTTCATTCCATAGCTCGTGGGGTCAAACAGACTATGCCAAGGTGTCAGGGTGGATGGGTAAGTGTCATTGGAGGTCTCGTTTCGTGCACCAAGCGTCCCAGTCGTTCCGAGCTGTAAGCTACCGACAAAGTCAAAAGTTGCTAGGATTGAAATTTTGCATTCCACAGGTCCTGGGACCGAACAAATTATGTCAACACGTTAGGGTGGGCCGGTAAATGCTAGTGGAGGCCTCATTTTGTGCGCCAAGCCTCCCAGTCATTCCGGGCAAGAGGCTACCGGCAAAGTCCCTTAAGATCCCTGAGACCAAAAAATTGCCAAACTTTGATGGAGCAATTCTTAGAATTCATGACAGCTGGGAATGTTCTGTTTAGACCTAAAAGTGCACGTGGCATCCATCCACAATAACCTCTCTCCTTTTTGGTCAACTCCATTCCATTTGACCGTGCCGAAATCAAACGCATTATTGCAAAATGTTTCAATTTGATGCAATGGAAAGGTGCTAGGTGTGACATTTTTCATTCCATAGCTCATGGGGTTGAACAGACTATGCCAATACATCGGGGTGGACGGGTAAATGCCATTGGAGGTCTTGTTTCATGCGCCAAGCATCCCAGTCGTTCCGAGCTGTAAGCTACCGACAAAGTCAAAAGTTGCTAAGATTGAAATTTTGCATTCCACAAGTCTTGGGACCGAACAAATTATGTCAACATGTTGGGGTGGGGAGGTAAATGCTAGTGGAGGTTTTATTTTGTGCACCAAGCATCCTAGTCATTTCAGGAAAGAGGCTACTGGCAAAGTCCCTTAAGATCCCTGAGACCAAAAAATTGCCAAACTTTGACAGAGCAGTTCTCAGAATTTGTGATAGCTGGGAATGTTTTGTTTGGACCTACAAGTGCATGTGGCATTTATCCACAATAACCTCTCTCCTTTTTGGTCAACTCCATTCCGTTTGACCGTGCTGAAATCAAATGCATTGTTGTAAAATGCTTCAATTTGATGCAGTGGAAAGGTGCTAGGTGTGACATTTTTCATTCCATAGCTCGTGGGGTCGAATGGACTATGCCAACGCATTGGGGTGGATGGGTAAATGCCATTGGAGGTTTCATTTTGTGCACCAAGCATCCCAGTCGTTCCGAGCTGTAAGCTACCGACAAAGTCAAAATTTGTTAGGATTGAAATTTTGCATTCCACAGGTCCTGGGACTGAACGGATTACGTCAACACGTCGGGGTGGGCGGTTAAATGCTAGGGGAGGTCTCATTTTGTGTGCAAAGCATCCCAGTCCTTCTAAGACCTCCCCGACGTAGTTTATAGCTTGGAAGGACTGGGATGCTTTGCACACAAAATGAGACCTCCCCTAGCATTTACCCGCCCACCCCGACGTGTTGACGTAATCTGTTCGGTCCCAGGACGTGTGGAATGCAAAATTTCAATCCTAGCAAATTTTGACTTTATCGGTAGCTTACAGCTCGGAATGACTGGGACGCTTGGCGCATGAAACAAAACCTCCAATGGCATTTACCCATCCACCCCAATGCATTGGCATAGTCCATTCGACCCCACGAGCTATGGAATGAAAAATGTCACACCTAGCACCTTTCCACTGCATCAAATTGAAGCATTTTACAACAATGCATTTGATTTCGGCATGGTCAAACGTAATGGAGTTGACCAAAAAGGACGGAGGTTATTGTGGACAGATGCCACGTGCACTTGTAGGTCCAAACAAAACATTCCCAGCTGTCATGAATTCTGAGAACTGCTCCATCAAAGTTTGGCAGTTTTTTGGTCTCAGGGATCTTAAGGGACTTTGCCGGTAGCCTCTTGCCCGAAATGACTGGGATGCTTGGCGCACAAAATGAGACCTTCACTAGAATTTACCCACCCACCCTGACGTGTTGGCGTAGTCCATTCAACCGCACGAGCTATGGAATAAAAAATGTCACACCTAGCACCTTTCCACTCCATCAAATTGAAGCATTTTGCAACAATGCGTTTGATTTTGACATGATCAAACGGAATGGATTTGATAAAAAATGAGAGAGGTTATTGTGAATGTATACCACATGCACCTGTAGGTCCAAACAGAACATTCCTAGCTGTCACGACTGAGAACTGCTCCGTCAAAGTTTGGCAGTTTTTTGGTCTTAGGGATCTTAAGGGACTTTACCAGTAGCCTCTTGCCTGGAATGACTGGGACGGTTGGCCCAAAAAATGAGACCCCCACTAGCATTCTCCCACCCACCCCAATGTGTTGGCACAGTCCATTCAACCGCACGAGCTATGGAATGAAAAATGTCACACCTAGCACCTTTCCACTCCATCAAATTGAAGCATTTTGCAACAATGCGTTTGATTTCGGCACGGTCAAACAGAATGGATTTGACCAGAAATGAGAGAGGTTGTTGTGGACGAATGCCACATGCACCTGTAGGTCCAAACAGAACATTCCCAGCTGTCACGAATTCTGAGTGCTACGTCAAAGTTTGGCAATTTTTTGGTCTCAAGGATCTTAAGGGACTTTGCCGGTAGCCTCTTGCCTGGAATGACTGGGATGCTTGGCGCACAAAATGAGACCTCCAATAGTATTTACTTGCCCACCTCGACATGTTGGCATAGTCCGTTCAACCCCACGAGCTATGGAATGAAAAATGTCACACCTAGCACCTTTCCACTGCATCAAATTGAAGCATTTTGCAACAATGCGTTAAATTTCGGCACAGTCAAACAGAATGGAGTTGACCAAAAATGAGAGAGGTTATTGTGGAAGGATTCCACGTGCACCTGTAGGTCTAAATAGAACATTCCTAGCTGTCACAAATTCTGAGAACTGCTCCGTCAAAGTTTGGTAGTTTTTTGGTCTCAGGGATCTTAAGGGACTTTGCCGGTAGCCTCTTGCCCAGAATGACTGGGACACTTGACACACAAAACAAGACCTCCACTAGCATTTACCCACCCACCCTGATGCATTGGCATAGTCCGTTCGACCCCACGAGCTATGGAATGAAAAATGTCACACCTAGCACCTTTCCTCTGCATCAAATTGAAGCATTTTGTAACAATGTGTTTAACTTCAACATGGTCAAACAGAATGGAGTTGACCAAAAATGAGAGAGATTATTGTGGACGGATGCCACATGCACCTATAGGTCCAAGCAGAACATTCCTAGCTGTCACGAATTCTGAGAATTGCTCCGTCAAATTTTGGCAGTTTTTTGGTCTCAGGGATCTTAAGGGACTTTGTCGGTAGCCTCTTGCCCGGAATGACTGGGATGCTTGACGTACAAAACAAGACCTCCACTAGCATTTACCCGCCCACCCTGATGCATTGGCGCAGTCTGTTTGACTACAAGAGCTATGGAATGAAAAATGGTACACCTAGCCCCTTTCCACTCCATCAAATTGAAGCATTTTGCAACAATGCGTTTGATTTCAGAACAGTCAAATGGAATGGAGTTGACCAAAAATGAGAGAGGTTATTGTTGTGCACCTGTAGGTCCAAACAAAACATTCACAGCTATCACAAATTCCAAGAATTGCAATGTCAAAGTTTGGTATTTTTTGGTCTCAGGGATCTTAAGGGACTTTGCCGGTAGCCTCTTGCTCAAAATGACTGGGACGCTTGGTGCACAAAACAAGACCTCCCCTGGCATTTACCTGCCCACCCCAACATGTTGGCACAGTCCGTTTAGCCCCACGATGAGCAGCATAAAAAATATGGCACCTGGCAAGGTTTTTGCTCTTAGGATCTTAAGTGACTTTGCTCTTACGGAACAATGTATCGGCAAAGACCCTAGTTTTCATAAGAGGAGAGATGTGATTTTAAGTGGTTTTTGGGAATGTGACTTTAGGCTTCCACTCCTTATCCAATGATGAGTTTATTCTCAGAGTTTGATGGCTTTTATGAGCATATACACGATGTGTTTTAGGATAGTCATAAAGGGTAGTTTTTGGACAACCATGTGTATCTTTTTAACAATCATGAACCGTGACAGTCCCAAAACTCATATAAATAATCCATTTTAGTGTTTTACAACCTTATAAATCCATTAGATCATTTATACAAACCCTAATGCAACTTATAAACCCTCTTTGCATAGTAATTTCATGAATGACTATCTTGTAGGATTTACATACATACATACATACATATATATATGATCTCGTAGGCATCTAGGTTTCATACACAAATTACAATAGTTGTAGAGCTAACCTCCTATCAACGAGAGTTGAATAATAGTAAATAGAGAGCTTCTCGGCCATAAATGGGATTTGCATACACACACACACCCAACTGAAATAGTATCTTTATTGGCCTTATTGGCACCTCCCCCCAAGATGTAAGTTTTTTATGTTTATAATGTGCCCCCAGTGTCCTTGACATAGAGTTTCTTGACATTAATTTTATTCAAACTTGTCTTCAATTTATCTTCAAAATGTTTTCAATACATCTCCAATGCCTTTTCCACGAAGGTTTATGCATATTTATACATGATTTGAGGGAAACCAATAGTCTCCAACTGACTCTTGAGTACTTGACTGTTCATCTTCCATACTTTTGCATTTTTTTACATTTTTCATATGACAACTTTGACATATTTACAAAATTTGACAAGATGAAGACTAAATACATGATGAAATGGTTTATCATGACCTTATTAGATTTCAACCTACTATGCTTGATTAGGGCATATATAAGGAATTTTGTCATATTGATTCTATTGATCTAAAACCATTCTCAATGCTAAACATATCATCAATGGACTAAAGAACTATCATCATAATGTATGGCATCATGGGAAGTATCATGACTTGCACATAAGGAATTTAAATTATATGGTATATCAAGGTGTATATATATTAAAATCTAGTCCATAATGGTAGACATATATAAAAATTTGGCAAATATGCCAACTCAAAACATTTTTTACAAAATGTGGCATATCCCATGTCTCAAAATCTATATACAATCTACATGCCAAATAGCTACATCAAATACTACAAGTCCACTTGACCCTCAATTTGTGATGGATCCTAAAAAAGTGTCCTCTTTGTACCAAAATGTCTAGTAATTGATGGAGGTGAAGTTTCCTGCATTAACAAGTCAAAACACAAATTTGATTAATCTCTTTAATGGTAAATAAAAATAAGTTAAAGTTAGTAAATAGATTCTTATCTACTACAATTAAGAACTTTCATTTATTAACATACATCTAAATCACTACAATCAACTATAAGACCACTAGATAAAGTATCAATTATTTAGAAAAATTCAATTCAATTACCTTGACTCTATGTTGTTGTTCGGACAATCGTTCTGCAAATAATTTTCTCTTAAGACGATCAGGTGTCCTACTGAAGCATGATGGCAAAGGTGGCACATCACTCACATTCTCAAGAGACTACATAAAAGCAAAGTAACATTGAAATAAATTAATATATAATTATTAAACAAAATAGGAAATGCATACATTTAAAATAGGAAATGCACTACATAAAAACTTTACTAGAAAACAAGCACATACCACCATCGAGGCCTCCTGCATCAATTGAGAAGGACAAGAATGTAAGACTCTAAATGACTATAATCAAATATTTAAGTTTTCTAAATTATCAATTAAAGTACAATTCAATCAAATTACCTCCACCCTTTGTTGGCGTTGAGAAAGCCGTTCTGCAAATGATAGTCCCTTGGGTCAATAAGGAGTTCGAGAAAAGACTATTGGCAAAGATGCCACATCATTCACATTTTTGATTGACTATAAAATAAAATTAACATGAAGATATAAATTAATAGATAATTACTCACAAAGAAATAAATGCATAAAAAAAAGTTGATGTGTACAACAAATTATACTGGCAAGTCCAAGCCAAATTGGATGGTAGACAAAGTTCCATGATGAACTTCTGTCAACTCCTCCTCTGTCATCAACTATTATCCCACTTAGATACATTAGTACTAATAAATTTGTTTATATATTCAAATGGAATAGACCATAAAATTTAACTTTAAATTTTACCTGCATAAAAGATTGCTCATGCATTTCTCCTTCTCTATGGTTCACTGATCCGGTAGCTTCTACTCTTGTCCCTGACCCCTCAGCTTGAGTTCTGGACCCCATTGCCTCATCTCGTGAATGGAGATCGTACTTTGATGTGTTCAACTGTGGCTCACTACTCTCCATTATAGGACCTAAGCATAAATGATTGCAAGAAATGCAATGATGGGGCACACATACATGTGTGGATGACGATGGTCTAGTAGAACCAGGTGATTCAATATCATCACCTTCACCATGTGCTTGTGCAAACTGAGATGTCTGTATAATCAAATGCTCGGTCAAAGAGTGTATGGCACTAAGGCCCTATTGTGTTGCATTTGCAACCACGTCTAGGTGTTGCATTGGGGGTGAAGAAAAGATAGCAGGAGGCAGAATATAGGGACCTTGTGCTTGTCTAATTGCCCCAGGTCTATCTTGAGGCATTCCCTTACCCACTCCTTGAAACTCTCTAAAATCAAAATAATTAACATGTTGACCCATGACAAACTCTGCATAGAGTTTATGAAGGAAATACAAAGGCACATCTAAATTGTTGTTGGGTGGTTTATCAAAAACCATCCACCAATGATCCCAAAAGTTCTAACTAATGCCCTCATGAATACACCATTTGATTGAAAACTTGGGCTTACGGACATCAACATGCAATCCGATTTTCGGATTGACAAAGTGTTGGGCTAACATAGTTTTTGTAATCTCTAATTCTTTGACTTCATCATATGACAAACCGTTAGCATATTCAGCCTTCTTGGCTTCTCGCCATTGCCTAAATGATTCGTGTTGGGTTGACAAGGTTTGAACATGATTAAGGATTCCCTCTAAATTCGATGTCATTATAGAAAATCGAGGGTGGCGGCGATACATTTCTATGATCCTACTTATACGATCAATATTTCTTTGAATATTCTCTTCTATTGTTGGAGGGGGGGGTTTGGTGGTGGAGGGTTTGGGTTTTCATTTTGTGCATCCATTTTACCTAATTAAATTATAAAACATACCCACTTAGCATAAAAACCAAAAAAATTGCTTGAATATACAAAACAAACAAAAAAAATGCAAAATATCTTACCTCTTTGGATCAGATATCCGTTCCTCAGCTTTGATATCCATTCTTCAAAGATGAGACTGTGTTTTGTAAGCTGCGGGTTTGCAAAAACATAGTGTCTTTTTCACTTTTTATGTTTTCCAAAACGTATATCCGTTTTCTTTTTCTCTATTGTTTTCATTGTTTTTTATTTTAGTATTTTAGCATTTTTAGCATTTTAGTATTTAGGCATTTTAGCTATAAAATACAATCCAAATTTTAGAAAGACTGTATCATATGAAAGGAGAGATTTTGGACAAACTATCAAAATTTATATAGGATTATGATGATATATATATTTGATTTTTATATGATTTACTTATACTAAGGTATCTCATAGTATTTTAAAGGCACTTTTGAATAGATAATTGTCATAAAAAAATTGTAAAAGCAAGTAGTTTTGACCTGTAAATTCTAACAAATCATTTCATGTTTAACTTACATATTAGATGATATTTGTGTCAACAATTGAGATCAAACTTGTGACCCCTAACCCCTAAAACCTAAACTTGAGAAACCATAAACCCCTAAATCCTAAACACTAAACCCAAGAAACCCTAAACCTCTATCTCTTTGTCTCCCTATCTCACTATCTCCCCATCACCATCATTCCTCTACCTCTCAATCTCTCTCCCTATGCTTTGGCCATGTCCCTCACTCTATATCTCCCTATTGGTCCTCTCTCTCTAAACACTAAAACCTAAACCTCTAAACCTTAACCCCTAAACCCTAAACGCGAGCAACCCTAAACCCTATCTCCTATCTCTCCCTTATCTCCCTATCTCTATCATCCCTCTACCTCTCAATCCTTCTCCCTATTTCTCTAGACATCTCGCTCACTCTCTATCTCCCTATCTCTCCCCTTTGTCACCTCTATCTCTCCCTATCTGTCTCCTCTCTCTTTCTATCTAGCTATCTCCAAAACTGAGAAACTCTAAACCCAGGTACACCCTAAATCCAATCAACTCTAAACCTATATCTCCCTATCTCTCCCCTATCTCCCTATCTCTATCATCCATCTACCTCTCTTGATCTCTCTCCCTATGTCCCTGGCCATGTGCCTCACTCTCTATCACCTTATCTCTCTCCTCGATCTCCTCTCTCTATCTCCCTATCATTCCTCTCTCTCTATAAACCCTAAATCCAAAACCCTAAACCTCTAAACCTAACCGCTAACCCCTAAACAATTTAAATCCTAAACCCTAAATAATGCCCTTAAACCCTAACTCCTGACCCCTAAACCTAAGAAACCCTAAACCCCTAAACCCTAAACCCCAAACCCTTAAACCCTAAACCCAAGTAACCCTAAACCACTATCTCCCTATCTCTCCCCTATCTCCCTACCACCTTTGTCCCTCTACCTCTCAATCTCTCTCCCTATGTCTCTGGCCATGTCCCTCACTCTCTATCTCCCTATCTCTCCCCTCAGACTCCTCTATATCTCCCTATTATTCCTCTGTCCCTATAAACCCTAAACCTCTAAACCTAACCCCTAACCCCTAAACAATAAATCCTAAACCCTAAATTATAATGCCCCTAAACCCTAACCCCTAACCCCTAAACCTGAGAAACCCTAAACCCCAAACCCCTATACCCTAAACCCAAGTAACCATAAACCACTATCTCCCTATCTCTCCCCTATCTCCATATCACCTTTGTCCCACTACCTCTCAATCTCTCTTGCTATGTATCTTGCCATGTCCCTCACTCTTTATATCCCTATCTCTCCCCTCAGACTCCTCTATATCTCCCTATTGGTCCTTTATCTCTCTCTAAACCCTAAACCCTAAACCTCTAAACCTTAACCCCTAATCCCAAAACCATAAACCGTAAACCCTAAATAATGCCCCTAAACCCAAGCAACCCTAAACCTTTATCTCCCTATCTCTCTCTCTCTCTCTCTCTGGACATGTCTCTCACTCTCTATCTCCTATCTCTCCCCTTTGTCTCCTCTATCTCTCCCAAACTCTATCAGTCCCCTCTCTCTATCTCTCTTTAAATTGTAAACCCTAAACCCCTAAACCCGAGCAACCCTAAACCTCTAAACCCTAAATAATTCCCCTAACCAACCTCTAAACCACTTCTCTATATAGGTGCAACTAATACCACTTTTTCATTGTTTTCCACATTTAATTATATTCTTTTCCATTTTCCAAGTCCTACATGTGTCCAAGTTGTATTGTTTGTCAAGTTTTTAGTCTAATTGTTAGTCCCAGCTCTCATGGTTATTAAAATGTTAGTATAGTTAGATTTATCCTTTGGTAACATTAATTTACACATTGTTGCACAAACAACCACACTGAAACATAACCTTACCTAATTAAGGTTAACCTTTTAAAAGGTTCTTTCATAAATGGTGAGCTTAACAGATCCAACTAGTTCAATGTTCTTATAGTCCATGCTTACCCTTCCAAGAGAGTTCATGCCATGTTAACTTTGCATTATGTCCTAACATATCACATGAAGGACATCATCATCACAAGGAATAACAATGTCATGAAGGATTAACGAAGGTGCAGCTTCACCACATAAAGTATCATTCATAATTTTATCACTAGAGGGTAAGGGTATATCATGTGTATCCATGTATCATGAATCAAATCATATGAAGGATTGGGTAAAGCAATTTAGGGCATGAAATCCAAAAGGCCCCAAAACACATCCCCTGCTGCGCCACCATTCATATCCCTGAAATATTGGAACATAGTCTAAAAGTGATTATTTCACCTGATGAACAAAATTGAATATTTTATTATTGATTATTTGAGTAATTCATTAGTGATGATTCTTAGTGTTTAACAAATCCTTATGGATCAATGTGTAAAGAAGCTACCAATGTTAATTTGCCCTCCTCCTTCACTAGAAACGGTCTTTAAGGAGGTTCATATATTGATGGGAGATCCAAGATTTAAGAGGTGTATTTTCAAAAAGAGTAAAAAGCCTTTTTCCCAAATTTTTTTAGAAAATGGATATCCGTTTTGGTTTGGTATCCAAACCAAAACAGATATCCATTGCAAAGTCAAACTTTGCCAAGTCGCAAATTTGGCTAAGTAAAAACACGATTTTTTTCCTATTGCCACTATTTGGCCCATGATGATCCTACACATACCCATTACTCCAATCCTTGTTATCACCTTGTATATTCATCACCTTCACTATCCTTTGACTTCACTTGGCATTTACCTTATAATTTACTTTATCCATCATCTCTCCCTTATTACTCCATTCCTTTGAATAATTTCCTTTGACTTTCAATAACATATGTATTTTGAAATGCATAAAGCATTTCTACCCTTTGCAAAATGCATTTAAGGGACTTCGACTATATCTCCATCTTTGTCAATTTTTATAGAAGGGAAAGGAAGAAAGGCCCAAGTCTTATCTTATCATGATTAATATTTTTGACTTTGCAAAAATTTATAAAAGAATAAATCAAAGGCTCTTGGCCTCATAGGCCCTTGTGGCTTAATCATTAGGTTGCAAGACTTGATAAGTCTTGACCATGACATCAGATAAGATTTGTAATGATTTTGTCTTAGAAAGTCAAAAAAGAAAAGAGAAAAGATGAATATCCATTGACCAAAAGACACTTCAAACCCTAACTTCATCATTTTGAACTTGTCATTCACTGAGCTCTCACTGTGCCGACTCCATGCTCGGCTAGGGTTTGATGATGATTCTCGCTTCTCTCTGCAATTTTGAGCTTCCTTGGTCAATTTCTCCACATTTCTGGCATAAAGATTAAAGGTAACACTCTGTCTATTCAAAACTTAGGTTGTTTTCCTAATTTTCTGTAGCAGGCTGAGGTCATATGATTATTTCTGTAGCATTCTTAAGCATTTCATTTTCTTACTGTGGTTTCTTTGTATTTCTCTGGATTCTTCCCTTTGTGGTGTCAACCTCTTGCACTTTTGAGGGTTTCAAAAATACCAGGCCTGCGGCTTGTTGCTTCTACTTCATTGCAAAATACCAGGTAAGTTTTCACTCTTACTCCATTACTTGCATTTCTTCAACTATATTTGTTATACTTGATAAGGGTTTTCAAAAATGACAGGGGTTTTCACTTTTTTGAAGAAAAATTCTTTCTTCACCTATGGCTTATGACTGTATCTTTCTTTCTTTGGTTTCTTTCTTTTTCTTCAGGCATGAATACATAAGGGTTTGAAAATATATTGTGGGTTTTACATTTTATTGGAGGAAAAACCTTTCTCTGGCTACGACCATGCTATACTCCTTCCTCTTGATTTCTTTTGAGAAAGAAAAAGAACCCGCAAAAATGTAGCTTATGTCATTTTTTGAAAACTACTCTACTTCATCTGGCAAAAGAAGAAAAACACCCTCTATAAATATGAAGAAAAAACCACAAGGGTTTTCAAAAAAGATATGGGTATTGTTATTTCATTGAGGAAAAACTCTCCTTCAGCCACAGCTATGCTCCTCTTTGTTATGTGCATATATTTCTTGTAAATCCACTATCATATGCATTTCTGAGTGTATCTTTTTATCTTTTAAAGGGTCGTCTTCATTATTCTTCTGTATCTACACATTTTTTGTCTAGAAACCCCATATGGGTTTTGCTCTGTGTTGAAAGACTCTTTTTACTCTCTCTTTGGTTGTGGCTTTAGTATACAAAAAGGTGATAAGGGTTTGCAAAAAGTGATATAATCTGGTACAACAGGGTATCAGTATTTTGCATATGCAGAAAAACAAAGACATAAAAACCCCCCATTCTTGTTTATAGATATCTCTCTTTCTGTATCTTGATGAATGAAAGAAATTGTATCTTATGAACATTGTATCTTTCCTTCTTTGCATGTGATACATTTGAAGTAGCAATATACTCTTGTAGCTTTATGATTCTCCTCCTTCTACATGACATGAACATGATGAATTGTTCCTTGTATAAGTTGTTCCACTTAAGTATGAAGAGGCTATAGCTATATGCTACTCCACTTTAGGCATGAACCTATTGATGTATCTTTTATACTGATAGATTTTGTACTTCTTGTCCTTCATATAACTATTTATTACTTTGGCATGGCAATTTCACATGCTATTTTGTATGTCTTGAACATTATGTGTTGTTCCTCTTTTTTTGATGAGTACCTGAAACAAGACTGTATACTTTTGTATCGGGCATTTCCATTTATTGTTCTTTTATCTCCCTATGGGCTCATGATGACATGATGACATAAATATTTAATGGTAGATGCTTGCCACTGTCATACATATTGTTCTTTTATGATCACTGCATTGATAGGAGTTGTTCTTTACTTGTTGTCATGGTGATCTTGAGGCATAATGTAGGGGATTAATTTGATTTTTACCACTATTAAATTGTTGTTTTAATTGTATCTTATGCACTTTATGAAATATGGACAGTAGAAAGATATCCCAATCACAACAGAAAGAAAAAAGAAAAACCTTTCATGACTATACTCCACTCCTTTGATCATTGTACTTTTTTCCTTGCATATTGACATCTCTTGAATACAATCACTCTATTTATTGCAATCTAATAACCTTCTTGAATGAATAAGAAGGAAGCATGTTGGGCTCTACCCTTGTGGGAGCCACATTTTCTCCACATGCTTAAATGTCTTCAAATCAGCAATATTACTTTTCCTATACCTTCACAGTGAACAAACAAGTTAGCATAAAACATACCTCTTGAAGTTGATTGATCTTTGTCATGATGATCTGATTTATTGCACATGTCTAATTTTGATCCAACCACATAAAATGCATATTTTTTGCAAGTTTTATATGTCTGTTGATAAAACATATGATGAATCTGCATATCCAGAGCTTCTAACAGGGTTTTCTCCAATTTTGCAGGTACATTGTCCTGATCAGGAGCAAAAGATGAAGATATGAAGATCAAGCAGCCAATCAAGAAGATCAACCTTCGATAAGGCAATGATGGATATACATTTTCCTCACATGTTCTTTTCTTTTCCTTTTATCCACATATGTATAGCTTGCACAATGTTTGCATTGCTCAGTTTAGTCACTCCTATGACTTGTGTGGGACACATTTAAACATTTTTAAAAATATGATTAGTTACTTTACCTTATGCAAATGATTTATATATGTTTTATTTTCTGAATCAAGTGCATAGGATAGAATAACTGAGTCTGATTTGAAACATATGTTTAAAACATGATCTAATGATATGATAGTTTGTAAAATACCTTTCCTTCACACTAAACTGTGATATTTGAAAAATTCAATTATATCATAATTGAAAGATAAAACCAATTAGATACCTATCTTTCATTGAATGTTTGATCTCTTGTCATCAGATAACTTCACTTCTCAGGATGGTTTGACAGTTCTGATTGGACTGTCACATTATCTTGACAATGATCCATTGCTATTCTCTTGGCAAGATATCATACAGTTCAACTGATTGATCATACATTTAAAAAAAAATTCTTTTATTCCTTTTGTGAAAACTAAAACTTAGGCTTTGCTAAATTAGGTGTGAACATAATTTAGTAACAATGCTAAATTGCTAAGTCTTTTCTCCCGATCATTCCCTTTGTTGTCGCCAAGTCAGAGGTTTCCAAAACTTCAAAATCTCCCGACTTGAAGTTCTAAGGTTTCAACAACTAGCGACTCCGCGACATAAAAGGTGGTGGGCCAGTTCTCAAGGCTCATAATGATCATTAAATGATAGGTACTGTGCATGAAGACAATGTCTTTTCAAGATTTTTAGGGAGTGGGCAAATCTCAAGGTTATTTTCTCAAGGTATGCGTTTAGTGCCACGTCATCTCAGCATTTAAAACACATCGTCGCATTCCTCCAGTGTACTTATTTGCTCTTAACTATAGATTTTTATCTAAGTGATGCAGCTACTATTACTTTTGTACTGTGCCATTGCTTTTCTAGTACTTAGCCATTTTTTGCTCTGCGCCCAGCAATGGTGATGAAATTCAAATATCAGGGAGCTCCTCATAATTCTAGAATTGAAAGCAGCTAGTCTAGCATTAGAGATACTAAGCTTGGCCATATTGATTTGGAGGAGTTTTGGTCTCGGTTGTAGAAATAAGATACATCACCTTTTGTAGAGAAGATATTGCAGAGTGGTTTAGCGCATGTAGATGGATTCCTTATCTCTGTGCAGAGTGAAGATTTGGTCATGGCTTGTGCAAGAAGGTATGTTTTTGAAACTTTTGAAATTAGAGCCAAAGATGGGATGGCGGTGGGAAAGATTGACCCAGAAAATATCACTCGTGCATTAAGAATCCCAGAGAGGTGGGAGTTTGAAGAGATGTTTGTGTCCATTAGAGCAGAGTTCTTCCAAATTAATGAGAATTGGTGCAAGAAATTTATCACGTGAAACTGATTAAAGTCTGAGAAGAGAGGTAAGTCTCAGTTTCCCCAAAAGCTAAAGAGAGCCCAATTCAAAGATGAAATTTTAGATATTATTACTTTATTGCATCGTGTAGTGGGAAGTGAGAACACAAATTCTTTTGAAGATTGGATGTGCCATTTCATTTTGTTAATATGCAATGGAGATAAGTTTATAAATTGGGCTGAAATCATTAGTTTTCATTTGAATGAGCAACTAGTTATGTTTCAAGAGACTTTAACCTTTCACATGTTCTCATACCTGGTATACATTTTAGCCAGTCAAGAGGTTGTTTGGGCTGGTTTGAGGCCACATGGGTCTTTAACTCCAAACACACCTGTGTATAGTTATTTTCCTCAACTAAAAAAGGATGTGGGAATGAAAGACTATCACCATGTAAATGATGCCTTTCTAATGTTTTTAGTGAGGAAATTGGATGATAATTTTGAGTTGAGAATTTCACCTGAAGTTGATTCATTAATCTTGGAATTTGGAAGTTTCTACATTCAGTTTGATAGGTTCACCTATCTGAGGGTGGGGGTTATGAAAATGCCCCAACAAAATTACCCAGGTACCCTAATGATTTTGTCATTTTTCTGGAGGTTTGTAAACAAATGTCTGTGGTAAATGTTAGATACTAAAACATGAGGAAGAAAGGGTATGATTTCCCTTTGAAACTAGTTGTATATTCCTGCAAGACTAACAATATTGCTAAGGGCAGAGCATGTTTTAAGTGAGTTTAATCTGCATTCTTTGTCGATGAGGCCCAACTTTGATAGAAAAAATTATGTAAAGCTAAATTTTCATGGTTTCAACTCTTATGAGCATCACCTAATTTTAGAAGATTTCTGGGAAGACTGTACAAATGATAGAGAAGTCCAGAGAAGAAATTGTATGAGACTCACATTGAGTCAGATTCAAGTATTTGGTCTTTCTATATATATTCCAGATGGTGTTGAAGAAAATTATGAGATTGATGAAGAGTATCAAACCCTAGCTTCAAAACCCCTTCCCCGAATCAATTGGTCAAAGAAGGAGGTTATGGACCTGAGAATTTGTTCTGCCACTGTGATAAAAAGGACTAATGATTGGTTAGCTGGGAGATGGTGTGGGTGTGTTGGTTCTCCTCATGAACAAGAAAATTCCAAGGCTAATGAACAGAGGCCTGTGCAAAGTTCTAGTGTATGCATTTCTGCAGGGAGACAAGAGGCATTACAATCTAATTCCAATTCACAATCTGAGGAGATGGAGAAAGAGGGGAGGAAACTCTAAAATTAAAATCAGTCTATGAATTAGATAGTCTCTCCTTGCCTACTTCAAAAAAGAAAAATGTTCAAGCTAAACCTGTACCTGTGACTTCTAATTCTATTTTTCAACATATTGTTGATGATGGTTCATTCCATCCATTTATGGAAATCCCTTCTTTCCCTGCTACTGAAGAGGTGTCTGTTTCTATTCCATTTGATAATCAAGTTAAAACTATTTCTAGAAATGTTGATACTGGTATAGTGTCATCTTCACCAAGGTGGTTGAAGAACGTTGTGGACAAGAAAAGAAAATCTATGCCTACCATTGCAACTGAAATAGATACAGTTGCTAAACTAATGCAAACCACCTCCAAAACTAAAAAGGCCAAAAGAATGTCAAGGATGGTAAATGATGCTACCTCTAGGCATTAGATGCTACAAATTGCAAATCCCATGTGTTGGTAATTTTTCCTGAATCGGTAGAGGGTTTGCCAATTCCAATGCACAGGCAGATTCGGCCAACGAATACAGGAGGTTGCGTGAGCTGCCTCCCCTTCACTTCTGGTTCTGCTGCACCAAGGGGGGTATCCCTATAACTAAAGGTGTAACATTGACTAGCTCAATGACAGGAAGATTTAGCTTGACAGCAATAGGCAGAATACTCTCATGTGTGGACCAAGATGTGGATGACAAATCACAAGGTTGGCAATATTCTTGGACATATGTGTCTGGTTGTGGATGAGAGTATGCAGGGGTCCTAATCCTACTCCTACAACTAACAGGTGGAAGTTATGAAAAGGTGGATATGATGATTTGGATGCAAGACAAGGGGTTTTGGGTCATAATTACTAACCTAGGAGCAAACCAATGCCTATCTCAAGGCAAGGAGTCAACTAGACATATGCAACAGATGGTTTACAACTAGCATTCAAGTTTCAAGGGGTTGGATTGATGCTTGCCTTACAAACATCAGCCAAGAATGGGTATTTAGCTGCCTCTACTTATAGATATCCCTACTGACAAACAACCTTCTCCATGCTTAACCTAAAATAATTTAATCCACTCCTTGAATGGAAGTTAGAGATGAAGCATGTGATACAAAGATCTATACCCTAGAATCTGAGAAACCCTTAGTAGCCAGATTCAAAAGAAGGAAATGCATGCAACGAAGGAGACAAATAGATAAACACATGCATAAGAGCATTTTTCATCTATATCAACATGAAACTGAATATACGTGCACAATACATTCATGATGCAACTCATAAACTCCAGAATGAGATAAAACAACCCAGGATCATGCCCTATTCTTCATTATTTACACAAAAATGCCTAGGTCTTCAACAACCTTCGAATGAGCAACACAGTTTGCATTTTATAGCAAAACTATGTACTCGGCGAATTAATTACAAGGCAAATCAAAATTTTGCCAGATACAATGCATCTGAAATGGCACTCAAAATAATTAATGATGCAAGGAGACAAAAAGGAGTGAACAGGTAGGTTCAGGATCTGAGCCTCCGCCTGAAGGTTTTCTTCGCAAGCCTGGTAGTTCACCTGTCACCTCACCCATCGACGTCTCTGCACGACCGCCATTATTGCCTCAACTACTCACCGGATGCAACAACAGATGCATCTGGAGATTTTCCCACTCAAAAAATGGTCGTACACGCTCAAGAAAAACCATCATTGCAGGTTCAAAACAAGGCCATCGATCCACTCCCGTCGCTAGGATCAATGACATCCAAAAATGTTGAAAATCCAAGAGCCAATGATATCACACCACGTAGGCGGCTTTTTCCTTTATCGCTGACTTTTCCATTCACTATTTTGCCATTTTGCCCTTGTATATGCAAGAACTGATGCATATACAATCGCCACTGTTCACCCTGTCAAAAACCCTTGTATATGCAAGAGCAAATGCATATACAACTGTTTGTTATACAAGGCAGACCCCAAACCATTATAGAGCAAATTAAAGTTCAAATCAGGTCCGGCTTGCATCTCCATCATTTTTATATCCGCGATATACAACACATACATACATACAGGCCGTGGACTTCAAATCACTATGCATCAGAACGTATCCGCTTTTGAAGTCTGGCTTGTATCTCTTTTATTGCACATCGGCTTGTATATTGGCATATACAAGTGCTTTATACAACCCACAGACCTAAAATATTTATTCACTACATTTTATTCCTCCATCGCGTCTGGGTTGTATGTCCCCTTGCTTGCATTCATCGCCTCATACATACAAGGCAGATTTCAAACTTTTATCCACCGCATTTGACTTCTCCTTCGGTTCTGGAATGCATATTTCTTCATTGTATATTGTCTTGTATGTGCAAACATACAAACGAATGCACATACAACTGGTGGGCCCCATCACATGCATCTCTGCCTCGCCACTGTAGCAAATGTATATTTCACTTCCTTGTATATCTTGCTTTGTATATGACCCGATAGACAAAGCAAAAATATTCCCAGGAATCTGTGAAAGATTCCCCCTTTGTATATACACCTTCCAAAGCCCGATATGCATATAAAATACATATAATTGATTTTTTCAAAGGTCGATGGAGATTTTGCACCCACTAATGCACATTTTGACCTGTATGTATATACAAACACCTTTGTATATACAAAGACACTTGTACCTTAACTAATTTTTTGCATTTCTTCAACTGCAGAGGCCGAAAGTGTTAGAGTTTTTGGAATTTTGAATAGTATGAAGGTGCCTGCAGATTTAAGCACTAACAGAGGCTTTGTCTAGGGATGTATGCCTCTTGCAAGCATGGTGAGAACCTCAGAATCTCTAGTTTTGCAGATTGGGCCTTGTCCATTGGGCAACAAATTTGAACATTGCACCAACCTGCACACAAATTATATTTTCAAACATTATTTTGGCGGCCCCAGGTAGCCAAAAAGGAAGAACCACAACTTTATCCTGTCAAATGCTTGATTCCAAACTGAATAATCCCAACCATGCCTGAAAAAATTAAAACAATCTGCCCACATACTGATCTTATGAATTACATGCTTCACCATCTTTGAAAACTTGTCACTGTCAGCACTGCCTCTGTCACTCTACATTTTACAACCAGACATATAACCATACATAGTAGAATATGTTTCAACATTAGGTAACATATGTAGGTTAAAATCCTCAAATAGTATATCCTCACATTGCATTTGGCAATATTCATTATCTACCTGGTTGTTGGATATAACCAAACACATATCCAGCTGATCCAAAAACTGAAAACACTCAGAAAACAAAACTTGATCCACACAACCATCATTGCACATGTCTGAAATAACTACTACTAAGCATTTATCATCCATAGTTTGCAAATCAGTATCATCATTTTCAAACAGAGGGTTAATTCTACACCAATGAATGTCATAACTCACAATATCAACTGCATCCACAGGCTCATCATAAAGGGGATTCATACTCATTGCAAAGGTCTCTATTTCTTCTTCATGACAATCCATTTCATTTTCATCATTATCAGACCTAGAGTCATAAGAAGAACAAACTTGATCCATGAACGGGTCATGGATATCATCTTTATCATCTTTAACATCTGATTGCCCCACATACAAAACTTTTGCTACTTCAATCCACTCTGAAGTTGAACTATCTACATCATTTTCCAGCCCTCTAATGCTTCCTGATGAAACTGATATTGACTCATTATCTATGTGATCACAACCTTGCATAACTGGATCATTTAAACATGAATGCTCTTTGTTTAGGACTGGCATGCAAATATTACTTGAAAAATTATTATTGTCAACTTCATTTGCTGGGCAAAATAGGACACCCTCCTCTATAACAGAAACATCATCAATTTGGAATGATGCAAAAACTAGGACAGCAGGGGTGTGAGGACTTTGACATTCATCTCCAACATTCAAACTATATCCCTTATTAACATTGGTGGCTCTAGGGCAGCAAAAATTTTCAGAGAAATACCCTTTTTGAATCCCATACCTCCAATTATTTTCAACGTCAATGGAAAACTGACGTGTCTGATGCAATGTGCTGGGCTCCTTGTCCCTCAATCTATAGCTCATTTTCCTATCAAATGCTCCCAAATAGACAACTAGGCATAGTGCATCATTAGGTCTCATACATTCTGGAATTCTATTCAATGCCTTCATAAATCTAAGGTTAAAGGCTGGGATCAACTCATCTTCTTCAATATGGATATACATAAAATCACTAATGACTACATATTTAGAAATTCTCTCACCGTACTGTTCTAGAAATGTAGATTTAAAATCTTGCCAAGAGATGACAGAGTAAGCTGGAAGGTAGGAGAACCAGTCCCTTGCATCTTTATCTAGAGATTGAACAAATAATCTCATAACTACATCTTCATGGTCAATCTCAAAATCATCTACAACATTTATAAACTGTGGCAAGTGTTTCTGAGCTGATTCATCCTTTGCACCACTAAACTTGGGCAAATATTTTCTAATTTTAGATGGAAAAGCATTTGGATAGCCACAAATGCCATCAAAATTTATGGGCTTATATCTGTCAATGTTAAAACTTCTTTTATTACATGGTTGGGACTGATTATTATGCATCATTACATCTAACACCTCACTAGGGTGCATGGGTTGATAATACATCATTATGTTTTTGCAACCCTCCTTTCAACTCAGATTTTCAATCATAATAATGACCTTAGGCCTTTTAAAATACAAACTATTATTTCAACTTTCATAAAGTCCTTCAAATGAGTCTTTTAAACAATATTGCATACTCCTTTTGAAATGCAAACTAAGTCCTCACAAAAGTATGCAATCCAATCACCAATATTTCCCTTTTAACCAGTGCTATTTCACCAAATTGGGAATCTCTTTTACAATTTGTACAAATACCTGGATATGTTGCAACTGCTGATTTAACACCTCTGGTGTCCTCTTATTAGGTTCTTATATGCAGAGTCACCACCTCCTTAGTAGAGGAATAAGCTTCAAACAGGCCGAAGCTAAAAATTGATTTCTTTCTAGGTTCTCCCATAGCAGAGCCACACACATAACTTTTCAGATTTTGCTGTAACAAACACCTCCAAGTCTGCTTCTTCAATCCTTTAGACTCAAACTTTCATGTATATGACATTGATCTCCCCAGTAGAGTCACCAATTCCTATTGGTAATTTTTCCTGAATCAGCAGAGGGTTTGCCAGTTCCAATGCACAAGCAGATCCGGCCAACGAATATAGGAGGTTGTATGAGCTGCCTCCCCTTCACTTCTGGTTCTGCCACACCAAGGGGGGTATCCCTATAACTAAAGGTGTAACATTGACTAACTCAATGATAGGAAGATTTAGCTTGACAGCAACAGGCAGAATACTCTCATGTGTGGACCAAGATATGGATGACACATCACAAGGTTGGCAATATTCTTGGACATATGTGTCTGGTTGTGGATGAGAGTATGCAGGGGTCCTAATCCTACTCCTACAACTAACAGGTGGAAGTTATGAAAAGGTGGATATGATAATTTAGATGCAAGACAAGGGGTTTTGGGTCATAATTACAAACCCAGGAGCAGACCGGTGCCTATCTCAAGGCAAGGAGTCAACTAGACGTATGCAACAAATGGTTTACAACTAGCATTCAAGTTTCAAGGGGTTGGATTGATGCTTGCCTTACAAACATCAGCCAAGAATGGGTATTTAGCTGCCTCTACTTACAGATATCCCTGTTGACAAATAACCTTCTCCATGCTTAACCTAAAACAATTTAATCCACTCCTTGAATGGAAGTTAGAGATGAAGCATGTGATACATAGATCTATACCCTAGAATTTGAGAAACCCTTAGCAGCCAGATTCAAAAGAAGGAAATGCATGCAACGAAGGAGATAAATAGATAAACACATGCATAAGAGCATTTTTCATCTATATCAACATGAACCTAAACATACGTGCACAATACATTCATGATGAAACTCATAAACTCCAGAATGAGATAAAATAGCCCAGGATCATGCCTTGTTCTTCATTATTTACACAAAAATGCCCAGGTCTTCAACAACCTTCGAATGAGCAACACAGTTTGCATTTGTAGCAAAATCATGTACTCAGTGAATTAATTACAAGGCATATCAAAATTTTGCCATATACAATGCATCTAAAATGGCACTCAAAATAATTAATGATGTGGGGAGACAAAGAGGAGTGAACAGGTAGGTTCAGGATCTAAGCCGCCGCCTGAAGGTTTTCTTCGCAAGCTTGGTAGTTCACCTGTCACCTCACCCATCGATGTCTCTGCACAACCGCCATTATTGCCTCAACTACTCGCGGGATGCAAGAGTAGATGCATCTGGAGATTTTCCCACTTAAAAAATGGTCGCACACGCTCAGGAAAAACCATCGTTGCAGGTTCAAAACAAGGTCGTCGATCCACTCCCATCGCTAGGATCAACGGCACCCAAAAACATTGAAAAGCCAAGAGCCAATGATATTGCGCCACATAGGCAGCTTTTTCCTCTATCACTGACTTTTCCATTCACTATTTTGCCATTTCGCCCTTGTATATGCAAGAACGGATGCATATACAATCGCCACTATTCACCCTGTCAAAAACCCTTGTATATGCAAGAGCAATTGTATATACAACTGTTCGTTATACAAGGCAGACCCCAAACCATTATAGAGCAAATTGAAGTTCAAATCGGGTCCGGCTTGCATCTCCGTCCTTTGTATATCCGCGATATACAACACATACATACATATAGGCCGCAAACTTCAAATCACTATGCATCAGAACGTATCCCCTTTTGAAGTCCGGCTTGTATCTCTTTTATTGCACATCGTCTTTTATATCGGCATATACAAGCACTTTATACAACCCACGGACCTGAAATATTTATTCACTGCATTTTAATCCTCCATTGCTTCCGGGTTGTATGTCCCCTTGCTTGCATTCATCGCCTCATACATACAAAGCTGATTTCAAACTTTTATCCGCCGCATCTGACTTCTCCTTCGGTTCCAGAATGCATATTTCTTCATTGTATATTGGCTTGTATGTGCAAACATACAAATGAATGCACATACAACTGGTGGGCCCCATCACATCCATCTCTACCTCGCCATTGTAGCAAATGTATATTTCACTTCCTTGTATATCTTGCTTTGTATATGACCTGATATACAAAGCAGGAATATTCTCGAGAATCTGCGAAAGATTCCCCCTTTGTATATGCACCTTCCAAAGCCTGATATGCATATAAAATGCATATAATTGATTTTTTCAAAGGCCGATGGAGATTTTGCACCCGCCAATGCACATTTTGACCTGTATCTATATACAAACACCTTTGTATATACAAAGACACTTGCACCTTAACTGATTTTTTGCATTTCTTCAACTGCAGAGGCCGAAAGTGTTAGAGTTTTTGGAATTTTGAATAGTATGAAGGTGCCTGCAGATTTAAGCACTAACACCATGAAAGACGTAAATGAAGATGAAATAACTAAGGTAGACTACAAAATACGTCATATAGATTTAGGTCCTTCTACTCTAGAAGGGGATTCTTATCATGCAATTTTTTCTCTAAATGCTTTGATTAAGAGAGCCAAGGAGGAGAGAAAAGAAAATATAAAGCTCCAGTCTTAGGTTTTGTCTTTGAGCAAGTTCATCCAGTGTATAGTGACACCCACCTTTGAAGATGCTCCAAATTTAGAAGTTGTAGGAGTGGATGCAAATATTGTGCAACAAATTCAAAAGAATCTAAATTTTGCTAAAGTTGTTACTGAGTGGGTAGAGAAATTGTCTTGTGAAGTTTTGTTCGTCCTAACAAAGGCAACTCAGTGTTATACTCAGGTGCTTAATAAAAGGAAAGAATTAGTCAATGAACTACAACAGATAAGAAAAGAATAGGGTAGTACTTATGTACTCTCAAAGGAGATTTTTGAATTAGTTGCCATTGATTCTCTAACTCTCCTAAAAGAAAAGTTGGCTAATGATCCCCGTGAGATTGATCCATCCTAGGCTAATTCATTGGAATGGAAATTGAGCATGTATGATAACCTCGTTGAACAAATCAAAAAAGCCCTACGTAAGTATCTCAATATAATGATTGGTATTCAAAATGATTGGAGTGCACTGGATGTAAACATTTTAGATGAGTTTGGGGAGAATTTGTAGGATCCTAAGGAAATCACAAGAGAAACTAAAGATATGCTTTACAGAGAACTCTCAGATCCTGATAGTATCATCGGTGAGTCACTTGGAAAAATGGGCCTAATGCAAGTCTACCTTAATGGTTTTAAAAAGAGGTGATGATTTTTAAGAAGATATGGCAGAAATAGGTAAGACTTCAGTGAGATTCAGAACTAGATTGCAGATTACTACAACTCTAAGAAGTAAAGGCATCACTGCTATTATAACTAAGTATCAAAAATACAAGTTAAAGACGAAGGTATGAGAAAAGATGGCAGAAGATCAAGGCGTGGAAAGCGTTGAAGACTTGAAGGAAAGTGAAGGGGTGGAGAATTATCTTTCATTTCTTTTACGCATTTCTTAATATTTGGCTCAAAGACTTTTGTAAAACTTTATTATTATTTTAAAAACGGTTATCTTCAAGAAACCGTTCTATTTTTCAAAAAGACAGTTATTATATGGACATTATAAATATGTTGTAAGGGACATAGTATGGATCTTCTTTTTGGGCAAAACTTTGATTTTCTCATTAAGTTAGATATCTCTGATATATGTTCTAATTTTAGTTTCCTTCAATATAGAAAAAGATATACTGTTAGGCGTTCAAGCAAATATAGTCTTTATGTTGTGTTTGAATTATCATTCTTCCTACGTTGAATGCATTGCCATTGGTTATCTTTATTTATATTGGAGAATTAAATGTCCGGTTGCTTCATTACTGTGAATGTTTATCTTTGAATGAATATGTCATGGTGATGGAAATTTGAATTCTTTCCTTTTCAATTATCATTCGAAGTCTTTGAGCTTCTTCAAAATTTTCATTGTAGATGTATGAAATCTCCTTTCAAAGCTTTCTAGTTAAAAGCATTACCTTTCTCTTACTTTCTGGTAAAAGCAACACATAGTGTAATTCATTGTGTATCATTCGAAGGTAGATGCCACCTTCTAAAATAAGTAGAGAGTTAGTTATAAAATACTTTTGTAACTGGCCCAACTGTGGTTACATTTGTCATTGTTTGGGTGAGAGAATATAGAGTTGGATGACAAATCTGTAAACCAACAACAATCAGGACCAGCGCACTCTGAAAGATAACATTCTTTATCCCAGAAATGTAGTAGAAGTCCTTCCCATAATAGAGCAGACCATATGGAAGAAGGAGAATCAGACATTATTCACCACCTCCTTGTAATATTTGAGTAGAGAAGGAGGTCTTAGTAGATATTGATAAGTTAATCTAAGATTTTCTTCATTTACAACCACAACATTTTTCCCGATCTACAGAAGGGTTTGAGGCAGAATCTTGGTTAATATGTCTTGAGAAAAACTTTGCATTAAAGACCTATGGGAGCAATCTTAAGGCTAGGCTAGCTATTCATCTACTCAAAGATAGTACAGATATTTGGTTGAGTCTAAGATCATGATGGGCCAAACAGTGGCAATGGAGAAAAAACTTGTTGGATGAAAAATGAAAGGAAGCTAGGTGTGCAAAAAATGCTTCCTACACTAATCTAATGAGGAGAGATGTATGCAAATTCAATTTAATTCTTACAACTACAGCAACATAGAACATCTAACAGAGATATAGCAGCAATACACATACACATAGAAAGTAAACAGAAGAGAGAGAGACAAGATATACGTGGGGAAAATCCTTACAGGTGAAAAACCCCACACTCCAAAACACAGCTCAAATGTATTACAGTAAACAATAATAGATTACAATACAGTTTCAGAGCCAATACTCTTTCAGAAGTCTTCGAATGTCAAATCTGGAGATATTCTGGCAGCATAATAGTACTCGTACCAAAGTTGTCTATCTCCCACCAAGCACCTATTTATATAGAGTTTACAAGGCAAATATGGAACCTTCTAGAGATGGGCATCCATCTTGGACTCATGCCCCAAAACCCACGCCTAAGGACACTTGTCCAACATCCCATCCTAAAGTGGGTGCCTGGTCCCAAGATAGGTTACGACAGATGCTCTTACGCACCTTACAACTGTCAGAGAATCCTTCATACACTGACTAAAAATATCATATTCCTCTTACATGTCATAACCTCCCTTGGCTACCCCTGGACCCCGCAAGGGGCTATGCCCCTTGACCCTGTCTTGGGGGTGTTGCCCCCAAACCCCCGTTAATTATTCAAGGGGGAAACTATGGCTACCAAAGTCACCAAAATTTACCCTGTTGCATATACACAAGGTGCTGACTATGCCAACTCAACATGGGATAAATAAATACAACATTAGAAATTTGCAAAGGTTGAGACACCTTAATTCCCAACAAAAAAGTGCTAACATTTAGACTAATATTTAGATTTGGATGGAAAGGATGTTAATATTTCTAGCTCTAATATGGATTCCCTCCAAAAATACCTTAGGATTGCCTCATATTTAGGCAAGTGCGAGTCCCAAAACTTGCCAAAGAAACTTGCAAAACCACCCATTTAGTGTTATCCTGAAAATTTCCACAATTTCATCCTTGAAGTTGACAGACTTTTTTGTAACTAAATTTAATCAAATGAAAAGGGTTTATACAGGAAACTATTAAGATTTTAAAAATATAATATATGCCTCATAATAATTTTAATAGGTAATTATTACTAATTTTCTACATACGCTATGTCTGATTTCTTGATTGAAATACATATTGAAAATATCCATAAATTTCAACATATCAATCCTTTTTAAATCCAAAAGATGTGTCATGTTCTAGGACTTATTGGGTATACATTAAAATTTAAAATATTTGAGTTTCATATATTTTTGAGCAAGTTAGGTAGGCTGGAAAATTAACTTTAGTTATTTTTAAAAAGTTAGCAAAAAATTGATAAATAATTATTTCTTTACTTAAAATTTTCAAAAAAATATGCGTCACATCTGCTCATGTGTCATTTACTTAAATCCAAATTATGGATGAAAATTATTATGTTTTTCTCATACTTAGGTTGGCCGGAATGACACCTCCTTTTTATGTTTTTCTAAAAAAATTAGTAGTGCTTCATTAAAATATCCCATTTTCACCAAACTATTTTTAAAAATTTCAAAAAAAAAAAGTAGTAGCCCATAAACTACATTCAATTTATTACAATTTTTATTACTACCTTATTTCTAGATTATGTAGATAACTCATTCAATTTTTGGTATGAAGTTACTTAAGTCTATTTTTCACATTTTCATTGCCACTTAGGGGTAGTGTTTGGCCCATCATGGTCCTGCACACACCCACTTGATGGTGACAAGAGGAGAGGAAAAGGCATTTAAATCCTAAAAATATAACTTGGGAAGTTTTCTTAGAGATCTTCAAGAAGAGATACATTTCAGATCATTTCTGGCAACAAAAAATTGATGAGTTCCATGATCTCTAGCAAAGGGGACTTATCATAGCACAATATGAGAATATGTTCTTTGAGTTATCTCAATATGTTGCTTATATTCAAGATGAAAAGCTGACAGTGAACCATTTTATTAGAGGACTTAAACACAACATTGCAGGTCTAGTTCAGTTATCTGAGCCTACTACTGTGAGGCAGGTAGCAGAAAAGGCACTTATTACAGAAGAAATTCAGCCAAGACATCATGATCACCATCAGAATTCATCTCAACATCATAACCGCAACCAACTCCACTCTTTTGCTAGAAGTGGAAATAGGTCTAATTCTTATTCTTCTAGATCAGCCTAGTCACAGTATAATCAGAAACCTAAGTCATCTCAAGGAGGTCTAGTCAGGTCTTGGAAAAATCTATTTTAGAGAGGGGATCAGAGAAACCAATCATAGTTTGTTGGATCAGTTCATCCTTAGTAGAGCTCTTGAGGTAGTCAGGTTAGCACTAGTAGATCATCTTTTTAGTTTCTGGCTCCACTGAAGGGACACTGTTTTAATTGTGGTGGTAATGGACATTATGCTCAGGATTGTTCTTTGAACAAAGTAGCTTCAAGGGATCAACAATCGGCAGCATCAGAACCTACATTGGGTGATGTGGGCAGATCTCATCAGGTTTTTATAGCTACTAAAAATTGGCAAGCAGATTATCAGGCATCTGTTATAGAGGTTCTCGAAAAAATTGGTAAGGTTACTGTTTCTATTCTTTTTTATTCAGGAGCTACAAATTCTTTTATTTCTCCTTCTATAGTGGAGAAGTATGGGCTAATGGTTTCTAAGAAAAATGTCAATTGGGATGTGGAGTTAGCTTCTAGAGCTAGGATGTCACTCAATTCTTTAGTTAGAGATTGTCATTTAGAGCTTAACTCTTTTTCTACCAAAGCAGATTTTAGGGTGATACCTTTGGAGTCTTATGACATAATTTTAGGTATGGATTGGATAAATGCTCATGAAGCAAAATTAGATTTCTAACACAAGTCTATAGATTGTTTAGATGATTTGGACAAAAAGGTAATTGTCTTAGGAATTAAAAGACTAGTGTCTCTTAGGATGATTTCTGCTATGCAGCTCAAGTGGTGTATGAGAAAAGGATGCCAATTCTTTTCTATTTCCATTAGTGACCGATCAGAGGAGAAGCCTGATACTTTCTTAGATGGTCATCCCATTCTACGAGAGTTTGCTAATGTGTTTCCCTCTCAACTTTCTGGTATGCCACCTAAAACAAAAATTAATTTTCACATTGACTTGGTTCCGGGAGCACAATCAATTTCTAAGGCTCCCTATAGAATGACTACTCAAGAATTACAAGAGCTCAAGTTACAGTTGGAGAAATTGTTGGGAAAAGGTCATATTTGTCCTAGTGTTTCCCCATGGGGTGCACCTATGATTTTTGTTAAAAAGAAGGATGGAACTCTTCGGCTTTGCATAGATTATAGACAACTTAACAAGGTCACCATCAAGAACTGTTATCCTTTGCCAAGGACAGATGATCTTTTTGACCAAATTCAGGAAGTGAAGATTTTCTCTAAGATAGATCTTAAGTTTGGGTATCATCAATTGAGGATTGTTGAAGCCGACATTCATAAGACAACATTTCACACAAGATATGGCCATTATGAGTTTATTGTTGTTCCTTTTGGTTTGATTAATGCACCGACAGTTTTTTATGAGTTTGATGAATGGTGTCTTTTAAACTTTTCTAGACCAGTTCGTGGTAATTTTTCTTGATGATATATTGATCTATTCTCACACTGTGGAGGAGCACAAGGAACATTTGTGACAAGTTTTGCAATGTTTAAGGGAAAATCAATTGTACGCAAATATCTCCAAGTGTGAATTTTTCCAAACAGATATCCAGTACCTAGGGCATATTATTTCAGGTGAGGGAATCTCCATAGATCCTTCCAAGATTTAGGCTATCCTGGAATGGCCTACTCCCTCTAATGTAGCAGAAGTAAGGAGTTTTAGGGGCTTAGCCAGTTATTATAGAAGGTTTGTAGAAGGTTTTTCCAGGATTGCTCATCCTATGACTTCTCTCTAGCGGCAAGGCAAGAAATTTGTGTGGTCTGAATAGTGTGAAAGAGATTTTCAAGTTCTTAAAGAGAAGCTTACCAGTGCACCTATCTTAGCTATTCTAGATCCTACCAATGATTTTGTTGTTTGTATAGATGCAATTCTATTGAGGGTATTGGAGATGTTCTCATGCAATAGGGTCATGTCATAGCTTTTGAGTCTCACAAATTGAGGAATCATGAGATTAATTATCCAACACATGATTTGGAGCTGGCTGCAGTGGTTCATGGTTTGACCAAATGGTAGCATTTTCTTCTTGGGCATAGATTCGAGTTACACTCTGATCATCGAAGCCTTCAATATATCTTCTCTCAGCCTAATTTGAATGCTAGGAAGCATAGGTGGATGGAATTTCTATATGAATATGAATTTGAGATTCATTATATCAAAGGTAAAGAGAATGTTGTAGCTGATGCCCTCAGTAGGCAATGCCATGAGTTGTTAGATTTGACTATTAAGATAGATCTCAGAGGATGAATTCTAGAGTGGTTGCCTCAGGATGCTTTGTACTTTGAAATAATTCAGTTCCAGAGTCCTTTGAAGGACAAGTTTGAGGGATATTCTATGAATGCTGACAGATTACTTTGATATCATGGACGTATATATGTTCCTTCTTTTGGAGACCTTAGAGGTTTAATTTTGGCCGAGGCTCACTGAGCACCTTATGCAACCCATCCTAGTGTTAAGAAGATGCATGTAGATCTTCAGAAGCTATATTTATGGGTAGGAATGCGAAAGGATATTGTAGATTTTGTTGCTTGTTGTTTGTAGTGCCAAAGAGTAAAAGAAGAACATCAACATTCAATTGGTCTATTATACCCTCATGCGATACCAAAATGGAAATGGGAGGTGATTTCAATGGACTTTATTGTTGGATTACCACTGACTTCTTGACGACATGATGCAATTATGGTGATGATGGATAAGTTAACAAAAGTGGCACATTTCTCTCCTATGAGTTCTTCCTATAATGATGCCTCGGTAGCCAGGATCTTTCTTCATGACATAGTTCAACTTCATGGAGTGCCTAGGAAGATCATCTCTGATAGAGATCTAGTTTTCATCTCATCTTTTTGGACTATAGTTCAACAAGCTTTAGGGACTCAACTCAACTTCAGTAGTGCCTATCATCCTGAGACTGATGGATAGACTGAGAGAGTGAACCCAATTTTGGAAGATATGCTCAGAATTTATGTGATGGATCAACAATCTCATTGGGAGGACTATTTGCATTTAGTAGAGTTTGCTTATAACAATGGTCATCACAGTTCACTTGGGATGGCACCTTTTGAGGCTCTTTATGGTAGACCTTGCAAGACTCCTTTAAGTTGGGATCATTTGGAGGATCGAGTGACTATTGGACCTAAACTTGTTCATGATATGGAGTAGCAGGTCATCAGGATTTGTGAGTAGTTGTAGATAGCTCAAGATCAATAGAAGCAGTATGCTGACACTAGGAGAGTTGATCATGAGTTATAGATTGGGGAAAAAATTTTCTTGCGAGTGAGACCCTATAAGAGCTCTATCCGTTATGGAAAAGGCTCTAAGTTAGCACCCAGATATGTTGGCCCTTTTGAAATTCTAGAAAGGATAGGCCCAATTGCATATTGCTTAGCCTTGCCACCTAGCTTGATGCGTATCCATAATGTCTTTCATGTATATTTTCTTAAAAAATATGTACCAGATTCTTCTCATGTATTGGAGTGGGATGCTTTATAAGTGGCACAGGATGAACAACTAATACTAGAACTATTTCGAATTTTGGATCAACGAACACTGGCCCTACGAGGAAGATAATTGGATCAGGTCAGGGTCCAATGGGACCCTTATAATAAATCTTCTGCTACATGAGAGGATACTATCAGGATGAAATCTTATTTCCTTATCTTTTTGATAGCTTCCAGGAGGAAGCCTAGTTCCTAGAGGGGAAGAATGTATGATATTAGCTAATATTGTTTTTGAATATCTTTTTGATTTTGAAGTGTGTTTGTGTAATAAATTTGATTGATGATAGAACAATGAGCATTATTATTATTATTTTGGATTATGGGATTTCAATAATTAAGGCCAACATATATATGCTTTTACTCTCATCTACCTTGCTGGCCAAGAGATTGTGAACATGCAAGGGAGGATTAGAGAGTTAAAGAAAGGTTCAAGTATAGAGGGAGTTCTTTGGCATTGACACTAGAAGTAATGCCCACTCCTAGTCACAAGTTGGGACACTTGCCTACCCTTAGTCACATGGACATAGAGAGAGGAGCCCTAATATATCTAAGATAGTTCGATCATCATATTTCACTATAATTGTTATATTTATGACTATTTTTTATTTCTTTTTTATTTGACATGCCTCCTTATATGAGGAGCTTTATGCACCATGGTGTTTTGTTGTAACCATTTATTCTTATTTATATCTCCCAAATGAGAAATCATGTAGTCAAATGTTGACATTGACGATTCATATACTTGATTTGGCTCACACTTCATCTTGTTAGACATGATGTATACTACTTTTCCTTTTGTGCACATGGATGATTTAGATTTAGCTTTTATTATATAGCCATGTATGCATGTGTATATATATTTTATTTTATGTTTCAACATGTATCCATATGTGGATGGATGTATGGATAATCAAATGCTAAAAACACTATATGAAACAAATGCTTATACTTCACTATGATTACTAACTTATTTAAAACACGCTTTAATGTAATTACAATAACAACATTATAATTTCTCTTCACCAATTTTTAAGGTCTAAGGACCATGGATTAACCAAAATATATTTGAATCACTAGATCATTGAAATTAGAGATTTAGGGGAAGATGTAGAAAGGGGAAATGTGGAGGCGATGATTTGAATTAAAGTGACTTTAGGTCCTAAACAAGGATGACCATTTGATAAGGGGTAAGACTCTTGGTTGTTTCACCTAGCTAGTGCATATGTGTGATTTGCTTAATGACTTCTTTTTTTTATTGTCACCCTCATAACCTATATTGGAGTCCAAATTTGAGAGAATGTGGATTTGTGAAAATTTTCAATTTCTCTTTTTTGACACTTTGTTGTTAGAGCATTGGACCACCTTAGCCTAAACCCACACCACTAGTAAGAGGTCATGATTTTATTGGCACATGCCCAAATTTCATGCTAAAAAATGGTGCCTCTCTTAATGTGATACTTTTCTATTTGCACAAGTATCTTTTGTGTGTCATAATTTGTGTTCTCTCCTCGACACAACTTATATAAATACACTTTCTTTCACTTTTGGTGCTTCTTGGCAGCCTTTTCTATTGTCCCTTCCGACTTCCCTATGGCTTGTGGTGCTTCCTCATGCTTTATGATGCCCCCTGTTGCATCATTGTTTCTCTTGATCACATTCTCTTGCTTTCTTTTGGCACCACATGTGCTCATAACATGTTTATTCTTACTGCAAAGGGACTATGCTTCAATTGTTACCTTGTCCTCTTTATTATGGATATTCTTATTTGCGGTTGTTTCTCCAAGCTTAAGATGGTCATACATGTTCCTATAGGTGTAATCCTCATGTTGTGGTGGCTTCCACATGATCTCTAATCTTTTGTGGTCATCTTGTTGTTGGGTGTGGCTAACTATGCCACAATGGTTGCATCTTGAGACTTCTGGTGTGTTGCATCTTAGTAAGTTTTCTTTGAAACTTGCTTGTGGGGTGTTAGCAAGAAATGTAGAGGGATACTGGTCCAGAGATCCGGTCCTTAGTCAAGTCTTTGTAGTCAGTTTATACCCTGGTTAGGTGGCTAGAGATTGATAGCAAAACATAAAAAATAACAAGATAGAACATCATATATACATCATAATAAGATAACACACATCATTGCCCAATACCAACATGCTTCCATATATATATAGCAAAAATAAAATACATACATCCATTGTTAATCCTTTGGCATAGTTACATACATGACTTCTATGTCATCACTTAAACATCAGAATATACTCTTATTCTCATATTATTCTTTCTTTCATTCTACTATTTCTATATATGTATATACACTATATCCTATTACATTTAAGGCATGTGTCTTATGTCAGCTTCCAACCTCTGCATCATGTGCAATCTCCTCTACTTGGCCCTATTCCCTATCAAGTAACCTGCTAACATCATCCCCCCCATAAAATTATGTCTTGTCCTCAAGACATGTAAAGTCGGCTACTAGGTAGGATAGTCGTGTATATTTGCTTGAGTTGTGTTAGACTTGTATCCCACTACTTTTTGGCCTTAGCCACCATGGCTATCTGTCTTGATTTCATGTATGTTTCCTCTACTTCTTCTATACTTTTTGATATCTTTATAGTATGCATTGTTTGTTTGGCCTCTACAAAAATACTAGTTAGGTTAGCCAATCTCATGTTTACTACCTCCCTCAGCGATTTTATTTGACCATTTATCTAATCCCTTTGTTCCTGGAGCTATTGGTGTTGATTATACAATGTATCCACCTATGCTCTTATCACTCCATCCTTATCTGCCAAAGGATCATATTGTGTTGCCACATTTGTGATATGAATCACTAAAGAATCCATCTAATCTTTTATTGCTTTTGTGGATTGTGGCCATTTTAGGCAAAACTAGTATAGTACATTAGCCTCCACTATGCTCTATTGTATGTTCTTTATTTGTGTCTCCAGCTGAGTGTGTGCCTTGGCACATTTATTAGTCATTTCCACTAGTCTTTTCTTGATCAGTTGTTTTGTTACCTTCTTCTCTAGCTACATAGAGTACTCCTTGAACCCTTGTGTTAGCTATTTCATCTGATTCAGTAGGGGTAAGGTAGTATCTCTTAGTGTCTCTGACATCTCCTTTTCCAATGTGTCCACCACATCCTATAGGAGTTCACTTCCCTCCACATGTTGCTTCAAAATTTGTGCTCTAGTAGAGAAGTGAAACACATCTCCCAGTTATAACTTCTATACAAGAGATATTCTGGCAAGGTTTATATGTCCTTCCACTACCAAAAGCTGTAGTAACTGTGGTGTTAAAATTGGTGTTTATTGTTTTTGTTTCTCTAAAAATTCTTTGATAGATTCAATAGAAGATAAGGTCTCTAGAATCTTAGTTTGCTCTGCTTCTCTTTGTTCCTCTGTGTTCTCTTTTCTTCCTTCTTCCTTATCCTCTAGATTCTCTATTTTCTTCTTTGTATTCTTCTCCCCCATCCCTGTGTTCTTTGGAGGGAGTACCCCTTGTGTAGGAGCTTTTGATAAACTATCTGCTATTCTATTATCTTCTCATGTTGGTGTCTCAATATTGTGTGGAGGTGAAGGTGCCGGTTGTTGTTGTTTCTCTTTGATTTCTTGGTATATCTTTGTTGTTACCTCTTCTATTTATTTTTGTATTTTCTCCTCTGCTTTCTTGTTCCCACTCATGAGGGTATCTACCCTATGTTTCTTCCTCAGCTCCAAATCTTGTTGTTGTATCAATTTATTCTTCTCCTCCAGTGACAGTGTGTCACTGAGTTTATTAATAGCCTCTTGCCTTATTTGTTCCTCCAATTGGAGTGCCTTATTTCTCCTTTCCCTCAGTGCTTCTATTAAGCTCTATAGAAATCCCTCCATTATTTCATCCAATGTATTGTTCTTGTCCCTCATGTATTGTATCATAGCAACTACTATCATGTGTTTATTCTCTTCAAAAGACTCCTTATATAAAAGATCAGTTTTTTTCAAAATACCTACATTCTCCATTGCATTGATTAGTGCCTTTAGGTTATAGGTCTCCTATGTCGGATCCTTTGATTGTTGTGCTATTGGTTCCTCCTCCACTTTCTTTTGTGTCTTCTTCTTCCTCTTCAACTTTGATTGTTGTTCCTCTCCTTCATCTGACTTAATTTCCTCTAGTATTTCCTCATTTTTCTTCATTTTTGCCTATTGTTTCTGCCGAGGCCCTTCTTCTTTGTGTTCCTCTTCACCCCTGATAGGAATTTTGATGTTTCTCTTCCTCTGGATGATATAGTAGAGGATGATGGTGTTTGTGAGGTTGTCCTTTCTGATCTTACTGTCGGAGCCTCTTTAGTAGGCAAGGGAGCTAATGTGGCTAGCATATGAGCTGAAGTAGTTCCCTTTTCTAGAGCTCTCCATAGTTTGTGCAACCTTTCTCTATTCTTATCTAGATGTTCATTTGCATCCTTCTTGTGTTTCTTATCCATAACCTCTGAGTAAGTGTCATATCTCTTTGCAGTTATGTCCTTTGGTTTGATTAAAAAGTGTTGTGCATAAATATTGACTTCTTATGTAGTAATCTCATATGGAAACTTAGGTATCCATGCTGTTCTTGGCTCCACTGCCTCCATATATGTAAAATCCTTATCAACCAGAAATGTGATATCCTTGTCATGTTTTCCCACTGTCCCATAGGGGATTCTATCCCTTATTCTCATGTCTTCCTGTAGGGTTTTGAAAAAACCCCAATATGTGGCACTAAATTCTTTGGTATCAAAAAATGAAGTTATATGTCATTTAACCTCTAACCCTACTAGTGTATTATGTTGCCATTGTTTCCCCTTATATCCTAGCAGCTCATTTAAAAAATAAAATGTAAGGCAAATGATTAATGTACCATACCAGAAGTTGTAGTTAGAGTCTTTGATCTTTTGCAAGTTCTCCAAGAGTTGTAGGTGCATTACCTCACAAATATCAAAATCCTTCCCCTCTTTCACCATTTGATAGGTCGTATGAATTGTAGTTGATGTGACCAAACCCTCCCGGTTGGCATAATAGACTTTGTAATCAATACCCATTGTAGCATATTTCACCCCCAAATCTGTGATGTATTTCACATGCATGTTTCTTCTATCTGTTGTATCTCCAGTCAGCTCCCTCACTTTGTTTTTCCTTATAGATTTCATTTTTGGTAGGGGCCCTATGACACTTAACCTTGTCACTGCCCTAATCGCCTCCTTTGTTATTCTATAGGGTTTTTCTAGGTAGATAAAATAATTGTGTAATCACCTTAGGATAATTCTTATCCATTCATGGGCCTCTGAGAAGTTAGGAAAATCTTTCCATATGTCTAATTTATTTGCTTGTATATTTGCATATTTTGACAGATACCATGTATCTCCCAACAGTGTGTCTTTGAGCTCTTCAAACTTCATGTGGTTGATTTCTACCAGAGTATTATGAATATACTTCCTTACATCCTCTATATACACCACACTTGCCGGCACATTTGAGAATGCGTCATCTGGATCTACCTATAGGGCTTTCCAGGGATATGTCTTGAATTTCATCCATTGCTTGTGAGTAATGTTTATCATCTCATGAGTCACCATTGTCTCTTCTCTAGTTGCCTATGTACTTCTCTTCACTGTTGAATTCTTCATCACTTGATTATTCTCTCAAAGCTTTGATTTCACCAAAGTATGAATGCAAAGTGTGGTTTCTTTAGTGAGATTAGGGTTAAATACCTTTTTGTTTTGCCCTAATTTTTCCTACTTATATTTTTCCTTCTTTTCCTTTATTACTTTATTTCTTTTTTTCTTATAACTTAAGTTATGCTCCTCATTAGTGGCTTGGCTTTGATATTGAGTGTTGTCATGGTGGAATCTTTCTACAATTGAGTTCTTCCTTTCATAAATGGATAATCTAGTGATTTGATGTCCTAAGTAGCCTCTCTCCAAATTTGTCCTTACTTTCCTTCTCCCTTTTTCCATCCTATTGACTTGTGACTGTCTTGCTTGTATCTCCGGTACTTCAACCATTTGGGAGTGTTGAATTTTCTATTTATTTTATTTCTTTTCCTAATATTTCTGAGATATGGCTTCCTTGTCCTCCTTATATGTGTTGTAAATGAGCCATGGGGCATTTTGATGAAATGCGGAGGATTGCAGTATATCCTTCTTGCTAGTTTTGATCATGTAAATGCTCTGGTAACCAAGTATTTTCCTTGTTTTGAGCTTTGGTTCTTTGATCCAAGCTTCTAGAACCTCCTCACTGTCTATACTATAGTGATCATCCTCTATTTCCACTTCACCCTCACAATTAGGCTCTTATATTGTCTCCTTTGCATCTAGCCTTGTGATTGTATAGAGATTCTTTGCATCCTTATCACTATACTCATCCTGATTTTTTTATTCTATATATGCTTCCTCCATTGATGATCCTAGAGGGATGTTGACAATTTTGTTCTCATTGGCAAATGATATCTCTTCTTTCCGAGAGTCTATGATGCCATTTGCATCTACAAACCATCTCAAGCCCAAAAGTGCATTAAAATATTCTCCTTGATCCTTCCTGGCTACCACAATTAAGTCTAAGATGTGTTTGATTCCCATCAGGTTAACATCAATTTGCTTCAATGTTCCCATTGTTTGCATATGAGATGCATCTACCAAGACTATGTTGCAAGTAGTTTTTGACAACTTAGGCCTTCCTAACTACTCCCACAACTTCTTTGTGATTATATTGACATCTGCTCCCAAATCTATCATGACATTCCATACCTTTTTGTGATTGATATGAACATCTACCATTAATGGCTTTTTCTTCCAATCTCTATTTGTTCTTCCCATCCTCCAGAGTTGACTCTATTGACCTTGTTCCTTGTTTTAATACTTTGAGAATTGCATCAATTTCTCAATGAGTCTATATTACTATGCTAGTTGGCCTAACTGCTTAAGAGAATCCACTTCTTCTTCGATGGAAAATTGCTTGTATTGTTTCTCTATTCTTATTATTTGTTTAGCCTCCTTCACAATTTCTTCATGTTGTCTCTTGGTAGGAACAAATTCTTCATCCTCATCGCTCTCTTCCTCCTTTGTCTCAATGATGTAATGCCTTCCAGTATTGGTTCCTTGTCTTTTTACTACCGCATCTTTCTCCTTCCTCTTCCTTCTTTCTTTTTTGGTATATTTTGGTGTACTTCTCCAATAATACTTTTCTTCTTCTATGGATTTAGTTGAAGATATGTTTGTCCCCTCTCCTTTATTCTTCTAACAAGTTCTTGCTCCTTGATATTTTGGTGTTCTTCTTATGATCCTTGCTCCTTTTTTATTATTCAGGCTTTGTAGCTCATCACTCTTAAACTATGGTTGCGCATTCTGGAAGTATTGTTGTGCTCTCTCACAAGAAAATAGGTCATGCTCTATGCTATTACAAAATGAACACTATGTTTTATTTTCAGCCTAACATTCATTAGAAAAATGTCCTAACTTAGTGCAATTGAAGCATGTGGAATCCTCCCTCCTTTGATTTCTTCCATGGCCTTTACCTACTCTGTAGCCTCCAAACTGGTCTCTGTCATTACTATTATAGCTATTTCTATATGATGGACTGCCAGGATTTGAATCTTGAATTGCATTAATATTCCTCTGATTTCTCCAACTTGGCTGCTTGTAGTCCTAGTCATATGAATTTATTTCTTTCATGTATGTCATATTACTACTCTTCACAGAGTTTGTATTGCTTCCACCATACCATGCTTCATCTTATTCATTAGCAAAGTCTCTTTTCCTCCGGAAGTTCTGTGAAGGGCCCAGTGTTTCATGGTCATCCCATTCTCCACATAATCCACAGTATACTAAATTGAATTTTTTCATTGTTGCTTTGGTATCTTTTTTTATTGTTGTAGCTTGTCTTTCACCTTCATCCTAGGGCATTCATTTCTTAAGTGGCCTTCTCTTGTGCAATATGAACACCAAATATTAGGTCTCTCCTTCTGTGTATTCCCCTCCTGCTTAGCTAATATTTCTTACCTCAGCTTCAATTGCTCTAATTCCAACTTCAACTTTTCTAATTCTAGGTTTTCATTCATCTTATCTTGTCTGTGCTAGGATTGAGACTCTACTTGGCAGGCCAATGTCACTGCTTCTGCATATGTTTCAAAGATCCTTCCATCTAGGGCTGACCTTATTTCTAGGCTTATTCCAGAAATAAACCATTCTATCTTCTACTTCTTAGATAATGGTTCCTCCAATCTCCTAGTTGTTTCCTTGAATCTCTTGTCAAATTCCATTATTGATTCTTTCTCCAACTACATCAAATCTCTCATCTTACTTACTCCTTCCGTCAGAACATTTGGAACTCCAAAGTTCTCCAAAAATAGCTTCTTGACCTCATCCTATTCTTTGTCATTGTTTGGGTATGTTTTCTTATACCACTTAAATGCTTCATTCCTTAAGGTGCCTATGAAATCAAACAACTTAATATCATTCCTTTTTACTCCCTTCTGGTTCTAGATAGACTCCAAAATGAAAATGTGTTCTGTTGCTTTAGTAGTATCCTTCTCAAACATAGGTAGCTTAACTGGGGTATCCACGATTGCTTTTCTCAAACTTTTTGGTACTTTGCGGTAGATTTCCTCTGGTTTGCTTCTCTGATTCAACTATCTTCTATCAACTTGCTTACCTTCTCTTCCCTTGTCTCTCTATAATCGGATCTCAAAGTACTCTTCTCCTAAAACCTCTACAAAATTGCTCTAGATCTCTACTATTCTCTCTGCTTCTTTGTTTGCTTTAATATCTTCCATCCCCACAAAAAATCTCTTGAATTTATATGACATTAGGGATGACTCATGGTTTAGGGGTTGTGTCTCTTCATAGTGTCTCTTCAAATTAGGGGATTCTCTTAACTTTGTAAATGACATCATGTTGGCATCCAATGCTAATTCAAATAGCCTTCCAAAACCCTCAAAACTCCTCTCTATGTTTACCACATTTTCTCCTCTTTCTCTTATTTCCTTTATGCTTCAGCAAATTAATTCCTCTATATATTCTTCATTCATCTTCAAAATCTTTGATGTTACTTCATCTTCTCTAGCACTTTGCGGCATAAACCCTAATTCACCTGTTCCTTCTCTTTCGGTTCTGCATTCCTCTCTAGAAGCACCCACATTGGTGTGCTCTTTCACATTCTCCATTGCATCCTCTATTCCTTCACCTTTCGATCTCCTTTCTTTGGCAGCACCCTCCCTAGTGCGCTCAACAACATCTTTCATAACTGTCACGTCTCAGACTTTTTAGATTTACCTCATTAGTTAATTACAAGTAAGATTATGGAACAATAGTAGATTTACATTGGATATGATATGTTATTGGATAAAATTCTATTGCCTCAGCTATATTTTGGGCTAACTTATTGATAGTGTGATGAGTTTGAGTTTTTGCAGGTCTTGTCGAAGGACAAGAGCATGGCTCGGGTAGAAGGGATCTAGCTTTTTGGCAAACATGTGTTGGGTTCTATCTGGTTCTTTCACACACATGATGTAGATGCACATGTATAATTGAATGGATTTTATTCCATTATTTTGTGATTAATCATTTTCAAATGAATGATGTTTTCTTAATTTAAATGACTTTTCGAATTTTGTTTCAAATGATGTTTAGTATTAAATAAGAAAGTATATATGATTGTATTTTTAATAAATAATAAAATATTGTCTAAAGATGTTTGGAAGAAAATATGCTTCTTAAGTTAAATAAATATAGTAAAACATATATAAATTATGCAATATTATTGTAAATTTCTCTTTTTGATTATTTAAATGATGATTTAAATGAAATAGTAATATAATAATATTAAAAATAGCTTTATTATATTTAGAGTTTTTGAATAAAACAATTAAATAAATTCTTGTCACTCATGCGACAGTAAGAAATAAAATATATTAATATTATATTTTAAATAGTTTTCTTCTCAATTTGGTTATGGGGAATTCCATGCAAACTTAAACTCAAACTAGAGTCTCAATGAGTTCTAAAACGTCCAAACAAGAGAGGGAAAATAGTTAAAAAGGAGGTAGATTTAATAGAGGATCACCACGATTGGCAGAGAGAAAACCATGTTTGGCAGAGGAAGGCATCTAAGTATTTGTGCGACAGAGAGACTTGGAAAGTGCAGGTGACAGGAGAAAAGAGGTCAACAGTAGATGTCTCCAGCTATATCATCCTCACCGTTGCTAACTTTACCAAGTTCTTATCTGGTTTTCTCACTTTTTAAATGATAGTTTTACTATTAAATATAGATCTTCTCTGTTGTTTAAATAGTGTTCTATTGTGTTGAGTCGAACTATTTATTTGACTTGGCCACTTGAGATATTAACTAGGCCGTTTATCTTCTTTCTGGTCAATCTCTTCTCTTGGCCTGATCATTCCTCAGTCTGAGTCATTTTCCTTGAGCTGACTAGCAATTTAAAACACCAGATCACTTGTTGTGCTGGCCGCTATCTTCCTTTCTACCTATTTCTTGTTAAGGAAATAGAATGTTTTCTTGGCTATTGATCCATGCCTGTGTTGTCCTCTTCATTTCCTGCTTGGGTGACTTGTATCTAGAGCAAACTATGTAGATTAGCCATCCCTTATTCTGGCCGATCTCCTTGCGTCGTGGGCTGTCTTTTCCTAACCTTAGCATTCTTATTGCTGCTGTGGTATGATGAAATCAAATCCATTGAGTCATTTGGTCTATAATTTGGCGATCTAATTGGATCGATCCCTCTTTTCTATTGCTGACGCCAACCTACAGACTTACATGGTTTTGATCCTCTGTTAAAAGACATGATTTCTAATTCTCTTGTTTCTCATATTTAGAATGTAAATACGAGTTAAAACCTTTGATAAATCTCTAGATCGTTGATTAGTATTTCTCTAGTAAAAAATATCTTTTTGACAGAATTATGTACGATGGATGGAATGAAGATAGACTATACTATCGACCCCTCTATATATCGACCCCTCTATATAACTCCTTGTAGCTTTACCTTTTGATTGTATTTTACTGCTATTCAGCTGGATGAAGTTATTGTTTAGAAGAGAAAACTATCCATTCTAGATGTAAAACTAGATCTGTGTAAGATTAGGCAAACCTATCTTTCTGTAGATGATTAAACTAAACTAGCAGCTGGTTAAGCACTTCCTATAGCACTATATAAATATTTGTAGATTAATGTAAATATGAAAACCAGTGATATGACAACTGTTATTTTCTTTGAATGATAAAAACCTATTTAAATCTATGTGACTGAAACTATAGAATGTTGCTCTCTGTTTGTTATTTAGCCATTATCTTGAATGGCGTGTCCACAGAAAAAAACAAACAAACAAACAAACAAACAAACTTAGTTTTTTATTATTTTTGCAATCTACCATAGCTCCTGTCACTAGGATGATAGTAAGACAAAAATTATATTTAAATGACTCCTTTTGAAAGAATTGAAAGAATAGAAAACTATATATATAGCTTAACCTATCGAAAGTAATGGTATGTATAAGTTAGATTTGTTGGTTAAAAGTGAATGTAATTTTTTTTTGTATTTGATGATTAGGAAAAGGGAAAGAATTGATTATTGAAACTTGTACTTCTGAATTATTGAAAGTAAATAGATGTTTGCATTCCTTATGTTTTGTTCTTCTTTATTGTGTATTTTTGGAAAGATTGCCTTCCGGGACTGGTGTCGAGTATGGAATAACATGGAAGTAGGTTTTCTTTTTTGAAACCTATATGCCGTTATATGGTTAATGCTTTGGCCAAAGCTAATGAGATGTTAAAATGGACATGTATACCATTAGAATAAATGGTTTGACAGCCTAGTTTTCATTTATATATTTTCCTGTCATATCCTATTGATGATATGTTGCATTCATGATAGTAATGCATGTAGATTGATAGACACACACCAGATTCCATCCTGCACTTGTTTACAAATTATTAGGCTCTTCGAGCAGGGTTGGGCATCCTTCAGTTTGAAGGATACTGGGGAAGCGCAAGTTTCGTGGTTGGGCAGAAAAAGCACCTGAACCATGTTCTTGTCCTTTGATTTAGTAGATGGCCAGATGGTCGATGGCGGTCAAGGACTATTTGATTGGAAATTATGTAATTTTGATGATAGTATACTTGTTGTATTAAAACTCCAAAGTTATGTAAGGCTAAAAGCCATATTTGTAATTATATATGTATACTATTAAAATGCCTTGTAATTGAATTCACGGTAAAGCTTAGTTCATAATCTGAGAATGTGAAGAAATTAATGAATGAAAAATCAAGTGTTATTTTATGTTATCTTTATAACTTCCTTTCAGATGGAAACTTAGAAGTTAATTATTCTTACTTTACTTGTAGTAAATTAGTTTTACTTAGTTTTGTTTGATTGTGAAAATTGGGTACTTTACAATGACACACTTGTCCTTTTCATCCCTTTCGATAGCACCCTTATTGCACGTTCATCAAATCCTTTTATTTGTTCTTCAGCACTTACTTTCATCCTTTCTTTTTCCATCTCTTGTGCCCTTTTCATCCTTTTGTGGTAACGTTCCTATCACTTATGAGTTTGTTTCAATCTCTCTTCTTCATTCATCTCCATTCTGGTTCTGATTTCTTCGTCGATCTCTTTTTACCCCTACTTTTCCCCTTTCGCCATGGTTTATTTGATTTGGTGTTCCATTAGTCCTTTTATACCCCATGGAATTTTGAAGAGTCACATCATTTGAAAGGTCCTTTCAGACCCTACCCCCTTCCCACTTACCATCCCCTTAAGTGCCTACCCCCTCACAAAGGTAGAAATTTAAGGAGATGGGAATTCCTCCGTACTTTGAAAAATTTTCCTACCAATCTCACCTTTTCTCCTATCTAGAACTATCTGCTACTTCTTCAAATGTTTTTCCCTTTCAATCTTTAACTACCCTTTTCCAGGGTCCCAGAAATGGAACCAAATATTAGCAAGAAATGTGCAGGGATACTGGTCCGGAGATCTGGTCCTCAATCATGTCTTTTTATTCAGTTTATACCCCAGTCAGGTAGCTAGAGATTGATAGCAAAACATAAAGAATAACAAAATAGAACATCACATATACATCATAATAAGATAACATGCATCATAATAATATATATATTAGCAACAATCAAATACATACATCCATTGTTCATCCTCCAGCATAGTTACATACATGACTTCTATATCATTACTTACATCAGAATATACTCTTATTCTCATAGTATTCTTGCTTTCATTCTACTACTTCTATCTATGTATATATACTATATCCTATTATATTCAAGGGATGTGTCTTGTGTCTTGTAGTGAGTCACCTTACCCTTGAACTAGACTTTGACTTGTTTACAACCAATTCTTCATATTCATGGTGGTTTTACTACATTTCATGCTCAATCCCCTCCACGTGGCCATATATACTTTGTCTTGGCTATAGGCTATCTTGTGGTGACACTTATCACTTCCACGATGGATACCAAGCTCAGTATGTGTCGAGGCATTTGGTGATCTTATGCACACTTCTATTCACATTCATGTGTGCTTAGTGCATGACATGGCATGTGTGGTTGTGTCGTGCCAACATGGCATGCTTGTCAACCCTTTGCACATTTTTTAAAAGGTTGATGGGATTTCAAATGATAAAACTCATGGTAGAAAATATTTGTGGGTTGGTGGCTTTAGGTGGTAGTTCCTTTATGGCATATCTTGTTTGTTCCCATTCGGTGCTAGTTGTTGGTGGCAGGGCTTAAGGTAGTCTTTTGTACTCATATTTTAGGACTAGTTGGTTAGTGTGTGGTATGATCTTCTATGTCTAGGATTTGTTCTTACATTTATTATGTGACAAAGTGTTGGTTGAGGATGAGATGGATTCAATTGGTCCCATAGCTTGATGAACCTTGTTCTCTTTGCCTCTTAGAGGTCCCAAGTGGATTTTCTTCCTTCAAGGTGTTAATCTTTTGCCTTGAAGATCTTTTGGGCATCTTAATGGTGATTGGACGAACATTTAAATTTACCTCCTTGTATCTCATGCCCATTGGGATGATGTTTAGTGATAAATATGCACATTTACTCAATGTGTTAAACATGTTGGTCTTGGAGCCAATTTTCTATCTTGGTTGCCAAAGGTTTATTCAAGGAGATCAATCGATGTATACATTGAAACTACAAGGGAAGGACTAGTCTGTATAGGTTGTAGTTGGGATGGGTTTTTTATGCTCATATGTCTCCATGGAAAGCGGTAATGTTTCAGGTGATGCTCGAACCTAGTTGTGGATTCTCTCTTGCCACATTTGTTGGCTTGATGTAATAGAATGTTGATCAATGTCATGAAATTATAATTCACCACAAATTATTTTGTGGTAGTCTTTCTTTGTTTCATGTGGGATGTTTCTAATTTTAGATGGATAACATAGTATGTGTGATATGTAACACCTCCCTATTTTAATAATACAACTATAATTCAATATGGTTATCTTTCCTCCTTGCATGTTGTGATTTTGTTTCCCAATGGAATTAGCATTGGTTAGTTGGTTGTAGATTTAGTCTCTTCACATATAAAATGCCTTTTAGTTCTTTTTAGTTTAGTTTCCTATCCTACCCACATGCACCAATCAGTTTTACAAATTTAATTTATCTTAAGTGTCACATTTAAATGAGATCTTACGAGGTTTTCTTATGTATGATTCCTTCTTACCACATAGCTCATTGCTTTAGCAAATGTATAACATAAGAGAACTCGTGTTAGATGGATCTATAGAGGGTTGTGCAAGTAATATGTAATATGCATATGTGTAAGAACAAATAAAGGGATTCATAGTAAGGAATACAATTAGTTCATATCCTTAGGTGCATATGTATACTTGTTTGTATCTATTGTTGGTGAGGTCTAGTAGGATTTTCCTTAGTTTCCATTAGTGAAGGGCAACCAAAGCCTTATTATTATTTGTGCTAAAGATCTCAAGGGAATAGCCCTTAGGTTCCATAAATCTTGAAGATGAATTGGATCTACCCTAATTTTATCCATTGGCCCAAAATTGTCCTCCCCTTGTTGATGTGTTGCCCTCTTTGTTTGAAATATCTCTTTCCCCTTGTCTCAACTTGAACAATGATGCTAGAGGAGAGGGCCTCCAATCTTAAGATCCAACAGATTCATCACCAAGGATTAGGAAAGGCAAGGGGTTAAGCACAACCAAATGGATACCTACCACTACCTAATACTTCCCCATTGTTGAGGAAGAAGGTTTGCCTACTAGCTTCTAGGTAGTGCTATAGACTAAACTACATAGTGAGACTTAAAACTAGATAGTAGCTCTAGTTGAAGAAAGATCAATTTGATGCCCACAATTTGTTTAGTTGGATAGCTAGGGATGCAAAAGCAATAAGTGTTATAGTATAATTAGGGGATCTTACGACCTAGTGAAGAGAAAAGTGTGCTACTAATCTATATCCTAACTAGAATGAAAAATAGAAAAGAAAAAACATTGAATGTAACACATTGGGATGGGTACAATGTAAATATAGATAAAATTTTGTGTTTTTTTAAATTGAAACGTAATATTTCTTAAGGTGGAGTAAATTAATCATTTTTCCAAATTCCTCACCTTCCATCATATAAAAAGTAAATCTCCATTCCCTACATCCTCCTTGACTAGGCATGGTGTTATCTAGTTTGGTTTGAATTTATGGCCTTCATCAACCCTTTTTTCAAGCAAGTTGTCAGTCCTAAGCATAAGATCTTCGACCTTGAGGGGTCAAGGAGAGACCTTGTTTTCTTGATGGATTACATATCTTAGGTAAGCTTCATATGTTTGAATTTCTTTGAGTTGCTTCTCGTCCAACATATCAAGCTCAAGGAGTCTAGCTACTAAGTACTCTTTGTGATTTATAATAGAGACTAGGTATTTCTACTTCTAAAGGTAAAACCACCTCTAATCCAAATGTGAGTGCAAAGGGAGATTCCCCCATGGGAGTTCTCACACTAGTCCTATAGGTCCACAACACTTGGTATAGTTATAAATGTCAATCCCTATTCGATTTCTTGACAATTTTGACCAATATTGATTACAAAGTCTTGTTGGTGGCTTTGGTTTTCCTATTTTCTTGTGGGTAGTAAATAAAGGCAAAACTATGATTGATATATTAAAACTATTTACATAGTTCCCACATTTATGGATTCTTAAATGATGATGTATTGTTTAATACAATGACTTCTACAACTTGGAATCTATAAATGATTTGGTTTAATACAAACTTTTTGATGTGTAAAATGGTGCTAAGGGACATTGATTCTACCCACTTTGTGAAGTATTTAGTTGTAGTTGTGATGAAGGTATGACCATTGGTTGATGACTTAGTAAAATTTTCCCAATCCCTAGGTAGATAATGACAAAGGAGTGACAATAGGTTTGATATCCCTTGTAGGGGAATGTTGTATGCATACAAAAATATTGCATTTAGGGCATTTATTTACATATTTTGTCACATCTCCTTCAAGGTCAAGCTAGAAATAAACCCATTCAATGAATTTGCTTTGCTATGGCATGACTACCAAAGCGTACCCTACACATGCTATTATGACATTCTTCTAATATTTTCTTAGCATCCTCCTTGTTTACATAGTGGAGGAGATCCCATCAAGCCCCCTCCTATATAGAGTATTAATAAGAATCATATACTTTGATGTCATAATGTGTATTTATTTCTTCTTGACGGAATGTCCATACCATGGTGAGGAAGAATATTCCATGAGTTTGATAACGTATGTCTTTGTCTAGAAAATCATCATTTATTGGTTCATTATGAGGAATCAGATTGTCTTCCAACCATTCAATATTTACTTGTCCATTGATGGATTTTTTATTCACATAGGTCAACTCAAATTCACTGAATAGAGTGAGGAAGTGTCTTTATTTCCTTGATAGCATGAGCTACGTGAGGAATGCACATAATGGTTTTGACTTAATGATAACCTTTGTTTCTTGATTCAACATGCAATTTCTTAAAATTCATGTTACAAAATCTATAGTCAAGCATTCTATTGGGTTTCAAAAATGTAGGTTGTGGATTCTAAGGGGATGCCAAGCCCTATGGTCAAATCCACAACATTTTTGAGCCAATGACTGGAGTTTGATCTTAACGATCATCTTCTCCCTGCGCTTTAGGTCCTACTACAACCTAGGCGGGTGAACCTTTGATTATCAAAGAAGGTTGTATGATTAAATCTATGTTGGTTTACTGCTAGTTTATCCAATTACAATGGCATGCTTGTAAATCAGATAAGATATTGTAAACTAAATTCTAAAGAAAGCAAATGATTTAATCTAAATTCTAACAGAAATAACAAATAACATGAAATGAATCTAAACTAAAACAATAAAACAATGTAAAGATTTTAATTATAAGATGAATCAATAGTTAGACTGGTGCTTTGTCCATTTGGGCAACGGAGTTAGGGTATCAAAAACAAATAACTTGTATCAGGTAATAACTCGATCTGATTGGCACATATAACTGTTTGCAACTTGTACAAACGTGCAAGGAAGAAATCATTAACTCATTCTTAATAATCCAAAGGACATAATTGAATTAAATGCAAAATATTAAAAAGGATTTTAATCTTTCCAGAAAGAACCAATTTAAATTTGCAAATTAACAAATTAGATCAACTCTGGAGACAAATTAATAACCCTAATCAATTAATTGTACTTAATAATCCATTCAACATTCTAAGATTACTATAATTGATGAGAAATAATTCTACTTGAGAAACCAATCAAATCAAATATACTGAATTAGCAACTGTAATCAGACAATTTGAACACATCCTTAACACATTCAAATTGAATAATCTAAAAATGAATGATATGGAGATAATTAAATTGATTGAATTTAAACAACAAACAGATGATACTGTCACAATGTATTTCGAATTTGAATCCTCGACTGCTGCCTCAGAATGTATCATGCACCATAGTCTTTCTCAGAACGACATTGCACAGAAGGATCAAATTTGCATCAGATTCTAATCCTAAAATGCTTCCATTGTCTTTTTGTAAAAATATCTGTTCCTAACCTAATTTCTAACTCTATTTCTCACTCCCTATTCCGAGTCCTGGGATCTCTATTTAAAGAGATGCAACAAGCCTCAGACCCGTTACAAAATTCATGATGGTTGATGAACCTAACCATGAGAAATGGTATATTTTATTACATAAATTAAATAAATTGATTTGAAAACTTTAACGATCATTTCAGGCTGAAATAAAATATTTAATCTTCCCATTGAGAGCCACTTCATTGCATTCAATACAACCCTAATCCTGCAAAGAAAACAAATTAATCGTCAGATAAATAATATATAAAACATATAATTTACTTTGAGGTGGACCTTATGACCTATGTCCTGAGGTATTGTTTCCGTTGTATATTTTCTCACTAACTTATATTTTCATCACCGTGACAATATTTGATTTTATCTTAATTTATTGTCACTTTGTATACCCAAATGTTAATAATAACTCGCTTCAATATTTCCTTTTAGGGTCACACAATAAAACATTCTTCAATACTTCAATATTCATTTATTTCCTGATTACAATTCTGTGTGCATTTTCACCTTTGAGTGACAAAAGTGTACATTTTGGTGAAAATAAACAACCTTTCTTTATCTCCTTCAATATTTTATTGGAATTCATATACACTTTGTATATTTCAGGTAAAAATATTTACCCATTTGGTTAATTGCTTGGAAAACATTTCACCCCGTCATTGAAAAATATATACTTGGCAAATTCATTATGCCCCTTGGTAAGAATATTTTATTTCTTTTCATTAAAATAATATTTCTCCAAAATTCTCTTTTTGCCAATCGAATATCCAAAATAGAAATCATGTGCACTTCATCTACAGGAATTTTACTTCTGCCTGCACATGCTAAAGGGCCATCTTTCCATCTATCACAGAAGCAAACAGTTTTCTTAGGAGTCTATGCAATGGGAATCCTTCCCCATTTAGCCTGCTAATAGCTTTCTGTTCTCTTGTAAAATGAAATTTAAATATGTTCCCATGAATGTGCGTAAGATCCCATTTGATTCAGACCATTAATCTGGCTTAACAATGTCAATAAGCTTCCACCATTTTAGATATAAAATGACCTTTTCTTCATTTCGATTGACAAGTCCTTGATATATGAACTGACTATTTTATCTTGAAAATGGAACACGACAAAATTCATGAGACATGATTAGAGTGGCTTGCCTGTTGCCATGCTGCAGTTAACTGGGCCAGTTCATCTTTGTGGATGTGCCATTGCATTGCGGAAATTAGTATTTTGCAGAAGTTCAAGGAAAAACAGACAATGAGGGTACATAATGAATTTTGCATACTCCCGACGCTGCCAATACTGTAGATATTTTAAGTAACCAATAAATGCCTCATCATCAAAGTGACGATTCTGAGCCAAATAATGTATGTAAGTTGGATTGGCAAGAGAGTGTATAAATTCCAATTCTAGCAAAAGGCGTTGCCTACCATCATCAGGATCTTTGTATGCCTCCTTAGGAGGAGATGGACCCGGAGATAGATCTGCACCCTCTTGCTTAGGATCCATATCCTTTGCTTTAAAAGCAATGATGTACCCCTCTTTTTTAACCTTCTCCAGTGATCTGAATTTCCTTCAACCATACAAGTCCCCTTATGTAGAAAATGCCTCTCCAGAATAAATACCAAGAACACTAGGAAAGTGAGTTGTACTGTAAATGCTTCAATGGCAGACATTTTAATGGCTGAAAGTCCACCCATCGGAGCCAGAAATATCATCAAGTTGCTTCAGGTAATTTCTAACCATGGCCAGTTTTTATCTTTTGTTTTTTAAAATGGCCGCAATTGAACGGCAATATCTTTTGTCCAAATTTTGTTCCCTTGCTTGTGACCTTAAATTCACATTGTATGATACCGTAGATTCACATCGTATGGCACGGAAGATTCACGTAGTATGGCACCCATGATTTGCAGGTGGTTAACCGCAGGTCCCACGCAGCATCTTAATTGATGTTTTAAACTGTCTTGTTCAATTTTTTAAGCTGATTTCGGTTTGAAAGTGCGTATTCATCTGTTGGCTTTCATTATGATTCTACATGTTTGCTTCATTTGCATTGATTCTTGCAATATAAAATTATATGTTCTAAAGATTTTGAATAATCAGGGTAGGATTTTTTTGTTTCTTATACTACTGGACCTTAATCTTAAAAGCTTATATGCCTGCATTTCGGTAAAATCGGGTCATATTTAAACTGTGGGTATATTTTGTTAGAAATTATATCATATAGTTAATTTCTTGTGGTTATTTATTAATATTTATAGTAATTAATAGTTAAGTTTTAATTGAAAATGTAAGTGTAGATTTAAAGGTGAATGGATTCCGCCCCATCTGATTGGTTACCAGAGGTAGCCATCGATTGAACCACCAAAAAATTCCTTCAAAAGCAAATTCGCAGAGCTTTACAAAACCTTAGGAGCCCCGCCTTTAAAGAAACCTACACACCCTCCACTATCAATTGCAAATTTATCAAGGAATGGCCGTTGGAATTCCGCCACAAACGTTTGCAAATCGGCCTAACACAGTCCGAAACCTCTCAATATGAATCGCTGGAATATAAATCGCAGCTCTTGAAGAATGCTGGAATGATATTAATCGTTGCTCTTTGAATAATAATATGAATTTCGCTGCCACTTATGAATCCTGCAATGAATGAGTAATAGTATGAATTACTATTGTTCTTTGAATATCAACACCTTCAATTCTATGCAGATGGGAAATAGCCCTCCAATATGCACACCAATCTGAACTGCAGATTTCTTCAACACAGATACAACAAAGATTTTACCATAATTTTTATTTGCTTGTCATTTATAAGTTTGAAATTCTTTAATATGTTATGTTTGTTGCATATGTTATCTCCTCACAATGTAAAAGTTGTGTCTTAAGATTTGTGAAGAAAATCTGTGTCGTTTGCCTTAAACTCGTGAAATTGAGATGATTATGCTCTATATTCCCTGGCAACCAAAGTTTGGTCAAGAATTTATTCATACTTTAGAGGTTAAATCAAAATATTATATGTATGTATTAATGCATGTTGGTTGTCTTACTGCATTACGCATGCACTTGTAAAGGAACTGCATGTGGTGTTACATAGACATGAATATATTTTGTATATGACTACACAGTTGTGTGTGCTTGCATGTATACATGTATTAGTGTGTTTTACGGAAATAAACATGATAACCGCTATTTGATACATGTTAAAAGGAATGCAACATAACCTTTTTTCTTTGAGATCAATATTATTTTGCAAAATCATCTGTGATGTAATTCATGTTCTATATTTTTGCAATTAGTTCTCTTTCATTTTGTTCTTTTATTACTTCTGTCCCATGCTGAAATTTCTGTAGCATTTTCTATCTTACTAATTATTCGCAGTATCTATTAATTCTTTTACTTTTCTGTGCTCTCCATTTGGTGCTCATGGTGTATTCCTTTTAGCCTGGAGACATTTCCAGAGGTTTATGCTGCTACCATATGTGACTTGGAGCAATTGGTCGCTTTAGATGATATATGCCTTGAAGTAGGCTTAGACTCAAAGCTTCGAAGTGGGATAGGCATTGGAGGCAGTGGGGCTGCTGGGGTAATGCAGCTTGTATGCAACCTTATTTCCACTGTGCACAATGCAAATGGATCCAATAAGCACTAGAAGCCTAGATTCTTTTCTCACCAGTGTTGCCATTACTTCCATTGTACCAGCAAAATGACTGTTGCATATGACTGATATATCATTTTAGTCCAACAAAGTTTCAGAGCACTTAGATTAATGAAATTCCTAGGTACTATACTCAAGTTAATCATCATGGGACCTTAAAAAGTTTTGAAAAAATTGATTGGAAATTTCCAGTTCCAACACATTCTTTCTTTGCCCATGTGTAATTCTTTACATAATCAAGGAGGGTATGAATGATAAAATATATAGCCCTTTCCTTCCCATTATCATCTTCCTATGCCAACATGTATGCTATGGAAACATCTATAGCTCTTAGATATATGAGGAGTTGGTGGTCCTGTCTAGGTAGTATAGATGTTAGGGGCAAGAAGAAACTTATTTACCTAGTCAAAGGTGTTTTTGAAATCTATCATCAATATTATTAAAGTTTCCTTCTTTAATAAGTTATGGATTAGATGGATCTTAAATGTGAGGTCAAGTATGAAATGTCATATAGCTCTTAATTGTCCCAAAAAGATCTAATTGCAGATTTGGTTGTATGGGAACTGCATCTAAAATTACCTTAGCTTGGTCGGGCCCACATCTATTCCTCTGTGGGAAATGATGAAACCCAATAACTTTTCAGTTGTGACCTTGAATACACATTTCTCAAGATTTAATTTGACCTTATATTCACAAGTAAAGAGAGCATGTAGGTTACTAACATGATATGTCATTTTCCTAGACTTCACAAGCAAATCATCAACATAAGACTTGATTGTATTATGGAAATGTGGGCCATAGCTCTTTACTATGTAGCTCCTGAATTCTTCAACTTGAAAGGAATAAATATATAAGAATAGGTACCCATTGGCATGGTAAAGCTCATTTTACTTTGACCGGTCTTTGCGATATGAATCTAGTTATTGTAAAAAAAACCATCTATTAGTGATAGCATCTCATAGTTGGATATGGAGTTGACAATCTAATCCATGGAGAGAAGAGGAAAGTCATCTTTAGGACAAGATTTATTGGTATCTTTGAGATCAATACATATTCACATTTTTCTCATGTCTTTTAAGAAACAAAACTATATTTGATATCCATGTTGAATAGTTCGATTGGTCTTATAAGACATAGGCGGAGGAGTTCCAATAACTCCTCTTTTACCATTATACCAACCTTGGGTTTAATCCATTTCTTAAGTCTTCAGAAAGAATTAAGGAATCCATTATATATTATGTTTGACTTTCATATAAGAGAACTACTTACATTTATTAATTTTAATATAACAACATTACTTTCAGTTTTAAATTAAATGTTACAACCTATAACATGTATTGTAATGGTGTTTATTCAACTAAAAATTAATTCTAATAAATATGTAATAAAAAAACTTAAATATTATTAAATCACTTTCTAGTAGGTAAAATTTTTAGAAATTTATGTAATTTAAACAATAGGTATAATGATATGTACTCACCAATTTAATATGTTGCTTTTACCTAATACAAATCCTCTCTCTTGATAATTCCTTCTAATGTTTCCATTACACTAGTATCTTTTATTTTTAATATATAACAATATACAAAAGATAATTAAAATATAAATTTAATAACTATTTTTATAGACGTATTACAAATAATATAATATAAACAATTATACAATAAATAATTTACATTTCATTTACAATCTAAGATATTGGTTCTAAAATGTAATATTGTGGCAAAAAAACATATAAATTATTGCATAGTAATTGTAGATATTGCAATCAATATCCAATGAAAAATTAAATTAAATGTGTAATACTTGTACATGTAATTTAATAATACTTTTGTTTGAATATTTTGTAAATATACACATATTTTTCAAATACAATTTATGAGGCAAGCTCAATCACTGCTTAAATATCACACTCTCAACAATCAAACAATCAACAATTTTACACATTATCCTTACCAAAAAGTGGTAAATAATTATCTTACTTTTATTGGCCAAATTACCTTTGACCATTAAAATGATTATGACTTAAGAATAGCAATACAGATATGGTAATCTAAGGTAATGACATACCCATATATAGATGTTACATAAAAAATGAAAGAAAATGACAAAAAATTAGTTTCAGCTCACCGGAACTCACTGGCAAAAAGAAAAAAAAGACAGAAAATGGGTGCATAAATGATATGGTGCATCAATGTAAAAGTATTAACCTGTGTCAAAGTATTAACCTACATTATTGATCAGTGACCACTGACAATGCAATTTAAACCCAAAACTGTTCTTTGGGATGCATTTGTTCAATCTTTCAGGAAGTATGCTGAACCTTTATAGATTCAAGGTCTCAATAGCTGAACCTTTATAGATTCAAGGTCTTAGTAACTCTATAATTGTATACCTTTGTGACCGGAAAACAATGCGGGTGTTTCCTCCCCAATTTACATGGAAATCTCTAGCTATGTCCATGAAATTATCATCCATGAATTTGTCAGGTATTGGGTACCCAATTAACAATATCATAATATTGAACGCAGGTTCTTTGGAGAATGCATCTTCATCCTGTAGATTATGATAAAGAAAACAGAATAGTTATGGTTCAGGAATAAGATTTTTTTGGTTACCAAATATAAATTAAACAAAAACACTTTAGTGTCAACAATTTTTTTATCTCAGAAGAAAGAACAAAGTCTATACACAAAAGTGCTCACCAAGATTTCGCTTGTGGGTGGTGTCATTTCCAAGCCAGGCGAACAGGTGAGATACTTGAGTGCATTATTTAATCTTTCCATTGAATTGCCTTTTGAAAATTCCAGAGAGGAGACTTCGCCTTCAAATCTCTTCAAGCTGAAGTTATAAAAAGACTCGCAAAGTGCCGTTTTCTCATTGCCTGCTGCTTCGTACAACCCTGCAACGTGGATGCCTTTGATGGTGCTTGCTTTTTCCTGCCACCAAGATATTGGAAGTAGATAAAGTCTGGTATGCATGATAGCACACGTAAACAGATAATTTCAAAAGTAGAGGTTGTTTTACCAGCCAAATGAGTGTTGTTGCTTTTTGCATGGAAGAGTAAGGAAACCTTATTCTGGGTGGAATTAGGCGACCGATGGCTCTCATAACTTTTTCTCTGAATCTTACTTCATCTTCATCTATCATTGAAACACCGTTTAGTTCCATTTAATATGCTGAAAATAAAATCCAAGAGGAACTACAACCCCTTTATGACTAACTGTATGCTATAATTCAAGGATTGTTTTATTGGTGACATCATCTCATATATAGGAAACATAATTTTTTTTATTGCTTACCAATCATCTAGCCAAATTGGTCAAGCTACAAATATATTTTTATTGGAAAAGTTCTATCAGCATATATATTAATAAAATAAAATAAACTAGATAGAATATGTATAAAGATTTATTATAAAATGTGTTCGATTAGTTTTTATGATACATTAAATTTAAATTAAAATATTAAAAAATTAGAAATAATTTCTTTTTATCAATTATGTGTAGGGAGGTATATTAGAGGAAGGAAGTAGCTAATAGCTAACTTCTTGAAAATAAAAGGCACAAGCACCTTTTAACTAGGATAAGGGGTATAATATTGCTAAATAAGAGGCACAAACACCTCCTAACTAGGAGGCAAGGGTATAATATTGCTAAATAAAGGACCACTTTACTTTCTCTCAAGAAAGATTTGAGTGATGAAACTTATGATCGAGTTTTTAATCTTTTCAATGTTTCACTTTCTTCTAAAGCATGCCCAAGATGAGAATCTTTTGCATCCTCCTCCTCTAGCTATTGAACCTTGTCCTTCAAATGTGGCTACTGAGTCTGGTCCTTCAGATGTAGTCAGTTCTTGATGAATAGCAAGCTGTCTGTCTTGGTTTACTGTTTAGTTAGTTTTCAATATTTGGTCTTTTTGATATATCAATGTAACTGTATAATATTATGGCTTTTTTTGTATTGTCATTGTTTAGCTCAGCCTTTGTTTTGGTTGGTTGTGGCATCTTGTCTTGCCCAACCAACAGATTGGATGTGGGGCTTTCCAATGTATAAACTATATTTTAATATTTATAAAATAGGTGATACATTCACCTTGATTGATAAAAAAAAAGTTATTAATTATTATAGTTTTAAAATTTTTTGTAGAAATTGCTATAATTAATATTAAAAAATAATAGAATTTAAATTTGCAATCAATAGAGTTACATGTCACTCCATAATTAAAAATAAATAAATGTACTTGTATCTATCTTATGGCCATAATTTAAAATTTGAGAAATTGATTTGTTGAGCATTGATAGTATCATTTAAAAAGGATGCTAGAATTTTTATGCACATCCCTAAACTTAAGTATTAATTTAGGATAGAACTATGCATACTCTTGATTTAGAAAATGTTTTAAAACATGAGCATTGATCACATTCATGTGTCATTCACATCTCCATGTTGATTTAGGGACATTTGATTTTGATTTGTGATTTCATGATAAATCTCTAGGAGATTCAAGGTGAATAGTACAACATATCTTTAGTTCTTATATGAAAAAGATAAGTTAAGGAATCCAATGATGTGTACTATTTAGGTGAATAAATAATTAACATCTTTGATTCCTCAAAATTTTATGACATACATGAAATTGCAAATGAAAATTTGAATATTAACTCTAATTTGAAAATTATATAATAACAATCTAATTAATTCATCAAATTGAAAAATTTTGGGAATCCATTCATATTTGCGAGATATTAATAATTTCATGCAATCCATCACTAAAATCAAATGACATGAATACATAGTTTGAATTTCTATGTCTAACATTTGTGTGTATAAAATATTGTTTATGGTTTTATAAAAGATATTTTTTTGTCATTTTATTTAGGGAGGATTTAATGATGCTTCCACATTTGTTTCTTTATATGTACATTAAATTTGTTATCAATGAAGATAAAATAAAAAATTACATGTGTAGGCGATTAATGAAAAACAAAAACAAGATTAAGACATAAATTTACTTCTCATTACATTAGAATTAGTTATGTTATCCATGGAGGTTATATTAAAAGGTTTGTATAAAGGTGAATGCCATTATTATGAAAAAAATTGTCATTTAGTTTTCTAGACATATTGTAGAAGGGTTCATAATTGTGTTGTAAAGAATTTTTAATGTAGGTCTTTGAAATAAGTGAACGCTACTATTTTCAATCCCCTTACAATTATCTTAAAAAATTTTAAAAGTCTTATAGCTTCTTAATATTAATTCTTTATACATTTTGGGGTATTTCCGTAATAGGTTGTGAAATATTTTCTAAAATTATGAATTTATTGCCATGTGATTTAATATTTTCATTAATTGGTTTTCCTTTATTAATTCCTTATCTAATTGGTGTATTTACTTGACATGGCATAAAGTATTTCCCAAAATCATAAACTTATTACAATGTGATCCAATATTTTTATTAATTAGTGTTCCTTTATTGTACCTTAGATTTTTATTGTACCTTTAGTTCTAATGTTTATGCTTCCTTTTCCCATGACAACTATTTTGTTATTGTTCCCTAGTTTGACTTCAAATTGAACTAATTCATCAATTTTAAAAACATCTCTCTACTCCGAGCCATATGATTACTGCAACCACTATCTAAATACCAAGCATCTTTTGTACTTTCTTCAACAATAGTACAAGTTATAAGCATGGAACCATAATCTTCATTTTCATTTTATCTTGAAAATAACACTTTTCTTATTTTGATCATACATCTTCTTCCAACATTCATAACTTTAATGACCATATTTTTTATAATAATGGAATTGGATGCTTGATTTATTGTACCTTTGAGTGTTTCCTTGTGTATAGTTGTTGCTTTTTCCTCTTCCACTTGCTTCATGGTAGTTGTAATTTCTCCTTTCTCCTTCATTATGATTATTAGTCCTACTTCTTGCAAATACTCTTCCTCCTTTGCATTAGTTGCTTCCTACGCCCCTTCTATAGCTTGGAGATGCTCCTTACTAAAATTATCCTCTTTTGTTTTTGTCCTTGATTGATACTTGTGATTTGAATGCTTGTTCTAGGAAGGAATTAGTTGTTTGATTAGCCTTTTCTCATGAGTTTGTAGTGAACCCATTAATTCATCTAGAGATAACTACGAAAAATACTTTGATTCTTCAATAGCAATAACAATGGGGCCAAATCTTACTAGTAGACTCCTTAATATCTTCTTCACTAGTCTTAGATCATCAATATTTTATTCATTCATTCTAATTTGATTGACAACACCTATTACATGAATTAAGGATTCACTCATGGATTCAAAATCTCTCATCTGTAAATTTTTGAACTCCCTTATCAACATTTGCAGTCACACTAATATCACTTTCCTAGTATCTTGATAAGAATTTTATAGGGTCTGCTTGCTTTGAATGAGTTGTTGCTAAACAATCCTTGGAAAAATAAACTCATCAATTGCTTGTGTTATGAAGAATAGGGCCTTTTATTCTTCTTGCAACTTTCCTTCAATAAATCCTTTTGAGATTGAGTGAGAGCATTATATGTTACTTGATCTTGGGGTACTAAATACCCATTTTCTACTGAGTCCTAAATCTTATGTGATCCAAATAGAATCTTCATATGTATGTACTTCAGTACTCATAATTCTAGCCATTATTCAATGTGGAAGTGACAGTTGTGTGAGACTGCTACTCACATTGGCCATTGTAAATCTACTCTAAGAAGTTCAAGTCATTTTCTTGACAACTTCCTTGGATATCAATTTAATGGAACGAGGAGAGGCCCAAGAGTGTGTGAAAGCACAAAAAAAAGTTGTAATATTGTAGTATATAGATAATAAAGCATACACACACAAAATAAAATACACACAAAACAACAATTTTTATTGATGAAAACGTTGTAGCATAAAGGCGTTACTTCTCTTCATCCTCATCTATTGATGGTGCCACCCTCAAAGGATGCCTTGTTTCTCCCCTACTACAGGCAATCGTATAGAAGTTCACACTACTTCTATGGCCCACACCTAAATAAATAGTTGTTACAAGTGACTTAAAATAGTCAAAGACCTTGTTGCAGGCTATTTTTCCTCATAGACTTCTCTTACTATTGTTGTAGGTGGATGAAACTAATCCACACACTTTGTCCTTTTGCTATAAGTTAAAGGCAAGGTTTTCGATAGCCCTGCAGTCACCCAAAACACTCTTCTTGACCCACACCTTACACTTTGGTTGTTGTAGGCAAACTCAACCCAACACCATGCTCAACCCTATTGCTGCAAGCAACAATAATACACACCAACATACACATATACATACATATGGTTTTCCAGTTCATGAAAATAATCCAACACATAAACATAGTTCCTCATATGGGTCAAGGTGAGTCTAATCAAAAAAATCTAATCAGCTCATAAAATATAGATTACATGCATACAAGGGTAAATAAGGGAAAACATATTAAAATAAAGATTTCTTCTTATAATAACATTGAAATAACACTATATATTCGTCATTACTTTTATTAGTTTACATAGGTTTGGTCTAATGCCCAATCTCAAACAAAACTCCTATTTAGCTCATTGTACTAACACAAGTGGAAAAGAAACAACCATACTCATGTATAACTCAAATCCATACATTTAGGGACATATGTAAGGCATAATAAAATGCATACCAAAACTCATAATTTATCTTATTCAATTTCATTTTCAACCACATACAAACTACAATCTATAGTAACGACAAACTAAGGGCCTTTTCATGGCCTTTCATCCTTCTCACTGCCCCTCGAATGTATTGACTTCACACTTAGAACTTGCAAACAAAACAAATCTCTGGTTTCTCTGTAAACCCCCAAGCACTAAAATTTTCTTCCATGCTTTCCAATCTACTCTCAACACTTCACACTCAGAACCTTCATCAAGTGGCCACCTCTCAAGGAGGCATTGAGTCTTCCTTCTTTGGCTGCACCTCCCTCTCCTCTATTTCTTGATTATCTATCCCTTCCCAACCTTAGAGAGGCGTTCGAACCCCCCTCTCCAATATGGCGTTATATTTCTTTTCAAGCACCCAAAACTCCTCCTACGCACTTCCTCCACTTTCTACACTGCCATAGAATCCCTTCAAAAATAATGATTTTCCATGCCTCTAATGAGGCATTTCAGATGCTCCAAATAGGCTACTCCTCTTTTGTTGTCTCAGTGCTGCCAATCTGCCACCTAACCTCTTCAAAGTGTGGCATTTCCTCATCTAACTTTGGCGGCCCCACAATCTTTTGATTGAATGCATTTTACTAATTTTGCAACCTCCACATGAGGTATTAAACTTTTGCCATGATTATTCCTTCTACTTGTTAAATTTTAGCTAAACCTGTGAAAACTAGGAATACTGGTAGAGCAGCAAATTACATGATTGCACAAATTAATTGAGATGAAAGATAAACTGTGAATAATAATAATAATTAATTAACTTAAGAATTTACACATATATAGCCTCCATAGGAGAGAAATCCCAAGAGGAATTACGTGAGATCTCCTTGGTTAGCTTAAGTTAGAAGCATGCAACTTCATTCGTTATCTACAGATTGCGTAGAAGATTAACTGATCTAAACTGCCGTCATTAACAAAAAACTATTCATCATTAATGGAGAGAAAACTAATGCTAACACCCCCCTTAAGTCTAACTAAGGAGACAAAATCCTAAAGAAAGATATGGGCCCTGGCAACAAAGATTGATGAGGTACCCAAATACAAAGAGGAAGGAGAAAACCCAGTGAGAAAAACTCCTAACCATTTATTCAAACTAAAGAAGAAAGCTGCAACTCCCATGAAGAACTACAAATAAAACCACACTACAATAGGATTATATCACTCATAGAAACCACTACACATTTTTCATTCCTCAAACGGATGAACATACAAGTACATGGTCTCTGAATACAAAAACTGATTGTCTGAAGATAGGAAGATATGATTCTATAAAGATGTGCTCCAAAGAACTGCATAGATTCCCTTTGGTTGGGATGATGTCATTGTTTATCCAATGCTCAGTATTGTCCTGCTAGAAAGAATCTCCAGAAGCACTCGAGGATGCGACTTTGGAATCTCATATAGATCAGAACTTAGAACAGAAGAACACTTTTGGCTTCCATAGGAGGAAAAGTTGCAAAGCTCTGGTAGTTTATTGGCAACTTTTATCATAAGTTTGTTTATCCACAACCAAATTGAAAGAAACCTATACTAGACACTTTAAGTAGAAACCCCCTATGGAACTTTATATAAGTTTGATTTTTACAAAGCCCTAAATTTTCCTAGATCTTTATCATGCAGTGCTTGCAAAGCACATACAATTTTTAAAGAAATAATAGGGAAGAAAGCAAGGAGCATGCAAAGAAAAAATTAGAGGAAGGAACATGCAAGCATCTAGAAACAAAGGTTTACATCTACCTCCATTGTGGTGAAAATCTTCACAAAAATCTACCTGCAAGAACAACTCACTTGCAAAAGACAGATTAATCATGCCATTAGCAGATCACTCTTAAACATGCAATAAATTCACACAATATACAAATGAATATGCACTTGTACCACACTTAACTCTGATACCATGTTAAATTTTAGCTAAACCTGTGAAAACCAAGAATACTGGTAGAATAGCAAATTACATGATTGCACAAATTAATTGAGATGAAAGATAAACTTTGAATAATAATAATTAATTAACTTAAGAATTTACACATATATAGCCTCCGTAGGAGAGCAATCCCAAGTGGAATTGTGTGAGATCTCCTTGGTTATCTTAAGTTATCTTAAGTTAAAAGCATGCAACTCCATTCATTATCTGCACATCACGTAGAAGATTAACTGATCTAAACTGTCGTCATTAACGGAGAGAAAACTAATGCTAACATTACCCGGGTGCTTAGAGTCCTCAAGTTGGGATTTCCTTCCTAGAAAATCATTAAAATCCACCTCCTTTCTATTGTTTGAGGTGTTTCCTCATTGGCATAGGATCTGCCAACCAACCTGGCACCAATATGAGTTGTCATAGGCATTTCAAAAATATAAAAAACCTACCTATGAGGAAGGCGTTACCATGCTACCAAACAGAATATAATATTAAATGTTTTATTGTGCCTCATATCATCTTCAGAAACCTGCACCATCCACTAAGTTATTTATTTTTTTGGTTCGATGCTCCTGCATCATTACTATCTCACGCCTCCTTTTTGTGGTTCTTTCTTCCCTGCTATATGCCTTTTCTTTTTCCACCTCTTCACTTTTGGTTCACAAGCTTCTCCTTCTCTCTCTTTTCTTATCACCATATGGTCCTTTTTCTAGTTATTTCTCCTTTCTTTCTCTACACTTTTTTGCCTTCCACCTGTGACTCTTCTCTCTTGTTTGCTTCACCTGCATCTTCTTCATACATCCAAAACCTATCAATCCTACTATTCTAGAATGTTCCAAACTTTTCCCCTCTTCCAAAGTATCCAAAATCTGACTCAAACTAGGTCTCTTCAATGCTTCCCTACCATCATCAGTTTTCCCTCTCAAATTTGGCACTCAAATCTTCAATTTTGGCACCAAAATAAATGTAGTAATGGTTGGAGCAGCCTAGTCAAGTGTTTGAAATAACCTAACCCTACATACTTTCTCTTGTTTGTGAATAAATGCAGATTGATGTTGGATGGGTGGCTCCTTCTCTTCCTCCAACAAATGGTCATAAGCAATATTCAAGATTAAATAGGCATAGGTAGAAAATAATCACAACACAAGGGGACTTTGCCGATGCCCCTCCTCATACTCCCAAGGTTACAAAAAAATGTGAGCTCCTCGTTATAGCCAAAATTGTATATTGTTGTAGGTCAGCAACCTTGTTAGTGCAAGTTAGAAACCTGTGGTTGCAAGCTAGAATGTATGTTGTTGTAAGTCTGAATGTCTATTGCTGCAAGTTTGAATCCTTGTAAACTTGTAGCAGAACTCCCATATCTTTCTTCCACCTTCATGGCTTCAATACAAGCCATTTCTTCTCCTCATCCTCCTGCTCAATATGCAACTAAAACTCCTTCATATACCAAGCATACTTTTTATCCTCCATGATCATTAATTGCCTTTTTCTCCTCTAAAACTCCTTCATATACCAAGCATACTTTTTATCCTCCATGATCATTAATCACCTTTTTCTCCTCTGCGGTATGTATAAAATAGACACCTCATCATAAATGGCTTCACCTTCAGGTAAAAGATTAAACTCCTTTCCTCTACCTCTATTTATAACACACTTCTACCCCAATATATAACTATCATGTGGCTTCTAAACAAGTTTGCCACTCCCCAATTTTTCCTCCTTTTGTTATAGCCCACTAAACATCTCCACATCTTGTAAATCTATGTTGATCATTTCCTCATCATCATCTAATAACTCACTTGTTGATGCTATAATGGCACTTTTAGCATGAATCTTTACCTCATGCTGGATTCCTAAGGACACATTTTCCTTCTCACTTTCATTCACTACCTTTTCTTGTACGTACTTCTTCCCCACATCTCCATTTGACACTCTATGCCAAATCTCTTGGTCCTGGGTTCTAAAGTAATCTCCTGGACTTAATTATGGATGCATTATAAACTCAAACAACCTATCCATTAGCTCTCATTTCTCATCATCAATATTTGTTACACCATTAAACCCATTAGTGTCCTCCAAATTGAGCATCCATTGTTCAATTTGTGTCCTTAAAATTATTGACTCTTCATGGTTCTTCTCTTTGTATTCTTCTACATGTAGGCTTTCCATTATCAAACTGACAACTTGCATCTCCATTTTATCCTTTTCCAAATTCTCATCCGCACATGTCTCCATCAAATCCTTCACATTGGAAGGTTCATTGTTACCATCACCTATCATGTCTTCTTGCAACATCATACTGTTGCCACAATCTACCTTTACTTGCAACATTCCTTTGCTGTCATAAACTATTGCTACTTGTAGCACCTCACATGCAACATCATGTATTATCTCCTCCCTTACCTCCATGCCTAGAAACTCTTCATTTCTTGCCTCTACTTGCATCATCTCTCTAGTTGTTCTATTCACTCCCCTTAGCTGCATCCATTGCCAACACCAAATTACCATCACTCGTTGCTCCAACTTCCAGCACTATATTGGCTCCACTATCAACATGCGTACCTACACAATTAACTTCTTTTGTTGTAGGTACTTGCAACATCTCTAGAATTGCCTCAACTCTTCTTGTAGCTTAATGTCTGTGCCTTTCCTCTGCTACAATTACTTGCAACTTCTTCCATGTATCATCCTCCTTGCACTAATTTGCAATGACTTGTGTGTAGTACCCTTCCTACACTCTCTTGCTGCACTCACTTGCAGCACTTGAACCACCTCTACTTGCAGCTCCTTGGTGACCTCGTCTATCACCCTTGAAGCCTCACACATAGACTGCTCCTTTACTGCACTTACTTGCAACACTTTGGGAGCCCTCTCACTCCCACTTGCATCCTCTTGTCTACATTCCTTCATCATACCTTTCTCATGGCACCTTTGTTTACCTCCGAGCAAGTGGCAAGCTTTCTTGGCTGATACTATCTTCTAGTGGCATTTCTTTAGCTGCTACCTCCTCTTCATCATCAAGCATCTCTCCAACCTTGAGTGCACACACAAGCACCTCCATGCCTTCCTCTTCTTGGCATGCCTCTCTTGCAGCCTCATCCTCTATTATGAGGATATCTTCATCCCATTCTTCATCACTATTGTCCTCTAAATCTACAAACACAAATTCTTTTTCAAAAACATAGGGTATATCCTTGCCCTTTCTACTTTTCTCTGCTATGGTTGTATTCTTAGCCATTTGCAACTTATGGGTTGCATCTTCCTCCTTCATAATTGTACCAATCTTTTGCAGCACGCAGGTTGCATCCTCTTCCTTGTCCTCATCCATAAGGACTCTCTCCTCTGCCTCACTATCTATGGGGTCTTCCTTGGGCTGCCCATGACCCATCTTTTTTTTCATGGGCCACTCACATGGCATCTCTACTTATGCCTTGCCTATCAAGGAAATCTCTTCTATCTTCTTTTGTTGTCTTTCAATTTTCCCCTTTGTCCCCTTAGGTGGGACAACTCGTGCATGTCCATGTCTTCTTCTTCCTTCACTCTCCAAGGCTTCCAATCTTTCCTCAGTCTCCCTCAAGGCATTTTTCATAGCCTCAAGCTTTTCCTTTATACTAATTGCATCCTCACTGTAACTATCCTCTCTTTCAAGAGCATGACCTCTTCTTTTTCCACCTTCGATGATGTCCATCCTCTTTTGTGCTTCCCTTATATCTTTCATCACTTCATCAATCTTACCTACATCTTTTGCTACTATAGCAGACTCTTCTACCCTTCTTGGTGGTATTTTGTTAGCCTAACTCACTCCTTATAACTGTAACTCCCTTAGTTGCAACCTTCTTTGTTACAAGAACACACACACTTAGTTCTCTACATGAACCATCACTTTGCTAGACTCCAACAAATTTTAAACTTCATAATGCTCCTTTTCCCAGAGCTGTAGTTGTGCTCTAATACCATGTTGATGGCACCACCCTTAGGGGATGCCTTGTTTCTCCCCTACTGTAGGTAGTCTTGTAGTAGTTCACACTATTTCTATGGACCACACCTAAACAAGAAATTGTTGTAGGTGACTTAAAATAGTCAAAGCCCTTGCTACAGGTTGTTTCTTCTCACATAGTCTCCTCTTACTATTGTTGCAGGTGGTTGAAACTAACCCACACACTTTGTCTCGGATAAATACAAGGTTGTCGGTAGCCCTGCAATCACCCAACACACTCTTCTTGACCAACACCTTATACTTTGGTTGCTGTAGGCAACCTCAACCTAACACCATGCTCAGCCCTATTCTTGTAGGCAACAATAATACAAACCAACATACACACATATACATATCTATATGGTTTTCAAGTTCATGAAAATAATTCAACACATAAACATAGTTCCCCATATGGGTCAAGGTGAGTCTGATCACACAAATATAATCAACTCATAAAATATAGATTACATGCATATAAGACAAATCAGGGAAAACCACATTAAAATAAAGATTTCATCTTTTATTAATGTTTAAATAACACTATACATTCATCATTCCTTTGGTTAGCCTACATAGGCTTGGTTCTTATGCCCAATCTCAAACAAAACTCCTATTTGGCTTACTATACTATCTCACGTCTCCCTTTTGTGGTTCTTTCTTCCTTGCTATGCTTTTTCTTTTTCCATCTCTTCACTTCTGGTTAACAACCTTCTCCTTCTCTCTTTTCTTACCACCATATGGTCCTTTTTCTAGTTATTTCTCCTTCTTTCTCTACACTTTTTTGCCTTCTACCTGCAGCTCTTCTCTCTTGCTTCCTTCCCTTGCATCTTCTTTGTACATCCAAAACTTGTCAATCCTGCTATTCTAGTCTTCCAAACTATCCAAAATCTAGCTCAAACTAGGTCTCTTCAATGTTGCCCTACCATCATCAGTTTTCCCTCTCAAATCTGGTGCTCAAATATTTAAGTTGGGTGCGAAAATAAATGCAGTAATGGTTTGAGTGGCAGTGTCTATGGGGCCTTCAAGATGCACCGATGGTGCCATAGACGTTGCCATGCCTATCATACATTTCCCATGGTTCACATACTCTACTGCGCACAATTTCGCACATCAATATTTAAATGTACGTCAGTTTCAATATCCTCTGCCGTTGTCAGTTGTCAGTACTGCCTTCTCTATCATTTTTTTTTAATGAAAATTATTAGCACTAGACAACGTATGTGCACCTCGAGCTCTATGGAATGCATTCCAATTGAATCTGGACCTTTTGTGTAACTTTAAGGAGTTTTTTTTAAAAAACTTTTTAAGCTATTTATTATTAACTTTTAAACTATATAATATTTAATGTTTTAATAATTATTAAAAGTGTATTACTATTAATTACTAAATAATTATATTATAGTTAAATTATTATATATTATATTAGTGAAATTAATTAAAAACAATATTTTTATAAATATTTATTAATTTATAATGAAAAATAAATATTTTAGTTATAATTATTTCCTTCTCTTCTTCATTCTTAAATTTTTGGTTCAAAACTTGTTTCATTAGTTGCCTGAGTTTTCAACCTTCCAAAAACATTCATACAGAATTTTTTCATTATCAACATCAAATCAGCAATTAGGTGTTTTTATATGTTGAATCCTTCATTTTTTGTGTAGTGTATTAAATTATATGATTATAATCTTTTATTCAATTTGCATTCATACATTTTTTTTCATTATCAACATCAAATCAGCAATTAGGTGTTTTTATATGTCGAATCCTTCATTTTTGTGTAGTGTATTAAATTATATGATTATAATCTTTTATTCAATTTGCCTAGTTTAAATTAATACATCTATTCATAATATATGGTCTATTATAATTATTTATTTTTTTTTTTTTTTAAATGCCCCTAGTAACACCTTGCGAGCTTACCACGCCCTCATCAGCGACTATAATTATTTATTTTAACTATATGTGGTCTACTATAATTATTATTTTAACTATATGTGGTTACCATAGTTATAATAGACCATATATAGCTAAAATAATAATAATGATTTGTGAAAGTAATTTTGATCCTTTAATTTCTTGTAAAAAATAATCTTGATGCTTTGCTTCTTCCCATTCACAATCTCTTTTTTCAACAAACTAAACTATTTTCCTTATAAATGTTTTACCTTTCTTCTAGTGGCTACCTGTTCCTATACACTACTCCTACACTAATCCTGATAGGGAATTTACCCACGCAAAAGCAATCCTAAAAAAATACATTGACTCTTTTTTATTGTTTCAAAATTCTCTTTTTCATTGCATTGGTTTTTTAAAAGATATTTTATTAAAGGCTTTTTAATATAATATTATAATAATAATGTAAATATAATATTATAATAAATTTATGATAATATAATAATTATAATAAATAGATAATAATAATTTTATTCTATATTATTATAGCTAACTTTATTATATTTTTTTATTACATAGTTAAGGTTTATAGCTAATATTTTATTTTATTCTTATTAATTGTAATATTAAAATAATAAAATCATAATTATAATATAATAATAATAATAATAAATAGAAATAACATAAGATAGTATAATAATAATTATATTATACTTATATAATTAATATTATATAAGTATAATATAATACTAAATATTAAATAGTAAATAAGGGTTTAGGGTTTTAGGGATGCAGCAGTTAGATGGACATGCCATCCTGATGGTTGCATAGCCAGTTCCTATAAGGAATATAGTCTATGAATAGATGAATTAAATGCATAATATGTTTGTATTATATACTATCTAAAGTACGCGGAGAGATATCTTTTTGAGGCACCTATTTTTATTCAATTTACCTCACATAGGTGGAATAGGCACGTGGAGAAGATATCTCTCGGCATACTTTAGATATATTTTACTTTCTAATTCTGTCGGTAATTCTAACCATAATTGTAACAACTATTTTATGTAGTGGGCACAATAGTTCAGTCATGACAGCTTAACCCATAAATGTGGAGGTACACAAATACTAAACGTTGTAATTGTTTTAGTTTTGGAAAAAAAACTTATATTTTCAAATATATCCTAAAAACAAATTTTTAAATAACTCTTAATTTAATATAAAGCTCCCTGTTTAATTAAATAATACTTGCTAATTTTTTATATTCTTATATTTAAAATTTGTAAATAAAACAATTATGTCCACATCTAATCAATTAGCTATTTAATAGGATTTGATTTCACACAAGTGAAATTAAATAATAGTTAATTAACTTAGCACATTCCCAAAGAATCGCTCTTCCAAGGAGTTGATTTCACAAAACTAAATAAATGAATCTTAAAATAAATAAACAAAAATTTATTCACATATTTTCTAGAACAACTTAAATAATAATTTAAAATAAATTAACATCACATCACACATAGGTTTAAAATAATAATTTAAAATATATGGTCTACTATAATTATTATTATTATTATTATTATTATTATTATTTTTTAAAAACAAAGGGGTAAAAACTTTATTAGAAATCAGAAAAGAGCATTACAATAATAACTAAGGGACCCAGCCCCAGAAAACAAGGTGAAAACCCCACAGCATAAACAACATCAACTATCCTCATGTATCCTCCTATCCTCCTCCAAGAACCGGTCTAAATCTAGATGCAGCTCAGGGTTAACCTGATCCCAATCCTCAACTTTCCAACCACTATCATGCTCAGAGGCCTATTTGGCCAAGCAGTCGGCAACTCGATTCCACTCCCTTGGGATGTGAACAAAGGATGCCTCCTCCAACCGAGAACTAACTTGAAGAATCCGCTGAACCACCGAAGCCAACTGCCAATTAATATCAGATATCTTTCGCTCATTCAAGAGATTAATCAAAATCTGTGAATCAGCTTCACATATAACTTTTCTCCAGCCCAAAGCAAGGGCCCTCTCAATAGCATGCAAAATTGCCAGACCCTCCATGAAGTTAACAGTCTTCACCCCCTCATGTATAGAGAACAAAAAAATCACCGACCCAGCTGAGTCCCTACCAACTCCACCAATTCCAGCAGGCCCAGGATTGCCCCTAGAAGAACCGTCAGTATTGATCTTTAAAAATCCATTGGGAGGAAGTAACCACCTTCCAACCTGTTGAACCCTCTTTTTTCCATGCCTACAGTTCCTGGAACTGACAAAAGAAGAATGAATTTCTTGAAGACCCAGTCTGGCCACCAACTCATCATCACCTCTCTCCAAGGGGAAAATCAAATCACAATTAGCTGAAACTGACTCCTGCACCATTCCTAGCATACGCAGCCAAACTTGCCGACCCACCAACTTCTGATCACAAAAAATTCGGCAGTTCCGCTCCAGCCAAATCTGCCAAAGCAGAAAGGTAGGACCCACGAACCAAACTTCCTGCAAAAAGGAAGCCCTAGAAGGAGGTCTTCCCATACTATCCCAGAATTCAACCAAAGAGCACGCATGAATACAAGGAAGCTTCCATACCTCCCACCACCAATGCCAAAGCTGCACAACAAAGGGGCACCGAAAGAACAAATGCGAAGAATCCTCTTCTGCTCCCCCACACAAAACACAAATTGAAGGTCCTTGAAATCCCCGTTTACGAATGTTATCCCAGGTCAAACACCTATTCCAAGCCAAAGTCCAAACAAAGCAATTGCATTTAGGCCACGAGAGTTTATTCCACACCCTTTTCCACCAATGAACCTCTACCCCAGTTAGCTTCTGAGCCAATAACACCTGATAACCAGAAGCAACAGAGTAAACCCCCTTAGGATTATGGGCCCAAGCAAGAATATCCTCTTCTAGAAGAGAACTACAACTCCTACTATGAAGAATCTTGTGAAGCTCAGCACTATCTTCCACAAGTCCCAAATCTGGCCACACTGCGGGATCCTTCCAATGAGCTACCTCCAACTGACCAAAAGAAGCAACAGACTTGAAGTCAGTCACCCTAGCCCAGCCAGCCTCGAGAAATCTTTGGCACAAAGGAAGAAGGTTGGGGAACTGAGAAGTAAGTGGAGGGAATCCATCCCAAGAATCTGACCAGAAGAGAGCTTCAGTTCCCCGTCTACAAATCCAAAATAAACCTTCCTTGATAAGCTTAGCACCCTTTTGAAGAGGATTCCAAATCACTAAACCTTTCCCCTCAAGAGGGTAACGAGGGAGATCCTGCCGTGGAATCCCCGGGAAATACTTATGAGATAATATCCTAGCCCATGGCTGATCCAGTTCCACACACCATCTCCAAAATAGCTTAGCAGCCACAGCCACTCCAGATAACGCAGACTGTCGAAGACCAAGACCACCAAATTGCTTTGGGCTACACACAACATCCCACCTGACCAGGCTCCACTTGGAGGATGACAAACTTCCCGCCCATAAGAACTGCCTCGCAAGAGAATCCAACTCCCTCAGAAAACCCATTGGAGCCACCTGAAGCATACATCGGTAGGTAGGGAGAGCCTGCACCACTGACTTGAGAAGCTGAACCCGCCCCGCAAAAGACAACCATCTGTGGGTCCAATGATTAACTTTTGCATGGAGTTTATCAATAATATTCTGCCAAGAACCCTTGGGAAGAGGGTGAACAAAAATTGGGAAACCCAGATACGTTAAAGGGAGAACCCCTATCTGAAACCTCAAGATATTAGCAATTCTTCTCTGAATGGGGGTCGGCGTATTGAAGAAGAATATGGATGACTTCTCCTCATTAATCAATTGTCCTGAAGCAACAAGATATATGTCCAACACCTACCTCAAGTTAGTAGCTTCCCTAACAGTAGCCATCCCCATCAAGGCAGTATCATCAACAAACTGTAAATGAGATTGCGGAGGCAAGTCTCCACCCCATCGCCAACCCTGAATGGTGCCAAGCTCCACCCTTCTTTTCAACAAACGTCCAAGGCCTTCCACAAGAAGCAGAAAAAGATACGGAGAAAGAGGATCCCCTTGGCGCAAGCCCCTTGAGGCACAAAAAAGTTCAGAATGATCTCCATTTATCAAAACTGAGAAGGAAACAGACGTGACACAGCTCATGACCCATTGGATCCACTCCTCACCAAATCCAAAAGAAACAAGGATCTTCTGCAAAAAAGACCATCTAACCCTGTCATAAGCCTTAGCCATATCTAGCTTAATGAACATAGCCTTCTCATGGGAGTTGTCCATGGAGTGGATGGTCTCCGTAGCAATGACAACCCCGTCAAGAATCTGTCGACCTGCCACAAATCCACTCTGTTCCTCTGAAATCAGCACTTTAAGCCACTTCTTCAATCTCTCAGCCAATAACTTAGAAATGATTTTGTAAGCCACATTGCAAAGAGAGATAGGCCGGAACTGAGATAACCTATCAGCCCCTTCACACTTGGGTATGAGAGCAAGGAAGGTGGAATTCAGAGCACGAAGCATCTGCTTATTCCTCTGGGACTCAAGGACAACCGCCAGAAGATCCAACTTTATGATATCCCTGAATTCCTGAAAAAATTCAATTGGGAAACCATCGGGACTAGGAGCTTTACCCTTCTTCATCTGAAACACAATCCCCTCCAGCTCATCAAGAGAGATATCTTTCATCAGATACTCATTCACCTCCCTGGAGACCAACTGAGGAATACAAGAAAGAACCTATGCTTCCTCAACAGAGCCCCCTCGAGAATCCTCCCTAAATAAAGTAGCAAAATACTGAGATGCCTCAGCAGAGATTTCCTGAAATGAGGCAAGACGTTCACCCCTATCATTCACCAAAAAAGGAATGGAATTACCATACCTCCTATCCTTCACAGAATTGAAGAAGAAGGCGGTGTTTTTATCACCTTCCTGTAACCATTCAACCCGGGCCTTTTGCTTCCAATAGATTTCTTCCCGCAATTCAAATTCCTCAACCACTTTCAAAGTCTTAGCCTCCTCCCTTAGAAGATCCCTAGAGGCCCCATTCTCACGAATCAACTGCGTAATATTATTCAACTCCTCTTGGGCAGCAACCTTAGCATGAAAGATATTACCAAAACATCGCCGATTCCACCTTTTAAGCTGATATTTGACAAACTGAAGAAGCTTGGAGAATGTGTACATTGCCGTACCAAAAGTTGGTCTACCAATCCGCCACCACTCAGCCACAAGTTCATGAAGAGTAGGATCCCGTAACCACATAATCTGGAACTTGAATGAGGGAGAACGAGGCCTCCGAGCAGAGATAATGCTAAGCTTAATAGGCCAATGATCAGAGCCTCTCCAATCAAGAATTTCAGATCGAGTGGACCATAAGTCTCCAACCCAATAACAGGAAACCAAGAATCGATCAAGCCTCTCAGCAACACAACTCTCACCAATTCTCCTATTATTCCAAGTGAAGCAACCATTACTTGGCAGAACATCAATAAGATTTAATTTAGAAATGCTATCTCTGAATAACAGAGTAGAAGGCTCCAACCTAGGAATACCACCTCTTTTCTCAGACAACTCCACAATAGCATTAAAATCGCCAGCCATAACCCACGGATGGTAAGGAGCTAAGCTACGAACAAAACGAAGATGGGACCAAAGAAGTTGTTTACCTGAAAACTCAACAGGAGCATACACATTAGAAAGGAGAATACACTCACCAGTCTCATACCAAGAGGCGACTAGGGATATAGAGGATCTAGAGGACATCCACCAAAGAGGGAAAATCTTCCGAGGGTTCCAAAAACAAGCCACCCCTCCAGAAGCACCAAGAGCCCCCATACACTGGCATTCACCATATTTCCACAACTTAGGAGCCATGGCCAACATATTATCTACAGATAATTTAGTCTCCTGAAGAAAAAGAACATCCGGAGAATGATTCCTAACCAAATCACGAACAGCTTTTTGTTGAGGGCCACTGTTCAAGCCCCTTACATTCCATGAGAGAACAATCATTTCTGGGGGCATGAAAAATGTGAATCCAGAGTCTTAACTGACCCTGACTCCACCAAAGTTTCCCCAGTTAATTTAATCTTCTCCATATCCTTCTTCCTTCCCAACTTGGAAGTCCTGTCACTAATCCCTTTCTTCAGTTCAATTTGCTGAATACCCAAAAGAGGGGAGGCCAAAGAGCTCTTCCCCACATTCTTGCCTCCTTTCAGGGGCAATGGGGAACCACCTCCACCACTCTTCGAAGCTCCAATAGAAGATTCTTGTTCAGTCTGGACAATCAATTGTTGATCCGTATCCATCTCCCCAACCCCAATCTCTTGCACAACCTGCATGGCCTCCAATGGTGGCCCATCCTGTCCTATACCCAAAGTTCCCTGATCCAAGTTCAGCAACCCCGGATTCACTTCCCCCTGGCTGAGATCATCCAGCACCTCAAACCTATTAAAAGTTTCATCAACCTGCCTCTCCCTCAAGGTCCGCTTCTGGCCCCGATTCCTATTGCGAGCCTTGACAGGGACATATCCATCATCTCCATTACCATCACCCGGAATAGGCTCCTTACCATTATCATCCCTAGGTGGATTACGAGAAGGCTGAGAAGGTTGGGGCACCACAGGGTTAGCCCTAGGGCACCTACGCTGCAAGTGACCATATTCATGACAAAGACGACACCGAAAAGGTAGGGTTTCATAATCTAGCTGTTGCACCCAAGTATATGATCCAGCACTCACTTCAATAGAATCTGGTAGTGGCTTGCTTAAATCAATTTTTACACAGATACGAGCAAAAGTCATTACCTTTTTATACTGTGTCTGTTGTGAAGACCCAACAGGTTTACCGAGCATTGAAGCCACCAAATGCAACACGTCATCCCGCCAACACTCCACTGGAAACCACGGCAGCCGAACCCAAACTGGGATCCGACTTGGTAGTGCCTCAGTCAGGTTGAAGCCAGCATGCCATGGCTTGATAAACAAACCCACCTGGTTATAAAAATAGGGGCCACCCTCGAAGACTTTATTCTGATCTGCCATGCAATCAAAAGAGACCATAAAAAAGTTGTTCGCAAGGAGCCTAATCTCCATCTCCCCCTCTGGCATCCAAGTCCGCTGAGCCCAAGATTCCAAAAATTGCAGCGAGACTCTCAAACCCATGAACTTGCAATAAAAAGAGTGCCTTGAATAGTATTCAATATCATCTGCAAGCATTTCCATCGGGATAATCAACTTCGGTCGCTCTTTGCATCTTTCTAAACACCCATTAATCTTTGTTATTCAGGAACCACTAACCGATCCTAGATCATTCATCTCTATCTCTGAAGAAAATAGCGTATTATCAAAAACATTCACTCCATGCGCCGGAGGCTTCGAACCAACTGCTGATCGGAAATCCAATTTGGGGCTAGCCCCAGATGTTTCCCCACCCTGCATAGCAAAAAACAAGAACCCCAACAGGCATGCAAACCCCCAGGACACGTTTGCAAGAAATGGAAAAAGACAAAACCCCAAGGGAAGGATCAAAACCCTTCCACCCACAAGCCACCCAAACGGCAGCAAGAAGGCCTCCAGAAAAGAAAAAAACCCACCACCACCACCCCGAAAGCTTCAAAAAACCCCCCCACAACGCAGAAGCGAGCAACACATAGAGAACGAGCTAGGGCACGGTCGCCCTAGCTCGGCTTGCAGAGCACGCGAACGCCATCTTATAATTATTTATTTTAACTATATGTGGTTACCATAGTTATAGTAGACCATATATAGTAAAAATAATAATAATAATAATTTGTGAAAGTAATTTTGATTCTTTAATTTCTTGTAAAAAATAATCTTGATGTTTTACTTCTTCCCATTCACAATCTCTTTTTTCAAGAAATTAAACTATTTTCCTAAGTAACTTATTGTGTGATTAGTGTCCATATCAATTTAGAAAATTAGTTTTAGTTTTGATCTTCACTCTTTTTATTTCCTTCCAGGTAATTTGTGCAAGTGAGTAGGTCGTGATTTTTATAAATAAACCCAAAACTTTTAAATTTTAAATTAAAAAATATTTAGGGCCAACCTAGCCCTTCCAATTAATTTTTAAAGGTCAATTTGAAGCACAAAACATTTCACTTGCCACCTCTAAAGTTGTTGTATTTAAGACTGACCCTAATCAATTTTTACACTTCCAATCATCTAGCACCTAAACATCTAAAACCCATTTAAAAAATATTCATTTATATAATCAAAACCACAATTATTACTTTTTATGTTTAAATACAATTATTTTATATCAAATTAATATATTATTATTTATTAATTAAAATTTTAAAATTTTAATTAAAAATAATACTTATTTTTTAGGGTAATTTTGAAATACAATTATAATTATATCAAATTAATATATTATTATTTATTATTTAAATTAATATATTCTTGATCAGATAATAAGTTAAATGAGTATAGATATTTTAAATACATCTATCTAAAAAATGCTAAAAGTCATTTTATTTATTTAAGAGTTATTTTAGAACTAGTGTGTGTGGACACATAATTTTAATTTGCTTAAAAATTTACTTAAGAGTTATTTTACTTATTACGTACATTTATGGACACTTAAATTTTAATTTACTTGAGAGTTATTTTATTTCATTGTAAATGTTTTACCCTTCTTCTAGGGACACTAATCACACAATAAGTTATTTAGGAAAATAGTTTAATTTCTTGAAAAAAGAGATTGTCAATGGAAAGAAGTAAAGCATCAAGATTATTTTTTTCAAGAAATTAAAGAATCAAAATTACTTTCACAAATTATTATTATTATTTTAGCTATATATGGTCTATTATAACTATGGTAACCAAATATAGTTAAAATAATAATTATAGTAGACTATATATTATGAATAGATGTATTAATTTAAACTAGGCAAATTGAATAAAATATTATAATCATATAATTTAATACACTACAAAAACTCTTCATGTATAAATGAAGGATTCAACATATAAAAACACCTAATTGCTAATTTGATGTTGATAATGAAAAAAATCATGTATGAATGCTTTTGGAATGTTGAAAACTCATGCCAACAAATGAAACAAGTTTTAAACCAAAAATTTAAGAGTGAAGAAGAGAAGGAAATAATTATAACTAAAATATTTATTTTTCATTATAAATTAATAAATAATTATAAAAATTTTATTTTTAATTAATCACTAATATAATATATAATAATTTAACTATAATATAATTATATAATAATTAATAGTAATACACTTTTAATAATTAGTAAAACATTAAATATTATATAGTTTAAAAGTTAATAATAAATAGCTTAAAAAGTTTTTAAAAAAACTCCTTAAAGTTACGCAAATATTGATGTGCAAAACCGTATGCAGCATAGTACGTGAACAGTGGGAAATGTATGATGGATGGCAGCATCTATGGCACCATCGGTGCATCCTCAAGGCCCCGTAGACGCTGCCGGTTTGAGTGGCCCAAGCAAGCATTTTAAATCACCTAACCACGCGTACTTTCTCTTGGTTATGAAGAAATGTAGATTGACATTGGATTGGGCGGCTCCTTATCTTCCCCCAACAAAACGTCCTAAGTTTAATATTTAAAATTAAATAGGTGTAAGTAGAAAATAAATGCATCACGGGGGACTTTTCCAATGCCCCTGCATCATCTATTGTGTTACAAGGATGCATATATAATATGTGCAATATGTATGACTTGTACTCCAAGTTTCTAACTTGACTTGACTATATGACATGACATCTACTCCTGACTTGTACTTCAAGCTTCTAACTTGACTCGCACTCCAAGTCTCTCGACCTTAACTTGACTTACACACTTGACATTAATACATTTGTACAAAGAAAAGTTAAGGGGCAAGATTACATTTCTAATAGTTAGTTGCCCAATATTCTAGATTTTTGCCTCTTTATTGATCCAGATTTATTTCTCTAGAACTTTGTTTTAGAGTCCTTTTTGAACTAATGTTTAAATTGATATCTCTTTGCATTTATAGGTCTTTTTTGTTTTAGTTTATTAAAGATTGGGATACCTGACTTAGGATAGTTTTCCTTGAAGTGACCATAAATTCGTGGAAATTGCCCATGCCTAAAAGGAACCCTATTGTAGTCAACTCTTTGTGTCCGAGTGGAATCATCCATGACCAAATCAATCTCTTGGACCAAAGGTTTGTGGAGATCACTATTTGCATAGATTCTAGCACTAGATCCCCTACATTTGGAAAGGGTTATAGTATCTAGCTCAATAATCAACTCGAAACTCGCTCCAATCACTTCTAGGATGTATTTGTTATAGTATTCTAGCGAAAGGCCATAAAGGTGAACTCAAACTAGAGCCATAGTGGCTTCCTCTTGGGAAGCATCAAAACCCTTCTCCATTTATGTACGAAGACTCACATTTTTGCAAAATTAGGGTCCTCCCAAAAGATTAGTCCTTGTCCTCCATAGAATCAAAAGAAACAATAAAGAAAACCTTTGGAAGGAGGGAAAGAGAAAATTTTCCTACCTATTTCTATTGCTCCTCTGCCCAAATTTGAAGATCTGTTTCAATTGCCCAGAGTCCACTGAAATGATAGATTAAGGGTTTTTATTCTAAATCCGTAATTACAAATATATTACGTATATATTCTTATATATTATTTAAATATAAAATTTAAATTAAAACATATATGCTTTTTCGTATGTCTATCTCTTTCTAAGATTATTAAGATTATTGGAATAAAAAAAGTAAGATCCTATATCACAAAGTTCAATTTAATTTTTTTTGAATATCCTGCCCAACTTTATTTGGTTATATAAAGCATTTAAAGCAGGTATTAAAACCTTACCGGAGATGGCACTTGCCCCGTGAATAATAACTTGCTCTAGAGTGTCAGCATGAGAAGCTTGCTTCCGCGCCCCACACGGAGCTGTGATAGAATAATACATCTTCTCTCCACGGAAATACTGATTCACCCGCACTCTCTTGCCCTGCACCCATTGCCACTCCTTCAATTCCACTGGCATAAATACATCATTTATGTTTCGGAAGATCCCGTCTTTCTGGTAATCCAGACAAAATTCAAGATCCTCATATTCATAGCTGTCAGAATGAAAAGGAACCTCCTCTGCATGCCAACTCAGTTTGATTTCCTCTAATAACGTGCAGCCATCCATATTTGGAAGTCCTTTAATATTATCGTTGTAGAGTAAATGAAACACCTGTAATTCGTAGCATCTCCCGATATCGGGAGGAGCTCGAACACTGTTGCAATTACATAAACATAATTTCTTCAACTTCCTTAGTGATGAGAAACTGGGAAAGCTTTCTAAATGTTTCAATGTGAAAAAGCAAACATCCTGCAACATGCTACAACATGCAACATCCGGTGGTTCACATATATCACAGTTGTATAGTTTGAGCACAGTCAAATTTGAAAAACGTCTGAGACTTGGAACATCCGTCGATATCACGATATTCCATAAGGGAAAATTCTTCAGTCCATCACAACACTCTGAATGCCTTGGCGCCGCAGCAATACCATCTTCTGATGAAATGCACAACTTTAGTATCTTTAAAGCTCTTGACTCATCTTTATCTGAACATTCCGTCACTTGATCACATCTGTCGAGAACAATTTTGGATAGACTGGAACAACCATCGATCAATGGTATGTGAGCCATCTGCCAGCACTTCTCAAAGACAATACTTTTAAGTTTTACGCATGCTCTACAGTCGAGTGGGTCGATCACTTCACCACACGCTTTAAACTTAGCTTTCTCCAAATATGGCAAATCATTTATCTTTGGGAACTCCCAGAGGGATGAACAGCGAACATAAATTTCTCTCAGAGAAACACAACCGCTAAGATCTCCAAGCTCAGTGGGCCCATTGGTGTTTATCTCAAGATGTTGTAAGGCAGTGAGGCTGCCTAAATTCAAGACTTTTAAGTTTGGTACCTGCCCTATCTGAAGCCACGCCAGGTGTGGCAAATTTTCCATTCCTTGAAGGACTTCCAGATATTTACAATTGTGTATGGTGACGCTCCTTATATTTTTCATCGACCTGAATCCAAGGTTGTTCATATCCGCAGCTACAACCTGAAGAGCCCATAGATTTTTAACGTAGTCATCGCCGATCTGGGACAGATCTTGATGCTGGCAATCCTCTAGCTTTGCCAGTTCAAACCCTGCATTAGCTTCTGAAGTAATGAGGTCTCGCTTACACCACAGCCATCTCCCCATCTTTCTTGCTTTGCTTTGAGCGAACTCCATATAGAGATCTTGTATGCGAATTTCAGGTTTAATTTCTTCAATAAAAGCCTTCTGCCATAGATCCTCAACCTGATCCAAAAAACAATACATCAATCGTTCAAAAAAATTTCAATAAAAAATATCCCTATAAAAAACTAAACAAGTGTAAGAGTAAATATTCAACTCACTGCTTTCTCAACAAAGTCGATCTCTTCCATGCAATTTACTGCAAGCCACTCAGTAACTTTGTGGGGAGACATGTTAGGCGGCATATATACAGTGAGAAGCATAAATATGGTATGGTATTTGGGATCCATATCATCAAAAGTTTTGTCGAGCACACTGAAAACCTCATCCAAACCATCACCGGATCCGACTACCAAGCCATCTAACTCAGCAACCCATTTTGACAAATCGGAATGGTATTTACTAAAGAGGTGTCGGCCAAAAGTTTTCAAGGCTAACGGATGAAATGTGTGAGCTCCCCCAACAGTGTGACAACTCGTCTGTTTGAAGGAACATCTGTTTGCACACTGCAAAGCAAAACCTCTGTTCTCTGCCTCCAACTCTGACTTCACTAGAGACGTCCTTTCCAACAAGATGTCTAGCGCCTCTTCCTCTTCAAGGCCTGGGATGCTCATGCATGACTCACAGACAACATCGAAATTCTTTTGTAGAACATCCACGCTTCGTGCGCTCAAAAGAATCCAACTTTCTTTACCCAAGTCTGCCTGAAGAAAATTTCTCACAACGTTTATGCTTTCTTCGGTTTCGATATTGTCCAGAACCAGCAATACTCTTTGGCCCTGTAAACTCTATTACAAAATGCGAAATAATTACACACCTCGTACATGAGTCTATTTCTAGTAATTAGATGTCATATACATAATACTGAATATGTAAACAAAATTCTATATGGAAAGCAACGTATGAAATTGCTCACCTTTGGCAAGAATTTGAAATTTTGTCCGTCCATTGAATGACCTAGAGAAAAAAATTCCAGATGGTATCCTTTGCCTTCAAAATTTCCCAAATTCAAATTGCAGAAAGCCTTGGCAAGTGTAGTTTTACCCAGGCCAGGCATTCCATATAATCCTGCAATGCGGATTCCCTTTTGGTTGGGATGAACAGTGCTGAAGAAATCTGCAACCTTCTGCAACAAGTAAATATAATATATACATCAGCGTGTGTATACATGAGAATACAAGAAAAGAAATGAGTTATAAATAGAAAAGAACTCACCTGGCACATGCGTGCTTCTCCTTGCATAGCAGGGACATGATACCTTTGTGGAAGTAGGCAAGAGATGGCTCTCACAATTTCATACCTAAACTTCGCTTCACCTACAAACAAGTTCAACTAACTTATAAAATTAATTTAACAATTATAATTTAAAAATTTTCATAAATACGTCTGGATAAAATTGTATCTTGAATTTTCTTTTAAAACGTTTTAGTTTCTTTAACGGACCCTCTCTTTCACGGACCCTCTTAGGGAAAAAATGGATCAAAAGTTGTGTTACTTTGGATTTCTGTCATATTATACCTTAAATACTTAAAGCATGAAATCCTTTGAGATGAGTCTCCATAATTTTTTTGGTTGAAGATTTTATATTAAACCTACATAATTGTTTGGTTACTTCTTATAGGACTCTCAGGTATTTTTTGAGATGAGTCTTAAGCCGAAACCTATTCGGTTAAGAGACAAGGACTGAGGGATATCTATTATACCAAAGTCATCTAATGAACTCATTCAAAACCTTTCAACTTCACCTGTAAACCAAGAATGCATTAACTTCATAATATTTTTGAAGTGCACTAGAAATTTTTAAAAAAATATTATAGATTTAACTATCTTCGTGAATAAGTGATCTTCACGTAAATATTAAGTCTCTTATTAAATATCTCAGTTTGTTTAGAACCGTCTTTACATAGGAAATTCCCTATAGAGGCCAAAATAATTATCGTATTGGCGGTGCGCATGCACTGCAAGCTCTCTGGAATGAATCTATACCTTGAATTGGCCGGTTATTTAAGCCCCTTTAGAAAAGACGTTTACATAGTAGTCCTCTTTAGCTAGCCCGTTTGCCTATTAAGGTAAAACATAATGTTTGTGCTAAGGAATGTTTCAAGTCTAATTTTTTAATTCTGTCGAGCTTCTTAATATCTATATAATACTCGTTGACTCTTATTTCAATTCTTTATCCAACTTGACTTATACTGATTTTTGTGCTGCTTTATACGTTCCTTTTCTTCATTAAAGCTCGTTGACTCTTATTTCAATTCTTTATCCAATTTGACTTATACTGATTTTTGTTCTACTTTATACGTTCCTTTTCTTCATTAAAGGGATTAATCTTTTCATCTTATCAGTTTTGACAATAATTTGTGTTAGAAAATTGTGTTGGAGAAAAATATTTGAGCTATTTCTTAATGTTTTTCATTTTAAAAGATTTCAAAACATATTAAATAGGGGCTCCTAAAAAAATCCATTGGCTATAATTTTTTTCCTTGGGATGTGTTTTTCATTTAAAATAAAAGGGCAAAAAAATTGTGCCCATTCAAAAATCGTAGGAGATGAAAATTAAAACTTTCTAATGTTCTCCTTCACTTCTCTAGCAATCAAAAAGAGCTTGACGCGTGTACATGAAAGAGTCCAATACATCGGTTGTCTATGATAACCAGACTCCACCTAACTTATGCAAGGTTTTGATATGGCGATAGATGGATTTTTTTATTTTGTTTCAAGTTTTGAAGGGATTTGTGTATCAATGGATATGTAAAGCATTTGATAGGAGTGCAATTTTCGGTGGAGAAATCCATAGTTCTACATTTTTTAATTTGAAATAGACATCGTTGCTATTTTTCATCAGTATTTTGAAGCAGCCTTAAATTTATGGTACTAATTTGAGGGTTATGTCTAATGCGTTGTCACGTTTTTCTTGTAGATGGGAAGGCAGTGACTGGCAACAAGTTCAGACAACAACAATGCAAGATGCAAATTTGTGTTAGAGAACAAGCTTCGCATAATAGTTGGCTGGGCAAGATTCTCCTATGGCACTAGAAGAGGAATGGAGAGGGCACCTACAAGTGTTGATTTGGAGGCAATGATAGGTTCCCAAAGATTTGATCTTTCTACCCAAATAAGTTTTTTTGCATTTTCAATGATTAAATTTTGTACACATTTCAACTTCGGCATGAAAATTGTTGGCAGTAAGCTTGCTTGGGAAACAGTCTTTCCTCCTGTCACAACCTAGTACAAATTTTAATGGTTTATCTTCTCCCGCAGATTTTGTACCAAAAAGCCTTCATCATATTTAATGTAAATCTTTCCTTGTAGATTTGGTTTTGACCATAGAATTTGAGAATATGAAGATTCAATAAATTTGATGTACGCATCTTCTTCTTCTCTGTTCGCAGCAGCTGTAGCTGAGGCAATGTAAATATTTTATATATTTAGAATCTTCTAGAGAGGAAGTCTCTAGACGACTCCTTTTGTATTTGTATGTATTTACTTTTATTTATAGCTGTGTATATATTTGCAGCAGTTTGTTTTAGAAATACACACGCATGACAAGCTGAAAAAGAGAACAGTTGCAACAGCAGCAAAAATAGAGTTTGTATATAGCATAACGGTATCTGTAATATGTTTCAATATATGGAACCGTACTAATTTTTTTCTGTATGTGCATGTGCATATCTTAAATTGAAGACTTTTTATTGTTATGTTTAATGTATGAATCCAACAAGGTTGAAGCAACAAGATTGAGAATCTTAGAAAACTAAGTAATTCAAAAACAAGGCAAAATAGGGTACATATAATTTGTTTACATTACTATCAAATTGATATCGGAGGCTCAGGTTGTGAAGTTTTTTTAGTTTAGTTTAGTCATGGTTGGTGTGGACAGCAGTCTCACTCAATCTCAAATTCTTCTCTTCAATGGAAAGAACTATGACTTCTAGAGCATCAAGATGAAGACCATGTTTTGTTCACAAGATGTGTGGGATTTAGTTGAAAATGGGTTTCTTGAACCAGCTGATCAAGCAGCATACAATGCATTAACACAATCAGAGAAAGATTTGTTGAGAGAGAAAAAAAAAAGGGATGCAAAAGTCTTGTTCCTCATTCAACAAGCCATGGATGAATCCATCTTCCCAAGAGTTGTTGCAGCAACTAGATCTAAAAATGCATGGGAGAACTTACAAATAGCTTACCAAGGTACAAGTAAGGTCAAAATAGCTAAGTTGCAAATGCTTAGGAGACATTTTTAAAATTTGCATATGAAAGACTCAGATTCCATAGATGTATTATTTACTCATGCAATGGGTGTAGTTAATCAAATCAGATCTTATGGTGAAAACTTAGAGGATCAAAGGGTTGTAGAAAACAATCTTAGAAGTCTACCTGGTAGGTTTGATTCCATTGTAGTGGCAATAGAAGAATCAAAACACATGACGCAATTGATTGTTGATGAGTTGATGGGATCTCTACAAAACCATGAGCAAAGACTAAATAGAACAACCACTTGTACCCTTGAACATGCGTTCAAATCACAAGCTTCAATCAAAAGGAATAGAGGAAGAGGAAGATCGAATTTCAAAAGAGGCAGAGGAAGAAATTTGTCAAGAGGAGGAAGAACAAGCACATTTCATGATGATGGAAGACCAACTACAAACACAAACTTCTATACTGGAAGTGGAAGATGCAGAGATAGCTGCCACAATCACTCTCATGGTCAGAGGTATGATAAATCCCAAGTTCAATGTCATTACTGCAAAAAGTTTGGACATCATGCTAATGAGTGTAGGAAGAAGCAATTTGATATGAGTAGACAAAATGCAAATTTTTCTAAGGAAAACCAAACTGAAAATGAAAATAGTGTTCCTATGTTTATTACATGCAATATCACTCAAGAAAGTACAAAAGATGTATGGTTTCTGGATAGCAGATGTAGTAATCACATGACCGGATGTACATAAATGTTTGCAAACATGGATGAATCTGTAAAATCAAAAGTAAAATTGGAAAATGATAACAAAGTGTTTGTTATGGGTAAAGGAACAATAAATATTAAAACAAAGAAAGGTGAAAACAAACACATTCTTGATGTGTATTATGATCCTAGACTCAAACACAACTTAATGAGTATTGGTCAACTTGTACAAAAGGGACATAGAGTTTATTTTGAAGATGGAAATTGTGTGATTATGGATAAAATTCCAAGCAATAAACTCATTATAAAAGTAGAAATGACAAATAATATAATGTTTGCTTTGAAAATTCAGCAAGAATTGTCGATTTCACATGCCCAAGTTGTCACTACAACATCTTCACCTGCATTCAAAGTTGATATAAAAGACCAGTCTTGGCTTTGGTATTTGAGGTTTGGACACTTAAAGTTTCATTGGTTTTAACTTGTTGCACAAAAAGAATATGGTAAATGGTTTTCCATTAATAGAACAACCAAATATAGCCTGTGAAGGTTATATTCTATGAAAATAACATAGAGAATCTTTTCCTCTAGGAAAGTCATATAGAGCTAAAGCTCCTCTTGAGATTATCCATTCAAATTTGTGTGGAAGTATGCAAACACTTTCTATTGGTGGCAGCCTATATTTTCTGGCTTTCATTGATGATTTTAGCAAAAAGACATGGGTTTATTTTTTGAAATACAAATCAAATGTTTTTGGTATAATCAAATATTTTAAAGTCATGGTTGAAAAGCAAAGTGGATATATTTATAAAAGTGTTGAGAACAGACATATGAGGAGAATATCTGTCAATTGATTTTTTAAATTTCTTGTAAAACACATGGAATCAAGAAACAATTTACTGCCTAATATACACCACAACAGAATGGAGTCACAGAGAGAGAATCGGACAATCGTGGAAATGGCTAGAAGCATGTTGAAGGCCAAGCCCTTGTCAAATGAATATTGGGCAGAAGCAATAGCTTGAGCAGTGTATATTTTGAATCGGTGTCCCACAGAAAGTGTAGAAGATAAAGTACCCCAAGAAGCATGGAGTGGAAAGAAACATAGTGTCTCTCATTTAAGAGTCGTTAGTTGTGTAGCATATGCTCATGTGCTAAAGGGAAAAAAAGAAATTAGATGATAAAGGAGAAAATGCATTTTTGTTGGATACAATGAATAGACAAAAGGATACAAATTGTACAATCCAATCCCAAAGAAAGTGATAATTAGTAGAGATGTTGAGTTTATTGAAGAAGAAGCATGGGATGATAGCATTAAAAAATTAGCAGCTATCATGACAACAATACCCTCGAATGAAATAGAGTTATCAAATGGAAATGTGGTGTCAAGTAGTCATTGAGCTCCACAAGATCTTGCTCCAATAACACCTTCTAGTGTATCCAGAATCCAAATCCTCTCAAGACATCACCCAGGTGACACCTCTAGAGTTGTTTCAACATATCATACAAGTGAAGCATCAGGTCATGTAGGAACCTATACTCCTTCAAAGTCTCATGCTAATGATACCTCAAACCCAACTCTAGCATCACTATTAAGGCCTGGAAAGACAAGAAGTTTGAGAGAGATTTATGATAAAACTCAAGGTGAAGAAATTGTTGATTTATTCTTTGATTTTGCATTATTTTCTCAAGTTGATCCCTTATGCTTTGAAGATGCAATTGAAAATGAAAATTGGGTGAAAGCCATGGATGAGGAAATTGATTCTATTGAAAAAATTCAAACTTGGGATCTTGTAAATCTTCTAGAAGGAAAGGATGCAATTGGTGTGAAGTGGGTCTATAAGACCAAATTCAATGCAAATGGAAACATTGAAAAATATAAGGCAAGGTTAGTTGCAAAGGGTTTTTCACAACAACTCGGAATTGATTACAGTGAGACTTTTGCTCCAATGGCTAGACTAGACACCATAAGAACTGTATTAGCAATAGCAGCTCAAAACAAATGGAAAGTCTATCAAATGGATGTTAAATCTACCTTTTTGAATGGAGTTCTAGAAGAAGAAATCTATGTGCATCAGTCACCAGGGTATGAAATTTTGGGTCAAGAACACAAAGTCTATAGAATGATGAAATCCTTATATGGACTCAAGCAAGATCCAAGAGCTTGGTATAACAAGATTGATTCTTATTTTCTGAAGAATGACTTCATCAAAAGTAGCAACAAACTGACACTATACATCAAAATGAATGATCAAGATCAAATTTTGATTGTGTGTTTATATGTGGATGATTTGATATTTACAAGAGATTTATCAATTGAATTATTTGATATTAGCAATGAAAAAAGAATTTGAAGTAACTAATCTAGGTTTAATGAAGATTTTCCTTGGTATAGAAGTAAGTCAATCAGATGACGATTTTTTCATTTGTCAATCAAAATAAGCTAATGATATTTTGAAGAGACTTAGAATGATGAACTGCAAGCCAGCAACAACACCAATTTCCATATGATCGAAATTAAGAAAAGACGATAAGGGCTCAAATGTAGATTTGACCTTGTAGAAAAAACTAGTTGGCAGTTTGATGTACTTAACAGCCACAAGGCCTAATATCATGTATGGAGTAAGCCTAATTTCAAGGTTCATGGAGTCACCAAAGATTTCTCACTGCAAAGCTAGGAAAAGAATATTTTGGTATGTTAATGGAAAAAAATATTATAACATTTTATATACATCATATGATTTCAAGTTGATTGGTTACACATACAATGACTGTGCGAGAAGTATTGATGATAGGAAAAGCACATCCGGTTACGATTTTCATTTTGGGTCAAGTGCAATCTCATGGGCCTCCAAGAAGCAACCCATAGTCACCCTTTCATCAGCAAAAGCAAAATGTGTAGCAACCACATCAACATGCCAAGCAATGTGGATGAGAAGAGTATTGTTAGACTTGTAGAATGACCAAGAGGAAGCGACAAAGATTTTTTGTGATAATAACTTAGCTATAGCATTGTCCAAGAATCATGTTTTTCACAAAAGAAGCACGCACATTGATACCAGATATCACTTCATCAGGGAAATTGTCAACAATGGTGAAATATACTTGAAATTTTGTAAGTTAGAAGATCAGTATGTTGATATCTTCATGAAGCCATTATCAAAGGAGAGTTTTGAGATACTTAAAGATATGTTGGGGATAATCAATTTGGGAAATCAAGCTTTAAGGGGAGTGTTGGCAATAAGCTTGCTTGGGCGACAGTCTTTCCTTCTGTCACATCCCAGTACAAATTTTAATGGTTTATCTTCTCCTATAGATTTTGTACCAAAAATCCTTCATCATATTTAATGTAAATCTTTCCCTACAGATTTGGTTTTGACCATAGAGTTTGAGAATATGAATCTATCACATTTGTTCTAGTTTCATTCTTATTGTATCACCACAAAGATAACTTTCTAAAATAATTTATCTAGACCTTGGGTCTATATTTATTCTCAATAGAGACCAAAAGTATGTTCAACCAAATGTGGAAGACCCAAAGAAAATTTCTTAAAATATTGATGAATTGTTGGAATTACTTAATGGACTTAGAGGTAGGTATGCCCATTAGGATACATTGTTTGTCTTGTAGTGAGCTCAAGTTGCTCAACAACAAGCCTAAAATATTCATAAGAAGGTAGTTAATCAATCCTTTTATCAACCTAATCTAGTGTAGTAGTAACTTGTCCCACAATAAAATAGAAAGCCTCCTCTTAGAAGGTATATTCATCAAGGGAGACAACAACCCTTAAGACCATCATTGGTAGCTAATATTTATAGGTAGTTAAACTTTGTTGGGGTCCCTAATTATCCAAATGCATTGTCAAATGATAAATAATGTTATTTTTGAGGAAGAATGTTTGACTCTTTATCAACATAACTAATGACTATGAGGTAGTGAATGAATATGTCATGAAATTTTCAATGTAGTCTTTGGAAGAAGGTGCAAGAGAATGGCATAGAATCTTCCATCACATAATTGTTATCTCATGGGATGAATTTAACAAAGTGTTTTGAATGTAATATGGAGGTAGGGTGGATCCTAAGTTTGTTATTCATGAATTGACAAAAGGGATTAATGATTCTCTTATTGAGTTTAACAATAGATTTATTATAATAATCAGGAAAGTGCCTCATAGTCTAAGACCAAATGAATCCATTCACTTAGTCTTGTATTGTGGAGCTTTTGATACAAATATAGGATTCTACTTGAGAGGCAAAAACCCTTAGCCTCTAAGGGAAGCTTATGATCTAGCTATATATATTGAAGGGAACATAAAATCTTTAGGCAACATATGGGTACATGGATGGAAATGAGGGATGAAAAGGGGGTCAAAAGTGGCCACTTTCTTCTTAAAAGCATCTAAACATGAACTTGGACACATAATTCAAGATGTTTACACTCAAAAATTTAAAGATGTGATTAAAACAAAATTTTTAGTACTCTAAATCTAGTTTATAAACTATTAAGGTGTTTAGAAAAGGTTAAGATTAAAAGAGCCAAATTGTGAGTGCACACAAAAGTTCTTTATCACTAAACTATAACATAGCATCTGGTATGCACCCCCCTATTTTTTGTTGTGTTAATTATTTATCAAAACTAATTTGTGGAAAAATAGTTAAGAGCTAGTACTACAAGCTCTATATTTTTTTATTGAATTTTTTTCATGATTTTTCAAAGTGGAACTATCCTAAAAACTACATTACTAAGTTAGCACATCACATAACTTCCACCAAAATAATTGAAAATGTAATTTTTTTAGTGTGTAAAATGAAGCATAAAACAATCTTATATTTTTTCAAATTTGGATAAAGCGGATTAAAAAAATATAAATAAAAAGTAATAAATGTATTTGAAGAATATGAATACATTACTAAAAGTAAATCAAAATAAATATTTTAATTTTTTCAAAATGGAGAAAAAATTATATGGTTAGAATGTTAAGAAGTAGATTATCAACATTTTGGTGGTATTTTTGTCATATTTTATTGTAAAATCAGTAAAGATAATGTGGATTCAAAGCTCAAAAATGTTAATGTGAAAAACAAGGTTTTGGGATCCAAAATGGACATCCAACCCTTAGGCTCGAGTAATGAAGCCTATTCCAAGACTAATAGGTGAGAATGAAAATTTTCAGATATAACGCGAATGCGTTATAACATGATCATGTTATGTACATTATGAAAATGCTATGTACAAAGATTAAATAAATAGCATTTTATGCACATAACACACAAATCATAACATGCTTGCATTATGGATCAAGCTTACAAAGAAAGCATGTCATGTTTAATTTGCCTCCAAAATTCTTTTTGGCCACTTTTTTGTCTCTCAACTTGGTACACTCATCCATACTAAGAGAGCTAATGTGAAAATATCTCCACCAAAAAAGAGTTACCCTAGCAAGCCTCTTTCTATTGATGAAAAGTTACATAAATTAATGAGTGCTTTGAAATACCTATCATATAGGGTGGCCAAAAATGAAAAATTTTACCTCCCTCTGGTTGATCACCACATAACCTTGAATGGCCACATCTAGCTGATAGACCGTATAATCCAAATAAGAAAAAATACCTGCTCTTGAGGCGAAAATAAGTTGACATAGAGGCATCCAAATCATAGAAATCATAGTAGAGAAACCCTTGACCCTCTTAAAGGAGGAGTGCTAATATGCAAGATGATTTCCCCTAATGTGAATCTTGTTACTTGCCACACACTCGTGTCCAATTTGTCATAGTTGTTGCAATATCTAAAATAGAAGAGGAATTATTGAGTAAGAAAATTATGAGGGTGAATATGGACCTAGGCAAGATGATGAAGAGGTCTATACATGTGATAATGTCAATGTTGATAATCAGTACAATTATGAACATGAGTCTGAAATTCTGAATGAGGAACTTTGTGAACATGAATGTATCAATGCAATAGGGCAATATGAATTTCCAACTCATGGTTTTGTTCATCAAAAGAAGATGATGTAGCATAAGTACAAAATAGTGAAGCCTTTTAAGGAGGATATATGTGTGTTAATAGTGGTTGTGGTCATCTAGGTTAAAGGTGATCATAATCTATGAAGTAAGCAAAGATCCCTTCCTCCCAAATCTAATTTTGTAGTTAAGTCATAAAGTGTTTCCATTGATATCAACAGTCTTGCAATAAAAATCCTAGACAAAAGAAGGGCTCTTGTGTAGAACCTTGTGGTGCAAAGGAAATCATACCTAGAGGCAGAACTATGGGTTTTCTTGTAAATAATGTTGATACGCAAAAAGTAATGATTCAACCTCAAATGAAATGAGATCAAGCTAATAAGGGACAACAAAGTTTGAAGAAGAATGAATTCTTTATACATACAAGAAATGACCAAATGGTATCCAAGGAATCCTCTTAGGAGATTCAAAGAACATTGACATTCATTCTAGGAACATTTCAATTTCCAGAGCATTATAAAAAGGAATTAGTATTTACATCAGGAACATCTAGGGCATTGCACACTTGAGTTTTACATTGTCTTCGATTACTCACCAAAAGATGTAAAGTTCATAAAACAAGGGGGTTGACTGAGGAGAACTTGGATCTTGAAATCCAATAGCTTCCCTTAGTTATTTTTAAATACTCCTAGTCCTTACACATTAGTAGATAGTAGAGAGTGGGGAAAATCAAGTCACAAAGGTACACAATTTGCTAGATCAATCTTAAAAGTTACAAGGTATATCTACATATAAAAATAACTCCTTAGAGTGTGGCTCAATCTCATGGAGCTCAGATTTGACTTGCACATAAATCCACAATTGTTATAGTTTCTTGATGGTGAGCACATCGAGAATGTTATTTTTGAGCATTAGTGAACTGATTCTACACTCATTGGCTATTATTTTTTATTGTTGTTCCAAGAACTAAACGCATCCATCTCTCCTCATTTAATTTTCAAATATTTATTATGCATTGATCTACTCAACTTTGTTATTTAAGTTAATTGTGTGTTCATTAATAACATTTGATTAATTAACTAGAATAATCCCTACAATTATATATTAAAGAACTATAAAATTCTATGACTACACCATTATATTTTACTTTATTGATATGAAAAATAACATGTTTTTATGTAAATGCTTCCGTAACATTACAAGTGGGACCTACCAAAAAGGTATACTTTATGAAAATTTTGATATTATACAAACTCTTTTTGGAAAGGAACTTAGGAATGTAATACCAAATGCAGTCATATATTTTCAAATTAAAGTTTAAAATTTAAAAATATTCTGCCCAATTCATTTTTCCATATATAACATTTAAAGTGGTATTAAAATCTTACCCGTTTCGTCGTAGCCTTTTTCTTTAATTTGAACAAACTCCTTGATGAAGTCATGTATGCTAATTTCAGGTTCAATTTCTTCAATAAAAGCTTTCTTACATAGATCCTCTACCTAAAGCCACAATTAAGTTAAGAGTTTGAAAGGTTTCTCATTTTATTTAAATAACCCAATCACAAATTGGAAAAAAAAAAAAAAAAAAAAGCTTAGAAGCAAACATTCAACTCACTGCTTCCTTGATATACTTGATGTCTTCGTTGCAATTGAGTGCCACCCACTTAACAACTTCGTCGGAAGACATATTGGGTGGCATATGTCTAGTGAGAATCATGAATATGGTGCGGTATTTGGGATCCACATTATCGAAAGCTTTGTCTAGCACAGCAAACACGTCATCCAAACCATCACCGGCTCCATCTGCAAAGCTATCTAGCTCAAAAACCCATTTTGACAAATCGGAACCGTGTTTACTGAACAAGTGTCGGCCAAAAACTTTCAAAGCCAATGGATGAAATGTTGGAGCAAAACCTCTGTCCTCTTTGAATGAAAATCTGTTTGCACACTTCAAAGCAAAACCTCTGTGCTCTGCCCCCAACTTTGACTCCTCTACAGACATCGTTTCCAACAAGATGGCTATGGCCTCTTCCTCTTCCAGCCTTGGGACACACATGCATGACTGCGAGTCGATATTGAAATTCTGTAGAACATCTACACTTCGTGCAGTTAAAAGGATGCAGCTGTTTTTTCCCAACTCTGCCTCAAGATAATGTCTCACTTCATCTATGCTATCTTCTGTGATATTGTCCAGAACCAACAATACCCTTTGGCCCTTCAAAAATGTATTGAAGAAATAATGTCCCTGTAAGTTATACTAAAAGAATGAGTTACATTTTATAAGACCAAAGAGAATTCCATTAGGAAAGGAAGAACATCCTCCAAACAAAATGAAAATAAACGAAATTGCTCACATCGTCTTTGCTTGTTACCGAATCGAGTTGTGATGTAGGGAATTGAGTAAGATATCGCAGGACAAGTTTTTGTCTGTCCAATGCATTAACTTCACCAAATTGCAGAAGGCATACTTTGCCATCAAAATTCCCCAAATTAAGATTGCAGAAAGCCTTGGCAACTGTAGTTTTCCCCTGGCCTGGCATTCCATATAATCCTCCAATTAGGATTCCCTTTTCGTTGACATGAACAGTGTTGAAGAAATCTACAATCTCCTGCATCCAATAAATATAATCAGTAATACATATATGCACGAGAACAAACAACAAAACGAACGAGTTGTATAGGAAGTTAGCAGGTGGTTTAACCTGGGATATGCGTGTTTCTCCTTGCATAGAAGGCACATGATACCTTGGTGAGAGTGGAAGTAGGAAAGAGATGCATTCCACAATCTTGCATACTACACAAAATATTAGTGAAGCCAAGTTAGCAGACTTTTGTTATAATGTATTTTGTGGTTTATATTTATTAGAAACAGTAACAAGTAGTGGCTTACTCCTTTTGTCGGCGTGCTGCGGGGATGGTGGGGTCTTTCTGGCGGCTGTGTGTGGATGGGTGGTTGGCTGTCTGAGTTTCCGTTCGGTTGGCGGCTGTGTGGGGGTGGCTTCAGCTTAGTTTCTCGGGTGCCATCCTTTGTTTTTCTTGGTTATGTTTTGATTTTGGAACTGGTTTTTCTTCGATTACTGTTGTATTTTGTCTATATGGATTGGGCTTTGGCCTTAACTGCTGTAAACTTTTTATTTAAATTTATCTATGGGTGCCCTCTCCCCTTTTCTGGTTTAAAAAAAAAAAAACAAGTAGTGGGCAGTACGTGTCTTGTACTGTTGTTATTATAGTATTTATTTTGTTATAATTTTTTTTGTTGATTGGCTATTGATTGTATATAGTATTTGTTTAATTGTAATTTTTTTTGTTGATTAGCTATTGGTTGTATATAGTATTTGTTTAATTGTAATTTTTTTTGTTGATTAGATATTGATTGTATAAACAAATTGCATTCCAATAATTGAAAAATTAATTTTTGAAGAGTGTTAAAATGTCTTGAGTAAATTAAATTGAAATCTCAAAAATAATCTAAGAACTAAAATATTTCTTTAACTATAAAATTAAACTTTACAAAACCTATTAAATAACACAAATATTTCTTTAAAATGTAATATTACTAATAGTTCATTAAAATATTGTAAGTTTGAAGAATAAAATAAAATATGTAATAACATGGCGAAATATTTTTAGTGATACTGTAGATTTTTAACTTATGACTAAATAAAATTGAAATCCTAAATTTTTAACTCTTGAGTAATAAAATTGAAATCTCAAAAATAATCTAATTTCATAATATTCACAAGATCAGGGATAGAAAAGCCAAACATTAACCAGATCTCCTTAGCAATAGAGCAATCAAAGAAAATATGCCTGCCAGTCTCAGGAAGTTTACAAATAGGGCACAAATCATTATTATCATAATTCCTCCTGAGAAGAAGTCTATTAAGTATCATAAGCCATTTAAAGCACTTGATTTTTGGCTCGATCAGACTTTTCCAGAGCCTACTGAAGGTCTTCTGCCATTGCATAACAAACAGATCAGAATACCATAATATGTTAACATGATTAATAATGGAAGCCTCATAAGTCAAGACAAAGTAAATGTTATGAGCCTTAATTTTAGCCAAAAGAGTACCATTAGCCCATTTAAAAGACAGAAATCTATGAGAATCAACATCACAGTCTTTAGGAAGACCGAAATCAATACAAGCCTGCTTAATCATGTTGTAGGTTCTTTTTTGAGCGGGGGGGAGGTTAAATTTTGAGCTGAGATCTTCCCACATGATAAGAGTATCATGTTCCAAAACATCAATAAGATATTTGATCCCTTTGCTGGCCCAGGCTCTAGCCGAGCATCCCTGAGTAAGGGCTAGGGGTTTGCCAACGTGGAAGAGGTTCCACCATAAGGATCTCTCACCATGAATCAGGTCACCATTGTTGACACTAGTGTTGACCAAAAACCCCCTAACATGTTCCCAGGCTTTCCAAATAGACTTGAACACACAAGTGCCCTGGATAGAAATAGGAAAACCACTGGCCACAAGGTCGGTGAGTGGTAAACCCTTCCAAGACTTAGCATTCTTAGGGACAGCCCTCTCAATATTGTGTCTGATTAAAACCTTCCAAGGTTCCTGACCTTCGAGAGAATGGAAGATCCATTTAGCCACAAGGGCAATACCTTGGATCCTAAGATCTTTTAATCCAAGGCCACCAAGAGATTTCTCAATATGGCACCACTTCCAGTTAACAGTGTGTAATTTATTATTACCTTTGCCATCAGACCAAAGGAACCGTCTAGCAGCCTTTTGAATTTCAAAGATCTGATAGTTGCTAAACATCCAAGCAGAGGAGTAGTAGATATTATAGGAGGAGAGGATTTTTTGGCACACTTGAACCCTGTCAGCCAGGGAGAGGAACCTATTGTTCCATTTACTAAGTTTCTTATCAATTTTCTCCTTAACCCAGAGCCACATATCTTTGAGGGAAGGGTACACTGAGAAGGGAACTCCAAGGTATCTAACGATTTTGTTAGGACCACCCCATTGGTAGCCAAGGTGTCCAAACCAGTCAGGGGGGTGATTTAAATATTTATATTATATTTTAATATTATAATATACTGTAAATATAAATATAATATAATAATATATAAATATTATAATATATATAAAGTAATGACACAAATATTATAATATATATAAATTAATGACATAAATATTATATAAATATTATAAATAAACTAATAAATACTAATAATATATTTGTATATTTAATATTAATAACTAAAAATTGTATAGTATTACATTATTAGGCCATATGCTTTTATATGAGTATTATAGTGCTCAAACCGAAAAAAATTACACACCGACAAATATGAAAAAACAACCAGCTAATATTAATAATTAAAAATTGTATAGTATTACCTTATTAGGTGATGGGCTTTTTTATGTGAGCATTATAGTGCTCGAAAAATTATCTCATGCCGTAAAAAAAATGCAAGCCAGAAAATTTTCTTAACTCGTCAGTTGTTCTCACCAGGATGAAATTGTGTGAAAAATAGTCATGTCCTTTAAATATTGGCAAATATGGGTGGTAAGTGCTAGTATTGAAATGCATATAGCAGGCCAAACATATACAGAAAACTCAAAATGCTTAGAAAACCCTAGACGCCTACGATTCATTTAAAAACCCTAATTTTTTGGGGGTAAAAATCGCCTAACTTGGCAATTCACGATTTTTTGGTGATTTTGGCTTCTATGATGCTACCAATATAGCTAGAATGCTACAACCAACCAAATTTAAAAAATACAAGTTTATTGATCTCCAAATCATCTGAAGATGTAAGAAAAGAGCATGCTAGGTTTTCAAGAATCATGCATGCAAAGTTTATTAGCCCCCCAAAATCTCTCAAATTATGAATCTAATCTTTTGAAACATGCTTTGATACCATGTTAGAATCTAAGAAAGCAGATTACAACCCGAAATTGAAATGAAAGAGTTAGAATCAAACTGTAAATGCAAAAGAAATGAAATCAACATAACAATGATACCGAGAGATTTGATGTAAATGCTCGAATGGCACAATAGAGTCAAGAGAGATCTATAGCTCCAACATATGAAATTACAAGCAAGGTAGCATGTTAATAGAGGCTCAAGGAGAGGGAGGAGGTGGCAAGTCCAACCAATAAGGAGTAATCACAAAGTGTTGCTAATAAAAGTAAATGTAACTCCTGTGGAAGAGGACAACACCGCAATACCCACTCACTCAAGTAAACATGCTTTATGAACCTAAACAAGCTTAATTAAAGTGTAGGAATAACCTAGGAATAGGAAAATAAAATAACCAACTAGGAAATAAAAACTTACACTAACAATTCTAGCCAACCTAAGTATGAGCCAAAAGCATATATTTTTTCAAGATTTAGATATCACTAAAGGACACATGAGCAAATCTTGCACATATTTTTCTAAATGTTTTTGTAAGTAAATAATTCACTATGAATTTTTTACGACTTTATAAAAATATTAAAAAACAATTTTTCGGCCAACCTAGCATAGTCAAAAAATATGAAATTCAATTTTTTTAGACCTATAGCCAATGAAGCGTAGAGTGCGATGCATCTTTCAGATTTGAAAAGGTTAAACAATTTAAAATTTACAAATGTTTTTCAATCGGTATGTCTATCAAGAATACAAACATAGTGTACATAGAAAATTATTAATAATTACCTGTTAAAATCATAATCAGGCATATATTATATTTTTAAAATCATGAGAGTTTCCCAAGTGTACCCTTTTCATTTTATCAAATTTGGATTAAGAAAGTCCATCAACATCAAGGGTGAAGTCAAGGAAATTTTGTGAAAACATCCCAACTCATCATTTGCATGGAAAGGCAGGTTTGGATTCCTAATCTTAATTCCCATGCAATTTTGGGGGGAAACATTTGAAACCAAAAAAATATTTGTTTTGAAGAAATGGTTATCAATTTTCCCCATGCAATTAGTAATAATTCGGGGAATTTTTTTTAACGATCCGTTTCGAAAACAAATATATGTTTTGTTTTCATAATGGATATTTATTTTCAAAATTTATATCTATTTTCAAAATGGATATCTGTTTCATCAAAATGGATAACGGATATCCATTTCATTTTGACTTACCAAGCCAAAAAAAGTTGAAAATCCAAGCCTACAAAAGGTTTCTCGATTTTGGCTAACACTTTCATGTAGTATTTTTGTCCATTACCACTATTATTCCCATCATGATCTCACTCACCCTATTGGTGTTTCCCTTGTTTGTGTTGTTTGGTTTGTTTTGTCTTGTTTTGTGTAGATTGTCATGTCTCATGTTTTATGTATCTAGTATGCACTTCTAGAGACTCATGGATTCTCACTACACCCACAAGGGGTGCATGTCCCAATGAGAGCCTATGTTGGCTTTGATTTCATAGTAACCTATTTCTAGCCCTCTATGATGCTTCGGTGGCCCCCTCTATTTCTAACCATATAAATATTTCTTAGTTAAGGCCTCATCCTTGTGTTTACCAAATTTTGCTAATGTATGACCATGTTCTTGTTCATGCCCCTAGGGTCCAAATCTTTAATCTTATGTGTTGTGGCTAAGATTCATGTTGATTTTAATGTTGACCTATTATAATATGCCTAAATTCTTTGTTAGGCCCTAAGCACTTTACCTCTAATTCATCATGATTTGCGATAGTCAATCACTCTAAACTTAAGTGAAGATTTTATAATAGTGTGATGATTGGCTACCAATTGATGGGGTGATGGTATTGGGCTTTATCAACAAAGAGTGTCCTCCTCAATGGTCCAAGGAGTTTGTCAAATGGTTATGCAGGTGAGATGGCATAGGTGCAAATGTATGTTGGTATTTTCAATGCCACTTTGTGTTGATGTGTTAGGTAGATGTCCACATGGGCCCTCTTCATCTTCTAAGCATCAAGTTTGAGGGAGAGTAGCTCTGATAGGCTACATGCTCTTCTTTCATTAGTGCTACATGCTCTTCTTTCATTAGTCATGACTCAATGGGTGGCTAAGCTTTACAATATTCTAATCCTCATTGAATGGCCAATATGTCCAAGTCATTTAGAGGTGATGCCTTATAAAAGTACTATGGAGAGGTTATATGGCAATTTCTATTGATCACAACTCAACAAAGGGAAAAGTTATGCACTATTTTATTCTTGGCCAACAGACCAAAGTCATTTGCATGGATAGTTGACAAGTCACAATGTCAAGATGGCATTTGTGGTGGTTAATCATTGGTTTATAATGTGAAGCATAATTTGATTGCACGGTGTTCTCTTTGGTTTCCTTGGGGCATTAGTCAAGCTTCAAGCTAGAACTTTTGTGTCTCAATGATAACCCATAATAGTAGATTTGAAGAGGGATGATTACTACAATCTAATATGCTAATCAATGAGTTGAATACTTTAATTTATAGTCACTTGATAGTTATTATTGTAACATGGTCAAATTTACCTATTTATGTTATTTTCCATTTAATTTTGGAACCATTTTGACTGAATGACTTAATGTTTTCACATAGCAACAAGTGGCATACTCTCATGTTAAGTTTGACTTCTTCCTGATCCTTATCAATTCTCATTTACTCTCACCTTCAAGAATTTCCATACATTTGATTATATTCTATTTCCTTTCACACTTATTACTCCACATTCACCTTATCATCAACCCACATTTTCATCCATCTTCTCCCTATATCAATATTTTGCATTTATTGTCTTGGGCCAATCGCATGATTCTTAGGTTTTGTTCGAAACAAGATCGACTAACGCATTGTTGATTACGAATTGGAGTAATTTGATTGTGAACAAGGTTGTTGTACATATAGGGTAGGGAGGTTGAGTCGACTTAGGAGTCAACTTCAACACTCAACTAGAGGTGGAAGAAAGAGTGTCAACAAGTGGCTTAGAGAGTTGTATTAGACTCTCCAAGTAGACACCTAACCACCTAAGGTGGCTTAAAGCCATGTGGGGAATATATACATAATTACTTATTTAAAGAATAAGTAATAGTGTTAATATTCCTACACTAACACCCCCTTAAGCACAACTTAGGTGGGCACAATAAAGATGGGTCCTGACAACTAGACCTACACAGGTACCCATGTACAAATGCATCTCTCATAAAGTGGAGAAAGAAAGAAAACCCAGTGGGAAAAAACTTTCCTCCAAAAAGAGAGAAAATAAGAAAGTGTTCTAGACACAACTCGATGGAAGTGCACTTGACACAATACAACTAAAAGTGATAGTCTTGCGGTACTTGCAAGATCCATGTGTGGAATGTAATTGCATGCCATATGGCTACAATTCAAGTCCAATGTGAAGTCCTGCTTTGAAGATTATGTGGAAGCCTACTATGAAGTAACTTTGAAATCTGTAGAAGAAAAGAAACTGATATCAATCTTCTGTTGTGATGAATCTCTGGAAGTCCTTGAAGAATCTACTCTAGATGCACATGTAGCATTAGGTGATAGTGATGTTGTAGTGGAAGTGTTCGTGACACATCTCAATACAATGTTGGAAAAAAAGTTGAAGAATGATGAAGTAGTAGTGGAAGTGCTCTTGACATAACTCTGTGGAAGTGCTCTTGGCACAACTCTGAAATGTACTTGACACAACTCTATGAATCGCCCCATAATTCAATATTTTTATCCCAATATTATTTTGTTGTTTGAGCGACTTCCCTATGACTCAATATTTTATATAATGATAGTGGTTAAACAAGGCTAATTGGAATGAAAAATGGCATTTTATAATGGTATTGTGAGATCATTTCTAATAGATTAGTCTCAAAAAATTATTCACTTTCTAAAAAACGGCACTCAATTTCAAGTTGGCAATCAAATGATACAATTATTTTTCAAGTTGTTTAGCTAGTTGTACAAAGAAGGAAAATTTTTTGAGAAAAATGGAACAATTCTCAAATTGTCTCAATGCAGCTTTGTCGGCCCCTGAACCATCTTCACGTCGACTATAAATATGCCCAATTTCACCTCCGTAGGCGAAAGTTATGGCAAAATGAAAAAAAAGTCCCTCTTTGCATACAACGATGCAAGATTAGGGTATTCCAAGGCAATTTTTTTTGGAAAATGCAACTTTCTCGATGATTGCTTGGCATAAAAGAGTTTTCTTCCACAAAAATGTTTTGGTTTGGATAGTTAACTAACCTCTAGGAGTTAGCATAAACTACTAATAGTAACTAAGTTAAGGTTTCTTTTACAATAGTTGTTAATAGTTAACATGAAATGTTAACTTTACAATAGTTGTTAATGTTATAATAGACATTTACATTATATGCTTAAATGTGGCACTAATGTCTACAGTTAGAATTAAATGTTTGTTTACAAATGTCACCATAACTATACCATTAAGTAGTATACTGAAATCTATCGTCAAACATTAATTACCACTAAATAAACTACCACAAGCATTAATGAAAGAGAGTGAGTGCCGTAATGGAGACTTATGAAGTATGTTTGAGATTGGATCAAACTGTGACTCCTAGCAGTGATCTTGTCGCTACTCTCGGGATGCTCTGTGTTGAGAATGACGGTAGAAACCTGCAAATCATGGTTGAATGGCATCATCTTTGAAGATTGCTCAAAGCGACCAAATCCTGTTGATAATCCTACTGAGAGTCGGCAAAACAACTGCTCCGGGGAAGAATTCAGATGTTCCAAATTAGGAAGGCGCGAGCTCATGTTTCGGTCTACGTCGAAGCTACTCTGCACAGCCACAAGAAACAGGCGATAGCCATGGCGGGAGAAAGAAATGGGAGGTGTCGATCGAATAACATTGAATGTTATTAATGAGGGCTCCAAAATCTGTTCGACTCAGCAAAAGAGACCATAACATCGAATAACCCTAGCCCGATGTGGAGCTGAGCCGTGCTTTGATGAGGCCGAGTCGTGCCAAAGCGACCAAACTTTGCAGGGAATAATGGCAGCGACTTGACTGGAAACTCACGACCTATGCAAACGCCAACAACGATCTCCTTGTCTGAACCTTCAAATCAGTAGAGAACTTTGACTAGCAACCTTGTGGAAGGTCGAATGGCTCAAACGAGCCAAAAAATTGGAGGGCACCTTGCAGATACAAAACTATGCCTGGCATGCAATGGTTTTGCATACACACCGCCCAAATAGAAATAAAAAATCTTCAACCATCAAGCTCAAATCAATCCAAACGACGACACAGAGGCCGAAAGGCAAAAAATCCACCACTAGATTGAAAAAAAAGTGCCCAAAATCACGTCACAGCATGCAAAATGTTGATTTTGCTAAAAAAATACATTTTAAACAAAGAATCTATGAATGAAAACTTGCAAAATGTCAAATTTTAAAAAAAAATTGAATTTTTCCAAAAAAAAATCCGTCAAATAGGAGATTTTTGCCTCCAAAAGAACTAGCAAGCAATTAGCGTAGCTCTGATACCATGTTAGAAACAAGATCAACTAACACATTGCTGATTATGAATTAGAGTAATTTGATTATGAACAAGGTAGTTGTACATATAGGGTAGAGAGGTTGAGTTGACTTAAGAGTTGACTTCAACACTCAACTAAAGGTGGAAGAAAGAGTGTCAACAAGTGGCTTGGAGAGTTGTATTGGACTCTCCAAGTGGACACCTAACCACCCAAGGTGGATTAAAGCCATGTGGGGAATATACACATAATTACTTATTTAAATAATAAGTAATAGTGTTAATATTCCTACACTAACAGGTTTGACCCCAAATTCAAATATTTATAATTAAAATTGTCGACTCCTTCCCTTTCCTACTAGCCATTAGGATCTAACTTGGTACACACTTGTGTGACTATTTATTTATATCTTGGTATTGAAAGACATTCATTTCTACATTTAAACACATAAGGAATAATCATACGAGCTCCAAAGAACATACACATTCATTCTAAGAACATTTTGATTTGGAGCATTAAAACGAATCAGCATTTGCATTAGAATCATCTAGGACATTGCACGCTTGAGTTTTGTTGTTTTTTTAATGTAAAGGCGTCAACATCTATTAATAAATTAATAAAAGTACACAAATACACAAAAAATAGTTTTGGTGGATACAAGATCACACCCCAAAGTCTCAAATGGGCATAGCACAGAAAACAACAAACATTTAAAAATGAAGCTGCTTAAGTAGGGAGAGCTACAATAGATTGAGGTGGAGGAGGATCACAGTCATTTGGTTTCCTCCAAACATCAGCGGGGTCCTAAGTGACATTAGAAACAAACCATCCATCATCATCTTTATCTTTATCTTTGTCTTCAGTGAGGGGTGGTGAAATTGCTAGAGCTAATTGAGGGAGCCATTTAGAAGAAGAATCAGCTAGCGTGCCACTACCACCACTAGTGGATGGCCCTGCACCCCTAGAAGGCCACCCAAAAGTGGTATCCCTTGGAGGAGGCGAGGCAGAATGCTGCCGAGAAGAGACTAGGTGGCGACGAGTCTGGGAACTAGGGGAGCGGGAGTGCCGAGCAAAAAAAACTCTAACCGAGAATCAAAAGGCACTTGAGCAACAGTGCAAGGGGCATTACCCCAATGATCAAGAAGCTCCTGGAGATGAGCCACCTCCAAGGCCACCTTGTTGGCCTACACTTAAATCTGTAACATAATATTGGAGCAAATTACAACTTTAGCAAAAAGCGAAACATTTGTATCCACAGAACAATGAGCAAATATAACAGAATTTCTATCCTTTAATAAATGCAAGAGGATCTCCACCCTGAAAGCATGCCAAATTTGAGTCTACTTGAAAGGGATACAAGGCCAATCCTCCAAAAGAGCCATATGCCATGAAAAAGGCTCAGAGCAGAAGGGGCAGAAAAAATCATGAATCTAGCTCCAGAGATGTTGGGCACAACGCCAAAACCAGAAGAGGTGCATAACGGACTCTAGTTGCCCACTAAAAGGGCAACAGGGATCTTGGATGCCCATATGGCGAAGGCGAGAGAGCCCATTAGTAAGCCTTGGAAGAGAAAACACCAAGCAAAATGAGCCAATTTAGGTTCCACAACAGCCGTCCAAATATTATGAAACCTGTGTTGCCAGGTTGAAATAGGGTACTGCAAATGCCATCTCAAATTGAGGCTAGGCACCATAGGAAGATGAGGAGATAGCCATCGATATCCTAGATGCAACTTCTAATTACGGAAGCCTATATTAGGCATCCAATGCCAATCCTTCCACCAAGGCTTGGAAGAATGGATACTAATTTTATGCAACATTTCAACTAGGAGAACCTCCTTAACTGCCTCAAAAGTCTCTCCATCAGCCTGAGAAAGGTGAAATTGAGTATTCAAATCCTTCCATGAGCAAAGACTCGTGGTAACTCTGGAAAACAAATCTCGAGGAGTGCGAATGCCTTTCTTGTGAAAGCACAAGGCCTTGACCTCAAGAATCTAATTATAGAAGCCTATATTAGGCATCTAATGCCAATCCTTCCACCAAGGCTTGGAAGAATGGATACCAATTTTATGCAACATTTCAACTGGGAGAACCTCCTTAACTACCTCAAAAGTTTCTCCATCAACCTGAGAAAGGTGAAATTGAGTATTCAAATCCTTCCATAAGCAAAGACTCATGGTAGCTCTGGAAAACAAGTCTCAAGGAGTGTGAATGCCTTTCTTGTGAAAGCACAAGGCCTTGACCTCAGGAAGACGGGCAAGAGGGAGCCCTTAAAGTTGAATGAGAGGGGACCACCATAGATTGTGTTGGTTGAAGGAGAGACCATCTCTAAAACCATTTCCAGCCCAAAAATGCCAGGGCTTAACAACTTCCCAGGCACACCAAAAAATTTTGGTGACAAAGGAGCCCTCAATATGCATTGTTCTTTCATAAAAAGAAGAGTCTAAGAACCAATCCCCTTCCAAGCTGGACAATTGATTGGAAACCTAGAAGAAATGCAATGTCTAAGAAGGATCTTCTAGGCTTCATTGTTTTCAATAAAAAGAAGAGTCTAAAAACCAATCCCCTTCTAAGCTGAACAATTGATTGGAAACCTAGAAGAAATGCAATGTCTAAGAAGGATCTTCCAGGCTTCATTGTTTTCAATTACTTGCTAAAGGTTGTAAAGTTGGTAAAAACAAGGATGTTGACTAAGGAGAACTTGACCCTTAAATTGAATAGCTTCCATTAGGTATATTTAAATACTACTAGTTCTTGCACATTAGCAATTAGTAGAGAGGGGCAAAACAAGTCAAAAAGATACATAGTTTGCCAAATCAATCCCATGAGTCACATGGTAGATTTGCATATGAGAACAGTTTTGTAAAGTATATGGTTGATATCATTGAGCTTAGATTTGAGTTCAATTATTATAGTTCCTAGACAACAAGCACATCAAAGATATCATTTTTTGAGCATTAGTGAACCATTCTACACTCTTCAACTATTGTTCTTCATTGTTTTTTGAAAAACTTAGTACACTCGTATCTCCTTATTTAATTTCCAAATATTTATTATACATTCGCTGAACTTTGTTATTTAAATTAATTGTGTATTCATTAATATCATTTAATTTCTAAATATTTATTATGCATTCACTGAATTGTGTTAGCTAAATTAATTGTTGTTTGTGTGAGAGATCACAAGTGAAATTTAGAAAGAAAGATATTGCCCAATTCATTTTTTTATATAGAGCGTTTAATGTTGATATTAAAACCTTGCCTACTTCTTCATTCTTTTTAAAAATTTAAGCAAACTCTTTGATGAGGTGGCCTGCCTGAATTTCAGATTTACTTTTTCAATAAAACTGCCTGATATTATACTGACTGGTTTTACCAAGAAAAGTAATATCAAATACAAAGTCATATATTTTCAAATTAAAATTTAAAATTGAAAAATATTCTGCCCAATTCATTTTTTTCATATAAAACATTTAAAGTTGGTATTAAAACCTTACCCGTTTCGTCACCCTTGTGTTTTTTAATTCGAACTAACTCTTTGATGAGTTCGTGTATGCGAATTTCAGGTTCAATATCTCCAATAAAAGCATTCTTACATAGATTCTCTACCTGAAACCACAATTAAATTAATCGTTGAAAGGTTTATCAATTTATTAAAAAATCCCAATCACAAATTGAAAAAAGCCTACATTCGACTCACTTTTTCCTCGATCTCTTTCTTGCAATTTATTGCTAGCCATTTAACACTATCGTCGGAAGACATTTTTTCCTTGATATATTTAATCTCTTTCCTGCACTTTATTCGTTGCCGCTCAACTTTGCCCGAAGATCTCCACCCAAACTTTATCGCTCTCTTCCGCTTTATTGTTAGCCCCACAAGATCAACATCGTCCTTGCGATATTCCCTCTTCCAAGACTCTATTGCTAGCCAACACAGCCCAGCAAACACGTCATCCACGCCATCTATTATCTCCACCAACCATTTGAGGTATTTACGCAAGCGGAGGGCTCCAAAAGAAGAAACACGATCATGCATCATAAGAAACAGTCGCCCCAAATGATCACCACCTAGGCGCGGAGCCCATTTTGAGAAATCGGAACAGTGTCGGCCAAAAGCTTTCAAAGCTAACCGATGAAATGTTGGAGCAAAACCTCTGCCCTTTTTGAATGAACATCTGTTTGCGCACTTCAAAGCAAAAGGTCTGTAGTTCTCTACAGACCTTTCCACCAAGATGACTATGGCATCTTCCTCTTCAACCCTTGGGATGCGCATGCATGACTGTGACTCGATATTCACATTCTTTACAACATCCACGCTTTTTGTAGTCAAAAGGATGCACCTGTTTTTATCCAACCCTGTCCCAAGATAATATCTCACTCCGTCTATGCTATTTTCTGTGATATTGTCCAGAATCAACAATACCCTTTGGCCCTCCACTATTGTATTGCAGAAATAACGTGCCTGTAAGTTATATTAAAAAAAAATTACAAGAGTTACACATCTTATGCAATAATTATTTTTAAAGAGCAAAAGAGAAATCCATTAGGACAAGGAGGACATCTTCTCAGCAAGATGAAAATATACGAAATTGCTCACCACATCTTCGCTTGTTACCCATTCGAGTTGCAGATTACGGAATTGAGTGAGATACAGCAGGGCACGTTTTTGTCTACCCAATGCAATGCCTCCACAAAATTCTAGATGGCATACTTTGCGATCAAAATTCCACAATTTAAAATCGCTGAAAGCCTTGGTAAGTGTAGTTTGCCACATTTTGACAAGATACTGTTGTTTGGGTGTAAGTGGGAGAGAAACGTCCACTTTCTTGCATGCTACACAAGGCAATAGTTAGCAGAGACTTTCGTTATATGTATGTGGTGTGTTTTTACTATAAACAGTATTTAAAGGTATTATTTGAATAAGTTATATTTTATTTATTTTTACAATGTTATTTTGTGTACTAATTGGTCTACAGGGTAATAAATATTTTATTATTATGAATTATTTAGTAGTAATTTTAAATAGTGTTTCTAATTTTTAAGAATTATAAAAGTGTGATAGTTTATGAGATTTTCTAGAGTTCAAAAAGAGAAATATTTTTTTAATAATTTTTGTTTTTAAATCTTTTAGCAAACTTATTATTTTAATTAAAGGAAATATGAACATGCAAAACATTTTCCAATAGTCCATTATGAAATTTGATTTTAAATGAATCAATGAATAAATATCTTTAAATACAACATCATAACATACAAATCAATACAAATTTGTGTTAAATCAACACACAACTAATAAAAAAATTGATAAAATGTAATTTTAAATTTTAAAAGAAATATGACTTAGGTGTTATATACAATTTTAATTTTTTACCATTACAAAAATAATACCCATTTTTAAAAGCAATGGGATACAAAATGCAACGTCATAATATTTTAATTAATTTAAATTTAAGTTATAAGAATAATATGCGTAATTCGTTTTTCATATGTAAACCATTTAAAGCTGGTATGAAAACCTTACCCTTTAAACGAGCAATGATTCGTCCAGCAAAATACTCTCGCACTCTATTCAACCAACCATCATCTTCATTATCTTCATTAACTCTACCAGGCGTCTGGAAAGCGAACACTTTGCTATCTACCAATCTGAGAGTAATATAATTTTGACTGTAACGCTTGGAGCTTTTATATGATTCATAGGGAGCTGTGACAGAGTAATAGAGGTTCAGTCCACGGAAATACTTCTTCGCCAGCATTGTCTTACCCTGCATCCACTTCTTCAATTCTTCTGGGACAGATACACCATTTAAGTTTTCCAGGATCACGTCTTTAAAGCATTCAAGACAAGATTCAAGATCGTCATCGACTTGACATCTGTCGGGATCAATTCCCTCATATCTCACCTCATCCTCACAATGCCAACTCACTTTGATTTCCTCTAATTGTGGGCACTTATCCATTTTTGAAAGTCCTTTCAAATTATCGTTGTAGAGCAGATGAAATACCTGTAATTGATGGCAGCCATTAATATCAGGAGGATCTTGAACCCTACTGCAATCACATAAACTTAACTTCTTCAACTTCGTCAGTAATGAGAAGTCGGGAAACCTTTTTAAAAAATTTAGTGTGAAAAAGTAAACATCCTCCAACAAGACACAATCTGTAAGATCCGGTGGCTCCTCTATACCACATTTGCCAATTTTGAGCACAGTCAAATTTGATAAACTTCTGAAACCCGGAAGCACTTTTAGTTTCCCCATATCCCATAGTTGAAGATTTTCCAGTCTGTAACAAGACTCTAAATTTGTGGGCACCCAAGAAACGTGTGATGAAATCTGCAACTCTAGTATCTCTAAAGCACTTGGCATATCTATATTTGGACATGCTTTCACTGCATCGCATTCAGACAAAACAATTTTGGATAGTTTCTTACATCCAGTGAGTAGCGGTGGGACAATCATCTCGCAGCAACTGTTGAAGACAATACTTTGAAGCTCCACGCATCCTGTACAGTCGAGGGGGCCCTCCACTTTATCACACATACTAAATTCCACTTTCACCAAATGCGGCAAACCAATTAACCTTGGGAACTCCAAGAGGGATGGACAGCGAACATTGATCTCTCTGAGACAAAAACAAGGGGTAAGATCTCCCAGCTGATTGAGCACTTGGCTGACTGCAATGTCGATCTCAAGATGTTGTAAACCAACGAGGCTGCTTAGCTTGGGAAGCTTTAACATTTGATCTACTCCTCTTATTTGAAGCCACGCCAGGTTTAGCAAGTTTTCCATCCCGTCAAGTGTTGCCAGGATTTTGCAATCGTGTAATGTGACGCTTCTGAGACTGTCCATCCGGCCCAAGTCAAGCTTGTTCATATTCTGCATACCTACGAGCTGAAGCAGCAATAGATTTTGAAGAAACTTGGGGGCGATCTCGGACGGACTTCGATAAATGGATCGCTCCAACTTAGCCAATTCAAACCCTGCATTGTCTTGTGAAATGAACCCCCGTGTACTAGGTTCGTCGCCCTTCCACCACAGCCATCTCCCCATTTCATTTGTTTTGCTTTGAGCGAACTCAATATATAAGTCGTGTATGCGAATTTCAGGTTCAAATTCTTCAATAAAAGCCTTCTTACATAGATCCTCAACCTGAAACCACAATGAATTAAGCGTTCAACGGCTTTTCAATTAAAACAACCAAATCACAAATTAAAAAGGTCTAAAAGCAAATATTCAACTCACTGCTTTCGCAATAAAGGAGATATCTTTGTTGCAATTTATTGCAAGCCACTCAGTAACATTGTGAGGAGACATATTAGGCAGTATATATACGGTGAGAAGCATGAATATGGTGCGGTATTTGGGATCCATGTCATCAAAAGCTTTGTCCAGCACAGCGAACACATCACCCAAACCATAACCGGATCTGTCTACCAAGCCATCTATCTCAGCAACCCATTTTGACAAATTCCAACCGTACTTACCGAAGAGGTGGCCCCCAAAAGCTTTTAAGGCTAACGGATGAAATGTTGGACAACTGATCTCTTTGAAAAAACATCTCTTTGCACACTTCAAAGCAAAAGCTTTGTCCACTGCCCCCAGAGTTGACTCTTGTACAGATGTCCTTTCCAACAATATGCTTATGGCCTCGTCCTCTTCAAGGCTTGGGACGCGCATGCATGACTGCGAATCAATTTTGAAATGCTTTACTAGAACATCTAAGCTTCGTGCACTCAAAATGATGCAGCTGTTTTTGCCGAAGTCTGCCTTAACAAAATGTCCCACTTCCTCTATGTTTTCTTGTGTGATATTGTCCAGAACCAACAGTATCCTTTGGCCGTTCACTCTTTTATCCATCTGAACTGCTGCCTGTAAGTTATATTAGAAAATGCAGAATACTTACACATCTTGTTCACGAATCTTTGTTTAGAGTCATTTGTACATAACACGGGGGTTATAAAGAGAATTCTAAATGTAAGGAAAAACATCCTGAACAAGATTAAAACATATGAAATCGCTCACCTCATCTTCTGTCAGTGTTTGGAGCTGCGATGGAGGGCAGTGAATGAGATAACGCAGGGCAAGTTTTTTTCTTTCGAATGAATCACCTCTGGAAAATTCCAGATGGCATACTTTCCCTTCAAAATCCTTCAATTTGAAGTTGCAGAAAGCCTTGCCAAGTGTAGTTTTCCCTTGGCCTGCTACTCCATACAATCCTGCAATACTGATTCCCTTTGCATTGGGACGAACAGTATTGAAGAAACCTTCAACTTCCTGGTACCAATAAATATGTAAGCGTATGCATATATGCATGACAGTACTGAAGATTTTTAAGCACACAAATATGACAGCAAATAAACAAAAAACCATAAAAGGATAGATGCAGACATAGAGAATAAACTTTTATTGCTGTTGATAAAAACTAGAGAGCTACAGCTCTTTATTACATTATATATATCTTAGCTACAAAGAAATCTAAATAGAAAAAACAGAAAACAACAAACCAAAGATAGCATGATTTACATGCATCATCATGCAACACAAAAGTTGCCAAATTCCTAAAAGTATCTAAATGAAACTAACTAAGAAAATAGAAATACTAAAATGGAAACTGCACATGTGGCTGTGCCACATCAGTTATCCAACAAGTACAACAAAAGCAAAAGAAAAGAATTGTAGAAAATAAGGTAGTGAATTGTTTTCACCTTACACATTCGTGCTTCTCCTTGCATACAGGGGACATGATACCTTGGTGAGGCTGTTGGAAGTTTGCGCCAGATTTCTTTCACTATTTGTTCTCTGAACTCCACTTCATTGCCACCTTCGCTGAACGTCAACCCATTTATAGGCAGTATTGCTTTCAAAGCTTCACACCACTCAGCCCGCCTTTCCTTGCGTTTCTCAAACACTATCCACTTTTCGTTGTCTGCCTTAATTTGCTTAAGATATGCGGGCGGAATCATAAAGAAGCAGGGTAAAATTTTGAGATTGGGATTTGTACGGGTCTTGTCTCTAGCTTCCACGAAAGCAAAGAGTTCCTGCATTGGCCACTTTGTTTCGAGGAAATCCTGAGAGAGAAGCAAAACTCCTGCTTTGCATGTCTTAACCGCATCAAATATACGAGAGGGGAAATATTCTCCCACTGGCAAACTTTCACGATCTTCGTCAAAGAAGCAGGACACGCCTTGGTTTGTGAGGTCTCTGTAGAGCTGCCTAACGAAATTTTTCTGCTTACCACTGTGACTGAGAAATACATCAAACTCCTGTCGACGGTCCCTGTTAATCGAAATAATGAGTGAGTATCAATGTTGTATTCATTTGACAGAGAAAGACGGCAACATTCAAATAAAATGCATCTCACCTGGGCGTCGATTTGTCGAGTTGAGAGACCTCGTTTGTGTCTAAATTTTTAGTCTCCCCGGTCGAACGCGGAGCTTGAAAATATTCCCCACTGCTTAATTTCTTGAATTGAGTGGTCTCGGTGTGATCCATTGGGAGGTATTTTGCTAATATTTCGTCACACAATAAATTGGACACAGATCACCACCATGGATGGATAAAACGCTAGTGAAGACTTTCGTGTGTGCTGTGTAATTATAAAACATCCCTGGATCATACAATATTTTCTCTATTCTAATGTTTATATGAAATTTAAGGAATACAAAATAAAGCCTTCGGAAATTTTCCAATATACAAAACCTTGAGTAGCTCATTTGTCTAACCTTAATAACTTGTATAGATTGTTTTCAGTAGATTATCTTAATTTAAATATTAATATCCACAATAGGTAAGAACGGTTAATGCCATTGATGAGGATGATAATTGATTTTAATATGAAGGGTAGAAAGGGAGCATTCAAAACATTTTCAAAAGATTGTAAGGGATAAATCATAGTAAACTAATGTTAATTAAACTAATTTAGATATAAGTTAAGATTAGAAATAATTAAATATGAAATTAATTGTAGAAATTAAATAAATTTAAATATGACATTTAATTAGATTTTGGAAATTAAAAAAATGAGATTGAAGATGGCATTAATTTATTACTAGTATAGACATCTTAAATACATCTAGAAAACACTTAATGTTGAATTATTTTATCCAACACCAAGAAATATCAATTTAGAGCTATTTTATTTAAAGAGTTAGTTTATAGTTTTTTTTCAAATAAGGGAGAGGGGCCAGTAGTCGCCCACCCTAACTTCACACACATCAAGCACATAGCTAGACAAGTCGAATTTCGACGATTTTTTTTGGGTTTTTCCGTATGTGACTGAAGAGCTTAAAGCTATTCTTTCGACTTCTGGGCACTTAGACATTTCCCTGTAGGAAGCGTTATGTGCACATGGGTCGAAATATGGTCATTTCAACATGTCACCCCATATATCCGCACCGATGTGCCAGTAACCGCTCACCATCACATTTGTACACTTGTCTTAATTTCATTGGTTAATTTACAAATGTATTGGTTCATTTGTGAACATGTATTGGTGCATTTGTGAACATGTACAAATGTTGTGAACATGTATTGGTGTATTTGTGTTAATTTATTTGGTCGGTATTTTACATCTATTGGTTCTTTTAAAAAAAATTATTGGGGGGTCAAGTGATTAAAAACATAGCGGTTATTGGGGCATGGGTGGTAACTGGCCCCTCTCCCTTATATGTTCTTAGTTTTTATGTACATGTGTGCTTGGAGCTATTTTAATTACTTAGAGATTTTTATTTACTTAAATTTTATTTTATTTATTTCAGAACTATTTTATAGTTTTAGTTGTTTTAAAATAAATCACCACAACCCATGTTGGGGTAACTAAACATCCATATTAGATTTGTTACTTTATTTTTGTTTGAAGAGCTATTTTTATTTATCCTAAAACTATTTAAGAATTTTATTTATTTTATTTTTATTCCCATAGACATTGTAAATGGCATCACTAGCGTTTTCTCCTTCCAACAATTTCCAATTTCATGGAATGCCATGATTTCAAGATATGCACAAAATAAATATTTTGAAAAGGTTTTAGAAACTTCCGAGTAAATGTAATTGACAGGTATAAAGCTAAATTCCACAACTTTTGTTAGCATCCCTGCCTATGCCAAAATGGGAGCTTTGGAATAGGGTTTCAACATCTATCGAAGCATAAAGGAAGGGGGATTTTTGTGAGATGTTATAGTTGCAACTACCTTGATAGACATGTATGCAAATATGTACGCATAGACAAGGTATGTGAACTATTTGACAGGATGTCTAAAAGAGATATGTCCTCATGGATTGCAATGATTGCAAGATATGCACAAAATGGATTTGTTGAAAAGGCTTTAGAAACCTTCAAGCAAATGCAATTGGTAAGTTTTGTAAGATTTGGCTAAAAAGCCACCCAAGAATGCAAATGATTATAAGGAAATAAAAGCTAGAAAATAAAAAATGATAGAATAAACTATATTCTATTTAATAGAAATGTGAAGCATACAAGAATGAGATGAGAAGCTCATACAAGAGGTGAGTATTTATAGAATATGCCACCGAAGAGACTAAAAACACAACGAATAAGGGATAAAGTGAAAAAGGCCCTAAGTAAAATTAAGATAGTGTGAAAAGGACCTAAGTGGAGAACTAACTAGGAAATGAACTAGTTAGATAAAGTACCATGTTCTCACTAGTTGCACCCCCCTTAAGTGTAACTTAGGGGAGATGAATTAGAGATGCAAAGATGGGTCTCGACAACGAGGCCTGATGAGGTACCCATGTATAAAAGATCCCCACAAATAGAAAAGGAGAAAACCCAGTGGTAAAAACTCCCTCCATGAGAGATAAAACAAGAATGGCTAAGTTACCCCTCTTGAAGAAATCTCCCACACCCCCCAAGAGAGACTAAAGGTTGACATACTCTCAATGAAGGGTTTGGTGAAGATATATGCAACTTGCTTTGTTGTAAGACAATAGTGCAAATCAATGACCTACTCCTGCACCAGCCCCCAAAGAAAGTGCATGTGGATCTCGATATGTTGAGTCTACTGATGATAGACCAAATTCTTTGAGATCTGGATAGCACTCTAATTGTCGCAATAGATGATTGATGGCTTCTGAAATGTGACACCAAGTTCAATGAGGATATTCTAAACCCAAATAGCCTCAGTGGTGGCATTGACAACCCCCAATACTCAACCTTAGTCGAAGAACTTGAGCAATCGCATGTTGCTTCTTGCTTTGCCAACAAATGAGACTGGAACCAAGGTGAAAATTGTAGCTAGATGTGGACTTACGATCATTATGATCACCAACCCAGTTAGAGTCTGTGCATCCAATCAAATATGAAACTACACCCGCTTCATAGTGAATCCCATACTTGTGAGTGCCTTGTATGTAGGGCAGAATGTGTGTGGCAACCTTTCAATGAAGCTCATGTCGCTCTGTCATAAAGCACAAAACAATGGGCCAATTACAAATGAAATGTAAGGGTGAGTATGAGTTAAGTAGATGAAGCTACCAACATGATGACGATACAAAGTGGCATCAACCAATGGAGTGGAACACTTTGCCTCAAGCTTGACTCCAGACAAAAAAGGAGTCGGTACAAATTTACAATCAACCATGTGAAAATCACCTAGAAGATCAAGAGCATACTTGGGCTATGCAAGAGAGATCTCAAAAAAAGTCTAAGTGATCTCAATCTTTAGAGAATAGTGCAAAAGACCCAAGTCAATCATGGCAAACCTGTCATGTACAACAGTCTTGATGCTTGCAATGATGGATGAGGTGCTCTCTGTGACAATCAAATCATCAACATAAAAGAGCCAATAAAAGAAAAGCATCCTCCTATCTCAAGATGTAGACATTTAGATCTGAGTGGCATCTCAAGAACCCAACTGAGAGAAGAAAGGACTTCATCTTGGCATTCCAAGCCCATGGGGCCTGTTTGAGGCCATAGAGAGACTTCCTCAATCTATAAACTAGTGAAGAATCCAAAACAGACCCCTATGGTTACTCCATGTAAATCTCACCCTATAGATCCCCATGAAGAAATACACTCTTGACATTCATCTAATGTACAACCCAACCTTGAGCTGCAGTAATAAAAAGAATCAACTGAATGGAGTTCATCTTAGCGAATGAGACATAGGTCTCAGTGTAGTCAACTCCAAGAACCTGCAAGAAACCTTAGGCCACAAGCCATGCTTTGTACTTGTCAACTGATTCATCTACTGCAAATTCAATTTGATAGATCCAATTGTACATCGAACCAACTTTGTTCCTTTGGATGTGGAACAAGCTCCCATGTTTTATTCTGAATCAAAGAGATACTCTTCCTCTATTGTTGAATCCCACTCAGCAATACCTGATGCTTCGTGGAAGGACTATGGATCTAAAGTTGTGGCAATGTAGGAATACAGAATATCCTAGTGTTGTGCCCGGGCCCTCTGAGTATCTAAAGGATCCACAAAAAGAGTGCCTACAAACTCAAGTGTTTGACAAGCCTAGCAAGGCATGGTAGGGGACGAAGGAGGAAAATTCTCAACCTCAGAATCTAAACTCTATGAATACAAGGATGAAACCTCATGATCAACTCTATGAGTAGAGGAAGCTAGAGAAAAATCCTTAAAGTCAATGTCATTTGAATCTGTTGTGGAAGAAAGAAGATGTGAGGACGAGCTAGGAGAAACTTCCTCAAAATGCACACTTCACTCAATAAGGAGCTCATTTGTCTCAGGCTCCAAAAGTCAATATCCTTTGACACCATCGAGGTATCCAAAAAAGATGCAAGGTCAATTCTAAGGTTCTAAGGCTTGATACTTCTCTGAAGGAATGTGTGCCCATGCTAGGGAGCCAAAAACTCTGAAGTGTTGTACAACATGTTTCCTACCACACCAAGCTTTAAAGTGAGTGATGCCATTCAATGCCTTATGAGGAAGTTTGCTCTAGATGTGAGCACCATAATTGATAGTTTATGCCTAGTATTCAGGTGTAAGGAAGCGTGCGTGGATCATGCAGCCAACCATCTCTTTTAGGGACCTATTTTTCTTCTCCACTACACCATTCTATTGAGGTGTGTAGGTGATAATATGTTGATGATCAATCCCTTAAAGACTGTAAAATTATTCAAAGCAATGGTTCACATATTCTCAACCATTATCTGTGTAGAGAATTTTGATGCACTTCCTTAATTGTTTCTTGGATCGAGCCTTGAATTCTTGAAATCTATCAAAGACTTCTCCTTTTTACCAAAGAAAGTAGACCCATGTGTATCTAGAATATTAATAAAGGTAAGCAAATAGTAAGCCTTACTAAAAGACAAGGTTGGAAAGGGACCCACCAAGTCATTGAAACCCAGCTCAAGGACTTCTGAAGCCCTCTAAACCTTTTGTTAGAAAAGTTAATCTTTACGTGGAAACTACTAGGTAAAGGTTATATTTATTTCATTGTATTAAATGCTTGTATTTTTATAATACAAATTATTTTTATTTGATGTGAGTATCCTCCTCACACATGTGTGAGGACAACTCACGTCAATATTCCTCTTGGAGGAATATTTTATTTATTTAGCCACCTCATTAAGAGGTTAGACACATTGCACTCACTCACATGAAAGGTGGCATATGGGAGTTGAATGCAACCCCCTCTCACAGGTCTATTTATGAGGTGCCCTCTCCTCTTCATTCATCCATATCTCTTATTTTCTCTTCTCATTGATTTCTTGAGGAGCTCCTCTCCCTCTTTTTTATGTAATAGTTTTCTTTCATGGCATCATGCCATATTTCATAATCTATGGGGGTTTTTTCTTTGCTTTTTCCCCCCTTCAAAATCTCGTCTCTATTTGCAGATTTGCTTCTACTTTATGGTAAAATCTTTTTTATTTATTTAACTCTCACAATCTTGATTAGTTGTTTCCTAGTTTTATTTTTCTGTCACCTTCCCTTCGTCGAACTTGTCCTCAGGATGCTTTCTCAAGGCACAACTTGAAAAAACTCCATCTGAATAACTAATCTTAGGAAGACTTGTGACCATGTCCTACTTGCTAAGTTGTTGAAGGTAGCAGTAGTTGAGATGGCCAAACCGCTCATGCCATAGAATTTGCATGGGTGAGAAAAGCACAATAATGAGAATTAGGTACAAAATGAGAGAAAACGTAGAGTCGATACTTATGATAAGCCTTACCAACTACAAGAAGTGCATTATCTTCAAGATCCCTAATGGTAACGGAATCCAAAGTGAATTCAAAATTGTCATTCTAGGTGATCTGGTAGACAAAGAGACAATCGGATTCAATAAATTAGGCACATAGAGAACATCCTCAAAAGTACCAATGTCAGTATCAACTAAAACTTTCCCAATGACATCCATAAGAGAATCATCCCCAATGAGAATGTGGGGTACAAAACAAGGCTCCAACAAAGAAAACTATTCTCTAACAAAATCCATGTGATGTGATGCACCTAAGTCAAGAATCCACTACTATGAAGAATCTATAGAAGCAACAAGTGTGGTTGCTTTCTTTTTGCCTGATTTGGAAGAAGTGGAGGATTGTTGAGCAATAGAGAAAGATAGATTAATGTTGTTCTTTATCAAAAAGTGTTTTAGCTCATCAATTTGTTTCTTGTCACAAGAGTGTTCCTCATGATCAACCTTCTTGTTGTAGCTACAAGTTGGCCTTTATCTCTTATGAGAATCCCCTTTTGATGAAAAAGAGTTGGAGTTTGCTTTTGTGGAAAACAAGGATTGTGTGTGGTCATTCTACAACTTCTTGGACTTGTTTTTTTCTTGTTAGGTTTACTTGACTCTTTCTATCCCTTCAGTTGATGAATCAGCAAGGCCTAAAACTGTGATGCATGGAGAATAGTTTTTCTTGTTCATGCATTAACATTTTAGAAAAAGGAAGCAAAAGAAAGCATAGTGTATGCAAATCCCATAGTCAACCTATGAGTGTGATAGCTAGAAACAAATGTTGTATATTCAAGGCCAATTTTGTTGAGGGTACTAAATACTAGTTGAATATTTTTTTTCTCAATGCCACATGATTTACATTATAATCTAAGGTCATTAACCTTTGTAAAATAGTCCTGGATGTTGTCAAAAGATTGTGGATCAAGGCTCATCAATTTAGTGTCAATCGAACAGCCCCTAACTTCATCAGTTTTACCATAGAGAGTTTTTAATTTTTCCCAAACATCATGTGAATGTGTACATCCATCAATTTGAAACATAAGATCACATGAAACTAACCTCCTAAGACAACCAAGAGGTTTTGTATGTTCAAGCATCCAGAGTACCTTTTCCTTATTATATGTGGGTCCAGTTAACTTTTGTTCAACATAAAGTGTATAACCTAGTTGCATTAAGGTGTTCCATGCATTTTAATGCCATGTATTGTAGTTGTATGCTCTTAGCAAGGGAAACTTAAAGTAACCCATTGATGAAAGTGGGAGACTCGAGACCCTTTCAAATTTGATCACAAACACACATACAACACTATGCAAGAAAGAAATAAATTAATTTGAAATACATAAAATAGAAAAAAATCTACAATATATATTATATTAAAAATCTGAAAATGAGATACATAAACATGGAGCTCATATGCTCTCAACATTCTAGCTTCATTCCAACAGCATCTAGATATGCAACCACAACTTCTCCAAAATCCCTCCCTTCACCAAAGGAGCAAGCATCAATATATAGAAATTGCATGAACGTCCACTAAACCACCAAAAAAACCCATCACTTCTTCTTATCACCACTCCCTTACTTTTCTGAATTTTTTAAAATGGTTATTGAGTTTTGTGCACCTTTTTCCCAGCTTTCCAGAACATTTTGAATTTCTTTATTTCGATAAGAAATGAGAAAGTTATGCCCATTTTACCGAGACTGGGTTTCATAATTATGACCTAGACATGCAACAACATGCAATGCTTGTGACCCACATGGTTTCATTAAAATTTCCCATGGTTTAACTAAAACCATCAACTGGAACCACCTCTTGGAAATCGACACCCTTCTTAGAGGTTACAATTTTGGAAATAAAAATAGGAGTTGTTGACCCACTTATGATAGAATCTTCCCACCAAATCAACCCCACCAAAATACAAATTAATGCATATCTCCAAGTAGATGCCTAGGAAAGATTCTCCCCACTAATAGAGGAATTTACAACTTATTGGGCTATTTTTTTTCAAAATTATATTTATTAATATACCCCAAAAGAATACATTTGTTGCAAATTTAAATATTATTTCCCAAGCCCACAAACCTTATTGAAATAAACCAATTTTAAATAACAATATTTTTGGTGATGCAAGATCACTACTGACCATGGATGCTCCTACATCAGACACCCAGGGTAAGAAGTTTGTGTGCATACACTCACAAATATGGAGTTGAATGGTAGGACCATCCTTTAAGATTGCAACCAATCTGCAGCGAACTCCATAACTGATATATGTGCACAAAAATGCTATCTCTTTTTCTTCTTTTTCCAGCATCTTGCCAAAACAAGCTTCACTCTCCTCAAACAAATCTGCACTTCATTCTTCTCTTTTCTTGTGGATTTTCATCCACCAAATATTGTCTTCCTCTGCCAAATTATTTCTCCTCTCCTCTCCTTCCTCGTGGGATCCAACACACCACAAACCGACCACCTCCACCAGATCTCTCCTATAGTTTCCTCTATAGCCTCTACCTACAAGTATACATCTAGATACCACTGTGCATCTACACAATCCTCTTTATTCTCTAACTCTTTACTCATTTCAAAATGTAAATCATTTTCAAATTCAATATTACAAAACTCTAAAAATCAGATTTTACCTCAATGACTTCTTCTATCACAACATCATCTTCCTCACTATTGAATATTACTATCTCTATTGTTGCTCTGAACAACTTCTCTACCTCTACAATCTCTTTCTCAAGAAACTTTTGGTCTTCATCAGGTTCCTCATCGAACACTTGATTCTCATACATGATTGCATACTTTGTTTAAACTGCAACATTCTCAACTGCTGCAACTTTACTCATTTTTAGAACTCCTCCATCTTTAGCCAATGCTACAATAAATTTCATTTCTTCACTTTTCTCCTCTTCTTCCATGATTTCATCTAAGCATACTGTTGCAACTTCTTCAGCTTCCCCATGAATAACCTCTTCATATTTATCTTCCTTACCTACACACAAAGAATCATCTGCAAACAAAACAATGTTAGCATAAACATGGGACTTATCTTCTCCCATCTACATCTTCCCCATGCTCTTATCACATTAATCTAACATTTTCCCTTCAAATAAGATATCTTCCTCATCTCCTCTTTGAGTAGAAGATCTTCATCTTCATCAAATATAAGACCCTCAAATTCCATCATCTCAACTTCTTCTGCACTACTCAAATCAGCAATACTCAAATTTATTGTCTCATTCTCTTCATCTCCATTCTCAGCTACAACATCTTTATCTTCTTCAACTACTGCAACCTTCTTGACCACCTCTTCCATGCCTTCCAAAAGAAATGCCTCAACTTCAGATTCAAAAACTTCTTCCCACTCATCTTTTTCTTCTTCCTCAGTGTCACATGCATGACGCTCTCCTTCATTTTCTTTCTTTCCTGCATTCAAAATATCATTAGAAAGATAAATAAAATTATCACCTCTTTTCTGATGAAGTACTCTTCTCCTTTCCAACTCTACTACAATTTCTTCCACTTGTTGCTTCAATTCCCTAAATTCTCACCCTAACCTTCCTAAGTCTTTCTCTGATTTCCTCAAGTTTAGGAATTGTTAGAATCCATCCAATAATAAAAGTCCTTTTTCTCATTCTCTTTTCCATACTCAAGGATTCACAAAGCCTCAAAACACTGGTTTTCAAAACCTTCTAAATAGTTTTTCTTGCAAGTTGCATATACACATGCAACAAATCTCTCACACAATCTAAACCTCAGGTCCTAGTGCAAACTGCCTCACATTCAGCGGTTTGTCTACACACTCAGGAACTCCTACTTTGATATCTACCTCCACTTCTACCCCTACCTCTACCTCATGGGGCCACTCTCGGAGGCACTTTCTCACAACCCACTATTGGCAAGAGACACTTCTCTGGTATCGACTTGTATGTTGTCATTGATGGAAAGAAGGCTTAGATTTCTTATCACCATGATAGGAAGAGATATCTCCATAATAACTTATTAGATTTCAAGTCCAATTGACAGAAAATGGCTAGTATGAAAAGTATTCTGAGTAAGGGACAGAAAGTGAATTAGTATGCCTCCGCAATTGAAGACTTGCAAATGCGGTTCAGGTATGATGTTAGTTATTGCTTGTTGGTGTCTTGCTCCAGAGATTAAGTTCTGACTTCCTTTGAAAGTCATTTGAAAGAATTATCTAAGTCCAGGTGAACAAAGGTATAATTGAGACAATGAACAGGGCACATTGTAATGGTCTGCATTCCTCTGCAAATGAGTATTTTGTTATGCAGTAGGTGTTGTAAACAATTATATGAAGTATCTTATTCTAGAGTTGGGAGATCTGAAGTCCACTGGAAGGCTAGTTACAAGCTGCTAAGTATCGGTATAGTGTTTGACAGGGTTTGATAGAGACAGAGTATGAGTTTTGATGGTCCGTAATTCTTCGCAAGATGATATCATGTCTTGCAATTATGAGGGTAAGATTGGGAATGTGTAAAGAGTCCTTGATACGATTTTGGAAGTTTTTTGTGATCCACAGTAAAAATTGTAAGTCTACAGATGAACCTGTTAAGCATGCTTTTAAGGAACAGGCCGACTATGGTAAGTCATTGTATAGAGAAAGGATAGTGTGTGAAGGATCTATTCAAGCAATTGAGTGATTAGAGCCGACCTATATGAATACACTTGGGCAAAGATTTGGGTCCGCACAACACATAGTGCATTGGATTGAGTCGACAAGCTACATCTTTCTACACGTTTCACTTCTTGGATGTCGACCTGACTATGGATCAAATCATGATGTGGATATATAAGAGCGATGAATTTTAGTTGAGAGTGTACGTGGTGTTGTGGAAGTGGATGCGAATGTGCAAATAATAGAGCAGTGACATAGATCAACGATAATGAAGACTTGGGATTTAGAATTCAGCTATTAAATGACTACACCCTGGCATAGTGGCAGATGCTTAAGCAGTATTCAGTTTTCATGTGCAATTTGCTTGGGAGTGACCCTTCGTTATCAAGGCAATGAGCCTGGCAGTGAGCCTCCAATAGGGTTTAATAGCCCTCAGGGTTTAACAATCCTTATTGTAATCTTTCTAGGTTTAGGGTTGAGACAGTGAACCTACTAAACCTAGTTGTACTTCATGGCAGTGAGCCAGCATGTTCTAGGCCCGTGGAGTGACCAAGCCTGAACATTATTTTGTAAAAATTGTAATATATATATATATATATAGCCAGCATGTTCTAGGCCCGTGGAGTGACCAAGCCTGAACATTATTTTGTAAAAATTGTAATATATATATATATATATATATATATATATATATATATATATATATATTTGTGAGCTAATCCTCTCCGTGGTTTTTCTCTTTTGGGGTTTTCTACGTAAAAATCTTGGTGTCCATGTGTCATGATTTTGTGGTTGCTACTCATATGTTTGTTATGCCTTTGTTTAATTAATTTTGGGAAATGGTTGAAAGTTAAAAAATATGAAAAAAGTTTTGGAACACTGATTCACCCCCCCCTCTCAGTGTTTCTATCATCCAACAATTAGTATCAGAGCCAAGTTCCTTGGAAAAAGTTTAGCAGCTTGAGGAAGGTCTAGGATAGTGCAATCATGGTAGTAAGAAGGTTTGGTAAGTACAAAAGCAACAAAGAACTTGAAGCAACTCTTGTTGACCTTGAAAACTCTGACGCAGAAATTAGGGATCTAAAGGACAACTTGCAAGAAGCTAATGAATGCATCGCAAGATTGAAGGGACAAGTCAAGAAATTCAAGGACAAATACAAAGAGGTTAGTGATCAATTAATATCAGTAAATGAAACCCTAAATCTCTTGGAAGCAGAGAGCAAAAACAAAAGAAGATTTGAACTCAATTGTGTCAAACTTGAAAAAGAAATTGCAAGACTAAAAGTAGATTTAGAAAAGGGCAAGAGCTTTGAAGAGAAGTTTAAGATAAGCTCTGCAAAACTTGAAGAGTTGTTGATCTGTCAAAAGCATCCTAATGACAAGCAAGGCTTGGGATTTGAAAAAGGAGAAAGCTCAAACTCGATACAAGTCAGTTTTGATGAAGGAAAAGGTAAAAAATGTCCAATTAGGAATCAAAGAAGAGGACCCAAAAGACCTCTGGTTAGACAACCAAATGCTCAAAGGTACCCATCCTTCAATGGCTATTGTAATTCATGCAATAAGTTTGGTCATAAGGCTAGTCAGTGTAGGAGCAGAATAAATCAAGAGGCTTCATCATCTTCTAGTCAGTGTTTCAATTGCAAGAAAATTGGTCATAGAGCAAATGAATGTAGAAATTAGATCAAGAAAAATTTTGATGAGAGGAATGAACAACTCTTCAAAGGTAAATGCTTCACTTGCAACAAAATGAGTCATAGAGTAGTTGTATGCAGAAGTAAAATGAGTCAAAATTCTATTCGGTGCAATACATGTTATAAAATAGGACATAGATCAAATGAATGCAGAAGTTTGGTAAGAGATGATTCTCAAAATACAAGGAACAATCAATCATTCAATGGAAGGTGTTTTGCATGTAATAGATTTGGTCATATGGCTAATCAATGTAGATCAAATCCAATGAATAAAAGGAATCAAGGACAAAAGAGTGTGGTGTGCTTCAGTTGCAACAAATCTGGACATATTTCAAGATTTTGCAGAAGCAAGAAAGTGAAAAAAAATCACTATTCTGAAGAAAGACAAATAAAGCAAAAAAATGGTAAGAGAAAAGAGAAAGTTGATCTGATTGAAACCAATAAAGAAATGGACAGGGTATGGATTGATAAGGAAGTAATTTTAATTGAGGATAGGTCTGCACCAACATCTGATGCAGATACCTTCTTTGAAGAATAAGTTGTAAGCACTAGCTTAGGGGGAGCAATATTGAAAATCCAAACTCCGCAACCAGGTAGTTGATGCTAGAATTTAGCATAGAGATTATTGGTATAATTCAACAAGACAAATCCTCTAAAAGAAAAACCAGAAGGAAATAAGTTGATGTGGCATATTGCAGAGCAATTTTAATCAATTGTGTCCATCAGGGAAAAGTCAAGCACCTTTTTTGAAAACTAGCATTTAACACGATTAGGTCAAGTGCAGAGGATAAAAAGCAAGTCATTTGCCCTCTAATTCACTTTGCATTCGAAGTTTTTTAGATGTCAGAGAGATTGAAGCAAGAATTCAAGGCGCAACAAAGATTTAAAACTCTGATCGATTCAAGCGAAGGAAATCCTAATTCGACATATCAAGGCATTTACCATAGAAACCCTCATTGTAAATCTATTGAATCTTTGCTATAGCGACTCCATAAATTGTAGATATTACCGAACGTCCTCGACCCAAATTCAAGAAACACTCTCATAAAGCAACTGAAGTCGATCAAATGGGTGCATTCTCAAGTATACCACACAGAGTTTTATATGTTGAAGATGTTAGGGCATACATTCATGTTGCCCTAGAGAAGCTCGGTGGAACCAGTTTCATAGACCTATTTCGAAATCACTTGAGTAATCATCAGTTTAACCTAAAGGAAGAGCACATAATTCTGAAAGAAAAGAAATTCATCCAATATATTGAGTTCCCCACATTTGTTGAAGACGAATGGGTGTGTTATGTACTGAGTAGGATCCATGATGAATTTATGTGGCTAGGAAAGGAGCAAGCCTTCAAGATAACAAAAGATGCAATCCAAGCAGTTACTGGATTAAATTCTATCAGAGGTATGCCATTGCTAAAGGCAGTTAAAAATCAAGTAGTCACAGAAGTTATCGGAGCCCAATTTGATAAAAGGGGAATGACAATAAATGATATCATCAATCCCACAATAAAATTTGCTTCAATGGTCATAGGGTATAAGATCTACTTCTCTAGCAGAGAAAACTCTATTTTAGGTATGGCAATTTACACTGCATATCAGATGATTAAGGAAAATGTTGATTATGACTCGTGTGAACTGTTGAGGGTTCAATTAATGGATAATCTAAAGAAAATCAAAGAAAGTAAGAGTTATCCTTTCAAATTTGGTACACTCATTATCTGCTTATTCTTTTACTTTCTGAATGACTTTCCTAATCATAAGGGTTTAATCTGGTTAAGAAATCAACCAATAATTGTTCAAATAAGACAATGTCTTAGCAACCTAGGTAGTCAAAATGATCAAAAGGCAGCTCTATGGGGATTCTTCAAAAACTTTCAGAGTATGATGCAGTCTAGGGAAAGAATTCCCAGTGAAATCGTTGAGAAATACAAAGATAGTATATGCTTCATGGTTACCAAGGACCAATGTCTGATGGAGGTTGTTGAGCCCAGAACAATCTAGATCAAGCCCATGGGGTATGAAGTGAATGGTAAGATTCTAGACAACTATGCCCAACATATGTTGAGTAAACCTAAGGATACAAGGGAAGAAAGATTCGGTACATATGAAGAAATATTTGTGAAACTATATGTTGAACACATGAAACCAGAATCTTCCAGAAAAGTAAGGAAAGAAGTAGAAGAAATCGCAGCAAGATTTGGCATAACGAAGGAACAACTCAAGAAAAAGGTAGAGAGAGTAGCAAAAGAGAAGAAAAAGGATGAGCTGGTATAGATTCCTAAAAGGAAGCAAGATACGTGGAAAATGCTTCCTACACTGATCTAATGAGGAGAGATTTATGCAAATTTCTTTCACAGTTACAGATTAAGATGTACATTAATAGAAAATAATAACAATTTCCAAATGCAAACACAAAACTCACAACAAAAGATATACGTGGGGAAAATCCTTTTAGGTAAAAAAAACCCCACACTCCAAAGCCGCCCAATATATTATTCAAAAATCACGAAGATTACAATATACTTGCAGAACAAGCTTTTACAGGAGTATACCCAACCATAGATCTAGGAGGTAATTCGACATTTATAAGATTCTGCATACAACCTCCATCTCAAGTTCCTGATATATAGGAGATACAATACAGTACACCGCCAACGGTAATTACAAAACCATGAGCTAAAACCACCCAAAAGTGGCACCCAAATTATCTCCAATTAAAGATGTCTTGTGATGTGCCAAACCACACACCAACACATGTAACTCTCCCTTTTACAACTGTTTTATGTGTCCAACACGTTTTTACATTTCCTAAAACCGAAGGTCCAACCTCCGGAGGCCATAACTTTTGATCCGGGTGTCTAATTGACGAACCATTTTATGCGTTGGAAAGCTTGTGAAGTGCTCTATCACCCTGTCACCCACTTCGCCAGTTATGACAATTTTCGGGATGTTTAGAGAAGTTTTGACACCTGAAAATTGAGTTCAAAACTTTTTCGGCAGTTTCAAAAAAATAGAAACTTTAATATCTCACAATCCAGATATGATCTTGAGTCAAAACTCACCTGAGATGTTTCCTTAGTTGTTCCGCACCTTCTAAGAAAATTTCAAGTCAACCCGAGGTCGATTGAAGAACTTACTAAAAATAGTAAGTCTCGCTATTTTAAGCTTGTTTGGAAACTTTTTGAAACTTTGAAAGTTCTAGACCATTATTCAAGATAAAGGGTATCCAAAAAGACCAAAACTAGGAAGAATAGTAACCTTTCAAGGTTGCAAGGTTGAGACACTTTTCCTAACATTCTCCCACTTGTTGAACACCTTGCAAGAGCAAAGGGAGTATCAACACCATGATTTAATTGTTAGGGGCCGTGAGGCCCATAGATTCTGAACACCATCTGAACTTCTTTGTGCTCACAGGTTTTGTCAAGGAATCTACAACATTCATCAAAGTTTCAAATTTTTCTAAGTTTACCTTCGCATCTTCCACCATGTCATGAACAAAATGGTACTGGACATCAATATGCTTGGTCCTTGCATGGAAAGTAGGATTCTTTGCCAAACATATGGCACTCTGACTGTCACAATAAATAGTAATTTTCCCTACATCAAACCCAACATCAAAACACAATCTCTTAAGCCAAATGGCTTCTTTACAAGCATGAGTTGCTGCCATGTACTCAGCTTCAATAGTAGACAAAGCGACCATAGGTTGTCATTTACTCATCCAACTAATAGCACCACCAAACATAGTAAAAACATAAGCACTGATGGATCTCCTGCTGTCAATGTCACCTGCCCAATCTGAATCCATGAATACAAAGTGAATACCGAGGTCCTATAGGATAACCATGATAACATAAAGAATACTCAGAAGTACCGCGCAAATATCTGAACACTCTTCACTGCATCCCAATGTACCCGTCCAGGATTAGCCATAAATCGACTAAGGACTCCCACTGCTTGGGCATTGTCTGGTCTTGTGCAAGCCATCGCATACACCAAACTACCAACTGCACTAGCATAAGGAATTCTGCTCATATCCTCTGTCTCAAAAGGAGACTTTCGGCAATCTTCAACAGATAACTTTGTCCCCATTACAACAGGAGCAGTTAAAGGTTTGCAATCCATCATGTTGAATCTCTCCAACACATTATTAATATACTTACTCTAGCCTAACCAAAGTTTTCTATTTGCTCTGTCTCTTTTGATTTCTGTTCCCAGAATGTACCAAGCTGCCCCTAGATTTTTCATTTCAAACTATGCTGACAACTAAGACTTCAAATCAGAAATCACACTTTTACCATTCCCAATGAGTAACATATCATCAACATACAATGCAATAATGAGAATGCGATCATTATCAACCTTGTAGTAAACACAATGATCTGATTTCAATCTCTAAAATCTAATACTCAACACAAAGGCATCAAACTTCTGGTACCACATCCTAGGAGACTTTCAAACCATACAAAAACTTTTTCAATTTGCAAACCAGATTTTCTTTACATTTCACCACATAGTGCTCTGGCTGTGACATATAGATTTCCTCCTCCAAGTCACCATGAATGAATGTTGTCTTCACATCCATCTGTTCCACTTTTAGATCATACTCTGCTACAAGAGATAACAGGAACCGAATAGATGTCGGCTTTGCAACGGGAAAGAAAATCTCACCATAGTCAATTCCCTCCACCTGAGAATACCCCTTCGCAACCAATCTAGCCTTATATTTCTCAACACTGCCATCTGCACCGAATTTCTTTTTGAACACCCATTTGCATCCAGCAAGTTTTCATCCTTCAAGCAAAGGCACCAAGTCCCAAGTACTACTATTATTTTCCAAAGAAGCCATCTCCTCTTCCATGGCCTCCTTCCAAAAACCTGCATCTTTCATACCCATAGCCTCTTTCACAGTTCTAAGCTCATCAGTGTTAGAAATCAAAGTAAAAATACAACTGGAATCATGCAATGAATAACCAAACCTATCAGGTCGCTGCCTTATCTGCGTGGACCTCCTCAAAGGTTGAGGTTGAGGTTCTTCATCTTCTCTTGAACTTTTAGAGCTACTAGAGCTCTCCTCATTATCAAGTCCAATAGATTATTTTGGTTCAACTTTCTCAGGGGTGGAAAGAAGTTGAACCACATCATCTTTCTTTTCTTCTTTCTTTGGCCACAAGACAACAGAAGAAGGATTGAGCTCTCTGAAGATCACGCTTCTGCTATACAGAACTCTCTCAGCTACTGGATCCCAAAGCTTGTACCATTTCACACTGATGCCATAACCAATGAAGATACATTTTACAACCTTATTCTCCAACTTAGACCTCTTCTCCTTAGGCACATGTGCATATGCCTCACAACCAAATACTTGAATGTGTCTTAACGAAGGCTTTTTACCAGACCATGCCTCCATAGGTGTCTTATCAACGAGCATTGATGTAGGAGACCTATTAACCACGTAACAAGTGATAGCAACAGCTTCAGCCTAGAACTTTTGTTCAAGACTAGCTCCGCTTAGCATACTCTTTGCTCTCTCCATCAACGTTCTATTCATTCTCCCTGCAACTCCATTCTGCTGACGGGTATACGGAGTTGTCTTGTGCCTCTCAATCCCCTGTTCTTTACAGAACTTGTCAAAATCTACTGAACAGTACTCACCACCATTGTCAGTCCTCAAACACTTAATCTTTATATCCTTCTGATTCTCTACAAGAGCTTTGAACTCTTTGAATCTATTAAAGACTTCAAATTTACTTCTAAAGAAATACACCCATGTCCTCCTACTGTAATCATCAATGAATGAAACAAAGTAAATAGATTTTAAAATCGAAGGAACATTAACAGGACCAAACACATTAGAATGAATCAAGTCCAACACCCTAGAAGATTTGTGAGAACTAGAATAAAACTGAACACAGTTTTGTTTTCCATAAATGCAATGTTCACAAAAATTGAACTCAAGGTTACAATCATTCATACCCTCAACAAGATTTTTATTTTTTAGGGTCCTTAAACCTTTTTCACCAATGTGACCAAGCCTTTGGTGCCATAACATTATCTTCTTAGCTGAAAGTTTCATCTCCATAGAATGAGCACCCTTAGATACCCAGAAAGCAAGACCATCGGAAGTAGATGCAACAGTCTTCTTCACTGCTGGTTCCAATGGTGAGGATAAAGACTCTGAAGCTCTCTTATTCGAAACAGGGGCACTATTGCACTGTATTGGACATGTGTCAAGCTGAAACATAGTGCCAATCTGAACACCCTTAGCCAACACCATAGATCCTCTAGTCATCTTGCATCCTCCATTTGAGAAAACAACATGCACACCCACGTCATTCAGTTTGCTTACAGAAAGAAGGTTCCATGTCAAACCAGAGATATGCAAAACACCATTGATTCCCTTTACTTGTCCATCAGGGAATCGAATCAAGACTCTTCCTTAGCCAATAATATCCAAGTGAGAGTCATCACCCAAGTACACTTTTCCACCATTATATTCTTCATACTTTGAAAACCAAACCCGATGCGAGGTCATGTGAAAAGATGCACCAGAGTCAATAAGCCACACATCCTCAGATGCATGCGTTGCCAAGGCAGCGACAAACGCTTCTCCTTCATCCTGAGAGGACTTGTCAGATTCTGAATCATTATTCTTATTTTTCTTTTCCTCCACCTTGCACTCCTTGCAGAAGTGACCAGGTTTGCCGTAGTTTCAACACAAGGCCTTGGACTTTTTAGGAGACTTAGATCTCCGACGAGATTTGTATCTTCCTTTTTCTTCCTTCTTCTTATCCTTTTCCTTTCCCTTCTCTTTAGATCTACCACGAACCGCAAGAGCCTCCTTAGTCGATTCAGAAGTCTTTCTCCACATCTCTTCAGACAACAGTGAAGAAACCACATCTTCCATCTTGAAGGTGGAAGTGGTACTCCCTATGGCCATAACAAGGTGGTCCCACGAATCTGGTAAGGAACACAGTAATGTCATACATCGATCCTCCTCCTCCATCTTCACACCAACAGAAGTCAACTGGGAAACAAGCATATTGAATGTATTCTGGTGATCAGCGATAGATCCTTCATCTTCCATCTTCAAAGAATACAATTTCTTTCGCAGAAATAACTTGTTCACCAAGGATTTAGCCTGATAAACATCTCCAAGTTTCTTCCAAAGATCCTTTGCAGTCTTCTCTTCATGGATATTCAGGAGCACTAAATCAGCCAAACAGAGTCTTATCAAACCCTTAGCTTTTCGATCTTTGAGATCACAGTCTTCTTGAGACATTGCCATTGGTTTTGTACCAGATGCGGCTTCCCATAAATCCTGAACTACAAGCATGTCCTCCATTTTGTGTTTCCACAACTTGAAATTACTGCCATTAAACTTCTCTATCTCAAACCTCCTAGATGTGCTCGCCATCTCTTACCTGCAACAAAGATTTCAAAATCCTTTGCACAAGCTCCCACTCAAATGAAGATTAGCTCAAAAAACCCTCTACTCAACAACTAGAACCAAAGGTGATCAAGCTCTGATACCAACTAAAAGGAAGCAAGGTACACGGAAAACACTTCCTACACTGATCTAATGAGGAGAGATTTATGCAAATTTCTTTCACAGTTACAGATTAAGATGCACATTAATACAAAATAATAACAATTTCCAAATGCAAACACAAAACTCCTAACATAAGATATACGTGGGGAAAACTCTTTCAGGTAAAAAAAACCCCACACTCCAAAGCCACCTAATATATTATTCAAAAATCACGAAGATTACAATATACTTGCAAAACAAGCTTTTACAGGGGTACACCCAACCAGAGATCCAGGAGGTAATTCAAGATCTAAAAGATTCTACATACAACCTCCATCTCAAGTTCCTGATATATAGGAGATACAATACAGTACACCGCCAACAGTAATTACAAACACATGAGCTAAAACCACAACCCAAAAGTGGCACCCAAATTATCTCCAATCAAAGATGCCTTGTGATGTGCCAAACCACACACCAACACGTGTAACTCTCCCCTTTACAGCTCTTTTATGTGTCCAACACATTTTTACATTTCCCAAAACTGAAGGTCCAACTTCCGGAGGCCATAATGTTTGATCCGGGTGTCTGATTGACGAACTGTTTTATGCGTCAAAAATCTCGTGAAGTGCTCTATCACCCTGTAACCCACTTCACCGGTTACGACAATTTTCAGGACGTTTAAAGAAGTTTTGATACCCAAAAATTGAGTTCAAAAATTTTCTGATAGTTTCACAAAAATAGAAACTTTAATATCTCACAATCCAGCTATGATCTTGAGTCAAAACTCACTCGAGATGTTTACTTAGCTATTCTGCACCTTCTGGGAAAATTTTAGGTCAACCCGAGGTTAATTGAAGAACTTACTAAAAATAGTAAGTCTTGTTATTTTAAGCTCGTTTGGAAACTTTTGGAAACTTTGAAAGTTCCAGACCATTACTCAATATAAAGGGTATCCAAAAAGACCAAAACTAGGAAGAATAGTAACCTTTCAAGGTTGCAAGGTTGAGACACTTTTCCTAACAATTTCAAAGGAATCTCAATTGAAGTAGAACAATTCGGAAAGGACTCAAAGGACCACCAGAAGCTCTGCCATTCCATCTAGTGCTACATCATCATCAAACCTGGAGAAATCATCAAAGGAATCCACTACCAAACAAATGAAGAGAAAAAAGGTGAAGGGAAAGAGGTTATATGTTAGTATTGGTGAAAAGGATGAAGAAGACACTGAGTCAGATGAAGAAGTCAAAAAGATGAAAGGCGAGGTTGTTAAAGCCTCCAAAAGTAGTAAAGAAAAATCCTCTGGAGAAGAGAAGTCTAGTAAAAGATAGAAAATGCCCCCAACACTTGCAGATATAGTAAAGGCCGTCACTATAGATGGGAATCTAAAACCCATGATCAAGCACTATAATGAATATAGTGATAATGACAAAAGGAGTTTGGAGGAAGCCACTGTAAACTATCTTAACACTTTCAGCAAAGCCCTCATTGAGATCATCTTTGATCTCCCAGAAAGCCTAGCAAATATTTTGAGCATCAGAAAGGAGACTGTTAGAGCTAAACATATTGAGCCGAGAAAACATGTGTTGACTAGACTATGTCCGAAGATCACTGCAAAGGAAGAAACCCTGATCTTGAAAGAGACCAAGGATCAATTCAGAACTAAAACAAGAATGAATTTGTCAATGCTAGGTATTGATAAAGTGGTGAAAGAATCAAAAGAAATTATCTTGAAAGCTTTGAAACAACACAATCTTCCCATTGCAAGTGTCAATGAAGAAACTGATGTTCCTGATGATTCATTTGCTCTGGAAATAAATTTGGGTCAAGAAACAGATACAAATGGTAGAATGACTGAGGACAAAGAGGGACCTACTAATGACTCTCAAGTAAGAACCTCTCCGACACAACAGAGTGAGGATAATACCGACAAAAGAAAAACTGAGGAAGAATTAGTAAATCCTCCACCTGAACAAGAAAAGGAGACCAATAGGAATATGAAATTAGATGATCTGGAACAAAAACAGAAAGAAGTGCCTACTGTGCCGAGAGACACTGCTACGTTGGTAAAAGAAGTGCTAAAGAAAGAGAAACAAGATTTTGGATGAACCAAAATTTCTACATGGTCCAATAAATCTAGATACAATGTCTCTGGCACAGAAGTTAAGTGGGTTTCAATTGTTCAAGCAAAGGCTCAAGAAGAGATGTTAAAATAACATATTGAGGATAGTGAATTGATTGATGAAGCATCTAGGATTTTAGAAAAGCTGCTACCCACCTACAAGAGGGATTCATCCATGCCCTCAGCAAGTCATCTAAAGGGGTTAATAAATTCGGTAAGTAAATAGTTCAAATCTTTTGAGAAATCTGTAGAAACAAAGGTGAGACAAGAATTTAATGAGAAATGATTGGAAGAATTGAAAATAATGATAGAAAATGACAAATTTTCATTAAATAATACAATAGCCAACATTCGGAAAGTTGTGAAAGATGTCAGAGATATGTACAAATTTTGTTTGTCCTAGCCTAAAACTGCTCAAAAGATTGAAGAAAAGATCAAAGATTTGGAACAAAAACTATTGGATATTTCTGAGAAATTTGATCTAGAAGCAGAGTCAGTCATAAAGAAAGAAACAAAAGTCATTAATATTCGCAATGACTTGAGTGACTTAATAAATCAAAAATACCAATAAAAAGCAGGATGGGACAACTCAGAAGACTAGTTTGTCTAAAGTTAGACTCAATGACAAATCTTATTGCAGAGGCCAAGTTAGTTGCCCAAACCGACACAACTTCTAATCTTAAAAAGGCCGAAGCCTTAGTTTTTCTTCTCAGCGGACAAATTCAAATTCTGGAAAATGCAAAGAAAAGATGGGATGCTGAGTGGACATTGATTAAAAACATATTCAACGATGTTCTCAAGCACATGTAATATCAAGATGATGATTGTACTTGTAAGTATGCGGCAGAGTACATAAATTTTTTGAAATTTTGACAAATTTTTGTTCCGGATCACACCCTTTGCCATTGATGTCATCAAAGTGGGAGAAGAAGATTAGTGAAAAATGGATAATCATCTCAAGGAGAGTAGGAGACTGAAGTGTATATAGTAAGGGGGAGCAGTCAAGCATTTTTCATTAAGTGTTGCCATCAATGCTAAAGGGGGAGATTGTTAGCAAGAGACACTGCCTTGGTATCGACTTATATGTTGTCATTGATGGAAACAAGGCTCAGAGATCTTATCACCATGATAGGAAGAGATACCTTCGGAAGAACTTATTTGATTTCAGGTCCGGTTGACAGAAAATGGCTAAGTATCGAAAGTATTATAACTAAGGGACAGAAAGTGAATTAGCATGCCTCCGCAATCGAAGACTTGTAGATGTGGTTCAGGTATGATGTCAATTATCGCTTGGTGGTGTCTTGCTCCAGAGATTAAGTTTTGACTTCCTCTAAAAGTCATTTGAAAGAATTATCTAAGTTCCGGTGAACAAAGGTATAACAAAGACAATGAACAAGGCACATTGTAATGGTCTGCATTCCTCCGCAAGAGTATTTTGTTATGTAGTTTTAAGGTGTTGTAAACACTTATATGAAGTATCTTATTCTAGAGTTGGAAGATCTGAAGTCCACCAGAAGGTTAGTTACAAGCTATTGAGTATCGGTACAGTGTTTGATAAGGTTTAACAGAGACAGAGTCTGAGTTTTAATGGTCCATAATTCTTCGCAAGATGATATGATGTCTTGTGGTTCTGAGGGTAAGATTGGGAATGTGTAAAGAGTCCTTGATATGATTTTAGAAGTGTTTTGTGATCCACAGTAAAAATTGCAAGTCTACAAATGAACCTGTTAAGCATGCTCTTAAGGAACATGCCGACTAGTATGGTAAGTCATTGTGCGAAGAAAGGATAGTGTGTGAAGGATCTATTCAAGTAATTGAGTGATTAGAGCCGACCTATATGAATACGCTTGGGCAAATATTTGGGTCTACACAACACATAGTGCATTGGATTGAGCTGACAAGCTACATCTTTCTATGTACATGTTTCACTTCTTGGATGTTGACCTCACTATGGATCAAATCATGATGCGGATATATAAGAGTGATGAATTTTGGTTGAGAGTGTGCGTGGTGTTGTGGAAGTGGATGCAAATATGTGAATAATAGAGCAGTGATAATGAAGACTTGGGATTCATAATTCAACTATTAAATGACTGCACCTTGGCATAGTGGCATATGATTAAGCAGTATTTAGTTTTCATGTGCAATTTTCTTGGGAGTGACCCTTCATTATCAAGGCAGTGAGCTTGGCAGTGAGCCTCCAACAAGGTTTAATAGCCCTTAGGGTTTAACAACCCTCAGGGTTTAAGAGCCCTTATTGTAATCTTTATAAGTTTAGGGTTGAGGCAGTGAGCCTGTTAAACCTAGTTGTACTTCACGGCAGTGAGACAACATGTTTTAGGCCTGTGGAGTGACCAAGCCTAAACATTATTTTGTAAAGATTGCAATATATATATATTTGAGAGTTAATCATCTCTGTGGTTTTTCCCTTTTTGGGTTTTCCACGTAAAAATCTTGGTGTCCATGTGTCATGATTTTGTGGTTGCTGCTCGTATGCTTGTTATGCCTTTGCTTAATTAATTTTGGGAAATGATTAAAAGTTAAAAAAATATGAAAAGAGTTTTGGAACACTAATTCACCCCCCTCTCAGTGTTCCTGTCATCCAATACCCACAACTCATAGGTCCTGCTACAAGTTGCCTCACGTTCGGCGATCTGCCTACCGACTCAGGAACAACTTGCTTTGATACCATTGATGAAGTAGGGACTCTCCCCTTTTAAATCTGATCACAAACACACATACAACACTATGCTAGAAGGCAACAAATTAATTTGAAACACATAAAATGGAAAAGAAATCTGCAATATATATATTGAAAATATGAAAATGAAATACATAAACATGGAGCTCATATGCTCTCATACAACATGGGCTTCAAACATACAAAAATATGCAACTCAACATTCTAGCTTCATTCCAATAGCATCTGGATATGCAACCAGAACTTCTTCAAAATCCCCCCCTTCACCAAAGGAGAAAGCATCAATATATAGAAATTGTGTGAGAAGAAACCATTATTGGTTTCTCAAAACAATGTCCACTAAACCACCAAGAAAACCTATCACTTCTTCTTATCACCGTTCCCTCATTTTTTGAGTTTTCTAAAATGGTTTGTTGGTTTTGTGTGCCTTTTTCCCAGCTTTCCAAAATATTTTTAATTTATGTATTTCAATAAAAAATGAGAAAGTTATCCCCATTTTAGTGAGACTGGGTTTCATAATTACGACCTAGACATGCAACAACATGCAATACGTGTGGCCCACATGATTTCATTAAAATTTCCCGTGGTTTCACTAAAACCATCAACTAGAACCACCTCTTGGAAATCCACACCCTTTTTGGAGGTTACAATTTTGAAAATAAAAATAAGAGTTGTTGACCCACTTATGATGAAATCTTCCCACCAAATCAGCCCCACCAAAATATAAATTAATGCATATCTCCAAGTAAATGCCTAGAAAATATTCTCTCCACTAATGGAGGAATTTAAAAATTACTGGGGTATTTTTCTTCAAAATTACATTTATTAATATACCCCAAGAAAATACATTTGTTGCAAATTTAAATATTATTTCCCAAGCCCATAAACCTTATTGAAAATAAGCCAAATTAAAATAACAATATTTTTGGTGATGCAAGATTGCCATTGACCATGGATGCTCCTGCATCACCCATTTGTGAAAAAAAATAGAGCACTAGAACAAGCACAAACACACCATGAGATCCCCCCTAGAATCACTCAATCAAAGAACCCCCAAGCAATATGATTTTGCACTTTATAATTAGTGTGGTTACAATTTCCACTAGTAAGAAATGCCAAGTGGACTTGACTCCAATGCTTTTACAAATCTTTAAAAATGAGTATATGTTGAAAATACAATTTTATAGCAAAATCGAGTGAAATGAACAACACTACTATGAAGTACATGGAAAATCATGCACCTCCAAAACAAAGAATCACCTTGATCTGAGAACTTATGTGAAAGTTATGAGCCTTTGAAGTTTCCAAAACGAAACTTACGTAGTGTCACCTATGAGATCTTGCAAATTCTAGAAAAAATGTGCATCAAAATCAAAAACTATCTACACCAACGTGAAAAATTAGCCCAAATAAAAAAAATTGCTTGGAAAATGGAGATCATGAGCCCAAGATAAGCCTCTAAAGTCGAACTGCAGAATCAGAAGCATCAACAGAGGGGATCAAGAATTCAAAATCATCTTTTGCCAAATTTAGGGGAACTACCACCAAACTTAGTGGTGCTGCTAAAAGTAGAAGCCCACTAGATAAAAGGAACCAATCGCCAATTTTGAAGGAGATGCCAAATTTGTCTAAGAAAGTAGATGCCTCCAAAAATGGCAAAACCACCAAATTCACCTCTAAATTTGGTAGGGGACAACTATGGCACGAAGGCCAAAAAAAGAGGGCACAAAGTTCAAGGCCGAACGCATAGATCAAAGGCCTTAAAGGTTGAATTGCATATATGGGTCAAGGGTCAAAGCCACACCCAAACCTAACATAACGGGTCCACAGCCTGCTCTAAGCATTAGGGCCCGAGTCCAAAGGACTCCCATGGGCCTATGGCCTAGTATAGGGGCCAACAGGTCCTCAAGGACTGTTGTTACCCTTTAGTACCATTTTTTTTAAAAAATGTTTTCAATGCTTCCCAATACAATAAAAAATTGAGTTTTTTGAAAACTATTAAATATTATGAAATGTTTTTTGAAAAATGTACCAAACACCATTCACAAGGGTCGTATGGCTCCCTAGACAAAAAATATCTCTCCTTTCAACTTTCTCCAAAATCAATAATTTGACAATCAATCTCAGAGTTTTTGGGCCTTCTGAGTGCAATAGCAAGATTGGATTTGACCCAAAATTCTTCAACACGATGGCTACCTGCTAGATCTTGCAACGAACCTTCTGCTTCAAACCCTTGCAGATTTGGCCTCCGATGTCTAACTAGGACAAAAAAAGGCAAAATTTGACTATCTCAACTACTTTGGATTTAATGATGAGCTTAGAATGTCTACATGAAGCTTCGAAAAAACTTACAACTAACAAGTCAAAATAAGAACCCCCAACAACTAATATTTTCTCCACACTTTTTTTGTTTCTCCAGATCATCCGAGGATGCAAGAGAAGAGCATACTCATATGCTTCAAGAAATAGCAACTCTACTCTCCCAAATTTTCTAAAAAATTACTAACTCACAACCGCTCTGATGCCATGTAAGATTTGGCTGAAAAGTCACTCAAGAAAGCAAATGAGAGAAAAAAAAGCAAAGCTAGAAAATCAAAAATGATAGAATAAAATGTATTCTATTCAATGGAAATGTGAAGCATACAAGAGGTGAGTATATATACAATATACCACCAAAGAGACTAAAAACACAACTAATATGGGATAAAGTGTAAAAGTCCCTAAATAAACTTAAGCTAGTGTGAAAAGGACCTAAGTGGAGAACTAGCTAGGAAATGAACTAGTTAGATAAAGTACCCTACTCACACTAACAAGTTTAAATCCAAAATCCACAAAATTTGCCAACATCTCCCTACATGTGCCAAAATGGGAGCTTTGGAATAGGGTATGGACTTCCATCAAAAGCATAAAGGATAGAGAAATTTTGTCAGATGTTTTAGTTACAATTGGCCCAATTTCCCTAGTAGACATGTATTTAAAATGTGGCAGCAATGACAAGGCAAGTGAATTGTTTAGCAAAATGCATCAAAGATATGTGGTCCCATGGACTACAATTACTGCAGGATATTCACAAAATGGATTTGTTGAAAAAGTCTTTAGAACCTTTCAAGAAAATGCAATTAACAGATGTAAAGCTAGCCTTAACAACCTTTGCCAACATCCTCCCTACTTGTGCCAAAATGGGAGCTTTGGGACAAGGTATGGACATCCATCAAAGCATAATGGAAGAGGGATTTTTGTTAGATGTTATAGTTGGAATGACCCTAGTAAACATGTATTCAAAACGTGGAACCATAGACAAGGCACGTGAACTATATGACATAATGACTTATACAGATCTCATCTCACGGCATGCAATGATTGCAAGATATGCACAAAATGTATTTGTTAATAACTTGATAAGGCTTTAGAAACTTTAACCAAATGTAATTGACAAGTGTAAAGCCAAATTCCATAACATTTGCTAGCATCCTCCTTGCTTGTGCTAAAATAGGAGCTTTGGAACAACATATGGATATCCATCAAAGCATAATGGAAGGGGAATTTTGGTCAAATATTATAGTTGGAAATGCTCTAGTATGCATGTATGCAAAATGTGGAAGCATCAACAAGGCATGTGACCTGTACCTCAAAGAAATGTGGTCTCATGGAATGCCAAAATATTATATCTTATTAACCTTCTTTTTAACAAAGTTTTTTAAGGGAATGTTGATGAACTATAACTTCTTAACATCGGGGACAAGAAAAAAATTAAAAAATAGAACACATATCTCCAATTGCCCAAGCTGTAACCTTGTCTAATTATCCCTTAGCCTGAGCACATTACTAACTAAAATGATGATTCCTAAATTGCCATACCCAAACAAATGAAAAGAATGAGATAGAGAAAAGCAATTTTTGGAAACAATCTAATTATCTTATGTTGGTATGAGCACATTTCTAACTGCAATTAGTTTCTTAAGTTGCCACAAAACTTACAGACATGAATTACAGACATCAATTTTTTTTTTTAAGAAACCTAATTTTCCTATGTTCATGTAGAAACATTTCAGATTAAAAATGATTATCTTAAGCTATCATAACAAAAACAAAATCAATAATATAAATTAAAAAAAAATTGACAAATTAAAAAACTCAAAGCAATTTTGACAAGAAATCTAAATCTAAAGCAAACCTTATTCATAGCTACCAACAATGTATTAAAACCATGTGAATTGTTTAACAAAATGCCTCAAAAAGATGTGTCCTCGAGGTCTCCGATGATTGCAGGATATGCACAAAATGGATTTGTTGAAAAGGCTTTAGAAACTTTCAAGCAAATGCAAGTGGCAGGTGTAAAGCCAAACTCCACAACCTTTGTAATGTCCCCTATTGGAACAATATTAAATTTACCCTAGAAATTCAAATACCACAAGTTTAGGGTTAGGGTTTCGGAATTATCATGCAATAAATAACTTGTTGGTGGAGTCCTTGATTGAACCTGCATACACCATATGAACAACATTGCCAAACATACATATATACTTGTTAGCATTAATCCATGATACATTAAATGTTAAGAGAAGTGTCATGGTGGGTCTGCCCAAAGCCATATACCAACATAAGAGGTTGTATACCACAACATCTCCTTGTTGGTGACTTGTACCTGCTTTCCCCAACCATGTCCCAACCTTGGCAAACACTTTTCCCACTTGCAAAATGGGTGGAGTTTAAGAGCGGTCTTGGTGCTTCCACTCCTCCATGGCCCCTCCTTTTGGTTTGAGCGGACCATAAGTGGGGTTACCACTCCTCCATGGCTCAACCTTCTGTTTGGAGAGGGCAGACCATAAGTGGAGCACACCACTCTCTTCCTTCCCCTTCCTTCAGGTGGGTTTGATAATCAAATTTAGGCATTCAGATATTTAAATAGACATATGTTATGCGTGAAGATATTCAACCAGTTAGCAATTTAATATATATATAATTATTAGTGTGCATGGAGAATTAATCAAGTCGAACATATTTTTACAAGCTGAGGTTAAGTATCTATTGCATTACACGCATCCAATATATATAAATGCAGATTGTTATTGCAATCATAGCTAGGTTTATGGATACATGAACAGATCCCTTCTGCATAAAGATAATCAAGCAGAGTGTATACAACAATCAAATTGCTGACAAAGAGATAATACTTGCTGGGTGAGAAATCAATTGATGCATATACAGTTAAATAACTTATCAAAGTATATAGACTGATCATATTTGTCCTACAAGATCGGGGAGAGATACACCTGATAGGAGTGCCGCTACTTCAGATTCTCCTTTCTGATTTCTTCCCTCTTCTCCTCTTTTTTTGCTTCTCGTTCCTTTACTGTATGTTATGGAATGTGTAAGATGTTTGGTGGATTGTTGTCTAAAGCTGCATATGATAGTTTTTGTTGATGTTATGACTTAATTTGAGGCAGATATGTTTATTGAAGGAATTGTGCGTTTTTTCTCCATTCCTTGAGTGAATGCCCACGATGTCCTCATATATCTTTGAACCATTGCAACCCATTGTTTAGTCACGTCACTTCCTTGGGATCACTGACTTTTAAACCATCCTTAGTTAAGTTGTTAATCAACACTACCTTTGTTATGATGTCCTTCGATCATATTACTTGGAGTGTGATTGTTATTTAGAAGATCACTGACTATAATCCAATCGTCGATTCTGCCTTGTCTTATTATTGTTTTGTCTTTATCTTAATTTGTCTTATTCTTTGATTGATCATATTACTTGGAGTGTGATTGTTATTTAGAAGATCACTGACTATAATCCAATCGTCGATTCTGCCTTGTCTTATTATTGTTTTGTCTTTATCTTAATTTGTCTTATTCTTTGATTGTTACCTTATGGTTCTTAGTCGATCTTTGCAAGCAATGTGAAACTTTATTCATTATTGCCTCCTCTACGTGGAAGACTTCTTCTCTAATCGGTTGTTGATATTTCATAGTCCATGTTTGTGAGGAATCAGTCTCATGAAGGAAATGATTCTTGCACTCTGTGTTTTACTCACGATCCAAATAGGAGTGGTTGCTTTCTCTGTTAACTATGAGTGTCTATATCCTAGATGGAACATCACAACCTTTGCCAGCATCCTCCCTGCTTGCCCTAAAATGAAAGCTTTCGAACAGGGTATGGACGTCCATCAAAGCATGAAGGATAGAGAAATTTTGTCAGATGTAGTTACAACCGCCATGGTAGACGTGTATGCAAAATGTGGAAGCACATACAAGGCAAGTGAATTGTTTGATAGAATCCCTCAAAGGTGTGATCTCATGGATTGCAATGATTGAAGGATATGCACTAAATGGACTTGTTGAAAAGTCTTTAGAAACTTTCAAGCAAATGCAACTGGCAGCTGTAAACCCAGACTCAACAACCTTTGCCAGCATCCTTCGTGACTGTGCCAAAATGAGAGCTTCGGAAGAGGGTATGGGCATCCATCAAAGCATAATGAAAGGGGAATTTTGTCAAATCTTGAAAATACACTAGTTGCAATGAGCAAAACATTTCTCTCCAAATCAGGCTCAAATTTCCTTCAATTATTTTGTATGGGACACTGTATTTACTCTAGGCTAGTTGATTGCACTCCACGGTGGAATCAACCTGCACCTTCCATGTCGGTCATTAAAATTTTAAGTAGAATGAACCTGTACCTTACAGGTTGGAATTAAAATTCTGTGAAGTGAACCTACTCATACATTTGCTCCTGCACTCTGATTTGAAATGGAATCTATGTCACTGTACACATCCCCTATGTTTCAAACCCCTTTCCAATTCAAGTGTTGGTCAAACTTGTAAAGATGCCAAAGATGAAGAAGGAAAATTGATACCCAGATATAGATAATTACAATGAAAATGAAAAACTGGTAGAACTTTGAAATGAACGTACAACTTTATGAATGATTTGAGATGGATGATACACGTAAGAATATAGAATAGAGTTGGAAGCATTGTTGTGATCTGAACCATGATTGCCACGAACAATCAAGTTTCTATTGTGATTCACATAATAGTGAGAATTGTAATATATATAATCATCTTGAAAAGGCTTTAGGTGTTGTTATGTAAACCATTGTTCAAAAACTCTGACTTGGCCAAAATTCCATAGCCCGACACTTTTACTAAGACTTGGGACATAGGACTCGAGACTCAGTAACCTACCTTTCCAGCCATTAGTTGCCTCAAACATTATTCAGTGTGCTGTAATAACATCAGGTGCCAGCTTATGTCTTTCACTATACACCTTACTATTGTGAGAGTCACTGATTGACTCAAGCCAAGATCCCCTACAAAACCTAGGATTAACCTTCTACAAGAGAAAGAAGCAAAGAGGATGAATTTGCACAACATTAGATGCAATAATGAAATTGAATTAATGAATTACATGTGAGAACTTACATTTATATTTGCAAATTAAAAAACTCTAATATGACTTAGGAATAACCTACGACTAAAATTAGCCCTAAGTCAACTTAATAAAGTGTAACTAAATATTTAATTACACCAACAACCCCCTTAAGTGCAACTTAGGGAGAAATGAAAAACATGCAACTAATGCAAGAATGGATCCCAGCTACATGACCATGTTAGGTATCCATGTACAAACAAGAATCTCTCATAAAGTGGAAAAAAGGAGAAAAACCTAGTGGGAGAAAACTCCTCTCCAAAAGAGAGAAAATACAAAATAAGTGATGGAAGAAGGGCTCAAAATCTAAGACACCCCAAGAATTAAATCCATCACGAAAATACAATCAATAGATATGCAACCCCCCATAAGAGAATGTATAGAGAAGGTTGTTGAACACAGCAGGATACTAAGAGGGGGGGTGAATCAGTATCTAAACAACTTCAAGTCCTCCGAAGCAGATCAAAACTTAAATATTACAGCATTAACATAAACATGAAAGATCAAAACAATGCACATCAATATATGACACCAAATATATGTGGAAAACCCAAGAAGGGAAAAACCATGATGACGATTAACTCATAATATATGAAGCTCAAAATTACAACTTTGTTTTAGGGGTACAACCCAAAAAAACTACTACTCCCTGCTGACTTTGTTTTAGAGTTACAACCCAAGGAAGCTACTACTCCCTAAAAACTTTATTTTAGGGTCACTCCCAAGGAAGCAACTACTCCCTGAACTGAGAACAAACTCAGAAATGATTATAGTATGACAGTCCTTCTACTGCCTAAAAGCTGACATTGAAGCTCACACCTTTGATGATTGCAATTTTATTTCTTCTAATGATTGGATCAATTAGGCACACACTTCAATTTCCTTTTGTCGCAAAGTTATATTCAAAATGAATCAGGATAGCCCATATTGGTTCTACTCTTTCCCCTTCAATCGCACATCATAAATGTTCATATTCTACTCTTTACACCCTCATATTCCCATTTCTGCAATCATACTCCACCTAGATCAACTAAGTTCACAATATAGACATGATATTACATTGATTATATTATGAGTCGGCCAATACAACAAGAATATTACACTTTTCAAGTCAGCCAGAGATCACACATCATGAACCATGTAGAGGACAAGCCTTAACATGAATTACATGCTACACTAGGAAAAGAAACATGCCACACTGGGAAAAGAAACATGCCTTGTGGACCCCAACACATACTTAACCCAATCCTAAACATTCTTCACAGTATCATCCTTTAAAGAAACATCTACATGTCACGCCTATTTGAAATAGGTCGCCCTTAAGAAAGAACACATGAAGATTGTAGCACAATAGTCATTTCACCTTGGCGATACATAGAAGATTAAACATTACTTGTGGTATGCCAAATCACTAGATACTTTACAAAAGTATGCATTGAGCCTCTCTAAACATGTTCACAAAATTGTATTGATAAATCTTCACATCCGAAAGAGTGCGGAGCATTCCAACAAGTCTTCATCACCATTTTACTCTACTAGAACATAGACCGAAACTCTATCACACATAACTTTTATTACTGAAGGTATACAGACTTTACCTCTTGATTATAACACTTTCACAACATACTGATTTTCGATTCTAAACTACATGACCATATCTTCAAATGCGAAGGAATGCAGAGCATTTTCCCAAGCAGTCTCCTAGGCAGCTTCCTGTAGCAGAAAACTTCATCAACTTCCAAAGATCAGTGTTTTTAAGTCCCATCTTAATATCTCTTCTTGATGCTTCTAATTCCCATCTTAATATATCTTCTTGATGCTTCTAATTCCCATCTTAATATAACATTATACTAAACTCTACATTGACCGAGGCATGACATCCAACCATGAACTTCAGCAACCACATTACATCCAACATCAACAACATATCAGACAATCCAAACTGAGTGTTGACAAGAGTGTTATAATCACAACAGTGACAACTCAACCACATTACATCCAATATGACATCCAATCTTGAACTTCAGCAACCACATCACATCCAACATCAACAATATATCAAACAGTCCAAACTAAGTGCTAACATCAATGACAACCACATCACAACCTTAGGTAACATATGTGCAACAATCTCCCCCTTTGGCATTGATGGCAACACGTACCTGCATGCATTCTCCTCCTTTGACATCAAGGACAAAGGGTAACAAATTCCTCATCTAGCTCATTTCCAAACTCTTCTTCATCATCTTCTTCAGACTCACTCGACCCTTTAATGTAGAATAATTTCTTTTCTGCACATTTATGACCTCTACTATATTTGCTATCACAATTAAAACATAACCCCTTTGCCTTTTTTTCTTTAATTTTTTGGGGATTCAATCTAGTGGGTTGAGGGAATAGTTATGTTGAAAAGCTCTTCTCTCTTATGCCATTAATCACTCGCCTTCTAAGAGCTAAAACTTCTCCTTTGCCATTTGAGCTAGGACAGAAGATTCAGCTATAGAAGTAGGACAAAACATGTGTACCTCGTGTTCAATGTGATCCTTGAGGCCACCAAGAAATGGGTAGTTCAAGTTCTCCTATGGAATCATCTCTACTCACAAGGATAAGTTATGGAATTTTGTTAAATATAACCCTTGACTAATCGTGTTTGTCATAGTTTGGCTAATTGGATGAAGTAGTTGTCTGATACACTATTGTTATAGTGGGAACTATAGCTTCATCGTAAAAATTGACCAAGTGATAGTGAGAGCCTTTTTCTTCCTTTGAGTACATAGCCATCGATACCAAATGAATTTCTCCGATTGTAGATATAAGGAAGTCAATGTCACTTTTTGCCCATTTAGAATTTGATCTGTATCAAAAATAATCTCCATTTAATTTTCCAAATTAATGGATCCTTGCCATCAAACTTGTGCATATCCACCTTAGGTGTGAAGTGCCTAGCCATAGAATTATTTGGGTGACGCTCTATCTTCATATCTAATTCAAACCCAAAACCCTGATGTCCTTTAAAAGACACATTCTCCTCCCAATTCTTGCGATGTCAATCCATTCCCTTCAATTCCATAGAACACACAAGAGACTCATTTTTTTAATAATTCAATGAGTTCTCCTTTCATCTCCACCCTCAATGATGAGATCTCATGTTGGATCTTGGTGTTTGCTTCCCTTATAGATTCAATATCACTAGGATCAATCTCCTCAATTAATATATCATCCTTATCTAGAGATTTTCCAAGTGTGACAAGATTCTTTTGCCTTTAATGGCAGGCACCACCATGATAGGGGAAAAGAATTTTGCAATAAATTATAAAAAACAAATCCAAATTATATGAAAAAATTTATTGACTTACTTGGGCGTAGATCTTGCCTTTTAGAAACAATCTCCGGGAAATTTGTTGACTTGTAGCCCTGAGGGCGAATTTGGTGGATATCTTAATTTCATTATAACTTCAAATCTACTCCAAATAACCTCAAATATGGACTATAGCAACTTCAATATGTTCTTGACTGGCCCTCTAGAAATTAGAAAAAGAAATCACTAATAGCCTTGGGAACGAATTTGTTGGAAACCCTAATTTCATAATAACTCCTTCTAATTTGCTCCAAATGATCTCAAATCTAGATTGTAGCAACTTCAATATACCCTTGACAAACCCTCCAAAGATTAGGAAAAACTTCTCCAAATTGAGAGATATGCACTTTACAATTTGACCTCTTGAGTCAAAAAACTTGTCTTGATTCTTGCCCTCCGAGTACCAAGATTATGCTCTAATATCACTTGTAATGAAATAACTTGAACAAGAGAAGAATATAATATGAGATATCTTACAAATACTTGATAATACTTGAGAATAATAAGCCACTTTGTTGGGGCGAACCTCCAAATATCTCTAATGATAACACAATTCACAATATGATGATAAGAAACTAACCACTCTCTCCTATATATACCTAATTATGCCCTAGCTGCCACCCAAGCTAACTTAGATACCTAAATATAACACCTAAGATGATTTAATTATCTAAATTAGATTATCATAATGATCATATAACTTAAGTAAGAGTTAAGGTAGCCACAAGATGACTACTCATAATCCTATGCACACTATAGGATTAAATGCATAGCACCATCACAAATACCAAACCATAAATTGTTGTTGATGAGAGTATTCGCAACTTGCCTTGGCCATTCTAATTAGGTTTTCTTCTCGGTTAGTGTTGTGCCAACTATTGAAGTGATTGAATACATTTTGTTGTCAAAGGGAGATGGATTGTTTCCTTATCACTCCAATAGGTCTCCCTTTCTATATACCACCAAATTGATATACCAAGCCTCTTGATATGCTTTCCCTTCCTAATACCCATCATTACATGGAAGATAGTAGTCCTTTGGATATACAAGTCAGTATGTGAAAGGTACCTTTAAGCACATGAAAATAGATTGGTACGTCACTTAGGTATCACATGTAAAGGATTCTCCCTATCAATGACACCTACATGGAAAGAAATCCTTGTACACAAGCATAACTTCTCTATATACTCAATTTATTACTGTCAGGATTTACTTCTAACAATAGAGATAGATAGGTAATGCAGGGAAATGGGAAAATAAAAATTTGTGTCCTTATCTCCTAGATGATTTATAGAGTTTAATCCTAAGACATCATTGATGTAGTTATGTTAGGTTTTGGATGTAGTAGTTCAAGCACAATGGTTTTACTTTTAAATATGAACTAAAGGCACTACGTATACCAAACACTACTATTTGTTTTATATATTTGCAAAATTTGTTTTGATTTTTGAATTTTGGTTACTTCAAAAATAAAAATGACTTATTACTTAAAATATTCAACAAGTTTAAAAAATACCTCAAAAATACTCTAAAGTGGGTAAAAAGATGCTCTAGTAAATAACCTCCTTATACATACCCATGTAACAAAAAAAATATACCCACTTCAAATTTAGATCTAAACCCCTTTAAAAAACACACCAAAAAAATTTACCCCTTTTAACTAAAGAGTGTTTTCTTTTCAAATAAAACACCAATAGTACTTTACTATGGCTAAAAATAGTTGTCCCTTATCATGCCGAGAGGTGTTCCCTTGCGAAGTGCATTGAGCTCCCATACCATGTTAGAGGGCAATCAGTGATCTAAAATGTTTGTCAGGTGCAAGGACGACCATCGCCACAATCTCAACAATTCAAGTCAAATCGTGGCAATAGTGTCAACTGACAAAAAAAAATGAGGTTGCTAGTAGATCTCTGTCATCTACCTGATCAAAACAGTGACAAAAACTCAAGGTCTTGACGTGATAAAATCTCTTAAGAAACAGATGAAGCAACGTATGTCATATGACGAAGAGAAGTGTTGTCTCCCAGGTGACAACATCGTTCCACAGCTTGCAGAGGTGGCATGATGATCAAAGGCAAACATCAAATGATGGACAATTGCAGAAACCAAAGATCCACCTCTTGTCACCATCTCTATACTACTCTCCTCCTCTATTACCATCACAAGCTAGGAGTGCCTTGCCATATTATCATTTCTTATAGAATTGTGAATTTCCTCTACCATTAGTTGACAGATTAATTTATTGCACAACACAGTTTTGAGTCGTCCATTTTGCCTAAGAGGGGGTCAAACACTCCTAGAGTGTAAGATGCATATGCTTTTTATAGTTTATATTACTAGCAATTGGACCCATAGGTTCAATGGGCATGCTGAAAATCTTTTACAATCAAGCAACATACAAAGCTTTGGCCTACTTGCAAGGCACCTACAAAGGCAATGTCATATACACCCTTTAGACAAAATAAAAGAACAAAAATAAAAACTACCTAAATATGTACCTCAAAAATTTTAAAAACCTCAATTGACAAGTACTTAAACTCATTGAAGGATTTAAACTTATTTTTGGAGTTATGTGTGAAACTCCCTCTTTGGTCCCATAAACTCAAAAGGACCTAATGTGGAGCAACAAGGGTAAGTTGTATGAGCTTAGGGGTTCCATCAGTCACATGGCCAAACATGTGACCGTGGGCTTCCACTCTAATCTCTTCAAGGTGCTAGTAGTGAGATGGCCACAAACACCCTATTCAATGTCAAGACTATTGTTGACTATTAACAAGTACTCTCCACTAGTGGACATCTACGTCCATGACTATCCAAATGGTGAACCATGCGAATGTATGAAAGAAAGGAAGTTCGCCAACTATTTGTTTGCTTATATTGAGATTAACAAAAGAAGATAGCTTGTGAGCATTTATTGAGAAATCCACTAGTAGGAATTTGTAATCGACATCCTTCTTATGAAAGGAGACCAACACATTTGTTGTGCATGTGGAGGGCCTCTTAATACACTAATATATTTAGCATCTAATATTAAATTAATACTTATGTTCAATAAATATAGCATATAGTTTTGCAATATTTATAATTATGCGATACAAATAGCATATAAATTATAATGTAAGATGGTTTGACGTATTTGAATTTTATAATGGGAATAAATATGATAATATCTATTTCAATACTAATGTAATGTTAATTGCGTTTTCAAAAAGATAGATTATTGGTATTGAACATTAATCCTTGAGCCCCTTTAAGAGAGTTAACAGTACGTTGAATACTCAAAACATTACTTATGATGATGGAGATCCTATTACACATGTAAACTAAATTGGAGATTGATATGGGTTATAGCTACACACATTTCAAATAGGTATAGTCATATGATACAAAAATTAAATCTTTATCGCATGTTTAAACTTATAATCTATAGAGTGCTTCGAAGTAGATCAACGACTAAGGTGAAACCCTAGGTATCAACTTCTAAGGATTCAGAAAAAACTCATCTGAATCAAGGTTTTGAAGAGGAGGGGTGCATGAATCAGAAGGGAGATCGATCGTTCATTATGAGGCATATGTAGCTGAGGGTACTCTCTTTACTCTCTCTACCTCACCTCCAAGAACGAAAAAATGGCAACAGAAGGAAAAATGACGAAAGAGAAAACGGTGAAGAATATAGTCTATTTAAATAAGATATGTATATTTATTATTTAATTATATATCTATTATATATATAAAATCTATATTTAATTGTATTTATTAATATATATTATATTTTATATAATGTAAATTATTAATATACTATTAATATAATATTATAATATTAAATTGTATAATTATATTTTATATATTATATATAATCTTATTTTATAATATTATAATTTATAGATATAATTAAAATCTTTTTAAAAAACTTGTATTTAACATTTAAATCATATGCCCCCTTATACATTTAAATTTGCAAAGGCCATGAGGCCTATGCAGAGCCCTCCCCATGATATAAAATCATACTACATTCATATTTTTAAACATGTAAAGATTACCTAACAATCAAATCAATATAATACCTGCCGTGAAATCAACATAATACGTGTCGCTGAGGGAATTGAAAAGTCAAGTTAGTAACTTACAACTGTACAACGTACAGGGGCAAATATAAATGTTCCCTAATGCATATCGATGACCAAACGGTGGAAATATGAAATGAGTGACAGAAAAAAGTAAATGAAACGACAGAAATATGAAACGAGTGATAGAAAAAAGTAAATGAAACTGTGGAAATATGAAACCGACGATGGAAAATAAAAAATGACAAAGGGACATCAACCGACAATGTCATTGCAAATTGTGTGGACAAGATCATTTTGGTCATAGTCCTTTTGATCTCATCCTTTCATCTACATGATTCATATAGTGATGCTCACTAAGGAACTCTTTCAACGTAATTAATATTAAGAATGTTTTGTAGGCTTTGACTTACTATCTTTAAAAGTGTAATCATAAAAACATCGAACAAGACTAGTACTCAGGGCTTAAATTTGATGGCCATATGGCCGTATTTAGTCATTTTAGCCGTAAAATACAATTAAAATTTTAGGAAGATTGTATCACTTGAAAAGCAAGATTTCAGGTAAATTGTCAAAATTTCTATGTAATTATTCTTATATATATTTTTAGTCTATATATGTTTTTTCTTAAAATAAGAAGACTTCAATATTTGAAAGGCAACTTCAAATAGATGACTGTCACAAAAAATTTGCTTCACAGGCAAGGTTGACCCTCAAATTTAGGCCCTGCTAGTACTCATTGAGCGCTAGCTTTTTCATACCATAAGTCCATGAGTCTAGTTAATATATTTTTTTAGTTAATTATCGAAGTAAAAACACTTTGAAAAACATAATACAGAGCTTGTTGAATCTTAATTAAAAGAATTCAAAATTAATATGAAATAGATAAACATGACAAACATTTTTTTATGGTCTACACTTTCAAATCAATTCATAACTTGGATGAATTTTTTCAATAGATCCATCTCACTGGTATCATTTATTAAAGAGAGAATAATTTGTGGTCAACATTTGCTCTACACCAACTCTTTCCAAATAAAGTGGCGTATGCAATGCTCCAAATCCATTCCAAGTTTTATGAAATAAATCAAAATCGTTGGGATACAACATTAATTTTGACAATTTTTTCCAATATTATGTAACTATAAAAAATATTATAAAATTTGTCATTTTTATGCCTAGTACATCAATAGGCATTATTATGTGAAGCTTACTTAACTCCCATACTATATCAAATGATGATCGAAAATCTAAAACGTTTGTCAGGTACATAGACGACCATCCAAACAACCACAACCATTAACATTAAATCGTGGCAACAGTGTTGGTAGTCAAACATCAACAAACGAAATTCATTTTGGGTGGGTGGGAACCATTCAATCAATCTAAAATGGCCACCTTATTTTTTTCTTGTACAAGCCTGCAATGTTAATGGTTTAGCTTGCAATGCAAGCTACAAATCACCTCTTGTAGTGCAAGCTAGATTGGTCTTTTGAAACCCCAAACCATAAAAGTGTTTCTCATAGTTGAAGCTTGCTGGCAGCAAAAGCTCTATTTTTGGGTGGATAGAATGATCATTAAATCTATCCCATTTGTACATGCTTGCCAATTTAAAGCCTGCTTAAAACCCCATCCCATTCCAACTAGTAAGCATTTTTGGTGTGCCTTTGTAATTTGATCTTGATAACAGATAATTAGCTTGTTCTCTAATGTTTGGGTTCCCTATTACAACAATGTCATAGACAATGGGCGAATGCATAGTTGCTCTTTACATGGCTGGTGGGGCATCTCTTTCATAGGCTTTGCAAGGTAGTTTGAGCAGTCCCATTTTGTTAGGCTATATGGCTTCATCGTCTAAAGGTACTATGGAGAGGGAAGCATCCATGGGAGGACAATTTCCTTTGCAAGCAGGGCCAAATGTTAGCATGAAGCGGCCACCATGGGGAATTATCACAGAGCTAAACTTGAGAGATGAGTTTAAAACACTGAGAAACATTTGGAAGGGCATTTTATGTGAGTTTATTGTAGGGTAAGGAATCTCTTTTTTTGTTCAACTATTCATTTGTATATTTTTTGTTGGGATGGTGAGGGGTGGCTATAGGTACAAGTTGCACCCATGAGAGGGTTGTAACCCTAGATGGGATGCGACATCCACACTGCCACAACCTTACAAGGCTACAACACTATGTCCATATTGTATTGTTATATATATTTCAACATGATTTATATTACTAGAATTATGTAATAGAAAAATAAAAATAACTCTTAAGTGTTAGTCTAAGAACAAGCTTTGGCCTTGGTTGTTTTTCTTGTCATGCTTGAAGAAAATTTGACTGAGTGGTGGTGCTCAATAATCACCATATAGAAAACATGCTTCTAACACCATCAATCTAGAAACACGAGCAATAAAGTTGGCCAAAAAACACATCTTCTAAATCCCAAACTAGTCTCTAGTACCCAAAACAAAAAATGTTTTTTTTAGAATTGCTTTGGTTGGAATAAAGCCATATTATACCACCTAATTGGTTGCTCACCTCAAAATTAGAAATAGTATACATCAACAATGGTGGTCTACATTGGCCAGAATCTCTAGGTCTATGGTTGCCACAATATTGTGACATATAACACTTTGCCAGATCAATTTTCCTAATGTATAATATGCCAATTCATTTTGTAGAGCATTGAGTTTATATAATTCACTAAAGTGGTGCAAACTTCACTAAAGTGGCTCAGATTGCCATATGTGTAAAGTGCCAATTCATTCTAGAGAACTTAGGAATCTACATGTATATTGTTTTCTAAATATAGTTTTGGATGGAAATTTGAGTCGTTTTAGGCAATCCTTATTTTGTATTTTAGAAATTTGAAAGTATAAGGTGTAGATTGATTCCCATTATCTTAGAATGTGCGTACATAACATGTCTCACATTTCTATTAGGGAAGCCTAGGTTACTTGGATCCAAAATATTACAATAACTATTGAAATTGTCTATAAGAACAATGTCTACAATTTTGGTGTGGTGTTGCTCAACCTCGTGACACTGCAAAACATAATTGAAATAACAAGTAATCTAATTATGTAAACCTAGTTTTCTATGTGGTTGAAAAACATGTGGAAAGAATATGATGGACATTGTTTATCGTCACTTGATGAAAAATGAATCACAGTTGGTGTTGGATAATGTCAAGGTGATGGCTTTAATGGTGATCAGTTGCTTGCAAGAGAAGATATAGGAGAGAACCACTATGAAAGAACATGCAAAGGAAATATGAGCTACAAGCATCGTACCAAATAATGATGTCTAGAAAAATTATACACCTAATTTGTGAGTGGCTTCTTAGCTTTTGTAAATTCCAACCAATTTGATTAAGAATTTATAGGTGATTATACATTTATGTTGACTAATGTAGAGGTGACCAATAATTGTTTGTTTTTTAAATGACAATCATATAGACAATTTTTTATAGATATGAAAATTCATATAAATTGGTTTTTACGTAGTGTCTTATCCAAAATTTTGGTTTATACCAAGAAAGCAACATAACTGGAATTTATTTTGATTTTCATCTATAATAACATTATTTTCTTTTGTGAAAAATACGCGGTACTAGATAGTTGTAAATGTAATTTTAATACAAATTTTAAAAGACTTTAAGCTTGGCATTTCCAAATGATTGAAGAAACTTGTTGGAACAATACTTGTTTACTTTATTGTTTTGAGACATTCTTTTTTATAGGATAGTTGATTGATGGGAAATGCAATATATCTTGCTCACAAAAACTAGGGAATTTGACCCAATAGTTGTGAGGGTATTTATCATCTATTAATAGAAGCTCCTTTATAGCTATTCTATTCTTGTTTGAAATAGAAGCCAAGTTAATATATCTAGAGGAAGCAACCAAAAAGTTGATGTTTCCTATGGGTCCTCTTTGATCAAATCTTTCTAAGGAATGCAAGGATAAGCTTTCTGAGTAGCATTATTTCTATTTGAGATGGCTTGATAAGAAGGCACCTTCCTTTGTGTTCTACGTCTCATTTGGTAGCAAGTGGTTTTTCTCAAAAGAGCATATTATCACCATGGCACTTGGCATAGAAGAAACATGTTTACCATTTCTATAGGTGTTGCATTTCCCTCGCTTTTTTCATGAAAGCATGTCAAAGCAAAGAACAAGGGTGTGGGTGATATTACGAAATGGCTTAGACTCTCAATTATAAGGTCCTCTTTACAAGTGGTAGGTGTCATAGCTCCATATTTTGTGGTGGGAAGGACACTTTTGATTGTTGGGTTGTTAATGCCTACATTGTAAAGACGAGCCTACGAAGTGGTAACTCCTATCTCATCTCTAATAGGATGTTTCAATTAACTTCAATGAAGTTGACATGCTTGGCTATCAAGACTTTGACAACAACTACAATTGGGGTGCATCTACCATAACCTTTCCTTGCAAGCATCAATAGTTGATTTCATAGAAACCCTTTAATCAACACACCAACCAGCACGCAACTAGAATAATGTGAAGCTTGACCCAACCAATGCACAAGAGCCCTGTCCAAGGTAGTTATTGATCCTTGAGATTTGAAGAGGATCGTCCCCTTGTTTGATCCCCCATAAGATGTCCCAATATACATAGGAAGGTCTTTGTTAATTAAAAATTAATCCAATCACAAACAAGGATGACAAAGTGATCTTTGAAAGGAACTTGATTGTCCCATATCTTCCAAAGATATGGAAACAACCAATGCTCCCTGTCCCATATCTTCCAAAGATTATTTTATTTTTCTGGATAAGGAAACAACCAATGCTCAGATGTGATGATTTCATTATAGGAAGAAGGAATAAAGCTCTCAATGGCCCTTTATGTGAAGACAAAAAACTTAAAATTAATCCTTTCAAGAGCAAACATCATTTCATTGTCCTTAGAAGTTTATATAAATCATCAAGATCTATAGGATCAAAAACTAATGTCACATTATGTGGAGAATTAACTAAATAAGGTCTTATGCATTATATCAATCATTTAGGTTTCTTGTGGTAGTCACTATCAACTCTCAATCAAAATATCATTGCCTTTGAGCATTAATTGACACTAGAGACATTTATTGTCTATGTCTCTCATTTAGTATGGTCTCATAGGTGCGGTGTTTAGCAGGTCTACATATCTCCTCAACCTTCAACTACCAGCAATATACCTACATTCAAGTTAATGCATGTCTCCCTTCGAAGGAAGAAGGGCAGTTATGTAAATGCAATATCACCTAAAATTACTAGACAATTTGATTGACAATATACTCTAATCCTTTGTAATAAATGTTGTGTTCAATAGCTTTTGTTACCACAAAAAATATTTACATTTCTCTATAATTTTGTGATTAATTAAACTTTACACTCATTACAAATACATATCAATGTGCCCATTACACATTAAATGTAATTGTTAGTTATAAACACCCCCCTTTAGGGGAGAGGACCCAATAGTTGAGCATGTTCCAATAATTGTGATAGTATTTGTGGATTTAATGCCCAATATTTTTAAAAGTATAGCACTAGTTGTTGTGACTTTAAAGTTGTTAGTGTTGACCATAAGTACTTATAATTGAATGAAATGCATTCTGTAGATCTAAAAAGCAACAAATCATGTGATGCCACATCGACACAACAACAAAACATGACTTAATGCACAACTATTATAACTTAATGCACAACTATCAATCTAACCTTTTTCTTGGGTCTTTTCGTACACCTCAACAAAAAGCATGTTGATGTGACATCATATTTGATGATGTGGACCTTAAACATTGGTTATAAGTAGGGGTCTTGCCAAATAAGCTGCTGTGAAAATTTTGGAGTAATTTGAAATTACCCCATGATTTTGAGAGGCATAAAGTTAGGGTGCTTAACTACTAGGTTCTCTCACCTAACTAAAAAGTGCTTTCTTTTTAAACAAAACACCAATAATATACCCAACTATGGCTAAAAATAAAACACCCTATGTTAAAATAATATTTTTTCCAAACCGAAAATTCAAATAAAGTTTCTCCCACTAAAAAAATCTCTAAAACTATAACTCCCGAATGGCAAAACGTTTGAAACTTGGACTTGAAGAAGATACAAGACCATGGCGATGGCGGAAGCAAAAGCTAAAGCTATCTCATTTTTTTTTTATTCTTAATCCAATTGAAAAAAACACTCCTAAAGCTATCTCATATTCGGATGAAGAAAATTTTCGCTTGCAGGTTGCAATATATGCTGAAGTTGGAGAAGATTTATAAACAGCACGCCTGCTAGTTGTTGCTTGCGGGTTTCTGCTTGTAATGTTTCTGCCTACCAAACTTGGTGAGAAACTGACAAATTTGCTGAAGAATAGTGGAGACTCAGAGCCTTATTTGAGTGCTTTGGAGGCCCCTGGTGGTGGTGGTGGTGGTTAGGGTGCTTTTGCATTATTGTACTTTCGATCGTTGGATGTGGAGTAGGATTGTTCATTTCATATTTTCTGATTTGTCTGTCTTTTCTTGAAGACTATTGTATATATATCCTGGAAAAACTTTATGTATGTTGCTGTTAATAATAAAAATATTATTGCCCTGCTTTCAGGTGGATGTAGCCACATTGACGAACCATGTTAAATCTATTGTCTATGTGTGCTATTTTATTGTTTATTTGTTTAATTACTCAACAATTGATATCAGAACTAAAAGGAAAAGTAGGTTGAAAATTGAGGGTTTTTTGAAATTTGTTGCAGTTCATTCTGTAAAGAGCTGAAGAGATCTAGGGAGAGCAGATCATAGCCCAATAGCAAAACATTGATGAACCACTTTGTCTATGTGTGCTATTTTATTGTTTATTTGTCTAATTACTCAACAATTGTTATCAGAAGTGGAAGGAAGAGTAAGTTGAAAATTGAGGGTTTTTTGAAATTTGTCTGAAGACATAAAGAAATCGCAGTTCATTCTGTAAAGAGCTGGAGAGATCCCGTGAGAGCAGATCGTAGCCGGATCGCAGAAGTAGTCTGATTACAAGAGCATTGATAAGGCACCTGAAGATTCAGCTAAAGATAGGGTACTTGAACTGTTTGTGGAAATTCCTCCGAAGAATATAGATCGCCATACCAGAGAGATCGAGCTTGGGCACAAGTTTTTTGGAAAAAGGGTTAAGAGGCATAGGTTTTTCTCTGGAGAGTGAGGAAGCTAGGGATTTTTGCAGAGGAAGAGCCTCAAGGTTACGGAAATCATCATGTTAAACATAAAATTGAATTAGATGAGGAAGACCGGTCAAAGGATAAGAAGCTAAAGCGGAAGAAGAAGAAGAAATCGCCCCAATGGAGATTGTTAACGATAAAATGGAGGTGCAGAAAGGCTGCAGTTGAAGAGTATGGAACGCTGCAGAGGTGGCACGCGAACTGTTTGACAGAATGCCCAAAAGAAAAGCCATGAATATCAAAGCCATGAAGATCGGGGCTAAATGTGAGAAGGTGGAACGCCAAACATCATTAACAAAAATGGTAAGCTATGGGATCCCTGCAGAAGAATTTAATTCAGTCATAGATATCAATTTGAAGGGCACAGCGAACATACTTCGTCATTTTTCAACCTCATATGATAGCAAAGAAAAGAGGGATAGTAGTGAATTTGTCACCAGGATGGGGTCCATCTGCTGCTGGAGATGGTTTCTCCTTACTGTGCGTCAAAATGGGCAATTGAGGGTTCAACAAAGTCGGTTGCAAAAGAAAAACCTCAAGGAATGGCGATTATTGCGTTGAGTCCAGGAGTGATTAACAGATTTCTGCCCTCCCAATTATGCACTGCCCAACAACAATGGAGGGTGGTGCAATCTGTTGGGTACGTGTGAAGCCCAATTGTAACGGCTTTCTCTTGTAACCGATGCCTCTGTTTGTAACCGCATCTTCCTGTGACGACAGCATCTTCTTGTAGTGTCTCTTCCAGTTTGCAGGCTATGCGTTTGGCATCTTCTCTGCAAGAAGTAGGAATGAATGTTGGCATTATAATAGATTGAGGTTTTCTGGAGGAATGTACTGTATGAAAAACCAGAGTATTAATAAATAGAGAATCCTCTGTTTTGTGGACGTAGCCATTTAAAATGGGGAACCACGTTAATTTTCTGGTGTCCTCTGTTTTATTTTCTGAGTGTGTTCTGTTGTTAAATTTTTGCACTCTTTATTTTCTGTGTTTTTTAAATTTACAATTAGTATCAGAGCTAATGTTAGAAAAGCTATTTGGGAAATCGTGAAGAATTTTCAGGAAAATGGATGTAGCAGCTTTGGATGATTGGGCTCGAGCTCTCATGTCTTGGTCATATGGCCATGAAGAGAGTCATGATGAAGTGGGAGCTATTCATCAGATGTTTTTGGATGAATTAAATGATGAAGCTGATTCTATTATTGAGGAGTTTCTTGGTATGTTGAAACCCGGCAGTGGCATGGAGCAGATGCAAGAAATAAAAGGTGTTGTGGCTCAATCTGGGGTAAGGAAAAAAATTAGATTTGATGATGCTCCTATCTATTTGGATGTTGAAGAACTTGAGGATAGTGTTAATGACGAGTCTCATGATGTTGGCCTTGGCAAGGTGATGGAAGAGACCACTTTGTTTGAAAATAGTGATGCCCAGAATGGCAGAGCTATGGACAAGGAGTCTGTTGGTGCGGAGGAGGAGAAATTCCAGGCCGATAGCACAGAAACAGCTGGTAAAAAATTTGTACCAGAGGATGCTGATGTCAAGGAGAGTAATGATAAATGTGTTCATGTTCAAGAGTTTCTATTGGAACCTACGCTAGAAAATGGGGTTCTTGAGAGATTGACTGTCAATAACTGGCTAGAAAGGTGTATTGATATTTATGTTGATGCTAGTTTGAAAGCATTGATGTTGGATTATCTGGATTTTGAGTTCAGTAGTGTGATGAGTGTGGAGGGATTTGTTGAGAATTGGTGTAAGGATTTGGAATTTGCTGTGAAACATTTGTTGGAGGCAGAGTTTAGGAACCGTGGGGATGTTTTTGAGAAAATTGGGTCTGATGTTTGGTTGGATATGTTTAATGCTCTGAATAAGCTGAGGCTGGATTTTAATAGGCTGTTTTGGGGCTATGGCGTTGGAGAGGGCAGTGTTAATGCCGGGGTCCATGGGCTTTACGGTTGGCAGGTGGAAGCTTTGTTGGTGAGATTGATTAAGCAGGCCTATGTTTTGGAGGTTATTAAAACCGGCGTGCTTTGGAGGAGGTTCATCCGGAGCTTTCTTGAACAAAATTTGGCGAAGCTAAAATCTTCGTTGTGGCTGATGTAACATTCCAAGTGGAAATGTGGGGGATATTTCTGAGCAGTACTTTTGCCGATCCCATTGGTCTTCAAATGGGAGATTGTTGGGTACGTGTGAAGCCCAATTGTAACAGCTTTCTCTTGTAACCGATGCCTCTGTTCGTAACCACCGCATCTCTTGTAACAGCTGTCTCTTCCAGTTTGCAGGCTATGCGTTTGGCATCTTCTCTGCAAGAAGTAGGAATGAATGTTGGCATTATAATGGATTGAGGTTTGCTGGAGGAATGTACTGTATGAAAAACCAGAGTACTAATAAATAGAGAATCCTCTGTTTTGTGGACGTAGCCATTTAAAATGGTGAACCATGTTAATTTTCTGGTGTCCTCTGTTTTATTTTCTGAGTGTGTGTTCTGTTGTTACATTTCTGCACTCTTTATTTTCTGTGTTTTTTAAATTTACACAATCCTCCTCTCAAGCACCTCTGCTTTTGAAAAGATTGCTGTTTACAAGGCAGGCATTGTGCCCGTCCTCTTTAGGAGAATCAGATGCCATTTCCATGGAGGAATTCGCTTCACCATTCGTGGAAATCCATACTTCATTCTGGTTTTGGTGTGGAATGTGGGCGGAGATGGAATGAGTCCTTAACGATATACACGTGTATGAGCTCGTGCAACGTGGCTGCCTCAAACACTGGTCCCAATTAATTAAGCAGAACAAGGTTTAGAGAAGACCATAAACAAGAACAAGCTGATGTCAGCATAGGAATTTCCCTCCCACCCAAGAAGACTCAAAGAAAGAGCGGCCAACCTAGGTAGATGGGGACGTCGACATTCCTCGGCGATCTCACACATACACAGGAATGTTGGTGTTGTAGATTTTCAGCATTGCTCAGCCTTTACAGGAAAGCATTTGCAGCCCGAAACTTAAAAACAATTGCATCTAGATTGCAGTCTAAAAGAAATGGGTTTCTTTGTTTAAAGAATTCTAAAGCGATTAATCAGCTTCCAAGGGGCGTTGAAGCACTCTAAATCATATCTATCTGCTCTTTTCCCTGCCCTGTTTCAAAGAATTGGATTACCTATTTATATGAATCCCTTGTAATGATAAGGTACTACCAACCAAATGGTCATAACCCTTTGTTCTAAGCTCTAACTGGAGCTAATTCAAATTATGTTGGTTAATTCAATATTAAAATTTTTGCGCGAAACCAAAATCGACCCTTAGCATGTTACAACTTGACAATCAGGAGCAACCTTAGGGTGGATGCCATGTGTGGTAAGAATTATGTTATGAAACTCGATGTGGTTCAATCCACAAACATCCCTCGGACCAATAAGCTTGAACATATCTTCAATTGTTACTGCAAAGCTAAAACTGTTACCGCATTGAGGGATCTTGATCTTGGACTCAAGAAAAACTGCAATGCTGACTAGGCAAGAAATGTCTTGTGGTGAGAATTCACGAACCAGAAAACAATTAGAAAACCAAAACAACCTGCAATAGCAAAACAAAATATGAAATGAAATATTTTTGGGTGATGCGAGATTGTTTAACCTCTAGGATGCTCCTAAATCACTAATGTAACTTAATTGTTCATAGATGGTTTATTGTGTATACATCTCCAAAATTCATGGAGTGGACAAATGGGAGGTCTATGTGAGGATGGAGTCATGCAATTATTTTATTATTCTCTGGGGACTTGGAATAATTGTTGTAATGAGGCATTGATGAGAAGGTTACATAATGGACTTGTAAAAGCATCTTTATTATTAGTTTGCATGCAGGTGTAACTAGTGCCCATATGGAGCGCTTAGGAGTTGCATATGCCAACTTACATGATGGAGGTCAAAGATGCTTGTGTGAGGAGTTACATTCTATTTTCAAGGCCACTCTCTTGTAGTGGGTTGTGAGAATTATTACCATGGGTTTTTAGGGCAATTTTTGGCCCATGGTATTATTTTTTGGGTGGTTTCTTGAGCCTCCTTAAGTCTAAATATTGAGGGCTTGAGATGGAGGCATTATGCATTGTTTTTTGTAAAGTTATGCAACCAAATTTTGTCCATGGTTGTTGATCCCCTTTTCCCCTAATAGAGTACTAAGACTATGAGAATGTATTGTAACCATTGTTGTTGCTAAACATTACATGGGTGTGCTTTGGAGGCTAGGTTTTTCTCGAAAGGGTTTTCGCAAAATATATCTGTGTCACTCTTATTTTGTGGCTTCTACTCTTCTTCTTTCATTCTTTTTTCTTTTTTAAATGTTGTTCTATATGCCAGAATGCTGCTGGAATTTTCCTAAGTCAAATATTTGTATTTCTCTCCTCGTAAGATTTTTTATTAAAAGATAGAACAGATTTTGAAAGGACTTGGAATATTAAATACAAACAAAAGAGTTGCTGAAAAAAAAAGCCAAACAACAAAACTGCAGCCAATCTGCCTGGATCAAAGACAGACTTAAAGTCACAAGACCAGAAACACATAACAGAAAGAAAAAAGAAATTGACATCTGCCCAAGAGAGTCATTACAAGTGGTGCAGAGCCTCGGCCACTTCCAGCTCCTCCTAATAAGTTATTGTGGAAAGCATATGTAGATTTAGTATCTAAGCTTTGTCTTCAGCTTAGTTGCTAGTGATTTGTTGGCATATTTTCCTATCAGTTGCATGCTGCCTTTTTTCTTAGTCTAGATAAAATCAATAACAACTGGTACTTGCATCTTTCCCACACATCCATCACTTACTAGAATGACTTGGAGACCAAGCTTGTTGATCATTTTAGAATCCCTATTGTCCTAAGCATCATTTACCATCAATTTGTAGCTACCAGGAGATGTATGAGCATACCACTGTGCCAGACAATCCTATAGAAGCCGCAACTATATGGATGTACCTCCAGGCTTTAGATCCAAAGTCCGCCATGTTTGCTAGGAACGCAGGAGGTCTAACTTCCCTCACTCTTGCTTATGCCACAACTATTGCTGTTGACCAATAACCTATGCCCCAAGGTTTTGTATTCGGTCATCCTCTTGTTGTCAATCAGTTAGGGTATAGTTAGGTGTCAATCAAGCTCTAATGCAGCAAACCCCATTGATGAGTCTTATTCTCCGTATGTATTATCAAAGTTCTTTGAAAGTGGATTACCCTGGCTGCATGCTATTAGTAAACCATAATCCTAGCTAAACACCCCTGCTGACTCAAAGTACATGTACTACAGGTAATCCCAACCCTCATTCTTTGTATCAAAGTTACAGTATAGTTAGTCAAAACCAATATTCAATGCCTTCATTCTTGAACCCATAACCAACACAAATCAAACAACCTACTCGGAATTAATACGCAATCTCATCTTTTCAATTCCTCAATATCCCAATCTAGTAGGCCTAATTAAAATATCCCAACCCTATTCCAAATGTCTCTTTTGGTAATTCTAAGTTGGCAAAAGTTCAAAGGATAGTGCAAAAGTTAAGTAATGACTTGGTTAACTTTAAAGGAAAACTAATTCTAGTGCAGAAGCTTCCACCTTGGGTGCTAATCAAAATTATACCTTTCAAAGACTAAACAGGTTGTGGGATAATAGATCAAGGCCAAGAAATAATTTAGATAATCTTGCCAATGCCACGAATAATCAAAGTCAGAATATTAATTAGGCAAAAATAGCTCTATCAAATTGGTGTCAGATACACGTGATTGTGCATCATGGTAAGAAGGGCAGTCACAAGTTCACCATAACACAGGACATTCTACACAAAGAAACGGATAATATGAAGCTATTAGCCTCTGACGAATAGCCCAAACTTAACATGGAAAGAATTTGGATATGACCGTAGCAATTGAGACTTAGAATTCTCATTCTCAGGGAAAAGTGATAATAAGTCAGGCAAAAGTGATAATGAGTCTGAGGACAACATTGATGAGGTGCAAACATTTCAACAATTTCAAAGGAGTAATTACGTCTTAAGGAGTAAGTTGGAGAAGAACCTCTTACTATGTCTATCCCTCCAAATATATGTACACTCCTCTAAAATCAGAGAATTTGTAGGTTTAAGTTATTCAAAGTAGTCGAAGATCTTTTAGTTTATTTAACTTATCCTTCAGGACTTCATCTAGTAATCTGCTAAGCAGCATCCAACATGGGCCTAGTCTAAGGAAGAGATGGGTCAAAGCATAGAGACCATCCTCATAATTTTATAATTCACAAGAAGAGCTTCAACAGCATGTATTTATTTTTCAAGGAAGAGATGGGCCTAGTCTAAGGAAGAGATGGGGCAAAACATAGAGACCATCCTCATAATTTTATAATTCACAAGAAGAGCTTCAACAACATGTATTTATTTTTCAAGGAAGAAAAATATCATGTGAAAAATATAGATGATGAGTCATATATAGAGAAGAAGATGTAAGTCGCGATCAACATCAAGGCGTCTTATTTGTATAGATTCATTGCTAAGGCTAACATATTCCTTTGTCATGCCATGTTGAAGGATATTTTTCGTAAGTGTACCCTTGAGGATGGAGAAATAAGAAATGTGGAAGGGAGAGTGATTATCTGGGTTACTAGGGTTGTGTTTAAGTGTATTACCGGCTCGCTAACCCCACCTTCAAGTATGATGTAGAGTAAGGGAAAATAATTGTAGGAAAGTAACAATGTGAGAGAAGTTGGAAGACCTATTCAATGGTGATTTATCGAAGAAGATATTTCAAAGCTCACGACAGGCTCACTTTAGGAAGTTCCCAGTGTTCGCTGCCGTTGCACCAAAAGATCGACCTATTAATGCTCGATACAACCACTTGACTTAACAAGCACGGGAGGCAGTTAAGCCCTTGTCGCAAACCACCGCAGCGCAGCACTGAACAAGGAGACCAAGGGTCACACCTTGCAACAATTCCCCCCCAGCACAAGCGCAGGGTTTGAACCCGTGACCTCGGCTCTGATACCAATTGTTAGCTGTCGTTGCACCAAAAGATTGACCTATTAATGCCCGATACAACCACTTGACTTAACAAGCACGGGAGGCGGTTAAGCCCTTATCATAAACCACCGCAGCGCAACGCTGAACAAGGAGACCAAGGGTCACACCTTGCAACACCCAGGTGTGCTATGGTGTTATTGGACAAGTTGTTTGGTAGTCCCAACACTGACCACATAAGCCTGGTGTGGCTTCCCCTATTGACCATCATAATTAGGACCCTATTGTCCCTAATTGGGGAGATTTGGTCATGGTGAATCTTCAAACACAATTCTAACTAGCACAAGGCAAAGGCTCATTTTACATGCCCTCATTCTTGGCAGACACCATCTATGTAGCTATTCCTTTTGGTCAAGGTTCACCAATTTGGTCCATTCTTGTTGAACATTTAATTCATTGTGTTTTTTAATTTCTTTATGCTCATAAATATATGAAGTTTTTTAAAATTATTTGTGATGTCATTTACCTTGCTATATACTTCAAAGTTTATGAATAACTTGTGCCTTGGTTAAAGTGACTCTATGGCATGGGTCCTACACTACATAATGTTAAAGTAACCCCTTCTTAGGTCCTACACCATGCAATGGTTAAAAAGATTCAACCATGAGTCCTACACCACTCACTCTAGTTTATGGGTTATATACTTCATAAGGGCCAACTCACTCACAACTCTATGATGTACACCATTCTCAACCTTTTCCATAGGGTTTCATGGGGCCAACTCAATCACATTGTCGCGATTTTTGCCAAATTTATTAGATTGATTTCTCTTGTCTTGTGTAAAAATATTATTGGTGATATTTTTTATATATGTTGAGGTTGTTTTTACTAAGTACAATAATAGTCCTCTTATGTGTTTTACAAGCACAAAGATATTGCTTAAACACAACTACAAACAAATCACAAAAGTATCATCTAAAAATTGTATCCTTATGTATTAGTAAAGCAATTTTTATTACTTCTTTTACTTTAGCATGCATGATTTGTTGTAGATTTGTGTGCATGCTAAATTGGGGGGAAATGTAGCAATGAAATATGCCTACTTCACTTTTCACCCTCACGTTTTGGACCCAACTTAGCCCTTATTGTTAGAACACTTGATTTGACCAATTGAAACTATTCTTGTGCATAACCTACTCTCAAGATCACATTTCACTCGCCTCAACACCAAATTCCTAGAATTAATTTTCACCTTGACCACCTATCCATCTTGGATCCTAGCACACTTGCATTCATGTCCCCTACATTGAATTGTTCTTGGTAGTGTCTAAAACATTTGAAATTATAATTTTTCTAATTTCCAACTCCTCCATTGGTATTCGTCCTTATCATTCCCCTTGCATGCCCCAGGTAGTCATGAGTAGTTAATAATATAATTATCATTATAGGGTAAGTGCATTTACACCAATGAAGGACATCAACACTAGGCACGAGCACAAGAGAGCACATTAGAAGCCATTAACTTGCACCTCCATAGTTGCACCTACACCTACACACAAAGATACTTCACCTAGTTAGTTTAGCCATTTCTAAACATTTCTAAGAATCCATTCCAATCTTTTAAATCTTTTGTGGGGCTTGACTACTAGCAAGTCTTCAAATTCTCCCTTTCTCAAGACAAACCCCAAAAGGTGCCTAGGACACCACCCTACCTAGATATAAAAAAAATTATTATAGGTGGTGGAAAGTACAAAGTATAGGGACTGAATCATGGTTGTACAAATACTACCACACTAGAAAGGATAGAACTACGTGCAATAACATCCATCTTAAGTGTAGAGTGTAGACATAAGCTTTTGAGTGTAAAAGGGTTTAACTCTGACATCATGATGTCTCAAACATTCTTCATACCCCCCACATTAGTGTTAATCAAATTCAAGTAGTCAATGTGATCATCCATGAGTCTCCTCCTATTCGCTTCTTGCTCATGTTAAAAGAGGTGCCCATTGGTGTTCTTTGGAAGATTATGAATTTCGATCTCCAAGAATATTCTTGACTAAAACCCTATCATTCTAGATTTCAAGAAAAATGCCCTTCAAATTGTTATTCATTTCCATGAGAGAGTAGAGCAAGTTGGATAGGTTGACTTGATTTTTGTCAAGGCACTACACGTAGCAAGCATTACTTTCTAAAGGATCACTGCCATCCCTATCCTTTTCAAATGAAGAGATAAAAGGTTTCTTCAGATGATTGTGGGCGTGATTGTCCAACTTCCTCTTGCTTTTGACCTTTGTAGCTTCCCCCAAAAAGCGCAAAGATGAATTCCTAGTGAGAGGACCCATATGATTCTTTTTGTTTCTACTTTTTGTGGACTTGCCACCATTGAGATTGTGAGAAAAATTGTGTCTACCATTTAATCTTGTCAGGTTGAAGTGTCTTCTACTGGGGCTCAATGTTTTATTAGAAAGAGAAATGCTAGGAGAGGAGGTTGCAATTGCATAAGTGCTAAGAGGAAGATTTGAGTTAGCTATGAGGAAGGGATGTGCAAATAGAGAAGTGGGGCATTGGAGGAATGTTAGCCTACCAAGGGATTGAAGACTTGCAAGAATAGACATTAGGGATGAGGATAGTGTGAAGATCAACTTTGCCATGAAGTAAAAAAAAGATGTTGCAAAAAAAAGGTTGTGTAGCCTAGCAAGAGGAAACATGCCAAGAACGAGCGAACAACAAGGCAAACATGAAAGGAGGAGACCACATATCCAACATAAGTTGAGAAAAAGACAAAGTGAGAGTAAGTCCTTCCTAGTGTGACAGAAAGTGTGAGGAATAAATGCTCACAAGAGGTCAGGATGAGAGGAATACAAATGGAAGAGAAGCTCGACAGTTGTAGTGCAAAAAAGGAAAGAAGCACAAAATGAAGAGTGTGCAAGGTAAAAGAAACATTGAACAACATGTAAGCCAATGAGAGAGGTAGAAAAAAAGAGGGAAAATTGGATGAGGAAAGAAAGGGAACACAATGACAAAGGTTCCCAAACAAGACTAGAAAAGTAAACACAAGTTGGAGTGAAAGGGAAAAGAAGTAGACAAAGAAAGAAAGCAAAGACACAAGAGAAGAAAAATAAAGGGAGTAAAGGAGAAAAAGGCCAAAAAGCAGCTAGAAGAAAGAAACTTGAAAAAAAACAAGAAGCAAAAAGACCAACACATTAGAAGGAAAAAGAATCCACATCCAAACTAAGGATCTTTCATAAATCCTTAAGAATCTTAATGTTGATAATTCCATTGATCACCTTTGAAATTGCAAAAGTTTGGATTGTGGCTAAATTTGGCAAGCTAATATATCACCATAATCTTGCTTGTTCTAGTATGTTGAACCTGCAAATCCACTAGTTGGGGTTTGAGATAAGTAGTCTCAGTTAACAACTTTTGGAAGTGTCAATTAAAGACATAGTCTAAATCCATTGCCTTACCAAAGTTTGGGAGTCCCTTTCAACAAAAACCTTTGAATCTTGGAACTAACAACCAGTTTCAAGCCAAAAATTGAACCTTCCACTTTGAAAACATTATTAATATTGATTCCTAAATATAATGTCAAAACTAATTACTTTTTCCTTTATAATCCCCTATTTATTATTTTGTTATTCTATATATTTTTTAATTTATTATAATTTTAGATTAAATAAAAAGCTAAATTAACTTTTTTAAAACCTCTATAAAAAATTCCAAAAAGATAACAAAAGTTAACCCTTATATCTCATTAATTATATATAAAATGATATAATATAAAATGAAAAATAAGAGCTTTATGAGAGAGGACTAATTAATGCAATACAATAACAAATTAATGTTAAAATAACATATTTTCACTAGGTAACCAAAAAAACAACCAGTTGTCTGCTTCTGCTATGTTTGACTGTTGTATGGCTGTTATAGCCAGTTACTCTGTTTCATTACTAATGGTTTGACAGATCTGTGTCCTTTGATGGTTTATTTGTAAATTTTTTTAAGCTTAATACAATTAAAAAAAAAAAAAACCCAAAAGAATCTCATTTCCTACACCACAGTTGTAGGATCTGAAGTGGTGCTGTAAAGGGTTCTCAGAGACATATAACACAGATGATCATGAAAACCATTTCTTTAAGTAGCTTAGGGCTTGACAATCTGGGTGTTGGCACGTTGGACAACATCATTAGTCCCTTCCTTTTCTTCACTATAAAATTAATCCTTATAGCTAATTAATGTAATATGGTAACCGCTACTGGACCGTTGAACATTTTTCCACCAGATAAATCTTCAATCAGAGCCCACAGAAAATTTAATCTACTTTCCTCCACAGTTATACAGAGCTGTAAAGGGTACTGAAAAAGGCATATACAGCACACAGATTTTGCATAAAAATAGTTCTTATGTACCTTTGCTAACATCACTAGTGCCTTCCTTTTCTTCGATTAAGTTCTCCATTTCCGTTGCTGGTGATATTGGCGCTGTTGGAGAGTCCTGATCCAGTCTTATCGCTACAACAACTGAATAAAATCTCCACCATTAGAGCAAAACAAACACAATTTATTCAGAATGAAGAGGTATTCTGCAATGAAAATAAAGGGAATGCAGGCTATTTGTCCAGATAGTCCAGCTAAGTGGTGCCCACGAACGGCAATCTCGAACAAGGAAACTTCCGGTCCTGACATGATTGTAATGGCTGCTTAGCTTATTTTGGCTTTTTTCTTGGCTTTTTTCCAGATATTTGTGGAGCTAGTAACCCATGAAAATTTTATTTGTTGTTTATTTTAAGCAGTTATTTTAAATTATATTGTAGTGTTTTATTATATTAAGAAATACAAAAAGAAATTATTAACAAGTGCCACTTAATATATGTTTTGTAAAATATAACCTAACATTTTAGAGAGGAGGCTTCTAGCAAATTTAATATACTATAATTATGAATAATTTATTATTAATATAAACACATTATTAATATTATAATAATTAATAATAATAGTAATATTAAATAGTTCTTATGTACCTTTGCTAACATCACGAGTGCCTTCCTTTTCTTCGCTTAACTCCTCCATTTCCGTTGCTGGTGATATTGGCGCTGTTGGAAAGTTCCGTTCCACACCAACTGAATAAAATCTCCACTTTTAGAGCTAAACAAACACAATTTCTTCTGAATGAAGAGGGATTCTGCAATGAAAATAAGGGGAATGCAGGCTATTTGTCCAGATCGTCCAGCTAAGAAGTGCCTACGAACGGCAAACACGTACAAGCAAACTTCCATGACGGTCCGGACATGCTTCTAGGAAATCGCAAAACTCCTCTTCAAACTTAGTCGGATTTACCTACTAGAGAAACATTTGCTACACTAAATTAGTAAAACCTTGAATCAACACGAGTTATATAAATTCAAATAACTTATAATGAGCTTGATCAAATATTTTAAGAGACGTAAATATTGAATTTGTACTATTATTATTTATATGAGCATTTAACATTATTTAATTAAATTTTTGGTTGAAATAAAATATAAAAAATCCTGCTAACTTAGATATTTTGGGTTGATAATTGTAATAAATGTTCAAAAATTAATGTGATGGATAAAAGTATTTAGCTCTAGAATTGATGATGGAAAAATATTTATTTATGTCATGTTGAATCTGATTTGTCATGGAGATTTGATCTATCTCATGTGGATTTTAACTAACAAATATGAGCCTAAAAATGAATTTACCTTCACCTTCATGATATATGAATGTGTCAACCCAGTGTATAAAAACATATTTTGGGTTGATAATTATAATAAATGTTTAAAAATTAATGTGATGGATAAAAGTATTTAGCTCTAGAATTGATGATGGAAAAATATTTATTTATGTCATGTTGAATCTAATTTGTCATGGAAATTTGATCTATCTTATGTGGATTTTAACTAACAAAATATGAGCCTAAAAATGAATTTACCTTCACCTTCATGATATATGAATGTGTCAACGCAGTGTATAAAAACATATTTTGGGTTGATAATTATAATAAATGTTTAAAAATTAATGTGATGGATAAAAGTATTTAGTTTTAGAATTGATGATGAAAAATACTTATTTATGTCATGTTGAATCTGATTTGTCATGGAGATTTGATCTATCTTATGTTGTTTTTAACTAACAAAATATGAGCCTAAAAATGAATTTACCTTCACCTTCATGATTTATGAATGTGTCAACGCAGTGTATAAGAACACCTTTGAGGAGATTGCTGACTCGATGTATGATTGTGTTCTCCTAGATCAACATCTTTAGCAAGTCGGATTAACGAGGATGAGAAATTTCAAAGACAACATTCACCAACATGTAGATGCGATTCTTTTTTCCTTTAGACAATCAAAGTGTGCTCTAATGAATTTTGCCTTGTAACTTCATTCATTTTCCTCTATTTTTGCATAAATGAATGTCTTTAAATAACAAAACATAGTAACATGTTGAAAAAACATGTACCAAGGTAGCTCAAAATGGTAGTTAAAAGGATTGTTTAGGATTTGAATTTGGGGTTCAATACCATGAGCCTCAAAATTAAATTAGGTCAATCTTGAGTAATGTGAAAATGAACCAAGGGAATAATGTGTTTATTTCAAGATAGGAAGTAAATGTGAGGAAGCATCAATGAGGGTGCAATGATGATGGGTAAATGGTGAATGTATTGGAATATTTGTAAATAAGGATAGGATGCTTACAATTAGGGATCGAGCCATGAATTGAACTTAGCACAAGAGTATGCCACTTGTCAATATGTTACTGCATTAAGACATTTCACCAAAATGGGCTCGATACTAAATGGAAAATGACATGGGTATTGTTAATTTCACCATTAATTTTTACTCTCACTTTGATGTGTATGAATCTAACATGAACATGCATTTCAAAGTATATGGAAATTCTTAACTAACATGAAAGAAAGATTTACATTATACCCATCTTCTAATTGTAAGTCCCAGAAGCAAGAGCTTGTTTAAGATCTTTGGATTAAAGTTTGAGAATAATATTTACATTGTACCTCCTTGCGATCTTTTAAATTTGTCACGTTTTTGGATGGAGTAAAAACCTCATTGCATGACATGAATTTAACGATCTTTATTTCCTTATGTATTAGCTACATGCTCAAACATTTGTATTTATTATTTCTTATTATAAAAGTTAAATCCTAAATTCAAAAGAACCAGATTCATAATTTTAAAAATGTTTTTTTTTAAACCATCTAAATGATGTATGGAATCTTTAGTCCGTGCAATAATTTCTGCCATACAATATTTCATACTAAAGTCATCCAAGTGTAGAAAAAGACATAATTGAGTGTAACTTCAATGAAATGTATGGAATCTTTAGTCCGTGCAATAATTTCTGCCATACAAAATTTCATACCAAAGTCATCCAATTGTAGAAAAAGACATAATTGAATGTAACTTCAATGAAATGGCATGAAGTAGACTATAAGAGTGGAAAACTGGCTTATCCCACCGCCCACCAAGTAAAGTTAGTGACGTAAAGAACACTTTTCCCGCACATTCCACGACTTTCTTCCGTTTTTGAATACCATGGTCCCCGGAAGTGACACATGAAATCAAAGATTCGCCAAAACAAAAAATCATTATGCGATTAAAAAAAATATCAAATGGAAAAGTCAGTGTTACTGCGTAGCACCGCAGCACCACCACCACCCGCTTCTATGTTTGAGCTGGCAGCAAAAACAAAAGGGAATAATTTCTTTCATACCGCGGAAAATTATTTGGAATTGCGTGAGTGTTTGATTGTGAGTCAATTCTTACTAGCAATCGCACTTATTGTGCAATGTGTTTGCGGTAGGTGTGTAATCAATCATGTCTTATTAATTAAAATTAGATTGGAAAGAAAAGTAAATTTTATTAAAATTTGATAATGAAAATTTGGGGTAAAGTCAAGTGAGGAAGGGGTTGGAGCACATTGTTTTTTAAATGTTTAGCAATAAGAGGTTGTGAGTGCATTTAGACAATCCTCCTCCCTCTTCCTAAGGGAGACATGCATTATCTCCCACATGTTTTTAATATGGTGTAAGAAGCTCGTCTACCTCTACTTGCATAGTGATTGTGTCTTCGATCTATCAACCATATGTCATGTTTCTGTCTACCCATAACTCATCACAAATCCAAGATTATTCTTAATCCTATTTTTTTGCACCTTCGCATCTAAATTTAAATACCATCTTATGTTCTTGAATCTAAGACGAGGACTAAAATATAGTTTATCAGGGCCACCACATCCATTAAGCATGTTTCAAGTCTAGACCCAAGTTGCAAGTATTGGAATCCAGTCGAACAATGCTTTCACGTCCACCAACATAAACTTAGCTTGGGCACAAAAGTTCTATATTGCTTGTTTAGATTGAATTCCCGTGTTTGAAATTTAATCTCATGTCGTGTTCTCAGACCTAAGAATGTAAATATGTCACGATTAATCTAATTTTCATGTTTGTAAATTAAGAGCCTAAAGTCCACTGTTTAATGTGTCATATGCCATCTTGCAGACTCAAAGTTGTTTTAAATTCCATTTATTAGAAGTCACACACCTACAATATGAAGTGTTTGGCAACTAGAGTGTTTAACAAACCCCAAGGTCCCTATGTATTTTAGCTAACCAAGAATTTCACATCCATGGTCATTATCTTTCAAGTCTAGACCTAGACATGCTACACACCATATTTAACTCTATTCTCACATCTGCTAAAATCTATAAGTGACCTTTTTTCACCCCACATAGTTTCCCACTATTAACTCATGGTAGGTTTCACATCAATAGCCCATGACCACCTTAATCACAAAACATCACGCTTGTCTCTTCGTAGTTTTTCACTCTTAATTCATGGTAGGTTTCATAGTGATAGCCCATGACCACCCTAATCACAAAACATCACATGAAAATGGAAAAAAAATCTCCTAGCTAGATAAGCACATCAAGCCCTCCAAACTACTACTACCCAAAACACTTGGCCCCCACATTTAGGAGCCATATGAGCATACATGAACACATGCATTTTCATTGATTAGTTCAAAGGCCCAACATAAATCAATAAAACCTAGCCATATATCACACTTGTATTTGCTTGAGCACACCGAGTACACAATAATCACACAAACTAGACAACTCCATGTCGCAACACAAACTTATGCAAATGCTAAAGACTTTATAGTCACAAACATGAGATTACTAGTCAATTTAGCTTTGACTACATGGTATCATCTAAATTGCCTATTAAAAAGTTGTTAAAGTAAACTTGATCTTTGAATGAGTGTTTAGTGCATCGTATATATTATTGTCTATCATTAGGTTTTAAAAGTAGACTTAATCTTAGTGTGAGTGTAGATTATGCCATAATCCCTCACTGGAGTCACGAGTGTCAAAGGTGATGCCTATGATTTAACAAAGATTTGCACATTGTTTAAGCAGCATGGTCAATGGCCCCCATAATCCTCCCATTGAAAACAAAGTAAATAAATAAGATGTGTTGTAAAATAAAATGATAGGGCCCTATCCAGTACTATGATTTGCACTTACAACGTGCTTTGGCCTCAAAAACATGCCATGTAGATTACAACCCACATGTTTGTCCAACATGGCCTTACTAGACTAGATGGAGAAGTATTAATTTTCATGAATGGGTTCATCTGATATGCAAGAGAAAATTATAGTTACAAAAGCCACTCAATATCTTTCTACCCAATACTGATAATACATGGCAAATTCTACTACATATATATTAAAATTTTGATAAAACCACATGGCTATCGAGCTTTAGATGTTAGGCAAATGAATATTCATTCCAAAGGTTAACTTTAATGACTGCCTTTACTCCTAAGCTGAGGGATTCTCCAAAGTCCACACATATCAAAATGTTTTGGACTTACATATATTATATATTTAAAACTAAATCATATGCATATGAGATGTACTTTTTAAGCTAATTATTTTTACCATTGTTCCACCCTCAATGTATCTACTATTGTATTTTTGGAAATACCTAGCAATTTGACAATGATATTACATGTAGATGGTCCTCCCCCTTCATCCTAAGGGAGGTATATGCACTATCCCGCATCTAGGCATATCATTTGTAGCTCAATCTTTGGGAGGCATGTAGCACTGACTATGACACCCTAACGATCAATGGCTCTGATGTCAATTGATGCTCTTTCAAGTGTTAGACCTTGAGATTAATGGATTATCAAATACCACAGAATTTGGAGCGAGAGTTGGTTACAACAACCATGAATAAATGCAACAATTGGCAAACTTTTTAATAAATCAATGGTGACAAGAAGCACACGATTTGATTTATTTAGCACATTACTCACATTGACATAAACACTTAGATTAAATTGTGTTGTATTAAACCCACACAACAACATTAGAGGCATTCTTGCCAATGAAATTACCATCCACTTATTCATTTACCTCTGTGATATGAGCCCCTAATACCATTTGGAGCAAGAGCTGGTGACAACAACCATGAGTAAATGAAGCAATTGGCAAACTTTTTAATAAATCAATGGTGACAGAAAGCACACGATTTGATTTATTTAGTACATTACTTGCATTGACATAGACACTTATAATTTTGTGTTGTATTAAGCCCACACAACAACACTGGAGGCACTCTTGCCAATGAAATTACCATCCACTTATTCATTTACCCCTATGATATGAGCCCCCAATACCTGTAGATTACTAAAACAATTCAATATGTGTATCCTTTCTATGAAAACTAGATAAATTTTCAAAACAAGATAAAACAAATAATTTTAAAAAAGCATTATATAGTTGTTTTTTAATTAACTTTTATCTATCATTCAACTTACCAACATAAAGAGATACTATATCGAAGCAAAAGCTAGAACAACAAGCCTTTGGATGACATTTGCCCTACAATGTAGATAGCCTTAATTTCCATTCAACATTTAGAGAAAATATTAGATTTCTTTTTAATGGGTTTCTACAATCCATGGTTTTAATACCTCTTTTCACAATTTATCTCAAATCATTTTAATTCAAATTATCATCTCAAACAAACTTTGAATTTTTCTAAATTGAAGAGATCAAACATTTTGATTGAATAATACTTTAGCATTTTAATAACCTACTTAATCTACAAACCTAAATCTCTTCAAAGTGTAAGGAGTAGCACCTTAGGCATAGAAACTACTGGAAACAACATACATTAGGACTCCTTGAACCAAATCCTCACACGTAAGTAGTTATCCTTTAAAAAAAGTTAAAAAACCAATCGGCTAAAGATCTAAGAATGTAAAGCATAACAACTTTTCAAAATAGTGATTTATCAAGGCTAGTGGCTATCCATTATGAGAACTACATCAAATGCCAATCAAATACCATTCCAGTAAATTAAATAGAAATAGAACATATTTTTTATGCATGCCATTGAACATATCTTGAATGAAATGCTTTATAGAAAACCCTAACCCTAAACAACTTATAAAATTGAATATTAGTTAGAAATCTTGTATGGATGCACTGTAGCAAAGGATGCACTATACGAGAAAATGTAGGCCACCTGCACGGGGACGTTGGTTACTATTCCTTAGGTTAGAGAGTATGTGTTATATTTTCTACAAGGTCACATGAAACAAGTCTATAGTGCAGAACATATTCTATGCATTGATATCCAACTAACACCATTGGTATTGTAGAGGAGGAAAATTACAATTTGGCTAAGAGGTATTAGCCAAATAAATGTTTCACTACAACCAAATTAGGATTGTTTTAGTTTTCTACCATTTACTATTGTTCAATAGAATAGCGTTATAATCCTTAGAGTGCTATAGATATAAGTAATGAATAATTTTGATTTTTGCTATGAAAATGAAGAAGGAACTGGTGAATTACTGATTATAGGAAACTTGAAAAGAAACTAAAAATTTCAATCACAGAATTGAAGAGGAAAATGAGAAGAACATGATGCTGGACAGGGGAGGCCACTACCCAGGATGTTAGCACATTGTGTTGTAGTCTAGAAAGTAAGAAAAATCAAAAATCTCAACTCTATTTCAATTTATTTTGTTCAACCTACACAACATAAAATTACAACTTCTAGCAGCTTCGAGGTGCCAAAAACAAACTAAAATCAAAGAGATACTACTAATTATGCTTAGAAGTAAATAAATGGAATAACAAAAATGAAAGGGAAATATTTATGAAACAAATGTGTGGTTAAATCTTCTCCTTTAAACTTGAAATCTACAAAGGAAATGATTGTTAGGAATAACATGCAAAAGATATCAATTAAATGTAGATAAAGATTAAATAGAGGAATGAAAAATACACAGAAATTAAATAGCGAGAGACAATTTTAACATGGTTCACCCAAACTCAAGCTACATTTACCAATAGAGAGTCCAATATTATTATCCAACAAAAAATTAGAACTGATTACAACCATCAATATCTTACAACTTAATATTGTTGCAATATGCTACAATACAATATCAATGGAAACCCTAACCCTTAAGCCCTTTTGCATTTTGCATATGTCTTTATCAAGACTTATGTCAGTTACAAAAATAGGGTTTTTATATGTCGGCCAATAGAAAAATAACTGTCGACGCCTTTATGAAACAATAGGTAATTTTTGCTTCGGGGGCACTGCCCCCGAATCCCTAGCCGGGAGCTCTACCCCTAGCAACTCCCACTAGGGGTGTTGCCCCCAAACTCCCACTATGGGCTTTGCCCCCGAGCCCCCGATGGGGGATAAGCCCCAAAGCCCCGCAAGAGGGGCTCTGTCCCCCTGCACTCCCCTGTTAAATACTTTAGGGGGAAACTGCACCAACACAAGTGGGGAAAATTTAACCTCCAAGCATGATTAGGCTCCATATAACAACAATGAAAGGAAGGTTGGGGCTATTAAGGGGTTTTCCTTCAGGTCAAACCCCTCTTTGGTATTTCTACCTCCACAGACAATCGATCTTGAAAAATGAAGAAAATCAAGTTTGTGTTATTATCCTCTAAGTGTGTCTAGACAAATAATAGTAGTGACAATAATGTAAATGAAAATACAAATACTATTCTATTCAAATGTAGATCAAACTAGTATGCTATTGGAAGAAAGAGAAGAAATGAGGTAAGCCACAAAATGCTACAAGCACACAAATGTTTTACACAAAATGAATAAATGAATAGGGAAAAATGAAACTCAATCACCTCACAAAAGGAAGATGCAAACTACCCAGTTGAAAACCCCAAGGAAGAGCCCAACAGCAAGTAGTGTTTCCAAGAAATCTGATGAAGATGCTAAAATCTAAAGAAGAGTCACATAAGTTTGAAGAGATAAATGTAAATTTATTGTATGATGTTAGGGAGTCAAGATGATTTCCAAGAATACTGATAATATTTCTTCAAGAATGTTGTAGAACATTAGATCTAATAATGGAGATGCAAAAAACTTCACAAGCTTCATAAGAGATGTTTCAAAATGAGTAACCTAGAGGGAAAATAGGAGAGGCAGGTCAAAAAGGAACCATTTGAGGGTGCAAAAGCATTACACATAATCTCTCACATCATAGAAGGTGGTAAGTAACACTCACAAACATACACTAGGTTCCACATAGGCTCAAGATGCTAGCATGTTGCACAAAGATCTGTGCTAAGAGTTGGTGTCCGAGTGACACTACCTTCTAATTTCACGTAACACCTTAGGACAGTGAAAGAATTAAGACATTTAAATGAAATTTTATAAAAATAAGCACAAGGACTAAAACATAACACAAATGTAGCATTTGTGGGTTAGGAAAAAGGCTAAGGCAGGGCTAAAAATGAACTTAAAACATGCTAGGGGAGTAAACACCAAAATGAACAAAAAATGTAGCATGAAATTGCAAGGGTATGTAATTTTCTATGTTATAGATATGATTCGATGTTAACAATTGCAATTGTTTGGATGCTCATCTCTATACTAGGGAAACATTTTAGACCAACGATCTCCATCTGACATGATATAGGAGCTCACTTTGCTTTGCAAGGGAACATCTATTGGCATAATTATAATTTCTTGTCACATCCATGATGTTTTTTAAATCTTCTCCACATCCAATCAAATTAATTAACCTTTAGTGGGAATGTGAGTTTTTGTACCTTCTCTAAGGGCTTATTAGTGCCTTTGGCAATACTAGGCATTGCAATCAAAAGTATTTAACTAGTTATTATTATCTTCTTTGTTAACTAATTATATGTAATAATTTTTTAACGAAAGTAAAGATGTAAACGTTTTAATCAAAAAAAATTTTAAAAATAATTATTGACATTTATTGGCATTCTTAAATTGATTGAAAGTTCCCCCTCTTACTACAACCTTCACGTTGCCTAAGATAATCAATAATGAAATGTGTATAATACTATACTATTAGCATTGTTGGAATAGGTATGTTGTACACCTTTCATAACATTGATTACTTTAATTATGTAAAATAAATATTTATTTGTGGTGCATCTTAATTGATGTGTTTAGCCACATTAGATATTTATTTGGGTGCCACTTGTAAACATTGTATGTAACATTGAGTTAGTTATTTTATGTGTGTGGGACACAAAATAATTAATTATTTACTTTGGAAATTATTTAATATTGGACACAAAGTGAAAACTTAGTTGCAAATATTAAATGAGGGGTCGATGGTTTTTTGTATCCATGGTTTTGGAACACATGGTTTTCTCCATACCACATCTTGTATTTGTGTGATCATGATTCTATAAAAGAAAACACATGGTTTGTAGCTAGAGTTGGCTGTTGGTTGTTTTGGCTGTAGGGCCTATGAGAGGTTGTCATTGCATTGAGTTTCTCTCATGAGTGCATTTTTTGAAGCATGGCATGGGATGTGTGGATAAGTGCTTGGACACATGGAGGATGCATTAGAGGAGCTTGATGTTTCAGGGGTGTCAATAAGACTTTGAGAATGTATTGTAATATTTCATTACTGATTAATACATTGAGTATGGATGCTTTTGGAGGTTGGGTTTTTCCCTCATGGAGGGTTTTCTTAGGGTATATCTTGTGTCACCTTGATGGTATGTTTGCTTATTCTTTTACATGTGGATTTCTGAATACTATGTTTGCATATTAATCTCTCATAGGGTTATGAGGAAATTATCTTTATGGTTGTATATTTCCATCATTTGGTATCAGAGATTGGTTGCCAGGTTGTGGGAGGATATCCTTGATTTTATAATGAGTGGATTTTGTGTATATTTGAATCCATGGATTTTAAAGAAAGGATTGAAAGTATTTTGTAGGTTACATGTGTTGCAAGTATGTGCCTAATCAGTGTTGTCATTGATGTCAACATATCTTTGTTGTCATTGGTGTCAACTATATCCTATTCTACTACTTGTTTGGAAACTTTATATGTTGAAAATATTGAGAAAATTAGCTCCTCCGAAAGAATCAAGTGAGTTACAGTGAAGTACAGTATAGAAAGTGAGTTGTATGCTAAAGAACAGTCTTATAGATTGCTTCACATTTCTTTCTTCTTATAGATCTAGGTTTGCAGATTGGAAGTTGTTTGAAGGGATGTTTGAAGATGCTAAATCTCGAGTTCAAACCTCCGGTGTGAAGATTGTAGAGAGTTGCATTCACCAGAGTAAAACCTGCTTTTTCTGATTATTCTCTAGTGATAGGGAGAAAGTGTTTTGCTCCACATTCCTCAGCAATAAAGTATTTTGCTTGGCGGTTCTAGAGGGAAGTCTAGGATGATGATATGTGCCTACAATTATAGTGGTTCATGTTTGGTGGTCTGCAAGCTATCTTTCTTTTATGACAGTCGAAGACAATGAAGTTCATGTGTTTCGGTGAGAAGATTCCTCTGGCTAAAGTGGTTTAGGTTCGTGTGGTTTCTCTTGATGATTATAATGTGCTTGTGGATGTCTCCTGACCATGTTCCTATCTTGACATTGGTCCGTGTTAAGGAATTGAGATCGTGTTTGAAGATTGTTTCCAGATAATGTAGTGTGTAACCAGTCTTAGCCAACTTGGTTAATTCTAGTAATTGTAAAGATCCCTTGAAGATCATGGAAGTGTGTTGAAGCATGGAAGATCGTGTTTGAGTCCCAGCTAAGGTGTGGCATGATCTGCATACATCTTTACTTCATTTCCTTTACATAATGTTGTAATATGTCAGGACCTATTTTGTAAATGTTTGTAATGCTAACCTTGGAGATTGTTCCAATGGTTGATGATTGTAATGCTGACCTTGATGATCATTCCAAGGTTGATGAAGTGTAAAAATACTTGTAGTTGAGTCATGGAAAATATGTCCTTGTGCGAAGATGGGAAGATAAGTGGTGCAGGGGCACCATGAGAGTTCAAATTTGTAAGTTTTGTAAATAAGGTCTTTTGGCAATCTTTGGTGTGTTAAGTCCTTTGTCAAGTAAATAAGGTCACTATAGACCATTTGGAATGTTGAAGTCATCTAGGGGGTCAGTTTGAGTTCATATTATCATATTTTGCAAAATTGTTGTCATGAAAAGATGAAAAAAGTGCAAAAGGTGGAAGTTGAACAGTCATGGAACTCAAAAGGTGGTTGGAGACCATTGGTTTCATTTGAAACATGTTTAAAAATGCCTAATAACTTCCAAGCCAATGTACTGAAGACAATTTGGAATTCAAATAATGTTAAGATACTCTGTTTTCTGAAGTTTTTATTGTTTTCTTGTTGTTCCCTTGAACAGTACGGCCTTGTACAAACGTGTTAGGGTCTAAGACTGATTGGAGATGGAAGCATGTTGAATCTACTTTCTATTGTTTCTTGTTGCATTCAATTTCATTGAGAAATAAGCTAGTTATGGTCATTTTCCTAAAAACTATCCCATACTATTGAAAACCCTCAACTAGGGTAACAATGAATATACAAATTTGTGTTTCTTCGATTCTTGACCGGTGGTAAATTCTAGTTTTGGTGAAAATGCTCATTCTTGAATACACTTCCATATTCCAAAGTTGTAGATAAAGAAGATGAGGTTTGCTATTGGTTTCTTGATTGCCCTAGGACTGTGTTTTCATGTGTATCAGATTGGAAGACAACAAAGTGAAGGTTTTAGGGTCTTGTTGACAAGTTCAGTATTCACCATAAGTGGATTTTCCTTGGAAAAGTTGTCAATTTGTATTTTGAACCCTCTTCAAATTAGGGTTTGTTGAAACAAAGGTATTTGAGATCCTTTATACCACTGTCTTGTTATGACAGAGTTGATAGTTAAGACAAAACTATGTTTGGCAAGATTTTGAAGTATCCCATATTGAATGGTCTTAAAAACTTTTTAAGGTCGCTTATTTTAGGTGTTATCATGTCAATAAAGGTTGTGTTGAAGCTTAGGAGGTCCTCATTATGTTGAATGTCAAGTTTGGCAAGTTTGAACCATTTCAAGGAAGCCTAATAGGCCTAATTCGGTCTGAGACAGTCAAGATTTGAAGGTGTTGTTACAAAAAAAACTTACTTGAGTTTTTGATATGTTATCAACCTCCTTAATGGGTACTCAGAATGGTATTTACAATTTTGATTGGAAGTTTGTATGAAGAGTTATGTCCAAATAAGCCTCTGTGAAGGGCCACAAGGAATTAGGACAGTTTACAAGGGAAAGACTTACTATTGAAGGGTCTATATTGCTAGTTGGTTATTGAAGGATTGCATTTGTCATTGTTGCTCTATGCAAGGTCTACCAAGGATTAGATAAATGATGATTCTTCATTTGAAGTTGATGGCTAAATATGCTCCAAGTATGCCAAGAAACATGAAGAAAGTAAACACTGCCTTGAGTTATTGAAATCTTTGTATTTTGCCTTCTTACCTCTGCATCAAATTGGTATCAAAGCTCAGAAGGTCTAGGCAAGAGAGTTTGGTATTTGTGTGTTTGTGTTTGTGTAGGTTGAAGAGAAACCCTGGTTGCCAAAAGACTAGGTAGAGGAAAAGAGAAGAGACATAGGTGAGGCAAAGACAAGAGGAAGCAAGGTTAAAGGGACTTGCTTGAAGAGAAGATGGATTTGTTGAGAAGGTGCCTACAGGGTGAGGGTTCACAAAAGAAGAAGCAAGAAGAAAAAGAGAGGAAGAGGAAAGAGGAAAAGATAAGGTAAATAGAGGTTGAGAAAGAGATAAGAGAAATGAGGCAGGCTATGGAACAACTGAAAGAGAGGAGAGAAAGAATGGAAGAGGAATGGAAGCAGTTGCTCAAACAAGCACAAAGTTGGCACTTGACAATGAAGAAGAAAGTTGTATGGCTCATCAAGAAAATTGTCCAAAGAAGAATGAGACAAGCAAGGACAACAACAATAGAGGAAGAACAAAAGCAATCTCAGACAGAGGAATAGGTAAGCAATGAAATGGTGAGTACATCTATGACTGTTTTGACATCAAGAATTGAAGAAATACAAAAAGATAAGGTAGACATAGTTGTGGATGAGTCTTCATACCATTTTTAATTGTTTGAGTCTAATGGGCAAGATGACTAGGTAGAGAAGGATGTTGATAAAGTTGGTGTTGATACTCAAGTTATTAATGAAGAGTTACAGACTAAGATGCTCCAGTTAGATGTTGTCATATTGCAGGTGTTACTAAGAGAATGTGAGAAGCAGAGTAAAGAATGCATGGGTGGTAATGGTACTAACCAAGTTGTTTTGGTGAATGAAGTTGTCACTGTTATATTTCAAGTGCAGGTATCTAGAGATGCAGATAGGAAGAAGCTTATGCCATTTGACAGGCCTAAACATCTTAGCAGTTGGGGAAGCCTAAGGTGAAGATGAAGCAAATATTGAACTATTTCAAGGAGTCTATCAAAGCAAAGAACAATGCAAAGTTTCAATACTTAACACATTGGAAAGGAAAACCAAATGAAAGAGCTTTTGGAGCTCAGAGACATGAAGTGTTCAAATGTGGACAAGCTACAATTCAATTTCCAAGAGACATGGAATCTTTTTCAGTCTGCGTGTAGGGTGCAGGGGCACCATGAGAGTTCAAATTTGCAAGTTTTGTAAATAAGGTCTTTTGGTAAATTTTGGTGTGTTAAGTCTTTTGTCAAGTAAATAAGGTCACTATAGACCATTTGTAATGTTGAAGTCATCTAGGGGGTCAGTTTTAGTTCATATTATCATATTTTGCAAAATTGTTGTCATGGAAAGATGAAAAAAGTGCAAAAGGTGGAAGTTGAACAATCATGGAACTCAAAAGGTGGTTGGAGACCGTTGGTTTCACTTGAAACATGTTTTAAAATGTCTAATAACTTCGAGACCAATGTATTGAAGACAATTTAGAATTCAAATAATGTTAAGATACTCTGTTTTCTAAAGTTTTTACTATTTTCTTGTTGTTCCCTTGAATAGTACAACCCTGTATGGACATGTCAGGGTCTTAGACTGATTGGATATGGAAGCATGTTGAATCTACTTTCTATTGTTTCTTGTTGCATTCAATTTCATTGAGAAATGAGCTAGTTATGGTCATTTTCCTAAAAACTGTCCTGGACTATTGAAAACCCTCAACTAGGTTAACAGTGAATAAACAAATTTGTGTTTCTCTGATTATTGATCGGTGGCAAATTCTAGTTTTTGTGAAAATGCCCATTCCCTGCCGCTCTCTCGCCTGCAAATCCCTCTGCCCGCTGCTCTCTGCCCTGCAAATCCATCCCTTGTGCGTCACTCCCTGCCACCGTTGCTTCCTACACCCCTGCCAATCTCCAACCACCCGCCGTGTTCTTTGCCCAAAACTCCCGAGCCCAAAAAAAATAAAAACATAGAGCCAAAAAACTCAAACATTTATTCAAAACATTAAAACAGTGAAACAAAAAAAATTCACACCAAAAAAAAAACCACAAATCACTTAAAAAAAACTAAAAAAAAATTAGGGTTAGGTTAATTTTTATTTTTATTTTATTATTATTATTTTTAATGTTTTGGATTATTTTTTTAAATCTTCATGTTTAAAAGTTTTTTTTTTTAACATTTAGTTATTTTTTCTTTTTTTTTAGACCCTCAGCCCCTGATCACATGGGTAACCAGGGACTTTAACAATCCAACCAATAAACTTACCTGCCAACATTGCATGTAACCAAAAATTGCCTTAACCACTAGTGGTTCTCTGATTGTCAGGTTTGCTCCTACATACCCAAATAGGCGTTTTGTTTCTTTTCTTTTTGGCATAACTTTTTGTAGGTACATCGGATTTTTACAAATTTATAATCGTTGGAAAGATGATTCGATGAAATTCTCAACAGTATAGGTATCTTCAGCCCACTTGGTCAAAATCATTAGGTATTATCAGTTGAATTCAACTTTACCTTGGGAACTTCAAAGGACCATAACTTTGGCATTTTTTTATCGAATTTTCATGAAATTTTTTTTGAAACAACATAGAATTTTGTGTAGATTCTAATTTTAACATCTATTTTGCTATCACAAATCATATTTCCATGAAATTTTCTAGATTATGTGTTTTTCACCTAAATTTTCTAGATTATGTGTTTTTGAAACAACATAGAATTTTGTGTAGATTCTAATTTTAACATCTATTTTGCTGTCACAAATCATATTTCCATGAAATTTTCTAGATTATGTGTTTTTCACCTAAACATTTGATGTGCAAACTTCTTGATTCTTTTTTGTTTTCATGGACTACAGGTGGAAATCAGGTCCCTTTGCATACTATGTGATGAAGAAAACAATAAACAATTGAGACTACTAATCTAATTTTGGTGCAGAACATCCACTGAAGAAAATCATTTTTTACACTAAGTGTTGAATAGGCTTGGTTTGAGCATTATCATACAATTGGCATACAACTTGCACTTAGTCCCAACTTAGGTGGTTAAAAATTGAACAAATCTTTCAAGTCAATCTTGCAATTACAAATCTCTCATCTAGCTCAACTTAGGGGAAAGTAACTTGTTTCTTTTTATTCTGCAACAAACAATCTTCACATAGAAATGTTTAAAGGATAAAATGAACCACCTTTTCAAAGTTATTGCTATCTAGTCAAATGGATTGTGCTTGGTAGATTAACACATTTAGTTTTCTTTATTTTTAACTAGGGGGATAAAGAACCATTGTTCTCTATGTTTTCATATTGATAATAGGCCTATGCTCTCCCCTTTCTTGGGTGACCAAAATGCCAAACCTATCATTTCACATTTTTAACCTTTAGAGAGGCCTGCCCTTGGAATTCCTTCCTTCCAAGTGGGATGACCTTAAGTAATAACGGGATAAAGCCAAGCCACCTCCAAGTCACTATAAATAAATTGGGTTTGTGATAAAAATTGCAAACCATGGGTGCCACTGTGTTACACTAACAAATGTTTCCCCCAAAACCCTGTAGAGCGTAACTTCTGCAGGTTGGGAAGCCTCCTTATCAGAGCAAATTGCTGCATGTGTAACCACCCGAATAGATGCCTTAATTAAGAACCCACTTGTTGTAGAAAACCCAAAAACCCCTATTTGTTGACACAGGAGGAAAATCCTCTAGAGTCGTCCAACATCATACACTCATTTAGTGTGGAGACAGAAAGGTTCAACTCTTCGGAGGAATCATAACTTAGTATGCATGAGAAGTGAGTGTTGTGGAGAGGAGCTGGTGCTACCAAGTTACTATCTGTCACACCTTTTTTGCAACAAAGGTGTGGTGGAGACGGAATGGCACTCCATCATGGAGTGCTCAACATATAGTGACATTCGTACCAGTTATGGAGATAGTTTAAAAATCAACAATTTAAGCATCTTGTTTGAAGAGGCAAGACTATACAAAGTTGCAAACTGATTGATCAAAATTCATTGTAGAAGATCCAATCTCGAAAAGAGGCTTCAAACTGTTTGGAATTTTCTTGCTTGATGTGTTTTCTTGCAACTAATTGATACAAATCATCAGCGAAAATACCAAACTTGCTTCAAAAAACATTTTGAAAACAAGCCAAGATCCAAATACTGACACAAAAAGGCAAACCTTCTATAGAACTCAAAAAATAGGGAGCACTTCCACAAATTTTGAGGAGAAAAGAAATTCATTTCAGGATACCCATTATTGCGTATACCTCATTTGTGATCTCAGGAACACCATACAAATCAGTTTCACATCCATTTTCCAAACTGTTTCCATTTGCCATATCATCCATAGCAAAAACATCAAGCAAAACAAACCAAGTTTCCTACTAAGGTGTCATTAAGATCTTCCAAAACTAAAAACAAAAACCTAGGTAGTTTCACAACAGGATACATCATCCTTCATCTCAGAACTACACTAGTGTAATCTTGATAAAAGAAGTCTATATCAATAGTAGTGATCAACTCTCCCTACTTTGACTATCTTTTACCTCAAGAGCGCATTTGTTTGAGCAAGTAGTAGATCAAAATTCAAACCTTAGGAAAATCTTGTCATCTCAACCACTCCAAAAGTGTCCATTCACAAGCATTTCCATCCAACCTCCACCAACAACAAACTATTTTTATGGTTGCAACTAGATCAAAATCCAAAGAAACGCAAGATATGGATCCTTTGAACAAAGACATACCATCTCCATCTCACAGTGTTGGAGAGGAAGAAATCTCGTATGAGGAAGTCATTGATGCTTTACAAGACTCAAAATTTCAAAAGATGATGGACAAGTTCCTAAACATGGACCCTCAAAAGTATTTCCTTATGCTAGCACATAAAGGGACCAAACTTTCGTCAGATTTTGACACCTCCACCTTAAAAGACACCACCTCTACGAACAACATCGAAACTCCCAAGATCACACAAGAGGTTCCCAAAATAGACAAGACAAAGGATACAACAAACTCTCTAGACTTATTGACTCAACAAATCCAAGTCTTGCTACAATAGCTCTCGAACATCCAAACTGAAGCATCCTCAAGGCACTACTCTATAGAGGATATTTCACCATATCATTTTGACAATGGCTTGATCATGATACCTTTCCCCTCAAAATTTGAGGCACCAAAAGTTGATAAATATCGAGGAAAGGGTGATCTAAGAGACCATATCAGAGAATTTAGTGCAGCATGTCTTAAAGTTGCCCACAATGACACCTATCTCATGTGACCATTCCTAAGGAGCTTGGGAGGACAAGCTATGGAATAGTTCTCTTCCCTACCTCCTGGCATCTAAACTTTCAACGAGCTAGTGGATAAGTTTGTCACTCATTTCTCCTATAACATTGAGCATGAAATCTCAATGTTAGATCTTTGTAACACCAAACAAAAGGGTGGAGAATCCTTCACCTCTTTTTTGCAAAGATAGAGACAACTGGCCAGCAAGTGTCCATATCATATGCTAGAAAAACAAATGCTTGAGATGTTTGTACATAACCTAAACGCTGATCTTAGCTACCAAATACAAATCCAATGTCCTACTTCATTTAGTAAGGTCATTGAAATGGGGTTACTCATTGAAAAAGCTATGATAGCCAGAGGACAAGTCAAAATCTACAAGGAAACCCCTAGCTCCAATATTAACGCGGACAAGCCAAGGTTTTGGACCAAGAATAGAAACATTGTCAATGATGGTGTCATGGATGCAAAACAAGTGATCCCAAAACAACCGATTTTCAACTTATCCAATCCACAAAAAAATACACCATCCATCGAGCCTCCAAACAATGAGCAGAGACCAAACAACTTTCCTCCCAGAAGGAAGTTCATGCAACTAGGAGAATCACTTGAATCCGCCCTTAGGAAGCTAATTGTGGGCAACCTCATAACACTTCCACCGGTGTGCGACTATGAACCAAGGGTTAAGCCCCCTTGGTGGAGTGATTCCAATTTTTGTGAATATCACTGAAACAAAGGGCATAAAACCAACGATTGTCAAGCACTCAAACATGCCATCCAAGACTTGTTGGATAAAAAATGGGTATCAATTGAGGGACACATATCCAATGATGACCATTTAGCATTCAAGAATCCACACCCCAACTATGAGAAGGGAGGTCCTTCAAATCAAAACAAAAGAGGGGTTGACAATGCCAACTACACAAATGTGTCATATGACTATGTCTTTAACCACATTTCTGAAAGTGATGCACATATCAATGTCATCACTATAAACAAAAACCCCAATTGTAACGTGACCACCTGTGGTGGAAAAGTTACTCTTCAAGGGGCTCCATCCAAAACTCCATCCACACCTCATTTCTTGACCTTCATGGAAAAGGATGATATGTCCATCACGCAACCGCATAATGCATCCCTACACATTGAAGCCTTCATCCACAAGCATAAAGTAAGATGAGTCTTAATAGCCTAATAGCCTGAGCAGGTTTAAATATCTGCACTTTAAAACTTATCCTTGCATTGGGGTTTTTAGAGCACACCATTGATCCCAAAAAGAAAATTACCATCAAGGCATATGATGAAGAGGAAAGGACTTCAAAAGGCACCGTTGTTTTACCTATCAGAGTGGGACTGATAGTGAAAGATGTGGTATGCCAAGTGCTAGCTATGGAGCTAGCATATAATATCCTTCTTGGGTGACCTTGGATACATGCAATGCAAGTTGTACCATCAACTTACCATCAATGCATCAAGTTTCCCCATAATGGCCAGGAAATCACTATTTAAGGGGACTCCAATCTATTCCAATATTGCAATTCCATCTAGTCTAAGCTTGAAGTTGTAATCCCCACCAACCGTGTAGCTTCACCCTCTACAACCAATGTTGACCCAAGCTCAATACCTTCTACATCAAAATCCGCAGAACAAAAATTTACGATCAAGGATAAAGGTGTAGGAGAGTATTCCATTGAGAAAACCTTTTGTCTCACACCATTGCCTCATTCACCCAAATCCACCCATCCATTACGTAATTCATTTACCCATACACCTATGAAGGATGTGATCCAAGGGCTACTAGTAGGGAGTAAACCACATCCCCAAATTCCTATCCTTGAACCTATAAAAGATCCTTCCAATGCCAAGTCCAATCCTACAATCCCATCATATAGTCCACAACTCCTTGAGCCTATTGAAGAATCTCCACCAATGAATCCAAGTCAAGATCCTTCATCCCTTCATGTTGATAACCCTTAAGAGCATGTCAAGCCTATCCAAGATCCTTCCACTTCTATTCAAGTAACCCAAGAGGTATGTCGAGAACCTGATCCTAAGCATGTGAAAACATCAAGTCCTAGTCCTAATCAAGATCAAATTACTTTCATTCCACCCATCCATAACTTTTATCTTTTCCATGATCAAGATGTTACCTATGAAGAAGATATCCATGAACAACTTGATCCTATACCCATACATGAGAAAGAAGTCCAAATCCAACCCATCCATAACCTATATCTTTTCCATGATCAAGATATTACCTATGAAGAAGATATCCATGAGCAACTTGATCCTATACCTATACATGAGAAAGAAATCCAAATCCAACCCATTCATAACCTATATCTTTTCTATGATCAAGATATTATCATTGATGAAGAACCTATACACGAGCAGGTTGATCCCATCCATATCACACTTAATCCTATCTATGATCAAGCGAACCATGATGATCCACTTAGCCAACTTTATGCATTCCATGGTCACAAGCTTATTACCCCATCTATCCATAACCCCATAACCATCCATGAGCAAGAAACCTCCATTACTCCTATCCATCCTCCACCTAGTCCTATCCATGATCCAAAAACACACACTTTCCTGGATGAGACAATTGCCTCCCAAGAGCACATAGATGATCAAACTAATAACTTGGACCTTAGTGAGCATAATGATAATCAAGATCCTAACGATCCTCCACCATCCATTATCGACCATGCTACAAATCCCCCACCATATACCCTTGGTCTTACCACCTTCATCCATGAATGGTCCTCCTTAGGAGAAAAACAACCATTATCTTCCACTTCACCTTCTCCATCAAATAATGCGATTGCATCTAGTGGCCAAATCACCCATAATCCCATTGTCCACCGCATACTCCAAAATATGAATTATCAAGGTAAAGGCTTAGGCCTTCATGAACAAGGTATTTTGGAGCCTATCCATGTCGAAGTGCCTCCAACCTCTTATGGACTTGGTTATACTCCCCGAGAAAAGCAATCTCATGATGTTGGTACTTCCTCCATGCCTTCTAAATCCACCACTTCCCATCGCAAACCCTATCATGTACCACAAACATATGTCGCCATTCCACCTCCATCATCCTACAAATGTCAAAAGCATGTGACCATACACCTTCCACCGTCCAATTTACCTCCTCTACTTCCAATTCTTAACATCCCTCCATCCATTTTACAATCACTTCTCCCAATGCCAAATTCATCCATCTACACATTTCCTCACATTTTGAATCATGACCAATAAATGCACATATTGTCTAAACATGAAGCTTCCACTCATTCCACCAAACCTATGGGATTCAAAAATAAAAATTGGGATGCCTCCTTTCATAAAGTCAAAAATCCTAAAGGTCCTAATACCTTAGGAAATCATTCCAAAAAAACAAAGAAAAACCCGTCTCAAAAGCTACATACACCCACACACCTCAAAGCAAAAATGACAAAGGTGTGGGTCCCCAAGAAACAAGTATTAACCTCAGAAGCTGTACAAAAGCTGCATATGCCCAAGCCCATACCTTCACAAGTAAAGTCTAAAAGCAAAATGGTTTGGGTACCTAAGCAAAAAGCCATCAAGTTAAATGAGGCATCCAACTCTCAAGAATCCCAACCATGCACTTTGTCCTTTTTCATCCAAAAGTCTCAAATCCTTCCATCCCATATGACAAGCAAAAATTAGAAAAATACTAAGTTTATGTGGGTCCCTAAATGCCTAAATCACTCATCCACTAAGCAAACATCTTCATTGCTTCCTACACCACCTTCCCATCATAAGCTTCAATGTTTATCATGGTATGTGCAACCATTGGTCATGGTTCCCTTCCATCCCACAACACTTCCACATACTTCCATCTCCCCTTCCTTCCACTATTATCCTACATACCTTCCCCATCCTATTCCTATGGTCCATGCTTTTGCATAATCCTTCCCTCCATCCTTACATAAGTCTTACATAATCCGCATCATAATCCACTATCACACCTTCCATAATCCGCTATCTACCTACTCCATCTTCCTTTCATGCGATCCTTACCAACATCTATGAGCATAGAGGCATTTGACATGATCCATGTGATGACATGCATCTCTAATGGGACAATATCACCTTCATGGAACCAAGCATTTGAGTCCCTCTCGTCTGTATTCCACCTATCCTATCCAAAAGAAAAAGAAAAAAAAATTTAAAAAAAGAAGGAAAAAAAAGAAAAAGAAAAAGAAAAATTCTTTCGTCCAATGGTGAAAACCTGGTAAACAGGCACCTTGGATAAGTACCATGATGAAAACTTGGCAAACATGTGTTATGTGTAGGTTGATCTTCTATGACACTTACACTTGGGGGCACATTGTCTCATCCAACCTATCATCATGCAACCTATCATTTCCATCCTATTGTATCCATCCTTATCCATTACATTCATCCTCCCTTCATCCTATTGATCTTGATAAAGATAGGGGCAAAATGTTGAAACAAGCTTTGGACAACTCTTGATGTATCCAATACTTCCAAACATATCCTACCATCATATCCTTGCAAGCATTGTCACGATATATCCCGAGTCTAATATCTTGAATACGACATGTTATTCCTATGCGACATAGTCCTTGGAGATCATATCCTGAATTCTTCCACCCATCTCTCCTTCGCGCATTTCTGATCCATTATCTCCTATAGTCCGTCCTTCTACCTGCCCATCCATTATCCAATATCACCCATCCATTTACCTATCCATGGTGTTCCATTGTCATCGGTATCTAGCATTTAGGCTATCCAAATTGCCATCCAAATATCCCACAAATATCAAAACATTAGCAAAATCCAAAAAATCCCAAAAGCATCAAATCGTTTGCACCCCCATCATTAGTACCGTTGTTGAACTACTTCACTTCTAAGCTATCACATAGGCAAGGCCATCATCGATGGGCCTCTAAGGCTTTCCATCCATCCCATCCCATATCACCCATTCCCTTTGTCCTTCTAATCCTACTTTTTCCTATCGCCTAGGGCTTAGGTCCACAAAGTCCACCCCGAACTATGTTGCCTCTGCGTCGTCACATAGGCAAGGCCATCATCAATGAGCCCCTGAGGCACTAGGTCAGTCCATTAGGGCCTGTTTCTTCATGTCTATGGCCCGTTCATCAACAATAACTCATTCCTTTGCTTGACTAGGGCCAAATCCTTCACCTAGTTGGAGAATTGGATTCTTGAATGTCACAAAACCTCAGGATAACAATAAGGATCAGGATACTAGCGCCAAACAGTAGGCTACAATACAAACAAACTTTTTCAAACAAAACGCTTGACACAAAAACTTGACCTATACCAAGCCACAATGAGCCTCAATCACCATGATGATTGTATCTATTTTTGTTGCAAGAAAACATAACTATGACAAGAAATTTTGTACTTATTAAAAGGTTTACGTTGCAGAGCCTTGATTTTTTTTATTATGTCTTTTTATGCTACTCAAGGATGTCAAAAACTAGAGAAGCTATGATGGGGGCATAATTATCTTACTTGTTTGCTATTGGTGGATCAATCTTTAGTAATGTGATGACTTTGTCTAATGACAAGATCAACAAAAGATCATTGAGGATGTTTTGGGTCTGAGCATGAAACAATGAAATCCTTGTCTGTTGACATGCAAGCAATACTCAGGTCATCTTGGTTCAATTATACTTCGATGCTTGTATTAACTTGCTAAATCAAAATCCATGTAAGTAATACTCAAGTCATCTAGGTTTAATTATACCTAGATGCTTGTATTTTCTTACAACATTTTAAAAGCTCAATGATGAAACAAAGTACTTCAAATACTTGCATATATGAAGATGACAACCTCCACATCCATACATACCAAATTTGCATTTCACCTCATTTATAAGCATTCCATAAATACCATTTATCCAAGTGTCTTCAGATCCAAAGTCTTTTCTTTCATTTGTCCAAGTTTATTCTTCTATTCAATTCTTCCATCAATTCATTCAAACCCTTATCCAATCCCTTAATCCATACAAATCAAGTTAATCAATCTTGTCAAATTATCCAATCGCAATCAAGCATCTTAATCCTAATCTCATCGTAAACTAAATCAATCAATCATCATTGACAGTGGGATATGTCTTCCCCGCATCTTTGTGTTGATCTAGAGATATATCTTTCCTCGCAATGACAACACTATCTGTTGGGTGAATATTTTGTCGTTAACTCGCTAACGACAAAATGGGTATATCAACCACAGCTATGATGAGACAAAGTCTCTCCTCTCAGCAAGGGGAGGTTCCCTCTAATTACTTAACTTTTGCAAATCACACAACTTATCAAACTTATGTACACTAAAAACTATGTTTGTGGTGGTTCCATCTCATCTCATTCTCTTTTTTCAGAATAGATGTTTATATTTCAAACTCTTGATATAAGACTTATAAATTATCACAATATCACAGAAACACAAAGTTTTCTGTTACCTCACTCACTACTTGTAACCGGAACTATTTGAAGTAGAATGCAGCACAAAGTCTTCACTCCCCCTCAAGATGATAAAAGTAAATCGAATATAACAACTTGCAACACAAAGTCTCCAAACTATTGTATTCTCACAAACATGAACATATAACCCACAACTGATTTGATAACACAAAGTTTATCAGAATCAAATTAAGAGCACTCTTCAATCACTTGAAACAAACTCCACACTTCAATTATTTTCAAATAAGACTATGATAGCAAGACGTAAGAACAAAACTATCACAACACAAATAATCCCAAGACAAAGATTGGAATTGAACTTGCTTTCTTGTATTGATAAATATTTGAATACTGATTTTCACAAAAAGCACAAAGTCTTGATTTGCTTTTCAATTCGCCAGAGTTTTCTTGCAATAGACAAAAGATAATATTTACAAAAGAGGTCCCCTTTATTTATAGGGAAAGACCTTGAGAAAATCTAGGAAATCTACAACTAATTTTGACTTATTCAACAAAAGAGTCCTATTTGACTTATGACTTCTCTTGTTTCACATGTAATTACATTTTGGAAAATTACATGTGTAGATGTTCAAAACAAAATTCCATTTACATAATATCTAAGAAAAATAAGCTAAGGCACTAGCTTCCTCCATCCTTTTTCCTTAGGAAGTTCTGATACATGGTTTGAACAACTGACATCTCGCATGCATCTGGTTTTGCTGTGTTTTCAGAGATGGTGCGAGCTCGGAGGATTGAATCCTTCACCGCCTTTACTGCCTTTTCATGCTTCTCTAAATTATCCTTCAGATTCTCCAAAGTCGAATGCTGATCATACAGGTTGTCCATTGAGAGTATTGAAGGAGCTTCCTCTTCAAATTTCTTTTGTACCATTTCTTCAAAAGAACTTATCATTTCCTGTGCTGTGAGGAAACTATGATCTTCTCTTGTCAAGGTGCAAGGAAGTTCTTCCAGCCGATGTAGGAGTGTGACATCACTATCTTCGCTGGCTTCTCGAGCTTGGCATAGATCTTCAAGTAGACTCTTTATTATGAAAATACGATGAGCTAGAGTCTCCTTAGTCTTGAGATATGATTCCCTGTTGGTGACGACCCCTATGGTGATCAAATTCTTTATCTTGATCTTCTTCATATCTATCCACTCTTCTAGACTCTCTTCTTGATCTTGCAGCTCTTGTGAAAGTAGATCCACCAGATTATCCAGCTCAGCTTTGGCCTTGTCCATTTTCTCCTTTCTTTCCACAGCGGTTTTCAACAGAACTCGTCCTTGGGCCAACAACCGCTCCACTACATCCCCCACTATTTTGCCTCTAGCTTGGGCTTTTTCTACCTTCTGTATCAGGGGATCTTCCACTGTCACTGCCATTGGTTCTACTATCTCTGATGACTTTACTATTTTTTGAAGGATAGCGGCTGTTGTTCTGCTTTTGCTTTGTATTGCTCTTTTTCCCTTTTGGCTTCATCATACTTTTCAAGTAGAGTAGTGGCAGTGGATTGGAAATCTGCTTTAACACCCTCATGAGTCACTTTACCAAGCTCAACCCTTGAGATGACATAGCTGTTCATGTCAAAAGTATCAACTGTGGCATCTTCAGGAGGTTTGGCAATTTCGGCATATCTGATTCCCTTTTCAGTGACCAGCCTAGAAACAGTCTTAGGCTTCTTCTTTTGATTCTTAGCTTTCACGGGCAATAGCTTTTCAATGTCAATCTCATCAGGTGAGATGGCTTGTTTCTTCCTCTTTGGAGTATGGGCAGATAACCATGGAGGAAGTATAGATGCATCGACAGCTGGTGGGGGATCCACTACTTGCTTGGTTGGCTCTGTGCTTGTACCCGTGATGGTGACAATTGGACTCGTGTTGGTAAACACGACCCCTGTATCAACAATCTTTTGTGAAGCATCAAGAAGGTTCTCCAAAATAGTTTGTTCCCCGATATCAAAAGAAGGGGAAGATAAGCTTGGAATGGAACCAGAAGAATAAAAAACGGTTCCAAGACTAGCCCTCATGGATTGAGGAGTATTGTCAGAAGAAACAACAAAAATGGGAGAAAGAGGAACATTAGAAATCACTGGCAAACCATCAGAAAATGGAACATTAGGGGGAGGTGTAAGAACTTGTGTATTGGAAGGAAGGTCTTTCACAGGAGTCTGTGGGGAACCATCAAGTCGCTCTACCTCTGTATCTTCATCTTCACCTTGTTCATCTTCTTCAGATACCTTTGTTTTAGACCTTTGAACATCTTGTCCTTCAGTTTCAACATCCTCAATTTCCATATGATCATCATTGATGTCTTCAACATCTGACTTAGTGGCATCAGAAGCCTCTGTGGTTTCTTTCTTCTTTCCTCCCTTGGATACAAATTTGATCTTTGGTTTGTGTACCTTAGAGGAAAAGGGGGTATCACTCTTGTTCTTGGTTTGGTTCTCAACCTTCTTACCTGTTTGCTCCTGTGTCCCCTCTTCAGACCCTATAAGGAACTCTTTCAACTTGATCCCTTTACTTTCCAACCACAAGTTGGTGTTTGCCAATATAGGTTGGAATCTTTTCCTGATGGATGTCTCCTCCTTGACTGACCATTTCACCTCTAGGAGAGGTGAAGCTTCAACATTCTTTGCCTCATATTCATGATCTAGGACATCTCCATCATCCTCCATTCCATCTGGAATATCAGCTAGTCCTAGTTCTTCAATTTGGCTCAGATGAAGCCTACAGAAATCTAATTTTCTGATCTCATTTTGGGTCCTGAGATCTGCCCATATGTCTTCGACCATCGGCTCATGAAAATTTGACTTCCTCTTGATTTTATCTTGAACCCTTCTGAAGTCGAAATGATTTCTCTTCTTGTAGGTCTTCATGGTGACTAACTGCAACTCAGAGTCAATTATTTTAGCTTTGTTGGCAGACTGAACTGAATACCTCCCAATTTCAATAGGAAACTTTATTCCTGACTTCTTAAGCTCCATCTGTTTGTTATGAACTGCAATCAGTTGTCTGCAAAGCTCCATAAGAATAATGCGATCACTGGGATACCGTGGCAGCATGTAAGGGTAACCAGGATAGTATCCCACCTGAAGATAAGTGAAGGTGGGGAATTGTAGGAACAAACAACCAAAAGAATTTACAACCTGCCATGCTTCATCAGAAACTCTTCTCTGAACCAGTGCACCATTCCACAAGCACATGAAAGCTGAGAAGAACGTATCATTGACTCTTCTGAAATGGTGAATCGACCCCTTCAAAGTGATTTGGGGGTAGTATTCATATACTGGGACCAATCTCCTGTCCCCTACTTGGGTCAAACCTGGAAAGTTCCTCATACTTGCAGCAGCATAGACAAGGTAAGAGGTCATATAAAATTTGAAGGTAGTATTGACCCTTACCAGTTGCTCGTGCAAAGCATTACTGATCTGTTCACCCCAGAATATCTTCTGATTACCCCATAGAATCACCTTGATGTAAGTGTACATCCATTCTTGGAATTTGGAGGTAGAAGGGAGTCCTCTGACGCAACTCAACAGAGTAATCAAATCACACACTTCCTCCACAAAATCACTCCTGTGAAGGTCTTTTGGCCATCTGGTCAAAGTTGCCCTAGGAATCTTCAACCATTTGCTGTTTATGTGTCTTCTAGCAGATTCCAAGTCATTGTCATAGTCTTGTTGACCTTGAGCAAAATCAATTTGCCCGACATTTTCAATTGGTGGACACATGAAGATTTTGTCCATGAATTCTGCATCCAATCTCATGATAACATTTCCCTGTGAGTCTGTCACAGCTCTAGTGTCCCTATTGTAGTGGTTTGCCACATGTAGAACAAATTCAGGATTATGTGCACTGACAAGAAATGATGCAACCAAATGAATATTGCTGTCAATGATCTTTTGCATATGCCGGGAGTGATTTGCTTGTTTAGTTCTATCCACGAATTCAGCCATATCTACGTGTCCAATTTCAGTGTCTCTGATTTCATCAACATTTGACTGAACTGCTGTTACCGGAAAGACACCCTGGTATTTGTACTTCATGGCTCTGGACTTTGAAGGAGATGATTCTGACATGAGCCCTAGAGAAAACTGTGAATTCGAACACCACGAACGCTGATTGAAAACTACAAAAGGCCATGATCTCGCAGTTAGGGAAAAATTGGATAAACTGGGTCAACTGCGTTTTGACGATCATGGATGGGAAAGCATGCGTTAAAAGGGCTTGAGCGCGCAAATCGAGGCGAGGGTGAAAGCGGGCTTTTGGCTTTGAAAAGTGAATTTTCCAGTGTTAGGGAAAAATCAAGGAAATGTGCTTGGGTGGGTGAATTGGCTGCTCTCGCAAGTTGGAAGAACCTCTAGGTGTAAAAGCGGTGAAAAAGGCCGCTTCTACATGCACTTTGGAAGATTTGATTTGTTTAACATGTTCGAGCGGTGAAAACAGCCGCTATTGCATGTGATGTGTAAAAACTTCGAGTGTGCGGGCGGGGAATTTGGCCGCTCATGCAGGGGAAGCGATTTTGAGTTTCGGTGTAGGGGCAGCGGAAACAACCGCTTCTGCATTTGGGAGATGTATCGGTCAGTATGTTCGAGCGGTGTAAAAGGCCGCTCATGCAGGTAAGTAACTTTAAGGGTTTTTGATGCAGGGGCGGCGGAAACAACCGCTTCTGCATTTGGGAGATGTATCGGTCAGTATGTTCGAGCAGTGTAAAAGGCCGCTCATGCAGGTAAGTAACTTCAAGGGTTTTTGATGCAGGGGCGGCGGAAATAACCGCCATTGCAGGTTAAAGGGGAAAATGTTTAACACATGTTCGAACGGCATGAATTGCCGCTTATGCAAATGGGAGTGATAACGAATTTTGGTGTCGGGGCAGAAAAACCCGCCGTCTTTGCACACAACGGGAGTTTGGTAGTTTTGGTGAGGGTTTAGCGGCGAATGTGGCCGTTGTTGCACACAACGGGAGGTTTGGTACAATGGTGAAGGTCCGACTGACGAGAGACACAAAGTCTCCAAAACGAAAACAAAAACCCTAATCCAAACACGAAACTTTAAACAACAGAAAAACCTAACAAAAACCTTATAAACTAACAATACAAGCAGTTAACGAGTAACAACGGTGGAAGAAAAATGAAAGAAACTTACCCATAAACACTTGAAACCCTAGGTCCAACCTACAACGCGAGATCTGTCACAACTCGGAAGTATATGATCAAGCGGTCGAGGAGAACGTCGGTGAATCAACTAAAAGGCTTTAGCATAAGAAATGACAACAATGGGAGTGATAACACATTTAAAAGGTTGAGATTGAGTTTTAAATGCCTGGCACGAGTGGCCACTAATGGCACTCGACATCAAAATCCTAAAGATCTCATTCGAGCGGCGATTTCGGCCGCTACGACACTTCAATCGACAAATGTGTAACGTCGGTGAAAAAAGCTGTCACTGCATGTCGGTGAAACTTTGACGGAAAACATATGCGATGGCGGTGAATTTAACCGCTCCTGCACATCGAACTTAAAATGATGTAATAGCGGCAAAAAATGCCGTCATTACATCAAATAAAAACAAACTTAAAAATAATATGTAAGAGCGGCATTTTTTGCCGCTCTTGCATATCAAGAGTCAAAATTTACCAACACTTAAAAAAGACTAAAATTAACATCTTAACCAATTTACGACTTGAATGTTCTTCGCAAACATTGAGAAATCAATTCAAGGAAACGTCGCAAATGAGTTTTAAAATGTCAAATGACCTCGCACGAGAACAAGAAAATCTTTTCTCGATTTGTGATCTTAGAGTGTAGATTCACGAAACGGACAAGTTTCGTGGGGTTGTCTACAAAAACGAGCGTAGCTGATTTTGAGAACAACACTATCATAATCAATCATTATCGATTAATCATTGGTTTACGGCTAGATAGGAGCAATACCTTATTTGTTCTTGTATCATTTGTGCATACTTGCTTGCTTTCTTGTATGTGTGTTATCAATTTATCTTGCATAGCATGTCATTTAACTCTTTCATCCATCCCTTATCTTGCATCCTCCATTTTCTTCACCCCAACCTGTCATTCATCCTGTCTCATCGTTAGATTGTCAGTCATCCTACCATCACATTCTTCCCATCCAATCTCTCGAGGGGGCATCCTATCGTCGTAAAACTGTACCAGCGGCAAACTAGGGCATCTGTCAAAATCGCAAAAAAATTGTATTTCTTTGAAACAACGTGATAAAACACATTGCATCAAAGAGGGGCAAAATATATACACCTAAAATTGGCTCATACCGAATTAAGTGAATATTTTAATATTTATCTTAATTCTTATTCTTCTATCAATTAAATAAATATTCTAAGTTTATTTGATTGGTTCATTATCCCAAAATTAAATAAAAATCAATTTATTTAATTAAAATCCCTAAATTCTTCTAATGTCTCAAACAATTAAATAATTCAGATTATTTAATTAATCCTAAATTCCTCTATTCCAAAGTCCTAATTTCATAAATCCACATCACCTTTCCACCTCACCATGTTGCACACATAATTAAATATTTTGATATTTAATTAGCTAATTATTCCCTCACCCACATGTCCTATTTATCCTCCTGTCAAATTAGTTAACTCATAAATCAAATCAGTTAACTAATTAGTCATTTCACTTAACTGATTAGTCCATTCAGTTAACTCCCCAATCTATTGAGTTAACCTATCAATCAAATCAGTTAACTAATCAATCAATTCTCTTAACTGATTGGTCTATTCTGTTAACTCCCTTAATGCATGAAGAAGGCTTGGACACTTGTCCTCTTCTGATTGGCGCACATTCCCTCAAACTTTCTGAACCATACACAACTTAGGAAGTTCCTCCAATCATGGATCTATTGACACTTGGATTTGGTCTTCCCTTAGCCTATATAAACAAGGTCCTCATACGCATTTCATCATCAATCTAAGCTTAAGCAAACTTACTCTGCAGGAATCATCATAGCGTGCCTTTGGCAAAGTCATCTCCATTTGCATTTACACATCTATAGCCATTCTCCTCTTGTCATCTTCAAACAGCGAGGAAGTACAACTTATGAGAGCTCTATTACCATCAAGATCAAGAGGAGATAGGAAATCAATGGAAGCATAGAGGTAAATCAGGTTGCAAAGGTATTAGCTTTTGTTTATTTGTATTTGTCTTATTTCCATTGAGTTATTGGATATTAGTTGTTTATGCTATTGTTCACATTTTCTGATAACAGTCTTAAACCCTTTTGAAGGTCACTTATTTTAGGTGTTATCATGTCAATAAAGGTTGTGTTGAAGCTTAGAAGGTCCTCATTATGTTGAATGTCAAGGTTGGCAAGTTTAAACCATTTCAAGGAAGCCAAATAGGCCTAATTCAATCTGAGACAGTCAATATTTGAAGGTGTTGTTACAAAACAAACTTACCTTAGTTTTTGATATGTTATCAACCTCCTTAATGGGTACTCAGAATGGTCTTTACAATTTTGGTTGGAAGTTTGTATGAAGAGTTGTGTCCAAATAAGCCTCTATGAAGGGCTACAAGGAATTAGGACAATTTACAAGGGAAAGACTTACTATTGAAGGGTCTATATTGCTAGTTGGTTATTGAAGGATTGCATTTGTCATTGTTTCTCTGTGCAAGGTCTACCAAGGATTGGATAAAGGTTTATGTTGATGATTCCTCATTTGAAGTTGATGGCTAAATATGCTCCAAGTATGTCAAGAAACATGAAGAAAGTAAACACTGCCTTGAGTTAGTGAAATCTTTGTATTTTGCCTCTTTACCTCTGCATCAATAAGGAAAGAGGCGCAAAAGGTAGATCAAAGCAAAGGCAGTGCAGAGCAAAGGAACTGTTGTACTTCAATGTATTAATCATAGACATGAAGAAGATGTTGATTGTGGTAGTGAGCCATCAGTAGGGTTTAACAGCCCTCAGGGTTTAACAACCCTTATTGTAATCTTTCTAGGTTTAGGGTTGAGGTAGTGAGCCTGCTAGACCTAGCTGTACTTCATGGCAGTGAGCCGTATGTTCTAGGCTTGTGGAGTGACCAAGTCTGAACATCTTTTTTCAAAGATTACAATATATTTTGAGAGCTAATCCTCTCCGTGGTTTTTCCCCACCTTGGGGTTTTCCACATAAAACTTGGTGTCTCTTGTGTTTAATGTTGTATCTGTGGTTAAGTTTCTAATTTCATGCATTCATTGTTCAATCATAATAATTTTGGATGAATGATTAATGTTTAAGTGCAAAAGTGATTGAGTTTCTGACACATATCAACATGTATGTTTGCAGACTTGGGTTGTTGTAGATCTAGGGTTTGATGGTGATTTGGCAAGTGGGTTTTCGTTTTGAGCTCTTTGTATAAGGGTTTTAGAGGTGTTCTTTTTCAAGAAGCCTCCTAGGTAAAAATAGACCCTGCCATTGGATTCAAGTGGCTTGAGCGGCAAAGAAAAACATATAATTTGACTATATTCTGAGTCAAAATTTTTTTGGCCATTTTAGGGCCATGGAGGAATCTTGGTAGAATCTTGTCTGTACAACCCGTATGCTGATGTAGGTGGTAGATTCTACCATAGGGGTTGGTAGGATATTTTCCACACTAGATCTACACAGGCATACGAAGTTTGAATTTTTTTAATTATTATTATTTTTATTTGACATCGGATGACGTCCCAATCATTAGGTACTATGTAGGACAAATTTGAATTTTCTATGGGGGGCTAGCCCTGGTTCAATGGAAGACCAACTGTACCATCACATTCCATAATACTCAATTATTAACATAAGTATTCATCTTAACCAAGAATTAGAATACAACATGATTATCCAAATCAGAGTTAAACAAGAATGAATCATTATCATTACATTAATTAAGCATGTTATTCTTAACTAGAATATAAGAAAACTTAGAATTACAATATCTAATTACATCTCATTAGTGAATAACCTTCACTATGCATGTACAAAACTATGCTCAAGGCATCAATTATCAAATTATACATAATAATTGACTATCAAGTCATATAATGAAAAAGCACTACATATGGAACTCTTAACATCTGTCTTCATAAGCCTCGGCTTGTCTCATGCTTGGGAAGGAGTACTTTTCCTCCAACCATAGACCGTCAGTCCCCCACACAACTTCCCACCTGACCCTTCACGGAAGGTATAGATATAAGGAACTGTTAGGTTAGCCATCTGAGTATTTGGTGTTGTGTCCTTCATAATGCCTCACAGTCACGCAACTATATATCCACTCTAACTATGCATGACACTCTTGGAGACATTATGCCATATGGAGCACCGTGAACCAACAATGCATGCAGAGATGGATGCATTACTTTGGCCAAAGATTTACATACATGTACGTTACATAATGAACTTCGTCGTATGTCCACCACCCTGAATCGACTTAGAAGTTTTCTCATCCTACATTATGCTTAGTCGACCTCTCTAGGTCTAGCAAAAGCAAGTTCAGTTCGATTCATAGTCCAATTCCAGGACCATCAACTCCTATCTTTAGAGTACATCAAATATAAAAGGTTACTTTCATAACAAGGAACATGTGACTCCACGTCACCCTATTCCCATCTTTCACAATGTTAATAGCCAAAACAAGTTTTCCAACTTATGACCTTCCTAGGTTCACGGTTTCATGTTGACCTATCACAAGGTTTTCATTCAGTTCATGTCATTTGAGACTTATATCATAATATTCTAATAAGACGGTCTTACTAAAAAGACTCTATCTCAAGTATCCTCATGGGTTTTAATGTCTTATACGTCATTCGTGAAGTATGGCCATTCAAAAAGAGATGGCTTTCATTTACATTGCAATACAAGAGTTTCATACTAACCATAGTATTTATTCTCATGAGTATATAATTATCTAGGAGAATTAGTTCCTCCAATAAACCCGACATGCACTTAATGCCGCCTACAAGGCAATACAACTTACCTCTTATCCAATTTCTCCTTCTTCAGCAAGGAGTCAACATATCTTTTAAATACATAAGATGAATCATAGTTATCATAATAACTATCATTAACAATCAAGCACTGTTATAGGGAATATGTGACTCCACATCACTCTGTCCTGCACTTTCATATTGAAATAAGTTCATTCATGTTTTCAACACTTAACCTTACCCGATTGGTGTTTACTTTATTTACCTAATTTCAAGGTTTGTATTCAGAACATAATATCAATGGGTGAACTTGTAGTGACTCACAGAGTCGATTCCCTTTAACGAAGGTTCTTTTCCAAGAGACCCTCATGATACCAATTCTTAAAGAAGAAGAAGATTAGCCATTCGAAAAGAAGGCATTCATTTACCTTTGCTCACCAAGATTTATCGTGTCAAGGTTCTATTCTTGTAAAAGAACATTTCAAAGAATAACTTTCCCTTAAGGAGATAAGGCTCATACCCATAGGAGTCAAAAGACAACAACATGTCTACAAGAACCTTCTCATTATCATGAGAAAATGTTGTAGTAACAAAATAAATTGTATGCACAAAGGAAATCATTACCTGCAATCGAAGGTCTACTTCTTGCACTTCGAGGTAATAAGTTTAAAGGTAAAGAACAACAGTTCAATACAATGTTTATCACCAAGACTAAAACAATCTTCATTGTAATATAGTTCGGTCTTAGTTATTATCATAACTCTACCAAGTGTATCTGTCAATACTTTTAGCTATTACTTCAATACTCTACAGTTGCCTTATTTGGCTTTATAAATAGCATATAATCTAAAAAGATATCAAATAGAAAAGTCGGTGTTACTGCATAGCACTGCTACACCACCACCACCCGCTTCTATGTTTGAGCTGGCAGCAAATACAAAAGGAAATAATTTCTTTCATACTGCAGAAAATTATTAGGAATTACGTGTGTGTTTGATTGTCAGTCAATTCTTACTAGCAATCGCATTCATTATGCAATGTGTATGTGGCAGGTGTGTAATCAATCATGTATTATTTAATTAAAAATAGATTGGAAAGAAAAGTAACTTTTACTAAAAATTGGTAATGAAAAGTAAGGGGTAAAGTGAAGTGAGGAAGGGGTTGGAGCACATTGTTTTTGAAATGTCTAGCAATAAGAGGTTGTGAGTGAGTTTAGACAATCCTCCTCCCTCTTCCTAACGGAGACATGCATTATCTCCCACATGTTTTTAATATGGTGTAAGAATCTCGTCTACCTCTACTTGCATAGTGATTGTATCTTCTATCTATCAACCATATGTCATGTTTCTGTCTACCCATAACTCATCACGAATCCAAGATTATTCTTAATCCTATTTTTTTGCACCTTCGCATCTAAATTTAAATACCATCTTATGTTCTTGGATCTAAGACGGGGACTAATATATAGTTTATCAGGGCCACCACATCCATTAAGCATGTTTCAAGTCTAGACCCAAGTTGCCTATTAGAATCCAGTCGAACAATGCTTTCACATCCACAAACAAAAACTTAGCTTTGACACAAAAGTTCTATATTATTTGTTTAGTTCAAATTCTCATGTTTGAAATTTAATCTCATGTCATGTTCTCAAACCTGAGAATGTGAATACGTCACAATTAATCTAATTTTCACATCTGTAAATTAAGAGCCTAAAGTCCGTTGTTTAATGTGTCATATGTCATCTTGCAGACTCAAAGTTATTTTAAATTCCATATATTAGAAGTCATACACCTACAATATGAAGTGTTTGGCAACTTTATAGTCACAAACATGAGATTACTGGTCAATTTAGCTTTGACTACATGGTATCATCTAAATTGCCTATTAAAAAGTTTAACGTTAAAGTAAACTTGATCTTTGAATGAGTGTCTAATGCATTGTATCTATTATTGTGTATCATTAGTTTTTAAAAGTAGACTTAATCTTAGTGTGAGTTTAGATTATGCCATAATCCCTCACTAGAGTCGCGGGTGTCAAAGGTGATGCCTATGTTTTAACAAAGATTTGTGCACTATTTAAGTAGCATGGCCAATCACCCCCATAATCCTCCCATTGAAAACAAAGTAAATAAATAAGATGTGTCAAAGGTGATGCCTATGATTTAACAAAGATTTGCACATTGTTTAAGCAACATGGTCAATGGCCCCCATAATCCTCCCATTGAAAACAAAGTAAATAAATAAGATGTGTTGTAAAATAAAATGACAGTGACCTATCCAATACTATGATTTGCACTTACAATGTGCTTTAGCCTCAAAAACATGCCATGTAGATTACAACCCACATGTTTGTCCAACATGGCCTTGCTAAAGTAGATGGAGAAGTAGTAATTTTCATGGATGGGTTTGTCTAATATGTGAGAGCAAATTATAGTTGCACAAACCACTCAATATATTTCTACCCAATACTGATAATACATGGCAACTACTACATATGTATTAAAATTTTGATAAAACCACATGGCTATTGAGCTTTAGATGTTAGGGGAATGAATATTCATTTCAAAGGCCAACTTTAAAGATTGTCTTTACTCCTGAGCTGAGGGATTTTCCAAAGTCCACACGTATCAAAAAAATTTGGATTTACATTTATTATATATTTAAAACTAAATCATATGTATATGAGATGTACTTTTTAAGCTAACTTTTTTTACCATTGTTCCACCCTCCTCAATGTATCTAATATTGTATTTTTGGAAATACCTAGCAATTTGACATTGATATTACATGTAGATGATCCCCCCCCTTCATCCTAAGGGAGGTATATGCACTATCTTGCATCTAGGCAAATCATTTGTAGCTCAAGATTAGGGAGGCAAGCAGATCTACTAAATACCACACCCATGACATCACAATGACTGTGACACCCTAACGATAAATGACTCTGATGTCAATTGCTGCTCTTTCGAGTGTTAGACCTAGAGATTTATGGATTATCAAAGCCCACACCATTTGGAGTGAGAGTTGGTTACAACAACCATGAGTAAATGAAGCAATTGGCAAATGTTTTAATAAATCAATGGTGACAAGAAGCACACAATTTGATTTATTTAGCACATTACCTACATTGACATAGACACTTAGATTTTTGTGTTATATTAAACCCACACAACAATATTAGAGGCATTCTTGCTAATGAAATTACCATCCACTTATTCATTTACCTCTAGGATATGAGCCCCTAATACCATTTGGAGCAAGAGTTGGTAACAACAACCATGAATAAATGAAGCAAGTGGCAAACTTTTTAATAAATCAATGGTTACAAGAAGCACACGATTTAATTTATTTAGCACATTACCTGCATTGATATAGACACAAGTAGATTTTTGTGTTTTATTAAGCCCACACAGCAACATTAGAGGCACTCTTGCCAATAAAATTATCATCCACTTATTCATGTACCCCTATGATATGAGTCCGGCTAATACCAATAGATTACTAAGACAATTCAATATGCTTATCCTTTTAATGAAAAATAGATAAATTTTCAAAGTCCATATTAACGAGATAAAAGAAATAATTTTAAAAAATCATTATATAGTTGTTTTTAAATTAAATTTTATCTATCATTCAACTTACCAACATAAAGAGATACTACATTGAAGCAAAAGCTAGAACAACAAGCCTTTGGGTGACATTTGCCCTACAATGTGGATAGCCTTAATTTCGATTCAACATTTAGAGAAAAATTTAGGTTTCTACAATCAATGGTTATGCCTCTTTTCCCAATTTGTCTCAAATCATTTTAATTAAAATTATCATCTCAAACACAATTCCACTTTTTCTAAATTGAAGAGATCAAACATTTTGATCGAATAATACTTTAACATTTTAGTAGCCTACTTAATCTACAAACCAAAATCTCTTCAAAGTGTAAGGAGTAGCACCTTAGGCATAGAAACAACTGGAAACAACATACATTAGGACTTCTTGAACCAAACCCCTCACATGTAAGTAGTTCTCCTTTAAAAAAAGTTTAAAAAAACCAATCGACTAAAGATCTGAGAATGGAAACCATAACAACTTTGTAAAATTGTGATTTATCAAGGGTAGTGACTATCCATTATGTAAACTACATGAACTACCAACCAATACCATTCTAGTAAATAAAATAGAAATAAAACACATTTTTGATTCATTCCATTGAACATATCTTGAATGAAATGCTTTATAGAAAACCCTAACCCTAAACAACTTGTAAAATTGAATATTAGTTAGAAATCTCGTATGGATGCACTGTAGCAAAGGATGCACTATACGAGAAAGTGTGGGCCACCTACACGGGGACATTGGTTACTATTACTTAGGTTAGAAAGCATGTGTTATATTTTTTATAGGGTCACATGAAACAAGTCTATAGTGTAGAACATATTCTATCCATTGATATCCAACTAACTGTTAGATTCAAGACAAACAACTAAGAGGGGGGGTGAATCAGTTGTTCCAAAACTTTCTTGTTATTAATCACTTAAATCCTGTTTGTAATTCAACAGCATAATAATAAATCAATCATGCAATAATTCAAGAACAGAAACACATTAACACATAAGACACCAAGATTTAACGTGGAAAACCCAGTTAAGGGAAAAACCACTGGGTGACTAACCCAAGATTGTATTCTCTGTTAAAAGAATAAGAACAAATGGCACATGCCAATTAGGGCTCATTGTCTGAGCAAACTGATCACAAGAGGCCCATTGCCTACAAGAGACACACTATCTACAGGATAATAAATATTACATACTTGAACTGAAGAATAGCATCTTCACCATGCTTGAGTCAGTTCCATTTAAGCTCAATACTTCTGCTCTACCTTTCGCTCTGCTCCTCTCTACCACACACTCATCTCCACAAGATTCTTTTGAAATGACTTCACAAGTTCTTATTTATACAAGACATTTGACTTTGGGATAATCATCCAAGTCGGTATACATTATAGAGAAAATACATAAATACAACATGACTAATTACAAGAAGACTTCACACGGATCAACATGCTATCAGCCACACAGATCTGAGACTTCAATCTTCCTTTAGGAACATGCCAATCTTCACAGAACATCTTCAAGATCATCTACAGGATGTGTAAATCATCTGATCGGCTAAACTTAGGAAGACCCTTATCATTCAGAAGTAAGTCTTCAATTACGAAAGCTCAATCTTCAATACGGACCACCGACACGAACTGGACACAATACAAAGACCTCCACAAGATTACTTTAATCACCAAGAACATCAACACTGCTTCTGCTTACTGAAATATTTCTCTCCTTCATCTGAAACCTCAAGAACACAGTCTGTCATCACTGTCATATTGGAATAGATTCTTACGGACCTCCAAACCATGAACCAATTGAGTTGTCAATTCACATTGACTTCCTAAACACTCCACCAAATCTGTAGAACAAGATATTGCATTTCTGGATCTCACCAGATCTATCAGTGCCAATCTGTCACCTCTGAACATCTACCAGAACCAATTTTACTCAAGTGGCCATTACTCCTTCAGATCTTCATGTGGACCTCTCAAATCTTTACTGGATCATCTCAAGACACATATCTACAAACCCTTTGAAGCGCATCCTCTGATCTTTATCTCAGCTGGGATCTTTACCTTACTGTCTTCATTGTTCTTGATAGGACTAATTTTCTCAATATCCTCAGCATACAACTCATTCAATCCTTATCATCAATGCAACAAGAGTATGTTGACATCAATGGCAACACCGGTTAGGCCCATACTTGCAACAATCTCCCCCTTTGTCATTGATGGCAACATATGATGTGAAAAACTATTTTAACTATCAAGACAAGAACTTCTCCTCACTGACTGACATAACTCCCCCTATCAACAACAACCATTCACATGTCTTCTCTTCCTTTACTGCTCCCCCTTTGATCAGCAACCACTTTTTGTTTTTCACATGTCTTCTCTCTCCCTTTGACATCAATGACAAAGGGCACATACTTGGATCACTTTAGAATCATACCAGTTGCTCCCCTTGAGTAGTAGCTTCCCAACATCAATCCGGACCACAAGATATGACTGTGAGATCCATCAGACTGATTTACATCAGTGCACCTTAATTTAGAACCGGAGGGGTAATAACCCCTAACTTCTCCCTAAGATACTCAAAAGAGTCCTTAGGTAGAGGTTTGGTAAAAATATTTACAATCTGATCTTTGGAAGGCACAAACTCCAATTTGACTTCATTCTTGTTCACTTGCTCTCTCAAAAAGTAAAACTTGATGGATATATGTTTTGTCTTTGAATGCAACACCAGATTTTTTGATATATTTATTGCACTTGAATTATCACAAAAGATTGTGATAGGTTCCTCATACTCCACTCTGATGTCTCTTAGCATTTGCTTCATCCACAATACTTGAGTACAAATACTTGCTGCTGCAATATATTTTGCTTCTGCAGTGGACAGAGATATTGCCTCTTGTTTCTTGCTCAACCAAGAAACTAATTTTTTCCCTAGAAAGAATGCTCCACCACTGGTACTCTTCTGATCATCCACATCTCCTACCCTATCCACATCAGTATATGCATGAAGAGAGAAATCATGATCTTTAGGATACCATAAACCATACTCAACTATTCCTTTTAGATATCTAAGAATCCTCTTGATTGCCATGACATGAGATTCTCTAGGATTAGCTTGGGATCAAGCAACAAGACCAACAACATTCATAATGTCAGGTCTAGTTTGAGTGAGATACAGTAATCCTCCAATCATTGACCTGTACTTTTTTTTATCAGTCTTAAGAGAGTCATCATCTTTGCTCAATTTACATCCAGTTGCCATGGGAGTACTCATTGGTTTTGAATCTTCCATCCCAAATTTCTTCAACAATTCTTTCACATATTTGGTCTGTGAAATGAAGATTCCTTTCTTTGTTTGAATGATTTGCAGACCCAAGAAGAAATTCATTTCCCCAAACATGGACATCTCAAATTCACTTTTCATTTGATTTGCAAAAGTTTTGCACATACTATCTCTTCCTCCAAAAATGATATCATCAATAAACACCTCAACAATTAAGATGTTTTCATGATCAATTTTGAAGTACAAGTTACTGTCAGCAGTACGTTTGTTGAAACCAATCTTCAAAAGATGCTTATCCAATCTTTCATACCAGGCTCTTGGGGCTTGTTTGAGTCCATACAGTGCTTTCTTCAACTTGCAGACCATATCACCATGATCAGACAATTGAAATCCATCTAGTTGCTCAATGTATACTTCTTCTTCCAAGTCACCATCCAGGAAGGCAGACTTGACATCCATCTAATATACTTTGAAGTCCTTGAAGGCATCAAAGGCAAGAAATAATCTTATTGCTTCAATTCTTGCCATTAGAGCAAAAAATTCTTCAAAATCAACTCCTTCTACTTGAGAGTAACCATTGCAGACCAATTTGGCTTTGTTTCTGACTACTTCACCATCTTCATTTAGTTTATTCTAGAAGACCCATTTGGTTCCAATCACATTTTTATTTTTAGGTCTGGGAACAAGATCCCAAGTGTGATTTTTCTCAATTTGGATCAGCTCTTCCTCCATTGCTTTAGTCCAACTTTCATCATTGCATGCTTCATTTACTGACTTTGGTTCAATCTTTGAAATCAGACAATACTCTTATGAGTCTTGAGCAATCTTTCTTCTTGTTTGAACACCTTTGCTTTTATCACCTATGATTTGATCTTTAGAGTGATTTAGTCTTACATACCTAGGAATTTTGGGAATTTCTTGCACTTCTGTTTCTTGAACAGGTTCATTCAAACTTATCTCTTCTTCATGATTCACCGGATCAGTCTGGATCTGAATTTCAGAAGGGACTTGGACTTCTTGGACCAGAACATCATTCTGATCATCTTCATCATATTCATAAAACCTTGAGGGTTTTTCAATACCTTCATCAACCTTCACATTTGTACTTTCTATAATCTTTCTCAATCTCTTGTTATAACACCAGTATGCTTTGCTTTGAGTAGAATAACCCAAGAATATTCTTTCATCACTTCTAGCATCAAATTTGCCTAGATCTTCATCTCTTTTAATGTAACATTTGCTACCAAAGACTCTGAAATACTTCACAGTGGGAGTGATGCCAAACCAAAGTTCATAAGGAGTTTTACCGATATTATTTCTGATTGATACTTGATTGAGAGTATAGACTACAGTGCTTACAGCTTCTCTCCAATATATCTGAGGAACATTTGCTTCCATCATCATGATTCTAGATGCTTCCTGGATGGTCTGGTTCTTTCTCTCCACTACTCCATTCTGCTGTGGAGTCCTTGGAGAAGACAACTATCTTTTTATCCCATGTTTCTCACAGAATTCTATGAACTCACCGGATGTGAATTCTCCACCTCTATCAGACCTTAAACATTTTATGTTCAATCCGGTTTCATTCTCTACCATAGCCTTGAATATTTTGAATTTCTTAAGAGCCTCAGATTTCTCTTTTAGAAAAGTCACCCACATCATCCGGGAGTGGTCATCAATTAATAACATGAAGTATCTATCACCTTGCACACTCCCGATTCTTGCCGGACCACATAGATCAGTATGAACTAAGTCCAATAAACCGGTAGAAGATTGTTCCTTACTTTTGAATGAGACTCTACTCTAGTTACCCAATTGACATTCTTTGCACAAACTATTAGAAGGCTTCACAAGTCTTGGAAGATCTCTTACAACCTGAGTGTTGCTTATCTTGATGATATTATCAAAATTCACATGACACATTCTCCTATGCCACAACCAACTCTGATCAATTTGAACAAATAAACAACTTTTACCAGTACCAACAAAGTGGAAGATATTACCTTTTGTTTGAGTACCGGATGCAATCTCTATTCTGAAACTTTCAAAGATCTTGCATTTTCTATTTTTGAATTGGAGATCATAGCCTTTGTCCACCAACTGTCCAACACTAAGAAGATTGTGCTTCAGACCTTCAACATATAGTACATTACAGGTTTTGTTCTTTCCATCAAAAGAAATGGTTCCTCTACCTCTGATTCTGCCAGCAGAATTATCACCAAATTTTACCACTCCTCCTTCATATCTTTCCAAATCTATGAACTTATTTTTGTCACCTATCATATGGTGGGAGCATCCACTGTCAATGACCCAATCATCCTTTTCTTCAACTTGGGCAGCCATAGCTCTTTCTACCATTTTATGATTGACAGATTCAGAGGGCATTGGATCTTCTTCCTTGATGGCAATAAACACCCAGTCGCTTTTGGATTTGTTTCCTGTCTCTGATTCATCATTTGTTACTCTTTCATCATCATCATCTTCATGAACATAGTAACATTTCTTTTGGAATCTTGATCTGTTTGGATTTGCTCTTGAAAATCTTTCCAGACACCTTGAGGCAAAATGGCCAATCTTATTGCAGTTAAAACATTTGAAGGGAAATTTTCCTTCATACTTACCGGATCCTCTTGGCAGTCTTTTTGTAATAAGGGCTTCAAGTTGAGCAGCTTCTGCTTCATCTTCTTCCAGATCTTTTCTTGCTTTTTCATACCAAGATAGTTTCTTTGAAGAGTTCTCTCCTGGATCAAACTTTTGTTTTCCTTTTATAGAGGAACTAGCTTTGAAAGCAGATTCAGTCTTGGGGGGTGCATTTCTAAACTCAGCCAATTCAAATGCAACTAATTTACCAACCAATTGATCTCTTGTGATATTTGAAAAAGATCTGAATTCTTCAATAGTAGCAACCTTGTACTTGTAAGAATCAGGAAGGGATCTGAGAACTTTGGCAACAATCTCATCTTCATCCAAGATTCCACCAACACATCTAATGCCACAAACAAGCTCATTTACTCTTGGCATAAATGTAGTGATATTCTCATCTTCTCTCATCTTCAGGTTTTCAAATTTTCCTTTTAGACTTTGTAGCTTGGCACATTTAACATACATGTCTCCTTCATGTAGAAGTTCCAATTTTTGCCAAATTTTATATGCAGTTTTTAGATCAATAACATTTGTCATCTCTAAATTAGGTAAGGCACTTAGTAGAGCTTCTTTAGTCTGAAGATTGTTTTCAGCATCTCTGATTTCATCTACGGTACTCGGACCATTCTATGGAGGAACATACTTCTTTGAAGCCATGACCCAATATTGCATTCCCATACATTGCAGGTGACATTCCATGTGACTTTTCCAAAGAGTAAAATTGGTTCCATCAAACCTCAGACTATCTTTCTTGTAGGACGACATCCTGGATCTCCTCAAGCAGTTAAGCTCTTTTAGAGGAACTTAGCTCTGATACCAATTGTTAGATTCAAGATAGACAACTGAGAGGGGGGGTGAATCAGTTGTTCCAAAACTTTCTTCTTATTAATCACTTAAATCCTCTTTGTAATTCAACATCATAATAATAAATCAATCATGCAATAATTCAAGAGCAGAAACACATTAACACATAAGACACCAAGATTTTAACGTGGAAAACTAGGTTAAGGGAAAAACCATGGGGTGACTAACCCAAGATAGTATTATTTTTTAAAAGAATAAGAACAAATGGCACATGCCAATTAGGGCTCACTACCCGAGCACACTGCTCACAAGAGGCCCACTACCTACAGGAGACACACTGTCTACAGAATAATAAATATTACATACTTGAATTGAAGAATAGCATCTTCACCATGCTGAATCAGTTCCATTTAAGCTCAATACTTATGCTCTGCCTTTCCCTCTACTCCTCTCTACCACACACTCATCTCCATAAGATGCTTTTGAAATGACTTCACAACTTCTTATTTATACAAGACATTTGACTTTGGGATAATCATCCAAGTTGGCATACATTACAGAGAAAATACATAAATAAAACATGACTAATTACAAAAATACTTCACGCGGATCAACATGTTGTCAGACACACAGATCTGAGACTTCAATCTTCCTTTAGGAACATGCCAATCTTCACAGAACATCTTTAAGATCATCTGCAGGATGTGTAACTCATCCGGTCGGCCAAACTTAGGAAGACCATCATTATCTGGAAGTAATTCTTCAATTACGAGCTCAATCTTCAATGCAGACCACCAACACGAACTGGACACAATACAAAGACCTTCACAAGCTTTCCTGAATCACCAAGAACATCCACATTGCTTCTGCTTACTGAAATCTTTCTCTCCTTCATCCAGAAGCTCAAGAACATAGTTTGTCATCACTGTCATATTGGAATAGATGCTTGCGGACCTCCAGACCACGAACCGATTGAGTTGTTAATTCACATTGACTTCCTAAACACTCCACCAAATCCGTAAAACAAGATATTGCATTTCCGGATCTCACTGGACCTATTTGTGTCACTCTGTCACCTCTGAACATCTGCCAGAACTGGTTTTACTCAAGAGGCCATAACTCCTTTAGATCTTCATGCGGACCTCTCAAATATTTACTGGATCATCTCAAGACACATATCTACAAACCCTTTGAAGCACATCCTCTGATCTTTATCTCAGCTTGGATCTTTACCTTACTATCTTCACTGTTCTTCTCTGTTCCTGATAGGACTAATTTTCTCAATATCCTCAGCATACAACTCATCCAATCCTTATCATCAATGCAATAGGAGTATGTTGACATCAATGACAACACTGGTTAGGCCCATACTTGCAAAACTAACGCCATTGCTATTGTCGAGGAAGAAAAATTATAATTTGGCTAAGAGGTATTAACCAAATAAATGTTTCACTACAACTAAATTAGGATTGTTTTAGTTTTCTATTGTTTACTATTGTTCAATAGATTAATGTTATGATCCTTAGAGTGCTATAAATATAAGTAATGAACAATTTTTTTTTTGCTATGAAGATGAAGAAGGAACTAGTGAATTACTGATTATAGGAAACTTGAAAGGAAACTGAAAATTTCAATCACATAATTAAAAAAGAGGAAAATTAGAAGAACATGGTGCTAGATAGGGGAGGACATACCCAGGATGCTAGCACATCGTGTTGTAGTCCAGAAAGTAAGAGAAGTTAAAAATCTCAACTCTATTTCAATTTATTTCGTTCAACCTACACAACATAAAATTACAACTCCCAGCAGCTTCTAGGTGACAAAAACAAACTAAAATCAAAGGGATACTACTAATTATGCTTAGAAGGAAATAAATGGAATAACAAAAATGAAAGGGAAATATTTATGAAACTAGTGTGTGGTTAAATCTTCTCCTTTAAACTTGAAATCTACAAAGGAAATGAAAGGAAGGTTGGGCCTGTTAAGGGGTTTTCCTTCAGGTCAAACCCATGCTTTAGTATTTCTACCTCCATAGACAACCAATGTTGAAAAATGAAGAAAATAAAGTGTGTGCTATTATCCTCTAAGTGTGTCTAGAAAAATAATAGTAGTGACTAATGTAAATGAAAATACAAATACTATTCTACTCAAATGTAGATCAAACTAGTATGATATTGGAAGGAAGAGAGGAAATGAGATAAGCCACAAAATTCTACAAGCACACAAATGATTTACACAAAATGCATAAATTAAGAGGGCAAGATGAAACTCAATCACCTCACAAAAGGAAGATGCAAACTACCTAGTTGAAAACAAAGCCCAAGAAAGAGCCCAACAACAAGTAGTGGTTCCAAGAAATCCTGTGAAGATGCTAAAATCTAAATAAGAGTCACATTAGCTTGAAGTGATAAATGTATATTTATTGTATGATGTTAGGGAGTCAAGAAGATTTCCAAGAATACTGATAATATTGCTTCAAGAGTGTGGTAGAACTGTTAACATATTTTTGTTTACTAGGCCAAAATATGTTATTACAAAGTGGCATTTAAGTGTTAAAGATCTTAAGTCTTATTCTTAGGTATTTAAATGTCTTAAATGTCTTTATGTTTCCTTCATCTATTTGTATGTTACCTCCCATGTTCCATCTTCTCTGTCACTCACTCTTTGCATATCCTCTTCTTGACATTTTAGGGGCAATGTGAGGTACTAACATGGTCCTTACTAGTCTCATGTTGACCCTAATATTGTTTGAGAATGCTTGATTTATTAACAAAATCACTAATGTTCTCATTTGTCTTGCAGGCCCTAAGGTTTTGAGGATGAGGATCTAGGGTTTGGTTGGCCATACCAACTTGCCAAACCTTAAAAAGGAAGTTTATAATTGGTCTATCAATCTTGGGAGCAGCCATGGTTCTTCATGCATCATAGTGATAAGGGTTCCTTCAAAGATTGTTTCATCATGTTTTATTATGGTTTCATTCATGGAAACCAAAGTTACAAATTGTACATCAAACTTATCTTTGCATGATGAAATCATAGAGGGATCTTATTGAACTGGATTTGTCATATCCTATGAGGAGATTATGACCATAATATCATCATGTTACTATGAATTTTAATGACAAGGTTTCCATCTTACAAACCCACATGTGTTTCTTCACATTTGGTGTTAAGAATTGATTACCATTTCATGTGATTTCATGTTAAGTTTTGATTCTTTATTAGTTTATATATGTAGAGATTTAGCAACATTATCCTTGAAGGCATGAAGAGATGTAGAACATTTTCCTAGTAGCAATATTTGTGCAATTTTCCTTTCTTTCCTATTTTAGGATATTAAGAGGCTACCATGGTTGTCCCAACCCTTCATGACTGTGTTGTCCTATTAAGAGGCCACCATAATCCATTTAGGAGCATTGTTTTACATTATAAATTTAGGTTTTGGTCTTAGTAGGGTATCAAATTAGCATCAGTCATGACTACCATCTTCTAAGGGGCCACTGTCGACATTCACATGATGGTTATTTGAATTTGAAGCAAGAGGGAGTGTCACAATCCATACAACAGTCCTACTTGTATTTCATGTCATGTCATAGGACCATTATTCCTAGAAGAAGTACTCATCCATTTGTTAGAAAACTCATGGGTACTATTTCCATTATTAAGTTGATGATTATCATGGTCTTCAAGAGGCTTGTTACCTTCTAGTATGAGTTGTAGAGGCCTTCAAACATTTGGCATTAGTTATAGGTTTGAATTGTCACCCTTGGATTAAGAACCCTAGATTGATAACATGCTTACACATCTCGAATGCAAAACTCTATGAAAGGATGATTTAGAGTATGTAAAAGGTGATAATGTATTATGATAAACTAAGAGTGCTTATGTAGTTTGGAGGCAAGTTTCTCATGGAGGAGATTTTGAACAAAATGAAGGAATGTTTCTCATGGAGGAGATTTTGAACAAGATGGTGTGAGGTAGAAAAGTTTTTTCTTCAAGTAGATCACAAAATTGATAAAAATGATTCTAGGGCTTCTTTGTAGGACTTGTAGAAATTTAGATTATTTTGATTAATCTAAACTAGATTACTCATGAAAAGAAGATTAAACAGTAGATTACATATGCACCTAAGGTGTGAACTAGATCTACTTAAACACTAGATTAAATACTAGATTGCATATAGCACTATGAGAAAACATATACTTTTAATGCCTTCCCTTGATTGATTCATGTCCTATAACCTTTTATTTATTCCCTAGAACACATTGGATCAAGGCATAACACCTTTATAGTAGGGTCATGATGAATAACCAACTATCAAGAAACTTACAAATTTGCTACGAGTGAAATTTTGCATTCCGTACCTCATGGGGTTGAACCGACTGCACCAACACTTCGGGTTGGGCAGGTGAATGCTATAGGAGGTGTCTTTTCAATGGTGAATCCTCCTTGTTGTTATCGGCTACATCAAACGAAGACAATCTCTTAAGAACCCTAAGAAAAAAAAGGTGTCAAACTTTGGACGGGTTGTTTTGTCAAATTGTGACACCCACAAACATCTTATTTGCATGTATAGGTGGATGTCAGGTCCACCTACAAATACCTACCTCAGTTTTCTTAAATCAATTTCATTTGCCTATGGTGGCAAGGAACGTAATGTTCCAAAATGCTTCAGTTTCATGTAGTGGAAAGGTGCTAGGAGTGAAATTTTGCATTCCCCGTCTCGTGGGGCCAAACTGACTATACCAACATGTCCAAGTGGGTGGGTCAATGCTAGGGGAGGTCTCGTTTCATACCCCAAGTGTCCCTATTATTCTGGACTATAGGCTTCTGGTGAAGTCACTTAAGATCCCTAAGAGCAAAAATAATCCAAAATTTGATGGAGTATTTCTTGAAATCCATAGCACTTGAGCATGTTTCGTTTGGACCTACATGTGCACATGGGATATGCCCACAATAACCTCTCTCAGTTTTTATCAACCCCAAAATGTTTGACCATGTTGAAATTAAATGCATTCTTGCAATATGCATTAGTGGCATTCAACATAACCTTGCCAAAAGCCATATTTTTTGTTATGGCTTCTAGCAAGGTTATGATGAACGCCACTAATGCATTTTGTAAGAATGCATTTAATTTTGGCATGGTCAAATGGTTGGAGTTGAAAAAAATGAGAGAGGTTATTGTGGATGCACCCCACATGCACTTGTAGGTCCAAATAGAATGCTCCCAGGTGCCATGGATTTCAAGAACTACTCTGTCAAAGTTTGGCATCTTTTTGCTCTTAGGGATCTTAAGTGACTTCATTAGAAGCATGTAGTATGGAATGACAGGGACACTTGGGGTACAAAAAAAGACCTCCCCTAGCATTCACCCACCCACCTGAACATTTTGGAACAGTCAGTTCATCCCCACGAGGCGTGAAATGAAAAATATGGCTTCTAGCAAGGTTATGTTGAATGTCATTGATGCATTTTGCAAGAATGCATTTAATTTCAACATGGTCAAATAGTTTGGAGTTGACAAAAATTGAGAGAGGTTATTTTGGATGCACCCCACATGCATCTATAGGTCCAAATGAAACATTCGTAGGTGTCATGGATTTTGAGAACTCTGTCAAATTTTGGCAATTTTTCTCTTAGGGATCTTAAGTGACTTCACCAGAAGCCTGTAGTCTGAAATGACGAGGACACTTGGGGTACAAAACAATACCTCCCCTAGCATTCAACCACCCATCCGAATGTGTTTGCATAGTCAGTTTGTCCCCATGAGGCACAGAATGCAAAATTTCACTCCTAGCACCTTTCCACTGCATGAAACTGAAGCATTTTGAAACATTGCATTCCTTGCCACTGTAGGAAAATGAAATTGATTTAAAAACAACCAAGATGGGTATTTGTAGGTGGACCTAACATCCACCTATACATACAAAGAAGACATTTGTGGGTGTGACAGTTTGACAGAACAGCTGGTCCAAAATTTGACACATTTTTTGTCTTAGGGCTCTTAAGAGACTGTCTTCGTCTAATGTAGTCAATAATGACTAGAAGGCTTTGCCACCGAAAAGACACCTCGCATAGGATTCACCTGCCCACCTTGACATGCTAGCACAATTGGTTTAGCCTCATGATGTGTAGAACACAAAATTTCACTCCTAGCACCTTTCCATGGCATGAAACTGAATCATTTTGGAACATTGTTTTCCTTGCCACCATAGGAAAAGGTGTTCTCTAATATTTTCTAGGGAATTAATCAAAGGTGTTCTCAAATTTATGCCTTGTTCTTGCAACACTCAACACTAGATACAAAGGCACATGAATTGTTTGACAAGACACCTCAAAGAGATCTCATCTCATGGAATGCATAAAGGATCTTTGGAATAGGGTACATGGACATCCATCAAAGCATAAAGGATATGGGGATATTTTGTCAAATTTGTAGTTGCAAATACCATGGGAGACATGTATGCAAAGTGCAGAAGCATAGACAAGGCATGTAAATTGTTTGACATGATGCCTCAAAGAAATGTTGTCTCATGAAATGCAATGATTGCAAGATATGCACAAAATGGATTTTTTGATAAGGCTTTAGAAACTTTCAAGAAAATGTAATTGGTGGGTGTAAAGAAAATGTAGAAAGGTGAAATGAGGATATGCAAAGCATCAAGAAACCATATAGAAGGTGAAATGAGGCTATGCTAGACCTATAGTTTAGGTGAAATGAGGATATAATGTCAAACATATCAACTCCCTCTCGGTCTCTCTCTAAGTCTCTCCCTAATTAAACATATAATGTCAAACATATATCTAAGGTGAGATGAAGGTAAGCAAATGATGTCAAACATATAGAAGGTGAAATGAGGATATGTTTAACATGTAAGATGAGAAACTATCTATGATTATGATATCGAATCTAGTATTTTCTATATCAAATCTAGGAGTTTCAATATCATGATTGTTATGAGATGTATACAAAATGAAGAGTACAACAAATATGTTAACTAACACTTAGCATCCATGTAATAATTTAGAATAAACAAATTATATTTCCTTATATGATTCAAACTATGAATTGTTAGATTCATCTAAAAAAAAATATAAAGGCCTAAATGATAAATCCTATGATTGGATGCACCTTTCCTTGCACCCACCATTCTCTTAATAAAAGTACTATATTTTATGTGTCATATTTTGTGTTTTTCTTAACACAAAAGTGTAAAATTTAACTAATAATATATACAAAAATTAACTATATGAAAACCATATCATAAGTTGTTGCAAATAGATTCACAATATATTTATTTGTTAGAAAAATAAAAGTTAGCTTCAATATTCATAATTCAACTATTGCTGCTTGGATCCAATTGTCTACAAAACAATTCATATTGAATTTCTAGAAAATCCTTTTGAGAATAAAGTTTATCTTTGCACCCTAATATGCACAAATATTGGTTAATAAAAAAATTATAATACTAAGGGATCAAACTTCAAACACATTGCATATCTTACCTAATGTGTTGCAAATTCAATTCAAGTTACAAGTATACTTCCCAAAAAGAAATCCACAAAATTCTTAAGATTTATAATTTACTGATGAATATTATATTCTTCACGAAGCTTGTTATTTTAACTAATCTTATAATTCAAAGCATAAAGGATATGAGAATTTTGTCAGATGTTGTAGTTGCAACTGCCCTAATAGACATGTTGATGAAGGGGGTAAATCATAAAACACATAACAATAGAAATTGCACACAGAAAATAGAACTTTCTTTTATTGATTTGGACAACTCATTATATTACAGAAGCTCAAATACAATAAGAGGAATCAACCCTCCACAGCCTGCAACACATTACAGCTTCCTATCACAAGACTCTAGAATCATCTGCCTTATGTAACCCCAAATCAACCAGGGTTTTTGTTTTCCCACCTATTCTTGATTCTAAACTTTCCCCCTTAACTCTACCAATGCCTAGTGTTCCCAAAAATAGTTATTAATAGCCTTTTTGGCGGGCAACAACCTAATTTCAAAATTTGCATCTCCCTCCAAAAATAGGTCAACTTTTGATCCGGGTGTCCGATTGACGAATCATTTTAAGCACCGGAAAGCTCGCGAAGTGCTCTATATGCTAAGAACCCGCTTTGCTGGTTCCGGCCATTTTTAGGCTTGTACGGGGCCATTTAGTGCCTCAAACCTGAGTTTGAATAATTTTTAGGCATTTTTCAGAAAACAGAAACTTTAATATCTTTCAGCTCACAAATGATCTTTGCATGATTCCTTCACCAAAGGTCTTATTTTTCAATTATGAAGCTCCCTGTAAAATTTCACTTCAATCCGTGCCCAAATGCAAACTTTCCTAAAATGGCAAGTTGCTATTTTTAGCAATTTGGAAAAACTGAAAGTTCTACATCATTATTCAAGCGATTATGGAACCAGAACCACAAATTTTGAAAAGAAATAGAAAGAACATCAACGATTTTGAAACACATCTTTTTTGGGTGATGCAAGATTGCCCTTACACCACTGGATGCTCCTGCATCACATGTATGCAAAGTGTGGAAGCATAGACAAGGCATGTGAACTGTTTGACATGATGCCTTAAAGAAATGCCATCTCATGGAATGCAATGATAGAAAGATATGCACAAAATGGATTTTTTGATAAGGATTTAGAAACTTTCAAGAAAATGCAATTGGCAGGTGTTAAGACAAATTCCACAACCTTAGCCAACATCCTCCTTGCCTATGCCAAAATGGGATCTTTGGAACACGGTATTGACATCCATCAAAGCATAATGGATATATAGGAATTTTGTCAGATGTTGTAGTTGCAACTACCCTAGTAGACATATATGCAAAGTGTGGAAGCATAGACAAGGCACGTGAACTATTTGACATGATGCCTCAAAGAAATGTCATCTCATGGAATGCAATGATTGCAAGATATGCACAAAATGAATTTTTTGATAAGTCTTTAGAAACTTTCAAGCAAATGCAATTGGCGAGTGTAAATCCAAATTCCACAACCTTAGCCAACATCCTCCATGCCTATGCCAAAATGGGATATTTGGAACAGGGTATGGACATCCATCAAAGCCTAAAGGATGTTAGAATTTTGTTAGATGTTGTAGTTGCAATTGCCCTAGTAGACATGTATGCAAAGTGTGGAAGCATAGACAAGGCACGTGAACTATTTAACATGATGCCTCAAAGAAATATCATCTCATGGAATGTAATGATTGCAAGATATGCACAAAATGGATTTTTGATAAGGCTTTAGAAACTTTCAAGCAAATGCAATTGGTGGGTGTAAATATAAATTCCACAACCTTAGCCAACATCCTCCATGCCTATGCCAAAATGGGATCTTTGGAACATGGTATGGACATCCATCAAAGCATAAAGGATATGGGAATTCTGTTAGATGTTGCAGTTGCAACTACCTTGGGAGACATGTATACAAAGTGTGGAAGCATACATAAGGCATGTGAACTGTTTGACATGATGCCTCAAAGAAATGTCATCTCATGGAATGCAATGATTACAATATATACACCAAATGGATTTTTTGATAAGGCTTTAGAAAATTTCAATAAAATGCAATTGGCAGGTGTAAAGCCAAATTCCACAACCTTAGCCACCATCCTCCATGCCTATGCCAAAATGGAATCTTTGGAACACGGTATTGACATCCATCAAAGCATAAAGGATATGGGAATTTTGTCAGATGTTGTAGTTGCAACTGCCCTAGGGGACATGTATGCAAAGTATGGAAGCATAGATAAGGCATGTGAACTATTTGGCATGATGCCTCGAAGAAATGTCATCTCATGGAATGCTATGATTGCAGGATATGTATAAAATATATTTTGCAAGGATGCTCTCAAAATATTTGAATTAATCAAACACTATGGAACATATATTGAGCCATAATTGAACATAATATCATTTCATGGAAACATTCAAGAACATGTATGCAATATCAAAACTTTTAAGCATGATACATTATCTATCCTATAACCATAATTGATCATCATATATATAATGTAAAATCTCATATACATAATGTCATGAAAATAACATATAGTGTATATATAAATCCATAGAGGCATGTACAAACAAATCCATATAGGCATATACAATGATATACATCAGTAAAATATAAAAGTATGTTTACAAAGCCATATAGGCATACAACAAAATGTCTCAAAATTAAATTTCCTATGGAGTGCTATCAAATAATTGGCATCCCTTGCTTAGCCATGAAGATGGAGAATCAGTCAATGACTCATGATCTCTCGTCCACAAAATACACCTCCTCGAAAGAGATTTTTGAAGCTCCAAATGTTAATACAATCAAACAATATCCACATTAATATAGAAAATATGAAATATATAACATGACATAAGTAATCAATCACTTATCGTAATTTGGTGATCTCTCTCAATCATTTGTTGTCTCTCTTCATTTGTACTTGGACGGGTCAGTGTTGTGACCTTCTATAAGAAGCATGAAGAAGAAAAATTGAGTAAACATGAATATCATTTATGGGAATTAAATGATGTGAGATAAAACAAGAAATACATAATGACATTTACATGTTACTGGCTCATACCTCGGTCAAAGGATTTGCAAAAAAAATAGTTGCAGCAATGCCCATGTTCGCTAACTAACGAACATGAGGAGTCTAAGTTTGTCATCAACTGAAAATAGAGTTCAAGGTTATTTCACCAAAATAGATACATAATGTATTATTTAAATGCATAATGATTAGAAATGGTAAATTTTACCTTAGTAAAACTACCCCTAGGACCAACCCAACCAACTCCTCCTAATGTTGAAGCTCCAACATCTTGTTCATCATCAAATTATCACTAAATAAGATTACCATTGATATATGACAAAAAGTTTACATGTACTATATTTACTATCTTGTGACAAATTACATACCTGTCGACTCGACCTCCTATCATAGCCTTGTAGTGGACGGCTGACAGATGTAGGATGGGTACTTTGACCTTGAAATTTCATAATGCATACAATTACCTACATTAATTTTGACTTATAATATCTATTAATATAATTAATTAGAGATTTCAAATACAAATATAATAAATTGCAAAACCTTCTAAAAAATTACCTATGAATCAATGCCAAAGGTCATATCCAACAAGTCATCTGGGGTGCTGCCACAATAATGGGTTACACTTTCTGGGACATCCTGATTTTTGCTAAAATCACATATTTTTAGAAAATATAATGATTTTAGCCTTGAAAAGTTCCATTTAAAGGATTTTAATTGAAGAGTGTTTGATCAACCCCTCTTAGATTCAAACCCCCTTGGATGGAACACCGCTAGTTTTAAACCATACCTATAATGAAGTCTCCTCTACACCTATAAAAATGCTGATAAAACACCACTTTTGATTTACCTTTTGGGGGATCAAATGAATTCATTTAAAATTTATGCTTTGTAAGTATGTAGTCCTTATTATAAGCTTCCCAAAAAGTATAATTTTAAATATATTTAATTTGATTATTATATTTATTTTTTATTGCTTGTGAATGTAGGTTTTTCACCGAACATCAAGTTCTCTGTTCCACACACATGGAAAATTAGTAAATTAATGAATTTTTTTTTGAAAAATGTCTATGCCCTAGGTATTGATGTCCTTGTTTCAACAAAAAAAAAATTAATACATACAGAAAAAATTATGTTTTACAAAATACGCCTATGTCTAAATTATAATTGGTTTGACTTCAAAACTTAAAACAAATATTCAACAAAACATTATAAAACCAAATGCATGCCCTATATATTGGTGTTACCAATCTAAATTCAAAATAATCAAAATTTTATCCTTCGTAGAAAAAAGTTATGTGCTACAGAATACACATCACTTTAAAAAAAATGTTGTTTACTATTAAAAACTAGTTATCAAAGGAGACACAAAAAAATTTACAATTTAACTCCAATTTTTTTAAAAAATATATATTTAGAATCTACAAACAAAATCTCATAAATCACTAGTTCACATCATCTTAAAATTCCTAACGGTTTAGCGGCTATAGGTGTCAGAAAGTGAATATTTAGCTCAAAATGTTGATTTCAATGTCAAGTTTAGCCAAAAAGTGTAACCCATTATAGTGGGATGACCCTCTATCAGTACAATATCATCCAATATGGATGTGTCTTGCACCCATTCTTGCCCTGGCTCCTACCCATGCCCTTGTGTGGCATACTCCTGAAACTGTAAAGCATCATCTCCAATGTCTATATTATGAGTATCCTCCAACTCATAATCACAGAAGGCTCCACATGATCAGCAAAGATGCGAGGACCAATGCCTACTACTCTGACCCTCACCAGCTTGGGAAAGATCACTGCCATGTTGTACTAAAGACTGGGTGAGGGAACTAAGATAATGTAGGTTCTCCACCTAACCACTCTCCTTTGAATTTGAAGGGAGTTAGATATGTTGTGGCCTCCCTAGGGGTCTAGCTGGATGGTTCTTGTTAAGGTGTGCCCCTTTCTATCCTATGCAAAGCCACCACCTCTACCCTAGAAATATCACAAAGTAGTTTGGAATATTTTTGAGGATGAGCTCACAATAGAGTTTCCTCAAAAAATATTGCAGGACCTCTCCATTATTACATGGTAGATCATCGAAGACCATCCACCACCTATCCCAAAAGTTTTGGGATATTCCCTTGTGCACACACAAATGAATTTGGAATCCTTTACAACTCTCGTGTAGTGGTTGATTTGTTCTAGGATCGACAAAAATCTTACATAGCTCAGATTTCACTATTTTTTGGTCTCTAACCTATTTGTAGGATAATTTATCTACATAAAATTCATGGCACCTCTCCCTATAGTCAGCCCATTGGTTGATTTGATTTGTGACTAAACCAATGTGAGAAATAACAGACTCCAAGGAAGTAGCAAGGGATCTCCAATGATCATTGCTTCCATTTGGATTTTTTAATTTTTCAACTAAACTTTTGAGATGTTTTTAATTTTCTTCAATTTGGCTGAAACAATTTTGTTGTGTCACGAGGATGGTGAGGAAGTAAAGGCATAGTTTGAGGAGGGTTTTGAGCCTCCTCTTCAACTATAATCTCATCTGTTGGATTAGGGTTTTCAGGTGTATTGGCGAAAAATTCAAAATATAAATTCAATCAAAACAATGAAAAACAAATTCAATTCATTTTCAAATTTAGAAAAGGATGCAAACCATACTTGGTTTATATTGTGGAGCCTTTTGAGATTGTGCATGATAGGAATGGTGTCATGACATCGTCTTGGAGTGTTATATCTTTCAATTTCTGCAATACGCATTCATGAAATAACACTATTAGTGTTATCACAGCTCCAAATGAAAATGAAAATGAAAATGACCCACTCGTTGGTCTACTTTTTTTAATCTCTAACAGTCTAAAATGTGACCGCACTATAACACAATCACTGAGCCTAAATGCAACCGTGCTATATAATGTGGTCACGTTATAGCATGGATGTGTTTTATCTTCCTAGGACCAAAAAGTGGTTTGGCCACTTTTTGGTCCCCAATCTTCTTGCACACACCCATTTGCAACTCAAGATTACACATGTGTCAAAGCAATCCATCATATAGTATAAATAAAATACTAATCAAACTAATGTAAAAATACCTAGCAATGATGCAAGACAACTAAAAAAACATAAAGGATGCTGATGCAGAGTCACATAGCAAAAGCTTGTAAACAGGGTGAAAAAACCCATTAAACCCACCAAATAGGTAAAATTCTGACATACAGCATGTATGTCTAAAACCTATCAGCATCATCATATTTTCTCTGCCGACCGATATCCTCCTGCAGGCAAATCTTTGATCTTTCCCCTGTCAGCAACATCATCATATTTGGTGAACGCAATTATCCTCATGACGATCACTATTCACCTTACTACCAAACTCTATCTGCAGTATCATGATGTTCGGCATCATCTGCACCTTTTATCAGTAGGATATAAAATATCAGGTTCCTCCCATATACCCTGATGACGACAACCTCATGCACCTCTCTTCTGATGCTTACGTCACCCCAATATCCTACACCTATGCCAAAACCCTTGTCATCGACAGGATAAAACTTTATCGGGTGATACTTGGGAATGTCCTGATGACAATGACGTCACATGCACTTCTACTTCCTCTGATGTCGACGTCACCTGGATATTTGACTTATTCATATACTTCGCAGCATGATATGAATTGTCGGGTTATACTCTAATATCCTGATGATGATCTATGTGATCCTCGGCTACTCGATATTCAAACAAAAGATGATCCTCCTCCTTTCCTTGGCAAATGTGACTTTGACTCGCCGTTGACCTATTTGATATATACCTTCACCTGCATGTATGCTCCAACATACAACCACGATATGCGGATGATGGATACACACGAAATGATGATCCTGGAGATGATATATACAGGAAATATATATATCCAAACTATTTTATCTTGATGCCTTCAAAACATGCATTTTCCATAAGTTTCAAAACCTGATCCAGATAGCGATAAGCGCATATATGCAGATGCGATATACACAGTTTGTAATATCGCATGTAGATGCTGTATATCCATCAGATGCATAAAAACTCTCAGAACTTCACAATCTCACATAGAAAGCATTATGATCGGGCCGGATCATCTCTTGATCAATTCAAACTTAGAAATTTTATCCTCTTAAGCCTAGCACATGAGGATGCTAGGATAACTCACATCATGCTACCAACTGACCCTACAAACATGAAATGCATAAACAGAAAAACAAAGATGCCAACTAAACTACTGTACATGTCCATTCCACCGATCCAGAGAATCAACCGGTGGAATGGTGGAATGAATCCATCTGCCTGTAACCAAAAGAGATCAATACACAGATAGCTTATAAACCAGATAAATGAAAACCAATGGGATCTCTTACTTTCAGATTATAACTGCATGTAGATCTCACAGATCCTCTGTGTTACAGTACTCTGTTCACTCTCCAAAAAACTCAATACCTAAATGAACTATCAACTGTACCTCTTGTCTAAAAACCTAACTGATCTAAAACCTAACTAATCTAGGGCATATATAGTAATTCTCCGCGAGTACTACCAACTCGATTCCCAGCGGCTGGGAGCTTCCAAGCGGCTGGGAGAGGACAGCTAAGACAACTGGCATAACAAACTCCTAACTACCAGCACATCCTCCTAGGTCGATCTAAAACATACGCATTGGTCTAATGGACCTTATTACATCAAGAAGTCAACATACTAAAAATAGACTTATGTTCTATTTTGAAGGGGTGCTCCTGCACCATACTCCCCAGAAGAAGAAATCTCAAGTCCACTTGAGATGAGAGTATGTAGATCTGTACCATGTTTCTAGATCTACTCTTCAGTCATCCACACTGCTTCTGAATCAGGTTTTCCCTGCCAAGACACCAAATACTCCAAATAGTTTTTGTTCCGTGTCTTCTTGATCACTCTGGTGTCCAAAACCTTCTGCAACTATAGTGAATCATGCTTTGGAATGTCATCAGCTACTGTATCCTGTAGGAATTCCTGTTCTTCATCTGGATTATGCTTGTATGGAGTTAAATCACATACATTGAATATAGGTGATAAACCGAGATCAGAAGGAAGTTGTATCTCATAAGCATTCTATCCATGCTTTCTCAAAATCTGACATGGTCCAATCTTCCTCTGCATGAGTTTAGTATATTGGCCCTTAGGGAGTCTTTCCTTCTTCAAATGAACCCATACTAAATCTCCAACATCAAACTGTACATCCTTCTTCTTTTTATCAGCATATTCTTTATACTTCAAGGTAGTTTGCTGTAGCTGGGTCTTTACTTGATCATGAACCTCTTTTATGGCTTCTACAAAAGCTTCTCCCTCTGCACTAATAGGGTCTGCTATAGGTAGATCTCTCAATTCCAAAATTCCTCTTGGATGCATACCATACACTATCTGAAAAGGTGATTTCCATGTACTCCTATTGACAATATCATTATAGGAAAATCCGGCCTGAGAGAGGATATTATCCCACTTTTCTCCATGTTGTTTTGTCAAACATCTGAGCAAATTCCCTAAGGAACGATTAACTACTTTAGTCTGTCCATCCGTTTGAGGATGATATGCGGATGAAAAAGACAAATTTGTGCCCAGTTTCTTCCAAATAGTTCTCCAGAAATGACCAATAAACTTCACATCCCTAGCTGACACTATGCTCAATGGCAATCCATGTATTTTGACAATTTCCTTGAAAAACAAATCTGCAATGTATGAAGCATCAGCAGTGGTTTTGCATGGTAAGAAATGTGCCATTTTGCTGAATCTGTCCACTACAACAAAAACACTGTCAAATCCTTTCCTGGTCCTTGGTAAACCCAAGACAAAATCCATACTTATGCTTTCCCATGGTCTGGAAGGAATGGGTAAAGGCTGATATAAACCTACATTAGTTGATCTCCCTTTTGCTTTCTGACATATCACACATGTCTCTACAAACTTTCTGACATCTGATTGTAACTTAGGCCAAAAATAATGTCTTCTAACAAGATCAAGAGTCTTATCCAAACCAAAATGACCTGCCATAGCTCCATAATGTTTCTCTATAATGATGTTCAACCTCATAGAACACTTTGGAATACACAACTGTCCACCCTTGAACAACAATCCATCCTGGATCAGAAATTTAGAGAACTCAGCATGATATTTATCTCCAAAAGAAGTACATACCTGGTATATCTCTCCAAAATCTTCATCAACATCATACATGGTCTTCAATGAATCAATTCCAACACTTTCCAACTGAATTTGGTTGACTGTTAGAGCTCTCCTGCTCAAGGCATCTGCTACCTTATTCTTGACTCCTTTCTTATGCTTCAATGTGAAAGTAAAAGCTTGTAAAGTTTCTACCCATTTCATATGCCTATGATTCAATTTTTCCTGGCTGTTGATAAAACTTAAAGCTTGATTATCTGTGAATACTATGAATTCCTTTGGCATCAAGTAATGCCTCCATTTCTTGAGTGACTGGACTAAAGCATACATTTCCAAATCATATGAGGAATACCTCTTTTTAGCATCATTGAGCTTCTCACTAAAAAATGCAATTGGCCTACCTTCTTGGCTAAGTACTGCTCCAATGGCCATGTGACTAGCATCACATTCTACCTGAAAGATTTTGTTAAAATCTGGAAGTGCAAGGACTGGCTACTGTGCCACCTGCTTCTTCAATGTTTCAAAAGAATCATCTACTTCCTGAGTCCAAGCAAATCTGCACTTCTGTCCTCCTTTTATAGTGTCAAGCATGGGTGCACAAATATGACTAAACCCTCTTATAAACTTTTTGTAGAAGGTTGCTAACCCATGGAAACTTCTGACATCATTCATAGTCCTTGGAGTTGGCCAAGACAATATGGCACTTACCTTCTCCTTATCCATTTGCAGATTTCCTTGGGAAATGACAAAACCCAAATATGTGATCTCCTCTTGCATGAACAAACACTTGTCCAAGTTTATCATCAGCTGCTCTTCATGTAACCTCTTGAGAACCAAATCTATATGTCTGAGATGTTCTTCCTTTGTGTTGCTGAAAATCAGAATGTCATCTAGATATACTATGACAAACTTACCCATGAATTCTCTCAAAACCTCATTCATCAATCTCATAAAAGTACTAGGTGCATTAGACAAACCAAAAGGCATAACTTTCCACTCATACAAACCTTCATTGGTTTTGAATGTTGTTTTCCATTCATCTCCTAGCCTAATTCTGATATGATGATAACCACTCTTCAAATCTATTTTTGTAAAATACTTAGCACCTCCCAAACAGTCAAGTAAATCCTCTATCCTAGTTATTGGAAATCTATACCTGATTGTGATCTTATTAATAACTCTAAAATCTGTGCAAAGCCTCCAAGTGCCTTCTTTCTTTGGTGCTAGTACAGCTGGTACTGCACATGGACTTAAACTTTTGCCAATCAGACCTGTGTCTAACAATTCCTTAATTTGTCTTGCTACTTATGCATTCTGTTCTGGAGTTAGCTTATATGTAGCTTTGTTTGGAAGTGTAGATCCTGGGATTAGATCTATGCAATGGCTGATATCCCTTACAGGTGGTAGGGATCTTGGCATTCCATCAGAAATGATACGTTTATACTTATCCAATAGCTCTTGGACAGCTCAGTCTATGAACCTCTGTTTCTTCTCCTTCTTGACTTCTTGCTGCTGTTCTTTATTCACTGCCAGACATGGAATTAGGGCATATGCAACTCCACCTTCTACTACTACTTCTTTCATGAACTGTTTTCCTTCCATCAGCATTACCTTCACCTCTTTTGCTTTGGATTTCTCCTCCTTCTCTGTTAATGGTAGTAACTCAGTCACTGTACCATTCTTAGTGATTGTATAGGTGTTTCTAACACCATCATGGTGTGCCTTCAAGTCATACTGCCATGGTCTACCAAATAAAAGATTGCAAGCATCCATCTTGGTAATGTCAAACAATAACCTATCCTTATATGCTCCAATATGAAATTCTACCCAAGCCTATTCTTCTACAACTGTTTGCTGACCTTGGGTAAGCCATGAGACCTTATATGGGGATGGGTGAGGCAATCTCCTAAGCTTAAGCTTTGTTACCATTTCATCAGATACAAAATTTTTAGTAGAACTAGAATCAATTAAAACTTTACATGCCTTACCTCCTGCTTTGCAAATGGTTCTGAAAAGAGACTTTCTTTGTGGGGGTTCTTTGTCAGGTACCCTCATGGTAGTCATTGTTCTTCTCATCATTAGAGATTCTCCACTCTCTGGATATCCATAATTGTCAGGAGCATTCATACTCTGAAAACCATTAGAGCCTGTTGCACTTTGACTATCAGGTTCTTGGATCAGATTCATTCTCCTTTCTCCTATTGAGCTTGTTGCCTTTTCTGGACATCTGCTGGCTATATGGCCTTCTTTATTACAGTTATAACATCTGATAGATCCTCTGCCTTGGGATCTTCCTCTGAAAGGTCTTCTGCCTTTGAAGTTTCCTTGCCGATTGTAACTGTCCCTCTGGTTTTGACTGTTATCTCCCTTACTGTTGTCATGATTGGATTCTCCCTGATATCCATGTCCATGTTCTCTACCTCTGAAAGGACCTCTTCCACCTCTCTGCTATTTTCCTCTTCCTCTATTGTTCTATTCTTGTCTTCTCTTTAACTTCTCTTCCACTTTCAATGCCAACTGAAAACATTTCTGAACTGTATCTGGATTATGCAGATTCAAATCTTCCTGAATGTTGAACCTCAATCCATTAAGGTATCTGGCTACCTTTTCTTCCTCACTTTCTTTTACCTTTGTCTTCACACAAAGTTTCATGAATTCCTCTGTATATGAGCTGACATCTAGCTCCTTCTGCTTCAAGTTTTGCTTCCTCTTGTGTAATTGGATACTGTAATCCAATGGAACATAGGCTTCCTTCACTAAAGCCATCATCTTCTTCCATGTAGTGACTCTACGCTTTCCCTCTTGTACTCTGTCATCTTGGACAAAATTCCACCATGTCAATGCAGCTTCTTTCATCTTTGATTGGGCTATCTTCACTCTCTGTTGTTCTGGTATCTCCTCTGTCTCAAAGAAATTGGTCAGGGAGTCTATCCACTCCATCACTGAATTAGGATCCATCTTTCCTATAAACACTGGCAAATCTAGTTTCGCATCCATGGTTCTTCTCTCCATGGCTTTGAGGGCATTCAACAGTGGCCTCTGGTCTGCAGGAACGACCTCCTCGTTCCACCTAGGGATCTCTTCTTCTTCCCTATCTTCTTCTCTACCAGAACCTACTCTGTCCCTCAACTTCTCCAACTCATCCTTCAATTCCTGATTCTAAGCCTTCACAGCCTTGCTCTCGGCAATCTGCTTCTTTACCAGGACTGCCAACTCAACGTTGGTCATCTTTGTTGGGAACTTTGATGTTCCTTCTTCATTCGACATCTTACTGTCTTAAATCTTCCCCAAAAGATTCAACCTTTGCTTTGATACCACTATGATGCAGAGTCACATAGCAAAAGCTTGTAAACAGAGTGAAAAAACCCATTAAACCCACCAAATAGCTAAAATTCTGACATACAACATGTGTCTAAAACCTGTCAGCATCATCATATTTTCTCTACCGAACGATATCCTCCTACAGGCAAATCTTTGATCTTTCGCCTATCAGCAGCATCATCATATTCAGCGAACACAATTATCCCCCTGATGATCACTATTCACCTTACTACCAAACTCTATCTGCAGTATCATGATGTTCGGCATCATCTGCACCTTTTATCAGCAGGATATAAAATATCGGGTTCCTCCCATATACCCTGATGACGACAACCTCATGCACCTCTCTTCTGATGCTTACATCACCCCGATATCCTGCGCCTATGCCAAAACCCTTGTCATCGGCAGGATAAAACTTTATTGGGTGATACTTGGGAATGTCCTGATGACAATGACGTCACATGCACTTCTACTTCCTCCGATGTCAACATCACCCAGATATTTGACTTATTCATATACTTCACAGCATGATATGAATTGTCGGGTTATACTCTAATATCCTAATGATGATCTATGTGATCCTCGGCTACTCGATATTCAAACAAAATATGATCCTCCTCCTTTCCTTGGCAAATGTGACTTTGACTGGCCGTTGACCGATTTGATATATACCTTCGCCTGCATGTATGCTCCAGCATACAACCACGATATGTGGATGATGGATACACACGAAATGATGATCCTAAAGATGATATATACAGGAAATATATATATCCAAACTATTTTATTCTGATGCTTTCAAAACATGCATTTTCCATAAGTTTCAAAACCTGATCCGGATAGCGATAAGTGCATATATGCAGATGCGATATACACAGTTTGTAATATCGCATGCAGATGCTGTATATCCGTCAGATGCATAAAAACTCTCAGAACTTCACAATCTCACATAGAAAGCATTATGATAGGGCCGGATCATCTCTTGATCAATTCAAACTTAGAAATTTTATCCTCTTAAGCCTAGCACATGAGGATGCTAGGATAACTCACAGCATGCTACCAACTGATCCTACAAACATGAAATGCATAAACAGAAAAACAAAGATGCCAACTAAACTACTGTGCATGTCCATTCCACTGATCCAGAGAATCAACCGGTGGAATGGTGGAATGAATCCATCTGCCTGTAACCAAAAGAAATCAATACACAGATAGCTTATAAACTAGATAAATGAAAACCAATGGGATCTCTTACTTTCAAATTATAACTGCATGCAAATGTCATAGACCCTCTATGTTACAGTACTCTGTTCACTCTCCAAAAAACTCAATACCTAAATGAACTATCAACTGTACCTCTTGTCTAAAAACCTAACTAATCTAAAACCTAACTGATCTAGGGCATATATAGTAATTCTCTGTGAGTACTACCAACTCGATTCCCAGTGGCTGGGAGCTTCCAAGCGGCTGGGAGAGGATAGCTAAGACAACTGGCATAACAAACTCCTAACTACCAGCACATCCTCCTAGGTCGATCTAAAACATACGCATTGGTCTAATGGACCTTATTACATCAAGAAGTCAACATACTAAAAATAGACTTATGTTCTATTTTGAAGGGGTGCTCCTACACTAGATGCATTATTAATGTCACATCAAGCGATGAGTCATGGGTGATGGAAATCAAACAATTAGTGTCTGGACACACAAACTTGAATAAGACCACTCGTGGTTTACTAGCATTCTAGTCCATTTTCATTTTTACAAAAAAATGCATCAATAATTAGATTATGAATATTGCAACAATGGCTAGATATGGAATTTTACAATTTTATTACTTTGTAATGGAAGCTTTTAATCTACTATTATGGGTGGTCAATTTGATTGAGATTAAGAGAGCTCGTGTACGATGGGAATGGCACCACGACATCATCTTGGAGTGCTCTATCCTTAAATTTCTTCAATATGCTTTCGTAGAATAACATATCAGAGTTCTCACATCTCCAAATGAAAATGAAAATGATCCACTTGTGGGTCTACTTTTTTTTATCTCTAATAGTCTAAAACATGACTATGCTATAACACGATCACTAAGCCTAAATACAACCATGCTATAACATGGTCGCGTTATAGCATGATCACATTTTATCTTCCTAGGACCAAAAAGTGGTTTGGCCACTTTTTGGTCCCCCATATTCTTGCACACACCCATTTGCAACTCAAGTTTACATATGTGTCAAAGGAATCCATCATATAGTATCAATAAAATACTAATCAAACTAATGTATAAATACCTAGCAACGATGCAAGACAACTTAAAAAACATAAAGGATGCATTATTAATGTCATATCCAATGATGAGTCATGGCTGATGGAAATCAAACAATTAGTGTCGTGACACACAAACTCGAAGAAGCCCACTCATGGTTTACTAACATTCCAATCCATTTTAATTTTTATAAAAAAGTGCATCAATAATTAGATTATGAATATTGCAACAATGGCTAGATATGGAATTTTACAATTTTATTACTTTGTAATGGAAGGTTTAACTCTACTATTATGGGTTGTCAATTTGATTGCAGTTAAGAGATCTTGACTCTTATGAGATCAACTTAGTTGAACCTATTATGAGTAGAGATAAGGGATTCAAAAATATGTTGGCTCTTTGCAAGTAGGTTCAAGATCAAATGTATTGGCCCTTTTCATTCTATTTTAAACATATGGCCTCTTAAATGTGGTAGCCATACATAACTCTTTTGTTCTTCTACATGTACTATGTGTTGCGTGAGTTTTAAGAATGACAAACTAAAGAAAAATAAAATGTGACATTTGCAATAAAGATGCATCTTCTCCTCAAAATAATAACTTGGAGCTACTTTCATGACCAATACTCTCAAGACACATGATCAATGCTCAATACAATTTTTTTTCAAAAATAGCTTATTTATAAGACACTTAGTTTGATATGATGCAATAATTTTATCTCATAAACTCATAGCAACATTTTTAACTAAAATATTCATGAAGATTGAATTAGAAAGACACAACCTAATAGTAGATCTATCTATTTCTCTTTATCTCTCTCATCTCCCTCTCTCTATCCCCCTTCTTTCTTCCTCTATGTTATGTTCTAATGTCATTATACAAACACAACGCTAGATCAACACACAAAGTGACTACTAAGATGGCACACTCACACAAGGTACCTAAGCCATTAGTCCTACCTAAAGGAGAGAGAAGCAAGGGAACTAATCATGTAACACTTAGAGATAAATAGGATTCTTATATACCTTGAGTTTTGTCCTAGGAACATCTATGATCATAAATTCCTAGGTTCCTTAAGATTGACCTAATTTGTATTATAAGGCCATCAAAAATATGGTTTCGTGTTACAAAGTTTGCATTAATCTTGTAGTGAACAATTTTTTTGTATAACTATGCAAGTTTGTAACCTTTATAATTAATTTTTGCTCTTCAAATATTTATTTATATAAATTTATTTTTAATTGTTTATATTAGCATTTCTCTAAACTTCTTCGTAACCTTTTTGGTTGCTCATTTAATTTAAAAAAATTGATCCTACGGGTATAGACTTCCATGGAAACTTCTTGAGAATTTCATCTCATGTGATATCAAAGGAACTATTTTAAATAATAAAGTCATATATTTTTTATATTTGAAGAGACATTTCCTAAACATATAACATAGTGACAAAGTACAAAAGAAAGAGATGTAACATATATCTTTTTTAAATAAAATCTATATACATTTGTAAAGAGGGTATTTGAATTTGAAATATTTGAATATTTATACAAATAGTCTATTACCAGAGAGAGAGAGATTTCATGCCAACATTTCAAGGATGGCACATGGCCAATTAATAAGTTTGATTGATAGAGATAGATAGATAGAGGGATAATCTAAAACAAAGAAAAGATAGTAGGAAAATTAATTGTGGGGGTTGATGATATTAAACCTCAATTTTGTGTATATCTTGCAATCATTGCAATTCATGAGACAACATCTCTTTAGGTTATGTTTGACCAATATGATGGATTTTGACCACATCAATGCTAATAGATGATAAAATACATCCTGGGAAGGGGAAGTAGAATTTGATGGATGAAGTAGATTCAATCCTCATATTAGATTGCAAGGAATTAGAGAGACTTGATTTTCATATTTTTGGTACATTGGTGTCTCAAGAGATATGTATTAGAAGAAGTATTATCTATTAACAAAATACACAATGTGCACAAACTATAATTTATTGATATCAAAGTAAATCATAGGCAAGAAATGGCAATGAAAGTAGATCCAACATGTTAAACATGTTTATGAGAGACATGTGCTTTGAACCTCACTCCACATATCTTATTGTTGATCCATAAAGCATATGGCGTGATGCACTCAACAAAACTTTCTATGGACATCTGGTAGGTTTTGATTCTTGGTGTGCAATTACATTGTTGCCTTTAATGGAGAGTTTGATGATTACATATACACAACCATTGATAGAATGCCTCAAATAAACTATAGTTAATGTAATTTTCAATGTAATATATTTTGTTGCAACTCAAGCATAGAGTTTGATGATTACATATACACAACCATTGATAGAATGCCTCAAATAAACTATAGTTAATGTAATTTTCAATGCAATATATTTTGTTGCAACTCAAGCATGTGTCAAAGGAATCCATCATATAGTGTCAATAAATTACTAATCAAACTAATGTATAAATACCTAGCAATGATGCAAGACAACTTAAAAACATAAAGGATGCATTATTAATGTCATATCGAGTGATGAGCCATGGGTGATGTAAATCAAACAATTAGTGTCTCGATACACAAACTCGAAGAATCCCACTCATGGTTTACTAGAATTCCAGTCCATTTTCATTTTTCCAAAAAAAATGCATCAATAATTAGATTATGAATATTGCAACAATGGCTAGATATGGAATTTTATAATTTTATCACCTTGTAATGGAAGGTTTAACTCTACTATTATGGGTTGTCAATTTGATTGCAATTAAGAGAGTTTGAGTCATGTGAGATCAACTTAGTTGAACCTATTATGAGTAGAGATAAGGGATTCAAAAAATATGTTGGCTCTTTGCAAGTAGGTTCAAGAGCAAATGTATTGGCCCTTTTCTTGCCATTTTGAACATATGGCCTCTTAAATGTGCGACCCATATATAACTCTTTTGTTCTTATATGTATGTACTATGTGATGCATGAATGTTAAGAATGAAAAAACAAGGAAAAATAAAAATGTGACATTTGCAATAAAGAGGCATCTTCTCCTCAAAATAATAACTTGGAGCTACTTTCATGACTACTACTTCCTTAAGATTTTCTTTGATATCAATAATTTATAATTTGTGCAAATGATTTATATCCTAAATAGATAATAATTCTTCTTACATATCTGTCAAAACACCAATGGACTAGAATTTAACATACTAAAAACAATGAACATTTATTTTTTTATAAAAGAAGGGCTCATTTCTACAATAAAAAATATCAATATCAAGATCAAACGTATGGTGCAACATAGCTTAACAAAAAATATGCTTTGGGAAAATCAGGTCAACATAATGCCTTGCAATATTCTATGAAGATTGGCATTTCTCTCTTCCTTGTTGCATGTACTTCATCCATTAATGTTTGCTTCCTTTTCCCACTAATTGGATGCATTTCATCATTTAGAATAAAAATGAGTCAATATTGTTTGCATAAATATTTTACCTACATGCTAAAATTACTTAGAGGCTACCAATTACAGTTTAAGAATAATGCAATACTTTAAAATTACATAGACAAATACATAAGAAATCAGGCATGGTCAACAATATAATGCAATGTGTTCACCTTTTTAACACTTTTCAAAATGACACTATTTAGAGAGAAGAGGGATAGAGGAAGAAACAAGGGGAGATAGAGATATGGATAGATAGATAGGAAGACAAAGGGATAGAAACCATGGTTAGCATGACTAATCAAACTAATAACCTTAGGATTGTAATTAGCAACATCCAAGCCTAAAATTAGTTCCATGTTGATTGTGCAAATAAATTTTCTCCGTATAATCAAAGTAATATTCATATGGGTCTACAATTGGCAACATCCATACTTGCAATCAATCCCATGTTGATTGTGCAAACAAATTTGCTACACAGAATTAGAATAATAATAATGTCCATAATTTTCAATACTTGTTTTTAGTAGCCTCTTCAATTTGGAAGTGAACTTTGATATGAAAAATAATGAATTTATAATCTATTGAATTCCAAATTAGTACAAAATGAAGGCTTCATTATTAGATGCCAAGTTACACCTGAATGCATTGCATGCCTTATATAATTCATAATCCATGAATATTCATATAAAATACTAGAATGCTTCCCCTCTTGCCCATCCCTTGTGTTCCTATTGTTGCTTGTCAGATTATTATAGGGGCTTCCACCTATTATTAGATCAAGACCTCCAAATGAATTAATCATTTAATCAAGTATTTCTTTTGTCAAATTCTGCAAATCTTTCACCTCAATCAATTTACCCTTTTTTATGTGTTTTTTGACCCAACTTTTGAGCATAAGCTTGTTTTCTTTGCATTTTTTTGCAAATACAACATAATTGAGTGGTATACCTAGACGATGCAAACCAAATTATACACCCCCAATTCTAGAGAATAAAGAAAGGATATTGATCCCCTTTAGATAGATAGGCTTCAAAACATAAAGATGGTACCCTATAATGAACAAATCAAACTGATACATGTTTCCTCTTCTTCCATTTTTAAATCTATGGAAGCTAATTGACTCGCTACTAGATGAAAATTATTTAAATGTTTGGTTACAAAGTCTCCTTCGTGTATCTTTAAAGGAACCACTAATTACTTTTATCTACTATGAACTTATGTAGTTAAGATTATGTTGTTTCCTATCAGATTATTATAGGGGTTTCCAACTATTATCAAGTCAAAACCTCCAACTGAATTAAACATTTCATGAAGTCTTTCTTTTGTCAAATTTTGCACATCTTCTACCTCAATAAATTTACATTTTTTATGTGTTTTTTCCACCTAAATTTTGAGGATAAGCTTGTTTTGTTACATTTTTTTGTAGATACAACATAATTGAGTGGCATACCCAACAATGCAAAGCAAATTTTACACCCCAATTCTAGGGAGGAAAGAAAGGATATTGATCCCCTTAAGATAAATAGGCTTCAAAATAGAAATATGGTATCCTATAATAAACAAATCAAAGTTCCATTTGTACATATATGGAAGCTAGTTGACTCACTACTGTTAGAAAGACAGTCATCGTTGCACCAAAAGATCAACCTGTTAATGCCTGATACAACTACTAGAGTTAATGAATCCATGTGAGGTGGTTAAGCCTTGTCACAAATCCAAGTGCTGCACTACATAGTACAAGGAGACCAAGGGCACACACCTTGCAACAATCCCCCCAGTGCAAGTGAGGGGTTTGAACCCGTGACCTAGGCTCTGATACCAATTGTTGAACACCCAAAATACTGAGAAGGGGGGTGAATTAGTATTGTTTTAAACCATTCAATTATTAAATATCAAATCCATTTAGTAGAATCACTTGCAGTAAATGAAATAAAACATAAATCATGGAGCAACCACACATAACACATGAACACTAGGATTTTTATGTGGAAAACCCAAAATGGGAAAAACCACGATGATGATTAGCTCACAATATATTATAACCAGTTATAGTATATATTTACAGAAGTGCTCATTGTAGGTGGACTCACTGTCCACTGAGAAAAAGATAGAAGAAGAGTTGTGGCTCACAACCTAGATTGAACTGTTACAATTGCATCTAATATATGCATGGGATACAGTTCCAATGAAGCTCATTAAATAGATTTTACACACTTCATCTAATTCTAATCTTACAATTAGCTTTCCTCTGCTATAGCTTTACTTTAATCTTCTTCTCAACATTCACAACATAAGTTCACACCACTCTAATAGTATTCACACATACATATCTATTACATCTCAATTGCATCCTTTAAAACATAAAAAATGATCTATTATATCTCCACATCAATTGTAACATCAATTAGGTCAGCCTAATTGGGTGTAACATATAGAATATACAATATGTAACTTGTTGGCTCAAAATCTTCCACACACGCTTTGTGCCAAGATCTAAACCTTAGAACAATTTGAATTAGGTTGACATAGACCTAAAATAGCTCCCACATAACTTTGCAATGCTAATTTAATCTTCGTATAACTTCACAACTATTGGGTTGGCACCGTAGAAGACCTAATACAAAAATCCTTGAATTGACTACCCATATTCAGACACATGTACCTCAAAATGTCATGCCAACTAGAAATTACACTCTATTGACATCTGTCAACATCTCCTTAAAACCACAAAGAAAAAATCTAAACTACGGAGAAATGTGGACCATCTTATTCTCATGCACTATACAGGAAATGATTGTATTATGCCAGGCCAAACTTCTGTCATTCATAACTTCCCAACCATAGAACAAAATTAGATGAAATTCTGGAATTAGATGCTTTTATCGACCAAAAATAATATACTAGAATTGCAGAGTAAAGTGTTCATTTACAGACTAGTGCGGACCCAAAAACTAGATGATCTATAACACAGAATTACCAGAGCTCACATTTAGTCAATTTTATCATAAGTCTTTTTACCAGATCAAACCTTCTTGCAAAATTGTCTTTCATAGGATCAAACCTTCTTGCAAAATTGTCTTCATACTAAGATACAATGTCGACATCAATGACAACACTGCAACACATAGTAACATACCATAGGAACATACATTGTGCTTATCCCACATGCTCATGTTGCCAACAACAACATCAATGACAAACTTCCAAAATTCTCCCCCTTTGTCATTGATGGTAACATGCCAAAATATCTCCAAAACATTCTCCCCCTTTGACATCAAGGGCAAAGGGCACCTTCAAGCAACTGTTTTGACATGTACCAGATCTCCCCCTAAGAAGTCTATTTATATGTACAAGCTAAAAGATTGACTTGACTCCCCCTAAGTCATGTATCAGAGCTAGAACCAAAAAATTGTACCAAAAACTACTCTACATATTTCGCATATGTACAAGGAATTTGAAACTGAAAACTAAAAATGCATAAAGAAAGTAGAAAGTATTGTCACCCGGATGAAGTAGGTGCCTGCAACTTTTATACTTGAGCTTTCCATTCCTATTTTCCTTCATCCCAAACTTTCTTGGCTTCTCAAGTATTCTGCATTGAGTTTCAAATTCCATCAAAAACCCTTCTCCTTCTTCCAGAGTGTTGGGTATAGGATTTATTTGTGAAGCTTTGGTTGCACTCAAAAAGGCTCTAGAAATAATCACAAATTTGGGATTCACTAAATCCCTCATTTCTCTAAACTACAAAACAATATTCTCTTTTTGAGCCTATAGTTGAAAGAATTTCTTATGTAAGTCTTCAATTGCACTCCTTGTATTCTCATCAAGATCAAGTGCCAGATCATAGGCATTGGAGGAATTATTGATCTGGGACTCAATGGAGTCCATATCTTTCCTGATGCTTTGTGTGGCTTTGGGCCACTTCATGCCAAATTGAAAAAGAGCCTTTGCCTCATCCACACAATCATGTGCATCTTTCAGATTTTCTCAAAACATTCTGTGTGCAAGAGTACATTTCTCGGTGATGTCCACCATTATCTTATCATTTATTTTCTTCTCAACCTCAGTTTCAATCTATTCTTTGAGACTAGAGGCATATTATTTAAAAGAGTAAATTAAAACTTTTAAATTTTGCATACCGGATAGAGATGTAGATCAATGTTTGCACCTGGTATGATCTCTTGCAAAGCCTTCACTGCCTCATCCATCATGTCTCCACTCTTCTGATGAGTCTCTATAACTTCTTTCTAGGTAGGTGCATGGAATATATCTGCAAACTATAGCTTGTGGAGGGGAGAGATCTTATCCAGATCTATACTTCCCTATTGCCTTGGTAGTTGAAGCAATTGTGAAGACGCAACAGGTTAGAAATTAAGCGATATACTTAATAAATCATTCAATGAATCTCCAAAGGGTCTAGAGGTTTCACAGAAAGACTTTGTTATCTCAACAACTTTTTCTTTCAGAACCTTCTCTTCATTTTTACTAGAGTCTTGTAGATTTTCTTCCTTGGTCTTTGCATCTCCAGATGCATTCTTATCTTCATCTTTTCCTTCATTGTTTTCTTTTTCCTTTTCTCCTACAACTTTCCCTTCATCATCTTTCTTATTTGCATTATCTACTTTTGCAGAGTCCTTTGTGTTGCCTAGGGGAGAAGCATTCACATCTGATACTGGAGACGTGAATGCATTTTCTTTTTTAGTTTCCTCACCAACAATTGTTTCTTCTTCAACATTCTCTTCTACTTCTTTGTATTTCTAAGCTATTTCTTCCATATCTAGAGGAATATTATCTTGAGAAGGTACATTGTCTATTTCATGCTCATGTTGAGCATCAATGTCCAAAGCCTCATCATTAACAACAACTTCCAGACTAGTATTTTTTGAGAATATTCCAAATTTCTGAGCAATGTTAGAAATTTTCTCAGCTGTCTCCTTTTGCAATTTTTCAAAATCATTTTTGTCTTTACTCATAAGGGTGATTACCCTTTGTTTCACCCTAAATTCAATTGATTAAAGCTTAGCCAATGTGGCTCTGTTCTCCGTAGACAAAGAAGTGCCAAACTTTTCCAATGCATATTCTTTTATCTTCCCTTCTTCTCTAATTGCCTCTTGTCTCCTATTCATTAGAACATCCCAGAGCTCTGTAGGGATTTGATCTTCAATATTTTCATGTTAACTTCTAATACAATGATATATTTAACAATAGCCTCAACAATGGTGGACTTATCCACCTTATTTTCTTCATTGTAAAGGGCAACAGTCTCTCCTAACACATCAAGCTGTACAGTGCTATTGAATAAAGCTTCTAATTTCATAGGTGAGCTAGGTCTTACCGGTTCAGATTGGTTTTGCTCTATGCTTTCATTTGGAGACCTCTCCTTGCTTGCTTCTGCTTTCTTCTTCTTTAGTGCCACTTTCTTCGTGGCCTCTTTCTTCTGTTCTATCATATGAATAACTATTTTTTCTTTTTCATTCTTCAACTCTTCTTTACTATCAGGCTCAACAATCTAAGTTTTTCTTCCTTTGGCACTTGCTTCACCTTGTCAAGTATCATTTCTCCTTTTTTGGACCAATTTTGGTTCTTCTTCCTCCTCTTCCTCTTCCTGTACAGTTACACTTGTACCCTTTTTCCTTACTACCTTTTGCTTTAATTTTCTTTTTCCAGAGGTTGTAGGAGGAGTTGATGTGGTGGTTTTCTTCTTTTTAGCCCTAACAACCTGTACAATTGGAGGAGATTTCCTCTTCTCTCCAATAGTAGGCACAGTCTTGGAGGACTTATGGATTGCAAGAGGGGCGATAGTAGTTCTACCTGATCTTCTAGTGCTCCCTAAGCTTTCCACAACACTGGATTCTCCCTTGGCTTTTGCTCTAGCTTGTTGTACTTGCTCCTTGGGGATTCCCATTTGCTCCATGTATTTATCAACCATTTTCTCCACTTTCTTCTTGATTTGAGGTTTGCACTGCTCCATGTGCACCTCCATAGACTTTTCTTCAAATGTGCCATATCTTTCTTTGGATGTGTCTTTGGGGCTTTTTAGCAAAACATCAACTGAACCAATGATTTCTTGTTCACTTACCTTATATTCTAGTGTAGGGATCCACATTGATCTTGGTTCAATAGCTTCCATCATGCATTCATCAGTTGACACCAGAAAAGTGATGTCACTTTGATATTTCTCCACCATTTTTCTGGGTATCCTTTCTCTTTTTTGCATCTTCTTCTGGAAGATTATAAACAATGCAATAAGGCTGTCATCTTGAGCTTTAGTATAACCAAGACTTCTCATGAATTCTACAATCTGATGAGCTACCGGTCTTCCTTGTAGCCATCTCACCTTTCTAGTTCCAAGAAGCTCTTGTAAGAAATATAACAGTAAACATACAACAAGAGTTCCATAGTTGAATGCATACTTCTTCTCATTAGTTTTCTTTAGGTTCTCCAGTAGTTGTTGTCTTAACAACTCACAAAGATCATAGTCTACCCCTTTCTCAACCATTTCATATGCCACATTGATTCCGGTGGCAGAAACTAAGTTTTCCCTATTAGTAAAATAGATTTTATAACCTATCATCATCACTGCATATCTCACAACTAGATTCTAGATGGGATTGATAGTAAGAGCTCTTTTATCAAAAGTTGCACCTGTTAATTCCATTACCACTACATTTTTTATGGATTTCAACATAGGAATAGGTCTGATGGAACAAAGACTTGTAACTTCTCTGATCACCTCCTTAGTTATCATTCCCGACATGTCAATCCATACAAACTTATCATGAATTCTTCTTTAAGCTATCCTGACCCATTTGTCATCAAAACAAAAGTTTGGAAACCATTGCCGTACATCAAGCTTCTTGGTAGCTAGGTTTTGGTATTACGATTTTAGGGCAAAGTCATCGCCAATAAGTTCTTTTACCCAAATATCCCCTAACTTGCCCTGATCAAATTCTTCAATCTTGCCATGAATGTAAATCCTAATGTCCTTAGTTGGTAAAACCCCATAAGGAATAGATGAAAATGAACCTAATGGGTCCTCCTCAATTGATTTAGTAGGGTATTTCTTAAACTTAGGTTGTGGTTTCTCACTAACCTCTATAACCCTTGGTGTAGCCATTTGTAAATGAAATCAAACACTTCAAAAACAAAGTTCTCTGTGAAATTAGGGCTAACCAGAGACTACATAAATACCTTTACTTTCACTTTCTAAACTAGGGTTTGAATGTACTAAACCTTGAATCACTTTGATTTCTCTTCAACTACTTTGCTTTTTCTCTTCAAATGCTTTTGGGAATGAATTTGCTAAGTGAAATCCTTTTATAACTTTTTGGATCTGACCTGATTCAAAAAATACTTGCTTCAAACAATAAAGATGTCAAACTTTTCTCTGTATGCATAGTGAACTTTAAATGCTCCGCAAATTACAACATTATCCTATTTTCTTCCACAATTTTCACCAATGGATGAAACATTTCAATCTACATCTCTTGTCTTCATGCTAAGGCATCAACACCACTTTCTTTGGTAGGGGAAAATATTTTCATTGAAGCTCCCCCTGAGCCAAAGCTCACATCTTAGTTACTAGATGTAAGTGCAAATTCATCCTTAACCAGTGTCTCTTCCTTCTTTCTCCAAATCCTTTCCATTTCCTTCTTAGTTTCTGCAGGATCAATCTTCTGTACTGGTTTATTCCTTTCTACCGGATTATCCTTCCTCACATTTCTACTTCTGCAAAACTTGGAGATGTGGCCAAGCTTATTGCAAATGTAGCATATAACATTCTTCTAACCAATATTCTTTCCATTCATTCTAGATCTGCAATAATTAGCTTTCTGTCCAAATCCATTGTATGTATACCAGTAGCCTTTGAAAGATTGAACCATTCTACCATTGTTATAGCCATTCATCATTTGACTTTTGTATTCACTAGCTCTATGACCAAATCTCTTGCATATAAAACATTGACCAGAAAAAGGTGATACATTTTGATTCATTCTGCTTCTACATTCTATTGCTTTGTGACCAAATTTATTACAAGAGTGATAGAAACCATTAAAGGATGGGTACCTTTGAGCATTTAGTTGTCTTACTGGTGGTCTTTTAGCTTCATTCCTTTGATTCTGGATCTGCTTTCCATTGTTCTTATTTTCAACATTTGATGTCTGATCTAATTTTGAACTTTCACCCTTTTCAAATCCTAAACCTTCTATGTCTTTAGGGCCTTTTTGATTTGCATTCATTTCATCAAGCTTTGTAGTACTCATCTTGAATTTGTCTTCATGATTTTTTTCTTTCTCCAGATCTGATTTCAGATTCACAACTTCTTGTTCAAGCCTTGGACATTCTTCAGATTTGCTTTTCACCACTACATTAAGACATTCCTCAATTCTTTCCTTTTCAATTTGTATCTTCAAACTAGTGATGGTTTCATTTTCTTGCAAAATTTTTCACTGACTTCCCTATGTTTTTTTTTTGAACTTCTTGATTGCTCTTTCAATTTCTTGATGCATTCATTTGCTTCCTTAACATTTTATTTTAGATCTTTGTTTTCACCTTTAGTTCTTTCAAAATCTTCAAGGGCAGCATTGAGTTCTCCCACTTTGTCAAGCATACCATCTTCTTTAGTGAATTTAACAGTAGGAATCTCTTTCAGAGGAATAAGTAGTCTTCTAGTAGTCATGTGTTCAATTTCCAAGATCTTCCCTGAGTGGTTAAGATTCTTCCAAAGGACTTGGCTCTGATACCAATTGTTAGAAACACAGTTTCCGTTGCACCAAAATATCAATATGTCAATACCTGATACAACTGCTAGAGTTAATGAATCCACGGGAGATGGTTAAGCCTTGTCACAAACCCAAGCGCTGCCCTGCACATCACAAGGAGACCAAGGGCGCACACCTTGCAACAACTACTACATGAAAAATATTTAAATGTTTGGTTATAAAGTCTCCTTCATCCATATTTAAAGAATACAATTTTTTTTTCAAAAATAGCTTATTTACAAGACACTTCGTTTGATATGATGCAATAATTTTATCTCATAAACTCTTAGCAATGTTTTTAACTAAAACATTCATGAAGACTGAATTAAAAAGACACAACCTAATAGTAGATCTATCTATTTCTCTTTATCTCTCTCATCTCCCTCTCTCTCCCTTTGTCTCTATCTCTCCTTTTTTCATCATCTATGTTATGTTCTAATGTTATTATACAAACACAATGCTAGCTCACACACACAAAGTCACTACTAAGAGGGCAGACTCACACAAGGTACCTAGGCCATTGGTCCTACCTAAAGGAGAGAGAGGAAATGAAACTAATCATGTAACACTTGGAGATAAATAGGATTCCTATACCTTGAGTTTTGGCCTATGGACATTTATGATCATAAATTCATAGGTTCCTTAAGAAGAGATACAATAGGAGAGAGATAGAGATAATAAATATAGAGGGGGAGAGAGAGATAATAAATATAAAGGGAAAGTCACTCTCTTTTCTTTATCTCTATTTTTTAAAAGTGTCATTTCATACCAAGTTCCACTTTTTACATTATAAAAGTATCATAGCTTAATCTTTAATGTACAGTTTTCCATTACAATGCTTGACCATAGCCCCAAGTCTCACAGAATGAAACACTTTTAGCCACTATGTTTATAGTGGTTAAGCTTAGTTTTGTAATATAATGATGGCCAATGATTTTATGTTTTTAGAAATGTCTCAACAATACATATCACTACATTCTTTCAATTCTACTCATGGATGGACAATAACCATTCACCATCAACAAAATCGTATGCTATCTTCTAAAAAAAAATTACTTATTACATTTATCTACATGCTATCTCCACGTACCCATTGCACACTAAGCTGCGATTGCTAGTTATAATAATATCAATGGATGAAATAGAGTTCTAGAACTAATGCCCTTAGCTAAAACCATGTCTCCATACACCATCTTGCAACCATTTTTGTTGAAAACCACATGCACACCCCAAATCATTTATCTTTCTCACAGACAATAAGTTTTGGTTGTTTGTGTTGAATTGTTGATTACAAAACATTTAACTTTGGCTTATGCGATTTGGCTCTGGTTGACTGCTTAGCAACAATGTAGGATGGAGCACCACCATGGTGAGGTGGATACCTTTGGGGAGACCTTTGTAGCGATTTTGTTTTGTTCTAAATTCCATCTGATCTTCTCACATGTCTTACCTTTAGCTACTCTTCATCCGCATCTTGCATCGTACAAACACAAACTATCCTTAGAAATGTTCCTTCAAGAAAATCAACAACAAAATAAAAATAGCAAGACTGGGTAATGGGTATACAACACAATTCATGTAGGGTGGAGCACCAACATTTGTTTTGTTTTGAATTCGATCTAATCTTCTTACAGGTCTTACCTTTAGCTGCTCTTCATCCGCATCCTGCATCATACAAACACAAACTATCCTTAGAAATGCCCCTTTAAGAAAATCAACAACAAAATAAAAATAGAAAGACTGGGTAATGGGTATACAACAAAACTCGTGTAGGGTGGAGCACCAACTTGTTTTGTTCCTAATTCGATCTGATCTTCTCATAGGTCTTACCTTTAGTTGCTCTTCATCTGTATCCTGCATCATACAAACACAAATTATCCTTAGAAATGTCCCTTCAAGAAAATCATCAACAAAATAAAAATAGCAAGACTTGGTAATGGCTATACAACAAACCTCTATAGGAAGGGCAAAAAGTTTAAATGACAGTAACAAGCACAGGACCTATAGAATGTGAGACTCCCTATGGATACATATCCTTAACCAAAAGGCTAACCAATATCTTTGCCACAATATCGACATTCAATGCATCAAGATGTAAGTAATACTTCCATCTATGTACTGCTTACATCTATGTAATGCTTGCAAAGGGAACACCTTACATAAGATATTAATTAATGTATTGATTGTATGTAAGTACATGCTCACAAGGCATAAACCAGAAAATATTTTGTATATGTGCTTCTATTTAAGTAATCAGTGCAAGAGTATCCACTTTTTCATGAGTAGTGATGGTACAGTGCCTCTGCATAATGCTTGCAAGGCATAATCTATGGAGACACAAATGAAATGCTTGTAAGTAGATAATGGTTACAAGAGGACACACTTTCATTAGTGTGGAGCTAGTAGAGTGCTTGTAAGTTTAAGTAATTTTGCAAGACATAAAGACAAAATTGCTATGCTTGTATATAAACAATGCTTAAAAGACAAAAAGATGCCAAGGTTTGCAGTTTCATTGCCCACAAGATCACCCCATGATCTACTTTCATTAAGGTAGTGCTTACTCATAAGTATGCTTCCATAACATGAAGAGGCAATCAGTTGTGAAGCTTTTTGCAGTTGATATAGCCCCCAAGACAAAAGATGTCAAGACTTTTGATGGATCCTCTTAATACACATCAACAAAATCAACCCAGAATTCAACACCATATTGGACCTAAACTTTGTAATTATCTTCTATTAAAATAATTCGAATGCATAATGCTACCAAACAATGTTACAGAAAGAAGGCATTCCCTTATACTTAGTAGTTTTATAACCATCTCATGCTTCCCTCTTTGCCCCAAAATAATGAATTCTAACTCTCCTTTTTGCTGGGACTATTCCTCCTATATCCCAATTGAACTTGCTCTTTCTAAACTGAACTTGCTCTCTAACAAAACTGGCTTCTAATTAAATGAAACTAACATTCTAAATAAAAAGAAAAAATTACTATCTAAAAAGAATTGAGCAAATCTGGATCTCTATCTATTGACTCATTGTACTCCTTCACTGTCAAACATGATCTAGTTTTATGCCAAGTTCACTCTTGCATCACTTATTCATGGTATACATCCTTAACCAAAAGACCAACCAAACTGAGGTCTTTCAAAGGGTACCTACTTCCATTAGTGTAGTACTTGTATCTAGTCGTGTAAAGATGCCTTAAGTATAGTACACAAAACACTGAAAGAAAATAGGACATCATTTATAGGATTCTTAATACAAAAAGCCATAGGGATCTTATTTTCTTTCCCTCTTCTCTCCCTCCTCACCTAGCCATTGGTGCATGGTTCATTTTTTGTGTTATTTCTGTCTTATTGTTTTTTCCTGGATGTGGTTATTGTATCATTGGATGTGGTTATTGTATCATTAGATTTAGTCTGTATTACAATAATAATATTTACACATGATTACCACAGAGTGTGACCTAAAAATTACTCTTACTCTTGCTATTATAGACTAGAAATATCATATTGTTTATTAAATCTCTTAAAAGTATGTTTCAAATAACACAACAATATCATATCATATGCAAAGTCAACAAAGGAAGATCTCTTAAAAGAAAATGCTTCAAAAACATTGGAATGTTGCATCCCCAAGAGCGATAAAGATATGAATACAAAAGAAAATAAAAACTCATTAGATTCTTCTGCATTCTCAAGAGAAATAGGATTGATTGTGACATTGAGTGTAGAATTACCTTCTTTGTCATCATTCCAAAATTTTCATTAGAAGAATCATCCATAGATTTTTCTCTAGTAATCATGTTTTCTTGGTTTTTGGCAGAGGCTGAATTACCCTTCTTGCTACCCTTCATTGTGGAAGTGTAAAAAGAATTTCCTCCAATACTTGATGCAATCCACATATTATCTTTCTTTTCTCTGGAAGGGTTGACCACCTATGATGGAGAATACTCATTTAGGAGTTGCACACATGACATAAAGGATCCCCTCCACTCATAAATGGTTTCGTCAGGAGAGCTGATCTGCAATGAATCGGGGTAATCACACTGAGAATATAGCATCTCCATTTTTGACAACTGTGTTAACAAATCATGTTTTGTAGGATCATTCATCTTTGTCTGAACTTCTTGAATATATTCTAGTGAAGTCTTAGGACTAGCATATGTTGCCCTTTTTCTGTACCAATTAACCAAATATCCACACGCTATTGCAGCTACAAAAACAAATGCACTTATACACTAGAGGAACCTCCTGCAACAATATAATGAAAAATGCATGAAATAATAGAAATAGCAGAAACACAGAAGGAATTTATGGATCACAGGCCACTTTGAGGGGGCAACCTCCTTTGAGCAAGCTCAATATAATAAATTCATGGATGCCTTCATTAGCCTCAACACGTACTTATATACTAAGTCTAATCTAAACAACTATTACTTCCCATGAATGTGGGATAATACAATATACTCACGAGACGACTTACAAAGCATATGCGTCCAATAATATACTAACAAAGTAAAGAGAAGGGTTAAACACAGGTTCCTAATCCTATAGTGTGTATAGGGTTATGAATAGTCAGCTTGTGGCTATCTTAACTCTTAATTAAGTCATATTATCATTATTTTATTGTTATTTAGTTCTTTAGGTCAGCCTAAGGCTTATATAGGCCCATCTAAGTTGGCCTAAGTGATATCCTAGGCATAAATAGGTATATATATAGGAGGTAGTGAGTCTTATTTCATCATATTCAGTATTGTGTTATCATTGAAGACTATTGGAGGTATCCCCCTCGAAGTGGTTTTGGAGGTTGCCCCCTCGAAGTGGCATATTATTATCAAGTGTTAGTAGCATATTTACTATTATATTTAGATATTGTGCAAGTTGTTTCATTACAAGTGGTATCAGAGCATGATCTTGGCACCATGAAGACAAAAACTGGGCAATTTTTTTCTGATTTGGAGGTCATTTTGGAAAGCGCATAACTTTCAAATTTTGGTAAATTTTTTTTCTGATTTTAAAAGGGTTTTTGAAGAACATATTGAAGCTACTACAGTCTAGAATTCAGAGCATTTGGAGCAAAATTAAGCAAGTTATAGTAGAATTAGGGTTTCTGCCCTTATTTTTTGAAAAACATATATCTCTCTTATTTTGTCGAATCTCTGAAAGAGTTTTTGTGGGTTTTTCAATATAATAGTGAAGCTACTACAGTACAGATTTGAGAACAATTGGAGTAGAATAAAGGGAGTTATTTATAAATTAGGGTTTCCACCAATTTCTCTCTCCAGGCTGCACAATTTTGAATTTCTTCACAATTTTTTCAGGGAAGTGAGATCTTGGCCCTGGTAAGTTACAGTAAAAATTTTAGATTGATTTGATTTGTTTTGTGTGGTTTATTACAAAATTATTTTTTCCAATCATGATGGGTCCTTCAACAAGGGGCAAAAAGAATGTTACCACACTGGGAAAAACTCCAGGCAAGGAGGTGGAAAATGAGGATGTTGATCAAAAAGAATATGAAAATATACTTGAACTTATTCATAAAGAAAATAGCAAGATGAAAGGTGAAATCTTGTCCATTATGGGTGAACAAATGAAAGGGTTGGCTAAGTCATGTGATATTGAGAAAATTCTGGAGATACTTTCCAAACATAAGCAGTCACAACACCAAGATGTGGAGGAAGAGGATTCTACAAAAGGGAAGGGTGTTTTTGGGTTTGAATCAAATCTCAAGATGGATCATCACACCACTCATTTTATGGCAAGGAATTTCACACCAAAGTTGGATATGCGAAAGTTTGATGGTCAAGATCCTACCAATTGGCTCTGTCAAATGGAGCAATTCTTTGATATCCACCATGTTCCATGTCAACAAAAGGTGGCCATGGCTTCCTTATACTTGGAACCTGTTCAATTCATTTGGTACCATTGGCTATGTGAAGAAAAGAAAGCAAAAGGATGCATTGTCACTTGGTCAGTTTTCCAAGAAGAATTCATTACTCATTATGGTGAAAATCTTATGGATAGCTACTTCAGCCAAATTACCAAATTAAGGCAAACAGGTATGGTCAAGGATTACATTCATCAATTTCATACTTTCTCTTTAAGAGTGGAAAATATGTCTACAGAAAATTTGTTGGAGCTATTCATTGGTGGCCTAAAGGATCACATTAAATATGAGGTACGCATGTTCCGTCCAAATTCCATCTCAGATGCAATGATTATGGCAAGGCAAGTAGAGGAAAAATTTATGGTTAATAAAAGGCAAGGTTTTATAAACATAAGAGATAAAAGCACTCCTACACAGTCACTTCCACGACCTACTAGGCTAACACCACAACAAATTGAAGAGAACAGAGCAAAAGGATTATGTTTTAATTGTGATAGCAAATATAGTAGAGGACACAAATGCACTGAAAATAAATTGTTCTATATTGAAGGGCCAAGTGAGGAAGAAGAAGAGGTACCAATAGTAGAGAGTGACAATGAGATAGAGGAGGAGTCAAGAGATACTCAACCAATCATTTCTTGCCATGCACTTTCAGGTTTTAGTACCCCACAAACTCTCAAGGTAGTGGGTTTCTTAAAGAAAGAAAAAGTAACAGTGTTGATAGACTCAGGTAGCACTCATAACTTCATCAACAAAAAGTTGGCCACTCGTCTAAATTATTTTATATATCCAGCTCCAGAATTTCAGGTCTTGATTGCAGATGGCGGTACTGTTAGTTATTCAGGAAAATGCCATAGCATTAAATTATCCATGGGAGATTATCATCTTAATTGTCTAATGTATGTTATCTCAATGGGTGCAGTAAATATTGTTTTGGGAGTACAGTGGCTCACCACTTTGGGAACAATTGAATTGAACTTCCAAGAACTATTCATGCGCTTTCAATCAGAGGGAAGAACAATAGAATTACGAGGGATGTGTGCAAAGTCACCACAGATAGTAAGTTCTTACCAAATGCAAAAGATGTTGAAGAAGGGGGTAGATGGGATGGTAGCCCAATTATTTTCATTAGAAGCATATCACTCAAAGGCTTCTACACCATTGGATCTACAAGCAATTATAGATAAGCACTCTGTAGTTTTTGGGGAGATGCCAATAGGATTGCCTCCTAGGAGAGATCATGATCATGCCATTCAACTAGTACCAGGGAGCCAACCACCCAACATCAGGCCCTACAGATATCCATATGCTCAGAAAAGTGAGATTGAGAAGATAGTTCAAGAGATGCTAGAACTAGGCATTATCAGGCATAGTCTAAGTGCTTACTCATCTCCTGTGGTAATGGTGCATAAGAAGGATGAAACTTGGAGGATGTGTCCAAATTACAGGGAGCTTAACAAGTTCACCATAAAAGATAAGTTTCCTATTCCAGTAATTGATGATTTGTTAGATGAGCTTAATGGTGCTATTTATTTTACAAAACTTGATCTCCATTCTGGTTATCATCAAATTAGAATTAGAGATGAGGATGTACATAAGACAACTTTTAGAACCCATGAGGGCCACTATGAATTTTTGGTAATACCTTTTGGTCTCACTAATGCACCGTCGACATTTCAAAGTTTGATGAACTCTATCTTCAAGCCATTTTTGAGGAAATTTGTTTTGGTATTTTTTGATGACATCTTAATATATAGTAAAACATGGGAGGAACACTTGCAACATGTAAATCAAGTGTTGGACATTTTGAAGCAGAATAAGTTGTATGCTAAACCATCCAAGTGTATCTTTGGTGTCAAAGAAGTGGAGTACCTTGGTCACATTGTGTCACATGAGGGAGTCAAGGTGGACCCTCATAAGATCCAAGCAATTGTAGAGTGGAAAATTCCTAAGACCCTTAAGAACTTACGTGGTTTTTTAGGGCTTACAGGGTATTATCATCGATTTGTAAAGAATTATGGTAGCATAGCATCTCCTCACACATCCTTGTTAAAGAAGGATGCTTTCCAATGGAATGAAGTAGCGACAAGGGCATTTGAGAAACTAAAGGAAGCCATGTGCACAACTCTAGTCCTAGCTACCCCAGATTTTTCTAAAACATTTGTTGTTGAATGTGATGCTTTAGGACATGGAATAGGAGCAGTACTTATGCAAGAAGGAAAACCCATAGCATTTGAAAGTCGCCAACTCAAAGGTAAGAATTTGTTGAAGCCAGTTTATGAGAAGGAAATGTTGGCTATCTTGCATGCAGTCAAACAATGGAGACCTTATCTAATGGGACGACACTTTAAGGTCAAGACAGATCATGATAGTCTCAAATATTTCTTGGAACAAAGGTTATCATCTGAAGAACAACAAAAATGGGTCACAAAGATGTTGGGATATGACTTTGAGATCATATATAAGAAAGGCAAGGAGAATGTTGTGGTTGATGCTCTATCAAGGCGTGATGAACCCACAGAGTAATTTTTATTTGCCATTTCCATGTTACAAGCAGACTGGGTAAATGAGGCAAGAGAAGAGTGGGAGAAGGACATAGATACTCTAAGGCTCATTGAGAAACTCCAACATGAATCAAGTGTGTCTGACAAATTTTCATGGAAAGGAAATATTTTATGGTACAAGGAGAGGTTACACCTTTGAAAGAATTCAACTCTTAAGCTTAAGGTGTTGGAAGAACTACATGCTTCTCCAATAGGTGGGCACTTAGGATTCCTCAAAACTTATCATAGAATCAAGCAAGATTTATTTTGGGAAGGGCTGAAAGGGGATGTTCAAAAATTTGTAGCTGAATGCATGGTATGTCAACAACATAAAGGGGAGACAGTTAAGACTCCGGGTCTTCTACAACCCTTCTGTATCCCAAGTCAAAGGTGGGAGGAGGTATCTATGGATTTCATCACACGTTTGCCTAGATCTGAAGGAAAAAATGTCATCATGGTTGTTGTGGATCGTCTCACCAAATATGGTCACTTTTGTGCTTTGGCACAACCATTGGCAGCAAGCACTGTAGCAATATCTTTTATGAATACTAATTAGAAACTGAATGGGACTCTGAAAGATATAGTCAGTGATTGTGACCCTATATTTACAAGTAATTTTTGGACTGACTTGTTTTCATGCTTGGGCACTCAGCTTGCTCATAGTTCATCATATCACCCCTAGTCAGATGGACAGACAGAAGTGGTCAACAAATGCTTGGAAGGCTATCTCCGTTGTCTTGCTTCAGATAAACAAGAGAGATGGGTGCAATGGCTACCACTAGCAGAATGGTGGTACAACACTTCTTTCCATACTTCTTCCAAGATGTCTCCATTTTTAGCACTATATGGTTACCACCCACCATCAATCATCTCTTCATTGCGGGCACAACCAAAGGTTCACACAGTCGAAGAACACATCCATCATCAGCAAGAGGTATTGGCTAGTCTTTGAGAGAACTTGGCAATGGCACAAAATATAATGAAGCAACAAGCTGATCAACACCATAGTGAAAGAACTTTTGAAGTGGGAGATTGGGTCTTTGTGTGACTACAACCATACAAGCAAATGTCTCTAAAACAACAACATAAAGCTAACAAGATGTCACCCAAGTACTATGGTCCTTATAAGGTGTTGCAGAAGATTGGTAATGTAGCATATAAATTGGAGCTTCCCATATCAACAAAAATTCATCCAGTTTTTCATGTTTCCTGCTTGAAGAAGGTTATTGGGAATAAAGTGGTAGCACAGACCAAGTTACTTGAGCTTGATGAGGAGGGAAGAATAGTTGTGGATCCTGAGAGAATTATTCAAACACGCACCAAGAAGCTGAGGACAAGGGGAATCATAGAATATCTAATTAAATGGAAGAACTCTCCAGTTGAGGAAGCTACATGGAAGAATGAGGAATTCATGCAAAAGCATCCACATTCGATCAGCATTGAGGACAATGCTTCTTTGAAGAGGGGGGCATGCTATGCCCTTAATCCTATAGTGTGTATAGGGTTATGAATAGTCGGCTTGTGGCTATCTTAACTCTTAATTAAGTCATATTATCATTATTTTATTGTTATTTAGTTGTTTAGGTCGGCCTAAGGCTTATATAGGCCCATCTAAGTCGGCCTAGGTGATATCCTAGGCATAAATAGGTATATATATAGGAGGTAGTGAGTCTTATTTCATCATATTCAGTATTGTGTTCTCATTGAAGACTATTGGAGGTATCCCCCTCGAAGTGGTTTTGGAGGTTGCCCCCTCGAAGTGGCATATTATTATCAAGTGTTTGCAGCATATTTACTATTATATTCAGATATTGTGCAAGTTGTTTCATTACAGAGGATTACCTCTAGCTCCAAAGGAATGGATCCTTCATTATCCAATTGTGGTAAAATAGTTTGTGCTCTATTGTTGGTGCTAAGAAATGTCTTTAGACAAGAGACATGAAATACTAGATGAACACGGGAAGGAGCCAGCTTATGATGCCCAATCTGATCCTGGGTGTAGAGAACAGTGTCGACTACCTGAACTCGTGAACTATTGGGGAAGTATGGAAGGAGTGCTGGCGGTGTCTGACCATAGACTGCTTCATAAGGAGTCATGTTAGATGCAGTATGGTAGGAGGTATTGTACCGCCATTCAGTGAGAGGGGGTCACTTTTCCCACTGATGCTGTTGTTCTGAGGTGAAGCAATGAAGATAAGTTTCCAAACATTTGTTGATAATTTCAGTCTGACCATCTATTTGTGGGTGATACCCAAAACTGATTTTCAGTTTGGTGCTAGTGTGGTGAGATATTTTTGTCTAGAAATGACTGATGAAAGTTGCATCACGATCTGAGACAATGGAAGAAGGTATGCCATGAAGATGGAAGATCTGGTCCATGCAAATTTGTGTGACTGAGGAGGCAGTATAGGGATGTCTGAGGGCACAAAAATGACTATATTTTGAGAGGCAATCACCCACAACCAAGATCACTGTCTTCCCTCTAGATTTAGGGAGCCCCTTAATGAAATCTATAGAAATATATGTCCAAATCCATGTAGGGATGGGCAAGGGTTCGAGAAATCCAAGGAGTGTCATTTCACCCTTGTTGTGTTGGTAGGTATCACATGTAGCGACCATCTGTTGAATTTCCATGTTTATTCCCTTCCAAAAGAAGTGACGCTGTGCCCGCTCATAAGTTTGGAGGAACCCAGAGTGCCCCATCGATGGAGAAACATAGAGTTCATAGAAGATAGCTTACTAGACAGATTCCAACCAATTTGGAACATGCATAGAAATAGCTAAAAGAGAAGCTTGGTCATCACATGTGCAAGAAAGAGAATCTGCCACAATATTGTCATTACCCTTCTTGTAAGTGATCTCATAGTCATAACTCATGAGTTTGTTGATCCATTTATGTTGTGCTAGGGAGGAGACCCATTGTTCCAAGAAATATTTCAGACTCTGGTGAGAAGCCCTGATGCAAAAATGATTTCCTAGTAGGTATGGCCACCACTTCTGTACTGCATGCAAAATAACCATCATTTGTTGTAGATCCAAAGGAGTAGTGGAGACCACGGATGGTTGCATCTGAATGGAATGAAGGTGAGCGATGACACCATGTGAATTCTTCTTAAGAAGATTTTCCATGTGATGTGAACTTATGATGCTAATAGACCTCGGTTGTAAGCCCTTCAATGTGTGTTTGTGTCCATTGTCTAAAAACTACATCCAAAGTTCAGCAAAATCCCATAAGATGGGTCCAAGTGTGCATAACCATTGGGCACCCAAAACCACTTCACATCCGCCAAAGGGCAAGGAAAACATGTCGGAGCATAGGTTATAATCTCCAATAGAGATATGCACATTGCAACACTTCCCTTTGCAAGGTAATGTTCCCCCATTGGCAATCATGACTTCAAGGTTGGAGAAAGGATGAACAAAACAGTCAACCTATTTGACTATTCAAGGGTCAATGAAGTTATGAGTGCTACTAGAGTCAATGAGTATTGTAAGAGGGAGCTTCTTGAAGAAACCCTTGACCTGCATGGTTTGTGGGTTGGTGACTCTTGCTACAGCATGGAGAGAGATCTCTGGGTGGTCATCCTGAGAAGTAGGGTCAACAGACAACTGCTGAGTTTCAACTTGATTAGCTATTGTATCCTAAGCATCTGCATAAACTTTAGTTTCAGGCACATAATCCACATCCAAGAGATAGAGCTTTTGCTCAACACATCTATGTCCCCGAATGAATTTATGATCACAGTTATAACAAAGCCCTTTTTCTCTATGTGCCCGCATCTTTGCTTCAGTCAAATGCTTGATAGGAGTTGTTCTAGGAGCTGACATTATTTGAGGGCTTTGGGAATCCATATTTTTGAATGGAACAAAATTGGATTTGGAGCGATGTTGAGCTGTGATCTTGTCCTCTGCCAACTTAGCCAACCCTAAGGCTTCTATCATTGTGCTTGGATAGAACATTTTAACCTCAGAGCGAATTGCATCCTTCAGACCACTAACAAAACAACACCTAAAGAATTCATCAGACAATCCCTCTGTGTGATTGGCCAGTTTTTCAAATTTTGTTTGATATTCTCTCATAGTGCCTATTTGGCACAGTTTTGTGAGTGTTCCTATGAAGTCATCAAAAGCACTAGGGCCAAAACATTGCAAAATGAGTTTGCAAAAATCTGTCCATTTTGGCTCGTCATGAGCCTTGATGTACCAATGAAACCATTGAAGAGATTCATGTTCCAAATGAAAGGATGCAAGTGGTAATTTGTTGACATCAAAAGTATTATGCAGATGGAAATATTATTCTACTCGGTATATCCATCTAGTCAGATCATCACCATTGAAGCGAGGAAAATTAAGCTTCAGCCCATGAAAATTGCCAAAAGAAGAAAACCCTATATCTGCAGAAGACTCTGGCTGCCATCTATTGTTCATGGTTGAATGCTGAAGATTGAGGCCGATGATTTTTTCATCTAGATATTGGAGTTTGGTTTTGAGAGCTGCAAGTTTATCCTCCATGTTTTTTTCTCCTGCACAAGTGACAACCATAACCAGGACTTTTTTTTTTGGGAAAGGGTAGAAAAACAAAAACAAAAACTTTTTAAATAAGGGAAAATTTGGATTTGGGAAAAACTTTGATGGGTAATTGGGCTTGGACTAGGTTTTGGACACTTTCCAAGGGAAAGGGGAGAAGAAAAAGGGGATTTCAGAAGTAGGGTGAAAGAATGAGAAAATTTGTCCAAGAGGAACAAAGGAGCAGAAATATGAAATGAACACTGTGGCAAGATTTGAAGGCTATTGGATGAGAATCAAAGTTATGGCAAACCCTAAAAATAGACAAATATGGGATTTCTGGCTTCGATAAGTGGAATTTTGGATAGGGTCCTCAAGGAAGGAAATATGCAGAATAGAATTTCAGGGGTTCCAGCAGAGTTTGAGAGAAAACAGAGCTAAAGGAAGGAAGATATGATGAAAAAATGGATTTTTTTTTTCTTTTTTTTTGGAAACTATCTGCCAACTACTTTGGACGGATTCAATCTGCGAGTTGCCAACTGTCAATAGATATGGGCCCCAGGTATGTTCGGCTTCCTAAAGGTTCAAGGTATTCACTCGACTACCAATGCTGTCTAATGGCTTGCATATTGGGGCAGTACCCCTCACTCCATGGCTCAGGTAAAACTGATAACCACTTTGCCACAAATGATAGATCTTGGTTTATCTCACGGATGGGAACTAGTCAATTAGGTAGGGGCCGTTGCCTTTTTCGTTGGCAGGTCCTCTCAATGAGCCAGCTACTTCAGGGTTTGTGTGGTACTCCTCACAATGAGTTTTAGGGCTATGCCCCATCACTTCCCATAGTTAAGCGGCTAGGGATTATTCCCTAATCTGAACTTGCAATTGAAATGAACAATATAGATGCAAAAAAAAGAACTACTACAATAATCATAGCGCCTCGAGGCCACTGCAGGAAAAAAAATTGACATAAATTCCACCCAGCAAGCCCAAGAAAGCACTTTGATACCAGATGAGAGGACCTCCTGCAACAATATAATGAAAATTGTACGAAATAATAGAAATAGTAGAAACACAGAAGGAATTTATTGATCGTAGGCCACTTCAAGGGGGCAACCTCCTTTGAGCAAGCTCAATACAATAAATTTGTGGATGCCTTCATTAGCCTCAACATGTACTTATATACTAAGTCTAATCTAAACAACTATGACTTCCCATGAATGTGGGATAATACAATATACTCACGAGATGAATTACAAAGCATATGCGTCCAATATAATATACTAACAAAGTAAAGAGAAGGGTTAAACACGGGTTCCTCACAAATATGCACACACTATTGCAGCTGCAAAAACAAATGCACTTATAACTCCATTAATCAGAATATTCTCTAGAGACTTATTTGCAGTGCTAGACAAAAATGCTCCCAAATATCTAGAATCTTCCACAACTAAAATATCTAATACCCCTTCCCTGCTCTTTTCTACCGTTACCATGAGAGATTCCATATGATTAGGACTCTCCAAGTCTAGTGTTCTAGACTGACCAGTTAAAATGGGATCATGTGCTTCAAGCTTCTTTGGGCTCTCAAATTTTGGTGTGTCAAACTGCTTGAGTACTGCTCCGTCTCCATTGATTGACAAACTAAGTTCCTCTATATTTTCCTTGATTCGTAGGCCAAATTGCCCCAAATCTTCATTAATTAGCAGGCCCAATTCATTTGCATATTCGTTGATTGGCAAGCACAATTCCTTTGGATATTCATTGATAGACAGACCCAATTCCTCTTGATCTTCAATGAATAGAACATCCATTTCATCTTGATCTTCATAGATTGACACACCCAGTCCATCTGGATCATTGGTTAGAATTGTCTTATATGGCTCTACTTTTGAATCAGCGCCAAAACTCTGCAACTCATTTCCTATTTCTGATCTAGATGAAGACAAGACAACCCCGAATGAATCATAAGCACTATAATCAGCTTCAAATTCCTCCAACCTATATAATATTGACTCCTAATTTGGTAGAAATTTAAAAATATTATGCTTAAAAGAATGAGTGTCATTTTGTGCTTCTACTGGCACTTTCTTTGTAACCTGTACATGGTCATGAATGTTGTCTCTTATAATTGGAGCATCTTCTACGTTAATTTGGACCTCCATCTGATCTTGATTCGTGCTACAATTTTCTGCTTCTACATTCATTATATCAAACACCTCTATCTTTGTGTTTCTATCCTCTGGGAATTACATTTCTGCTGAGGAGATTGATTCATTTAGTATTTCCATCTACCCTAGGATTTGTTCTTCTAAAGATAATGTAAGAACCCCATATGGACTATCTGGCAAATTTCCACTCTGCCCAGACACCCTGCTCAAAAAGATTTACTTCAGAATGGCATAATGGAGAAATCATTTTCTCTGCCTAGACATCCTGCTCAGAAAGATTACTTTAGAACATCATAATGGAGAAATCATTTTGGCTTGTTTCTCATCAACATAGTTTGAATTCTCATCATCTCTAATAATTGCATAAATAGAACCTTCAACATAAGAAGATTTAAGCACACCATGTGGGTTGGAATTTTCCAGTGACAAATAATATTTTTGCAAACTTTTGATAGCTAGCTAGACTTTCTTAAGCATCGCTAAATATAATTCCTTCACACATATCCAAAGCACATTTTCCTTGATTATCAATGCACCGTCTTGTTTTTGGAGAACTTGCAAATGAAGATCAAAATACACTGGTTGCACAATGTAGGGCCACAGAACTTGCTGGAATGCCATGCAATACCGAAGGATGAAGCCCTGGACTATGATATGCCACAACGACAATAGACACAAAGAGCCCCACCAATATCAGAATCACCACATTTCTTATGGAACAAGTCCATCTCTGACTTTCCCCCATTGCCATTATAAAAATAGAATAAAAATTTGATTACAGCACAGGAGTGAATATTCAGAGTCTTGTCAACGAACTAACCACAACACTGTAATGCCAAGAAAACATTATGTTATTATCGCACCTGCTCTTTTTATGGCATTGGGCTATCAAATCTAGCCTAGCCTACAGGGTAAAGATTAAACAACCCGCACTCTAAAACCCCATTTATCAAATAATGTGTGGGCTGTTAACTTTTTGGCGCATTGAAGGGTGCTTAAATTTCTAAAATTGTCTGCAAAGTAATTCTCTTAGTAATATCATTTATAAGATTGACTTGAATGAAATCTCCAAATTTATTAAGTTTATAGAATGGTCGATGACAAATGCCAAGAACAGTTTCTTAATTGAATTTCCCTGGAAATGTGGTTAGAAAATAGCATTGACGGATAGAAAAGAGAGCGAAAAATTTCCCTGGTACACAAGCTATTTGAATATTTGTTTTAAAATGATGAAGTTGCCAAATACCCATTACCCAAGAAAAACAAATTAAATCAGCTGTAACAGCTATTTTAAAAAGAGGCTATAATTTCTGCATGATGGATGCTCGTCAAAGTTCTAATCATGTATTGAATTCTTGATGTTTACTGCACAATCCTATTTTTAAATCAGAGATTGATTTGTTTTTATGGCCATGACTAGTTTTTCTACTACCATAGTGGAGAGGACCCAATAGGAGTGCACCCTGTTACTGTCCTGGAGGTGGTTATTGTATCATTAGATTTAGTCTGTATGCTCAAAATGCCATTGCAGTGAATGGATTTAGCAAACTATTGGCAAAAGGTTAGGATGAAACTAAATTAAAAACCTCAAAATAAAATTCTATCAAATAGTCCACATGCCATATTTCTATTCTATTTTAATACCATTCAAATAAATTCCTCTGTTTTGCACACTAACAACATACTCCCAATCACCCCTTGCTATTAGCATGAATCCAATCACCGCTGCTCTTGGGGAGAATTTGATGGACTACTCCATTCACATGGAAAGAGAGTCCGATGGATGACAACAATATTGTTGTGTTGAGTGGAGTTCCAATAAGAAGTTCCTAATGTGAGACTATTGTGTTCAAACAATGCATTAGTATTGGTGTGTTTGGAATGTTCTATTGTGAATCAATGGAGAGGTGTAGTAGTAATTTGAATTTGTCTAGGTGGGTCATTGGCTCTAATTATACTAATCTCATTTTGGGCAAAGAGACAAAAGGTGTTAACCTTATGTTCTTCTAATTTGATAAGCTCTTCCAAGAGGGCTAGCTCTCTTGCACACCTCCTTTTGTTTGCCTTGTAGATTTGTCTTAGAATAGTTGCTTGTTCTTGAGCTTGTTTTCTAGTTGGTGTTTATTGTATTGGTTGATTTTCTATTATCTTGTTTAAAAAAACTACATTAATCTAATTTTCCCTTCTAGGACACATTAGGCATGAAAAGACAAGTGATGGAGGAATGGAAAACTTAAAAGAGTAGCTTTAGTGAGTTTGTTTGTCTTTGCTTGGTTGAATAATTGTTGATGTTTGATTCACTGAACTCATTGAATTTTCTTGATTTGTTTTCACGTTGACTTGTTTGCTATAAGAGGTTTTTGAAACCTGTGAATGAGCCTACCTTTTATGTTCTATTTTCCATGAATGCAAAACTAATATGTATTCAAGTAAATAACTATATTTTTTTCCTTTTTAAAAATAAATATTTCGAGTGTACTAATTAGGTAATAAATACTCTAATATTTTGTTTGACAAAATAACTTTTTGTTGTTTTTTTGATTGTTGAAGATGGAAGAATCTTGATTTTAAATGGAGATCACTTGTTTTACATATATTTTGAATTGACAAAGTGCTTTGAATATAAATAAATAAAAGAAAACAAAAGAATATTCTAAATCTAATATAATCTAAAGAAGCAATTCAAATCTAATCTACAATCTAAGAAAGCAATAACAAAATCTAATTCTAACCAAGAAGCAACAACAAAATCTTTTAATTCTTAGGCAAATTGGTAATCTAATTATCACTTTAAACTACTTTTTGAAAGAATGATTTTATAGAAATAAATAAATCCAAGGACCCAACGTGAAGTTTCAATGGAGCTTCCTTGAAGTTGTAGTGAGCTATCTCCTCAGAGAATCTAGCTTTTGTCTTGTGTTCTACTCTCCAACTTTAGGGTACTCCTCTTGATGGAAGTAGGGAAGGGAGAATAAAATGCTACAATGAGATTGACGATTGCTTGGAAAAGGGTATGAAAGCTTCAAAAGTTTCAAATGCTATATAGGAAGGCTTAATGCATGGAAGGATGTTGTGATGAATCATGGATATGGCTTAAAGGGAGGCTTGTAGATCTATGAAGGTGGGATCATATTCCTACTCAAAGAGGAAAAGAAATAGAGATTCATTGAAAAATCATGTAGAGACAGCCAAATGCAAACAAAACTACCACGTAGATGCATAAGGCATGGGATGTTTCAATAGGAAAAGGATCACTCAATCAATGGGAGATAGCAATCACTCAAGGGGAGAAAAACAATAGTTAGGGGGAATGATTCATCTCATTAAGAAACAAGGAAATTGTCGATCAAAGGCCAAACTAGAAGAAAAATTGTTGGAATTGGAAGATTCACGTGCCAACCAATCATAATAGGGTCACAAATTTTGAAAAGGTGGATCACCTATTTTACTAGGGTAGGTCACTTGGGTGACCCTACAAATTAAGCTAGGTCACTTGGGTGACTCTAATGTCTCCGAAATGCTCCTACAACTAAAAGCATAGAAGCTCAGCTTTAGAGGAAAAAAAAATATGTGAGCTAAGTATGCAATTCACAAGGATGGTAGACACGTGAGGAAGGGACTTAAAGATGCAAGAAGACTTTCATCAAGGTGGAGAAATTATGAATAGGGATAACTTTAAGGAACCCCCCCCCCCCCCAAAAAAAAAAATACCTATAAAATCCTAGCGAATCCTAGCCCGAGGCCATAATATTTTTTGTGAATCTATGCCTATTTTTGAAAAAAAAAAAATTTCATTAGCAATTTTTTTTCAAATTTGTCGACAGTGGTTTTTTTGCTGGCAAATTGTATATAGATTTGAAAAAAAAAATTAATTTCCTTGGCGAATTATAGTTGTATTCCAAAAAAATAAATAAATTAGGTGGCGAATTATAGTTGTACTCCAAAAAATAAAATAAATTAGGTGGCGAATCATATGGATATTCAAAAAAGTAAAATAAATTATTTGGCAAATGTGCTGGCAATTTTTTTGAAAAAATCATCACGTGGTTGGCGAAAATATCAAATGCCAAATTATAATGACTAATTTACTTGACGAATTTATAGCTTAAAAAAATATTTACATTTAGATTGATGATAGTTAGTATTAGAGATCAACATCATCAGTTCTATTCTAAGTTGCAGTTCTGACATTCCCATCTTTCTCCATAAAGTCTCCAGAATAGAGACAAGTGTTAATGAAGGAACAATTCAGATTAACAAAAATTGAAAATAACAATTCATATATTGAAAATAACTAAAATATAGAGTAACACAAAATTGCCCTATCAACAACACAAAGTTTGTCAAAAGATCCTAAATGCATTGACATGCTTAGTATATATAGCCTTGTCTAAAATAACTGTCTTTGAAATAATAATAGTTTCTTGGGGACAACTGATTTAAAACGTAAAATAATAATAAGTCTTTTTCCACAAGAGTATCCAGAGCATGTTTAAAGAAATAACATAAAAATACGAAATGCCATCACGTGGCAGCAGTTTGGTCTTCGTCCTGAGCAGCAGTAGAGCCCACATGAGTTGATGCTCTCAGTTTCACCTTGTACCTCCTGTGCCTAGTAATGATGGGATTTAAAATCTTGTCATTTGGTCCATAGGCAATGTTTGCTCAAAGTTTCCACTTACTTATCATTCTGTCTGTACCTGTTAGTCTCTTATAGACATCATCAATTTCATGCTTGAAAGGTCTGAGATACATTGCTATATGTCCAAGCTTCCCTAGTGATTCACCATTACCTACGTCAACACCAACAAGATCTTCAGTAAGCATCTTCTTAAAATTTGTCTTTAGTTCATTGACATCAAGAAAGTTGGAGTTCTCTCCACTTTCATCTAAAATCTCTACATCTATTGCACTACAATTATTTTTCAGATCAACCTTATCAGTGTGACATTGATTCAAAATTCTTCTTATTTGTCCATCAAAATCCCCTAGCATAGACCTCTTCCACTCCAGTGCATCTAGCCAAGACACATAATCATTCTCATTTGGATCATTTAAATTTTTTTCAGCTACAAGAATATTTGTATCGATTTCCATCATATCTTTTATCTCTGTAGACATTGTGAGTAGATTACTATCTTCCCTCTTTATATTTTGTAACTCTACAACTAACCCTTTCCTTTTATCATAAATGAGGGTATATAGTTTCATGACCTCCTCGATGTACAACAAACAATCAACAGTGAGTTGCTCTACCCATTGCTCAATGGCCTTACCTAGACTTTGATATCTCATGATTTGTTGCAACATGCTAGGATCCATTCCATCAATAGAAACACTAGGAGTTGCATCGGAGGATTGAGAAGTACTATTCAAAATAGATTGAAAGAAATATGTCAGAGAATTCATTCAGGCTTGTAGCTTCGCATTCTCCTGTTGCTGAGCTTTAACTCTCTTTGCTAGCATGCGTTGAGAGAATTTTGCATGGTATAAATCACCTTCCACCATAGGAGGACCCATGTCAATCTTGGTCATATTGAAATCTGCTTCTATGACTTCATTTTCATTTTTATCCTCAATGGGGTATGCAATCTCCAAAATCCTATGCCCTAAGGAAGGATATGTTACCATTTGAGACATCCTCTTAGCCTTCTTAGGCTCAGGTATAGGATGCAATAATTTAGTTACAATGTCAACATTTATGTCTGCCATTAGGGCATGTCCCCTGATCCTCTTTTTCTCAACAACTTTCTTTAGCCAAGAAGGGGAAGACAAAACTGTACCACACTCACTTGCACCCAGGACGACTCTGTCTGGCTGATTAGAAGTATCTTGCACAAGAATTTCATTTGATATGGGGGAGGCTAGAATCTCAAAAAAGGAACGAAAAGTACTATGGTCAACAATCTGTTGAAAAATGGAAGAATCATTACTAGGTGAAGGAGACACATGAGAAGTCATGTGATCTGCCTGCAATTATTGTAAAGCATCCAACCTTTTTTTTCTTGTGGCTTCACGAATGCGAGTTGACCATCCTGTTCACATACACCTTTTAGTTTCCTATTATCTTCAGACTGGCCTCCATCCCCACCACTACTAGAGTGTGAACCAACTCTGTGATGACTTCTCTCCACACCAGTTGAAGTTTTCTAAATTCTAGAGGACTGGGAGGTTCCTTGCTCTCTTGTTCCTGATTCTTTATGCATAGAAGAAGAACTTGAAAGGAAGTTAGGTGTGTAGAAAACACTTCCTACACTAATCTAATGAGGGGAGGAGAGTGCAAATTCAATTTTATCCTTACTATTACAACAATGTTAAACCACTAACAGAGATATTGCAGCAAACACATAAACAAGAAAGTGAGACAGAAGAAGAGAGACACAAGATATACGTGGGAAAAACCCTTATCGGGTGAAAAACCCCACACTACAAAACCTGCACAATGTATTATCAAAACTGAAATGGTTTACAATACACTTGCAATGCTAGATCTTAGGAGTCTTTGACACTCGTATCTGGAGACAAACTGATAGCATAACAGTACCTGTCAAACCTGTAATACATCTCTATAACAAATACAAGGCAAAAATGGCTCCGCATAGGGATGGGCATCCAACATGGCTTCATGGCCCAAAGCCCATGCCTATGGACACTTGTCCAACTTTGTAGGATGCTCCCGACACTTTTCAAGTCACCCCATCCCAAGGAGGTCACCTATTTCCAAAATGGGCTATGACAGATGCTCTTACGACTCTTACAACCGTCATAGAATCTGTCATAGCTGTCATAACTTATAACTGTAAGAGAATCTATCATACACAGGCTATAAATAGTATATTCTCTTACAACATGTCATAGTCCACCTTGGGGCACCCAAAGATGCCTTTTTCAAATATGCTCTTCGACACATGTCTTCACCTGTCATATAATCTCCTATTTCTGACTCTTACATGTCATAACTTCTTCATAGGAATCTATCATGACCGTTATGGTCAATATTCCCTTACACAACATCCAAGATACTGACACATGGCAAAATATTCCTACCACTAAGTGGGATGCCTATCTTCTCATGTGAGGACAAAAATACATGTGGTTATATGCCATGTAGGATGACACATCACCGTGCCAACTCCCACAATATGACAACATAGGATTTGCATCCAATTAATACAATAGGCAATTAATAAATAAATATAATGTAAAAATACAAGGAATTACCAAGGTTGAGACACCTTAATTCCCAACATTCTCCCACTTGTTGAACACCTTGTAAGAGCCAATAGAATCAACATGATTTAATTGCTATAGGCTGAGAGGCCCGTAGACTCCTAACACCATTTGAACTTCTCTATGCCCACTGGTTTCGTTAATGCATCTGCAACATTCTTCAAAGTATCTACCTTCTCCAAATTTACCTTCCCATCCTCTACCATGTCTCGCATGAAGTGAAACTGAACATCAATATGCTTTGTTCTGGCATGGAAAGTTGGATTCTTTGCAAGGTAAATTACACTCTGACTGTCACAACTAATCGTAATATGTCCTGCATCAACACCAATATCTGAAGACAATCTCTTAAGCCAAATGGCTTCTTACAAGCATGAGTTGCAGCCATGTACTCAACTTCTGTAGTGGACAAAGCAACTACAGGTTGTCGCTTACTCATCCAACTAATTGCACCACCAAACATAGTGAACACATAGGCACTGGTGGATCTCCTGCTGTCAATGTCACCTGCCCAATCAGAGTCCACAAATCCATGAATACACACTGAATGTGGAGGTCCTATAGCATTTCCATGATAGCAAATGGAATACTCAGAAGTACCTCTCAAATATCTAAACACTCACTTAACTACATCCCACTGTACCTATCCAAGATTAGCCATAAATCAACTAAGGACTCCCACTGCTTAGGTAATGTCTGGTCTTGTGCAGACCATAGCATACATCAAACTACCAACAACACTAGCATAAGGTACTCTGCTCATGTCCTCCACCTCGCTAGGAGATTTTGGACAATCATTAACAAACAACTTTGCCCCCAAAGAAACAAGAACACATAATGGTCTACAATCTGCCATGTTGACCTTGTCCAACATGGTCTTCACATACTTACTCTGGCTTAACCAAAGTTTTCTGTTAGCTCTATCTCTTCTAATTTCCATTCCCAGAATGTACCTGGCTATCCTGAGATTTTTCATCTCAAACTGTACTGACAACTGAGACTTCAAATCAGAAATCATATTCTTACCATTCCCAATCAATAACATATCATCAACATACAATGCAATAATGAGAATGCGATCATTGTCAAATTTGTAATACACACAATGATTTGATTTCGATCTCAGATATCCAATCAACAACACAAAGGCATCAAATTTCAAGTACCACATCCTAGGAGACTGCTTCAAACCATACAAAGACTTCTTTAACTTGCAAATCAAATTTTCTTTACCTTTCTCTATGTAATGCTCTGGCTGTGACATGTAGTTTTCTTCCTCCAAATCACCATGAAGGAAAGTTGTATTCACATCCATCTGTTCTACCTCTAAGTCATAAGTAGCTGCAAGAGATAACAAGAATCGAATGGATGTCAGCTTTGCAACGGGGGAGAAAATTTCACCATAATCAATTCCCTCCACTTGTGAATACCCCTTCGCAACCAATCTAGTCTTGTACTTTTCAACATTGCCATCTACACCAAATTTCTTCTTGAACACCCATTTGCATCCAACGGGTTTCTGTCCATTAGGCAAAGGCACCAAGTCCCATGTTTTATTCTTTTCCAAAGAAACCATCTCATCCTCCATGGCCTCCTTCCAGGAACCTACATCTTTCATGCCCATAGCCTCTTTCACAGTTCTAGGCTCATCAATGTTAGTAAGTAAAGCAAAAGCACAACTAGATTCAAGTAATGAATAACCAAACCTATCAGGTTGCTTTCTTGTTCGTGTAGACCTCCTCAATGGCTAAGGTTGAGGTTCTGCTTCTTCTAGGCTTTCAGAGCTACTAGAGCTCTCCTCATCATCAGGTCTCATAAGGTCTATCTGTTCAGTCTTCTTAGGGGTAGAAGGAAATTGAACCACATCTTCTTTCTTTTCTGTTTGTTCTGGCTATAGAACAATGGGATAGGGTGTTAGCTCTCTGAAGATAACACTTCTTCTATACAACACTTTTTCAGCCACAGGATCCCAAAGCTTCTATCCTTTCACACCGACACCATGGCCAATGAAAATACATTTAACAGCCTTGTTCTCTAATTTAGACCATTTCTCCCTAGGCACATGTGCATATGCCTCACAACCAAAAACATGAAGATGTCTAACTGAAGGCTTCTTACCAGAACACATCTCCGTAGGTGTCTTACCAACAAGAGCTGATGTAGGAGATCTGTTTACCAAATAGAAAGCAGTGGCAACAAGTTCATCCCAAAACTTTTGTTTGAGGCTTGCTCCACTAAGCATACTCCTAGCCTTCTCCATCAATGTCCTGTTCATCCTCTCTGTAACTCCATTTTGCTGCTGGGTATATGGATTTGTCTTATGCATTTCAATCCCTTGCTCTTTACAGAACTTATTGAACTCTGCCGAACAAAAATCACCACTGTTGTCAGTTCTCAAACACTTAATCTTTTTACTAGTTTGATTTTCAGCAAAGGCTTTAAACTCCTTAAATTGACTAAAGACTTTAGTCTTGCTTCTGATAAAATAAACCCATGTCCTTCTACTGTAATCGTCTATAAAAGATACAAAATATACAGATTTTGAAATCAAAGGAATATTAAGAGGACCAAACACATCAGAATGAATAAGATCCAATACACCAGAAGACTTGTGAGACCTAGAGTAAAACTAAACACGGTTTTGCTTTCCATAAATGCAATGTTCGCAAAAGTCAAACTCTGAATTACAATCATTTAAACTCTCAACGAGGTTTTTATTTTTTAGGGTACGCAAACCCTTCTCACCAGTGTGGCCATATCTCAAATGACATAATAGAGTCTTTTCAATAGGAAGATTAACTTCCAAAGCATGTGCACTACCATCAGAACTAGTTACAACAAATTTCTTCACTGCTCATTCAGATGGTGGGGATGAAGTGACTGCAGCTCTTTTCTTTGAGTCAGAAGAACTATTCCACTGTGAACTGTATGCCTCCAGCTGAAACAGAGTACCTCTCTGAGTACCCTTCACAAGCACCATATATCCTCTAGTCATCTTGCATCCATACTTCGAAAAGACAACCTGCACACTTGCATCATTCAACATACTTACAAAAAGTAGGTTATGTACAAGGCCTGTAATGTACATAACTCCAGTGATCCCCTTCACTCGTCCATCAGGGAATCAGATTGAGACTCTTCCATGACCAACAATCTTCAGGTGAGAGTTGTCACCTAGGTACATTCTTCCACCATCGAACTCTTCATATTTCATGAACCAGTCTCAATGTGAGGTCATGTGGAATGATGCACCAGAATCAATCAACCACACATCATTAGATGCATGGGTGGCTAGGGCTGCGATGAAGGCATCACCATCATCTTGTGACTTGTTAGAATCTGAATCTTCTTTTCCTTCTCCTCTTTGAATTCTTTTTAGAAATGCCCAATTTTACCACAGTTCCAACAAAGAGCCTTGGACTTTCCAGGAGATTTGGATCTCCCACGGGATTTGGATCTTCCCTTATCACCTTTCTTGTCCTTCTTATTCCCTTTCTCTTTGGGTCTTCCATGAACCGCAAGAGCCTCTTTGGCTGCCTCAGAAGACTTTCTCCACATCTCTTCAGATAACAACGAAGATACCACATCTTCCATCGTGAAGGTGGTAGTGGTGCTTCTAATAGCCATGACAAGATGATTCCACGAATCTGGCAAAGAACAAAGTAGGGTCATGTATCGATCCTTCTCCTCCATTTTCACACCCACAGATGTCAATTGTGCAATAATCATGTTAAAAGCATTCATGTGATCTAAAAAAGATCTTCCATCTTCCATCTTCAAAGTGAACAACTTCTTTTTCATGAAAAATTTATTTACCAAGGGCTTGGCCTGATAAACATCACCCAACTTCTTGCAAAGATCTTTCGTACTCTTCTACTCATGGACATTCAACAGGACACAATCAGCTAAATAGAGTCTTATGAGACCCTTAGCCTTCTAATCTTTGAGGTCTCAATCAGCTTGTGACATTGTTGCAGGTTTCACACTGGATACATTTTCCCATAGGTCACGATCAACAAGTAGGTCCTCCATCTTGAGTTTCCACAATTTGAAATTAGTGCCATTGAATTTCTCAACGTCTAACCTTTCAGATGTGGTTGCCATCTCCTTGCTGCAACAAGATACATAATACTCTACACAAGACTCCCACTCAATCTAAGATTGGCTCAAAAAACCCTTACCCAACAGCTAGAACCAAAACTAGCCAGGCTCTAATACCAACTGAAAGGAAGCTAGGTGTGCGGAAAATGCTTCCTACACTAATCTAATGAGGGGAGGAGAGTGCAAATTCAATTTTTTCCTTACTATTACAGCAATGTTAAACCACTAACATATATTGTAGCAAACACATAAACAAGAAAGTGAGATAGAAGAAGAGAGACACAAGATGTACATGGGGAAAACCCTTATTGGGTGAAAAACACCACACTCCAAAACCTGCACAATGTATTATCAAAACTGAAATGGTTTACAATACACTTGCAATGCAAGCTCTCAAGAGTCTTTGAAACTCATATCTGGAGACAAATTGGCAGCATAACAGTACCTGTCAAACCTGTAATACATCTCCTCTCAAAAGCACCTATTTATATAACAAACACAAGGCAAAAATAGCTCCACATAGGGATGGGCGCCCAACATGGCCTCATGGCCCAAAACCCATGCCTATGGACACTTGTCCAACTTTGTAGGATGCTCCTAAAACTTGTCAAGCCACCCCATCCCAAGGAGGTCGCCTATTTCCAAAATGGGCTATGACAGATGCTCTTACGACTATTACAACCATCATAGAATCTGTCATAGCTATCATAACTTACAGTTGTAAGAGAATCTATCATACACATGCTATAAATAGCATATTCTCTTACAACATGTCATAGTCCACCTTGGGGCACCCAAAGATGCTTTTTTCAAAGATGCTCTTCGACACATGTCTTCACCTGTCATAGAATCTCCTATTTTTGACTCTTACATGTCATAACTTCGTCATAGGAATCTATCATGACCGTTATGGTCAATATTCCCTTACACAACATCCAAGATACTGACACATGGCAAAATATTCCTACCACTAAGTGGGACGCCTATCTTCTCATGTGAGGACAAAAATACGTGTGGTCATATGCCATGTAGGATGACACATCACCGTGCCAACTCCCACAATATGACAACATAGGATTTGCATCCAATTAATACAATAGGCAATTAATAAATAAATACAATGTAAAAATACAAGGAATTACCAAGGTTGAGATGCCTTAATTCCCAACAGAACCAACGTGCTCTCAAAATTTCCCCTTAAGCCATCTCTTGATCTTCTCTAAAACAAAGGATGAATGGACCTTAATATCAAGATAATAGTTCTTTGCACATGCAACAACCAGGTCTGGACATGGCACAATGGGTGGGAAACTCCCAGCAGGAGCTAACCTGCTTGTTAGGATTTTCTCGGTTATAGGTGACTTGGGGTTTTTCTCTAATCGAGCCCAAAAATCCTCCAAGTCCAAGTCTATATATCTTAGCTCGGTATCCTTCACCTTAGCTAAAATATTCTCAATAAACAAAAGATTCATCTTTACTTGTTTGAGAAACTAGTAAACAAAAGCTTCTATAACTGCTAAGGGTGCCAAATAAATCTCTAGAAGATTTGGAGTAAACAAACAGTCTGGACTCATGAAAAAATAATTGTTCTTCCCACACAGTTGACTTAAAGAATTCATATTTATCACTATAAGAAATGGGAAATAAAGAGCACCAATTAGCTAACCTGGTTGTGAATGCCTGTGTTCAACATCTGTAGAAGACGCAGTCTAGAGTTCCTCCAAAGTACACCAGTGAAAATGTAGAATAAGGTAGGTGCAAGGGTTGCAAACCTAATAAAATGTTTCCATAAATTGCATTGATTTCAGCGGCATATACTGTTGTACGATTCATAAATGAGTTGTGTAAATTGCCTTTCAAAAAATGTGCAATTGTGCTTCCCATGTCATTCCTTATTTATTATGAAAGTACATGTCATTTCTGCCACACATGTCAATAAATGGAAAATATTCTAAATTTCTAATAGCTTTTTATCGTTAGATGATCGGAGATTGACGACACAAGTTTTATTTCAGGCCAAAGTACTGACACACCAAAATTCTACATAAAGTCTTTAGAATAGAGACAAGTGGACTGTGTTGTATGCCATGTGGTTCATCATAATTGCATCATGATTTTTCATGTACATCAAAAAATTAAGAGGTAGACCCATCTTCATAGTTGAGGGCTTGCGCTCTGCCACCACCTTGACCTTTATACAATAATCAATATAAATATATTTTTATTTTATTTTTATATATATCTCAACCATTGAGCTAATAATATCTAACGTCTCTTGGTTGATTCCGGAGGATTTTGTTGGTAATGTGTAGCATTGGAGATCTACCTTCTAAAATTGAACTACAACCGTTCATCATTTGTTCATCAAACAACGAAACAAGTTACAAGTGGAACAATTTTCTTTGATGGCTGATGTTTTGGTGGTCACATCAGTCACCCAAGGTGATCAAGTGGATGCAAAATTCAAGCTTTGTAAAGGGAACCAATTTACTTTTCGATGCGAGATGTCAAGTCCATAAGAGGATTTCTTGAATTGGATGCCCAAACGCTCTCAGAGCATGATATGATTCTGAAGTGACATTTTGGTGTCTAGAGATTTATTTGTAGGTTTAATAAGATAGACTGACAGATAGGTAATGATTTTTTGAATTCCCAATTTCCTAGCAGTCATGGTTATAAAGGGATAGAGAAAGTTGCTTTCAACAATCAATTTCAATTTTTGGTTGTTCCTTGTTAGCTAATTTTGGGAATTATTCAGTTAGAATGCAGTCTTTTTTGGCAGAGGAAAGGGTTAGAATGGTTACATAGTTGGGTTGTTATCCATACCTTGAAGGACCTAGTTCTTATAAGATGAAAAAAAATGAGTCATGGGAACTCCATGTATGACATGGGAAGATCTGGTAAGATAACAACCAGCTATGTGGGAAATAAAGAGGAAGGAGAATGGTGCCTTCTGGCATCATTCTTCTTTCACTGCAGCTGGAAAGTGCCTTGGCTCGGCAGACAAATCCATTTGCCAACATTGTATGCTAGATGGTCTTGCATCTATCTGATGGGTTTTGGTTAGTGTTCTCTCCCAATCCATTGATGCATCTTTCTGGCAGCCTAGTGATGGATTGTGGATAGTGGCCTCTCCCAATCCATTGGTTCATGTGTCTAGAATCTAGCTTAGTACAATGATTTTTTTGGGTTCCTTCCAGATAGTCCATACTGCAGAAGGCTTCTTATTTCACCATGTTATCTTTTCTTCTTAAATTTGGATGAAAGCCCTAGTTTTATTCTCAATTTCATTCACATATTCTTTTCGGTCCAACAGCCGGGGTTCAAACAAAGGTTTCTTCTTCATTGTGTTGTAAGGAAAATACAAGGGAATTATACAGTGTTCAGTTCTCTATCAACTGGAAATATTTATCCAACGAGGGGACGAGGGCTTCTTCTTTCACCATGTAACCTTTATTATAAAGGGAATTCATCTTTGTGTTGTCATCTTTCTGTAATAGTTGTTTAAGTTTTTTGACTTAATAAAATGAGAGATGATTCTAATTCTAATTTGTTAATTTCATTAATTACACACATTGTTAATCTCTTTTCTAAAGGATTCAAGGAATGATTTTGATTAAACTTATTTTTTACATATATTCTAAATTTTAATACTTCCAGAATCAACCAATCGATCTAACCATAAAATAATAAAACCTAAAAGTTCCAGAATTATGTTATTATCTAAAAATAATAGATAATAAGACAAAAGAATTAAAATGTTGTCAACAATTGTAATTTATATCGATAACCCATATTAATATATTATATTAAACAAAAGAGTTTATGACATTCCTTATTTATTACAAAAGGATAGATGTCACTTCTGTCGCACATGTCAATGAGGCATAAGTTCTATTTCGGGCCAAAGTACTGACGCACCTAAATTTCTAATTTTCTACAGTTGAGGGCTCATGCTCTATCGCCACCTTGACCTTTATACAATAATCAATATAAATATATTATATATTATATAATATCTCAACCCTTGATCTATTAATATCTAACGACTCCTAGTTGATTCCAATTTCTGGAGGATTTTGTTGGTAATGTGTACCATTGGAGATGTACCTTCAGGAATTCAACTACAACCGTTCATCATCTATTCAATGGTTCACCAAACGGTGGAACAATTTACAAGACTACAAGTGGAATAATTTACTATATCATTAATTAGAGTCATACTATTGATTTCATTGAAAGCACCACTTAACTGGCTAGATTAACCAATGCCAATTGAGTTCATTAATGGCAAGTGACATACCGCATAGATTAGCCAATGTGAATTTCTAGGGTACAGTAGAGTCAATTAAATGGAGTTGTTTGTTATTTATTACATATTTGTCACGGTAGTACATGTCATGTATATATGATAGTGTTTATTGTTTGAACCTTATATTGCATTACTAAGTTTTAGATAGTAGAAGAATTAATAAATTGTAAAAGTTCAAAGTAATGGCTTTCATTACAATAGCTGTGTGAAGAAAGTAAGTTACCAAGTACTTATTTTGTGATCATTCATGATTTTGAATTTAACTGTGTGATAGAGTTCTCAGTTCACGGATGTAGAATAGTAATAAGAATGATGGTCCAATGGAAAATTTGTGTGTGGCTATGGAGGATGTTATTACTTTGCATGTCTCAGAAAGAAGAAATACGAGCATTCGTCAAGTGGAATAAATCATGTCAAGAATCGACACTTTTAACATTTGCAAATGATGCATTCTATTCTGGGTGGTGGGTTGAATCTCCCACACATGCATGTATGTATGAGAAACTAAAAATTTGAATTGATGCATGGAATTGGTATTACAACTCAATTGCCAGTGACCTCAAGAAAATCAATTTAATTCTCCTTTACTGGCCTTATTGTTACCCATACCTAGTGGTTTCTTATACATATAAAGCAAGGTTCTATAGTAAATCATTAACTGCCATTGTGAATGAGGACATAATTGAATTTGTAATAGACCCATTGCCTGTTAATAAGATAATTATGGACTACCATGAAATATTCATTAAGCATCATCGAAAAGAGGAATCAAAAAGATTTTGGGGGATCAAAGCAAGGTTTGAAGGTCGAAGGATAGGAGTTTTGTTTGGAACTATTGGTTTTTTCCCAGACTGGATGCTTATTCCCAGATTTCCCTACAAGGTAGCCATCAATGATCAATAGGATCTCTGGGCCAGGGGCCAACAGTGTAGGAGATAGACTCTATATTTTATCTCCTCTTCTTCTTCAGGCTCTGCAAAACCTAGGGGGGTATTCCCTACTCAACATCCATGAGGATATGCATGCAAAGGCTGGGATGCTGACAGAAAGCAGATAAGTCCTCCTGTAAGTAGACCAAAACTGAAAGATAAGAGCAAAGGGGCTAGCTTTGGGCCTATTTGCAGTTGTAGACAGAGGACTTGGATCCTAAAACTAATTCTACTGTCCTAATGGTTGTTTTGGAGTTTGATTTTGATTTTAAGTTTGGATGCAAAGCTGGACATGGTTGTAACACAAACACAAAATAAGATTGGTGCCTATCCAGGGCCTGGAGTCAGTAGACATACACCTATGAATGATATGCATGAACAACTAAAACTAGATTTCAGGGGGATACATATGATACCTGCCTTACAGATATCTCCCAATACAGAGTGTTAAGCTATCTATACTTATGGCATCCCTATTACAGTATACCCTTCCCAATGTTCAATCTGAAAATAGTTTAATCTACCCCTTGAGCAGAAGTTAAAAGATCAGACATTCAACAGAGGAATTCTATGTTCTAGAATCTTAGACATTCCTTGAATACCTAGACTCAGAAGAAAGATGCATGCAAAATTGGAGACAGAATTAGCATAACACATGCAAACATAGCATTATTCATATAAACTTGACCATGAAATCAGTGGATTCATGCAAAAACATATAACAGAAGATACATAAACTCACAGGTTTTTGCTATATAGAGCAACCAAAACCGACTGTATTGTATTACAGAGCCAAAATGTTCAACTTTCAACAACCACAAAAATGGTAACACAGTCTACCTATATCGGCCAGAAAGTGTACCTACAGCAATTAATTACATGGCTTTTCAAAAATCTGCCAGATACAGATACCACAAAGGAATGGCACTCAGAAGTTATTACTGCAGCAGACAAGGGAGGCCTCGAGCCCTGCGCTGCCATCTGGAAGTCTTCACTCAAAAATCGGGCAACCTGATCGTTTGTACTATTGCCCATATCCCTGCTACAGTCGCCATTAAAGGCCTCAACCACCTGCGGCCTACCTGGAAACCATCGCTGCGTTCAAACAAAAGTTCCCGCCAAAATGCACTTTACTGAAGTTTCAAATGTGCAGGAAGAATAGTCCCACATTGGTGCCGTGGAGACTCCTTCAATACTTTAAAAACATGGCCGCGAGCATAAAAGGTGTCGAGCGTTTTGCCGCGCTCGACACACAACCCTTCGCCAAAACCCATCGGCCAAACCTATACCATCGGCTCGCTCCAAAAAACTCCCTTCTACCTCAGTTGTCTCGCCAACCGCTACACTACACTTCCCCATCGGCCAGAGATGCATCATCGGACCAACCTTCCAAACCTTCCCCGATCTCATCAGTTACACCGATGAAGCCACCGCAATCCCCTGTCGGCCAGACTACTACCATCGGCCAACCAAAAAGCCTCCTCGCCGATAGGCAAAAATCACACCGACGCTTACACTATATTCCTTGTCATCGGCCAGAGAAAGACCGTCGGGCTAACTTCCCAGACTCCCACCGACCATACACGTCTCCCCGATGGCCACCAAAACACACTACGTTAGTGGTTACCAATCCACCCTCCTCCTCCATCGGTATGACAAAAATTATCAGGAAGACCACAAATTACTACGCTGATAGATCAAAGTCCTGGCGACCACACATATGCCCAAATCCCCATCGGCCCGAGTAACGATATCGACAGAGGCCAAAACCCCTCTGCCGATAGCAACAGTCCCGCCAACGGTCCTTCCGTCTCCAAGACACACTCCCTCATCACCCCAATATGTCGAACACCAACCTCACCATCAGCCAGACTCCCAACTGTCGGCCTAGCATGAAATTCCCCTGCCGATGAAGAGTATTACATCGATGAACACCAAAAACACAAAGCGCTGAACTGTTGAACCGTTGAACCACGAACCAGTTCAACCCGATGGTTCAATGGCGAGGTTGAAACATCAAAAATAATACTCCATCTGCAAAACACTCTGGCCGAGAGCAAAAAACTCAAAGCATCAAACTATTGAACCTTGAACCGTTGAGCAAGGGGTTCAAGCGGGAGGTTCAACGATACAATATTTGCGCAAGGCAAATGCATAATGCGACCCGTTAGAAGAAAATTGAACCCAGAACCGCTGGACCACTGAACTTAGAGAAAAAAAAGGTTCAAGTTCAAACCAGAATGTCGAAGACACAAAAACGAACCCATGCCGATGAAGAAAAGATGAAGACCCCTCCTCAAGAAAGATAATGTGGATGCTGCAAAACACTGAAGGGGTGCCAAAACTTAGAACCTTTTGGATATTTTGGGATGGTGCCTGCATGAAAATTGCTAAATTAACTGACAGTGAATTCAGGCACCAATAGTGGCTCTGATTGGGGATGTGCAGGTGCAAGACTGCAGCGAGAACCCCAGATCTCTGGGATGCAGACCAGTCCCTTATCCATTGGGCACAGAGTCATGAGGTTACAATGATCTGCATCACCAATCAAACTTGATGGCCTAAGGCCACCAAGAAAAGGAGAACCAATATTTCCCCTTATCAAACACCTTGTTCTCATCTGCATACACTGGGTCAAGCCTGGGAATGATGCCATGATCTGACCATAAGAAACCTTGGTCACTTGCATATTCAACCTTCTGATTTATTTTGTCACTGTTAACCCTCTGCAAGCGACCCTCAGCACCCGGCAACAAGTGGATGCAGACCGTATCAAGCAATGCATACTCAAATGGAATATAACACATGTTATTATTTGTATCAGCATTATGCATTGCAAAATGATCTCCTAGCTGGACTGAAAACTAAAAACACTCAAAGTCCACCATGCAGCTAGGAAGATCAGAGCTCATTTCATATGCTGGCCTCTCAAAAGAAAAGCTTTCAAATTCACAATTGTGCACATCATGTACACAACCAATAGCAGCACCAAACTGGAAAAGATCAGGCTCTGGCATCTCTTTCAAATCAGGCACATTTTCACAGTCACTTACCTGATGTATGTTGTTTCCTCTTTCATCAGGATGAGAAACAGAATCCAAGCCAAAAACAATGTCTAGATCCTTACCATACTCAAATAGATCCTCATCACCATATGTGTCAAAGATGGGTGATCCATGTACATCAGCTTGATCATAATATGCCATTTGTTCATGGGCAGCAGAGCACGTATCTCCATCACCAATGGATTCCTTTTGTGGAGGAGTATCAGCCTGTGTGTCATAAGCAAAACAACCACCAAACAAAGAACAATCATGCTCTGCACTAGCACTTGTTTCAATCTCTGACTGCTCTTCATGATCCCCATGTGTTTGAAAAGAAGTCAATGGGTCACACATAGAACTATTTCTCTGTTTGCTTATATCTTCTCTGTCTTGAGTACAATACTCACAATTGTCTCCACAGGTCCATTCCAACATTTGCTCATTGCTATCCACAACCTCATTTTTGTTTTCATGGCCAGCTGCCTCATCATTGCAATGGGAATCCTCACTAGTCCTTTCGCTGGAACCTTCAATATTCATCTTTTCATCTTCACATGATGCCATAATCATTTAGTCATTCGCAGCTTCACAATCGTTTCTCACACCAAGGCCTGGGGACAGGGATTTCAGCAGGTGCTCATTTCTAATTTTTTCTATATTTCCTACAAACTTGTATGCCATCTGCATACTTGTCACCTTGAAATCCCTCAGTATTGCACTAGAACCCTCCTCAAAAGCCTCAAAATATATGCCAACACAGGCTGAAATATCAGGTCTGAAGACTTCTGGGATCTGTGAAAGGGCTACTGCAAACCTATGATTGAAATCAACACATGGCTCTTCATCTTGTTTTCTGATTTTCATCAATTCTGCAACAAGATCAGCTAGTTCTTTTGCAAATTCTTCTTTGAAACAGTCAGCAAGCTCATCCCAACAGGCAAGGGATCTTTTTGAAAAGCTCAAATACCAGTCTTTTGCTTTTGCATCAAAGGACCTAACAAAAAACCTCATCCACATATCCTCATCTCTGAATGAATGTTTTCCCATAAAACTATGAAAATTTTGGATATGTGCATTCCCATCACATACACTGTGACCACTAAATCTAGGCATCTGACAGTATATCCTAGCAGGCATAGTTTCTACTTTATAATCCACCCATGACAAATCCAGTTGGTCATACAAAGGATCAAAAGGGCTGAGAAGAGGTTTAGCCTTCTGACTAGCAGACACAACAGGGTTACTGCTTTTTAACTGGGCCTACTCAGCCTCTAAGAATATCAACCTATTTCTTATCTCTTCTATTCTTTTATCCAACATCTCACCGCTGAGTATGGGATAATTCATACTTGGATTCATAAAAATCTTACTCTTAGACATCCTTTGTCTGCCTAAGACCTAAGGCTTCCCCCTGCATCTAACTTATGCAACAAAACAACAAATATAAAGGGGAAGGAACAAGGTACCTTTTCTCATACAGATGCAGAAATATGAACAGCACATTTTTGTCACAACACACACATCAACTTTCATGTGCATTCAGATCTTTTGCAGAGTCGCCACCTCTCTAGAGAGGACAAAATTTACAGCAGCTGAAAGCTCAACACATATTTTTCTGAGTTCATTCCACCAGCAGAGCATCATTATTCACATGAAAGACTCCTCAGTAGAGTCGCCAATTTCTATTGGTTTTTTCCCAGACTGGATGTTTATTCCCAGATTTCCCTACAAGGTAGCCATCAATGATCAACAAGATCTCTGGGCCAGGGGCCAACAGTGTAGGAGATAGACTCTATATTTTATCTCCTCTTCTTCTTCAGGCTCTGCAAAACCTAGGGGGCTATTCCCTACTCAACATCCATGAGGATATGCATGCAAAGGCTGGGATGCTGACAGAAAGCAGATAAGTCCTCCTATAAGTAGACCAAAACTGAAAGATAAGAGCAAAGGGGCTAGCTTTGGGCCTATTTGTAGTTGTAGACAGAGGACTTGGATCCTAAAACTAATTCTACTGTCCTAATGGTTGTTTTGGAATTTGATTTTGATTTTAAGTTTGGATGCAAAGCTGGACATGGTTGTAACACAAACACAAAACAAGATTGGTGCCTATCCAGGGCCTGGAGTCAGTAGACATACACCTGTGAATGATATGCATGAACAACTAAAACTGGATTTCAGGGGGATACATATGATACCTGCCTTACAGATATCTCCCAATACAGAGTGTTAAGCTATCTATACTTATGGCATCCCTATTACAGTATACCCTTCCCAATGTTTAATCTGAAAACAGTTTAATCTACCCCTTGAGTAGAAGTTAAAAGATCAGACATTCAACACAGGAATTCTATGTTCTAGAATCTTAGATATTCCTTGAATACCTAGACTCAGAAGAAAGATGCATGCAAAATTGGAGACAGAATTAGCATAACACATGCAAACATAGCATTATTCATATAAAATTGACCATGAAATCAGTGGATTCATGCAAAAACATACAACAGGAGATACATAAACTCACAGGTTTTTGCTGTATAGAGCAACCAAAATCGACTGTATTGTATTACAAAGCCAAAATGTTCAACTTTCAACAACCACAAAAATGGTAACACAGTCTACCTATATCGGCCAGAAAGTGTACCTACAGCAATTAATTACATGGCTTTTCAAAAATCCGCCAAATACAGATACCACAAAGGAATGGCGCTCAGAAGTTATTACTGCAGTAGACAAGGGAGGCCTCGAGCCCTACGCTGCCATCTGGAAGTCTTCACTCAAAAATCAGGCAACCTGATCGCTTGTACTATTGCCCATATCCCTGCTACAGTCGCCATTAAAGGCCTCAACCACCCGCGGCCTACCTGGAAACCATCGTTGCGTTCAAACAGAAGTTCCCGCCAAAATGCACTTTACTGAAGTTTCAAATGTGCAGGAAGAATAGTCCCACATTGGTGCCGCGGAGACTCCTTCAATACTTTAAAAACATGGTCGCGAGCATAAAAGGTGTCGAGCGTTTTGCCGCGCTCGACACACAACCCTTCACCAAAACCCATCGGCTAAACCTATACCATCGGCCCGCTCCAAAAAACTCCCTCCGACCTCAGTTGTCTCGCCAACCGCTACACTACACTTCCCCATCGGCCAGAGATGCATCATCGGACCAACCTTCCAAACCTTCGCCGATCTCATCAGTTACATCGATGAAGCCACCGCAATCCCCTGTCGGCCAGACTACTACCATCGGCCAACCAAAAAGCCTCCTCGCCGATAGGCAAAAATCACACCGACGCTTACACTATATTCCTTGTCATCGGCCAGAGAAAGACCGTCGGGCTAACTTCCCAGACTCCCACCGACCATACACATCTCCCCGATGGCCACCAAAACACACTACGTTAGTGGTTACCAATCCACCCTTCTCCTCCATCGGTATGACCAAAATTATCGGGAAGACCACAAATTACTACGCCGATAGATCAAAGTCCTGGCGACCACACATATGCCCAAATCCCCATTGGCCTGAGTAATGATATCGGTAGAGGCCAAAACCCCTCTGCCGATAGCAACAGTCCCGCCGACGGTCCTTCCGTCTCCAAGACACACTCCCTCGTCACCCCGATATGTCGAACACCAACCTCACCATCAGCCAGACTCCCAACTGTCGGCCTAGCATGAAATTTCCTTGCCGATGAAGAGTATTACACCGATGAACACCAAAAACACAAAGCGCTGAACTGTTGAACCATTGAACCACGAACCGGTTCAACCTGATGGTTCAACACTGAAGTTCAACAGAGAAGTTCAACGCCGAAACAAATCTGTCGGCAACACAAAAGCAACCCCGTGAACCCATTGAACCGATGAACCAGTTCAACCCGATGGTTCAATGGCGAGGTTCAAACATCAAAAATAATACTCCATCTGCAAAACACTCTGGCCGAGAGCAAAAAACTCAAAGCATCGAACTATTGAACCTTGAACCGTTGAGCAAGGGGTTCAAGCGGGAGGTTCAACGATACAATATTTGCGCAAGGCAAATGCATAATGCGACCCGTTAGAAGAAAATTGAACCCAGAACCGTTGAACCACTGAACTTAGAGAAAAAAAAAAAGGTTCAAGTTCAAACCAGAATGTCGAAGACACAAAAACAAACCCATGCCGATGAAGAAAAGACGAAGACCCCTCCTCAAGAAAGATAATGTGGATGCTGCAAAACACTGAAGGGGTGCCAAAACTTAGAACGTTTTGGATATTTTGGGATGGTGCCTGCATGAAAATTGCTAAATTAACTGACAGTGAATTCAGGCACCAACAGGAACTTTGAGGTTGGTTAGATGGTAAGCATGAGTTTTCCACAATCCATCATAGTATTGTGTGAAGAGCTTCTAGATTCAACAGTCTGTGTGTGTTTTTTGCATCTGTTACTATTAAATGTTGGTTAGAAACTTAGATGTTCATGTACGATGTAATTCCCCAATATTTTTTGAAGGGTGATGTTAAATTTTAATAAAAAATATAGAAGTAATTACGGTTTGAAATTGGCATGAGTTTAATGGTAAATTGCGATGTATATAGATCATAGATGGTTCAAATTTTCAATATTAAAAAATTAAATAACATTCATCACATGGAAAAAAGAAATGAGTTCAATGGCAATGTATAGCGATGTATAAAAAGGGCAAAGATAAATGGATGTGTTATGTCAATTCAAAATTTTATCATTTTTATGTTATCACGATTCACTCTGCAAAATCTCCAAGTAAAAACACTACAGCTGGTGTTGTCTAAGGTGTTTAGGGTTTATCCTTCTAATTGATCGTTGACATGTGTAGCCATTTTCCCCAACTTAAGTTATTATTTTATCCCCTTGGTGGTGGTTATTTAGATATTTTATCATACATTATATTAATATCAATACTAATACTAATACTAATACAATATATAATATAAATTAATAAGATATGATGTTAATCATATTATATAATGCAATATAATATAATAATAGTTATATATTGTTAATAATTATTGAAGCAATAGTACTTTTCCTAGGCATTAAATGGTTCTCCCGTGAGAGCTTCTGAAAACCCTACCAGGGTGAGGAATAATGAATTATAATTATTAATGACAACATGAACTAAAGATTGACGCTACAAAAATCTAGATAATGAATAAATGCATATTTCACTTGAGGCATGTGTTCATTAACAAACTTCCTTTAAATCTTGGAGGTCTCCAACAAAATGGCACTCGTCTGGCTTGTTCAAAACACAGGATGGAGACTCCCATAAGGCTCCGCTGAAATAAGTGCCAGGTTGCCTTTTTGGGTCATATCACAAATTTCAGATTTATGATCATTTGTAAGTAGCAGAACGGACTCTTCATTGAGGTAGTGAAGATAGTCTTGGGTAAAGACTTCTTGGTCTCGGAGGACAGATATAGGGTAAATATAGACATTTCCTCATGCTTTCTAGCTTCTTTGTTTGACTTGGGAGAGGCAAACGTGGATGCGTTGGTGATTCTACGGGAGGTATTCACTCTGGATATTCTTGTGGATGATGTAAATGTGGTGGTTTCTATAGAATTTGGGGTTAGGATCCCATGGCCGAGGGACCTAGAGAAGCTGCAATAGGAAGAGGAGGGTGTGGCTAGGCAGCTATTCCTGCTAAACATGAATGAGCAGCAACTGGGAAGGCATAGACTTGAGCGGCTCATGGGAGAGACTTTCTTCAGCGGGCAATTGGAATGGATAGAGAGGAGACTTTGGTATGGATTGATCACTTCACAACCACTATGAGTGCGGGGAAATTATACTGACCGTAGGAGTGGTCGAGCTCCCAGTCCTAGGGCTACTTTTTTGGTAATTGTCGCACTGGGGACCGGGGTGGTAGGGTGGCAAGTTTTTGAGCTGGTGGCTGGTGCTATGTGTTTTTTGGAGCCTAGGTTGGTAGATTAGAGGGCTAATTTTGGGAATTTTCTTGGCACTATATTTGTTTTTTTGGCACAATGAGTGCTCTTGTATTAATCTGCAAAGAGTCCTCTAGGCTCAAACCAAATGTAAATCTTTATGTATTAATATAATTTCCTCCACATGGTGTGGTTTATCGATCAAAAAATGTGTTTGTACTTTCTACATTATTTTTGATGTGTTTATTTTATTCTATTAGTTATTATTCAATTAACATATGAAGTTGTAGAATTGTGTCTTCATCATATTTTTGTTATTACTTTCGGATGATTAATTACTCACTACATTGCTATTGATATGTGTGGTTTATTTTGTTAACCATTGAATTTAATCTTCAAGGATAATATATTTTAATCTTGGTGTATTGCTTCTTTTGTTTTCAACATTCATTTTAGTTGTTGCTACCTGTTTTCTGTAGACAAGGTTAGATTAAGCCATTTAACAAGGAATTGACCTTTAGAATCTATTATTATCATATATTTATTATATAATTATTATCATATATTACATTCAAAGTACATATAATGTTTATAGAGAAAGTACATTCAACATGACAAAAATTGAAACTTACTACTCAGAATATGGATGGCTTCTCAGAAATTGCTCTGTATTCAATTGGGAAGCTAATTCAAATTACATATGAAAGAGAAAAAGAAAAAATACAATACAACTTGGAGATGCCAAAAAACTGTTAGAAGTGTTTTATCCCAATGATGAAGAAGACATATCACATGATTGGATCTTTGTTAACCCTGGACACATTTATCCATACTTCTCCACCCAATCTGCACATGCTTTCTCTGATGGCCATTGGAAAGGAATCAATTTTGCTATTTTTTCATTATGCCCTACATACCTAGCATCTAATAAGATTTTTGACTCCTTACAAAATATCTCAAAATTCAATTCCAATGCATGTAGCTTATCAAGTGTAGAACTTAAAATTTTCATATTTGGATCACCATCTACACAACTTGAAGATACGAGCTGGCCGGCTATATCTTCAAAATCAGCCTTCCATTTGTCCAAACTCTTTATTTGTCCGTCATTTTCCAATATGTTTGGCATAATATTTTTATCTATCTTCTCAATTGATTGTCTTTTCTCCTTCAAAACTTTATCCAATTTTAGCTGGAAAGCCACTACCTCTTCTAACAAAAGCATCATGTCAAGGGTTAATTTTATTTTTGCTGAAGCATCAGGGGCAAACCTTGAACATCTATGAATTTGCTTTATTTCTCTAGTTCTAGGTAGCCATACCCTAATAATGTCCTTCAAGCTTTCCATATCCTTCTCATGTTTGTCTTAGGTTGTCCTCAAACCTGAATAAGATTTCCATGTATCATCAACCCTAGCTGTAATCTTGGATAGCCTATGGTTAATCAAATTTGTAACTGGTCATTTCCTTAATAGTGGTCTTCTTCTCATCTTTCAAACTTTTTACTTCTTACTTCAACTCTTTAATCTCTGAGAGCAATGTCTCTCTGTCTGTTGGGAAAGCTTCTGCAGCATCCACAGGGATTGAAACATTTTGAAATGAAGTACCTGGTGATAACAACATTTTCCCCTTGTACTTATTCAATTTTGCCATTGCTTGTCCATATTTCAATAAAAGCTCATCATAGTCCTTCTGCAGTTTATTAGTGACAGCCTCAACAAATTGAGCTATGTGAACACTCAAGCTTGTAGCTTGAGGAGTTGGAGTATCTGATACTCTTTTTATTATCACATCTCCTGTTAATTCACCGAAACCCATCCTTGGCTTTTTATTGTTTGGGGCCAATGCCCATATTGCCAAGGTCTCAAATTCGGGATTGAACCCTGCACCAGAGAGTGCTTTATCTACCTAATCATCAGAGATATATGTGCCCATCCTTGAGATAGTATCAAATGCAATTGCATCTACCAAAGTCCAATGAGGAAACAAACCACTCTTTTCCACCAAAGCTCTCCCTTCATCATGGATCATCCTGCTGATATCTTGGCTCAATTCATTGAGCACCTTATGTGTTATTTCTTCGTACTTCTTATGATCAACTCCTCTTTTTGCTTCTTCCACTTTCTTCTGAAATTCTTCACTTCTCAGTTTCAACACATACCCCTTAAATTTAGGGGTATTGACAAAGGCATCATCTTCTAAAAATTGTGCACAAGCAAGCACTCTGATGTCCTCTGTATCTACCTGGTCACTAGAAAGTGACCTTGCCAACCTGTTATCTGGAGAGGCATAAGGCCTTATTCTCTCAGGTGAATTCACCTGTTGAGAAATTTCTTGTCCTTGTTCATTATTTTCCTCCTCCAAGTCCACAAAATCTATTTCTTCTTCATGCTCCAAGTCAGTGATTTTCAATTTTTTGTCCGGAGGTGAATCAGGACACTCATTTCTTCTACTATATGGCTTGACTGTACTCCTTGGATCATATGTAGGTCTCTCTTCACCTGTAGGGATATTTTCAATTAAAGTCTCTTCATTGGCAAGAATTTTCTGAATCCTTATTATTGGGTCATTTTCCTTTGCAAAAGCCCCAGGATATGCAGAATTCAAAATTTTTCTCATTCTTTCCCCTTCCATCACTGCTCTCCACTTTTCCCTTAATAAATGAATTTCCTCCATGGTAGCACAGTTTCTCACTACATCCTCATCATACAGGACTTTATGGGTGAATTGTGACCTTTTGACGTTAAGTCTCACCCTGTTGATGAAACCTTCTGGATCAAATACCCTTGGGTGTTTGAACCCCATCTTGTAACCTTCCAAAACTAAATTAATTTGATCCAAAGCATCTTTATTTGTAGGCCAGAAGTCACAAAACTTGGTGGCAGTAGGGAAAAATGACCCTTTCTTCTACAATCTGAGGTGTTCTTTATCCGATTCATTCAATTGCCAGATGATTTCCAAATATGCAATCCTCCTTGGCACATACTTTGGCAGTATATGTGGGGCAACCTTTCTCCCATAAACTCTAATGCAAGTAGTGCGAGTGTACAAGAACCAATCTCCCCAATTATGTTGAATTCCTAGTTCAGGGGTTCTATCCAATGGTCTCATAAAATATAATACATCACTTGGAACCCTTTCACCTTCAGGTTCCATAAAATTCAGTAGCCTTCTCACAAAATGTTCTAAAATTACATAGTCTGAATTTTCACAGTGCATATCTAACAAATGAGTCGATAATTGGATAGGGAGAAGAGTACCATCCTGTTCTAATTCTCTGACATTCAAAGCCTTATGCCACATCCCTGTTCCAACATATAAAAACATATGGCACATAATTGAATACCATTTAAATTCCACCTTTGCATCTACAACATACAGATTATTCTTAATCTTTAATAACTGCTCATGCATCTTGTCTGCTATATATGTTGCATAATCAAATGCTTCAATAGTTGAAATATCTTGTACATTTGTAGCTAACATCATCATAGGAACTAGGATATTATCCAATGCATCTCTTCCCAATACATGGCACATAATGTGGTAAGTCTTTACAAAGTAATACATGAATTGTGAAACATCAAAAGGTTCTTCTTCACTATCTGACATTCCAATTAACTTTCCATCAATTCCCCTTGCTCTGTGCTTACACAACTTGAATACTCTATATGCATGTCGAGCTCTTTTATATTCATCTTTTAGGATGTTGAAATCAATCTTTTTGTTTGCAGCAGGGTTGAGGCTAGATACCTTTGTGATGAATGCCTTTGTTGTACTAATCATAACTTCTTTATTCCTTGCCCAAATAGTCCTAGAAGTAGGATCATATCTCTGTACAACAAACCTTACCAGGGTGGGATTTACAAATACATTAGGGCACATCAACTTCACCACATCCAAATTCTAGGCATTATAAATAGGGGCTTTGTACTCCTTCCTATCATGCCAATGCTTATACAAAGTCCACCCATGCACAGGTAATTTAGCATCCCGGCACCCAGAACACAAATTAACAGTGTATCATTAGGCCCACCTAGACCGTATGCATTCACTGGCCTTCTTGAAGACCCAGGCAACTGTTTCATTAAATCCTCATCCAGACTCCTCTTTGAAGTCGAAGGCTGACTTGTTTGACTCATTGTTTGAAATAACACTTCACTAGATTAGGGTTTTCTCTTCTAAGAATGCTCAAAATATCCTCTACTAGGTAGCAAATTAGCAATTCACCTTCAAATAGACACAACAGGCAAGAATAACTTACAGGTTTTAGTTGGAGAATCCTGAAATCACAATATTTTCTCATCCAATTGCTTGCTGCGCAGAAATCCTCTTCATGTTTATGAAAACACTGTGAAAAACCCTTACCTTCAACTTTAATCAAGCTTACAAATTAGGGCTTGGTGCATAAATGCATGTCTAAGCATCTTTTCAGCCATCACTACAAATTAGTGATATGTGTACACAAAAAATTTAAATTCCAACCATTGATGCATAATTCATATTGTGAGATCGACGGCCTGAATCAACCGCCAAATTTGGAAATATAGGCCTTTATGTGAAAAATAGCTGGCCCGGTGGCCAATCAAATTACTCCATCTCAGACACGCCTTCTTGCTAACTTTTCAACTTTTTTGTCCTGCGTGGCCACGTGGCATCATTTCGCAACGGCATAGTAGAAAATAGTTCACCTCCTTTTGGCTCTGCGGGTGCGTGAAAAGGCTTCCACATGGACATTCGTTATGCAAACCTTATCCTTTTTTCCATGAGTTAGCTAGGTGTCAAAATCTTACAGTAGTACAGAGAACCTTCCCCTCAGACAAGATTCTCCTACGAGGATGCGCTAATGTCAGATCTTCAATATCTACGGCCCCACTACTTCACTCGATCCTTTGACACCTGGCACCATATCATTCATTCAATTGAATCATCAATATTATGGCCATAGGACACGATGTATGTTCTTGACACCTGTCTTCACCTGACAGCCCCACGGTGCAAACATGACGTCACCTTCAACATTGTGCGGGCTTGCGATATCCTGTCAAGTGGCACTTTCGAACCCTTACAAGGATATAAGACTAAGATTTTGTAATGCATATGACTTGATAGGCTAGAATAGGTAACTCAAGACCTGGGGGCCGGTTAACTCATGACATAAAAGACATAAGGTTATAACTTAGCTAACTGGTAACCTAGGATAGACTATCAACAACAAAATAGAACATAAAGTAAACTCTCCACTATAAGACTTAGGGTTTTAAGGAAAATAAGTAAAACACTTGCAGGAATGTTTCAATGCCAGACGGATGGTTGTAGTTGAATTCCAGAATGAAATGTCTAGAGTGCTAGATTGGCGAACTCATACCTCCGAAATCAATCTAGAGACGTTAGATTTACAAAAATCAACAGATAAATAATTATTATATATATTAATATAATATAATATAATTATTATATAATAAAATATATAATTCTAATTATTATATAATATATTATAATAATATATCTAACCTTTAAACTTAATATTTATATAATATTAATTATAATTATTATATAATATATCTAACCTATATTATATTTAGAATTTTGCACCATGTATCACCCGTTTGATGAATGTTTCGATGCCAAATGGATGACTAAAATTGAATTCTAAAACGAAAGTCTGGGGCACTAGACTTGGGAACTCAAACCTCCAGAATCAATCAAGAGCCATTAGATTTACAAAGATAAACGGTTGATATTATACGATAGTTTTCAATTCCATGGCTCAACATACGTGCTGTATAAGTATTAAATTATTAATTCATTTGAAGTGGGAGTACTCAGTAGTAGTACAATTACAACCACAAACTTGTACTGAAAGTGAATAATAGAATATAATATAATAACTTTTAAAAAAATTAACTTCCTTGAGAATAAAATAAAATTTATAACTTTAATAAAAGAATGTAACACATTTCACTCGCTTTACTTCACAGTTGGCACTTAACATTTAGAAATTTTAATTGATACTATTTGGAAGCAAGAGGGACAAGGACTCAAGAAGATTGCAGTGCACCAGAAATTTTAATATCGATTGTGCGATGCCATAGAGTCACTCAGTGCCAGTCTTTGTATTCATCTTTTCTAGGTAAGTGAAATACATAAATACTTCATTCCTATTACTATTCTAAACTTCAATTTTTTCAATCTTGGGGACCAGGGTTTAGAAATTAGGGTTGAGTGTTTACAAACATGTCTACCAGCACTACCAAACCAAAAATTGGGAAAACCAAAGAAAGAGATAAAACAGACTATGCCAGACTGCTTAAAACCCCAGGTTTTATAGATGAATACCATGATAATTATGACCCTGTAGTCTTTGGAAGGTTTACCTCAACACTCAGATATTCATTGGAGAATAAGGTACGTCAAGCGCAAATTAACCCCAAAAAACCAATACTAATAAACGGGTTGACTGCACCATGGGTGGTTGGATTGGGATGCCTGATGTTCCCTGAGGTTTTCCCTTGCCCTTAATTTATCATGGTCTGTGCCCATAATTATGATGAAAAAAGAAAAGCAATACTTATAATTTAAGATAGCCAAGAAGTAATACTTCCCATTAATGGAGAAAATTTTGGCAAATTGTTGGGTTTTACCACTGAACAATGCGGAACAGTGACCATAAACCTAGAAAGACTTGCTAGTACCTATGAAGTAGTTAGTGAAAATGATAATTTTTTAATCAAATCTCTAACATTGGATACTACCCTACTCAATCAGAATCATAAGCCTCCTTATAAAATTGATATTTTTAAACCATGGGTTCAGGATACTATTTCCATGCTAGTGTTTTGCCTTGGATTGGATAATAATAGTCAAGTGGATGCAAGCCTCCTTGAAATGGTATACAATATCCATCAACGCAATCCACCTGCTAAATACAATTTTCTTGAGCACATTGCAAGATCCATGTAAGATTAGTTTTTAATGATTAAACAAAGCCAAAGTGAAGCTCCCACTCCCAGTTCCAACAGAAGGACATTTAGGTTCACAACCTACTTGTGCTATTTATTTCTAGTGCAGTTTGCTGGGATGTTTCAGGACAACAAGCTTCAAATTTAGCATCAGCAAGATAAAAATGGACTACTAGATTGGACCCATAAGATAAAGATGTATCATAATCAAAAGAACTGCAATCATTTTGTGGACTACTTTTTGGCTCCATTGTATCAAACCAATACAAATACTCCAATGCCTAGATTGCCCGAGTCTTGTAGAAATTGCATTCAATTGGGAAAAGAAATACAATTGGCTGACTGGTACTTCGTGGAGGAATATATTGTCCTAAGATTTTATAGATCAGGAGTAAAGCCCCACAAACTTTCAATACATGTGATAGAGAGGATTTTTGCATTGGAATACATACGACAGATGGAGAATACAAATCTACTGCACTTTGTTAGTCAGCAAAAGAAGAGCATATTTCCTTCCTTTCCTTTTTCATGTGGAGGGTTCACATTCGAGAGAAAAGCATTCACTGTGGACATGAAATTTTACAACTTTTTAAATTTGATGTTGACTCTCAATGCAGTATGACCCATGTGCTATGATTAAAACAAGGCTTGTCGCCAATAAGAATGCTCCAAGTAGAATTCAACATGAAAGTAAACCCCTGCTAGAAATGTTGAGAAACAAGAATTCTTGGGATGAGGTTAGAAAAGTCATGGAAGAAACTATTGCTCAAAGAGGTATTTCTTTTGAAATATTGTCATTAGAAATAATGGGATCACATCCAATTCCACAAACATAGAGAGATGCAGAGGTGGCACTGGCAAACAAGAGATATGACAATTTCTATAGAAAAGGTGCTATAAAATCTACGTATACAAAAATTCCACTGACTCTAAAAGAGGCTTGTATAAATGAAGGCTGGTCACACTAAAAAATTAGTGCCTTTTGGTCTATGAGGAAGGATCTTGGTGATCCAAAAGCTACTGTAGAATTCGAAGAAAACTCAGAAGATGAAGAGTTCGACAAATTGTGGGATATAGAGCATACCACTATCAATGAAGCATCTGATGTTGAAAGTGATGATGAGGATGAAGAACAACCCATAGATCTTAGTGCCTTTGCATTCAAACCTCGTATGAGTGAGACCATAAGAGAAACATATACTATAGGGGTATCAATAGCCCAAAAATTGGGTTATGAAGGTGGTGGTTTAGGGCCCATAGGACAAGGCATTTGGATTGTACCAAATGTATACCCTAGAAAACCTAATGATCTTTGACTCGGCATTGGAGGTGATGAACAAGCCAAAGGGCATACACATATAGATCAAGAGATTATATTTATTCCATCTTTAAATCCTCAGAGTGAGATCCAATCATTAACAGTACCACAAGGGTCTTCTGATCTGCATGTTTCTCATTCTTTTGTTGCAAGAGATGGTGGACATTCTAGTGCTACTGGTGGCAAATCTAGTGATGGTATAGGTAATAGTAGTACTGTCAAGCAAGAGCCGCAACAACAAACTCACAAGAGGCCATCAATAAAATTAGATGATACTATAGACAAACTTATAGAACAAGGCCTTTTGAATACTAAGAAGCAAAAAATTATGACAGGTTTTGATTCCACATCCACATCAAAGCAATTGTTTCTAGAAGGCACCCCCCGTCCTATCGTTAGTGTTATTGGGACAAGAATGGCTAATCCTCAACATCAATTAATTAAAGATGCCGCCAGGAATACAACTACTCCTTCGACATTCAAAGTTATGTCAAGTGTCACAGATTCTGATTACAAAGCTAAGTTTGAAAAGAAAGCCAAAATATCTAAAACACACAAGAAAAAAGTGCTAGAGATAGAGATTACTACAACTTCAGAGCCTACAACAACCAGGGTATTGACTACATTTGACTCGGAAATAGAAAAAATGAATTACATGATTATTGTGCCCAAAGTTCAAAATAAACCAGAGGACCAGATGCAATGCTCTGACTATGAGGTGAGCATCATCCAAGTGGATTTTTCTGGAATGAAAAATTCTAACAAAACTAATGTATCAAAAAAGAACAACAAAGTGGTGTACACATCATTGCTAAAAGCAAGAGAGAGAGAACAAAAAAGGTATAGTTGTTTTTAATTTCTTGGTAACTTTGTTGAATATATTGTCTAAAAATCAGAGTTGTAATATAGACAGGTCACAGGTTCCAGTAATTGAGTTACAATAGAAGAAAAATATATTCAGTGATGTTAATTCCATTCAAATTGCTCATTTTCATTTGACTTTGTGATTTACGTAACAGGTTAGACTCATATAGAAAAGCTACAAGGAGACATAGAAAAATGAAAAAGCTAAGAGGAAAGCAGTAGTGAACAAGACCAAAGATTTAGAGAAAAGGATAAAAAACTCTGACTCTACATCTACAAGTGAAGTGAATAAACAAACAAAGATAGAAGTGAATAAACTGCAAAAAATGTTAAGTGAAAGTAAAAAAAATTATGATATTGAAAAAGCCAATTCAAAAAAATTAGAACAATCCTTGAATCAAGCCAAAGACAAACTATAGGCACTAGAAAAAGCAGGACATCTATGGGAAGAAAATGTGGAGAGAGAGAGAGAAAAAAACTCTGAATAAAACTGAAGAATGCAAAAAATAAAATAAAATCCTCCAAAACGAAGGTATCTAAATTTTATAGAAACACAATGGTTTATGTAAAACATAACATGTGGGAGAAAATTATGAAGAGGATTGATGATATGTCTAAAATATTTGAATTCACTGATGATCTACTAATATGTAGTGATACACTCAAAAAATACATTGCTGAAAATGAATACATGGCAACTTCAAAACTGTCAGATGCAAACAACATTTTGGAATCAATCTACAATGCTACTGGTGAAGAATTGGAATCGAAAGGAATTCAGAACCATATTGATGCAATAATAAAGGTCTCATCTATCATTGAAAAATGTGAGAAGCTGGAAGAAGCACGACATCTTTTGGAACAAGCTGTAGTATTGACAAAGAGGATGCAAACAAAGGAAGAATACTTCAAAAAGCTTGGTTTGCCAGGGGTTTTTGACCCATCATGCCAATACATTGGAAAGGTTGCTTTCAAAAATAATATGGAGGATAAAATGAAGTGGGATAAGGACCAGTTTCCTCAAAATCTTGATGAGGCAAACTTTTTGGATTCTATCTCACCACTAATAACCTTGAATGGAACTTTTAGTGAAATATTAATGTCAAGTAAATATATGAATTATAAACTTTTATCACACTTACAACTCACTCAAATTGGGTTAATAAAATCTACACTTCCATCAGATGAAGAATGGAGCACTCTACAAAAGCTGATAAAATGATTTAGTAATATGTGTTTCCAATAGAGCATTATGCAAAGTTGGTTTTGAGCAAGTTATTGTACATTGTAAATGTAATACTTCAATGTATTCGGACCTTCATTTGAAAATCTATATAACACTAGAATTCATTTATGTGTTCATTGTTCAAATTATCTGTACTATTTAATTGCCTACTTCAAGAAAACTCTAGTTTCTACATACACATTAAAAATTTGCTAAGGATGTATATTAATATGCTACTGTTGTTGATTACTATGCAATGCAATAAAGGAAAACAAATGAAACACTATTGTGGTTATAGAGAAGAAAAATTACTATGCATTTAGTTGAATGCTTGTAAAACTTATCAGTATAACAGAATAATAGTATGAAAATATTAATTTTTTATATAAAAAATGAAGAATGTACATCACTGATAGACAAATAAAATGTCATCAATAACATTTTGGAGTTTGGAACATGAAATACAGTATAAATACCTAATAACTACTAATTCCCTTCAAATTGCCAAATCTTCTTGCCATCCTCATTCTCCTCCCTTTGACCATGATATCCATTGTCATCCTGATCATGTTCTTCATTTTCTTCTATCTCCATAAGTCCACTTAAGAGTGTCTCATCAACACCACAACTACTACATGTGGTTCTGGTATTCATTGTGTCACTGTAATTTATGTTATTATTGTTTGAAGTGTTGCACAACCCTCTTCTTTCACATAAGGACCTCCAGATTGCGAGTGCCCTATCAAAAGGAAAATGTCATGCCCACAATTTCCATGTGGTCACAACACGCATCACACGTGTCATAGCCACATCTGTCATGTGGTTATGACACGAGATATCAAAAAATTTCTCACGCTTCCCTAGAAACCCCCTCGCATGCGTAAGCATGCTCGGTGGTGTACGTTCAAGGCGAAAACACTACAGTTGTCAGCGGGGTACAAGTACAATTACGTGCAACTAGACGCAAGCAGACCAACAAGGGGGTCTCCTCGACGCAGTTAACATCGCTACAAGGTTTATATCAACAAGGTTCCTAACCCTAAATCTTGGCAGATTTCGGCAGCATAACGCCTTACGGCATATGTGGGGATTACTCAACACTATACTTCTTACGTGGTTCCCTGATAGATTAACAACTTCCCATGATGCCTTGTTCCGACTAAACTGACTCGTGATCTCCCTATTGCGTCATTTTTCAACAAAGCACGATTGTCTGTCTCCTCTCTTGCTTCCTGAAACATACTCCTCCTTCGACTTAGCATTCTTAACAAGGCAGTTCATTTGCCCTCTCTTCCTTTTCTCTGGGTCTTAATTTTGATTGTATTTCTATCACACACACCTTAACTATTTCTCTGAAGTTTAGTTTGTTTATATTTCAGTCTCTCTCTTTTGGTTTCTACGTTTTCTTTATGTTTATCCTGACCTTTCTTCATATTCTACATCAATCAGGGTTATCACTGTATCTATTATTAACATGATTTCTAACTTCCAGATGGTCCAGGTCACATAGGCTGGTTTACTACTTCACTGGACTCAGTCTCCTAGTTTTTTCCCTGATCTAGGTTTCTCCTCTACGTTTGTATTAATTACTCTTGTTCCTAAGCAAATTTAGCGGAAAGATCCATCAACTTAGTTCTCTTATCCCATGTGGGAAATGCCGCGCATTTTCTCCTCTGTGTTTTCCAATGTTAGTTTTTCTTCTTCTTACTCTCTTGCAGGTTTTTCTTCTCTGGACGTTTACTAACTACAGTTGAGATTAAAATGGCCTCACATGGAATGTCTGTGATGGCTTCTTAAGTTTATTTCCAGTGATCTTTTAAGCAAGGTGACATGTAATTTTCCTCTTCATTTTCCTGGTTATTGAATCGCGTTGGTAGTTGAAACTTTCGAGAAACTCTTCCCGGAGTATTATAGTATATTCCTTTATGCTCTCTTTAAATTATAATTTTATTTTCTCTTATTATTGTAAAGAGAAAAAAAACGGCCTCTCTGAAGGTCATAATAATTAAATAATATAAGTATGTATCGATATATTTATATGTATATATATATATATAAGATTATATATATATATAAACATATATATTCAATTATATTTCTCTTATTTATAATTATTGTTGTTATTATTACTATTATTTATTACTAATACTATTATTAGTTTTTTTTTGTATTAATTTATTTAAATAATATTACTGTTGTTATTATTACCAATGTTATTCTTTTATTTTTATTTATTTATTTATGTTATCAACCACATATAAAAGTTAGGGCTATAGCCATTTTTTTTTGTAAAACAACAATCCATATAACTTTGGGTTACACCGAAACCCTAATATCTTTGAATGGAACCCCCTTTTTTTTTGTATTGCAGGAGCCATACAATGGCGGCGGCGGCGTTAATGGAGAGTCAGCCAGGGTAGCGCGCTAAGGGAAAGGGTCACTGGTGTGGAATGGCGAAGTTTGTTTTGGGTGGCAGTAACCATATTGCAGGCAGCGACCACAGACACAGGGGTGGTTCGAAAGGCAAGGCCGTGGGCGGCGGACGGGAAACTCACGCCGAGCGCAGGGGATATAACACCCATGGCAGAGGGCGGGAGATGGAGTTACATTTTGGGCGGTGGTTTGGTCTTCTGGGAGCCCACAGGTTTACGGCCGCGGCGCTGTGGTTGCATTAACGGTGGGGGGGGTGTGGGGAGGGGCGGAGCCCCCACCCACATCCCACTACGTGGGGTGTGGGGAGGGGCGGAGCCCCCACCCACATCCCACTACGTGGGGTGTGGGTGGGGGCTCCGCCCCTCCCACACCCAAAAGTCTCAAAGAAGGTGGTGGGAAGGTTTGATCCCTTCCCACCACCACTCCATTTTTGCAATGTGCTGTGTATACAGCGAAAATACATTATTCTATTTTATTTTTATTTCTTTTACTGAGAGTATATTCTTTGTTAATAACATGATAATATATATATATATATCTCACACTTACTCTCTGTCATATTCCCTTCACAGGGAAATAAAAGAAAATACAGAGAATTAGATGATTAAACCTCTAAATATAATTCTATTTAATAATCCTATTAATAGTTTTTTTTCCTTCACAGATATTTTATAGAAGAGAAATGAAGACAGATAAATCTAATTATTCTTACAATCATATTTTCATATAATAATTAAACATTTCAATTGTAGAGAACAACAATAATTCTTTCAAATGCGATTTACAATTACAGATTCTGTAATAATTGAAAATCTTAAATGCAAAGAATAACTTAAAACTCTAATTTTCTGTCATGTTCAATTCCAGTTCATTTAATATTTACTAATACTTAGCACTATAAATATAGGGAATTAAACATAAATTTCTTAAACTGTCATTTACACTTTAATTAAGAAATATAGAAGCAAACACAGAAATTAGATTTCATACAAATAATGTTAAACGAGGAGTTTAGTAAAATCGATAATTATATATATATATTTTCTTTCCTTAATTCACATTTGCTAATTTCAATTTAGTGCATAATAATTTTCAAATAGAGAATGAAACAACATCATTACAATTGCATTGGCTCACAACTACTTACAACTACAATATCTAAAAGTTAGCAAAATTCATAATTTCCTCCAAACATTTCCAAACAATACTAGAGTTAAACTTCAACACTTTTGTCAAGATCAATCATACAATTTCACTACTTAACAACAGTTACTCCAAATATACATAATTGTCAAAATTCATAACTAACAAACACTAATGAAGGGAAGAATTTCTCTCTTCCCCCCAAACAATAAATTTTACAACTTCAAAGAGAGAGAATCTCTCCACAATGAACTTAAACAGGATGAAGCTCAATGAGCCAAACTCTTCTTATAGCCAGGATGAAATTCTTTCTCCCCAAATACAGCACTCCTCCAAATCTAACCATAAGCTTCAAGAGGAAACCTGCGTATCAAAGACAAACAAAGAAGAAAACACCACTCATCTAGCTCTCCTCCCTTCCGTAGACCCGCAAGAGGGTCACCCCCGAGCTAGGGAGACCATACTCACACCTGGGAACTCAAGCACTCCACTTCACAACAGGGAACAACAACAAACCCAAAACACACAAACACCCGTGGGTAAATTATACAACACAAAAACTCAACTACAGTGAGCTTCATAAGGGGCAGGAGAGTGGACACACTCGACTCCAGAGTGTCATCCTTACAGATAATATAACCAACACAATTTCTCTTGGCTTCAAACCAAGTTTGATCACATATTTTCCAAGGAATTTTGTATGTGACTCTCAAGTCAAAGATCCAATCACAAATACAAGCCCTCAAGGCTTTCAACATCCCAAAAAAAAGAAACCAGGTATGCACCCGAGGAGGATCACTCCTCCCCTACCCCAAACTTGATGAGCATTTCTCCCAAGTGGGAGAAGCTCTGTCAACAACCCGACAACAGATCCCACAGAAACAAATCTAAAACACAAACAAATAAATATCTTTCACACACTTTTCATACAACATTCAGATATACGAAAGAAAGGTAAAATCAAACCAACCTTACAAAGCCCTTCTGGAATGAAAACTGTTGTAGAGCTCCACTGAGATCTCTTCCAACCTTAGCCACCAACTCCCTCTTCCTTTCCCTCTCCCCAAAAGCTAACTTTCCTATTTTTGGGAATCAAAAATCAAACTCTCTCCAAATTCACTAACTCCCTTTCCATCCCAAAAATGGAATTCAAATAACCCAAATCCCTTTCAGTCTAGAGGAATGGGGAGGTGACATTTGTCCCTCCTCACTCTTCCCAAAACCACTATTAAGTCCCAAGGGATGAGTGTTGGCTTATGTCACTCACCCATCCCTAGAGTACTCCTTATCCCTCTCCTCATGTCATTTCTCTTACGCATGGGAGAAATAAAAGGAGTTAAAGGAGGAAAAGACAGGTGACCCATGCCTCTTCTTCCTTCCTTCATAATGGATGACCCCACAACTCATGGGGAATCTCACTAATGGTGAGGGTGACTTCAAGTCAATCCCTCAATAATGGATGGATTTGTAGTCATCTCTTACCTTGGGGATTGAAGAGGGATGGGTTGGGTGTTGGTACATCCCATCATGTCCCCCCCATACCTCCAATTTTCGCCACTTAACTTCAGGGTGAAGTTAAGATGACCTTATGGAGGTTACTCAAGGGTTACCCATGCCAAATGGGGCCCTGGACCCATGGGGTATAACCCAGGGTCAATTTTAACCCATTCAGAACACCCATGGTCAAGGTAAAGCACAAGAAAAGACCTCAAAGATTTAAATAAAATAAAGAAATTCAAATTCAACCTTTTTACAACACAAATCATAATATAGTGTTACAAGAGGGTAACCTAACCCACTCGACCATACGAAAGACCACATTACAACATCACATCAAACACAGAAATATCTTGGTTCCTCGTGGAACCAGATTGGCTTAACAGGGAATAACAATAACAAGGTGTGGAATGATCTCCGAAATCTATGGTTTGATTAGTAAATCCTGCACACTAAATTACAAGATCAGTTTCACATATAATCATCATAGCCGAAGCAACTTAAAAACATGCATTATCATGACATAGTTCTAATTAGCATAAATGAAATCATATTACAATTTTCCATCATCACCTAATTAACTTTTCTGAAATGTAAACTTATCCAAACATCACCCAATTAGTTTTTCCGTAATCATAATAAAGTTTAATAGTTTGACAAATCCAGGAACTGCTTTCCCACAAATATAAAAAGTAACAATAACAGTAATGTAAATAGTCATAAGAACAGAAGTAAAAAGGGCGGTCCTCACAGAAAACACCAGATATCATGTCTAGTTGTATACATTCTCAAGCAGTTTTCCAAATTCTTGTCAAGTTTATTTCTTATCTTTGATTTCAAGAACCCCAATGCACTAAAAACTCTCTCATCCTCCACCAACCCCAATATCATGGTTTGACATAAATCAACAAGTTTGAAAAATTCTAATAATGCATCACGCAATATTTTTCTGACTTAAGGTTGCCCAAAGCTTTGTTATCGATCCCTCTTGGTGGGGAGCCTCCATGAGTTTAAACTGTTCAATCATTAAATTTGCAAATCAACCTGATTGCTCTGTAAGCTTAGTTTGATTTAAAATTCCTTATATTTGTTGGCCATCGAGTTCTGTACTTCTACAAAAATGATCTTTTAAGGTCTTTATCTTGTTTTTATAATCGCTTGGCTCACAGTTGACCCAATATTGAGGATACACTATAGACATGGCTTCAAGCGGTTCATCATGAGGGAATCAATCTCTAATCTCTGAGGAAAGAGATTTTGCAATATTCTTTAAAGTAGCACTTACAGAAATAACAATCTTGTCAAAAGCTTCCCTTGAAATAGGTTCTTCTCTGATAGTACGCTTGACTTTGTTAAAACAGTGCATTGATATCTCAAATCCCTTTACAGAGACACATAACTCCCTTCTATCACTAAACTATAAAAAATTGGCATTGGTCACATTTGTTATCAAGTGCTAGCTGCTAAGTTTTGGACTTATGAAGGACATGTCTGATATATATAGATTATCAAGGGTCATGCATATCATTCAACACAGTTTAGTATATTTAGAAATATACATAGTTATTTCTTGGGCTTTTTTCATAAGCACGTTCATTTCCTCCAGCATGGGAAGAATACCAGCTAAAATGAGTAGTGTCTCTATGTCACTTAACCTATGTAAGAGGTCAGGAGCCCTATCAACTGAGAAGTGATGGTCGTACATTACACCAATCAAGGATTGATATTCTGCAAAAACTCTTTTTGTTGGTTCATTCAAGGAGATCCATCTGGTATCAACATCCTTAAGAAGCTTGTTTCCTACAGTTAGTCCCTCAACAAAATGTTGAGATTACAAAAACTGTTTGGGACTTCGACAAAAGTATGAGTAGAGCTCGCGGACTAGATCTTCAACTTTTGATATTGCAAGAAACTTGCTCACCATTTTAAATGCTAAATTCATTCCGTGGGCCATGCAGTGGATGCCAATCATGTATGGTGAAATAGAAGTTTGTAGCTTTACACATAGACCGTTCCTATGACCTTGCATTACTGAAGCTCCATCCGCCCCTAGACACACCAACTTTCTAGCAATTGTGTAGTCATCCATACCTCCAATTTCAATCAAAGATTTCTTAACTATCTCAAATAAATTTTGTGATGTTGCATTCTTCTTCATTTTATAAACAGAGAGTAGATGAGGTTGGAAGACATGATTTTCAACAGTATACACATGCATACATACCCAAGAAGTATTATCTATTAGTGTAACTTCAGCTAGAGATAATGGAATAAAAGTTGACTCTTATTTTTTCCTGTAAATCATATTTTTCCACATCAGCAAGACAACTTGCCCATTCCCATCCACTATTTATTAACCAATGTGTGTTAGGAAAATTAGGAATGCCAATAAAAGATAATAAAATATCTTTTTCTTGTAAATCATATTTTTCCACATTAGCAAGACAACTTGCCCATTCCCATCCACTGTTTATTGACCAATGTGTGTTAGGAAAATTAGGAATGCCCATAAAAGATAATAAACTATTATATTCTGGGTAGCCTGTCATAGGACGCCCTCTGGTTAAAACATAAAAAACAACACCCAACTGAATAATTTTTGCCATTTGTGCTTCTCCCATCATCTTTCCAAATTGAGCTTCAATTGAACCTCCACCTGCATGAATCTTCACCTTCTTTGCATATATGTATCATATTCGAGTGCATTCTTTACATGAAGACATTCATCTTTCAATTTCCATCTTATCACTAATTTTTCATGTCCATCTATGATTTATTTTTCATAAACTTTTCCAATATGTTTTTCTATGGTGTCAAGTTTTAGCTGCAACCTCTTGTCCCTACGATATTTCCAACTGCAAATCTTACACTTGCATTATGTGGGAGGTTCATCTTTGTTTGCATTCTCCACCAGTTCAATGATTGAGAATTTTGACACCCAATCAATCTAAAAACTCCTTGACATTTCCCACTCACGCCCTTTTTTTTATTTGGCTTTTCTTTTCCCCTTGCATGCACTTGCATGATCTTCATCTTCATTGATTTCTATAACTTCATTATCATTTGTTGAGTTTGATTTATTCCCTAGAACATCAATATCATCTGTGGCATTGTCATTATTCCCACTACCTTGGGTATTCCCTCAAACATCATTTGTGGCATTCTCATCATTCGTGGTACATTGGGTATTCTTTGTCCTTGGAACATCATCTCTGGCATTGCCATCATTCTTGCTACCTTGGGTATTCCCTAGAATATCATTTGTGGCATCATCATCCAAGTCAATAGATGGTACAGATTATGATGTCATAGCTCCAGTAGATGGACCACCAACATTGCCAAAGTATGACTTTATGTTTCTCTATTTTAATGACCTTGACCTCCCTTCACCACCCTCAGACAACTTCTTCTTACTCAACATCTCTCATGAATTAAAAGCTACAGAAAAAATGCCATTTTGTTCAAGAAGGAATCATAGATGATAGAATATAGATCCTTGATTCCCTGGGTCCTAGATTAAGATATCTCCGTTGTCCTATACTCCTAACTACTACTCAATCAATAACATCTGTAACAAATTACAATGAAACCAAACAAAGACATAAATAATCAACATGAATCTTATATTATTACACAATAAAGAAATGATCACTTACCTTTGCTGTGACTTGCTAATGCCTGTAGTTGTAACTTCTCTATGATCTGAAATGAATTGAGGATTCAAGAGCTCAAAGATGAACAAAATGTCTAAAGGATTAATTAGAGTTTCAAATGCATTTATGTCAATGCATATTTGGCTAATACCATAGGATTTTCAAATGGTAGTGTAATAATTTGGCGAATCGTGCATACTATTAATAGGACACTTGTAAATGTTAAGTGAAATGGACCTCCATCAAACACATATGTTCTAATTTTCTAGGCGAATAAGGCCCTCAGATTAGCATGGAGTTATAATGGTATTGGCGAAATTGGTCCTAATACATGTGAACCATTTAATTATATTGGAAAAATTGGTACTCATGCGTGTCAACCGTTTAATGATATTGGTGAATATGTAGGTGAATTAAAACATGCCTCCGAAATTCTAGGCAAATCACCGTTAGAACTGCATAGAATACCGTGGTAAAAATACTAACTATAAATGACTCAAAAAATAATAACGTGGTGAATTAAAACGCATTGGACCGAAAATCCAAACGAACTGGGCGAATTGGCCCCCATCGGTGGGAATGTATTCACCAATTCCCAATCTGCAGATATGAACTATTCACTAATTGGTGAAGATTCGCCACTAAAATAATCTTTGATTATGAGGAGAAATTATTCACACCTCATGGATCATGAGTTGGACTGCTAAATCATCATTGGATTGTCATGTAAGCCCATACAATTTTGGGCACTTACAAGGTTAGTTGACCAAAGTTTGAATGAATTTTGAAAAGGTAGGGGTCAAGTCTACAACTACAAAATTAACCACACGATTGTGGAAATTATCTAGAGTGAGTAAACAATTTGATTTAGTTGGATAACTATACTAGGGTAGGTGTATGAATAAGTGTAATAAATGCAAGGCTTGGGCAAATGTATTAGGATATGTATATAAGGGATAAGGTACAGGATAAGTATGTGGGAATGTGTATAAGGTTAAAGGAATGAGCCCAACTTTACACAAGATTGCACTATTTATCAATACATACATGTATTAATCTACATTCTCCCAAAATAAATACAAAACGAAATAAAAATGAAATAAATTTACAAATTTCACCATTACATCAATGGGTAATACATTTTTACTCAAACTAAATCTACTACCATTACACAATACAAAATACAATATAATAATAGTCATCCAAATTATTTTGTATAATGCCTTTGAAGGTTGACGTCCAAATTATTAATTCACTATCTGTTGTTATTCTTATTGTTAACCTAGCAATCAACAAAGTGATAACATAAAGTTTTATAATAAAATCATAAATATAAATATTAATAATTACATCAAAGGTGTTCCCTCTGTGAGCAAGATGGGATGAGTTAACAAATCGATGGTCTCCATTGCTCGAGAGGTGTGCAAGATAAGCATCTTCGACAGTTCAATTTCTCCAGTCATCTTTTTTTCTTCTCCATCGCCATTTTTTCCTTCTCTCTTGTGATTTTTTTGTTTGTCATTAAGTGAAAGGGTGCAAGCACAAGAGAACAGAGAAAGTGTTGTTTTACTGCAGGAAAAAACATTTAAGTGGTTTACTGAGGCCCATGACCCTCACAGCCCTATGACAGTTTTTAATTATCACTTGTATTCGATTTTAATTTGCACGAATCCCATTTGTCATTTATATATAATTTTACATATATATATTATTTTCGTCAAAATTTATATATAATATAAAATATTATATTATAAAATAATATATTAAGATTAAATATATTATTTAATATATATATTAAATAATATATTTTATATAATACGAATTATTAGATATATTGGTAATATAATAGTATATTGTAGAATCATAACATTAAAATGTATTATATTTTTAATACTTATATATTTTATTCTATATAATAAATTATTAAATATAAATAAAATAACTACATAATTACTATATATAATATATTTTTTAACATAACACTATTTAAATTAATCTATAACAAATCTAACAACTTAACTAACTTTACATGGGTGGAGAGAGAGAGAGAGAGAGAGAGAGAGAGAGAGAGAGAGAGAGTAGTTTGATCACACCAAGGGTAATCAAATGCCCCTATTACCGGCACTTATAGTTTTTCTCCCTTATAATTAGACCGGAGTGACCTAGATTAAGGGATCTATAGTTGAGAAGGCATTGAATGATAGTGTGTGCCTCAATGGTTAAGTAGTTATGACTAGGAATGGCATCTTAGGCTGGGCCAATGCACATTTAAGACATGGACAAGAGAGTTGATACTATGCTAAGCCATTCGATTATAACTCTGTAGATTTTAGGTATTATCCACAAGTGGCTAGAACTAGTAGGCAACATGTCACCATATCACTAATTGATAGATAAATTTGTAGACACCTAAAATCAACCTTTTCCTTACGACATCACCTAGACACTCACCTTGCAACATCTTTCATCCTAGGCCCCTTTCATTCCTCTTTCATTAGCCAATTAATTAAATAAATTATATTATTTGACTAATTTAGTACATGCTTCCCTTTAGCCATAGTAATTAAATAAATTTTATTTAATTTATTAATTGATTTCTCCCACCTTGTCCTATAATTAAATAATTTTATTATTTAATTAATTATTTTTCACTTATTCTAATCCTTATATGCTTTTACTTATTAGTCTTAGCTGACCTCATGAAAATAGGTCCTATCCTTCCCACATCCAAGATCATATAAATATCACTATCAATCAAGTCATTTATCACATGTAGCTTTCAAGTACTGTTATTCTGCTAGTGTGAGGAATCAACATTATCAGTATCAAATATTGTAATCAAGCATCATTGGAGCACACCCACCATTTGTCATGGTGCAACAAGGACTATTATGGTTACATTGTTTTGTTATATTTGTTTGATATCTTTAGTCCTTTGCTTGATCTGAGATGATGTAGGTGTGAAATAAGAGCTTTTATTGTGTATTGTTTCCATTTTTATATTTCATATTTTCTACATCATACAAAATTATTCTTAGTTGGTAATTTGTGTCAAGCCCTAATATTGATTTATGGACTAATAATATAAAAGTTAACTTGTAGAATTACTATAGTTTTTTATTATGATAAGCAGAAAAACTAGGGTATTGATCCCATTACAAGAGAGCCCAATGAGCATACAACATAGACAAAAGAGTCCAAAACAGATACACTAAACCAACAGAAACAAAAGACAACCAAAAACAACAGATTGACAACCAACGGACATCGGCCCAACCACCAATAAGCAACATAGAGAAAAACACCCAGGACTAGTTGAATAACTGACCCCAGTCTTCCATCAAGAAGTGGTACATCTCTTCATAGTCTTTCATATTCATGTTCCCTATGCCATGCTTGTTTAATTCAAGCTCTTAAAGGACAACCAACGTGGTTGCCGATCTATGCATAACTTTAGATGCAAACCTGGCAAGGATTTTGAAACTTTTCTCCAATTCTATGATTCTGGCATTCATGGCTTCGATTACATGCACCTCCTTGGAACTAGTTTCTCCTTCTTTGATGGCTTGGTTGTCCTCCTTCTGTTTAGTAGAATTCTTAGTCTCAGAGTCTGGAAGATTCAGCTCTGAGAAAAGGCTAGGACCTTCATCCTCCATTGCTGCACCCATTTCCGAACATGAAATCTCATCAATGTTCTCTGCATTTTCCTAGATGTCTATATTTGCTTCCTTCTTCTTCAAATCACTAGAAACTATTTGTTCCATAAGTGAGGGGGTAGGCTTCACAACAAGTTTGTTGGACCTCCTAGTTGTGGGCATTCTAACTTTACCTTGGGATGTAAGCTTCCCCTCATCTTGTGTATCCTCACTATCTTCTTCCTCCCCACCTGAAATCTCAACTGTCTTACTTTTTTCCATCTCGTGCCCCTCGTTCATGAGAAGCTCACCAACATTAGCAAACTTACATGTGCCTCTTTCCCAACCTTGTCTTTCTTCTAAGAAATATCACCCTTGTTATCAATGATAATAAGCTTCCTTTTGGTGGATTTCATACTTGATTTGGGACTGCAAATTTTAGGAGCAATGTTGGTCTTAGCATAGCCGTGGGAGTGACAAGCCACATTGGGGGTTTTCATCGGGCTAGTTTTGGGGCTAGGTTTTTTCTTGGGAGTAGAAACCCTGGTGTCTATGGGAGTCTCCAATAGTTTCTCAAGGGTGAGTCCGCTAATAACCACACCATGACTCTAGTCTTTGGCATGTTTAGAGGCACTAGGGGAACTATCAACCTGGTTAGCCGTAATCAGTTTAGGCGAGCATAATGCCAAATGAAACTTGTAGAGCCAGTAGATGAGGCCTTAATGCAGGGGTATCAAAGGCTTCTTAGGGTTTAGGGCATGCAATTCAGTCACCACCAAGACCAAGGCCTCCAAGGATGAGAGAAGGTAGAAGGGGAAACTAATTAACTGATTACTCCTAAAGTGATTCAACAACACAAATTGATAATGGTAAAAGTAATAGAACCTACCTTCCAAGGTGAATTATTTCATCCACATGTAGCAGACATCATCCCATGGCTTTTACAGTCTTTCACGGTTGAAACTACTTTGAAGGTTATAGATTTCCTCTCCTCTTCTGAAAGAGAGCCATGCCTTCCGGGTCTGAAATCTTGCTCTGGCATTTTTGCTTCACACCCTCAGTGGTCATACCCGTAGCGAGGACAATGACTTCCTTTGTTATCTCAAACCTGACACCCCCAATCTAGACCCTTATGTTATCCCAAGAAACCACACACTACTTCAACAAATTCTCATCGTATCCTTGCAAACATTCAAGATAAGGAGCCACAGCTCCCTTGCAGTATATATGTCACAAAGTTTGATTTCTCTTAAATTCATCTAGGATAAAGGTTCCGTTCTAGTTCTCTCTCCCCCCATCTTCAAAGAGATGATTATCTTAGCAATACGTAGAGTGAAAGTAGCAATGTTGTGAACTATGAGACTATGTAGAAGTTTGATCTTGATATTGGTAGGTAACTAGCTTTAAGCAAATCTCAAAGTTGGAGACCTTCATCATCACCCTGTCGCCTTATGATTTCATCATGCCATAAAATCACCCTACATGAACTATATTTCTTGTACACAATATGATGGGTGGTATCAAGGAAATCATTAAAGTAAGCCTTTTCTTGGGTTAAAAATCTTTTCCTCATCATCTTCCTAGGCACGTGACTGGTCACGTGCTTGTGCGGTTGGATCGTACTAGTCATCCTACTGACATGTCCATGAATCATCACGCGATGAGTCATCATCCAATGCTGCCAAAATCTCATGCACGTGGGGATATAATTCAAATTAGAAATCATATAGCACATGACATACGAAAAATGGAATTAATGCATCTCCTTTAGGAGGAGGGTTTGAACATGTTTCAAGAGGCTATTCACATTCCTCCAACACCTCCAGCTATTGAGGTTTTGACCAAGGTTGGCCATGTTGTCTGCCACCTTATTGTCTTCTCTAAAGGTGTTCCCTATTTATTTATCTTTGAATCCCATCAATAGGCTTGTTATGTCCTTGAGTTTCCAACCAGTGTTATCCTTACCCAAAACAACATCTATAATAATTTTTGAGTCTCCTTCAATTTGAAGTCTGCCTATGCCCAAGGCAAGAGCAATTTTAAAATCCCATAGTAAGGCAAGCCCCTCAGCCACATTGTTAGACTGTTTACCTATTCCTCCAGCATAAGCAGTAATCATTTGCCTACTACCACTTCTGCTAATTCCCCCTCACTAGCCATACCTATGTTGCTCTTGGCAACACCATCAAAATTAAGCTTAACCCAATCTTGTGGGGGAGGTTTCCAGAAAGTGCTCTGATGAGCAATCCTTTTGGAATTGTCAAAGGTAGTTATGTCTGAGGCTAATCCCCAACGATTGGCCAACTGTAGCTCAGAACAAGTTGGGGATCTTTGGCAGTGTGCAGACTACTGTTGGAAGTCTTTTCAGACACCAATTTGTTGAAAGAGAAAAAGACCTCCTTAGGGCTTTTGGAAGAATCTCTAAAGATTCTTTTATTTCTCTCTTTCCAGATGCTCCACCCTAGGTGTGGAGGAATCTGTCTCCATAGTTCCCTAATTCTTGGATGTCTGAAGGTGGAAGTCCAACTCTCCATAAATTCAATGATGCTTTCATTCATCACCTAGTCAAGACTGAGCTTACCCAATATCATACTCCAAATCTCTTTAGTATAATCATAGTGGAGGATCAAGTGAGATATGGACTCTTCCTCCTTATGACAAAGCACACATCAATTGACTAGATGAAAGCTTCTTTTCTTAAGGTTGCCAATAGTTAGGATTTTGTGGTGTGCCGTAGACCACCAGAAAAAGTTGATTTTGGGATTCAAGTGCCTGTTCTAGACTTTCTACCAGATTCTGTTGTACTAACCACTGTTAGACAACAGATTGTAAGTAGTCTTAACCAAGAAGAGACCTCGATTGTCTTGCACCCATAACATTTTATCCTGCCTAGGAAACATAGGAATTCTATAATTGTTCAACTTGAGTTGTAAGGAACTATGTAATGCCCCCGCCAAGGAACCCCAGAGGACAACACTAACTAGGCCAAATAAAAGGAGAACACACACACACACACACACACACACATATATATATATATAATGCATGACATAGCAGGATAACTAATCCTAGGTCCTCTAAGGTTCCTTGACTACACTACTCACAAAACAAGGTTACTAGAAACATTTCATTAACCACAAAAGATGAACATCACATTAATTGATATTATTCATTTCCACACGTGGCAATAAAAAATCAACATTAAAGATCATCTTCTATCTACTATCACAAATGACACATTACTTTACAGTACTCACTACAAGATGAATTCATCAATAATAATTACATCATTACAATAATCACCACGTTGCTTTCCTTAGCACATGGGAGAGATTACATCAAGATACATTAAGAAATACCATCTGGTGTACACCCAGTATACATTATATGAAAGGATTGTCTTTGCAAACTGGAACAAGAACTGAAGTCCACAGGATAATGAACAGTCTCCAAGCTCACGAACATGAAGCATAAACACCCAATGGAGAAAAGGCACCAACCTCCTAACCATGTGGAACCTTGAGGTCCACCCCCCATGCTAGGAGATAACACAAGATCCCGCATTCAACGAATAGTCAGGAGAACAACAGGTTAACATAAGCAACATGGTTATACCTGACACCAATCACCATACTGTCAACAATCAACATCATTACACACTTACTACACTTCCAGAGGAACTCACACAATAGAAAGAGGAAATACAACTAGGGAGTGCTAGACTACAATAGGGAGGAGTGTCATCACATGGCTTGATATGGGTTGTCTTGGTGGACCTTCCTAGGCCCCGACCCCCATCTTGGGTTGTCCTAGAAGCCTCTATCGATCCCAGCCCCCATAAAAACTCATGTGGGACCAACATACCTTTCCTGAGGACAAGACAATTGATCTTGCCATTCTAGGCCTTCTCATCTCATCTCAAGCCTAAACGAGCACTTGAGCCATGAGTGAGGCATACATTATCTTGATTGATGTGAATTCTACCCATTCCCCCCTAATACATTATTAAGGTTATCACTGGATTAAGAAACCCTCCAATGGGTTGTCCTAGACACTACTTTGGGTTCCAGCCCCCTTTGAGAGCCACTATCCCTACTTGCAACTAGTAAACCCTACACAGGACAAGCCATCAACCATCTTGCACCATTATCATAACCACATAAATCCATACATAGAGCAAGGCATTACCTATCTTGCACATTTATCACTATTACATGAATTCATACAAGAATAGGAGACAACATTCTAGGGTTACATTTTACATATACATATAACCCACCACCTATTCAACCACCTTTAGGGTTACAATGTCACAAGGGCCATACACACATCTACCCCCTCCTGGGCATTTGGAAACCAACCTCCCAAAGAAAACAACATTGTGTATGCATAAATAATCCATCAGGGCTAAACAATAATTAACCATTGATCGCTAAGTTCAACGTATACTCTATGGTCATAATAATATTGATATTCTTAAAACTCACAGTGATGACTACCAACTAAAATTATTTTATTCCAATTATTAATTTTAAAATCTTTAACCTCATAAAAATCGAACCTCTTAATTGAAACAATAAAAAATTATGCCTTAACATATTATGAAAGTAACTTCACAAACAATTCTAAATTCATAAAAATCTAAGTATAAAAAAAGCATGATCTTCTAATATTTCTATTCTATACATTTAAGTATTTCATAATATAATAAAAGAATAACATTTTATCCTTCACATTATGGATGAGGACATAATTCTTTAGGAATAAATAGATATGAATTTGCCTAACAATAGAGAGGATAAGTGAAGGGATTAGTTAGTCATAATGCAATATGTATATGTATATGTATATGTATATGTATATGTATATGTATATGTATATGTATGTGTATATATATATGTGTGTATATATATATAATTAATTTATAAAACTAATTATATATATATATATAACAACGTCAACTGATTAAATTAATATAAAAGATTACAATAAAGTTTATAAGAACAATATACCCTAATCGAAACCCTAAATATAATATCACGGTTGCCAGATATAAACAAAATGAATTTGTTGAGAAGGTGCTAGTTTTCAAGAAAAAGCAACTGGAAGGTATAAAACCAGACTGCACTACCTTTTCCGACATACTCTCAGCCCGTGCTTCAATGGGCGATTTGGAGCAGGATATGGACATCATCAAAACATAATGGAAAGAAGTTTTTTTTAGATAGTTTGAAATGTTCTGGAAGACATGAATGGGAATGTGGAATCTTAGATGATACACGTGAACTATTTGACAGAATGTCTTAAAGAGATGTAATCTCATGGAACACAATACTTATAGGATATGCACAAAATGGATTTGTTGAAAACAACTTTAGAAACTTTTAAGCAAATGCAATTTGTAGGTATAAAACTAGAGACCACAACCTTTGCTAGTGCTTCTCTACTTGCACTAACATGGGAGCTTAAACAAGGCACGTGACCTACTTGACTGAACACCTCAAAGAGATGTAATCTCATGGAATGCAATGAGTGCAGATTATGCACAAAATGGATTGGTGAAAACGACTTTAGAAACTTTCAAGAAAATGCAATTTGCAGGCATAAAGCCAAATTCACAACCTTTGATTCAAAATAATTTATACACATATATACCCAAGAACGTCGTCCAACGAGAAAGAAAAAAATGAATGAGGTAAGAAATCAAAAATGAAAGAATTATATATTTAGAGTTGTTAATATGAAACACTTGGTGCAAATGATCGCACAAATATGAAAACCATTTCAATTAAGAGCAATGGTTAAACAATGTATTAAATTAAATCAAAATCTAGACGAAGAAAGAATAGATGATTTGTCAATAATAAAAAGGTTGTAGGCTTTAAATGATAATCTGATTGAGAGGATGGGAGAACAAGAAATAAAATTAGAGTTGGCTAAGGAGAAATTGGAAGAACACCAATGCCAATGAGGAATTGAGAACATTTTTATAACAGAAGTTTAGAAGAGTTAACTAAACGAAGCTCTACAAGTGATTTCAAGAATAAATTCAAAGTTAGAAAATGAATATGATGAAGTATACAGACTTTAAATGGATGGAAGAATGTTAGCCTCCTGCCTCTTTCTTCTTCGCCACATAGAGATTTCCAAGCCCCCCCAAATCTCCAGGAAAATTTTGGAATACCATGCAATCCTCAAACCCCCAAACAAAATGTTTCCAGAGCAATCGCTATACAGGAAAACCAACCAACTCAAACAAATTACAAAATATTAAATTTATTAAATCCATAGTTAACATAGTTATAAATTACTCAATTTGTAATTAATTCATGCAAACAAGCAACTCATTTACCCCACATTCATGCAACCATAATATTAATTATTTTCCCAAAATCCATTCTATTTATTTAACTTATTATTATCATTATAATTATTACTCTTAATATAACATTACACTACACAATAACTATAATTTATTTATATATATATTTATCAAGGTATGCCTTCTTACCTAGCAATTATTTTTCAAGACATTTATCCAACAATTTAAATTAAATAAAATTAGATGCTAACATAATCACCTGCCCACTAACTAGGGTCAAAACAGGACCTCAAGCAACACTGACTGACCACTAACAAAACTGACAAGGTACTAGACCAAGTACTCATCCTCTCAGGGATGATGGCCAGGATATGGGACCAAGTGTCATCTCCAATCGACAATCCATTGGGTTTTAAGGCACGCTCAGACCTGACAATTCAGGTGGAGTCGATGCCTAGTACTTGCAAGCTGCAGCACACAAAATGATCAAGCATATACATACACATATAAATAGACACACAGTGAAAGGGAGTCACAGTGTCGTAGGGTACTCAAAAAGTGAGTGATGTGACACTATCCCTTCCACCCAAACACATCTGCAGAAACAATGCTTAGTAATCAATTCAATCTCATAAGCAATCAACTACATAGCAATAAAGGTAAAGTCAATCACATAAACATCATGTTAAAATAGCCACATAATGCTAATTAGTTCTCATAATCAATCAAAATCTCCATAATCTTCTGAATAAAACCATATACTAATCATAACATGTGCATGAAATCTCAAGTATCAGAAGTGTCATCAAAGCATCATCATAACAATAGTCTAACATCATATCATGTATCATCATGTCTCATCCTAAAACAGATCAATTGTCAAACTATGAGAGAAAAAGGTATGAGAGGCCCTACAAACTAACCACCTTTTCCCATATATTATTTTCTATCCAACATTCAGATATGCTTTTCCACTGTCTTTTACCCTAAAAATGGTCAATATAATTAATAACCTTTCCCTAAAGAAATTATTAGCTCTGTGTATAAAAATGTCATTTCACTGGTTAATTAGAGGTTTGTCTTGCAGCCAAGTGTCTTTCCATAATCTAATCTTATCCCCCTTTCCAAGCTTTCATTTTCATACCTTAAGAGAGGATGTTCCTAGTTTTTAGCATTTTATTCTAGATTATGGAACATTTTGGGAGACCCTCAAGCTCCAGGAAGCCAATACTCTCCCCATTGTGTAGGTAATTGACTCTCATTATCTGTAGTCTTTTTCTTCCTTCAATAAACACCACCCCACCTTTTCCAAGAGGGCTTTATTCATCAGTTGGATATTTTTGATACCCATTCCCCCCTGAGACTTAGGAAGACACATCTTGTCCCAGCTGATGAGAGAGATTGTCTTCTTTTCTTCTACCCCTATCTAGAGGAAAGTTCTCTGGATTTTTTCAAATTTCTTAGCTATGTATTTAGGCATTTTAAACAAAGTAAGAAAGTAGGTGGGGATACTTTGGAGGGAAGCCTTCAGGAGTTAGTACTTACCAGCTTGACTTAGCAGCTTACCCTTCTAGCCTTCCAACTTCTTTTGGATTCTCTTGAGAATATAATTCCAATAAGAGGGGGTCACTTCCTTAATAGTGAGGGGGAGTCCCAGGTAAGTAGCTAACAGAGCAGCCTCATTACAATTGAGAATAGTTTTAATCTTCCGCTAAAGGTCCTGGTTAGTGTTAAAGAAGAAGACATTACTCTTATCATAATTTATGCATTGCCTAGTGTTGTCCTCAAAATCAGCTGCGCTCATTTTGTAGGATGACTCCTATGAAACTTGTCTATTTCGTAGCCTACACTCTAACTTCACATTTCGAGGTAAGTCTTCTTGACCTCATACGAATTCATCTGATACCTAAGAATAGCTTGTAACATTCCCTTGGGCCAGTTCCTCAAAATTCATGAAGTCGACTCAATTATAAGCTTGTTAGAATATCAATTTTGACCTTTTTAAAGTGTCAAAAAAATTTCAATAGTTTACATGCACAAGCGGTGATTTAGCCTACTCCTACATGTAACTTGTTTCTTCCTCATGCAAGGGTAGTCATTTTGTCCACTTGAACATGTTTTGGTCTTAAACTTGTAGGAGCAGTCGTTTTGACCGCTCGTGCAAATTTTCTCAAGTGTAAAGTTTAACTTGCATAAGTGGTGGTTTTAACCACTCATGTAGGTGCTTTATCTCCCTTGCCATGTAAGGGTGGTGAAAATTGCCACCCATGCATCTCTAGTTTAAGTCGAGTGCATTAATGGCACTCATGTGACATTTTATTACACCTCTTTGTAACCTTTTAAATCATTTTTAATCATTATTTTGCATTTATTCTTCGTCTGAAAACCTCCATTTATGAAATTCAAAACCCTTGTGAACCGGCTATAACTTTTTTGGCACTCAAGCTCTAGATCTTCACCAAAATCAAGTCGTGTTTTTGCCAAGTGAATTTTTCTTGTTTTTCCCTATCGTGATCATTATTTTTTCTTTAAATGTTGTTAGTTTTTTGGTTTACGTGCTATTTCATTTCTCTTAGAATAATTTTTAGGTTTTTCATTTTCCTTTTTGAATAGTGTTATCATTTTAGGGTTTGTATGTCTTAGGTTTTTAGTTTAGTTATTGTTTAAAGTTTAAGCAGTAAAGATATCTATTTGTATTTGTCAAACCCTAGGTTTTTTTAAGTACGAACAACAAATTTTGTTTTCCATACTTTGCCTTATTGGTTTTTGACTATTGAGGTGGTCAAATCGACCGCCTACAATCTTTACATCCCATTCACCATTACATGCATGGGCGGTGATTTTCACCACCGATGCATAATGGCATTTTCATACCAGATGCATGGGTGGTGAAAATCACCGCCCATGTTATTTTTTCTTTGTGTGTCTACCACATGTAAGGGCGGTCATTTTGATCACCCCTACACAAACCTTAACAAACACTGTTTAAACATGTTGTCTACTCATATGTATCGGCGGTTGAAAACCCCGCCAATACATCTACTTTACCTTGTGTGATAACTTTATGTAAGGGAAGCAATTTTTGCCGCCCCTACATAAACCTTGAATTTTAAACTCACATGCATAAGCAAGGAAATTGACTGCCTATACCTTTTATTGAACTTCCCACATGCAAGAGCGGTCGAATCGACTACCTTTGCACTTATCAAAGATTTTTCCCTTGCATGTAAGGGCAGTCATTTTGACTGCTCCTACATGGAACCCAACTTTTAACTTACCTGCAAGGATAGTCAAATTGGGCGCCCTTACACAATGCATTACTCCAAAATGCAGGAGCGGTCAAAATGACCGCCCGTGCATGATTTCTTGAAATTTTCCTAACACTGGGAATTTTTGCAAAATGATACCTTTAGCCCACTTTTGCCAAATTTCTTGACTTGTGTGCTCTCAAGCCCTTTCAAGCATATTCCTATGTTCATGATTATCAATTTGCAGTGTCCCTAGTTTGCCAAATTTTCCCCTAACTGTGAGATCATGAACTTTTGCAGTTTCATCAAGTTGCTGTGATCGACACCTTTTCTAGTTCTCTCTTCGAAGCTGATGTCAGAGCCATCTCCATCCAAAGCCAAGATCATGAATTACAAATACCAAGGGGTTTTCCCTATCACTTCAGTGTAGTCTAATGTAGATGAGATCAGGGATATGGAGATAGGACATGTGGATATGGCAGAATTTGTGGAAAGGACCAAACATGCTAATCCTCTCCGCTACATGTAGAAGATCATTGATAGCAATATACACCTGGTAGCATCTTTTCCTGTGGTGGCTTATAATCCAGAGTTTATCCTCCAAGTATAAAGCCACTATAATAAAGATACTAGGTTTGTCACTGATTCTTAGGGGAATGGTTATCATGAGGCTAGATGCTGAATTCTTTGATAAGATTTTCATGTGTCCACCTATAGAGAATGTTGGGGAAATTGGCTTTGCTAAAGGTCAGAAGGATTTTGAGATTGATGTGGAATCTACAAAGAAGCATATCAATAGCAAATGGTTGAAAACTCCTAGGAGAAATATCTCGAGATTGCCCAAGGAACTCCCGAGGAGTGATTTTGTAGAAGAAGTCAGTGATTTGATCACATTATTGAGTAGAATCAAAGGTCTTCCTTTAATTTTCATGAATAGATGTACACCTACATCAGGGTTATTCTCAAAGGGAAACAAAAGATATTATGGGGTGAGCAAATCAGTAATACTCTACATGATCAGTTGATCAAGGTCAATATACTTTTAAGTTATATATGACCTCATATTTGGTATATGCAGCTGCATCCATGAGGATGTTTCCAAGTCTTACTTAGGATGGTGAACGAAGGCTGGTGCCAAATTTTTAGTACTATCCGCAAATAACTCTAAAAGGGTCTCTTCACCATTTTCAAAGGGTGAATGATGCTTTCTTTTTAGTTTTCATGTGCTTATGGACTGATGAGCTAGAATAGAAAAGGGTATCAGATGAAGCATGGGAAGTGGTTAATTCTTTTGGTTGTTTGTTTCTCCAATTTCCCACTTTTTCTTATTTGAGAGTTGGATATTATCCAGGGTATCCATAAATGTTACCTAGATATCCAAGTGATAAGTTAGTTCTAATGGAATTATGCAAGCAATTAATTGTTGTACATAATAAACAGATGGAATTGAAAAAGTTAGGAATTAATTTTCCTGTAGAGATTGGTAGGCATTCCATTCAATCTGCTACTAAGGCTAAGGGTGTTGAAACATAGATGCAGCTGGTGACGATGAAACAATTCAAAAAGAGGAATCACTTTGATTTCCGAAGAGTATAAGATAAGATTAAAATGAGATCAATGTTTCATGTTCCCATGGTTGAGGATATTTGAGCTGATTTGAGGACCCAGAATGAGATAAGGAAATTGGATTACTACAGGTTGCATCTAAGTCAGATAGAAGAACTGGGATTAGTTGATGTTCTAGAAGGCATGGAAGATGAGGGTGATGTTCTAGACCCTGAGTACAACATTGAAAATATTGAAGCTTCAGCCTTGCCAGAAATCAAATGGTCGGTGAAAGAAGAGACTTCACTCAGGAAAAGATTCCAACCTATATTAACTAACACCAATATATGGTTGCAGAGCAAAGGTCTCATCCTGAAAGAGTTCCTTATTGGGTTAGAGATGGAGTTTCAGGAACAGATAGGAAAGAAGGTTGAAAATAGAACTAAAAATAAAAGTGATGCTCCATCTTCTTCCGAGGTGTCAAAACCAAGGATCAAGTTTGTCTCTAAAGGAGGTAAGACAAAAGAAATTATAGGAAGTTCTAATGCAGTAGATTTAGGTACTGAGGAAATGATTGTTGATAATATGGAGGTTGAAATTGTTGAGATAAAACAACAAAATGTTGAAGAACCTGATACTGAGTAGGTAGAAATGAGTGAGAAACCAAATGAAGAAGGTAGTAAGGAACAAGAAATAGAAAAGGATGTAGAACATGAACAACTTGGTGGTTCATCAAAGTCTCCTCAAAAAGATATTTCCCAAGAGCCACAAGTTTCTACAGCTTTGCCTCATGTTTTTTTTTCTGATAGTCTTCCAGTGGTTTCTAATGTTCCTATTTCTCCTATTGTCATTGTATCTTCTGATAATACTCCCCCTTTTGTGAGAACTAGTTTTGGGACTTTCTTTGATTCTTTTGGCTCTATACCTAGTTTATCTTCTCCTTTTGATATTGGTGAACAAACTGTTCCGGATCATTTTCTTGATGGTTCAAATAAACATGTTGATACAAGTGTAGTTTTTACCAACACCACTCTAATTGTTACCATACAGGTATTGGCATGAGTTCTGCTAAGCAGGTTGTTGATTCATCTCCGAATGTTAGTGCTCCAACACTACCTCCATGGTTGTCTGCTTATACACTGAAAAGGAAAAAGTAGGCTATTTCACCAGATGACATTGATATTGAGAAATTGCTACCTATTAAACCAAAATCTTAGAAGAAAATGCCTAAGACTGTTTCTAGGCTAATTGATGAAAAAGGAGTCAGGTATGCAGAGATTGCAAGACCACCTCTTGATGCCACTACAGATACTTTTGATGTGAATGACTATATTGTTTCCAGAGTTGAATTAGGTAAGTTGACTCATGAAGGCCTTAAGAACTAGATTTTCAAGCTACAACAAGCTCCTTTCTTGTGAAATTTGATGAGGAAAAGAAAGAAAAAGAATATTATAAAGCAAAGGCTGAGCAGCTCGCTGCCGTTCTTCAAAAGATAGTCAAATCATCAGAAATTTTGGAACCAATGGTGATCACTATTGAAGATACTTTGATTCAAAAGATGGAAAAGGTTCAAACAAGAGGAAGAGTTGTTGGTGAGATTGTGGACCGATTGTTGGCACAGGGTAGAGTTCTTCTGAAGACCATAGTGGAGAGAAAAGAAAAAATGGAAAAGGCAAAAGCTAAGCTAGATAATATTGTTGACTTATTATCTCAGGAACTTCAAGACCAAGAAGACACGTTAGAGGAATGGGTGGAAATGAAGAAAATAAAGATAAAGAATTTGATTGTGATTGGCGTCGTGTCAAATCAAGAATCTTATCTTAAGACCAAAGAATCCTTGACTCATCACATCAATGTGATAAGAGGCATGCTTGATGATTTGTCCCAAGCATGAGAAAATAATGAAGTTAGTGATGTCTCACTTTTGCACATGTTAGAGGAACTAACATGCACTCTAACAGGTGAAGATCACAAGTTTCTTTCAGTGGATGAAATGATTGATGCTTTTGAGAAAATGGTTCAGCAGAAGTTTGAAGATGAGGTGCTTACAGTGGCTTCAACGGATAATCTTTATGATTATCATTCAACCTTTGAGAATCTGAAAGATAACCTTGAAAAGCATGAGAAGGTGATAAAGGCAGTTAAGGATGCAGTTCTCAGGGCTCATACCATTTCAGGCAATACAGCTGGACCTGATGTGTATGAGATGGCAGCGGTGCGGACTATGTACCAAAATTTTCTGAAGAAGAATGATGGTGGGAGCTAAAATTCTTTTTCATGCCTTAGTTTATTTCCAGTTTTGTATATGCAATTTGTATTTTGTTTTGGACATATTCACATGTATTTTTCTAAAATGTAATTACATGTGAAACAAAGGAAGTCCCAAGTAAAATAGGACTCTTTTGTTGAATAAGTCAAAGTAGTTGTAGATTTCCTATTTTTGCTCTAGGCTCCTCCCTATAAATAAAGAGGGCCTCTATTGTAATTTTTATCTTTTATCTATTGCAAGAAAAATCTGGCAAATTGAAACGCAAATCAAGACTTTGTACTTTTTGTGAAATCAATTATCAAATATTTATCAATACAAGAAAGCGAGTTCAATTCCAATCTTTGTCTTGGAGTTATTTGTGTTATGATAGCATTGTTCTTACGTCATACTATCATATTCTTCTTTCATAATAATTGAAGTGTTGAAATTGTTTCAAGTGATTAAAGAGCATTCTTAATTTCATTTTGATAGACTTTGTGTTATCAAGTCATTTGAGAGGATTGTGTTTATGTTTGTGAGAGTAAAATAGCTTGAAGACTTTGAGCTGCAAGTTGTTATATTCAATCTACTTTTATCATCTTGGAGAAGAGTGAAGACTTTGGGCTGCATTCAACTTCAAATAGATCTATTTGCAATTAGTAAAAGAGGCGACATAAGACTTTGTGTTTCTGTGATTTTTTGATAGTTTATAAGCTCTTTAATATCAGTTTCATTGAAATCATCATAATGAAGTATAAACATCTATTCTGAGACTCTGTCTCATAATCCTCTTAGCAAGGGGAGAGACTCTATCTCATCATAGCTATGGTTGATATAACCATTTTTCCATTAGTGAGTTAACGACAAAATATTCACTCAATAGTTTTTTTGCGACTCTACTGGGGAACAACGCGCAACTTAGAGCCTCACATTTTAAGTTGAATCATTTCAGCCTCATTGCTTGAAATAAGTTTGTTCAAGTTTTTATCTTTTTTAAGTACATTACATTCTGGCAGACTCAAGGTATACAAGAAGTAAAAGAGCTCAAGGAATTATTGATCCTGTGTTTGAGTTAATGCAGCAAAATAATTTTGGTCTTTTGCCTTCGATACCAAGACTTCAGCATACAAGGAGTTTCCCTCCTACCAACGCCAAGTCTCCTATACCAAGTCAAGCTTCCAATACAAATACTAACAAAGAATTATCTACATAGATTCCTCAAAGGTTTGTTATTCCACCTTTCAACTAGCATACTATGGCAGCTCAAGATCCTTGGGGTAATTATTTTGGACCGCTAAATTTGACGCTACTTTTGCATGAACTACCTCATGGTTCTATAAAAATTTTTCCAAAATTCTATGGTGATGGAAAAGTTCATCTTGATGAACACATTGCGGCTTTTTACATAGCTTTTGGTGTGCTAGGGGTGGAGCATGAGGATGTATCTGTGAGACTTTTGGTAGAAACACTATAAGGTGTAGTTGTAGATTAGTTCTATCATCTCCAATCCCAAAACATCACGGGATGGAACATACTTCAGACCAAGTTTGAAGCTAGGTTTAAGCCTGCAGAAGATGCACACGGCTTGTTATCTCAACTAACATAAATGAAGAAAGAACCGCAAGAGCCCATGCAGAAATTCATTGCCAAGTTCAATAAATTAACAAATGAAATTCCAGCAACTGCTCAACCAACGGTGGAGAATCTGAAATGCTTCTTCATCAACACTCAGCTTTCTGAGGTAAGCTTTTTATTAAGGCGGGCTAATCCCACTAATCTTACTATAGAAAACAATTTGGCTACCAAGGTTGAATATGATCTTATTCTTGCAGGTAAGATAAGAAAGGATTGAAACCGAAGTAGAGGGCAGCCCTCTACTGACATACCTTCCACTAGCACCATAGATCCTATGGTGCAGAAGCCAGCCAATGAGTTGCTGGCTTTGAAAAAGCAAATGTTCCAGAATATGTCCACTCCTTATCAGGACATACCAAGGACATTCATTAATACTTCATATCAAGGCAATGTTGTGAGAAACCAAGGGCAGAATAGGCTTCTGCCAACACAAGGGAAGCTTGCCATTGAAGCACCGCTGGTCAACTCAATAGTTGGCTACTATGAAGCTGAGCATGAAAATTTTCCACAACCTAACTTGGATTAGGAAAATGATGCCAATCTCTTTATGGAAGTAGAAGAGGAATTGGCTAGCGACTCTACTATTGGGTTCCTAAAGTATCAAGATGAAGCAGAAAGAGGAGAAGATGTATATGGTGGAGCGTATGTTGTTTTCACCAGATCTCAAAATTAGTCAAACCAACAAGTGGATGATAAAGGAAAATCAAAAGAAGATCCTCAACCTGTGATTTCAATTGCCAAACGAGGAAATCCTTTGCCTTTTCAATCAAGGGATCCGACTACTAATAAACAAGTAAGTTCTTCTAACACTCCTACTTCTTCTGCTGCTATTCCTCAGACTGGTACTTCCCTAATGAAACCTCAGAATGAAAGTTTTCCTACTTTTGTATCCAATTCATTTCAACTTTTTGATATAATTGATCATGCTAGGAAAACTAAAATCCAGATGTCTTAGGTAGAATATTTGCAAGCTAACCCCGACCAATTTGAAAGGTTAGCCAAATTTGTTAAAAATAAAACTACCTCTGTAGGGCAAGGTAATTCCAATACCATTCATGACTCCTCAAAGAATATTTTTGCTTAGAATAATCTAGTTACCACTCCTCTTGTTGCTCCAAGGAAAATTGAACCCTTTTATGTTTCTCTGTTAGTCAATGGTCACAAACTGAGTAATTGTATCATAGATTCGAGGGCTTTTGACAATGTCATGCCTACCAAGGTGGTAGATGCTCTAGAACTAACTTTGACAAAAACCTTTGGAAGGTGTTTTTCAATGGAAAATAAACAAGTGCCTTTGTTAGGCCAGATTAAGGATGCATAATTTGCATTCGTAGCTTTTCTGAAGAAAAGAATAAAGATGACTATTCTAGTTGTAGATGTCCCGGCTTCATATGGTATTTTACTGGGATGAAACTTCTACAAGGATGTAGGAGGAGAGATTAACATGGATTTATCCAAAGCAAGGATACCTGTCAAAGGTGTCATGCATAAATTGCTTCCTGAAAGGGAAACAAAATATATTGTCACTCAATCTGAAGACCCAAAAGCTCAAATTTTATTTGAGTCTTCAGGATTGGGTAATTATTTCCTAACTACAAAATATACTTCTAGATCGTCAGATGATAGTTTAGACAAAAGTATGGTGATGGAGGATTCTTCTTCTTCAGGTGAAGAGTCTGCTAATCACAGAGACTAGAAAGTTCAAATGATATTTGGACTCTGGAATTTGATGGTAGCTATTCTTCCATGGGGTCTAGGGCTGGAGTAGTCCTTATATCTCCTCAAGGGGATATTTTTCCCTTTTCATATAAACTAGAGTTTGATAATACCAACAATACTGTTGAGTATGAGTCTTTGTTACTCAGGATGGAAGTGGCTTGTACAAAGGGCATAAAAAATCTTCATGCACAAGGAGATGCTGAGTTGAAATCTACACCAGACAAAAAATGAAATCTTGTTTGTCAGGTAAGAAATCTGTACCAGACAAAAAATGAAAGGTTGAAGCATTACCAGAATCGGGTATGGGAGTGCATTGATAAGTTTGATGCTTTTGATATTTCTGTTGTTCCTAGAGAATACAATGGCAGGGCTGATTCGTTGGCTGTATCAGCTACCCTTATGGTCCCGCATAAGGATTTTAAGGACAATAAGTATACCATTGAATTGGTCTTTCGACCAAGTGTACCTAATAATGCTGACCATTGGCAATTTTTTAATGGTGATAATCAGATCATAGCTTTCCTAGAGAAAATGGATGGCTTTGATTAACTATACTTTGAGGGGAGTGATTCTCCTCCTCGAGAATATGTTTCTGAAGTAAACTTAGAGATTGGTGAAGAGTTTCTTCAATTGAAAGGAAACAAAATTTTGAAAGGTTTAGTTTCCCTTGAAAGGCTTTTTGATAAACATGATCGTTATATCAAGCAAAAGCAACAACTTGATTCAAGTTCGTCAATGGAATTTGAACAAGTGAACCTGAATACAGAAGCGGATCCCAAGATGGTCAATATTGGGAAATGTTGCATTGAAGAGGAAAAGTTCAAGTTCACAACACTTATACGCTACTATATCAATGTGCTTGCATATTCATATGATGAATTGAAGTCCATCAGATCACAAGAGATCCAACATGAGATTCCTCTCAAGGTGGGATCATTGCCTCACAAGCAGAAGCAGATGTAGTACAATCCAAAAATATCAAGTACAATCCTTTGTGAAATTCAAAAAATGTTGAATGCTAGGATAATTTTCCCTATCCATCATTCCACTTGGATTGCAAACATTGTTCCTATAAGGAAGAAGAATGGAGAAATCCATATCTATGTAGATTTCAGAAATCTAAACCAATCTTCCTTGAAAGATAACTACCCTTTTCCCATAATGGAGCAAGTGTTACAAATTGTAACCAATTTAGAGCTGATGTCTATGTTGGATGGTTTTTTGGGCTAAAATCAAGTAGAGGTAAGTGAAGTGGATCAGTACAAAACTACTTTCACAACTCCATGGGGCACTTTTACATATTGCAGGATGTCGTTTGGGTTGATCAATGCTGGCGCTACTTTCCAGAGAGCAATGGACTTGGCATTCAGAGATGAAATGGGTAAGTTCATTGTGGTATACCTTGATGATTTGATTGTCTTCTCTAAGAAGCGTTAAGAACATGCTTACCACCTATGGCAAGTTTTGGAACAATGCCATCAAAATGGTATATCTCTTAACCCAAAGAAGTTAGTTTTTGGGATTATAGAAGGAAAAATTCTTTGTCACATTGTGTCCAAAGAAGGAACCAAGATTGACTCAGAAAGAGTCAAATCTATCCAAGGTCTTACTTTGCCTACAAGTAAGACGATTGTTCACTCTTTCTTCGGAAAAGTGAATTTTCTACGAAGGTTCATTCTAGAGTTCGCAAAGAAGACTCGTCATATTGTTAATATGATGAAAGGTAAGACCACTTTTTGTTGAAGTGTGGAAGGTAAAGCAGCCTTTGAGGACATAAAAAGAGCCATAACCCATGCTCCAGTTTTAGTGTGTCCAAATTACAAAAAAAAATTCATTATGTATAGTTATGCTTCAAAGCATACATTGTCAACAATTCTTGTTCAGCAGAATGAGGTAGGTGTAGAATCTCTAATCTCATTCATGAGTTGTCCTTTGAAAGCTCATGAACTCAAGTATTCTAACATGGAGAAACATTCTTTTGTTGTAGTGAAGGCTGTGAAACATTTCAGGTTTTACATTTTGAACTCACATACTGTTTCTTTGGTACCAGACACAACAGTGAAATCAATCTTAACTCAACAAGAGTTTGGAACTAAGAGAGGCAATTGGATTGCCAAAATTTAGGAATTTGATCTTGATATTAAACCCACCAAGCTTGTGTGTGGAAGAGGTTTGTGTCAACTCATTGTTGATAACCTCCCAAAAGAAACATGTGATGAAGAGGTTGAGGTTGGAGATGTTCCAACTGTCCTTTTTGTTACTACAACTGATGAGTGGTATTCCAATATCGCTTATTTTCTCACATATGGTGAGTGTCCTTCTCATTTGTCTTATAAAGCAAATGGACTATCAAGCTTAAGGCTGCTGACTATTTCATATGGGATAATGGTTTGTATCAAAGAAGTCTTGATGGAGTTTTCCTCCGTTGTGTGGATAAAGCTCAACAAAATAAGTTACTAGAGTCTTTCCATAATTTGGCATGTGGAGGCCATTTTTTTTGCACCTGTAACAACTCATAAAATTTTGTGGGCTAGGTATTATTGGCCCACATTATTTCAAGATGCGTACAACTGGGTATGTAGAGGTGAACTCTGTCAGCAGTTTGTGGGAAAGCCTAAGTTGGCCGCACTACCATTGAAACCAGTTGTAATTGAAGAACCTTTTCAACAATGGGGCATTGACTTCATTGGTGTTGTGAATCCACTGTCAAGTGTGGGACACAGCTATGTTCTTACAGCAACAGATTATTTCACCAAGTGGGTGGAATCTATTCTAGTTAAGCATGCTACTTCTAAAGTGGTGTGCAACTTCCTCAAGGAGAATATCATTTCCCGGTTTGGAGTTCCAAACAAGATTGTGGCAGATAATACTACATGTTTTTCCTCTAATGAGATTACTAGTTCTTTCTTTGAATATGGAATTATTCTTTTGCATTCATCTGATTATTATCCGCAAGGGAATGGTCAAGCAGAATCAAGTAATAAGAATCTAGTTACTATTATCAGGAAGCTGGTAGATGATAATCAGAGAACATGGCACAAGGCTTTGTTTGATGCCTTGTGGGTAGATAGGATTACCCCAAAGAGGGCTATTAGTATGTCACCATTTCAGCTATTATATGGTTTGAATGTAGAGATACTGATCACCTTGGAATTTCTAGCTTTGAAGTTGGCAAAGGTAGTGGAAGATAGAACTTTTGAAAGTTCTATTGATAAACACATAATGTACCTCTCTGAACTTGAGGAGCAGCGCGTTATGGTTGTAGACCGAATAGATGAACATCAAAGTCAGGTCAAGAAGCTGTTTGATAAGAAAGCAAAGGCCAGAGATTTTCATATTGGGGATCAAGTCTTGTTGTGGGACAAGAGGAGAGAGCCAAAGGGAATGGATGGGAAATTTGATTCCCTATAGAGAGGCTCATTTGTCATTCACCAACTTTGTGGTGAGGATAGTTTCTTGCTGGAGTATCAATATGGGACACCGTTCTTGTTACCACATAGTGGGCAACATCTGAAGCTTTTCAATCCATGAAATGTCAGATAAGTTCACTTTTATATTTGTATAGTTTGTGTTTTTCTTTTTCATTTTTAGTCTTTTTGTTTCTTTTGTTTTGTTTGCTTGACTCTATGGCCCAATGGCATGGATGAAGGCACTTAAGGACTGGATTCTTCTCCCTTTGATCGTTTCAAAGAACGATTGAAGGAAGTTCCCCAGTTAGAGCCAGTTGTTGTCCTCAAAATTAGCTGCGCTCATTTTGTAGGACGACCCCTACGAAACTTGTCCATTTCGTAGCCTACACTCTAAGTTTGCATTTCGAGGTAAATCTTCTTGACCTCATGCAAATTCATCTAACACCTAAGAATAGCTTGTAACATTCCCTTGGGTTGGTTCCTCAAATTTCGTGAAGTCAACTCAGTTATAAGCTTGTTAGAATATCAATTTTGATATTTTTAAAGTGTCATAAAATTTTCAATAGTTTACATGCACAAGAAGTGATTTCACTCGCTCCTACATGTAACTTGTTTCTTCCTCATGCAAGGGTGGTCATTTTGACTGCCCAAACATGTTTTGGTCTTAAACTTGTAGTAGAGGTCATTTTGACTGCTCGTGTAAAGTTTAACCTGCATAAGCAGTGGTTTTAACTACTCATGCAGGTGCTTTATCTCCCTTATCATGTAAGGGCAGTGATGGCAAAAATTGCCACCCATGCATCTCTAGTTTAAGTCGAGTGCATTATGGCACTCATGTGGCATTTGAATACACCTCTTTGTAATAATTTAAATCATTTTTAATCGTTATTTTGCATTTATTCTTCATCTGAAAACTTCCCTTTATGCAAGTTGAAACCCTTGTGAACCGGCTAAAACATTTTTGGCACTCGAGCTCTAGATCTTCGCCAAAATCAAGTTGTGTTTTCGCCAAGTGAGTTTTTCTTGTTTTTCCCTATTGTGATCATTCCTTTCGCTTTAAATGTTGTTAGTTTTTTGGTTTATGTGCTATTTCATTTCTCTCATAATCATTTTTAGGTTTTTCAATTTCCTTTTTGAATCGTGTTATCATTTTAGGGTTTGTATGTCTTAGGTTTTTAGTTTCATTTTTGTTTAAAGTTTAAGCAGTAAAGATCTCTGTTTGTATCTGTCAAACCTAGGTTTTTTGAAGTATGAACAGAAAAATTCATTTTCCATACTTTGCCTTATTGGTTTTTGACTATTGAGGAGGTCAAATCGATCGCCTACGATCTTTACTTCCTGTTCGCCATTACATGCATGTGCGGTGATTTTCACCACTGATGCATAATGGTGTTTTCATATCAGATACATGGGTGGTGAAAATCACTGCCCATGTTGTTTTTTCTTTGTGTGTCTACCACATGTAAGGGCGGTCATTTTTATCGCCCCTACACAAACCTTAACAAACACTGTTTACACATGTTGTCTACTCATATGTATCGACGATTAAAAACCCCGTCAATACATCTACTTGACCTTGTGTGATACCTTTATGTAAGGGTGGCGATTTTCACTGCCCCTACATAAACCTTTAATTTTAAACTCACATGCATAAGCGGGGAAATTGACCACTTATACCTTTTAATGAACTTCCCACATGCATGAGAGGTCAAATCGACTACCTTTGCAATTATCAAAGATTTTACCCTTGCATGTAAGGGCAATCATTTTGACTGCTCCTACATGGAACCTAGATTTTAACTTACCTTTAGGGATGGTCAAATTGGCTGCCCCTTACACAATGCATTACTCCCAGATGTGGGAGCGGTCAAAATGACCGCCCGTGCATGATTTCCTAAAATTTTCCTAACACTAGGAATTTTTGCGAAATGATACCTTTAGCCCTCTTTTGCCAAATATCTTGACTTGCGTGCTCTCAAGCCCTTTCAAGCATATTCCTATGTTCGTGACCATCAATTCGTAGTGTCCCTAGTTTGCCAAATTTTCCCCTAACTGCGAGATCATGAACTTTTGCAGTTTCATCAAGTCGCTGTGATCGACACCTTTCCAATTCTCTCTTCGAAGCTGATGTCGGAGCTGTCTCCATCCAAAGCCAAGATCATGAATTACAAATACCAAGGGGTTTTCCCTATCACTTCAATGTAGTCTAATGCAGATGAGATCAGGGATATGGAGATAGGACATGTGGATATGGCAAAATTTGTGGAAAGGACCAAACAGGCTAATCCTCCCCGCTACATGCAGGTGATCATTGATAGCAATATACACCTGGTAGCATCTTTTCCTATGGCGGCTCATAATTTAGAGTTTGTCCTCCAAGTAGAAAGCCACTATAATAAAGATACTATGACTGCCACTGATTCTCAAGGGAATGTTATTGTGAGGCTAAATGCTGAATTCTTTGATAAGATTTTCATGTGTCCACCTATAGAGAATGTTGGGGAAATTGACTTTGCTAAAGGTCAGAAGGATTTTGAGACTGATGTGGAATCTGCAAAGAAGCATATCAATAGAAAATGGTTGAAAACTCCTAGGAGTTAATGGTCAAAATGGCCCAAGGAACTCCCGAGGAGTGATTTTGTAGAAGTCAGTGATTTGATCACATTATTGAGTAGAATCAGATGTCTTCCTTCTTCCTCTAAATTTCATGAATGCATTTACACCTACATCAGGGTTACTCTCAAAAGGCAATAGAAGATATTCTGGGGTGAGCAAATTAGTAATGCTCTACATGATTAGTTGATCAAGATCAATACTACTTTTAAGTTCTATATGGCCTCATATTTGGTATATGCAGCTACATCCATGAGGATGTTTCCAGGTCTTACTCAGGATGGTGATCGGAGGTTGGTGCCAGTTTTTCAGTACTATACACAAATAACTATAAAAGGGTCTATTCACCATTTTTGGAGGGTGAATGATGCCTTCTTTTTAGTTTTCATGTGCTTATGGAATGATGAGCTAGAACAGAAAAGGGTATCAGATGAAGGATGGGAAGTGGTTAATTCTTTTGGTTGTTTGTTTCTCTAATTTCCTACTTTTTCTTATTTGAGAGTTGGATATTATCCAGGGTATCCATATATGTTACCTAGATATCCAAGTGATAAGATATTTCTAATGGAATTATGCAGGCAATTAATTGTTGTACATAATAAACAGATGGAATTGAAAAAGTCAGGAATTAAGTTTCTTGTAGAGATTGGTAGGTATTCGGTTAATTCTGCTACTAAGGCTAAGGTCGTTGAAGCAGAGATGCAGCTAGTGATGATGAAACAATTCAAGACGAGGAATCACTTTGATTTTTGAAGAGTACAAGATAAGATTAAAAGGAGATCAATGTTTCATGTTCCCATGGTGGAGGATATTTGGGCTGATTTGAGGACCTAGAATGAGATAAGGAAATTTGATTACTACAGGTTACATCTGAGTTAGATAGAAGAATTAGGGTTACCTGATGTTCCAGAAGGCATGGAAGATGAGGGTGATGTTCTGGACCCCAAGTATAACATTGAAAATATTGAAGCTTCAGCCTTGCCAGAAATCAAATGGTTGGTGAAAGAAGAGACTTCCCTCAGGAAAAGATTCCAACCTATATTAGCTAACACCAATATGTGGTTGCAGAGCAAAGGTCTCAACATGAAAGAGTTCCTTACTGGGTCAGAGACAGAGTTTCAGGAACAGACAGGAAAGAAGGTTGAAAATAAAACTAAAAATAAAAGTGATGCTCCATCTTCTTTCAAGGTGTCAAGACCAAGGATCAAGTTTGTCTCTAAAGGAGGTAAGACAAAAGAAATTCAGGAAGTTCTAATGCAGTAGATTTAGGTATAAAGGAAATGAATGTTGATAATATGAAGGCTGAAAATGCTAAGATAAGACAATAGAATGTTGAAGAACCTGATATTGAGTAGGTAGAAATGAGTGAGAAACCAGATGAAGAAGGTAGTAAGGAACAAGAAATAGAAAAGGATGTAGAACAGGAACATCTTGGTGGTTCGTCAAAGTCTCCTCAAAAATATATTTCCCAAGAGCCACAAGTTTCAACAGCTTTGCCTCATGTTTCTGTTTCTGATAGTTTTCCAGTGGTTTCTAATGTTCCTATTTCTCCTATTGTCATTGTATCTTCTGATAATACTCCCCCTTCTGCGAGAACTAGTTTTGGGACTGTTTTTTATTCTTCTAGCTCTATACCTAGTTTATCTTCTCCTTCTTTTGATATTGGAGAGCAAACTATTCTGGATCATTTTCTTGATGGTTTAGAGAAAAATGTTGATACATGTGTAGTTTCTACCAACACCACTCCAACTGTTACCATAACAGGTATTGGCATGAGTTCTGCTAAGAAGATAGTTGATTCATCTCCGAATGTTAGTGCTCCAACACTACCTCCATGGCTATCTGCTTATACACCGAAAAGGAAAAAGAAGGTTATTTCACCAGATGACATTGATATTGAGAAATTGCTACCTGTTAAACCAAAATCTCAGAAGAAAAAGCCCAAGACTGTTTCTAGGCTAATTGATGAAAAAGGAGTCAGGTATGCGGAGATTGCAAAACCACCTCCGGATGTTACTATAGATACTTTTGATGTGAATGACTATATTATTTCTAGAGTTGAATTGGGTAAGTTGACTCATGAAGGCCTTAAGTCAGATTTTCAAGCTACAACAAGCTCCTTGCTTGTGAAATTTGATGAGGAAAAGAAAGAAAAAGAATAAATTATAAAGCAAAGGTTGAGCAGCTTGCTGCCATTCTTCAAAAGATAGTCAAATCATTAGAAATTGTGGAACCAATGGTGGTCACTGTTGAAGATCCTTTGATTCAAAAGGTGGAAAAGGTTCAAACAAGAGGAAGAGTTTTTGGTGAGATTGTGGACCGATTGTTGGCATAGGGTAGAGTTCTTCTAAAGACCATAGTGGAGAGAAAAGAAAAAATGAAAAAGACAAAAGTTGAGCTGGATAATACTGTTGACTTATTATCTCATGAACTTCAAGACCAAGAAGAGACCTTAGAAGAATGGGTGGAAATGAAGAAAATGAAGATAAATAATTTGATTACAATTGGTGTCGTGTCAAATTGAGAATCTTATCTCAAGACCAAAGAATCCTTGACTCATCGCATCAATGTGGTAAGAGGTTTGCTTGATGATTTGTCCCAAGCATGAGAAAATAGTGAAGATAGTGATGTCTCACTTTTGTACAGGTTAGAGGAACTACCATGCACTCTAACAGGTGAAGATCACAAGTTTCTTTCGGTGGATAAAATGATTGATGCTTTTGAGAAAATGGTTCAGCAGAAGTTTGAAGATGAGGTGCTTATAATGGCTTCAATGAATAATATTTATGATTATCATTCAACCTTTGAGAATCTGGAAGATAATCTCGAAAAGCATGAGAAGTTGATAAAGGCAGTCAAGGATGTAGTTCTCAAGGCTCATACCATTTCAGTCAATACAACTGGACTTGATGTGTATGAGATGGTAGCAGTGCGGACTATGTACCAAATTTTTTTGAAGAAGAATGATGGTGCCAGCTGAAATTCTTTTTCATGCCTTAGTTTATTTCTAGTTTTTATATGCAATTTGTATTTTTTTGGACATATTCACATGTATTTTTCCAAAATGTAATTACATGTGAAACAAAGGAAGTCTCAAGTCAAATAGGACTCTTTTGTTGAATAAATCAAAGTAGTTGTAGATTTCCTATTTTTGCTCTAGGCTCCTCCCTATAAATAAAGAGGGCCTCTATTGTAATTTTTATCTTTTATCTATTGCAAGAAAACTCTGGCGAATTGAAAAGAAAATCAAGACTTTGTGCTTTTTGTGAAAATAAATTATCAAATATTTATTAATACAAGAAAGCGAGTTCAATTCCAATCTTTGTCTTGGAGTTATTTGTGTTATGATAGCATTGTTCTTACGTCACACTATCATATTCTTCTTTGATAATAATTGAAGTGTGGAGATTGTTTCAAGTGATTAAAGAGCATTCTTAATTTGATTGTGATAGACTTTGTGTTATCAAGTCATTTGTGAGGATTGTGTTTATGTTTGTGAGAGTAAAAGAGCTTGAAGACTTTGAGCTACCAATTGTTATATTCAATCTACTTTTATCATCTTGGAGAAGAGTGAAGACTTTGGGCTGCATTCAACTTCAAATAGATCTATTTGCAATTAGTAAGAGAGGTGACAGAAGACTTTGGGTTTATGTGATTTTGTGATAGTTTATAAGCTCTTTAATATCAGTTTCATTGAAATCATCATAGTGAAGTATAAACATCTATTCTACAAAAAGAGAAGAGGATGAAATGGAATCACCACGAATATAGTTTTTAGTGTACGTAAGTTTTATAAGTTATTTATTTGTAATAGTTAAAGCAACTAGAGGGAACCTCCCCTTGCTAAGAGGAGAGACTCTGTCTCATCATAACTGTGGATGATATAACCATTTTTCTGTTAGTGAGTTAACGACAAAATATTCACCCAACACCTAGAAGCCTTAGCATAGTTATTAAGTAATTATTTCCACTTTCTGGCTTCCACCACTGGCACAACACCAAACATCATATTGTTATCCACAAATTGTTGTATAGCAGAGGGGTCCACAGTAGAAGCAGCTCTAACCCCTTTCAGATCTTGTCTTCTCATAAGGTTCAATATGTTCCTCCTCAGAACCTCAACCATGATTAAGAACAAATAGGGGGATAAAGGATCCCCTGTCCAATTCATCTTCTAGAGTTAAAATATCCCCGGGGGATACCATTAACCAGAATATAATGCTTGATCATTGTCACACATTCACTTATGAGTATGATTATGTTGTCCTTGAACCCAAACTTACTTAAAACTTTGAACATGAAATCCCAAGAAAATTTGTCATAGGCTTTAGAGATATCTAGTTTAAAAGCCATACTTGGGTTATTACTTCTGTCCATAGAGTGCATTATCTTATGGGTAGAGATGGCAACATCAACAATCTGTCTTCCAGGGATGAAGCTCTTCTGACAGCCAGTTATGAGGTCATCCAAGAAGGGTTGTAATCTATAGACCAGGGTCTTGGTAATGATCTTATAGATAGTATTACAGAGATTTATATGGTGATAATCAACCATAGTCTCAATAGTTAGCTTCTTGGGGACTAGGGCAATAAAAGTAGTGTTAATCTATTTGAGGATCTTACCTGTTCTAAAGAAGTCTAATGACAGTCATAACATCAAACCCCACAATGTTCCATAAGTCTTGGAAGAAGGTCGGGGGAAACCATCAGGGCTAGGGGCTTTGAATGCCCCCATGGAGAAGACAATATCCCTCACTTCCTCTTTAGTAACCGACTTCATTAAAGAACTATTATCCTTAACTGAGAGCAATGAAGGTATATTGTCCAATAGCATCTCTACCACATCTAGATGGAAATTATCAGTCTATTTGGAGAGGAAATTCTTGAAGTAGTTAGAGGAAAGCTAACCAATCTCCTCTTCCGAGTTGACCTCTTTATTATTCTCATCTAGGAGTGTAGTTATACTGTTCCTTTTCCTATGCCTCATAGTTGATTGGTGGAAGAAGGAATTATTTTTATCCCCTTCAATCAACCATTGGACTCTGGATTTTTGCCTCCAGAAAATTTCTTCCCTTTTCATCAACTCCCTCCACTCTTTGAGTAGGGAATCTTCCCTATTGAAATTGGTTCTTGGCCATTTTGTCCTGAATATCTAGTAGACTATCAGATATGTGTTTCTTTTGGGTCATGACATTGCCAAAGTAGAATTTGTTCCAGCCTTTGACCTTCTGTTTGACATGTAATAGTTTTTGGGTTAGTCTAAACATAGGGTAACCTTGGATCATGGTACTGCACCAGCTAGTGATGCAATCCTTGAAATCAAGGTGAGAAGCCCACATTATCTCATATCTAAAAGGAAAGGAGCCTTTGGAGGCTCTTTCCCACCAGGTGAATAATAGGGGTTTGTGGTCAAAAATGATACGAGGCAGAGCTGTCAAACTAGAGTGCTGGATGATGTCCCAATTGGAAGATATCAAGAATTTGTCAAGTTTCACCTAAATAAGTTGATCTCCCCTTCTCCTTTTGGTCTAAGAGTAAATTTGATTATTAACATTCATGTCCATTAACCTAGTCTAATTAAGGAAGTCAGCTAGGTTTGCCATGCTGTCAGAGTAGTCCATAATCCCCCCTGACATTTTTGAAGGGAATAGGGGATATTGAAGTCACCAACCAACATCCAATTGGGTCTTTTCTCTGCATTAAGTCTAGGGGATATCTCTTCCCAAATATCCTTCCTGGAATTCCTAGTGTTGGGTGCATAAATGTTTATCAGTCTCCACACTTTCTTGTTGAAGGTGAACTTCACTTCAATGTTGTTCCTATTGTGGGAGAAATAACAACCAGTGAGGTGGTGTTTATTCCACATAGTAACTAGACCTCCAGAGGCTACAAAGGAGGGGCTGATGAGGTAATTTGTAGTGGTCCATATCTTATTAGAAACTTCTTTGAATCTTTCTTCCAACATTTTGACTTCTTGGAGGACAAGAATATCCAACTTATTTTCATAAATACAATTTTTAACTAAAAACTATTTTTGAGGATTGTTCAATCCCCTTATGTTCTAGGAAAGGAACTTGATTTATGACCTCACCTAGAGTGAGCCTCCAGGGTACTTTGTCTCCCATTAGCTATTTCTTTGGTGGCTTCCCTCTATTTGGTTTCCCTGTGGGAGGGTCTTCCAACTTTACCGTATGTTCCTACATCTGCTGAATTTTTTATATGGCCTTTGGCATTCCTCTTGGGTGTTACCCATCCCTCCTAGTTACTCCACAAGGAACTAGGTCCCGCCCTAGGGGTTAAAACTCTAGGTGAAGACAACTCCATCCTTTTCCCCTTTTCTTCTCCTTCTATGACAATGAGAGGGCCTTAAAGGACATGCTTAGGAGCTTTCTCCCCTGTAGTAGGCTCCTTCCTCTATGGAATGTTGTTTTTAGTTTTAGGAGATTGATCTTGGATCTCCCCTTCTTCTTTTTCTTCTATTCCCATAGTATTTTCCTTTATCTTGGTGTTTAGAAGCTCTACCAACTACTATTCAATCACTGGAGAGGTCTTCTCCTTAGCTCTTTTAGGATCTATTGGTTTGAGATGGGATCTTATGATGTTTAGTATATCTTCTTTGAAGGGATACTCCTCTATATCTAGCTCCTCATCTCTCACATCTCTAGGTTTTTGGTTTTTTAGGAGGTTGCATTCAGTGATTAGGTGGCCTTTTCTGGAATAATTTTGATAGAACGTAGTAGCATTTTCATATACCAGTTTCTGCTCCCAACTTCCATATTTAGATGTAATATTGATTGAAGTAGGGAAAGTCTTATATATGACTACATTGACACAAAAGCAAACAGAAACTAACCTCATTTTGTTCTTAGTGGTATTGTCCAATGCTATGAATCTACCAAATGAGTTGCCAATCCAGGTGAAGACTTCCTCATCCCAATACTCCAGCAACAGTACAAGCAACCTCACCCAAACTGGGGTAGATTTGTTTCGTTCCATTGCCGCATTGAAACCAGGTTTCCAATGACCTAAACACAAGTTGTGTTTACCATACAGCAAAGGGCCTCCAGCCAATATTGCAATCCGATCCTTCTTGGTAGTGAACTTGAACAAAAATAGACCTCCAGACATAGTGTTGGTCACCAGACTTCCCTTCAAGTGCCATCTAGAAGATACCCATCTCCATACCATGTCTATATTTGGTCTTAGAAAATAGAACTTTCCAACCAAGGATAGCTCATTGGACAAGACTATCTTTTCCATCACAAGGTCTAGGATTTGAAGGTCTATTCCTTTCTCTGATTCTAATAGCATAGGAACAACAGAGTCCTCTCTTTTCTATTTGTCTTTACCAAGTAGGGCCTTTTTCCAAGCCTTAGGACATAAATCTGAGGCTGGAATCTCGTGCTCTGAAGTACTACCTGAGGCAATACTTACTGTAGGAAGTTCAATCAAGGGGCCCAAAGGGTTAGTAGCCCCCCCTAGGTTAACATAATCCATGACCCATTCTATTTATCTTTACCAAGTAGGGCCTTTTTCCAGGCCTTAGGACATAAATCTGAGGCTGGAATCTTGTGCTTTGAAGTACTACCCAAGGCAGTACTTACTGTAGCAAGTTCAATCAAGGGGCCCAAAGGGGGAGCAGCCCCCCCTGGGATAACAAAATCCATGACCTAAGAAGGTTCAAACTAGGTTCAAGAAGGAAAGTTGCAGAGCAACTTTTTTGACAAATTTGTTATCTCCATACCAAAGGTTAAGAAAAAAATTTACTATAGTTAATAATTTACATTATATAAAATATAGTATATAATAATAAGTATAATTAACATATATTTTATATACAAAATAAGATTAATTAAATAATAGATAAATGATATCATATACAAAAACCATTAAAGCATACACTATAGTTAAGATGGAATGGCAACTTTAACTCTATATGCTAACAAATGGTGTCAAGATGTGTTTCTTGCTAAAAGGATGACTATTTTGTTAAGTCCCCTTGGGTCTGTTGGAAACAAGGCAGATAACTGAGAGGGGGGGGGTGAATTAGTTATCTCAAAACTTTCTTACTTTTAATTCCTTTTCTTATCTTAACATTCAAAGATATATCAAAGTAAGAAAGCATGAGCAACCATAAGAACTGAAATGAGATTAACACACATAACACAAGGATTTTTACGTGGAAACCCTGTTAAGGGAAAAACCACGAGATGATTAAACCAAGATTGTATTCTCTATTAAAAGAATAAAGAAGTACAAAATGGCACTTGCCAGTTAGGGCTCACTGCCTGAGCACACTGCTCATAAGAGGCTCACTACCTACAAAAGCTTACAGATGATAACAAAGTGTTTTGAACTGATGAACAACATCCACATATGGAAGAATTCAGTTCTAGTTAAGCACAGTATACCGATCTAGCACATTTCATCCTTCCTCTTCTCAGTATCACTCTTTTGTCACATTCTAAGCTTAGATTATTGCCTTTGCACTTTTCTCTTCTTTTCTTCACACTTAATTCATTATATTATTACTTCCACACACTCACAAGCTTGAATCCATCAGGTATATATATCTGCATCAAGGATTTCCAACAATTTTCTAGTTGGCAACAAGAACACTTAGGATATTTGTAAGTTACTATTATGTCGGCTGAATCCATACTTGATTGATGATGCGCACCAAAAACTTAGGCATATAAATCATTACCTATGTCAGCCAAAATCATATAACACTTCAAGTTACTTGATCAACACCTTCTACACATCCGGATTGAGGTTTGATACCCTGTTGGCCAGTTCTTCCTCTGTCTGCGGCTGTCTAACTGGAGCCTGATACTCAAATGCTTATATCTTTTACATGCTTTGCCATCGAAGGCTAAATCTATGGAATATAATAGTTCAGATACTCCTTATTACTCATCCTAGTCTGCAACATGCTGGGTTTCACCATCAGAGAGTTCCGGACTCAACTGTCAGACCCTATCATATGCTCTGTTCTTGACTACCAGACCAATCTATCTTCAATCTGACTTCCGGTATGAATAATTTATGTACTACGGATGTGTGGGATATACTTTGTTTTCATCAATGACAACACTTATGAATCCTAGCAGTGTCTCTTGCCAACAATCTCCCCCTTTGGCATTGATGGCAACACTTAGTGAAAAATGACTAAGTGTCATTGTAACTCCCCCTTTGCTTGTGTTCCATCTCTCCACACTACTTATCGGTTCTCCCTTAATGCTGGATTCCCCATTTTTCACTGCTCTTTACTCCCCCTTTGACATCAATGGCAAAGGGTTGGATCCGCAAACCAAAAATGTGCAAATTTTTTTATATAAGGCCACATATGTACATACAATCCATAGGATAAACTTACATATACTTAAGTATATCTGCAAATGTAGTCTTCAACTATACAAGCTCTATGGCCCAACTTTTCTTCATCCTATCCAAAATGGAGATGTGTCCACTCAACAAAAATGCATATGCTTTTGCCCTCTTCAAATCTGTTGGATCACTAGTCCGGGCTGTACTTAGAGCATCTGCTAGGGATGATTATCCCTCTGAGTTCACCCATTCTATCCATTATATCCTTCTTCTTCTTAACCAGTTTCTTTATTTCATTTGTTATAACAACTGCTTGGCATTCTTGACTTACCAGAGAGATAGTAAGAGGATCAAAATTTTGAGAAAGATTTGTTAATTTTCCTTCTTGTTCTTTCATTTTATTCTCAATGTCCTCTACAACTTTAGGCCAAGATAAACAAAATTTATATATGTATCCACCATCCTTAAGAGTGTTTTCAATGCTATTTATGCCAATGTCTAGGGTTTTTCTATCTTTATCAATTAGGCCTTGTACCTCACTGAATCTTTTTCCCAAGAACTCTTTTCGAACCTTAGTTTCTGTTGATTTTTCTAGAGACTCAAAATGTGTATTGGTAGAATTAACTAAGTTCTTCAAATTACCGGATGGAGAGGCAAATGGATCCTTTTGATATGTGGGCATGATCTTCTCCAGCACTCTGGATGTAGTACTCAGCAGCTCATTATCCTCCATATGAGATTTCAGGAGTTTTTCTTTGGATTTGGCTTGAGTAAAAGATGCTATCTTCATTATCTTAACTGGAGAGAGAGAGTCCAGATTCAGTGGCCCTTGAATCAACTCAGGTTCATTTAATTCCACAACTTCCTTGTCCAAAAAACCTTGCACTGCTTCTGCAGTGTCTCTTGGAGTCTCAACATCCTTTCCTTTGGGGACATCCGGATTGATTTGCTTATTGCCATCAGCAATATTTGTCTCTTCTTTCTACACTTCCTCTTCCAGAACAGAGGAGTCTAAGGCCTTAGATTGCTCTTCATCAATTTTCTTTAATCCTTCGACATCCATGTCAGAAGGTCTTCATCAATTTTCTTTAATCCTTCAATATCCATGACAGAAGGCTCTTCATTTGCTTCTTCTACAATGGGAAGATTGAACCTTTTCAAGGCACTCCAGAGAATTTCTTTTGTCTCATTAGCTATTTGGTCAGTTTCTCCAAGCATGAGCTTATTCAATCTGGACTTGCTCCAGAATTCTTCTTTGGTATCCTTGAAAACCATGTCCATTTGTTTTTGAGTGATAGTTGGACACAACTGTATCACTATCTGTTCCCAGATCTCCAAGTCTTTTTCTTTTACACTTTCTTTTCTTAACTCCAAAACCTTTTCTAAGATCTTAGGAATCAAGGAAATTATTTCAATGAAAGCTTTGTTATAGATGTTCAGGTACCTTACTGCTGCTTCCTCAAGAATTTTCTTGTCTTCATCATTGTACTCATCATAGAATTCTGTTATGGGCTGCAAGTTCCCATCCACAGTGACTGCTTTAATGATGTCTTTAATGGAGAGAGGGGGTCTCTCAACAAACTCTTTTGTCTTATGCTCCACATTATTCCTTTCATTCTTGGAAGGTTTGTTCTTGGCTTTCTTTAATTCTCTGACCTCCACATCTGACTCTGTCTCTTCATCATCCTTGAGACTCACATATGTTCTTGTGGCCTTAGACTTCTTTCTCTTTTCTCCTTTACTAGATGATTTGGCATCCGATTTAGCAATTTTTGAGATTTTAGGAGTGATAGGGGCAAAACTCCTGGTAGATCTTGTCTGGGTAGAGGCTTCCATGGGAACACTTTCTTTCTTTGCTCCTTCCCTTTCATTTTCAATTTTCTCTATTCTTTCTCTATTTGCATCTGCTACCTCCTTTGTTATGCCAAACTTCTTAGCAAGTTCTTTAACCTCCCTTCTTACTTTTCTTTTAGACTCAGGCTTCCTTAATTCAACATGAATTTTTATGTTTAGCTCCTCAAAGGTGCCAAACCTCTCTGCTTGAGTGTCCTTGGGTTGACTAAGCAAGTGTTGAACATGTACCTCCAATATGTTTCATCAACTTCATAACCCATGGGCATCACCCATGCAGTTCTTGGCTCAATTGCCTACATTAGGCATTGATCTGTGTCAACCATGAAGCAAACTGTGTCTTTTTATTTCTCAACTATTGATTTTGGTATTCTTTCTATTGCATGCATTATGCTCTAGAAATTCTTGAAGTAACCCTAGAGAGTTGTCTTTTGTGCTTGTGCATCACCAAGTCCATACAAATAATCTCTGATTTGAATTGCAACAGGTCTATCATTTGTCCAGATCAGACCTTTTGATCTCGGTAACTCATTCATGTAATAGAAGAATAGACACAACACCAGATTGCCATACTTGAAAATTTTTCTTATCTTTCTTAATCTTCTATAGATTCTCCATCAATTGATTCAATAGAAGCTCACACAAATCATAATCTACATTTTATTTCACCATCTGATATGCAGTATAGACTGATGTACTGGATACAGAATTTTCCCTACTTGAGTGGTAAATCTTGTAACCAATTACAATTGATGCAAACTTGACATCCAGATCAGTAATATCATCTATAGTCATTGCCCTTTTGTCATATTTTGATCTAGTGGCTTTTGTTACCGTTTGATTTTTCACAGATTTGAGTGCAGGTAACCCACCAGTTGAGTGCAATTTGGTTACAGCCCTGATGGCATCTTTGGTTATCTTAAATGGACTCATTAAATACATAAAGTTATCATGCATCCTACTAAAGATATACCGGACCCATTCATCCTCTGTAAAAGATGGGAAATGTATGCAATGTACAAAGTGCTTGTCTTTTAGGGCCTTGAATTCTGGTTTGAGATCAAAATTTTCATCTCTTAACTATTTATGATATATTTCCATCAATTCTAAGTCTCCAAAGTCTTCAATGTTTGCATGAATGTAAACCCTAGTATCTTCTACATGCAGAACACTATACGGGATACAGGAAAATGCACCCAAAGGATCAACCTCTATGGATTTGTGAGGATGTTTCTTGAATTTTGGTCTCAGCCTCTTAGTGACATTCACAACCATGGAAGTAGCCATTCTAACAATGAGATTCAAAGAAATTTTACAGAGAAGAAATACCTTTTTATGCATTAGGGTTTGTTACAACTGTCAGAGCAAATTTCAGGTTGATTTTGATCTTCAACTTTAACTTGAATATTCTGCGGGATCTCTTCTCAGAGCTCTTCTCTCTTCTTCATGAATGCAAAGTGTTGTAAATGATGAGTGAAGAACCTTTTATCCTTGCACAAAAACCTAATTCCCCATTGCAATAAATGCACACTTTAGGTCATCTGGTTACCCTGTTTTGAGTGGATTTCTCATGAATCACTGTGTAGATCTTCAAATCATTATCCAAGTGGGTTGACAACATGAATTTAGCTTTTCAAAACATGCCTTTAAATCCATAGACCATAAAATTTCATTTTCAAATCATACCAAATCTATTTATGTAATTCTATTTTTACTGGATAGCTGCCAAAACTGGATCAACTCTCAACTTCTTCAAGTCTATATGTGGATTTCTCAACTTTAAACTGAATGATTTATAGATGAACCTCAAAAAGCCTTTTAATTCGTTACCTTTGATTCTTACTCAATGTGTCAAATTTAGGCACTTACTAGCTGGTTGGGGTAATTTGATCTTCTTGGCAGTCCCCCCTAAGCCAGAGCTCACTTTTTAATTTCCAGAAGGATTATCAGCACCGAATTCTGGTGCAGACCCATCACTAATGTTTGTTAAATTCTTCTTTACCCAAGTCTTGCTCATCTCCTAAATCTCATTCGTATTCACTTTACCTTTGCCTTTGTCTTGTTTCTGATCGTGTTTCACTGGACCTTTTCCATCAAGATTTCTACTTCTGCAGAATCTAGCTATATGACTAGATTTATTGCAATTGTAACACACAACATTTCCTTGCTTATTTGATTGATATCCTCTTGATCTGCACTAATTATCCATATGTCCCATTCTATTGCATGCAAAGCATCTACCATTGAAAGAATTGTTCATTTGCATATTTCTACATTCATGAGATTTGTGACCATACCTTTTGCAATTAAAACATTGATGAGAGAAGGATGGATTACTCTGATTCATTTTGCTTCTATATTGAGTTGCTTTATGACCAAATTTGTTGCAATTAAAGCAGCTTCCATTGAAAGATAGATATCTTTGAGCATTAGGTTGTCTTAACAAAGGTCTTCTAGGCCTATTTCTTTGTCTTCCTGACCCAAAGTTCTTTTGACCAGATCCAGAGCTTTCACCTTTCTCATATCCCAAGCCATGCTTATCATCTACCCTCTTTTGACTTTCAAGAAGAACTTCAAGTTTGGCTGAGCTTATCTTGAATTTTTCTTTGTATTCATTTGCAGTCTCAAGATCTTGTTTAAGAGTGTCAATCTGCTCTCAAGTTGTTCTTCATTGTATCTAGCTTCTCCAAGATTAGACTCAAGATGTCTAATTATTATGTTCATTTTGTAGCAATCCTCTGATTTCTCCTTGAGGGATTGATTTAAGTTTTCTTTAGTCTTTCTCTTCTCTTCAATTTCTTGGGTGAATTTTATAGTCCCTGATTCCATTTCATGTCTTAGCATAACAACTTCTTTTGACAGCTTTTCACATAGCTTTGTTTTCTCATTCAGGTCTTCATCAATATTATTGGCTTCATTCTGATCTACTAACTTCTGAAGTAGTTCCTTTCTCTTTTTCATGGAAATACTAAGTTTTTCTTTCAGCTCATTGATGAAGTCATCAGCCTCCTTAAGTCACTCTCTCAAATTATTGACTTCAGACTGGGATTGTTCAAGATCGTCTAAGGCAAACTGCAGTTGTTCTTTCATACCATATGCATCCATTGAGATTCCTAGATCCTCCTCAAGCTGTTAGACTTTTTCTAAGGAACTTAGCTCTAATACCAATTGTTGGAAACAAGGCAGATAACTGAGAGGGGGGTGAATCAATTATCTCAAAACTTTCTTACTTTTAATTCCTTTTCTTATCTTAACATTCAGAGATATATCAAAGTATGAAAGCATAAACAACCATAAGAACTGAAATGAGATTAACACACATAACACAAGGATTTTTACGTGGAAACCCTATTAAGGGAAAAACCACGGGGTGATTAACCCAAGATTCTATTCTCTATTAAAAGAATAAAGAAGTACAAAATGACACTTGCCAGTTAAGGCTCATTGCCCGAGCACACTGCTCACGAGAGGCTCACTGCCTACGAAAGCTTACAGATGATAACAAAGTGTTTTGAACTAATGAGCATCATTCATATATGTAAGAATTTAGTTTCGGTTAAGCACAGTATACCGATCTAGCACATTTCATCCTTCCTCTACTCAGTATCACTCTTCTGTCACATTCTGAGCTTCGATTATTGCCTTTGCACTTTTCTTTGCTTTTGTTTGCACTCAATTCATTATATTATTACTTCCACACACTCACAAGCTTGAATCCATCAAGTATATATATCTGCATCAAGGATTTCCAACAACTTTCTAGTCGGCAACAAGAACACTTAGGATATTTGCAAGTTACTGTTCTGTCGGTTGAATCCATACTTGATTGATGTTGTGCATCAAAAACTTAGACATAGAAATCATTACCTATGTCGGCCAAAATCATATAACACGTCAAGTTACTTAATCAACACCTTTTGCACATCCAGATTGAGGTCAGATACCCTGTTGGCCAGTTCTTCCTCTATCTACACTGTCTAATTGGAGTCTGATACTCAGATGCTTATATCTTTCACATGCTTTGCCACCAGAGGCTAAATATTTGGAATACAATAGTTCAGATACTCCTTATTACTCATCCTAGTCCACAACATGTTGGGTTTCACCATCAGAGAGTTTTAGACCCAACTTTCAAACCCTATCATATGCTTTGTTCTTGACTACCGGACCAACCTATCTTCAATTTGACTTCCAGTATGAGTAATTTATGTACTGGGGATGTGTGGGATATACTTTGTTACCATCAATGACAACACTTATGAATCCTAGTAGTGTCTCTTGCCAACAAGGTCTAGCAAGAAAACTGTGTACCTAGATAGAGAGAGATGGAGTGGCAGAGATAGAGAGGGGTAGATGAAGAGATGGAGAAATGAGGAGAGAGAGAGGTAGAGATAGGGATAAATATAGAGAGTGGGAGTGAGAGAGATAGAGATGGAGAGAGAGGGGGAGAGGGAGAGGGAGATATAGAGATATGGGGAGAGAGAGAGAGAGATAGAGAGTGTTATGCCAAGAGGTGCATACACACCCACCTTTTTTTTAACAAATTGGGGACCCCTCTTTTGTGTTTCTATTGTTTTGTCTTATTTTTAGTCCTTTGAGCACCTTCTAAGTCTTAGGTTTTACCTCAGACATTTGTTCATCTTTAAAACTCGTGTTTTGAGACTTTTTGTAAAAGTGCTAGAAGTTTGCAAACTATCAGGATCCTGGGTCTCAGGTCATTTCCTGGATTTAGGCTTTGTTTGTTGTTTTGTGAAGATCCAATCAGGACCTCGAGCCCCGATCATTTTTTTGGTTCTATTGGACTTTGGTCCAAAAGTTTGTGTCTGTCTGGTATCTCTACTCCTGACCTACCACATTTATTGTGGTACATTTCGATCAAATGCAGAGGTATTTAATCATTTTTGTTGTGTTTTCTCCTCATTCTGGTTTGTGTTTGTCAATTTTAAGTATACTTTGTTAGGTCTCAAAAATGCAGGTCCTAAACCCTAAGAGGTTGCCTTGCTTTCTTAACATTTTTGGCTAACTGACATGGGGTAGATATGGCTAAACCCCCTTCACTTTAGGCTCTACTAGAGCTAGGTGGGTATACCTTGATGGATAATGCAAATTTAATGTAACCTTCATGATGGCAAAAGGGTGTGAAGTAGAAAAATGCTCCTAATACAAATATTATGAGGATTGAATGTATGATTAAGCTTATGTTTTGTAATGACCAGTGATTTTATCTATTGGGCAAATGGACTCAAGAGTTAATGGTGTATGGATTTCTAGATTGGTTTGAACTCAAATTGTTGGGCACTTATATGAATCTGTACCTTGTACAGATTGTGCAGGGATGTTAGGCTACAAAGTTATTCTTATGGGATCCCAATGATATTCTCCTAAATTGTTATGATCAGAAGAAAGGATTTAATTCAGGTGGAAGGAAACCAACTAAAACAGACTTGTTCAAAGGACTTTTAATTCTTAGACAGAAACTGATAGACACAGATCAATTTAGCAGGATTTAAATCAACTTCTTTCTAAAACCAATCGATTGAATCACATAGTAACAACAATTGTGCACTGATAAATTGAAAACACCCTTGATATATCAATTTAAACAAATTCAAGAGACCATTCTGGAGACAACAATGTAACCTGAAAAAATGAAATTCTACACAACAATTGAACACAATATATAACCCACCAAATAACTTCCACTCCTTTGTATTAATTTATAAGTTCAAAGCACATGGAAATATAAAATGACATAAATAGTTCAAGCTTAATTTACATATATGGATAAAAGTCTTATAATTCATTCGATGATTTGAAGAGGCCTTGGTATCCCTTATTTATGGGATGCAAAAAAAGCTTCAGGCCGAAAGGACATGTCTTTTCATAATTATGTTCTTGAAGTAATTAAGAAAATAAGAAGGTAATTTGTAGATACATGTGATGATCAACACTGTGCTCGGTTATTCATCAGTGATAGAATTGTGACCCATAGGTCTGGCAAAGTCATCCTCTTCATGATCAGTTTTGACACGTCCATAGTACCTATTCAAAAGTTTCTCTCTGCACCCATGTATTTTTACTCTGCCCTGGATATAAACATGTTCACCCTGGCAAGGTGATCAATATACTCCTAGTTGACACATGTATCTAAGGAAATTATATCACTCATGGAAAATTCTAGGGCAAACATCTTTTCGAGGCACTGGTAGGTATTGTCTATCACCTTTTCTTCATCATTGATCTTATCCAGGAGCGATGGTAGCAACTGACTCATTTCTTTCACCCAATCATCTTTATCTCAGAGATCATTACCAGAGAAGAAATTTGGAAATGTCAACTCATGGTGTTGATCAAAATAATTTAAATCTCAACATTTTGTTATATTTCTCATGTTCAACAATCAAATTATTATATTCTTCGAGTACTTGTTCTTTGACATCCAACTTAGCACTCAATTCTTCTTTCCTTTCTAACATCCTCAAATGAAGCCTTTTTTGCTCTTGATGTGTGAGATATGTTCTTTTATGCATTTGCCATGTTTGATCACTAAACTTCATTATATTATCAAACCTCCTTTGGATCAATGTAGAGGCCATGAGGTACTTGACTGATTTTATTTCAACCTCAAGGTATTCACTTTTCTTCTGAAATTTCTCTGCCTTATATTTCCAATAATTTACATTAGCCAAAGCCTCTATGACTCTTTTATCATCTTCCAAGTATGGAGAGTAACTGCTTGATGAAGGCAATTTGTCTTTTTATGTAGCAATCTCCTGTCTGATCTTTTCATTTTCCAACATATAAGCATTATTCTTTTTGACAAGTTGCTCAATCTATGCCTTTGTGAATCTTGCAACATTCACATTTAGATCAGTTGTCTCAATAGGATCAGTGTCTTCAACCCTTTGGATCATCAAATGTCCTAAAAGCTTATTTGAGTTGCTAATGACTTGAGGCTTTTTGTGTGAAGGATAGAATGACGATATCAGTAGTGTCCTCTTATCAAGGTCATAGCCTGATCCATTTTTAATCTTATCAAGTGCCTCGACACTGAGCTACATCTTTTTCTCTTGATTCTTTCTGAAAGTATCAAAAACAATAGCTGAAGTCATATCCCATCTAGGGACTAACACCACTCCTACTTCCTTGAGCAATTCTCTACCTTTTTTTGGTGTCATTTCTTCCATGGCACTATCTATTCCTAATTGAAGCTCTTGTAGAACTTCCTCTTGAACCTCAGGAGTGATATCCTTCATCTTTTCTCTGGCTTGTTTTCCTTTATATTCGTATAAGAAGGCTTTGAATTCTATAGTTTTGATAAAGTCAGCATCTAAAATGAAACTTTTACTAGCCAGTTATCTCACATCATTTGTTAGTTCATCAGAAGTCTATATTTTGACTTCCTCTCTATCTACTGGAGGCTCATATTCTTCAATAAGAGAAGAGGATGCTTGCAAGTCTTTATTCTTCTCCTCTTCATTTTCTTCTTCAAAAGAGATTTCAGGAGTTTGTTGAGGAGGTAACTAGAAAATAGGGAGCTCATCTTCTGCTTGAATTCCTCTGACAACTCTTCCTTTTCTTTCAAACACATAAGAAGGGAAATTTTCAATCAAGTCTGCGGCATTTGTAATCAATGTATTCAATCTTTCAATGGGGTCATTAATATCCATGAAGGCACCATTGTAAGTGGGGTTTTTTCCTACCCTCCAAGCTTCAGCCAATGTTATCTTGTAATATAAATCTTGCCTCTCAATTGCAACTTGCTCATCACAATTTCTAACCAGGTCATCATCGACAAACAGATCATGATTATACCTCTTAAGCTTTTGCTTTATCTTAACACTATTTATGAAATTCTCTGGATCAAAGCTCTCTCTAGCACTCCCTGATGGTAGCCTAAAATGCTCCAATTTTTTGTCAATCAATTGGTATCCTTTGTCTAACATGAATGTGAAATCCCCAAAACATAAAGTGCCTGGCATAAACAACTGCTTATTGTATCTTTTTAGATGCATAAAATCAGAGTGTGCAAGTTGTCTTACAATCTCTAGATAAGCAACTCTGTCAGGACAAGTCTTTGGTAATAGAAGAAGGGATCCTTCAAATCTGAACACCCTTATCTTTGTACAATTAGTGTAGGAATACCAGTCACCCCAATTATGAGTGAACTTTCCTAGCTCATACTTATCCTTTAGCCTCAAAAATCTCTGAACTTCTGGTGACAGGTTGTAATTGCAAGGATGCCCTAGATGCTTATACACAGGTTTTACAAAATATTATTCAAAACAGATGTAATGGGACTTATCACACCTACTATCCCATATAGCAGTCCATCTTTGGATGGGTTTCACATCTCCATTTCTATCTGAGTTTCTAATTCCTAAGCATTTATCCCATAACCCCAAGTTTTGGCCTTCATACAAGACAAGATGCATTAGTAGAGAGTGATGTTTGAATCTACTCCCTCCTCCCTTTATGGAGACCAATTCATTGTGAAGGGTACTGGCCAAGAACTCAGCATAATCAAAATGTATAGCTTGTTGGCTTTGGATGTCGGCTGCTAGAACCATATGAGCAACTTCCATAAACATAGAAGCCTCAACCCCTAACAATTGACACACAGAATAATAGGTATACTGGAAATACTCTTCGAACAATTCAACAGAATATGAGGGATCCTCTATGACTGAAAAAACCCTTAGCTTGTTGTTCTCCTCATAGGGTCTATGCATGGGCAACACCCATCTCGTGTAGTTGGTGTTCAAATTATAATATTCACTGATCAAATCCCTAATCCTGAGCTTTACATCGAAGCTAGTATCCAATTGGAAAACCATCGAAATGTAATCCCAGGTGACAGGGATAAACCCTGTTCCATCCTTCAACTCAATCATACAATTCTGTTTCCAGCTAGTATTTTTCAAGAACTCAACATTCACAAATATGTTTGGTACTAGTAACTTTCCTAAATTCAAATTCCATGGGTTCAAAATAGGGGAACACCTATGCATTTTCTTATAGTGGTAGATGAAGAGCACATACCCTCTTACGGGAGTCCATATATCTCCTACTTTTCTGTATTCATCTTCTAATTTTTTTGCATTTGGGTTTAACTCGGCATTCCTTCAGAATTTTTGCCCTGACTTCGGACACTGGTCTATTAAATCTTTATTCAAGTGTCTCTCATTCAACTTCTACCTTTTTTCCTTAGGGTTTTCATGTGTTTCTTCCATAGTATAATGCGAGAGATCTTTCAAATGCAATTCTGAACCAGAAAGCTTAGATTTTAGGCTCATAACACTTACTTGGGTATTTGAATCGTATTTGTTGCAGATGCTCACCCTAGCTTCAGTGCTCGTGTACTAAACTAGATGTTTCAATCTTTCCTTAATTTACTCTATTCTAAGCATTAATGGCGGCTTTCAAATCATTGGGGAAACATTTATTTCTTGTAATAGATCACCTTCTGTCACCTTGCCGAAATAATCATTTCAATTAAGGGGTTTTATTATTTCTTTATTTCATCAAGACTTCATTGTGACTCAAATGGTGGTCATGCCAAAACTCCGTCTTTTCGACATATGTGCCTCCTCTCGATGCCTTCTTGATCATCGGCATGTTCACCTTTTTAGAAAGACTGAATAAGCACTCCCTTCGACATTCTAAAATATTTAGTGGCCTTTTGGCAAGATAGCACTCTTAGTCAACCCGACATGCCGAAATGATATGTCATGCTGATATATGCAGTCTCCTCGATGTGCCTCTTACAGATCAGAATGTCGAAGAGACCCCTAAAATACTCATCTCGATACTTTGATAGCTCTTTCTCCTCGAACTTAAAATGTTAGTTCGAAATATGTGCCAAGTGGGTTTTTAATTTTATCATTTTATCGGTGTGACACATTTAGGTGTCACACTGATTTCCCAAGAGCTTCTTAACATCTTCCGAGGTGTCAAAGTGACATTTGAAGAAGTCATACCGATATGCTGAGGATTCTTTTCTCAATAAGTATGTAAGGATTAAGACTTCGACATATGGTGTAAGTAATATGGATTTTTGTGGTTCTAAGGTGAATATGATGGGTGATTTATTCAGGAGTGTTAATTTAAAAATGCAAATAGATGATTATCTCAAGTGTATGGCAAGAAATAGACTTTCTAGATGAATTTTTTGGGTTTGAAATTTTGTCCCAACATACTCAAGCCTTGAAATTCATTATTGCACTCAAAAGTTTGAATTTGAAGTCAATTAATTGATTTCATGTCTAAGATCTTGTTGGTTCACGTGTTCACTCTTCTTTGCACCCCCCTCAGTTCTCACACTCTTCAAGTAGGGTTTTGCATCCTTCCTTGTTATTTTGGTGTTGTGATTTTTGTTCTTTCTTGTTTTGCTTGTTTGGTTTTGGTGTTTGTTTTTGGTTTTCTCTCTACTTGGTGTGTTGTGGTGTCTTTCCCATTTTGTGTTGTTATTTTTGCTTTCTAATTTTCTATTTTAAGTTAGGGTTTAATTTCTTGTTAGTTTAGTTTGTTTTCTATTGGTTTGATAGATTAGATTTCTTTCATGCATTAGGTTTTAGAGAAATAAATTAGACCCCTAGGTTTAAATTTAAAATATGGCCCTAGATCTTCAAACCTAGTTGTACCCTAGTTCCCTCAGAAAATTTTGAAACAAATCCTTTTGGGACCTCAGGCCCCAAAAGAATGTTTGGACTCAATGCAAAAATACCCAAATCCTATTTTGACCTCTGCCCCTGTGGGTTTTTCTTTAGATCACATTAAAATGATGAGTGAAAGGGTCTTTTGGACATTGAGACCAAATAACTAAAATTCGCTTAGAACCCCACTTTCAGCAGGACATTTTGACCTAGAAAACTTTTAGTGAAAGGTTCCTTCAAGACCTCGGGTCCCAAAGGCATTTTTGGTCCCAACTTCAAAATGCCCAAAATCTGAGTGGGACCTTGTGCCCCACAATTATGCTTTAGACTTAGAAACTTTCCATAAAGGTTCCTTCAGGAATTTTGGTCCTGAAGGAATTTCTGGAGCTTTTGACAAAGGGTAAGTGTACAAAGATGGGGGACCATTTTGTGTTGTTATTTTTGCTTTCTAATTTTCTATTTTAAGTTAGGGTTTAATTTCTTGTTAGTTTAGTTTGTTTTCTATTGGTTTGATAGATTAGATTTCTTTCATGCATTAGGTTTTAGAGAAATAAATTAGACCCCTAGGTTTAAATTTAAAATCTGGCCCTAGATCTTCAAACCTAGTTGTACCCTAGTTCCCTCAGAAAATTTTGAAACAAATCCTTTTGGGACCTCAGGCCCCAAAAGAATGTTTGGACTCAATGCAAAAATACCCAAATCCTATTTTGACCTCTGCCCCTGTGGGTTTTTCTTTAGATCACATTAAAATGATGAGTGAAAGGGTCTTTTGGACATTGAGACCAAATAACTAAAATTCGCTTAGAACCCCACTTTCAGCAAGACATTTTGACCTAGAAAACTTTTAGTGAAAGGTTCCTTCAAGACCTCGGGTCCCAAAGGCATTTTTGGTCCCAACTTCAAAATGCCCAAAATCTGAGTGGGACCTTGTGCCCCACAATTATGCTTTAGACTTAGAAACTTTCCATAAAGGTTCCTTCAGGAATTTTGGTCCTGAAGGAATTTCTGGAGCTTTTGACAAAGGGTAAGTGTACAAAGATGGGGGACCAAAAGGTGGTCTTAAGTGGCCACTTTTTTTTCTAAAATTAGGAAAAACTGATGTTGGATGAGAAATTGAAGATATTTACACTCAAAATTTGAAGATGCAACAAAAATAAGAGTCATAATGCTCTGGGTCTAGTTTCTAAACTACTATTTTTTTTAAATGGTTGAGATTAAGGGGTTCAAAAAGGGGGGGCACACAAATTGGTCTTGTTTTAAAAAAAAAAATCATAACATACTATATGGTGTGGCCCCCCCTAAAATGTTAACTTTTTTTAGTATTTTAAAAATTGCTTTAGTGATAAATTAGCTAATACAATGTAGTTTATCCCTAATTTTTCTGATATTTTTTTCATGAATAATTGATTTTTTACTAATTTTCAAAGTGGAAATATTCGGAAAAAGAGAAAATTGAGCGTGCTCCCCCTTAAATTTTTGAAAACTAATTGAAAATCCAATTTTTTATTGAATATGTGTAAAATGGAGTCTAGTTTCTAAAAATGTAATTTATTTGAAATTTGATGAACGATTAAAAAAAAGTCAAAAATACCACACTATTTTTTGACAAAAAATGGATACACTAACAAAGGAAATTAAAGATGAAAACCTTAACATACTCAAAACATGAAAAAATTATATTGTTAGAAATCTAAGAGAGAGCTTAACATTATCATGGTATTTTTTTGACTTGTCATTGAAACAAGTGCAAACTTGATGGGGAGCACGCTCAAGATTATGTAATTTTTTTTACAATCTGCAAAAACATGTCTTTGGATGTTTAAAACTCAGTCCAAGCCTTTAGGTTAGAAACCCAAGGCAAATCCAAGCCAAAGGCTTGGAAATTACCAAAGGAAACAATAATGCGAGTGCATTATAACACGCTTGTGTTACATAGTGCATGCATTCACATAACGCGAGTGTGTTATAATGCACTTGCGTATTGTGAAATAAAACCATCTCTCTCTCTTTCTCACCTCTCTACCTCCCTCCCCTCCTCTCTCTCACCTATCTACCTCCCTCCCTTGCCTACCTCCTACCCCCTCTCTCTCTAGTTGAGTGTATAGGGTTGAGGGTCTAGCGTACAGGCTTTAAGACATAGGGTTACTCAGTTCTAGCATATATGCTTTAAAGCATAGGGTTTAGGGTTAAGGGTATTGGTTATAGGGTATTTAGTAATTAAGACAACACTTAAAAAATTTACATGCATGACAAAAATGCACTCGCATTATAACGCAAGCACATTTTGAGGAACCAAAAAAAATGGACAAAAGCATAGGGAATCCATGAATCAGACCCACATGCTCTATTATTCTCTGCTTTTCATGCATTATCAGGCAAAAAAATGCTTTTCATGGTGTTGACATTTAGAAAATCATTGTTTACTTAATCCACCACCTTTTTTTGTTTTTCAATGCAGAAGAAGTAAATTAGATGTTTTTAGATAGAATTTGATTGTTTAAACTAATATTTTCATGTTTCATATTGTTTGAATGCTAATTTTCATGTACTTAGATTGAATTTGATGATATAGATTTATTTTTTCATAAATTGGACTAATCCTATTAGAGTTATATAGAATTCAACATTGAATAAGAAGGAACTTGCCAAAAAGCTCAAAATTTTAAGGATTTTGAAGCCAAATTTTTGAGGATTGGGCAACTCGAATCTTGAAATCTAAGGTTTGTTCTTTATGTATTTGTTTACTTCACTTTATGATTATGTTAGCATGAACTCTCATGTTATAGGACAGTCATGATGGAAGTGAGAGGATTAACATTTTGACAAGTTAAATTATCATGACAAAGTGAAAATTTATATTTATTTGAGATAACAATCTATGACAACAAGCCACACCACCATGGGAAGGAAATCATCAAGATAGTATTGGTATATATTTATGAAGGGAGTCTTATCAACATTCAAGGATAATCCTAAACTAGAGCAAGGTCATGGAAACACTTTAACTATGGAGTAGATGTACAATCATGTTGTTATATTATCCTGATTCAAACACTAACCTAAACAAATAGAAGGATACTAAGGGAAATCATGTTAGTCAAAGAATTATCATCACGCTAAAATCAAGCTAAGAGGATTGTCACATCTAGAATCTTGGTATCTGTCACACAAGTCTTAGCAAGTCTTTTGCTACAGAGGGAGAGCATCATCCGAGTTCTTTACCTCCAACCATAGCCCGACGGTCCCCCACACACCTTCCTTCTTGGAAGTGGCCCTACCCTTCATGAAGAGTATAGACATAAGGAACCAATAGGTTTCCATCTGAGTCATGTTGTTGTTTCCTATGTAACTCAATCAACCATACAACTCTAGACAATCTTCTAGCTAAGTATGATCATTTCTATAGGTCACACAATCTAGACATGGTGAACTGACTAATGCATGCAAAGACAAATGCATCACTTTGGCCAAAGTTTTATATAAATAGATGTTTATAATAAATGTAGCCATGTGTTCACACACCTCTAACTTGACTTGGAAACTACCTCATCCTATAGTTTGACCTACTTGGCTAGTGTCTCTAGACATAAATTTTCTTGACTAAATTCAAATCCTAGTCAATTTGACTTAGAATTTAATCCTTAATCTAGGATAAACATAATATATGTGTTTAGGTGACATTAATCTTTTAGAGAGTCCCACTTGTTCTAACTACACTGACATTAAACACAGGTTGCATGGCCTATCAACCTTCAACAGACATAGAAGATATTATATATATATATATATATCAATGTCGCTGATAAGAAAAGGACTATACGAAGATATTGCAGGTTTAATATACAAGAATGATACACTTAACAAACAATACCATGAAGATTACTCTGAATACACCCATGTATATATATATATATATATATATATATATACCATTTGACTTCATGCAATCATAAATGCAGAGATCGATATAATAGATTACATTGAAAACACATAAGTATATTGACCATTTGACATTATGAAAACTTTAATACAGATCTCGATATAATAAGATGATTACACCGAAAACACATAAGTATATAGACCATTCAATCTTATGCAAACATGAGTATAGAGTTTGATATAACATGCATTCTGAGATATTATCCTATCTCTAAATGCTCACATAGAAATATAGTTATTGCAGTTATATAATGTAATAAATTACGTATCAGAGATACCCATATCTCTATATGTTGTTGGTTTTCCAAAGCCAAAGTCAGTTACTTCTTCCAACTGCTGCTATCGAACTATCTTATCACTTCCACTGTGTTATCTTCCCTCTGTGGATGATAAAGAGACCTCTCTCTTTCTCATAGGATTCTATTAGAGAAACAGAGCTCACTCTATCTCTATCAACTATATAATGGGTAAAAGCAAGAAGTTGGGTCCACATATAGGGGAAGTGTCGTGCAAAAAAAAAATCCTGACAAGAATGGGCACCCGAGCCTAGAACGGGTACCCGTTTTGTTTTATAGAATGGGTACCCATTTTAAAACAGGTACCTATTTTGTTTTATACTATTTTTAGAAATGGGTACCTGTTTTGAAATAGGTACCTATTTTGTTTTTTATTGTTTTTTAGAACAGGTACCCGTTTTGTTTTCTATTATTTTCTAGAACGGGTACCCTTTTCTAAAATTTTGAATTTTACACCCACGCTTTTGGTTTTGTTTTAGGCTCAGGAAAGGCATGGGTAGCCGACCTTGAGCCTTGGACCTGCAAGTATTTCTCTAAGTATAGAACTAGAGGAAAGACTGACTTCACCTATATAGCTGATGACATTTTTTTCTAAATTTTTTTACAAAATTAAAACCCATTACAGATCATAGTGTCTAGTTTTTAAATATGTAATTTTTTTTGGATTGGACTTGTTTTTCTATTTATTATTTAATTTATGAGCAAAATGGTCCAAAAACTTGAAATGACAGGTGCTTGTATTTTTTTAATAATTTTTAATTTTAAATTTTAAAAAAAAATTATGTCATCAATCTACACATCAATCTTTACACAATGAAAAATTTAATTTAATTTAATGATTATTTTTGTTCAAATTATGTTGGCCGTACACGAGGGGTTTTCAAAAGTAGCAATTAGGCCTAATAAAAAATTAATAAAAAAAATATTATTTGGAAAAAAATTATAAAAAAATATCCTCATCAAACTTCACTATACTACACATCTTTTCCCAAAAGGATTTTGAAAAATAATTTTATTTAGGTCAAATTATGTTGGTCGTACACATGCATGGTATGGTTAAAAAAAAGTGACTTTTAAATAGTGGTTTTTAGAAATGCCTATTGAAAATCAATTTGTATCATCTAGGTATTGAAAAAAATTACATATTTGGAAACTAGACTCTGAGTACTACATTTTATATTTAGTGACTTTTTTAAAGATTCCATTTCTAAGTGCTTCAAATTTTAAGGTCAAATGTGACAAATTCTAAAAATTAGGGAAAACACTTCCACTTTTTGGCCAAGAAGTGGACCCAACTTCTTGCACTGACCCTAATGATAACATAACTCACTCTTTCAATGCCTTACCTCTGCGGACTCTTACTCAAACCAGGCTCTATGTAATCAAATGCAGTCCTCCCCTTTCCTTTACTTGGAATCACACAAAAAAACTAGTTTATATTCCATGCATCCCATATCTTTAATGTCATAGCATTTTTAAAGTCTTAACTCTCCCCATACTAGTGGAGATCCCTTGCTAAAAACTAGCCTATAGTTACTCTCTACAGAGCATGCAGATTGATAGTGGAGTACTGGTCATTAAGACTAGACCCCAAATTGATTAAAATCTCCTCCATACTCTCCAAAATAGTTGTGGAGTAAAGGAGTCGAACATCCCACTAACATAAAAGTGGTTTGCACTAAGTTTGAAATCAACACCACATTCCTTAAGAAGCTTATCGACCATAAAACAATACGTCTAACTCATAAATCGTATTATATATATAATAATGTAATGAAAGTGTACACAACGTATACTCGCACTATTTCTAACACTCGACAAGAAATGAGAATGGGGTCAAGGTATTCTCCCCCTCTCAAAATCGCTTAACGACAAAATAGATAGGTTATCATAATAGAATTCCAATCGAGAAATTCTGATAATGAAATTGTTTAAGCACTAATAAATATATTCTCTTGAATATAATCTATATTCATATCATACAAGAACTAATGACTATCAACCATTCCTTTTCGATGGTCATACTATCCTAACTTAGTTTTTGACAAAACCTACGCTTAATGGATCTTGATGACAAATTGACAATTGTTGAGTCAAAACCAAACTTAGACCAATTGGTGGAACACAACTTACCAAACTCAACAAAGGTTCACTAAAATGTGAAAGTACAAGACTTAGATGGCAACCAATCCATTCTATCCATATGTCTATTCTCTTCTCTCTGATTATGCTCTCCTTCTTTCTTGAAGGGTAGAAAACTTGTTTCTTGGTTACAACTTGCAATCACCCAACTGGGATTAGTGTATCGTTAGTCAATTCATAAATATTATGAATAAATAATCATGACATCATATAATCACATGTCTAAAATCTATTTATATAAACATAAACTCATGATATCATTGATTTATCCTGAAATTTTCACATAACATCAAATCATTAAATCATGCACAATCAACTACTAATTAAGTTCAAGTAAAAATTAAAACATAATCAAAACTTGGGATGTGACATAAATTACATTCACAATTAACCTAGGTGAAGGAGCTAAGTGTGTTTGAGAAGATATGTTTAGAAAATGTGAAATTAACCTAGAGATTATGCCTACCACCATTTGTAAATGTTGACCATATCCTAAGAGAGCCTTATTACAACTATGGAGAACTCTTGTAGCCAAAATGAATGAGTTTGACTTGAGATCATAGGACTAAATGTAAGCCTTAGGATCAAATTAATCTTGGAAATTGATGTAATGCTAAAAACTTAGTATGAAAAAGTTGATTTCTATATATATAGAGAGCTAAAAGACATTGTCAGTGTTGGGAAAGTTCCTTTGTATTTCTATGATACGTTCTTAAATATCATCTAAACGATGAATGTTAGTTACTCCTTGAAGTTCAAGAATGGTATGATATGTCATCTTGACTTGTAATTTGAATGTTATCCTAGCTTAATCTTGATTTGTAAAAGATTGTTAGTATATGACATGTCTGCAATCTCTATGTTTCGGGTTGGACCACCCTAGGAAACTATAAATTTTCAGATTTATAATCATTTATTCACTTTAATTATATGATTATCTTGAGATTTGTGTATGAGATTACTTTACTCTATTGTACCAAGATGGAATAATTTATTGTTGATAACTGAGAGGGGGGGTGAATCAGTTATCTTAATTGCTTCGGCCTTTTTAAACTTTCTTAACAGTTAATACAATATTAAATCAAATGAATAAACATAACCATGAAATGGAAATAACACCAATGCACATGACACAATGATTTTGACGTGGAAAACCTGGTTAAGGGAAAAACCACGGGGTGATTAACCCAAGATATTATTCTCTGTTAGAAGAATAGAAGATACAAAATGGCACTTGCCAATTAGGGCTCACTACCTGAGCACACTGCTCACAAGAGGCTCACTGCCTACAAGAGACTCACTGTCTACAAGAAAGGAAGGTGACTCAATGTTTGAACTGATGAGAAGCATCCATACATGTTGAGGTTCAGTTCCGGTTAAGCTCAATAAACTGATCTGCTGCACTTCATTCTTACTCTCCTTTGATGTTGCTGTACTGTCACATTCCAGACCTGTCTTACTATCTTCACTCTGCTCTTCTGCTTTTATTCACACCACACAACACACCAATCCATCTTGTATATATATCCGCACAAGTGATTTCAACACTTTTCTAGTCGGCATCCGGAATAGTCAATATTATCCCAAACTCTGGTCTGTCGGCTGAATCCTTGCATACCAAGTAATGCAAATCAAGGATATGCTTGTAGAAGTCTTCAATCATGTCAGCCAATCATGAATGATACCTCAAGAAACTTAGTCATCAGCAATGTCTCTTCCAGATTTGGGTCTGACACTCTGTCAGTACAGTTCTTCCTTTGTCTACTCTGCTAAACAGGAACCCAACACTCAAGTGCTCATATCTCTTCACCCTTCCATCACTGGAGGCTAAATCCTTGGAATCTATTAGTCAAGGTACTCCTCTTGACTTCCCCCAATCCACACTTTTACTGAGATACTTCCTCTGAGAGATCTGGACCTGATTGTTGGACCTTGCTAATTGCTCTGTTCTTGCTTACCGGATCATAATACTTCTTCAATCTGACTTCTGGTAGAGACTCATAATGTCTTGTGGATGTGTGGGATAACCTTTGTTGCCATCAATGACAACATTCATGAGTCCATAGAGTGTCTCTTGCCAACAATCTCCCCCTTTGGCATTGATGGCAACACTTAGTGAAAAATGACTAAGTGTCACACTATACTCCCCCTTGGTTGATGCTTTGTCTCTATGTACTTTTTCCAGAGCTCCACCTTAGCTAGATTCCTCATTTTTCACTGCTCCTCACTCCCCCTTTGACATCAATGGCAAAGGATGGGGTCTGCACACCAAAATTTTCAAAAAATAATCTATACTTAGTCGCATAAGTATATCATCCGGTTGTACTCTACATATACTTTAGTATATCTGCAAAAGTGTTTTTCAATTGTACAACTTCGGTTGCCCAACTCAGCTTCATCCTGTCCAAAATTGATATGTGACCACTCAAAAGGAATGCAAAAGCTTCTGCCTTCTTCAGATCTGTCGGATCATTTGTCTTGGCTGTGGTTTGAGCATCACTTAGGGCCTCATGCATGGCCTCCAACTTAGGAATGATTATTCTTCTAAGTTCATTTAACCTGCTGATTCTGTTTTTCTTTTCTTTCTCAAGCTTCTTAATTTCATTCAAGACTACAATAGTCTGACATTCTTGATTTACTATGGATGAGGTAAGTGGATCAAATTTTTGAGAAAGTTTTGTTAGTTTGATCTCCTGTTCTTTCATTTTCTTCTCAATCTCCATTGTTGCTTTGGACCATGATAGATAAAATTTATATATTTCCCCGCCATCTTTTAGAGCATTTTCTAAGCTCTTTATCCCTATATCCATATTTCTTCTATCATTTGATATTAGACTTAGTACTTCAAAGAATCTTTTATCCAAAAACTCTTTCCGAACTTTTTCCTTAGTTGATTTCTCTAAAGACTCAAAATGAGTGTTGACTGAACTAACAAGAGACTTAAGATTACCTTATGAGGAAGCTGAGGAATCCTTCTGAAAAGATCGTATGATCTTTTCTAATACTCCAGATGCAACTTCTATTAGCTCACAGTCTTCCATGTGAGACTTCAGGGGTTTTTCTTTTGCCTTTGCATTAGCAAATGAAGCTATCTTCATTGTTTGTACCAGGGAAAGAGAATCAAAATCAAATGGTCCTTGTAGAAGTTCCAGTTCATCAATCTCCATTGTCTCTTTGTTTAAGAATTCTTTGACAATTTCTATAGTGTCTCTTGCTGGAGACAGATTCTTCTTCTCTTCTGCAGTCTTGGAGTTGTCTCTTGGAGTTTTCTCTTCTACACTCTTACCACTAACAGCTGTGGTCTTCTCTGTTGAAGTCTTCTTTCCTTCTGTAGCCTTAGTACTGTCATCTTCTTTTTCCTTCACTTCTTTTTCTTTCTCCTCTATTCTTTCTTCTCCTTTGGATCCAAAGTCAGCAGGGGAAACTGGAGGAGTGATGTTTGTTTGTTCATGGGCCACCTCTTCCGGAGCAGAGGATTCCAAGTCCTTATCTTTTTCTTCACCGGTGTCCATTTCTTCTTCTGCCATTGTCTCAGTAGATCCTTCTTCAACACCTGTGGCCAAGGGATCAACACCTAAGTCCTCTATAACAGGAAGATTGAATCTTTTGAAGGCATTTCGAAGGATCTCTTTTGTTTCGTTTGCCACTTTATCAGTCCAAGCATGAGCTGATTCATTCTAGCTTTGCTCCGGAACTCATCCTTGCAATCTTTGAAGATTGTATTCATTTGTTTCTAAGTGATTGAAGGATAGAGCTGAATAGCTATCTGCTCCCGAATTTCTAGATCTTTGGCTTGGGCATTGTTCTTCCTTATTTCTAGTTCCTTCTCTAATCTTTTGGGGATCAGAGATATAATTTCAATGAATGCTTTGTTGTAGATGTTTAGATACCTGACTGTGGCATCTTGCAATATCTTCTGATCAGCTTCACCATAATCATCATAGAATTCAACCATTGGCTGAAGATTTCAATCCATAGTAACCGATTTGATGATGTCATCAATGCGAAGAGTGGGTTTTTCAACAAATTCCTCTACCTTTTCTTCTTCGCCTTGACCGGTAGAGGGTTTACCAGATGTTTTCTTCTTTTTCTTCATTTTCTTGACTTCTTCATCAGATTCAGTTTCTTCTTCATCCTTTTGGCTAGCATAAGATCTTGTGGCTTTTGTCTTAGTTCTCTTCTCTCCTTTGTCGGATGATTTTGCTTCCGGTTTTGATGCCCTTGAGCTTTTAGCAGTGGCAAGTGCAGATTTCTTTGATGATCTAGTTCGGGTGGAAGATTCGACCAGAGCACTTTCCTTTTATGCCTCTTCCTTTTCTTTCTCTGCCCTTTCCATCTTTTCTCTATTGGTATCAAGTGCCTCTTTTGAGATGCCAAAGCCTTTGGCAATATTCTCTACTTATTTTCTTACCTTTCTCTTCATCTCCGGTTGCCTTAACTCAACATGGATCTTCACACTCAATTCTTCAAAGGTTCCAAACCTTTCTGCCATGGGATCCCTTGGTTGACTTAGCATGTGATGGACATGCAGCTCCACAATGTTCTCATCCACCTCATACCCCATTGGCATGATCCACACTGTTCTTGGTTCCACTGCCTCCATAAGGCATTGATCAGTTTCTACCATGAAGCAAACTGTATCCTTATACTTTTCAACTAGAGCTTGGGGGATTCTCTCTCTTGCTTGCATCATGCTCTGAAAATTCTTGAAGAAACCCCAGAGAGCTATGTTTTGTGCTTTGTCATCACCAAGTCCATGCAAATAATCCCTGATTTGTATGGCAACTGGTCTGTCATTCTGCCATACCCATCGACTGGATCCGGGTAGCTCATTCATAAAGTAGAAGAATAGACAGAGTATTAGGCCACCAAATTTGAAGGAATTCTTCGTATCCTTCTTTATCTTCTGTAGGTTCTCCAAGAGTTGGTTTAGAAGGAGCTCGCAAATGTCATAGTCTGCATTTTTCCTTAACATTTCATAGGCAGTGTAGATAGCAGTTCCAGGTACTGAATTCTCCCTGCTAGAATGATATATCTTGTAGCTGATGATCATGGATGCAAACTTGATATCTGGATCAGTGATGTCTTCTATTTTCATTGCCCTTTTGTCAAACCTTGATCCGGTAGCCTCACTCACAGTTTGGTTTTTGACATATTTGAGAACAGGTATCCCACCGGATGAGTGCAATCTGGCAACTACCCTAATGGCATCTTTTGTGATCTTGAATGGTCCATTCAACCACATGAAGTTGTCATGTATTCTGCTCAAGACATACCTGACCCATTCATCCTCAACAAAACAAGGGAAATGTATGCATTGTGCAAAGTGCTTGTCCCGGAGGGCCTTGAATTGGGGTTTGAGCTCAAATGAATCATCTATTAGTTGTTTGTGGTAAATATCCCTTAATTTAAACTCTCTGAATTCTTCAATGTTTGCATGAATGTAAACCCTAATATCTTCTGTATGCAAGACACCATGCGGTACATTGGAAAATGCTCCAAGGGGATCTACTTCCAAGGATTTGTAGGGATGTTTCTTGAATTTGGGGCGAGGCCTATCAGTGATCTTCACAATATTTGGAGTAGCCAGCATTCAAGGATTTACAGAGAGATATTTGATAACGAAAAATACCTCTTGCGCTTGTAGGGTTCGCGGAGTGAACTTGAATGATTTGTTGATTGAATCAACTCCAATGGTTGGTCTTTGAGAAGTTTGAAGCAATTTGTTGCAGAGCTCTCCTTTCTTTCTTTTCAAATGCAAATGTGCAAATGACGAGCACATGAACCTTTTTAATTGCAAGAAAAACCCTAAATTCATACTGCAATAAATGCACAACTTAAGTTATTCCGGTTGCTCTGTTCTCCTTAATCTGAAATAGATCTCTTTCTGGATCACTGTAATATGCTTAGAGTTATCCTTAGTGATTAATAACGAGCTTTCTTACTTTCCTCAACTATTTGATTTATCCACAGATCAAGATGTCTCAATTTTAGAATCACACCGGACCAATCTTGTAAGAAACCTACTTTTACCGGAAGACTGTTAAATTGGATCTATCTGAAGGGGTTAGACTCTTTAAATCTTCATGTGGATCTTTCAAATCTTTACCATGGCTTATCTAGGTGTTTCCCTGAAAACCCTTTGATCCGCAACCTTTCATGTGCCGATTACAGGCACTAATTGACTGGCCTGGGGAATTGGTTTTTCTTTTGTTACTCCCCCTGAGCCAGAGCCCATCTATTCAATTTCTGGAAGGAATATCAGCACCAGATTCTGGTGCAGATCCATTCCCAACATTCTCTGCACTTTTCTTTACCCAAATCTTGTTCATCTTACTTTGAACTTCATCCGCATTCACTTTTCTTTTTCCTTTGTTTTGATTTTGATTATGATGCACCGGACCCCTTTTGTCTTGATTCTTGCTTCTACAGAATTTGGCAATATGACCGGATCTATTGCAATTGTAGCAAACAACATTTCTTTGCATATTTGATTGATATTCTCTTGATCTACATTGATTAGCCATATGTCCCATTCTATTGCATGCAAAGCATCTACCATTGAATGAATTGCTTATTTGCATATATCTACACTCATGGGATTTGTGACCATACCTTTTGCAGTTGAAACACTGTCCAGAGAAGGATGTAATAATTTGATTCATTCTTCTTCTACACTAATTTGCTTTATGACCAAAGTTATTGCAGTTGTGGCAGTATCCATTGAAGGATGGATATCTTTGAGCATTTGGTTGCCTTACAGGAGGTCTTCTAGGCCTGTTTCTTGGATTTTCTAATTTGGAGTTCTTCTGACCAGATCTGGAGCTTTCACCTTTTTCATACCCCAAGCCACACTTGTCATCAACCCTCTTTTGGCTTTCAAGAAGAACTTCAAGTTGAGCAGAGCTTACCTTGAATTTCTCTTTATATTCATTTGCTGTTTGAAGATCCCTTTTGAGAGTGTTAATCTGATTTTCAAGCTGTTCTTCCTTTTCTTTAGCTTCTTCAAGATCAGATTCTAGATGCCTGATTATTCTATCCATATTGTGGTAGTCTTCAGATTTCTCCTTGAGAGATTGTCTTAGGCTATCTTCAATTTTTCTTTTCTCTTCAATTTCTTGGGTGAATTTCATGACTCCTTATTCCATTTCATGTCTTATCATAATGATCTCTTTTGATAACTTTTCACATAGCTTGGTTTTCTCCTTCAGATCTTCATTTGTATCATTGGCTTCACCTTGACTTGCCAATTGCTGAAGTAGATCCTTTCTCTTTTTCATAGAGAGACTTAGTTTCCCTCTTAGTTCATTTATGAAATCATCGGCTTGTTTGAGTCTTTCCTTTAGTTCATTGACTTCAGAATTAGATTGTTCAAGGTCATCTATGGCAGACTAAAGTTGTTGCCTCATACCATACATATCCATTTGAATTCCCAGATCTGTCTCAAGCTGTTAGGCTCTATTTGGAGGAACTTAGCTCTGATACCAATTGTTGATAATTGAGAGGGGGTGAATTAGTGATCTTAATTGCTTCAACCTTTTTAAACTTTCTTAACAGTTAATACAATATTAAATCAAATGAATAAACATAACCATGAAATGAAAATAACACCAATGCACATGACACAATGATTTTGATGTGGAAAACCCAGTTAAGGGAAAAACCACGGGGTGAGTAACCCAAGATATTATTCTCTGTTAGAACAATAGAAGATACAAAATGGCACTTGCAAATTAGGGCTCACTGCCCGAGCACACTGCTCACAAGAGGCTCACTGCCTATAAGAGACTCACTGTCTACAAGAAAGGAAGGTAACTCAATGTTTGAACTGATGAGAAGCATCCATACATGCTGCGGTTCAGTTCCAGTTAAGCTTAATAAACTGATCTGCTGCACTTCATTCTTACTCTCTTTTGATGTTGTTGTACTGTCACATTCCGGACCTATCTTACTATCTTCACTCTACTCTTCTGCTTTTCTTCACACCACACAACACACCATGCACCTTCACATCTAAATCCATCTTGTATATATATCCGCACAAGTGATTTCAACACTTTTCTAGTCGGCATCCGAAATAGTCAATATTATCCCAAACTCTGGTCTGTCAGCTGAATCCTTGCATACCAAGTAATGAAAATCAAGGATATGCTTGTAGAAGTCTTCAATCATGTCGGCCAATCATGAATGATACCTCAAGAAAATTAGTCATCAGCAATGTCTCTTCCAGATTTGGGTCTGACACTCTGCCGGTATAGTTCTTCCTCTGTCTACTCTGCCAAACAGGAACCCAACACTCAAGTGCTCATATCTCTTCACCCTTCCATCACCAAAGGCTAAATCCTTGGAATCTATTAGTCAAGGTACTCCTCTTGACTTCCCCAAATCCACACTTTACTGAGATACTTCCTCTGAGAGATCCGGACCTGATTGTCAGACCTTGTTGATTGCTCTATTCTTGCTTATCAGATCATAATACTTCTTCAATCTGACTTCCGATAGAGACTCATAATGTCTTGCGGATGTGTGGGATAACCTTTGTTGCCATCAATGACAACATTCATGAGTCCATATAGTGTCTCTTGCCAACATTTATCTATGTCTTATTCATGATGCATATAGAAATCATCATCATGCCGAGGAAATGAGCAAAGACTCTAACACCAGAAAAGCGTGAAGCTAAGAATGTGAAGAAAAGAGAAGGAACAAGGCAACTTCACAAAAGTAGGAAATTATCAACCATAGAAGAAGACATACCATATTACCAATTCAAGAGGAACATGAATCATATAATCAAGCTAAGATAGATGGAATTGGTGGCACAAAGGCAACGAATACAAAACCTCCATTCAATAAGGAAATTGAATCTTGAAGTTGGAGGCACTCCATCTTTCATAGGTCAAGTTGAAGGTACATCATCATTCTCTTCTCAAGTTGGAGGCACTCCATCTTTCACAAGTCAATTTGAAGGTACATCATCATTCTCTTCTCAATTTGGAGGAACATGTATCATCTAATCAAGCTAAGAGAGATGGAATTGGTGGCACAAAGGCAATGAATGCAAAACCTCCATTCAATGAGGAAATTGAATCTCAAAGTTGGAGGCACTCCATCTTTCATAGGTCAAGTAATTTATATCCTTATCGATTACATAAAATATTCTCAAGAAAATTTTAGGTGCAAGAGAAATTAGAAGTGTTTAAGGTTATCATAACCTTACAAAGTGTCCCTATAGGCTATGATATTTTTATGCCCATAGCCCATTCTCTCTAAGAAGGAGAAAGGGATGATGTTTACTACAACCCCATAATCATCAAAAGTTCATTCAATACACATGTCATAGATACACACTTATAAGGTGGGATCACCTCTTCTTGTTAGCTCAACATTCATCGGCATTTTCTTAAGATTGAAAAAGAAATTGGGATTATGCAACTCTACATTAGGTGGTCTCATATCAAGGTCCACTTGATTGATTTTCTCTTTAGGAGGTAGGGTTATGTTGTTTAGATATTTTAGCCTAATCACCTCTGAGAGAGCCACATGATAAGAGAGAGAGAGTTCCTCAGAAGATCTATAAAAGACATCTTTGCAAAACTCTTGTTAAGGTCATCAACCAAGTAATAAGGACTTATTGGAATTGGTGCAGGGTCTATTTGTTGAGACCATGTGTCTGTGGTTTTTTATTTCTAGGATTGCAAGGTTTTCTTGGAAGTTCCCATTTTGAACAAATTTGATTAAACCTAAGCATGCTTATTTTTACTTTAATGCCTAGTTACCCAATGTTGTTTTATTCTTTAGAAGGAGTAGTAGTGTTTGATTTTGACATCATTTGGATAGAACTACTACCTTATTGATGCATAGGAAAAGGATCTTGGTATATCCTTAAAGTTAATTTTTGAGGGGAAATTGGCCCCTTACAATTGTGGTTTAGGTTTCTTGGTGGGAGGAGGAACATATATACAAATAAACATCTTTGAACTCCTTTGGGAGATTTTCTATGAATTGTTAGTACTCCTAGCATGGCTTAGTATTTATCAAGGTCAAAGTCCTGAGGTTTTTAGTATGGTTCATATCAATTGTTGTTTTATGCTCACTCATTTTATTTATTTTTTGCTCATAGTTGTTTCTTAGGGGATAGTCAATAATGTTGATATTTTGATTCTCCAAGTTTGTACAATTATACCCTACACTCTAATTATTGCAATGATTATTTTTGGCTGGTGGGATATCCATAAACCCATTAGTGGTAGAATTGTGATTATTTTTCAAATCTTCAACATTGAGGAGTTATTTTTGTTGTTTTTATTGTTATGGGTGACCAACCTTCTATTGACACTGTATTGCTTTCTTCCACTATCAATGGTGGTCTGGTCTATTCAAATAGTGCTCTCAAGAGCCTCTTCATATGATTTGTAGGGGAGTTTCAAATCTCTTCCCATGTGTCCCTATTGAGGGTGTACAAGAAGAGATTGCATAACTCCATATGGTCAATATTCAGTGCACTATTTGATGAATAACAGATTTGCAGTGATCTTTTCTTTGTGCAACAAGTATGTTTGGTTTGTGATGGGTTTAATTCATGTTTTGAGCCCATTTCATAGATTTGTGTGCACTATAGCCCTCTTGGCAGTTGTTCCACTTTGTAGTTGCTATGGTTTCCTTGGTCCATATTGTAGCAGGTTTTCTTCTTCTTGGTGGTGCATTCTTTACTTGTGGTTGCTTATCTCTAGTCAGTGGTGATCTTTTGAGTGTGTGATGATCATTATTTCTCATGGTCACTAGTGTTCCTATCACAACATTTATCAAAGCAATTTTTGGCTTTGTGGTGGATATGCAGCTCTTTTGTAAGTAGTATGGTGGTGGTATCTTCATACTAGTGCCTTAAAAATTTGTTCATCTAAGGTAGTTTCTCATCATCTTTGTGTGTTTGAGCTATTTATGGTGCTTTTTGGCCATTAATGTGCCTTGCCTCCATGTGATTGACTGCTATTCAGACGGGGTTCAAAATGTTTACCTACCCCACCATCCACTATTCATCTCACTTACCACTATTCATCTCACTTACCATGGTCATGTACTTCAAGTTTGCAAGTTATTTTCAAATGTTTTAAACTTTTTGGTCAACTTGGTTGGTGGTAGGTTCTCTCTTCACCATTTATTAGTCTTTCTCTAGTATTTTTGGGAGATGGTGTGTTGTTGTAGGATATGGATTAAGTTCCTTCTTGAGCCTTGTGCATGATCTTGATAGGCTTGTTTATTTCAAATATTTCTTCTTCATCTCAATGGTGTGTTTAATGTTGTGTTGTTTGGTGGAGAGCCCAAAGTGGTTTATCGAGAGGTTTCATGGTTTCTTTTTTCCTAGGTTGTCTTGGTGGTTTGCATTCATGGTGTCATGTCCTAAGGTTATCTCTAGGTTGATCTCATGTAATCTTAGGCGATATATTTGTAGGACACAATCTCTATCCCATTGGTGGTGATGAGATGGTAGAAATTTAAAATTTCCTTCCAATTTTGAATTTGAGTACTATATATTTTCTTTTTTGATATGGAAAAATCATTGGTTTGTTGTTGGATAGGATGTTGAATGTGTCATCATAGAATAGATTGAGAAAAGATAGTTTAGAGTTTGCCTTGTATTTCATGTGAGTCGAGCAAGCCATTGAATTTATTAGCCTAGGGTTCATTGTATTAGTGCTTCATTGTTCTTGTAACCCATTTGATGAATGAATATAAAGTATAAATTTTAATCATTTAAATGTCTCTATGAGTGATGTGTATGCTTTTGATATCTTGATGAGCTATCTTACTCATATTTTTTTTATTTGAGTGTTGTCCTTGATTGGTTTCCCTTCGTAGAGGCTATAAAACCCCTTATAAACATGTTTTTATGAGGATTCCTTTCAATATAATACAAGAAATATATGGATCTACTTGTGGATGTGTGAGATATGTTCATGTAATTGTAGATGTGTAGATTTGTTAAACGTTGTCATCCATGTCATCTTCTATGAGGTGTCATTCTATGTTTTTCTTGAGTAATGTTCATTGTTGATGACGATTGGACTCTATTACCCATATGAATGAAGGCACTTGTCTATTGTTAGTTCAATATTCTATCATCCCACCACATTCAATAGAAAACATCAAACATCAACCTCATTTAGTTATAGTAGAGTTAGTTGACTTACTGAATTTCTTGTTTTCACTGCTCTATTATCACAAAGTATCTGCAAATCTCAAGAAGGTCATTCATAGTGAAACCTACATTGTTGTCCCCATCGTATCCATGTGTAAAGTGAGATAATGTACCACAAATATTAAGAGGTTAAGAATAATGCATCCTAGTCTCCACATGCCTACCACATCTTCTCATAAATGTATTTCAACCTTCATTCAAGTTAAACCAAAGCATTGGTACTTAGAGATAAAATAATAGGAGTTTCAAGTGCTTTGGCTATGGTTAGCCTCAAGTTCCATTCTATCATTATTTGTTTCTAGTCGTACTCAAGTGAATACCTCAAGGAATGCTCCCTTGGTTTAGTAGAGCCTAAAGAAGAAGGAGATATCCATCCTTATCCAGTAGTCCTTTCATGCCACAATCTAATCATAAGCCTTTCTTTCACCTCTTAAATACCCTTGGCCCTAGGTGTCCTTGGCACAATAGTTATTGAAGAGAGATTTGCAACAATTCTCTTTTGTTTGTGTGTATTGTTGACACCCCCTCAACTTACACCAACAAACTAGCACTATTCCTAGGGAGATAGAAATCTAGTTTATATTTTGAAGACTTTAGCTAATGAAAAAGATATTTTATCTTCTAATTAAAGAGTGGTGACTTTGTTGAAACAAACCTAGTTTGAAGATTAGAGAAAGAAGTTTTAAATGGAAAGGAGACAATCTAGAGGTTTTGAAGAGCAAGAAGGTACCACAAGTCATGCAAGAAAGTAGTAGGCTACATGGAGAGCAAAAAATGCAAGTTCACTAAATCCTCTCTACAACATCATGGGGTGGGTATGTATAGTATTAATAATGAATTTATTGATTTGAGGGACCAATATCAAGACACCTCTAATGACTGTATTGACAACATATTGAGAACTCATAAGAGAGCCCATTGGTATGCATATAATGTGCAAATAAGTGAGATTCCAATTGGTAGAAGAAATAGAGATAGATCTAACAACTGTCATGTCTAAAGTTGGGATTGCCTGATCCTAGTATGAGGATGCAATGTGAAGGGTCTTATCTTAGATTCCCTATTCCTTCACATAGAAATGGACTTGATCATGATACAAATTTTCATGATGCCAGTGAACCTAAGCAGTTGGTAAGTGATCACCATGTGAGAGAGATAGACTAGGAGTTGGATTTTTTGGACCATCTCTAACAAAGGCATCAGTAATTACAAGAATAAATTCAAAGGCATCAAACTTAGTTGCTATCCTAGAATGTTAATAAATAGAATCAAAACCATGGTGGTTATGCTTTGCACCATAAAGTCCAGAATCAACAACATAAACCATATCAAAATAATGTACCTAAGTAAGAATTCCATTCCAGAGGAAAGCATAGAGATTCCCATTATCAAGGCAACCTCTAGGGATGTAAATATATCATTATTTGGATTTATTTGGAATCCATTACTATCTTAATGTAATCCCCAATTAGATTAGGGGGAAGATGCCAAAGTTCCAAGGTAACATTGCGATAACAGGAGAAGAACATTTGAGGTGGTTCATCAACATAATAGATGAGTATGAGATTGAATATGAGGATGTGATGATGAAGTTGTTTGTTCAGTCCTTAGAAGAAAGTGCTAAGAAGTGGTATTGCAGTTTGCCAGATAGTAGTATAGACTCATGGGAGGAGTTCATGCAAGTATTCAAACTACAATATGGGGATATGATTGATCCCAAATTTGTAATCAATGAACTAACTACAATAAAGAAAAGAGTGAATGAAGCGGTAGTTGACTTTAATAGTAGGTTCATCATGAATGAAAAAGTTTTACCCAATTTGAGACCAAATGAATCAATTTGTTTGGTGTTGTATTGTAGCACATTTGATGCTAAGATTGGATATTTCTCGAGAGACAAAAATCCACAAATATTATGGGAAGCCTATGCTACCACAATCAATATTGAAAGAAACATGCAACATCAGATAAACATGTCAAGAGAGTAAATGCAAAGATACTATCGCTAGGTATAGGTGTTTCTAATAATCCCCTCTCTACTAAGAAAAAAATATATATGTTAATGGGAGAAATGAAAGACCTATAAACGAGAAGGGCTTACCCCTTGGTAATATTACTACACCACATTTTAATGAGAGGAAGAGATTGCATAATATACCTTATAATATAGATTGGTCAACGGTCACCAGAAGTTGATAGGTCAATGATTCAAAAGCAAGGAAGCTCCAAAAAGTTTGACAGACATCCCCTTGACCCATTAAAGAAGGAACATGCAAATTTTTAGGAGGATATGTTATGGTGTGAAGTGTGTCATGTTTTGCATTGCAATGCTTCTCTATTCTTTGTTGTGGCCCTATATCACTTGCTTTGCCTATAAGTTGATACTGCAAGGTCTTTACAATGCATGTTGACCTTGTTTCTCCTTTTGTGATGATCTTTCCTTTGTGCAACAAGTATGTTTAGTTTGTAGTGGGTTCCATTGATGTTTTGAGCCCATTCCATGGATTTGCAATGGATTTTACCCCTCTTGGTGATTGTTCTACTTTGTAGTTGCTATGATTTCCTTGTTACATATTGCAACATGTTTTCTTCTTCTTGGAGATGCATTCTTTACTTGTAGTGGCTTACCTCTGGTTAGTGGCAATCTTGTGAGTGTGTGATGATCATTATTTCTCATGGTTGCTAGTGTCCCTACCAAAAAAATTATCAAAGTGATTTGTGGCTTTGTAGTGGATTTATGGCTCTTCTATAAGCAATATGGTGGTGGTGGCGGCTTCATGGTGCCTAACAATTTGTTCATCTAAGGTAGTTGCTCATCATCTTCATTTGTTCAACTTGTTTATGGTTCTTGTTTTCTGTTGATGCTCCTTGCCTCCATGTGGATGAATTTTATTCAAATGTGGTTCAAAATGTTTACCTACCTTGTCATCCACTGTTTATCTCACTTACCATGGTCTTGTGCTTCAAGTTCATGGGTTATTTTTTCAAATGTTTAAACCTTTGTGGCCAATATGGTTGGTGGTCTATTCACCATTTATTGGTTTATCCATGGTATTTCTTAGGAGATGGCATGTTGTTGAAGGATATGGATTGAGTTTCCTTCTTGAGCCTTGTGTATGATCTTAATGGGCTCATTTATTTTAAATCTTTCTTCTTCGGTCCAATAGTGTGTTTAATGCTATGTTGTGTGGCAGGTGATCCAAAAGTGGTTTATCAAGAGGTTCTGTGGTTTCTTTTACCCTGAGGCATCCTAGGGATTTGCATTCATGGTGTTGTCCCAATGTCATCTTTGGGCCAATCTTGTGTGATCCCAGGCAATCTATTTGTAGGATAGTATTTGTATCTCGTTGGTGGTGATGAGATGATAAAAATTTAAAATTTCCCTTTAATGATTAAATTTGTGTTGGGAATTAAGGTGTCTCGACCTTTGAAATTTCCTAATGTTGTATTTTTTTATTCAGCACTATGTTGTAGGATCCCATGTTGACTTGGCATAGTTTTTCCATGTGTCAGCACCTTGTGCACATGCAAAAAGATAAATTTTGGTGACTTTGTCAGCTGCGGTTTCCCCCCAAAATAATTAATGGGGGAGTGCAGGGGGTGGGGGCAACACCCCCGAAGCAAAAATTGGCCTATATTTAATAAAGGCATTGGCAATTAGTTTGTTATTGGTCGGCATGAAAAATTGACATTGGATAACCACCAAAGAGACTTGATAAATAAGCAACTGGAGAATGTGAAAGGTCATGGGATGCAAATGACAATCGACATTTGTGTACTCCTGAAAGAGCTTACATTGCAAGTGTGTTATAATCATCTTTTGATTTGATAATATATTGTGTAGGTTTTGGAGTGTGGGGGTTTTTACCTAAAAGGGTTTTCCCCACGTATATCTTGTGTAATGAGCATTGTACGTATTTTTGATGTGTTATTACTTTTCTATGGATGTGCATCTAATAACTTGTAACTAGTAAAGATTGAAATTTACATAATTTTCCTCATTAGATCAATGTAGGAAGCTTTTTCTGCATACCTTGCTTCCTTTTAGTTTGAGAGCTATATATTTGCCTATTGGAGATGGAAAAAGGGTTGGTTTTTTGTTGGTTGGGATGTTGAATGTGTTAGCATAACTTTTTTTTTTTAGAAGAGATAGTGTAGAGTTTGTTGGAAACAAGGCAGATAACTGAGAGGGGGGGTGATTCAGTTATCACAAATATCTTAACTTTCTTTTCTCCTTTAATAATTAGTGTAGCATCAAAACATATAAGCATACATAATCATGAGAGCAGAAATAAAATCAACACACATAACACAAGGATTTTTACGTGGAAAACCCTGTTAAGGGTAAATCCATGGGGTGACTAACCCAAGATTGTATTCTCTGTTAAAAGAATAAGAAGTACAAAATGGCACTTGCCAATTAGGGCTCACTACCCGAGCACACTGCTCACAAGAGGCACACTACCTACAAGAGACTCACTGTTTACAAAGTTTATAGAAGGTAACCAGGTGTTTGAACTTATGAGAGGCATCCACAAATGCTGAAGTTCAATTCTGGTTAGGCTCAATATACTGATCTAATGCACTTCATTCTTCCTCTGCTCTAGTGCTACTACTCTGTCACATACCAAACTTGTATAGCTACTTCCACACTTATCTCTGCCTTTCCTCGCACCTTATTTCATCACATCTACATTCACACACACCTTCATACTAGAATCCATCGGATATATATATTCGCACCAAAGATTTCAACAACTTTCTAGTCAGCAACTAGAACACTCAAGATATCTACAACTTACTGATCTGTTGGCTGAATCCATGCTTGATATGTGATGCGTACCAAAATCATAGATATTGAAGTCATCAATCATGTCAGCCAATATTGTATGATCCCTCAAATAGCTTGATCAACATCAATTACTCATCCGGATTGAAGTCTGATACTCTGTCGGTCAGTTCTTCCTTAGTTTGCTCTGCTTGTCAGTAGCCCAACACTCAGATGCTCATATCTTTTCCATGTTTGGTCACCGGAGGCTCAAACTCTAGAATATAGTAGTCATGATACTCTTCTTGACTTGTCCAAGTCTGTAACTTGCTGAGTTACACCATCTAAGAGATTCGGACCTGATTGTCAGACCTTGCTACATGCTCTGTTCTTGTTCACCGAACCAAAACACTCTTCAATATGACTTCCGGTATAGGCATACTATGTGCTGCGGATGTGTGGGATAGACTTTATTTCCATCAATGACAACACTCATGAAGCCACACAGTGTCTCTTGCCAACAATCTCCCCCTTTGGCATTGATGGAAACACTTAGTGAAAAATGACTAAGTGTCACAACAAACTCCCCCTTGGCTGATGCTCTGTCTTATGCATTGTTTTATCGAAGCTCCCCCTTAGCTGGATTCCACATTTTTCACTACTCCTCACTCCCCCTTTGACATCAATGGCAAAGGGCGGAATCCACACACTAAAATTTGTAAAAATTGACCTATACATAGCTACATAAGTATGTATATACATGTTATACTTACATATACTTGAGTATATCCACAAAAGTGGCCTTTAACTGTACATACTCTATGGCCTAGCTCTGCTTCATCCTATCCAAAATGGAGATGTGACCACTCAGTAAAAATGCATATACTTTTGCCCCCTTCTTAGATCTACCGGATCACTGGTCTAGGCTGTGGTCTGAGCATCTGTTAAGGCCTCATGCATTGCCTCTAACTTAGGGATAATTATCCCTCTGAGTTCACTCATCCTATTTATTATATTCTTCCTTTCTTTCTCCAACCTCTTTATTTCATTTATAATGACAATGGCTTGGCATTCTTAGTTCATTAAGGATGTAGTGAGGGGATCAAAGTTTTGAGATAAACTTGATAGTTTACCTTCTTGCTCTTTCACCTTCTTTTCAATATCCTATGTCACTTTAGGCCAAGATAGACAAAATTTGTACATGTCGCCACCATCTTTAAGAGCATTTTCAAGGCTCTTTATCCCAATATCTAAGGTCCTCCTATCATTAGTAATGAGTCCCTGTACTTCAGTGAACCTTTTTCCCAAAAATTCTTTCCAGACCTTTTCTTCTGCCGATTTCTCTAAAGAATCAAAATGAGCGCTGACAGAGTTTACCAGAGATTTCAGGTTACCAGATGGAGAGGCCAAAGGATCCTTTTGAAAGGATGACATGATCTTCTTCATCATACCAGATGCAATCTCTAATAGCTCGTGGTCTTCCATGTGAGACTTCAGAAGTTTTTCTTTTGCCTTGGCTCGAGCAAAAGATGTTATCTTCATTGTCTGGACTGAAGAGAGGGAATCAAAATTTAGCAGTCCTTGGAAAAGTTCTGGTTCATCTATCTCCATCAGCTTTTTATTCAAGAAATTCTTCACTGCCTCTGTAGTGTCTCTTACCGGAGACTGAGTCTTCTTTTCTTTTGGAATCTTTGAACTATCATCAGAGATCTTATCTGTTTGTTCTTCTTCTCTTCCATTTACCTCCTCTTCTTGACTCACTTCCTCCTCTTTTCTTCCTTCTCCTTCAGTTCCTGAGTCTAGAATGTCTGCAGTGGGATCCGGAGGAGAGATGTCAACTTCTTCATGAACTTCCTCTTTCAGAACAGAGTAATCCAAGTCCTTAGACTTCTCCTCATCTATCTCTTTTGACCCTTCTACATTTTTCTCAGTAGATTCTTCTTTTGATGCATTTAATCCTTTGACATCCATGGTAGAAGGTTCTTCATCTAATTCCTTTATAATAGGAAGATTGAATCTTTTGAAGGCATTTTGAAGGATGTCTTCTGTTTCTCTTGCTACCTGATCAGTCTCTCCAAGCATTAGTTTGTTCATTCTTGCTTTGCTCTGGAATTTATCCTTGTAGCCTTAAAGATCATGTTCATTTGCTTTGGAGTAATGGAAGGATAGAGCTGAATTGCAATCTATTCTCAAATCTCTAAGTCCTTTGCCTTGGCATTCTCTTTTATAAGTTCAAGCACCTTCTCTAGACTTTTGGGAATTAATGAAATGATTTCAATAAATGCTTTGTTATAAATATTCAGGTACCTGACTGTAGCTTCTTCCAAGATCCTTTTGTCAGTATCACTATAATCATAATAAAATTTTATTACTGGTTGCAAATTTCCATCCACAATGACTTCCTTGATGATATCATCAATAGAAAGAGTGGGCTTTTCAACAAATTCTTCTGCCTCTTCTTCTTTGTTTTTACTGGCAGAGGATTCCCCGGATGTTTTCTTCTTCTTCTTCATTTTCTTAACTTCCTCATCAGACTCTATTTCTTCATCATCCTTTTGGCTTATGTAAGACCTTGTGGCTTTTGTTTTTGTTCTCTTTTTCTCCCTTTCCGGATGTCTTGGCTTCCGGTTTTGAGGCTCTTGAGCTCTTAGGGGTGGCAGGTACAGAGCTCTTGGAGGATCTAGTTTGAGAGGAGGCTTGCACTGGAACACTTTCTTTTTCTACTTCTTGTTTCTCTTTCTCAGCTCTTTCTATTTTATCTCTGTTTGCATCAACTGCCTCTTTTAATATGCCATATCTTTTGGCAATTTCATCTACTTCCCTTCTAACTTTCCTTTTTATTTCCGGTTGAACATGTATCTTTACACTTAATTCTTGAAAGGTTCCAAACCTTTCTGCCTCAGGGTCCTTTGGCTGGCTCAACATGTGTTGAACATGTAGCTCCAAGATTTTCTCATCTACTTCATAACCCATTGGCATTATCCATCCTGTTCTGGGCTTAATTGCCTCCATTAGGCATTGATCAGTGTCAACCATGAAGCATAATGTATCCTTATATTTTTCAACTATGGTTTGAGGAATTCTTTCTCTGGCCTGCATCATATTTTGGAAGTTTTTAAAGTACCCCGATAGTGCTGTGCTTTGAGCCTTAGCATCACCAAGTCTATACATATAGTCTTTGATCTGTATGGCAACCGGTCTGTCATTTTTCCATACCCAACCACTTGATCCGTGCAAATCATTCATGTAGTAGAAGAATAAACACAGTATTAGACACCCATACTTGAATGAGTTCTTCTTGTCCTTCTTGATCTTCTGCAGGTTTTCTAATAGTTGGTTTAAAAGAAGATCACATAGGTCATAATCTGCATTTTCCCTTAACATCAGATATGCTGTATATATTACAGTCCGGGACACAGCATTCTCCCTTCTAGAATGATAAACCTTATATCCAATTATCATTAAAGCAAACTTGAGATCCAGATTTGTGATGTCATCTATTGTCATTGCTCTTTTGTCAAACTTAGATTCGATAGCTTCACTTACTATCTAGTTCTTGATAGATTTGAGTGCAGGTAACCCACCGGATGAGTGCAGTCCAGTTACTGCCCTAATGGCATCTTTTGTTATATTGAAGGGCTTCATTAACCACATGAAATTATCATGTATTTTGCTAAGAACATAACGGACCCAATCATCTTCTGCAAAATAGAGAAAGTGGATGCAATGTCCAAAGTACTTATCTCGGAGGGCCTTGTATTGAGGTTTGAGTTCAAAATTTTCATCTATTAATTGTTTATGGTAGATGTCCATCAACTTAGATTCTCCAAATTCCTCAATATTGGTGTGGATGTAAACCCTAACATCTTCTACGTGCAGTACCCTATGTGGAATGCTAGAAAAAGTGCCTAAGGGGTCAACTTCTAGGAATTTGTAAGGGTGTTTCTTGAACTTAGGGTGTGGCCTATCGGTGATCTTAACAACCATTGGAGTAGCCATTTTTGCAAAAGATTCAGAGAGAGATATTCAGAATGGAAATACCTTTTTGCGCTTTTAGGGTTCAAAATAAGAGCCGGAACAAATTGCTGGTTGAATTGGATTTTGCAGTTGATCTCTGAGAGAGTTGTAGAAACTTGATGCTAAGCTCTTCTTTTCTTCTTCTCGAATGCAAATGTGCAAATGATGAGTGAAAAAACCCTTTTATTCTTTCGCAAACCCTAATTTTCTTTTGCAATAAATGCACAACTTATGTCATCGCGTTGCCTTGTTCTGAGAGAGATCTTTTCGAATCACTGAGATGCACTTAGAATCATTTTCGGTGAAATTTGACAATGTATCTTCTTTCCTCCAATCATGCCATGAATCCGCAGATCAAGATATTTCAATTTTGAATCATACCGGATCTATCTATGAAGATCCTGCTTTACTGGATGGTTGTCAAACTAAATCAATCTTGGATGATTAAACTCATGCAAAACTCCATGCGGATCTTTCATATTTTTACTAAGGGTTATTTAGATATTTCTCTGAGAACCCTTTAATCCGCAACATTCCATGTGCCAAATCTAGGTACTAATTGACTGATTGGGGGAATTTATTTTTCTTTGTGACTCCCCCTGAGCTAGAGCTCATCTGTTTAGTTTCTGGAAGGAATATCAGCACCAGATTCTGGTGTGGATCCATCCCCAACATTTTCTGTACTCTTCTTCACCCAAATCTTGTTCATCTCCCTTTGAACTTCATCCGCATTCACTTTGCCTTTTCCTTTATCTTGATTTTGATTATGGTGCACTGGACCCTTTTTATCCTGATTCTTACTTCTGCAGAATTTGGCAGTATGACCAGATCTATTGCAATTGTAGCAAACAACATTTCTTTGCATATTTGGCTGATATCCTCTTGATCTGTATTGATTAGCCATATGTCCCATTCTATTGCATGCAAAGCATCTACCATTGAATGAATTATTTGTTTGCATATTTCTGCATTCATGAGATTTGTGACCATACCTTTTGCAGTTGAAACACTATCTAGAGAAGGATGGATTAGTCTAATTCATTCTTCTTCTGCACTGAGTTATTTTATGACCGAAGTTGTTGCAATTGTAGCAGCATCCATTGAAGGATGGATATCTTTGAGCATTTGGTTGCCTTACTGGAGGTCTTCTAGGCCTATTTCTTTGATTTCCTGATCCAGAGTTCTTCTGACCGGATCAGGAGCTTTCGCCTTTCTCATATCCCAAGCCACACTTGTCATCTACCCTCTTTTGGCTTTCAAGAAGAACTTCAAGTTGAGCTGAGCTTATCTTGAATTTCTCTTTGTATTCATTTGTTGTTTGAAGATCTTGTTTAAGAGTGTCTATCTAATTCTCAAGTTGTTCTTCATTATCTCTAGCTTCTTCAAGATTAGATTCAAGATGCCTGATTATTTTGTCCATTTTGTGGCAGTCCTCTGTCTTCTCCTTGAGAGATTGTTTTAGATTATCTTCAATTTTCCTTTTCTCTTCAATTTCTTGGGTAAATCTCATAACCCCTGATTCCATCTCATGCCTTACCATAGTGACCTCTTTTGATAGCTTCTCACATAGCTTGTTTTTCTCATTCAGATCTTCATTAGTATCATTGGCTTCACTTTAACTTGCTAATTTTTTAAGTAGTTCATTTCTCTTTTTCACAGAGATACTCAGTTTTTCTTTTAGCTCATTTATGAAATCATCAGCTTGTTTGAGTCTTTCTCTCAAGTTATTGACTTCAGAATGAGATTGCTCAAGATCATCTAGGGCAGACTGAAGTTGTTCCTTCATACCACACATATCCATTGAGATTCCCAGATCTTCCTCAAGTTGTTAGGCTATGTTTAGAGGAACTTGGCTCTGATACCAATTGTTGGAAACAAGGCAGATAACTGAGAGGGGGGGTGAATCGGTTATCACAAATATCTTAACTTTATTTTCTCCTTTAATAATTAGTGCAGCATCAAAACATATAAGCATACATAATCATGAGAGTAGAAATAAAATCAACACACATAACACAACGATTTTTACGTGGAAAACCCTATTGAGGGAAAAACCATAGGGTGACTAACCCAAGATTGTATTCTCTGTTAAAAGAATTAGAAGTACAAAATGGCACTTGCCAATTAGGGCTCACTGCCCGAGCACACTGCTCACAAGAGGCACACTGCCTACAAGAGACTCACTATCTATAAATCTTATAGAAGGTAACCAGGTGTTTAAACTGATGAGAGGCATCCACAAATGCTGAAGTTTAGTTCCGGTTTGGCTCAATATACTGATCTAATGGACTTCATTCTTCCTCTGCTCTAGTGTTGATGCTTTGTCATATACCGGACTTGTATCGCTGCTTCCACACTTATCTCTGCCTTTCCTCACACCTTATTTCATCACATATACATTCACACACCTTCATACTGGAATCCATCAGATATATATATCCGCACCAAAAATTTCAACAACTTTCTAGTCGGCAACCGAAATACTCAAGATATCTACAACTTACTGATCTGTCAATTGAATCCATGCTTGATATATGATGCGTATCAAAATCATAGATATTGAAGTCATCAATCATGTCGGCCAATATTGTATGATCCCTCAAATAGCTTGATCAACATTAATTACTCATCTGGATTGAAGTCTGATACTCTGCCGGTCAATTCTTCCTCAGTCTTCTCTGCCTATCAATAGCCCAACACTCAGATGCTCATATCTTTTCCATGTTTGGTCACCGGAGGCTTAAACTCTGGAATATAGTAGTCATGATACTCCTCTTGACTTGTCCAAGTCTGCAACTTGCTGAGTTACACCATCTGAGAGATCCAGACCTGATTGTTGGACCTTGTTGCATGCTTTATTCTTGTTCACCGGACCAAAACACTCTTCAACCTGACTTTTGGTATAGGCATACTATGTGCTACGGATGTGTGGGATAGACTTTGTTGCCATCAATGACAACACTCATGAAGCCACATAGTGTCTCTTACCAATAGAGTTTTCCTTGTATTTCATGCAAGTCGAGTTATCTATTAAATGTATTAGTCCATGGTTAATTGTTTCGATGCTTCATTGTTGTTGTAACCATTTGATAAATGAATATAAAGTGTAGTTTTTAGTCATTTGAATGTCTCCTTGAGTGTTCTGTATGCTTTTGATAGCTTGATGACCTATCTTAGTCACATTTTATAATTTGAGTGTTGTCCTTGATTGGTTTACCTTTGTAGAGGCTATAAAACCACTTATAAACATTTTTATGAGGATTCTTTTCAATACAATATATGAAGTATATGGATCTACTTGTGGATGTGTAAGATATGTTCATGTAATTGTTTTACAACATCTTCTATTTTTCATTTCTGCATATAGAGCCTAGCTTATGTGTAGATTTGTTAAACATTGGCATCCGTGCCATTTTTTGTGAGGTGTCATTTGTGTTTTGCTTGAATAACATTTTTTGTTGATGAATACTAGACGTTTGTTATCAATTTAATATTCTACCATCCCCATCCTATTCAATAGAAAACATCAAAAATCAACCTTAGTAGTTGTAGTAGAGTTGGTTGACTTATCGTATTTCTTGTTTTCACTATTATGTTACCAAAAAGTGTTTGCAAACCTTAGGAAGGTCATTCATGTTAGAAATGAAGGCGTAAACCACACAATGGAAATCTGATTCAAACCTTATTTATGCCCTCTAAACAATGTAGAATCAACGGAGATTGCAACAGAAATAAAACTCACTACACAAAAATAACAAGCATTAAGAACGGAACACAACACAATATGTAACATGGAGAAAACCCTTTCGAGTAAAAAAATCCACCAAGAAAAGAGGATCCAAGTTGTATTATATTCAAATATGAGATTACAATACATGGACTTCCTTTGTTTCTTCAATCTTCAATCTAGTGGCGCATGTTACTCTCAAATCTGATAAAAACATAGTAGAAATATCCTTATAAAAGGGGGTTTCCTTCTAGAACAAGAAAACCAACATCATATTGTCCGTCAAATCTATGACCTAATGATGAACAGTCCAAATTTACAATGATAAAATATAAATAAAATATGGTTTCGGTGGTGTTGCCCCTGAACCCCCATCGGGGCGCTTGACCCCTAGACCCCCTGTCGGGGGGATGATCCCCCCCGGACCCCTGGTAGGGGGAAATCCCCTGTGACCCCCTATCATAGATGAATTAGCATCGAGGATCAGATATAAACATGTAGCTGAAACAAGACTGATGCTGGTGAAACCTTTCATCCCTTATGGGTGATTTACAAACAATATTAGGAGTAATTAATTACATAAGATTTACAAGGTTGATGGCACCTTAATCCTAACAATTCACAGTGAAACCTGCACTGTTGTCACCACTGCATCTATCTGTGAAGTGAGATAATATACCACAAATCTTAAAGGGTTAAGAAGAATACATTCTAGTCTCCACATGTCTACCTCATCTTCTCATAAAAGTGTTTTACCCTTGATTCAAGGTAAACCAACACATTGATACTTAGTGATAAATTAATAGGAGCTTCATGTGCTTTGGATATGGTTAGCCTCAAGGTCCATTCTATCATTATTTGTTTCTAGTCTTACTCAAGTGAAAACCTTAGGGAATACCCCCTTTGGTTTAGCAGATCCTAAAGAAGAAGGAGATATCCATCTTTATCCATTGATCCTTTCATGTTTCAATCTAATCGTAAGCCTTGATATCATCTTTAATGACATACCCCTAGCCCTAGGTATAACACAAGTCTTTAGGATTTATGGATTCACATGTTTGAGCACTAACATCATAAGAGAACAATAATGAAGCTTGAATCAATTTTCCAAATGAAATAATGAAACTCAAATGGGATATAATAGCTTAATTAAGGTTCAAATGAGAATTTTAGGACAAGTTAGGGATCCAATAGGATTTCAAGGTTTTCTTGCAAATGTGCTTTAGAACTCCTATTCTCCACCAATCAAAATTTTGGATTTTGTCTGTAGTTTTGTAAGAAATTGCAAAACTGTGTGAAAACATTGATTCCCTACTTTTCTTACATTTCAAACTTTTGAGCCTCCTCTGTTCTTATGTAAAAAGTACAAAACTAAATGAGATTTAGGGTGTCTATGGGTAGCTACACTCAAGGTAGTATGTCATTTACCTAAGGACCTGATAATTCAGCTTTAACACCTCTTTGATGTAGAGATCTCAGAGAGAGGAAGTGTGTGAGTGAGAAGGGGGAGAGAGATAGAGATAGAGAGAGATAAAGGGAAATAGAGAGCAAGAGAGAGAGAGCTATGTCCTAGAGAGATAAAGAGGGAGAGAGAGCGAGAGAGAGAGAGAGATCTCAGAGAGGAAACTACTTATTAATTATTACAATAATACTATTAGAGCATAGATTAATATCTTTAGTCAACACGGGGTATGTGAGTGAATCAAACATTTCTGCAGTTTGATATCTCATTGTCATATCATTTCACCCACCTAACTTTAAAGTTATTACATGCTTTCACTCTAAAAACAATCCATGTTAAAATGAGACATATGACCTAAACAACATTTCTATTTTTTAAAAATTTAAACATTATCCCTTTGAAAAAATGTCTATTTGAATGTCTTTTGTGTTAATTGACTATTTCATTTTTTAAAAATTTAGGTTGCTTCTCTCGGAAGTTTAAATTTTAAGTGTGTAAGTGGCTCAATTATTACTTCTCCTATTAAGAAATCTTAGTTTTAAATTTTTTAATGAAATAGTTTTATTTTAATGGTGAAAATTTTAATTTTCATGTCCTTTTTTTCTCTCTTTCTTTTTATTTAAAAAATGTTTTGAGTATATTTTGATTAAACTATCTTTAATGTAAGGATTAGTTTACAAGGGGTGTGTTCTTACATGAATTTGGCTCATGTCATTATGATATATCTCAATCATATTATCACTTATTATAGATATTGATCTCGATTTCAATCTCTAGGTCTTTTATTCATCATAATGGATTAGATACATGAGTGTAGACTTGACCTAGGTTATTTCTACAATTGTGGATGTGAGCCTTGAACTCTTAAAATTTAACATTTAAATTTATACCTTGTTGACTTTTCATTAGTCATTGTGAACTGACCTAGCACATATTTGTGTTGTTTTGTGCACTATGTTGTTGTATTTAAAGACATTCATTTGTTCACTTTGAAATCATCTAGGACAACAAAAGGATCATTGCAGAGCATTGTTATAGAGCACTTATGAAAGTACCATAACAACATTATCAAAGTATTACATCAACATACATCATCCTAGGTTAATTGCATGCTTGTATGTTGTCCTTGATACTTCTTCTTGAAAAGAAACTTTAATGATGTGTATCCTTTCTATGTGTTAATTAAAGTAATACTCATATTACTTTCCTTAAGAAATAAAGTGTAAAATATGAAAAAAAATGATATTAATCTATTAATACCATGAATTCTTACTTTATTGAAAAGAAAACGTTAAACAATAGATAAAGTTATACTATTGAAAGAAAGTGCTTAAGAGACAAGGGTAATGTGCATAAAACATCCCCATTTAATGGTCAAAGAATCAAAAGTTGAAAAGGAGGATGTGTAGAAGCCTCTGGAATGGTTTCTGTACAAAATTATAGATTTTTGGTACTATCCTGGTATGGTTTATGTGCAAAATTATAGAAGATGAAAATTTCATGGGCTATTTGTGGTGGTAATGCTTATTATCGATGCGCATCCTTTTTTACCTGGTCATGACTCTCATTGAACACGTTTAGGGTTTAATGAGAGAATGCAAACAATTGTTTTCAATCTTTTATATCACCTCATAGTCACGGGATCATTATTGGAGTCATAGCTCTAAGTGATCTACTCTTTCATTTTTTAATGGTGAGGATGAATGCTAGATTGTCGTCTTCTCATCTTTTTCTTTCTATGATGGATGCATATTTCTTTCAAAGTTATGGAGGAATTAGTTTGATACACTTTTTGTTAGATCTCTAAGTAGGGGAAGTTGGTTCAAGAGTATACGCTATAATTTTAAATTTGGGGGCATCATTTAAGAAGAAACACCATCTTCACAAGAGGAGGAAACATATTACATCATTAATTTGTTAAAACCATGTTGGTATGTATATTTATATGATAAATATAATTTAAAGAAGAAAAATGAATTTTACAAATAAAAATTTAGGTATTTTTAATATTGACAAGTAAATATGTTAAGATATACAAGTTAACATATTACTATAGATGTCTTCAATATATTTATCTAAATAATGTGAAGAGATATAATTATTTTATTAAAGACTTATTTTATTATGTAATTCTTAGCATACAAAATCTAACCTACAACCAATCTAATTTGTTTAGTTTTAAATGTGCCATTAAGCACTGACTCTATAATCCATGACTTTCATTCCACTAACCATAGATCCTATCTAATATGCTCACTCAAATATATCCTTAACTAGCACACATATGTCCTTCCTTCACACGAAAGTGTTAATGATTACCTATACACATCCATTGATAGAATGCCTTAAAAAAACTATAGTTGATGCAATTTTCAATGTAACATATTTTGTTGCAACTCAAGCTTACATATGTGTCAAAGGAATCCATCATACAGTACAATAAAATACTAATCAAACTAATGTACAAATACCTAGCAACAATGCAACAATTGAAAAACATAAAGGATGCATTATTAATGTCACATCAAGCGATGAGTCATGGGTGATGGAAATCAAACAATTAGTGTCTTGACACACAAACTTGAATAAGCCCACTCATGGTTTACTAGCATTTTAGTGCATTTTCATTTTTACAAAAAAATGCATCAATAATTAGATTATGAATATTACAACAATGGCTAGCTATGGAATTTTACAATTGTATTACTTTATAATGGAAGGTTTAACTCTACTATTATGGGTGGTAAATTTGATTGCAATTAAGAGAGCTTGAATCTTATGAGATCAACTTAGTTGAACCTATTATGAGCAGAGACAAGGGATTCAAAAAAATGTTGGCTCTTTGCAAGTAGGTTCAAGAGCAAATCTGTTGGCCCTTTTCTTGCCATTTTGAACATATGGCCTCTTAAATGTGGTACCCATATATAACTCTTTTGTTCTTCTACATGTACTATGTGTTGCAAGTTTTAAGAATGACAAAATAAGAAAAATTAAAATGTGACATTTGCAATAAAGATGCATCTTCTCCTCAAAAGAATAACTTGGAGCTTCTTTCATGACCAGTACTCTCCTAGGCGAGGACAGTTAGAAGTTGCATTATCTCGTCAGTAAAGCGAAAGAGAGAGGGTGCGCAGAGATAAAACAGGACAGCAGAGAAGGATCGGAACAGTTTTGTTTTGGAAGGGGAAGTGATCTGCTCTTTGGTTTTAAAAACTTCTTGGAACAGTTTTATCATGTTGAAGATGCTCTGTTCATCGGGCTAAAGAAGTCTTGGAACAGTTTTTGGATTGAGGAAGTTGATTTGCCATCGGGAAAAGACCGACACTGGAGTTTTAAAAAGGAACAAATTCTTTTAGATTTGCATGTAAACCCTCATCGAGGGTATAAGACTCGAACCTTGTAAGCTCCTCCACAGTTTTGGATAACAGATTCTGGAGTTGCCCGATATAGGAAGTCATAAAGACTTGTGTTTTCTGTGTAAAGAAGCAAAGGAACTAAGCTTTAACATAACATTAACTATGTCATGAGACCAATATCTGTTTACTTCATCATTAGCTGCTTAAGAAACTTGTGGTTGCTTATATTTTCCTTAACTCTCATTGTATTGTGGTTGTCTTCGGATCTTGGAGGGACTTAGTGCCTTTATGACTGTTTGGAAGCAGATATAAACCTAGCATAGACTGAAATGGAGGTAAAGGAATATCTTTTGATGACTGTCCCAACTATTACACAGTTCAGACCGTAGCTTGTGTCTTGATAATGCTGATGTTCATGAAGATTATGGGAGAAGTGTGCTGTTCAAGGGAATGAGGTATATGATTTTTCATCCTAAGATATGACTGCACACATTTATACTATATGATGAGTTTGTTCCCCAAGTAGTTCTTCGCTTTGTCACTGTCCAATGGAAAGGAAGACAGTCTTGAAGACTTTCCTTAATTACTCTGCCCCTTTGATGACTGTCTATAGGACTCAATGGAATTGATTGTATTTGAGGGCAGTCCCATTCTAGAAGACCATACACTAGGAGACCCCTGTTTAGAAGCAGTCAGTCTTAGGACTGTTCTTGAACACTCTGCCACTCAAACTGTTATCTGCCCAATGCACAGTGATTTGTCACACATTTACTGCCCATCAAGTTGTTGAAGGTCCTTGCTGACTGTCCTGCACAAACTAGGGATCAGGACTGTTCCTCCTCTGTGAGGTTGCTGCCACCAGAACTAATCATGTAACACATGAAGATAAATAGGATTCCTATACCTTGAGTTTTGGCCTATGGATATCTATGATCGTAAATTCATAGGTTCCTTGAGAGAGAGAGAGAGAGAGAGAGAGAGAGTACAGTTTTTAAAAGTGTCATTTCATACCGAGTTCCACTTTATACATTGTAAAAGTATCATAGCCTAGTTTTTAATGTACAGTTTTCCATTACAATGCTTGACCATAGCCCCAAATCTATCACACAACGAAACACTTTTAGCCACTATGTTTATAGTGGTTAAGCTTCTGTGCATAATCTGTGCAAAATTGGTATCAGAGCCTAATCAAAATTTGTATCAGACCCTCTTCTGAGTCCTAGGATAGGAAATCTGCCGTTTATCTAATTCTTAGTCATAGATCTGAAAAGTTTACTGAGAAACGAAGAACGTCAAGTTCTGTAGGGTTTCACTTCGGTGTTTGGATTTGAGAATTTATACCCGTTATTTGTTGTCCAGGGTTTTCTGTTATCTCTCTTGTCAAACCCCTGTAAGTTCTCTCAGTATCATCCTACTTTTCATCTGTAAACAGAATGGTGGAATTTCGAGGATTTTCTCATCCTAATACAGGAATCGACAGAGTCAATGATGCTTTCATCAAAAGAACTATGATGATTATGCTGATGATGATGCAAATACAGAAGGACCTGTTTCTTCTGATTACTCTTGTGATAATAGTGTTTGTAATGAGTCCCTTACTAGTAAAGAGCCAGAGTCTGATGATGAGTTCTCTGAAGGTTCTTCACAGTCTTGTGCCTGCCACCATGAAGATAATGAGGTAGCAGAAGGTTGTTCTAACAGGATTTGTGTTTGTAAACAGCATCCCACTGTGATTTCCCATAGGACTTGTGCTTGTAAAGATACTTCCACTAAGAATCATTTCCCTGAGTATACCCCTACTATTAACTTAGTTCATTTGGTGATGCCTGTAGCCAAAGAAGCTTTTATGTACAAAGTATTTTGCTTATATCTTTTTATGTATACCTTACTTCCTTTATTATCATTCCAGAAAATTGTCTATACCAGTGTTAAGTATACTTGTACTTCTGTGTTCCCTGTTATCAGTACACGTATTTGTGGTATTTCCCGTAGATGGACTACCTTTCTTGACCTCGGATCTTCTCTCAGTCTCTGTAAACATTATGTGCTCCCTTCTCCTTTCTGGTTTTCCTAGATTCTTAAGGTTACTACTTTAGGTATGTGTTATGATCTTAGAAAACTAACTCGCCCTATCATACTGAACCTAAAATCTTTCCCCATCTCATGTAGGTTGTGGCAATCCGATGATATCCCTTGTGATATTTTGTTAGGATGAGATGTCTTAACATCCTTTTTACCACTCACTATTTATCCAGCCCATGTGATGCTAACATTTCATAGGATACCTGACCTAATTCCTTTCATACCTCCAACAATTCTGTTGCTGCCTTCCGTTTATATGATCTCCCAGTTTGATCCCGAAGGACATCTGCTGACCGACCCCGCTGACGTTGCTTTAAGTCGCATGAAGGATCTTCCCCAGGAATGCCAGAAATTAATTATTGAGCGATATCTTTATTCTCATGATTATCCTACTATTCTGAATGATCATTACGCATGGGACAATCTCTCTGTGGACCCTGAAAACCATGAAATTACTGTCTGGACTTCAGCTGTTACACACAGCAATATTCTTCTAATCAAAGCTTTAACCAGGAAATATAAGCTGGTCACAGTCAATATCAGTTGCCGAGCTATCATGATGGATTTTCCCTTGGGGGTCTATTCTTATGATACCTTCATCAGAGTATTAACCCCTCCGTGCAAGATTCTTTTATCTCAGCTCACTCTGTACAAAGGAAGAAGTCAAAAGGACACGCTGCACCATATCCTCGATCTTTGTTTTGAGTTTTCCCACTGTTTTCTTGAGTGGCATATCGCGCATACTCGCACTCTTCTGGTTGGTAATTGGTATCAGCACAAACGGATTAAGCATTCCTATGCTTACACGTATGTTTCGCCTTTTCCAGTTCCACTGGACCTCCCTGCATACAACCTCTTGGATGCTCGCAGCCGTCTTCTTCTCGACCATGGCTGATCCTGCACAGTAAGCGTGGTGGACCTGTAAATATTCTGTAAATATTTTGTATTATGATGTGTCTCCATTAGTTTTGTAAATGGCTGTCATTCCCTAAAAGAGATTCCCCGACATTACTTTTGTAAAAGGATTTGTCACTGTCTGCTTTTCCGGCATGATATACCTCCTTCACCAGTTTACCCGGTATAGTCGGTTCGATTCTCTTTTACCTGCTTTCTAGGTCATTAGATTGCTATAAATAACCCATTGCGGAAGCATAATGGGCAGATCTAGTCTTAGAGTTTTAGGGAGTCTTAGAGAGTTTAGAGTTTCCATAAGTTTTTCAAAGTCAAGAGTACCATTATCTCTGGTTTGCTCTTGCATACTTTTGTAATCTCTTTTGCATTCAGGAATATCAGAAGCCGTAACCATTCAGCCATCAGCCTCCGCCACAAAATGTTTGGTATTAGAGCCTAATCTGTGCATAATCTGTGCAAAATTGGATTTTACACAGCTTAGGCTCTGATACCAATTTTACACAGCTTAGGCTCTGATACCAATTTTGCACAGATTAGGCTCTGATATCAATTTTACAAGTATGAGTACGAGTATGAAGGAGAAAATCTTAGAAGAACAGTGGCGGAGGCTGATGGCCGAATGGTTACGGCTTCTGATATTCCTGCAAAAGAGATTACAAAAGTATGCAAGAGCAAACCAGAGATAATGGTACTCTTGACTTTGAAAAACTTATGGAAACTCTAAACTCTCTAAGACTCCCTAAAACTCTAAGACTAGATCTGCCCATTATGCTTCCACAATAGGTTATTTATAGCACTCTAATGACCTGGAAAACAAGTAAAAGAGAATCGAACCGACTATACTGGGTAAACCGGTAAAGGAGGTATATGATGCCGAATGGCAGACAGTGACAGTCCTTACAAAAAAATTGTCAGAGAATCTCTATTAGGGGCTACAGCTCCCTCGTGAACTTGTCCCATCATCAGTGGAGGATGACAACCTAGTGCGGTCATATCCATAGCGATAGACATCTCGCCATCCAACGGGGTGCCACTTGGCATGTAAACGGAATCTTTGGTGAATAACCCAATCTTGAAGATCAATATCATGATTCATAGTGGGTGTAAAGTAAGATTCCCATTTGAGCCGCATATTGATGATGACGCGGGTAACCAAGTCTTGATTGATGGGTTCATCAGGATTTACAGCAGGTGGTCCAGCAAAATGGAAGAAATCCTCAACTTGTTTAGTAATGGGTGCTGAATAGGTAATCTGCCAAGTGAAGAATGGTTTTCGAACAAGGTTGAGCAAGAGATGATACATATGGTCTGAATTGAGACGAAGTATCTCGAATTGACCATAACCTTCCTCATACATATCAGGCGTAGAAATACAGCCCGTATGTTCTAGAGTTTCGGCTGCTTGGACAGCATTTTCAGCATAGTGATTGTTAAGGCCTTTTGTGAGAATATTTCGCTGAACAATCACATTCATATGTCGGAAAGGTGCATCATAATTCCTTTCTCTAATAAAACCAGGAATTCTGGAAGAAGATCCAGGATTCTGCATAAACACACCATATAGTGAGGGTCTGCTGAAATAATCTGCAACCACATTATGTTTTCCTGAAATATGTTGAGCTTCATAATTAAACTGATTAAAATACTCTTGCCATCGGAGATATTTTCCACGACCATCCTTTCTTCCATGGTCCTTTTCCTTAAATGTTAAGAATCGTGTGCAATCAGTTCTGATAACAAAGTGTTTCAGATGCATCAACTTCAGAGCAAATTTCTTCAGATTCTTAACAACACTATAGATCTCTTTAAAAGATGAGATCGATTTTTTCACATTTGCTGCGAACGTGCCACTAGCGTAGTCAGCAAGTAACTCAACTCCATCCTTAATAAAACAAAGATGTCCTCCCCAGGCATAATCAGAGGCATCTGTGTATAGCACAAATTGGTCAGTAGTAGGTACATGCAAAACAGGTAAATGTTGTACCTTTTGCTGGATGAGTTGTACGGCATTGGTATGGACTTGGGTCCACTGTGGCTTTCTCTTTGAGAGAAGTTGCTATAGGGGCTCTCGATCAAAACCTGCATTAGGATAGAAATTATTTACATAATTAAGAATACCCAAAAATCCTTGCAGTTCCTTTGTGTTCAAGGGAGGCTGAAATTCAAGGATTTTGGCTTTAATGTGTGGTTGGACTTCTAAACATCCTCCTTTAACAATCATTCCTAAAAACTTACAAGAGTCTTGACACCATTGAATTTTGCTCAGGGACAGAACAATCCCAGATTTAAGAGCAAGTCCATAAAAAGTATTTAAATGGGAGCGATGCTCCTCAAAAGTTTGACTAAAAATAAGAATGTCATCAATATAAACACACAACCAGTCTTGGCATCCAATGAAGACTTTATCCATCCGCTCTTGAAAATATGCAGGAGCATTCATTAACCCAAAAGGCATGACAGTCCATTCAAAATGGCCAAAAGGACAGCTGAAAGCAGTCTTAAACTGATCTCCTTTTTTCACCCTTATCTGATAAAATCCTGATTTGCAGTCAAATTGCGAAAAGATTTTAGAATTAGTGACCTTTTCTAACAAATAAGATTTATCAGGAATAGGATAAGGGAAAGGAAGAGTTATAGTATTTAATGGTTGATAATTGATCACCATTCTTTTCTTATTCCTTCGCCTTTCAACTTCTTTATTTACCATGAATTCATAGCAATTGTATTCAGATTGAGAATGTGTAATATACTTCCCTTTTTTCAGTTCTTCAATTGCGAAGGCCATATCATCATAGTCATGCGCAGGAATAGGTATACGCTTTCCACATTTGATCTTTGCTCCCTCCTGTATTCGTATTTCCATCTCTGGCATTTCTTTCTCCCAGAATTTCTGCGGATCATCTGAACAGATATCCTTAAGCAAGGCAGCTTTTAGTTCGGGCAATAACTCAACAGTTTGTATCTGGTGGATTGGATATTTTTCTGCAGCATAGATTAGTCGAGGAGTGCTAATCTTTTCACCATTTAGAGTGAACATAATACTTTTCTTAGTACATCCATAAGGAGTATATCTATCAATGAAATTTCCTCCTAACAGAACATCAACTGGCATGTGATTCATAGCAAAGAAATCACATTTAAACGGCTTGGATTCAATCACCAAGGATTGTTGATGGCAATATTTATCACAAATAAACTCATTACCTTGAACATCCTTAGCAGTATAAGCTGTTCTTTGAGTTAACTGTTCCCACTTGTTGACTATCTGAGGTTTACAGAAGGATAAAGAAGCACCAGTATCAACCTGGGCATCATACTGTCGACCGTTGATAGTAATAGTGATATACTAGGAAAACTTACCAATTAACAGATGTACTAAATAAGTTGGGTCTAATTGTGCAGAAGGTTCTGGTAATACAGACATGACAAGCTTGACTTTACTAGGATCAATTACAGGTTTACATCCTTTTCTTCAGGTTCTTGTTCATACAAAGTTTGGATTTGTTCCTGGAATGGGGAATGGTCAGGAAAAGGATACACAGGACCAGAGGTAGAAGGGAAATCTTCTTCTTCTTGGATGAAGGGAGATATAACAGGCTGTGGAGTACATGGATAAGTTGTACAAGGGTGGTTAGACTGGAAAGAGAAATCAGCCAATGCTTGAGTAACAGTATCTTCTCTTGGTTGCCTACTGTATTTACGATCTCTTCTTGCTGCAGTAATAATAGGAAAATCAGAAGAGAAGATAGTTACCTGAGGTGGCATCTGCTGTACAGAAGGTCGGAATGTTGGAGGATACTGTGATATCTGAGGGTATTGTGAAGCAAAAGCTGGAGGATCTTCTTCAGAATGCAGAGCCAGGAAAGAACTACGACCTCTATGGCTTCCACGACCACGGCTATTTCTCCAGGTATGGTTCATCAGAACAGAAGGCTCAGCATCTTCATAAAATTCAAGCTGTTGCTCAGCATCAAGAAGGGTATCTGCAAGATCTTCTAAAGCATCTTCCTCTTCATCTTCGTATTCGTACTCTTCAAAGATGGGTTCAAAGATATCATCTTGCAAATGTAAATCTTCATCTTCATCGATGACATCCCACCACGCGGCTACGGCAGGATCAGCATAAACAGCTTTGACAGCTTGGTTCTTATAGGTACAATCAGGAGCCTTATGACCAGGTTTATTACAAATATAGCAAATAATGTCACGGGCAGCAGGACGAGGCTGAGAGTGGCGACGCATAAAGCATGGTTGACTTGTAAATATTTTGCAAATATTCTATATTATGATGTGTCTCCATCAGTTTTGTAAATGGCTATCATTCCCTAAAAGAGATTCCCCGACATTACTTTTGTAAAAGGATTTGTCACTGTTTGCTTTTCTGGCATGATATACCTCCTTCACCGGTTTACCCGGTATAGTCGGTTCGATTCTCTTTTACTTGCTTTCTAGGTCATTAGATTGCTATAAATAACCCATTGCGGAAGCATAATGGGCAGATCGAGTCTTAGAGTTTTAGGGAGTCTTAGAGAGTTTAGAGTTTTCATAAGTTTTTCAAAGTCAAGAGTACCATTATCTCTGGTTTGCTCTTGCATACTTTTGTAATCTCTTTTGCATTCAGGAATATCAGAAGCCGTAACCATTCGGCCATCAGCCTAATCTACGCAAACTGTGTGGTATCAGGGCCTAATCAAAATTGGTATCAGAGCCTATGCTGTGCAAAATTGGTATCAGAGCCTAATCAAAATTAGTATCAGACCCTCTTCTGAGTCCTAAGATAGGAAATCTGCCGTTTATCTAATTCTTAGTCATAGATCTGAAAAGTTTACTGAGAAACGAAGAACGTCAAGTTCTGTAGGGTTTCACTTCGGTGTTTGGATTTGAGAATTTATATCCGTTATTTGTTGTCCAGGGTTTTCTGTTATCTCTCCTGTCAAACCCCTGTAAGTTCTCTCAGTATCATCCTACTTTTCATCTGTAAACAGAATGGCAGAATTTCAAGGATTTTCTCATCCTAATACAAGAATCGACAGAGTCAATGACGCTTTCATCAAAAGAACTATTGAGTGTCCTGCTGATTATGATGATTATGCTGATGATGATGCAAATACAGAAGGACCTGTTTCTTCTTATTACTCTTGTGATACTAGTGTTTGTAATGTGTCCCTTACTAGTAAAGAGCCAGAGTCTGATGATGAGTTCTCTGAAGGTTCTTCACAGTCTTGTGCCTGCCACCATGAAGATAATGAGGTAGCAGAAGGTTGTTCTAACAGGATTTGCGTTTGTAAACAGCATCCCATTGTGATTTCCCATAGGACTTGTGCTTGTAAAGATACTTCCACTAAGAATCATTTCCCTGAGTATACCCCTACTATTAACTTAGTTCATTTGGTGATGCCTGTAGCCAAAGAAGCTTTTATGTACAAAGTATTTTGCTTATATCTTTTTATGTATACCTTACTTCCTTTATTATCATTCCAGAAAATTGTCTATACTAGTGTTAAGTATACTTGTACTTCTGTGTTCCCTGTTATCAGTACACGTATTTGTGGTATTTCCAAGAGATGGACTACCTTTCTTGACCTCGGATCTTCTCTCAGTCTCTGTAAACATTATGTGCTCCCTTCTCCTTTCTGGTTTTCCCAGATTCTTAAGGTTACTACTTTAGGTATGTGTTATGATCTTAGAAAACTAACTCGCCCTATCATACTGAACCTAAAATCTTTCCCCATCTCATGTAGGTTGTGGCAATCCGATGATATCCCTTGTGATATTTTGTTAGGACGAGATGTCTTAACATCCTTTTTACCACTCACTATTTGTCCAGCCCATGTGATGCTAACATTTCATGGGATACCTGACCTAATTCCTTTCATACCTCTGACAACTCTGTTGCTGCCTTCTGTTTATATGATCTCCCAGTTTGATCCTGAAGGACATCTGCTGACTGACCCCGTTGACGCTGCTTTAAGTCGCATGAAGGATCTTCCCCAGGAATGCCAGAAATTAATTATTGAGCGATATCTTTATTATCATGATTATCCTACTATTCTGAATGATCATTACGCATGGGACAATCTCTCTGTGGATCCTGAAAACAATGAAATTACCATCTGGACTTCAGCTGTTACACGCAGCAATATTCTTCTAATCAAAGCTTTTACCAGGAAATATAAGCTAGTCACAGTCAATATCAGTTGCCGAGCTATCATGATGGATTTTCCCTTGGGGGTCTATTCTTATGATACCTTCATCGGAGTATTAACCCCTCCGTGCAAGATTCTTTTATCTCAGCTCACTCTGTACAAAGGAAGAAGTCAAAAGGACACGCTGCACCATATCCTCGATCTTTGTTTTGAGTTTTCCCACTGTTTTCTTGAGTGGCATATCGCGCATACTCGCACTCAGTGGGGCTCGATCCCAGTAGGGTTTGTCAGCGGGGTCTCGATTCCAGTCTTTGTCAATTTGGGTTACGATCCATCCTCAGTAGGATTTGAGCCTACTACTGATTCCTACTACTGATATAACATCTCCGAATATTATGTCAGATAGGAGGTACCAAGCCCTATCTGACACACTATTCAGAAATGAGGATCAATTCAGTGATCGGCTGTTTGTAGATGCAAACATAATATTTCTATGTTACATTATAGGTAATATTATCATTATTTGACAAGCTTTGTTTCATTATTGCTTGTAACATTTAAACAACGCAACACAATATCTCTATTTATCATTATAGAATGTCATCATTGTATTTGGCAAGTTTTGTCAAGTTTTGTCAAGTTTTGACAAGTTTTGTTTCATTATTGCTCGTAACATGTTTTGTAAACAACGCAACACAATATCTCTATGTATCATTATAGAATGTCATCATTGTATTTGGCAAGTTTTGACAAGTTCTAGTTGGTAATTGGTATCAGCACAAACAGATTAAGCATTCCTATGCTTACGCATATGTTTCGCCTTCTCCAGTTCCACCGGACCTCCCTACGTACAACCTCTTGGATGCACGCAACTGTCTTCTTCTCGACCATGGCTGATCCTGTGCAGCAAGCATGGTGGACCTGTAAATATTCTGTAAATATTCTATTCTGTAAATATTTTGTATTATGATGTGTCTCCATCAATTTTGTAAATGGTTGTCATTCCCTAAAAGAGATTCCCCGACATTACTTTTGTAAAAGGATTTGTCACTGTCTGCTTTTCCAGCATGATATACCTCCTTCACCGGTTTACCCGGTATGGTCGGTTCGATTCTCTTTTACCTGCTTTCTAGGTCATTAGATTGCTATAAATAACCCATTGCGGAAGCGTAATGGGCAGATCGAGTCTTAGAGTTTTAGGGAGTCTTAGAGAGTTTAGAGTTTCCATAAGTTTTTCAAAGTCAAGAGTACCATTATCTCTAGTTTGCTCTTGCATACTTTTGTAATCTCTTTTGCATTCAGGAATATCAGAAGCCGTAACCATTCGGCCATCAGCCTCCGCCGCAAAATGTTTGGTATTAGAGCCTAATCTGTGCATAATTTGTGCAAAATTGGTATCAGAGCCTAATCAAAATTAGTATCAGACCCTCTTCTGAGTCCTAGGATAGGAAATCTGCCGTTTATCTAATATTTTACACAGATTAGGCTGATGGCCAAATGGTTACAGCTTCTGATATTCCTGAATGCAAAAGAGATTACAAAAGTATGCAAGAGCAAACCAGAGATAATGGTACTCTTGACTTTGAAAAACTTATGAAAACTCTAAACTCTCTAAAACTCCCTAAAACTCTAAGACTCGATCTGCCCATTATGCTTCCGCAATGGGTTATTTATAATCTAATGACCTAGAAAGCAGGTAAAAGGGAATCGAACCGACCATACCGGGTAAACCGGTGAAGGAGGTATATCATGCCGGAAAAGCAGACAGTGACAAATCCTTTTACAAAAGTAATGTCGGGGAATCTCTTTTAGGGAATGACAGCCATTTACAAAACTGATGGAGACACATCATAAGACAAAATATTTGCAGAATAGAATATTTACAGAATATTTACAAGTCCACCACGCTTGCTGCGCGGGATCAGCCATGGTCGAGAAGACGACGGCTGCAAGCATCGAAGAGGCTATACGCAGGGAGGTCCGGTGGAACTAGAGAAGGCGAAACATACGTGTAAGCATAGGAATGCTTAATCCGTTTGTGTTGATACCAATTACCAACCAGAAGAGTGCGAGTATGCGCGATATGCCACTCAAGAAAACAGTGGGAAAACTCAAAACAAAGATCGAGAATATGGTGCAGCGTGTCCTTTTGACTTCTTCCTTTGTTCAGAGTGAGCTGAGATAAAAGAATCTTGCACGGAGGGGTTAATACTCCGATGAAGGTATCATAAGAATAGACCCCCAAGGGAAAATCCATCATGATAGCTCGGCAACTGATATTGACTGTGACCAGCTTATATTTCCTGGTAAAAGCTTTGATCAGAAGAATATTGCTGCGTGTAACAGCTGAAGTCCAGACGGTAATTTCATGGTTTTCAGGATCCACAGAGAGATTGTCCCATGTGTAATGATCATTCAGAATAGTAGGATAATCATGATAATAAAGATATCGCTCAATAATTAATTTCTGGCATTCCTGGGGAAGATCCTTCATGCGACTTAAAGCAGCGTCAGCGGGGTTGGTCAGCAGATGTCCTTCAGGATCAAACTGGGAGATCATATAAACAGAAGGCAGCAACAGAGTTGTCGGAGGTATGAAAGGAATTAGGTCAGGTATCCCATGAAATGTTAGCATCACATGGGCTGGATAAATAGTGAGTGGTAAAAAGGATGTTAAGACATCTCGTCCTAACAAAATATCACAAGGGATATCATCGGATTGCCACAACCTACATGAGATGGGGAAAGATTTTAGGTTCAATATGATAGGGCGAGTTAGTTTTCTAAGATCATAACACGTACCTAAAGTAGTAACCTTAAGAATCTGGGAAAACCAGAAAGCAGAAGGGAGCACATAATGTTTACAGAGACTGAGAGAAGATCCGAGGTCAAGAAAGGTAGTCCATCTACGAGAAATACCACAAATACGTGTACTGATAACAGGGAACATAGAAGTAAAAGTATACTTAACACTAGTATAGACAATTTTCTGGAATGATAATAAAGGAAGTAAGGTATACATAAAAAGATATAAGCAAAATACTTTGTACATAAAAGCTTCTTTGGCTACAGGCATCACCAAATGAACTAAGTTAATAGTAGGGGTATACTCAGGGAAATGATTCTTAGTGGAAGTATCTTTACAAGCACAAGTCCTATGGGAAATCACAGTGGGATGCTGTTTACAAACACAAATCCTGTTAGAACAACCTTCTGCTACCTCATTATCTTCATGGTGGCAGGCACAAGACTGTGAATAACCTTCAGAGAACTCATCATCAGACTCTGGCTCTTTACTAGTAAGGGACTCATTACAAACACTATTATCACAAGAGTAATAAGAAGAAACAGGTCCTTCTGTATTTGCATCATCATCAGCATAATCATCATAATCAGCAGGACACTCAAAAGTTCTTTTGATGAAAGTGTCATTGACTCTGTCAATTCCTGTATTAGGATGAGAAAATCCTTGAAATTCTGCCATTCTGTTTACAGATGAAAAGTAGGATGATACTGAGAGAACTTACAGGGGTTTGACTAGAGAGATAACAGAAAACCCTGGACAACAAATAACGGGTATAAATTCTCAAATCCAAACACCGAAGTGAAACCCTACAGAACTTGACGTTCTTCGTTTCTTAGTAAACTTTTCAGATCTATGACTAAGAATTAGATAAACGGCAGATTTCCTATCATAGGACTCAGAAGAGGCTCTGATACCAATTTTGATTAGGCTCTGATACCAATTTTGCACAGATTATGCACAGATTAGGCTCTGATACCAAACATTTTGCGGCGGAGGTTGATGGCCGAATGGTTACGGCTTCTGATATTCCTGAATGCAAAAGAGATTACAAAAGTATGCAAGAGCAAACCAGAGATAATGGTACTCTTGACTTTGAAAAACTTATGAAAACTCTAAACTCTCTAAGACTCCCTAAAACTCTAAGACTCGATCTGCCCATTATGCTTCCGCAATGGGTTATTTATAGCAATCTAATGACCTAGAAAGTAGGTAAAAGAGAATCGAACCGACTATACTGGGTAAACCAGTGAAGGAGGTATATCATGCCAGAAAAGCAGACAGTGACAAATCCTTTTAAAAAAGTAATGTCGGGGAATCTCTTTTAGGGAATGACAGCCATTTACAAAACTGATGGAGACACATCATAATATAGAATATTTACAGGTTGTAATATAATGATGGCCAATGATTTTGTGTTTTTAGAATGTCTCAACATCACATATCACCACATTGATTCAATTCTATTCATGGATGGACAACAACCATTCACCATCAACGAAATCATATGCTATCTTCTCAAAAATTACTTATTACATTTATCTACATGCTTTCTCCACGTACCCATTACACACTAAGTTGTGATTGCTAGTTATATTAATGTCAATGGTACTTGCATTTGGATGAAATAGAGTTCTAGAATGAACACCCTTAGCTAAAACCATGTCTCCATACATCATCTTGCAACCATTTTTGTTGAAAACCACATGCACACCCAGATCATTTATCTTGCTCACATACAGTAAGTTCTGGTTGTCTGTGTTGAATCATTGATTACAAAACATTTAACTTTGGCTTACGCAATTTGGCTCTGGTTGACTGCTTAGCAGCAATGTAGGGTGGAGCACCGCCATGGTGAGGTGGATACCTTCGGGGAGACCTTGGTGGTGATTTTGTTTTGTTCCGAATTCGATCTGATCTTCTCACGGGCCTTACCTTTAGCTGCTCTTCACTGCATCCTGCATCATACAAACACAACCTATCCTTAGAAATGTCCCTTCAAGAAAATCAACAACAAAATAAAAATAGCAAGACTGGGTAATGGGTATACAACAAAACTCATGTAGGGTGGAGCACCAACATTTGTTTTGTTCCAAATTCGATCTGATCTTCTCACAGGTCTCACCTTTAGCTGCTCTTCATCTGCATCCTGCATCATACAAACACAAACTATCCTCAAAAATGTCCCTTCAAGAAAATCAACAACAAAATAAAAATAGCAAGACTGGGTAATGGGTATACAGAAAAACTGTGTAGGAAGGGCAAAATATTGAAATACAGTAATAGGCACAGGACCTGTAGAATGTGAGACTCCCTATGGATACATATCCTTAACCGGAAGGCCAACCAATATCATTGCCACAATATCAACATTCAATGCATCAAGATGTAAGTAATACTTCCCAAGGTTGCTTACTTCTATGTAATGCTTGCAAAAGGAACACCTTACATAAGAGATTAATTAAGTGATTGTATGTAAGTACATCCTCACAAGGCGTTAACCAGAAAATGTTTTGTATGCTTCTATTTAAGTAATGGTTGCAAGAGTATCCACTCTTTCATGAGTAGTGATGGTACAGTGCCTCTGCATAATGCTTGCAAGGCATAATCTATGGAGACACAATTGAAATGCTTGTAAGTAGATAATGCTTACAAGAGCACACACTTTCATTAGTGTGGAGCCAGTAGAGTGCCTGTAAGTTTAAGTAATTTTGCAAGACATAAAGACAAAATTGCTATGCTTGTATATAAACAATGCTTACAAGACAAAAAGATGCCAATGTTTGCAGTTTCATTGCCCACAAGATCAACCCATGATCTACATTCATTAGGGTAGTGCTTACTCGTAAGTATGCTTCCATAGCATGAAGAGGCAATGGGTTGGGAAGGTTTTTGCAGTTGATATAGCCCACAAGACAAAAGATATCAAGTTTTGCATTTGCAGGTTTAGACTTTTGATGGATCCTCTTAATACACAGCAGCAAAATTAACCCAGAATTCAACACCATATTGGACTAAACTTTGTAATTAGCTTCTATTAAAATAATTCAAATGCATAATGCTGCCAAACAGTGTTACAGAAAGAAGGCATTCCCTTATACTCAGTAGTTTTCCAACCTTCTCATGCTTCCCTCTTTGCCCCAAAATGATGAATTCTATCTCTCCTTTCTGCTGGGACTATTCCTCCTATATCCCAATTGAACTTGCTCTCTAACAGAACTGGCTTCTAATTAAACAAAACTAACATTCTAAACAAAAAGAAAATTTTAAAATTTACTATCTGAATAAATAACACAACACAACAATATAAATAATAAACTAGAGAAGGGTTAACCACCTCTGATGGAAAATAGTCATTCAGGAGTTGCACACATGGCACAAAGGAGCCCCTCCGCTCATAAAGGGTTTCATCAGGAGTGCTGATCTGCAGTGAATCGGGGTATTGTGTAGGATCATTCATATTTGTCTGAGCTTCTTGAACAGATTCTGGTGAGGTCTTAGGACTAGCATATGTTGCTCTTTTTCTATACCAATTAACCAAATATGCACACACTACTGCAGCTGCAAAAACAAATGCACTTATAACTCCATTAATTAGAATATTCTCTAGAGACTTATTTGAAGTGCTAGACAGAAATGCTCCCAAACTCTTTTCTGCCGCTGCCATGACAACTTCCATATGATTAGGACTCTGCAACTCATTTCCTATTTCTGATCTAGATGAAGACAAGACAACCCTGAATGAATCATGAACACTGTAATCAGCTTCAGATTCATCCAACGTATATACTATTGAGTCCTGATTTGGTAGAAATTTAAAAATATTATCCTTAAAAGAATGAGTGTCATTTTGTGCTTCTACTGGCACTTTCTTTGTAACTTGTAAATGGTCATGAATGTTGTCTCTTATAACTGGAGCATCTTCTGCGTTAATTTGGACCTCCATCTGATCTAGATTCCTGTTACAATGTTCTGCTTCTACATTCATTATATCAAACACCTCTGTCCTTGTGTTTCTATCTTCTAGGAATTGCATTTCTGCTGAGGTGATTGATCCATCAAGTATTTTCGTCTGCCCTGAGAGTTGTGCTTCAGAAGATAATGTCAGAAGCCCATATGGACTATCTAGCAAATTTCCATACTCTGCCCAGACGCCTTGCTCAAAAAGATTTACTTCAGAACAAAATAATGGAGAAATCATTTTCTCTGCCCAGACACCCTCCTCAAAAAGCTTTACTTTAGAACGGCATAATGGAGAAATCAATTTGGCCTGTTTCTCATCAACATAGTTTGAATTCTCATCATCTCTAATAATTGCATAAATAGAACCTTCAACATAAGAAGATTTAAGCACACCATGTGGGTTGGAATTTGCCAGTGAGAAAGAATATTCTTGCAAACTTTTGGTATCTAGCCACACTTTCTTAAGCATCTCTAAATAGAATTCCTTCACACATATCCAAAGCACATTTTCTCTGATTATCAATGTGCAGTCTTGTTTCTGGAGAGCTTGCAAATGAAGATCAAAATACACTGGTTGCACAATATCCTGCTTCCCCCTAGCACCTCTTGCAGGCTCCTTTGTAGGGCCACAAAACTTGCTGGAATGCGTTGCAGTAGCCAAATGATTATTAAGCAATACCGAAGGATGAAGCCCTGGACTATGATATGCCACAAGGGCAATAGACACAAAGAGCCCCACCAATATCAGAATCACCACATTTCTTATGGAACAAGCCCATCTCTGACTTTCCCCCATTGCCATTATGTTGGATAGAACTTATAGTCCTGTACCGTTCTCTGTTTGTCGGGGCCGATTACAGCACAGAATTGAATATTCGCAGTGTTGCACAACGAACTCACCACAACACTGTAAATGTTAAGAAAACAGAGTAAAGATTAAACAACCGGCACTCTAAAACCCCAATTATCAAATAATATGCGGGCTGTTAACTTTATGGCGAATTGAAGGGTGCTTAAATTTCTGAAATTATCTAGTAATATCATTTATAAGATTGACTTTAAAGAATGAAATCTCCAAATTTGGTAACTCTACATAACGGTCTATTGCCAAGAACAACCCAGTTTCTTGACTGAATTTCCCTGGAAATGTGGTCGGAAAATTTCCCTGGTACACAAGCTATTTGAATATTTTTAAAAATGACGAAGTTCCGAAATACCCATTAACCAAGCAAGAAGAATTAAATCAGCTGTAACAGCTAATTTAAAAGAGGCTGTAATTTCTGCATGATGGCTGCTCGTCAAAGTTCTAATCGTGTATTGAATTCTTGATGTTTACTGCACAATCCTGTTTTTAAATCAGAGATTGATTTGTTTTTATGACCATGACTAGTTTTTCTACTACGATAGCGGAGAGGACCCAATAGTAGTGCACCCTGTTACTGTCCTGGATGTGGTTATTGTATCATTAGATTTAGTCTGTATGCTCAAAATGCCATTGCAGTGAATGGATTTCTAGCAAACTATTGGCAAAAGGTTAGGATGAAACTAAATTAAAGATCTCAAAATAAAATTCTATCAAGTAGTCCACGTCATATTTCTGTTCTATTTTAATAGAATTCAAATAAATTCCTCTGTTCTGCACACTTAACAACATACTCCCAATCACCCCTTGAGCACTGCTGCTCTTGTGGAAAGAGCTAGTCAAGTGGAGATAATTTGGACTGCTCCCTTCACATGCAAAGAGTCCCATGGGTGACACCAATATTGTTGTGTTGAGTGGGGTCGCAATACTGGGTTCCATCACTTCACAAGGAAGAAGTTCCTAATGTGAGACTATTGTGTTCAAGCAATGCATTAGTATTGGTGTGTTAGAATTTTCTATTGTGAATCATTGGAGAGGTGTAGTATTAATTCGAATTTGTCTAGGTGGGTCATTGGCTCTAATTCTACAGATCTCATTTTGGGCAAAGAGATGAAAGGTGTTAACTCTATGTTCTTCTAATTCGATAAGCTCTTCCAAGAGGACTAACTCTCTTGCACACCTCCTTTTGTTTGCTTCCTAGATTTGTCTAAGAATGGTTGCTTGTTCTTGAGCTTGTTCTTTGGTTGGTGTTTCTTGTATTGGTTGATTTGCTCTTATCTTGTTTAAAACTACATCAATCCAGTTTTCCCTAACTCTAGGACACATTAGGCATGAAAAGACAAGTGATGGAAGAATGGAAAACTTAAAAGAGTAGCTTTAATGAGTTTGTTTGTCTTTGCTTGGATGAATAATTGTTGGTGTTTGATTCACTTAACTCAATTGAATTTTCTTGATTTGTTTTCATGTTGACTTGTTTGCTATAAGAGGTTTTTGAAACCTGTGAATGAGCCTACCTTTTATGTTCTATTTTCCATGAATGCAAAACTAATATGTATTCAAGTAAATAACTATATTTTTTTCTTTTTTAAAAACAAATATTTCAAGTGCACTTATTAGGTAATAAATATTCTAATTTTTTGTTTGACAAAATAATTTTTGTTGTTTTGATTGTTGAAGATGGATGAATCTTGATTTTTAATGGAGATCACTTGTTTTACATATATTTTGAATTGACAAAGTGCTTTGAATATAAATAAATAAAAGAAAATAAAAGAATATTCTAAATCTAATATAATCTAAAGAAGCAATTCAAATCTAATCTACAATCTAAGAAAGTTATAACAAAGTCTAAATCTAACCAAGAAGCAACAACAAAATCTTTTAATTCTTAGGCAAATTGGTAATCTAATTATCACTTTAAACTACTTTTTGAAAGAAAGATTTTATAGAAATAAATAAATCCAAGGACCTAATGTGAAGTTTCAATGAAGCTTCCTTGAAGTTGTAGTGAGCTATCTCCTCAGAGAATCTAGCTTTTGTCTTGTGTTCTACTCTCCAACTTTAGGGTACTCCTCTTGGTGGAAGCAAGGAAGGGAGAATAAAATGCTACAATGAGATTGAAGATTGCTTGGAAAATGGTATGAAAGCTTCAAAAGTTTCAAATGCTATATAGGAAGGCTTAATGCATGGAAGGATGTTGTGATGAATCATGGATACGGCTTAAAGGGAGGCTTGTCGATCTATGAAGGTGGGATCCTATTCCTACTCAGAGAGGAAAAGAAATAGAGCTTCATTGCAAAATCATGTAGAGACAGCGAAATGCAAACAAAACTACCACCCAGATGCATAAGGCATGGGATGTTTCAATAGGAAAAGGATCACTCAATCAATGGGAGATAACAATCAGTCAAGGGGAGAAAAACAATAGTTAGGGGGAATGGTTCATGTCATTAAGAAACAAGGAAATTGTCGATCAAAGGCCAAACTAGAAGAAAAATTGTTGGAATTGGAAGATTCACGTGCCAACCAATCATAATAGGGTAACAACTTTCGACAAGGTGGATCACCTATTTTACTAGGGCTAGGTCACTTGGGTGGCTCTAAGATCTCCCAAGTGCTCCTACAACTACAAGCATAGAAGCTCAACTTTAGAGGAAAAAAAAATATGTGACTTGAGTATGCAATTTGCAAGGATGGTAGACATGAGGAAGGGACTTAAAGATGCAAGAAGACTTTCATCAAGGTGGAGAAATTATGAGGAGAAATTATTCACACCTCATGGATCATGAGTTGGACCACCAAATCATCATTGGATTGCCATGTAAGCCCATACAATTTTGGGCACTTATAAGGTTAGTTGACCAAATTTTGAATGAGTTTTGAAAAGGTAGGGGTCAAGTCTGCAACTACAAAATTGACCACATGATTGTGGAAATTATCTAGAGTGAGTAAACAATTAGATTTAGTTGGATAACTATACTAGGGTAGGTGTATGAATAAGTGTAATAAATGCAAGGCTTGGGCAAATGTATTAGGATATGTATATAAGGGATAAGGTACAAGATAAATATGTGGGAATGTGTATAAGGTTAAAGGAATGAGCCCAACTTTACACAAGATTACACTATTTGTCAATACATACATGTATTAATCTACATTCTCCCAAAATAAATACAAAACTAAATAAAAATGAAATAAATTTACAAATTTCACCATTACATTAATGGGTAATACATTTTTACTCAAACTAAATCTATTACCATTACACAATACAAAATACAGTATAATAACAGTCATCCAAATTATTTTGTATAATGCCTTTGAAGGTTGACGTCCAAATTATCAATTCACTATCTGTTGCTATTCATATTGTTAACCTAACAATCAACAAAGTGATAACATAAAGTTTTATAATAAAATTATATATATATATATATATATATAATTACGTCGAAGGTGTTCCCTCTGTGAGCAAGATGGGATAACTTAACAGATCGATGGTCTCCATTGCTCGAGAGGCGTGCAAGATGATTGAAGCATCTTCGACAGTTCAATTTCGCCAGTCATCATTTTTTCTTCTCCATCGCCATTTTTTCCTTCTCTCTTGAAATTTTTTTGTTTGTCATTAAGTGAAAGGGTGCAAGCACAAGAGAACAAAGAAAGTGTTGTTTTACTGTAGTAAAAAACATTTAGTGGTTTAATGAGGCCCACGACCCTCACGACCCTATGACAGTTTTTAATTATCATTTGTATTCAATTTTAATTTGTATGAATTCCATTTGTCATTTATATATATTTTTACATATATATTATTTTCATCCAAATTTATATATAATATAAAATATTATATTATAAAATAATATATTAAGATTAAATATATTACTTAATATATATATATATTAAATACTAAATTTTATATAATATGAATTATTATATATATTGGTAATATCATCTGGTGTCTCCCAATGGTCCTATGCAGGATGATGATGATATTGTTTTGGCAGATTTGGCAAAGGAGGGGCTAGCTTCTGGCAAGAGCAAGGGATCTTCTCCAGCCTCGGGGGTGCATCAACGCACTCTTATGAAGGGACTGTCTGAGTTCTCTTCTAAAAGTGGTTGTAAGAAGGATATTGAGAAGATTAAACTTACTGGAGATTTGTTGGTAGAATTTGGGTCTGTTAAACCCATTGATGTTCACTTTTCTCAAATCCTCCATGATTATTCTCTCCTAGAATGTAAGGGGGTTGAATAGCACCTCCCGTCAAAAGGCTATTCATGATTTGGTTGTTGTCCATTCTCTAGACATATTTTGTGTTCAGGAGACTAAACTTTCAGTTGATTTCATGCTTCAATGTGCTTCTCGTATTTGGTGTTTTGGTCAGTGTCAGTGCATTGGTTCTCAAGGGAGTTCTGGGGGTTTGGCTATTTTTTGGGATCTAAGAAAGATTGCTCCCCTTTGGTGGATTTCTAGTCATTCTACTATCTCCATGGTTGCCTCCACTTTGGAGACCAGTGAGACTATTTTGGTTTCTAATGTTTATGCTCCGACTGATATTCGTGGAAAAATTTGGCTTTGGGCTCATATAAGGTATGTTAGATCATGTGCTCCATATCTTCCTTGGGTCTTAGCTGGTGATTTCAATCATGTTTTGAGTTTGGAGGAGAAAAGAGGTGGGTTGCCTAGGCTTGGGCCTGCTTCTGATCTTTTTCGAGAGAATGTGGATTCTCTAGCTTTAATTGATGTTAAGCCTTCTAATGAGGTTTTCACTTGGAATAATAGACGAAGTGGAGAGGAAGTGATTTCTGAAAGGCTGGATAGATTTCTTGTCTCCTGTTTTTGGGTGGGGGGTAGCTTGGTTACTGGTTCTGAGATTCTTGATTGGAGGGGTTCTGATTATTGGCCAATTAAATTTTCAGCCACCTTTTTTACGGTTCCTAAGAATCCTCCTTTTAAGTTTCATCTTATGTGGCTTCGAGATTCTTCCCTACATGATCTTATGGCCCAGTGGTGGCATGATGGAGGCCCGACTTATGGCACAACTATGTACACCTTTGTTAAGAAACTTCAATATGTCAAATATCACCTTAAGAGATGGAATAGGCTATGTTTTAGCAACCTAAAGGCTATGAAGAGGAATGCTCAGGCGAGCCTTGATGTGATTACTCGCCAAATTTGGGATTATGTTTTCTCAGATGCTTTAGGAAGAGCTGAATCCCAGGCTGTAAGAGTTGTGGAGGAGTGGGAGCTCCGAGAGGAGATTTTATAGAAACAAAAGGCTCGGATTGATTGGCTTTAGGAAGGGGACATGAATACTGCTTTCTTCCATCATTCTGTGCAGGCTCATCATAATAGGAGTTTTATTTCCTCTCTAGTTAATTCGGAAGGGCTCTGCATATCTTCTCTACATGCTTTGTCTCGTGAGGCAGATAGTTTTATTCTACTCTTTTTTCTAAAGATTTACCTCCTGCAGAAGATGAGGAGAATTTGATCCTTGCTTGCATTCCCTCTCTGATCACCAATGAGATGAATGATTCCCTCATCCATCTAATTTCTTTATCTAAATTGGAAGAAGTTGTTTTTGGGATGAATAAAGGTAAAGCTTTAGGTCCGGATGGTTTTCCTATTGAGTTTTTTTAGGAATTTTGGGATATTATAAGTCTTGATTTGTTAGAGGTTGCCCGGGAATCTCTTTGCAGTAAGCAAATTCTTCGAGCCTTGAATTCTACTTTCTTGGTTCTCATTCCTAAAAAGGAAGGTGCTAATCAGCTCAAATTCTTTAGACCTATTGCTCTTTGTAATGTGGTGTACAAGATTATTACTAAATTGATTGCAGAGAGGCTCAAGGTTTGTCTTCCTTCTGTGAGCTCCCGCCTTATGACCCAAAGATCAATTTCACATCTCCCAAGCCACAATTTTTGTGCTACCACCCTTACAACAGAAAATTCGATCCCATTTTTGAGGATTTGATTACAGATGAAGATATGCATTGTAGTTTCTTCTCTACCGAGCCAATCATACTTGAAAAAGCCCTATGTAAACCAAGTATTTCTACATTTGAGGCAAACCTAGATGTCGTTGAAGAAAGTAAAGGTGATGGGTGAATGGGGGAAATTTAGAGATGGGCAATGTGGTGATTCTGATTTTGGTGGGGCTCTTTGTGTCTATTGTCGTTGTGGCATCTCATAGTCTAGGGATTCTTCCTTCTGTATTGCTTGATAATCTTTTGGCCATTGCATGACATTCCAACAAGTTTTTGTAGCCCTACAGGTTCTAGAAGCATGGCATTGTGCAACCAGTGTATTTTGATCTTCATTTGTAAGCTCTCTAGAAACAAGACTCAGGGAAAATGTGTTTTGGATATGTGTGAAGGAATTCTATTTAGAGATGCTTAAGAAAGTTTGGCTATATACCAAAAGCTTGTAGGAATATTCTTTCTCATTGAAAAATTTCAACCCACAATGTGTGCTTAAATCTTCTTATGTTGAAGGTTTGCCAATGAACTTCTTTTGCTGATTGGTTTTGTTGACGCCTGAATTGACTGGTAGTTTTTTGAAAAATTTTCATTCAGGCACTCTCCCTAAGTATCCAAAAAATGCTCTAAGTAATGGACCTCCTCAGTATTTTTCAGCTGCATCATCATATTTTCTTGAGGAGGAGGTCATCATCATCATGTTTGTTTCCATGAAGGTCAGCATCATCATATTTGTTTCGACTTGTTTTTCAACGTCATCATCATATTCAGTCATCGGGTGATGTTTGGTTTTTATCATGATGATGCTGCCGAGCTACAGTGCGCCCTCATCTGCTTGCGAGGGTGATGTTTCAAAGTCTCCGGTGATCTTCCATTTATCACCTTGCGCGAGCATGATGATGATGTTGCTTATTCTTTGAATTGCTCGACCTAACTTGTTTTTTCCTAAGGGTCGTGTTCATCATCATCATATTTCCAGTTATCATCCTGCTGCTTGTGGAGGTCATCATATTTTCTGCCTTCATGATATTTCGCCGGGGTGATATTTTTATCATCGGGTGATCTTGGTTAACATCATCCTGATGATGTTGTTGAAGAGTTGTAATTGCGACCCGATATTCACTAGGGTCATCATATTTTGGAACGTCAGGATGATCTTAGTCAATATCATCCTGATGATGTTGTATCACCTCCTATTCTTTGTTTCTCCTCCTGATGATGCTGACGTCATCCGTATATCAGGGTGATATTTTTCTTTCTGCCTATCTGCATCATGATATTCGCGAAGGAGGGGGTGATATTTTCATATCACCCGGATATATGTTTGTTTGTTCGAACATCATGATGATGTTGATATCAAGGAGATATCCGCCTGCTGGTTTCGCGTGTTATCTATTGAGGGTGATCTTTTCAAGCAGCATCATCATATTCAGTTTTCGCCCCGATCCTACAGAGGAGCTACAGTGCAACCTGATATTTGAACATCAGGAGGATATTCCCAAATATCCGGTTGTCTTCCGAATATCATGATGATGTGAATATGATGATGACGTCATCAAGGTCCGCGGGGGTCATATTTCTAACACTGATCATCTTGAAGAGACCTCCTGGTATTTACAAACATGATGATGACGTCATCAGGATGTTCATCGGCCAGATTTTTGTTATAAGCTCAGCAGGAGGATGTTCCTCCGAAGGATCAGGTTGTGCCGATTATCATGAAGGTTATATTTCAAATATCATGATGACGTCAGGGTGATATTTCAATCAACAGGATATCATGCTGCTGGAAGATGATGATGATGAAGTCTATACTAGTGTCGTCAGGAGCAAAAGCGCCGACATGATATATGCTCATGACCTAGTATATAAAGTGCAAATGAGGTTGCTGCGGGGTGCATGTGGGATAATGTTATCCTGCATTTTCAAACATCATGATGATGAATCTCGGCGGGAAGCGGTTGTGACTGTCTGTTTGATGTTCTTCCCGAGGCCGCGGGTTGGTGCGCCATCAATGGCGATTGTTGCAGAGGTATGGGCGATGGCGTGGACGAATGTTGTACCTGATTGAAGATCTGAATCCCTAGGCGGCGGCGCAAGGCTCGAAAAATCTTCCTGTCTCCTCCCCTACCTGCTGCATTCAAGTTTGAGCGCCATTTCTATGGTACTGTATATCTGGCGGGAATTTTGGTCAACCTGGTAGTTGATGCTGAAGACACCCTCCTGCTATATAATGCAGATGGTGTTATTCTTTTAAGGTTGTTGAAAGTTGTAGATTTTTGGCTCTGTAATCCAAAACCAGCTGATCTGGTTGCTCTGTACAGTTTTTCTTGTGAGTTTATGTATCTCCTGTTGTAGGACTTGGCATGAATCCACTGGTTTCATGGTTGATCTTATATGAGTAATGCTACCTTAGCATGTGTTGTGTTAATTCTGTCTCCAGCATTGCATGTATCCTTCTTCTGGATCTGGATGTTTGCTTATGTTTAGATTCTAGAGCATAGAATTCCTATGTTGAATGTCTGATCTCTTGACCTCTGCTCAAGGGGCAGATTAAACTGTTTTCAGGTTGAACATTGGGAAGGGTATACTGCAGTAGGGATGCCATAAGTAGAGATAGCTCAACACTCTATATTGGGAGATATCTGTAAGGCAGATATCATGTGTATCCCCCTGAAATCCAGTTTTAGCTATTTATGCTGATCATTCACAGGTGTATGTCTACCGACTCCAAGCCCTGGATAGGCACCAATCATGCTGTGTTCTTGTGTTATACACCATGTCCAGCTTTGCATCCAAATTCATATCAAAACACTTCATACCTCCACCTGTTAGTTGTAGGAGTAGGATTAGGAACCCCCTGCATGCTCTCATACCCAACCAGACATCATGTCCAAGAATGTTGCCAGCCTTGTGATCTATCATACAGATCTTGGTCCATACATGAGAGTATTCTGCCTGTTGTTGTCAAGTTAGATCCTTCTATCTTTGAGCTAGTCAAGGTTACATCTTGAGTTATAGGGATACCCCCCTTGGTGCGGCAGAACCAGAAGTGAAGGGGAGGAGCTCACGCAACCTCCTGTATTCAGTTGGCCTGAATCTGCCTGTGCATTAGAAGTGGCAAACCCTAATGCTGATTCAGAAGAAATGTCAACAAAATGGCGACTCCGCTGGGGAAGGATTGATAAAATAAAGAATAATACTTGTGACCCATCCGAGTCACTAACAAAATGATGCTCTGCTGGTGGAATGAACCTGGAGAAGTAGCTTTCAGCTGTTGTAAATTTTATCCTCTGGAGAGGTGGCGACTCTGCAAAAAAGATCTAAATGCACATGAAAGATGGATGTATGTGATGTGACAAAAAAGATGTACATATTTCTGCATCTGTATGAGAAAAGGTACCTTGTTCCTTCTCCTTTATATTTGCTGTTTTACTGCATAGATTAGATGCCAGGGGAAGCCTTAGGTCTTAGACAGACAAAGGATGTCTAAGAGTAGGATTTTTATGAATCCAAGTATGAGTTATCCCACACTCAGTGGTGAAATGTTGGATAAAGGAATAGAGGAGATAAGAAATAGGTTGATATTCTTAGAGGCTGAGCAGGCCCAGTTAAGAAGCAGTAACCCTGTTGTGTCTGCCTGTCAGAAAGCTAAACCTCCTGTCAGCCCTTTTGATCCTTTGTATGACCAACTGGATTTGTCATGGGTGGATTATAAAGTAGAAACTATGCCTGCTAGGATATACTGTCAGATGCCTAGGTTTAGTGGTCACAATGTATGTGATGGGAATGCACATATCCAAAATTTTCAAAGTTTTATGGGAAAATATTCTTTCAGAGATGAGGATATGTGGATGAGGTTTCTTGTTAGGTCCTTTGATGCAAAAGCAAAAGACTGGTATTTGAGCTTTCCAAAGAGATCCTTTGCCTGTTGGGATGAACTTGCTGACTGTTTCAAAGAAGAATTTGCAAAAGAACCGGCTGATCTTGTTGCAGAATTGATGAGAATCAGAAAACAAGATGAAGAGCCATGTGTTGATTTCAGTCATAGGTTTGCAGTAGCCCTTTCACATGTCCCTGAAAGTTTCAGACCTGATACTTCAGCCTGTGTTGGCATATTCTTTGAAGCTTTTGAGGAGGGCTCTAGTGCATTACTGAGGGATTTCAAGGTGACAAGTATGCAGATGGCATACAGGTTCATTGAGAATGTAGAAGAAATGAGAAATATGCACCTGCTGAAACCCCTCTCCCCAGGCCTTGGTGTGAAAAATGGTTATGAAGCTGCAAATGACCAAGTCATGAAGGCATCATGTGAAGATGAAAAGATGAATGTTGAGGATGCCAGTGAAAGGACTAATGAGGATTCCCATTGCAATCATGAGGCATCTGACCATGAAGACAACAATGAGGTTGTGGACAGCAATGAGCAATTTTTAGAATGGACCTGTGGAGAAAATTGTGAGTATTGTACTCAAGACAGAGAAGATATAAGCAAACAGAGAAGCAGTCCTATGTGTGACCCATTGCCTACCTTTCAAACACATGGAGATCATGAAGGGCAGTCAGAAATTGAAATAAGTGCTAGTTCAGAGCATGATTGTTTTTCATTTGATAGCTGTTTTGCTTATGATACACAGGCTGATACTCCTCCACAGAATGAATCCATTGGTGATGAAGAGGTATGCTCTGCTGCCCATGAACAAATGGCATACTATGATGAAGCTGATGTACCTGGGCCACCCATTTATGACACATGTGGTGATGAGGATCTGTCTGAGTGTGGTGAAGATCTAGACACTATTTTTGGCTTGGATTCTGTTTCTCATCATGATGAAAGAGGAAACAACATACATCAGGTAAGTGATTGTAAAAATGTGCCTGATTGTAAAGAGGTGTCAGAGCCTGATCTTTTCCAGCCTGGTGTACCAGATGGTTGTGTACATGATGTACACAATTGTGATTTTGAAAGCTTTTCTTTTGATGAGCCAGCATATAATACAATGAGCCTTGATCTTCCTAGTTGTGTGGTGGACTCTGAGTGTTTCCTATTTGCAGTCCAGCTAGGAGATCATGTTGCAATGCATGATGATGATATAGGTGATAAGTGCTATATGCCATATGAACATGCATTGTTTGATACATTCTGCACCCACATGTCACATGATGCTGAAGGTTATCTGCACAGGGGTGATAATGACAAGCCAAATCAGAGGATTGAATATGCAGATGACAAGATTTGTTTGTGGGTGGATCTTTGTAGTATCTCCAAGCTTGACCCAGTGCATGCAGATGAAAACAAGATATTTGACAAAGGGAGATACATGCTTTTCTTTTCTTGGTGGCCTCAGGCCATCAAGTGTGTTGGGTGATGCAGGTCAGTGCAGTATTTGACTCTGTGCCCAATGGATAAGGGACTGGTCTGCATCCCAGAGATCTGGGGTTCTCGCTGCAGTCTTTCACCTGCACGTCCCCAGACAGAGCCACTGTTGACGCCTGAATTGACTGGTAGTTTTTTGAAAAATTTTCATTCAGGCACTCTCCCTAAGTATCCAAAAAATGCTCTAAGTAACGGACCTCCTCAGTATTTTTCAGCTGCATCATCATATTTTCTTGAGGAGGAGGTCATCATCATCATGTTTGTTTCCATGAAGGTCAGCATCATCATATTTGTTTCGACTTGTTTTTCAACGTCATCATCATATTCAGTCATCGGGTGATGTTTGGTTTTTATCATGATGATGCTGCCGAGCTACAGTGCGCCCTCATCTGCTTGCGAGGGTGATGTTTCAAAGTCTCCGGTGATCTTCCATTTATCACCTTGCGCGAGCATGATGATGATGTTGCTTATTCTTTGAATTGCTCGACCTAACTTGTTTTTTCCTAAGGGTCGTGTTCATCATCATCATATTTCCAGTTATCATCCTGCTGCTTGTGGAGGTCATCATATTTTCTGCCTTCATGATATTTCGCCGGGGTGATATTTTTATCATCGGGTGATCTTGGTTAACATCATCCTGATGATGTTGTTGAAGAGTTGTAATTGCGACCCGATATTCACTAGGGTCATCATATTTTGGAACGTCAGGATGATCTTAGTCAATATCATCCTGATGATGTTGTATCACCTCCTATTCTTTGTTTCTCCTCCTGATGATGCTGACGTCATCCGTATATCAGGGTGATATTTTTCTTTCTGCCTATCTGCATCATGATATTCGCGAAGGAGGGGGTGATATTTTCATATCACCCGGATATATGTTTGTTTGTTCGAACATCATGATGATGTTGATATCAAGGAGATATCCGCCTGCTGGTTTCGCGTGTTATCTATTGAGGGTGATCTTTTCAAGCAGCATCATCATATTCAGTTTTCGCCCCGATCCTACAGAGGAGCTACAGTGCAACCTGATATTTGAACATCAGGAGGATATTCCCAAATATCCGGTTGTCTTCCGAATATCATGATGATGTGAATATGATGATGACGTCATCAAGGTCCGCGGGGGTCATATTTCTAACACTGATCATCTTGAAGAGACCTCCTGATATTTACAAACATGATGATGACGTCATCAGGATGTTCATCGGCCAGACTTTTGTTATAAGCTCAGCAGGAGGATGTTCCTCCGAAGGATCAGGTTGTGCCGATTATCATGAAGGTTATATTTCAAATATCATGATGACGTCAGGGTGATATTTCAATCAACAGGATATCATGCTGCTGGAAGATGATGATGATGAAGTCTATACTAGTGTCGTCAGGAGCAAAAGTGCCGACATGATATATGCTCATGACCTAGTATATAAAGTGCAAATGAGGTTGCTGCGGGGTGCATGTGGGATAATGTTATCCTGCATTTTCAAACATCATGATGATGAATCTCGGCGGGAAGCGGTTGCGACTGTCTGTTTGATGTTCTTCCCGAGGCCGCGGGTTGGTGCGCCATCAATGGCGATTGTTGCAGAGGTATGGGCGATGGCGTGGACGAATGTTGTACCTGATTGAAGATCTGAATCCCTAGGCGGCGGCGCAAGGCTCGAAAAATCTTCCTGTCTCCTCCCCTACCTGCTGCATTCAAGTTTGAGCGCCATTTCTATGGTACTGTATATCTGGCGGGAATTTTGGTCAACCTGGTAGTTGATGCTGAAGACACCCTCCTGCTATATAATGCAGATGGTGTTATTCTTTTAAGGTTGTTGAAAGTTGTAGATTTTTGGCTCTGTAATCCAAAACCAGCTGATCTGGTTGCTCTGTACAGTTTTTCTTGTGAGTTTATGTATCTCCTGTTGTAGGACTTGGCATGAATCCACTGGTTTCATGGTTGATCTTATATGAGTAATGCTACCTTAGCATGTGTTGTGTTAATTCTGTCTCCAGCATTGCATGTATCCTTCTTCTGGATCTGGATGTTTGCTTATGTTTAGATTCTAGAGCATAGAATTCCTATGTTGAATGTCTGATCTCTTGACCTCTGCTCAAGGGGCAGATTAAACTGTTTTCAGGTTGAACATTGGGAAGGGTATACTGCAGTAGGGATGCCATAAGTAGAGATAGCTCAACACTCTATATTGGGAGATATCTGTAAGGCAGATATCATGTGTATCCCCCTGAAATCCAGTTTTAGCTATTTATGCTGATCATTCACAGGTGTATGTCTACCGACTCCAAGCCCTGGATAGGCACCAATCATGCTGTGTTCTTGTGTTATACACCATGTCCAGCTTTGCATCCAAATTCATATCAAAACACTTCATACCTCCACCTGTTAGTTGTAGGAGTAGGATTAGGAACCCCCTGCATGCTCTCATACCCAACCAGACATCATGTCCAAGAATGTTGCCAGCCTTGTGATCTATCATACAGATCTTGGTCCATACATGAGAGTATTCTGCCTGTTGTTGTCAAGTTAGATCCTTCTATCTTTGAGCTAGTCAAGGTTACATCTTGAGTTATAGGGATACCCCCCTTGGTGCGGCAGAACCAGAAGTGAAGGGGAGGAGCTCACGCAACCTCCTGTATTCAGTTGGCCTGAATCTGCCTGTGCATTAGAAGTGGCAAACCCTAATGCTGATTCAGAAGAAATGTCAACAGGTTTTATCTCCCAGCCTATGATATGAAGGCTCATGTTCTATGAAGACATCCTTGTGTTCTTGTGAATGTCTCTCTTTGTTGGACCTGTACAAGAAATAAACATATTAGGAAGTACCACTTCTTCACTCTTCTTGCTCCACTTCTGTGCATAGCTACTTTCTTGGGTATAGTTACATCTTTCTTGTTCATTTTCATCCTTCCTTGACTTCAAGACATCATATTCTTCTATAGAATCCATTATTGCTTCTTGTCATCTTCAAGTAGTTGATTGTCAAACATATCCTCAAACAATGTCCTATTTATTTCTTCCTTCACCAACTTGCTTTGTCCATGCTTTGTTCTTGGATGCCTTGATCCTTCTGTGAGCTCATCAATCAGCCTTTGATGCTGATATGAATTTGAAAACAATCCTACCATCCTCAATTCTGCTTTCAATGAAAGATCATACATCACCCCACTTTCTTACTCAATCCTAGGGGATAGTTGTTCTATTTCCTTTCCATTTTCTTCTTTGGTGCTGGGATACACTTCCTCAAGTGTATGAACTGACCTCAGACCTCTGAAATCAACAAGATCTTCTTCTAAACTCTTCCCTTCTTTCACACCTAGCATGCCTCTTACTTGAGTTGCTCCATGTTTTCCTTCACTAGTCATTGTCACAGGTCTGAAATCTTCATTATTTCTTCATTGGGTGCTGAGATCTCTTGAAAATCCCAATCTTTATATGTCAACTTAGACCCCTCTCTTTGCTGCATATTAGTTACCACAAACACTTTCTTCCATGCCTTATCTCTTCTTTCAGAAATGTCATTCAAGGATTCAAAAGAATCATTATTTAAAACATCCAAATTAATTTGCTTACCTTTCACATTGTTGTGTTCTCCTCAAGTTTCTTCCAAGTTTCTCTTGGAAATTTTTCCATCTTCTTGGGTTCTTCTTCATGATTCTCAGTTTGTTGTCTTGGGCTACCCTATTGCAATATCATCTTTTCATTCTTGGCTGGTTTAATCATGATCTCTTGTTCATTGGACTTGACCCTTCCTTCATATTTTACGCTCTCTTGAAGTTTTTCCTCATCACTCTGTCTTGTAAAATCACTTTCTTCTACCTCTTTTCTACTCTTGACCATCCACACTTTGTTTCTCATAGATTTGGGCTGATAATTGTTCACTGTTGCACTTGTTCTCCTTAACCCATGGACTGATTGCTGCTCTAGAACACCTCCTTTATGCTTCAATTCATGACAACTTGCCCTATGGTCTTGGTTCCCCTTGAACTCTATCATATCCTTCATGCCATGGACCTGTTTGCTGCTAGAAATTCCATCATAAGTAACTTCTTGTTTAAACTTTGTATGCCTTACCTCAACAACTAATTTATTAAGCCAACTTGGCACCTTGTATCCATGATTTCTTGCAAGACTTGAGAGCTCAAATTTTCTCTTCTCCATATTAACCTACATATCTACATTCTCATTCCCACATATATGATCGAAACACATATTTTTTCTTCCATTGACCTGTTCAATGGCATGTTGTATGGATTTTCTGTTTTCCTTGACTTCATTGCTTGCAAACTACTCCTTTTTGTGAGCTTCCTTTCCTTCTTTTGCAACAGTCTCTATGGCATCATGAACTTTTAGTACATCTTCAACATCTTCATTCTCATGCTGGAAGACTTCAACACCTTCATTATCATCATCTTCAGGCACTTTGCAATGTATCTCTTCTTGGTGCACTACTGCAAATTGATTCTTCCTTCTCTCACATTCTTCTTTGTCCATGGGTGCTCTACTTGCCCCATCTCTTGTCAACTTCAAGGTTTTATTCTTGACCTTCCTTATAAGGTTTCTCATACTTGCATGCACACACTCAAACACAACATTAGATAATAAAACAAGAGACCAAAATGTCTCTATAAGTGCCTCCTTTCTAGATACTCTTCGCTCTTCTTTAATCTCTTTATCAAGTGCTTCTTTTTGCACTTCTTCCTCTCTCCATTATTTCTTATTTTCCCTCATGTTCTCCACAATGAGAACTCCCTTCACCACTTCCTGTGCAGGTTGCTTACTTGGCAACTTCACTTTCTTTTCATGTTGCTCATTTGGCAACTCTTTGCTTTTCAAACCTCTATGGGCTTTTTTCATGTTCTTCTCTTCTCTTCTCAAGGCAGCCATTATTTGCCTTCTTCTTCTCTTGACCAGTAGCTCTATAGGCCATTTCAATCACTTTTTCAATAGCCAACCACTTTCTTGGCTTCTTTCCTCTAGCCATAGCTTCACCAAGATCTTAACCCTTTCTAGATCCCTTCTCAACTCAATCATCTCTCTATCCATCTTTGAATCTTGCTTTCTTATATTTGTCTTCACATTTTCACTCTTCTTGAGGCTTTCTTCCTTAGCATGCTGTTGCATCTTTCTATCTTTCTCTCTTCTCAACTTCCTAACTCTACCCTCTAACAACTCTGTCACCCTATTTTCTTGTCTTCTTGATGCCTCACCGTAGGCTTCTTTCCTTTTTCTCTTGCCTAGTCCTTTGGTACCCAAGTCCTTATCTTGGACTATCTTTTCTTCTTAAACTTCTCCTTTCTCTTTCACCATCTTATAACTTTCTTCTTCTCAGGAGTTAACCTCTCAAACTTCAACACACATGCTTGTACAAAATCTTCTTAGCATAGACAACTTCCACTCCCAGATCTTTCTCACTCTAATACCAAAATGGTGGCGGCAACTTATCATTGTCATACCCAAGACAATTTTTTTAATGGCAGTTATAAACTGGTGACTAAGTTCTTAAGGTATGTCTCAAGACTGCTCTATTCATGGTCACAGTGTTAACCAACAAGATCAAAGTTTGTCAAAATTAATGGCAGAGGTTTGAGAGCTAACCCAATGCCTTATCTACTATAGAACAGTTAGCAACTTAGAGGCAGAGTGTTGAAGGAAAATCCTAAGACTATCTTCCTCCTAGCAGAAATCACCACTAGCTTGCAATCTTCTAGGGTAGAGCTCAACCAAGCTCAATCAATAACTTGGATTCTAGTTCAGTAACAAGAGTATTTACAACTACACAAATTATTGAAATAAACATATAATGGAACCTACTACATACAAAAGATTGGACAATGGATAAATCAAAGTGCTACTTGGTGTAAATGATTACACAAACCTTTTCAAACAACCTTTTGCTGATAACACAAAACAATACATGCCCCCAAAACATAGTCTAGCACTGTGGAACTTTAAAATAGTCTCTCCGTGGTGTATTTAAAACCTGCGACAGTCCATATTGGACTCTTACTCTCGATGGAAATGTGTATACATTAAACCCCCTTACCAATTCGATGGTATTGTATTTGCAAAGACTTGGACAACATTCTAATTGGGAGAAAATAAGTATCAAGGTGGAGAACTTGTATACCAATGACACAAACTTCCTCAGGGATTGCAGTTTGGTAGCGGCAGAGAATGTGTTAATAAAAATGTCCAAAAACACTACCTTCTACGCTTGGAACACAGCAGACACACCAATTACTATACTTATACCCTCATTATGGGTTTGTGACAGATCAAGAAAGATATTTAATGATTACAAAGGAAACCAAAAGATACATTCAAGTTCAAGGAAGGAATGTCTGTTAACAGTAGTTCAACGCATAGAAACAAAAATCGCCAAAAAAATCGCGAATCGCCCAGATACACGATTTTTACCCCAAAAAATTTGTGATTTTTATATAAATCGCGCTGCCGTCTAGGGTTTCTGCATTTAATATATATACGTTTATATCTGCTGCAATTTTTCATTTGACTAGGGTTTGCGGTCATTAGGTTTTCACATATTTCGTTTCCCCTGCAAACAAAACGTAATGATTCTGCTCTAACCGAACCGACGAGTTTAGAAAATTTCCAGGCGTGAATTTTTTTAACGGCTTCCGGCGTGAATTTTTTAAGACGTTCCGGCGTGAAATTTTTAAGGCGTTCCGGCGTGAATGCTTTTTTCGCATGAGACAATTTTCGGAGCACTATAATGCTCACATATAAAAGCCTATCGGCTTTATTAATATTAACTAGCACTTGCACCTATAAGAGTTCAAGGAATACGCTGATAGGAACAACCAAGACTTTAGAAAATTTTCCCGCTAATTTTATACGGCGTGAGACAATTCCGAGCACTATAATGTTAACATATAAAAGCCTATCGGTTAAATATAATATTACTAGCACTTGCACCCTTTGGAGGTTCAAGGGATCCGCCGATAGGCTCTTTATGGGAAGAGTTAAAGGATTTAATAATAGACAAATAGATGTATAACAATAAATTTGTACATGTTTAAAGTACAAGTAAAGATGTTATTCAACATGTTTTTAGATTCATTTGTAATAGGTACAATAGTTGTTTGAACATAAACATTCCCATGTCTTTTCATGATCAAAGATTAATATCGATATTGCATCGAGCAAAATTTCACAAGAGTTTCTTTTCATCTTTGTAATAAGATTGTCTTTTGCACTTGTGATTCCTGTGCACAAAAACATAATGTTGTCAGTCCAAATTGATAATTTATAATCATTTTCTTATGAATGAAAACCAAGCAATAAAAAATAAATTCTTCAGAAGTTGGGCAATTCTTGAGGTTTTACTTTTTTTGGTCATGTATTGTTGACCTATGTAAGATAAACAATGTAATTGGTTAGTTTCCTTATTTGTATGTTTTTAAAAAAAGGATAATCAAATATTAGAAAAACTTTCATTATTTCTTATTTGAGCATTCTTGCAAGTAAATATACATACCTGGATTTATTGTTGTGAGAGTGGTTGTAGGCGAGCCTCTTCTTTCTTTCTGATAATGTTGTAGGGATTTTTTTTCATTTTGGAGTAGCGGTCGAAAGAGAATGCAGTTTCTATACGTAGACCTTTTATAGACTTGGCTCTTGAAATTGCCGTAAATGTGAGGCCTTGTCTTTCATTTTTTCCAATATCAATTGTGGCTTTGCTTAGTGTAAGGCCTTGTGATTTGTGTATAGTGATAGCCCATGCCATGGATAGTGGTATTTGCCTACGATTGCCCCGTGATATAGGTTGTATTGGTATAGTTTTTGGGTTTGTTTCATCCCATGGTGGACCATTATAGTTTTCAAATGTTACTGTAACATATGATGGCAATTCTGGTGGTTTTGATCCAATTGGATATACAATATCTTTGACCTCTCCAAGAGACCCATTTACAAGTCTAGCTTGGATCCATAAGTTTGTTGTAAGCATGACACGTTGACATTTGCTTATTAAAACCTCGTGAGGAAGTTGCTCATCATTACTAGTTGTGCCTAATTTACGTTGTGTATTTTTTGCAAGACAAAGTGCAACAAGTAGATTTAGTTGTTTAAGCATTTTTTTGTTATGTAATATCACTAGCTCATTTGTTGCAAACAGGTGTATTGATTGGTCAAAGTCTTCTTGTTCAGTTGTTGTTAGTTTCTTGTTCGTGCGGGTCATTAATACTTCCCAATCATGTTGTGTTGGTTCTACATTGCGCATGTTTTGTAATGTATGGCGAAATTGCATTTGAATTGGATCATCGCCTTGCTGTCTAAATATTGTTTGCAATGTAACAACTGTATTAAATTTGTGCCAAAGATTTATTGCAGTTGTGTGTGATGCATAGATAGGTTTGTCCATCACAGGTGGCAGTTGGGCAAGGTCTCCTACAAGAATTATAGAAATGCCACCAAAGCAGAGATGTGCTTATTCAGGGAATGCTTCTCGTAATCTGCTATCAATTTTTAATATGAGTTTTGGACCAATGAAGCTCATCTCATCAATAAGAATGTATCGTATGTGTTTCATATCTTCTTGAAATGTTGTCAATGTTTGTCCTTGCAATGGTTGCATTTCTTTAATTGGAATCCTAAGGGCAACATGTATAGTTGAGGCTTGTATGTTAAATGCTGCAATTCCTGTTGGGGCGAGAACAAGGAGTGGGTTTTCTCTTTTTGGGACTTTATTTTGAAGTGTATTTCTTATGCAGCTAATTAGATAGGATTTCCCTGTGCCTGCGGTTCCTTGTATGAGCATATGTAGTGGTTGTTTTGAGGTATTATCTATTGAGTGGGTTGTAATGATAGTAAGTGCTAGTTGTTGTTCTGATGACAATGTATAGTTTTGTCTGTGCAAATCTATGGGGGGATGGACACCTTGTTGGGACATTTGGTTTGTGTTTACAAATTGAATTGTGGCATCGTGCAAAAGTGGTTGAACAGTATGTTTTTCCCATTTGTTATTGTTGTCAAATTCACGTCGACCTAGCATTTCAAGTTCATTTAAATCAAGACTATTAGTAAGTCCCATTGGAGACAATAACTCCCATTCATTCATTTCTATATTATCTTGTATATTTGTCTCTTTATCAGAATTGTCTTCCTCTTCAATCACATGCTCAATTTCATATGTGCGATCAATATGCTATGCATTGTATTTTTTTGTATTCATGTGCTTCCAATTATTGATGATTTCTTCTTTGTTGAGGCCTATATCTCTATCAATTTGACAAAAATGTTTATACAGAAGCAATTCACTCCAACAGAAAGTTTCAAAATTTTCAGAGTCTTCTTTTGGAATGCTATAGAATTGGGGAAATACTTGCACTATTGCCTTTTCTTTTCTATCTTGTCATTTGGATCCTTTGCGGCGAGCAACATATGTGAAGGATCTTGCTGATTCAATCAATGTTATCATTTCTAGGTGAGATGGGCATTGCATATATGATTGTATGTAGTTTGATTGTATCTCATTACCGGCTAGTGTTTTTTTCAGGCGACATAAATTTTTTTTGCCTACATTCAATGATATAAACTTTCGATTACAAATCACAAGTGGTAATTTTTGTAACATATGACATGTTTCTTGTGCTCCAATATCTCGTTCTGCAACAATTTCTACCATGAATTTTTGATAGGCTCTTAAAGCCTGGTCTTCTAATCTTTGCTTTGCATATATTCTTGCTAACATATTTACACAACTCTTTGATTTTCTTTCAGCTTTAGATGCGTACTTGGCAATGTATTTGAGAACAAGTAGTCGTGAGATAACAGGCTGGCAATCTATATTAGCTCTCCATATTGAGAGCATCTTAGGGTTATGAATGTTTAACCTGTCATCATTTCTTGATGGTTCGTAAGATTTATTCCCTGATTCATCACATGACAAGGTGGATTTTTGTTGTTCTTTCCATGGAGCCTTGTATCTACATTCTAAATTTTCCCTTTTCTTACGTAGGCAAGTTCTCTTGCTGCATTTAGTGTGTCTCTGTACACGGTTAATTAATTCTTCGTAATCATTGTATGGGTTGGTAGAGAATATTTCAGATGTGTTTAATAGGCATGGGTCATCCATCGGGGTTCTATGTATCATGTTGTTTATTTTAGACTTAGACCGAGGGTTCCAAGCAGTGACATAGTTGTCAAAGAATTCTCTTGCTTTGTCCACTTCTACATTATTTTCCCAATCTAATGTATCCATGTTTGGTGCATTTTGGAGCCAAAGGAATCCATGTATATGTGCAGAACCTGGATGTTGCCATTCATATCTATACCAGTGATTTTGTGCACACATGAGGTTCTCGATAACCTCTTCACGAAAAATTGTGAATCTTTGATGTAGCTATAGGGCTGTTGTGTGTGGGTTTTTAATCACGTCATCTGTGCGATGTTTGTTGGTGTGCAATGTAGATGTATTATTGGTTGCAAATAGTTTGTGTAAATCAGGCCATTTTGTATCAGCTGCACTTAGTGTGAAGAACAAAGTTGGTGAACCTATTTGGTTAATCATATTTGTTAGATCACCATGACACTTGTTCCAATATGATCTTGTCCCCCGTAAAGCTGACCCAAAATGCATTAGTTCTTTAGCCAATTGATTGTCTAGTAGGCTATTTATGTGGGAACGAAGGTCTTCGATAGTGGTTGGTATATTGTCTTCTGTTTTTCTTTTGATAAATATTGATGCAGTTGCTTGGCTACGATGATGCATCATAAGATTTAGAAGAAAGTATCTAAATCTTGGATGGCGTCCAAATCTATTGTCATGGAATCGTATAAGGTGCAAGGCATATTCATGAAGATGCACCTCCCTAGCTCGGGGTTGCATGTGTGGTGCATTGCCATTTGGAAAGAGAGTAGGAAATGCCATATCTAACAGGCCCTCAGTAGTGTACTCATTTATAGGTGTTGACCCAATGTGGGGCCAATCAATGATGTTATCATTTTCACTTTCTATTTGCAATGCTTCTTTAACGATGTGTAGCTCACGATGGCTAGTTGGTAGTCTTACCATGAATGATGTTGAATATTCTATTTCATTTTCTTGTTCATCTTGATTGTTGTCAACTTCAATGTTTGTTGATGTTTGTTCTTCAATTTCACTTTCAATTGTATGAAGCATTTCAGAAATGTCTGTAGTAGAACCAGGTAGAAGCGCTAATGTATTGGCATTGATTTCAACATCTTTATAGTACGGGTCATTTTTTTATTTTATATTCTAGTGCATTCCTAACATGACTTCTACTTACATAGCAATCATAATTCTTCCCATCTGTATTGTTTCTTTGGACGATTAGTACATCCAAGTCTTGAATTCTATGTGGAAGAGATTTTGTTATCGTTTTGACATCTTGTGGGAAGCTAATTGTGTGTCCACTATATTTGTATTGTCTGCCATGAGCATGTGTGACTTGTATTATTGGATTTGCATGTGCAATGAGCATCTCTTCTACTTGAGTGAGAATCCTCAACACATTTGGTTGCTCACTTGGGTCCATATTATTGGATGCAGAGAATCGATGTATGCCTTTCTCACTAAAAAATCTTCTACAAATAGGATTGTTGTTCGATGAATGTACATTCATTCCAGGGTATCTTTCCTTACATATAGTACATGTTTGTAAGTTTGATAGTGCATCTATTCAATTTCTAAATTTTCTAGATGCATCCATAAAGCTAGTGGACCAGTTCATATGCATGTTGTTAGTTGAATTTGTGTTTTATGTCAATCGTGTAGGTAGATGTGTTTGATATTGTTTACTAGTTCCATGTGTTAGGTTTGAAGTCATTATTTCAGAAGCAAATTTATTTTGAAGATTTTTGGAACTTCTAAAAGGTTGTGTTTGATCTAATGCATGTTCTGGGTGTTGTGTACGTTGCATCATACGATGCACACTTATTTCTTCTTGATGGCGAGCATAATACAACCGACTTCTCTTACGAGATTGTTCATCTATGGGTTTAGTTTGAGATGGTTGTCTCTGAGATTCTTGTAGATTTGAGTTCATCATCTGGAAAAAAATTGCAGACTACATTGTTAGCAATGTGCAAATGAAATAAGATGCAGAATAATAAAAGACATATAATTGGGTATACGTTGTACATTGAGAAACCATAAAAGATTAATAACTATAAATGTTGGTAATTTTTTAAGTATATGTTCCATGAAAAGAATATATTATTCAACATGCATCTCCATTGAAGTATTATAGAAAATTACAATTGTAGATGTTCCAATTGTAAGAATTGGATGTACATTTACTTTTTTGTTAACATTTCACAAGTCACAAATTTCTTTTAACATAAAGTTGCTTTCATTAGTGAAGTCAATTCCGTCGACTTCTAAGATCGTTGACTTCAACTGTGCCTCATTATTGTATATTTCATTTCTACTTGAAATGGTGAAGAGAAATTGTTTGAATAGTACATTTTTTAATAACCTCTTCACTAGTTGTCTCCGCTTCTTGGTTGAATTGTATCAAATACAATTCTTTGGCAGGCATGCCAATTAGTTTGGTTGTTGCCTCTTCAAAAGCAACTACCAATATAGTACTTGTATGATCTTGAAGCTTTATTTGAAGTACATATCTGTAATTGCAATCTTGAAATGTAGCTTCGCACTTTGAGCAATACCATGCTCCATCATTATTTTGCATAGCTCTTTTCTTACATTGTTTTCCTTCTAACTCAATAGGACAAGCTGGATAACAAAATGAATTAGACTTGATGAATATTACTGTTGCTTTCACAATGCATTGGAGAGTTTGTGTTATGTCTAAAGGCTCATCTTGAATTTTGGTAATTGTCTTTCGTGTAAGTAGTAGAGGCACATCCACCTTGTTTGTTGCTAATGTGAGAACATCATTCCCACTTTCTGCAAACCATGATTTTAGTTGTTCTGCTTCTTGGATATCAGGGTTTATAAACAACTGGGTAGTGACCAGTGTGCTTACCACCTTTCCATTGTAATTAGTAACACGCCCATTTTTAACTACAAGCACAGTTGACTTTTGTAGATGGTACATTTCTTGAAGTTGTACACCTTCCTTTTGAGTTGTCGATCCCCATAAAGTCACATTTATGGTGGAGGTAGACATATCTAGCAACTTTAGGCTCCTTCTAAGAACCTCTGTCCCATCTCTTCTTCTTATTGTAGAGCTAGGATCTACGCATACAACAATTCCAATCACATCAACAAAAGAATTATTGTTCTTATTCACAATCTCATTAATGGATGTGAAAGAGAATAGATGTTTTGGAATTAGGAGATCATCTTCACAAAGACTAACCCTTGAGTCATCCATTAAAGTAATTTCCATTTGACTATTCAACTTGTTGTAAAACTTATTCGCTGACTTGATGGTCCCACCAGATAATGTATATATAGCCTCGACTTGGATATTTCTAAAATGGAGGTCTGCAACTTCATTGAAGCAAGTGATACGTACTTCAGTGTGTTCATTATCAATAATATCAAAGCTAAACACCTGCCCATCTCCTTTCTTTGTGTTGAATTGGTGGATTTCTTTCTTCATAGTTACACGACCTTTGATCGTCCACCGTGTTTGAAATGGATTCAAACTTTTAATAGGAGTGATAGTTGAGGTAAACTCCTTCCTGTGTGGAGATGCATGTATTCCAAACATCAATCTCTTAGGAGTTGATTCTGTGAGTACATCATTATGATTTGGATTTGTAGATGGTCCAGATGAATTCCTAGCATCTTGTTGTACATGTTTCTCTTGTTCTTGAAAAAGGAAGGTGGGATCACCAATGACATCATGGTCTGTGCATACAACCTCTAGTTCAGAGATTACAATCCACCTATGTAAATAAAGTAAGGGGTAGTATTAGTAATGATTCATAGGAGGTATAAATGAAAATGTAATATTTCAAAACAATCACTATATTAAAATGGCTCACCTTGAGTTACAAATAGTGGGACAACTATATCTTGTGAGTCGAATTATTGAACCCTTCTGGATTGTCTTCGAAGTTATAGTATGATTATATTTTTTTGGCATTGTAGCTTTTTGTAGATGGTTTCCATCAGAAAGATCTATTTTGTATCTACTTGTTGATTCAATGCCATGACCAAATGTTGCAATGCTTAAGAATTGGAGATGTGGATGCACGTCCAGTGTCCCATTGTTCATCAATATGATTGCATTTAGTGTCAAAGGGGAAGACATAACTTAAGGGAGACGAGTTTTCCTATAAAATACGGTTTAACAATAAAAACATTTTAGTTGAATTACCAATGTTATGTTTATGTAAAAACATGAAATATTAGCTAATATGCATTTTTTTCTATAGAGCAAAAATACTATTCAGATAAAATTCCAATAAGATTACTAAATATATGTAGTTTAAAATAAACTTGTACAATTGCCATTATCCTAGAGAATTGGAAATAAGTAACTTGTAACATTGCTAAAGGAGACTATTTTGTGAAACAACATAAGGTACAAGAACTTACCTAGAGCCAACAATGTCTTTGGAGTGCTTACAAGGAAATATCTTGTTGAAATAAATTTGATCCTGTGGATTAAGAAAAAAGTTAAGAAGGTAGTGAGAAGTAGAGCATAGTAGAACAAACATTCAATTCCATGAAATTTGGACTTGATACTTAAGTAGGCTAATAAATGCTACATTTTAGGTTTATCCAAAGCATCTCGTGAGACCTAATCTTATGGTAAACATCCAATAGTGGGTAGTCCTAACTACACAAATGCTACTTTTTTGTTTATCCAAAGCATTTTGTAAGAGTTAATATGAAATTTATCTCTACAAACAACTTTAAAAGAAAAAGGTCATGAGATACATTTATTTAATAGTCATTGTTAATGTTTCAGTGGAGGTTCGAATGTAAACTAAAGAAGGGCCTTGTAAATTAGAGAAATAGCCTACATAGGATTGCATAAAAGAAGAAGGTAATGAGATATGTTATTTTAATAGTCATTGTTAATGTTTCAGTGGACTTTCTAATTTATAATAAAGAAGGGCCTTGTAAATTAGAGAAATAGCTTTCAAGGGACTATTTACTATTGGGGTAAAATAGCATTTAGAGTATTCAAGAGAAAAAACATTAAATTTTAGAGTTTAATAGAGATCTTTTTTATGTATCTTCTAAGTGCATATTTAAGATTGAGTCAAAGAATTTAGTGTATAATTTTATAAGAATTTTTGAAAAGTAGCATGAATAAAAGTTAAGTACATAAAAAATGAGGATTTTATAAAAAATAAATTGTAACATTTTATTTATATAAAAGGGCTAAAGATTGTTTAATTAAAACCAAGCACAAAAACGATGGAAGTGAAACATTGTTATATTACCAAGCACAAAAGTGATGAGAAAGTGTTAACAAAAGTCTTCAATTGTTATATAGGTACATTGCATATTACATAACAAAAGTCTTCAATTGTTCCAATGTACATTGTATACATGTAAAATAATAAACACATAAGTTATGATAGATAAGTGCAAGAAAACATTAAAAGTATATTAAGAAATTAATACATGTAATATATGTTTAGAGGCTAAACAAATAGGATAAATTATTTTTTGTTGATGTAAGATGAGCAAATAGTGTAAAAGAAAAACACTAAAACAACTTCCAACATTTTATTTATATAAAAGATGATGTACAACTTCAATTGTTGGTAAACAATGTAGGGCATAATTGTACTACGATACTACATATAGTTTATATAGTTTTGAAGTACAAAGGGGTAGTACATATTCAACTATTGGAAGATTTTATAGGGCACAACAATATTACTATCATACTACATATAGGTCATGTAGTCTTGAAATGCACGAAGAAGACAAGGAGCATCACCATGTCCAAAATATCCATCATTGTACATTTCTCTCAGAAAAGTGCAAAAACCAACTAATTTATCACATGTTGCATGGAATTCATTTGCGGTTTCCTGCATAGCTATGATGTCAGATTCTTGCATAGTGTGTGCATGTACGCTAGTTGCCTTCACTTTTTGGACAATTTGATTACAACTAAGTGTAAGACATCTTGCGAAATTTTGGATTTCGGTTTCATAAAAGCCATTCCAATTGACTGACGTGTTTGACCCAGTTGATGATGTTGGACTTGTTACAGTGACTTCAGGACCATTGCTTGAAATCTCAATTAGGTGATTTGGTTGTAGTGGATTTGCCATAACCTAAAAAAATGCATCCACAAAACTATCAATTTCATGGATGAGAAAGTTGTTAAGTAGACATACTATCTTTCATTACCACTAACATAAAAATTGTGGGTGCATTAATTATACTTTATCATGATTCTATAACTATTTTTTTTTTTACATATAAATTACAAATCTATTTAAAATTTAGAAATTAAATGCAATAATATTATATTAAATTTGTAAAAACACAAACAAGATTATTTATATAAGTTTTATAAAGTCATATAACTGATCTTTAAAATAAAGAATTGAAATTAAATGAAAATAGATTAAAAGATAGAAACATAAATTATCTTTTCCTTAAAAATAGATCAATAAACCAACAAGATATAACAAAAACAATTCATATTATTATTATTTAAAATACTAATATTTTTTGGGAAGAAAAAACAATGGACTACTTACTTTAATTCTTATTTAATTAAATCCTTGTCATTAATAAAAATTAAAAAATGAACCAAACTTAAAAAATAAATAAATAAATAAACAACCATATTTATCCATGATGTAATTGTAAATTCTTATTTAAACCTAAAACATGTAAACCCCCTGCATCTTCACTTCCCTCTTGTAAACTCTCCCTAAAATCCTCGCTAAATTATTTTTCGAAACCCTCCCCAGACTTGTTTTCCAAACTCCGGCTAAATTTTTCTCCCCACAAAATATCTTGCTCTCTAACAACATTATTATCGGAGATATTCAAAACTTATATACCCAAGTTTAATCTCTGTAAACTGTCATTGAGAATGATAAAAAACTGTGCCATTCCACTTGTTTGCAGTTATTGCCAAACTTTTCTTTTTGAAATCAACAAATGCACTCGATGATTTCACTGACATCAACATTACAATGCATTGGATTGCAGGCCTACGCCAGGTGTCTCACACGTGTTTCTTTCTTGCTCACACACCTTACATACGGTCTCACACATGTTTCTTTCTTGCTCACACACCTTACATACGGTCTTTATCATTAGGGATAGTTCAAAAGTTGAAATGACTATATGTGTTAAATCTGTCACGTGCAGACACCGGAGTAAAAAAAGCCTCACAAATGAATTTCGTTTTAGGGCAAAATCTTGCGGACTATGATAAAATAGAGAAAGCAGTAAGAAGGAAGGAGAGACATCATATTATGCCAACAAAGATCATGCAGGAGAGAAGGAAGGAAAGACAACATATTATTCCAACAAAGATCGTGCAGGAGAGAAGGAAGGAAAGACATCATATTATGCCAACAAAGATCATGGGTGAATGCCAACGAATATCACATTAGGGATATGTGTTGCCACAACGGGATCTAGAATATGATGATGACCATCAAAGATTGGATCAAGACCAACAAATGGACAATATGATGGTTACAATAAATATTGGGATAACAGACAAGGAGTTAAAAGGAGACCCAAAGAGTGACCCTTGGATTCCATCAATGGAAATCTTAACCCAGATATATCTCATATTCCATAGGTGAACATAGGAGTGGATTTAAAGGGCAAAACAAATATAATACTTGGAATGGACTGTCGCAGGTGAATGAAGGCACATAGAGTAAGAAAATTTGGCTACCAAAAGGATGGTCGCCAGCCACAAGTGCAAATAGGGCTCCATTGATATCAAAACACCTATAAGCCTGTGTGGGATTATCAATACATGAAGAATGTGACAGAGAGAATGAATTAGCTTTTAACACTCTTTCTCTTCTTCTATAAGAAATGCTTGAATCTTTAACATTTTCCTCTACTTTACCTTTAGGGCTACCTTATACAAAAATACTAAATGGTGTCAAGAGATTTGAGAGTATAAATGAAAATGGTTTGATGAAGCAAACAGGATTGCTACGGCAAAGCAGGTTACTTTGATTCAGAACATTACAATAAGTAATTCTAAACTTAAGCTTTGACAGTAATTGTAGTTTAACAGCCCTGTTGCAAAACAATGTGGTAGAAACTACAAGATAAGACTCCTAATTTGTGTAAAAAGGTTAAATAAATTCTACTTTTTGCATACAATTCTTTTGAAGCTGTGTTATTTGAGTTATCTTATTGAATAGAGGAAGGAGACCACAATTAATCTCAGTATAGTTGTTCGGGTTTTTCTTGACTTTAAGTAAACAGTACATTTTAACATGCGAAATGGAGAATGTGTTTACAAGAACAAATAGCTAGTGAGATTTTCTAGAATTATTAGATTTGGTTTATATGTTTGCTTCATAAATTATACCAGAATGAAATACTAAATCTAGGTATATTTGAAAACTGCTGTTAAACATGATTTTGTTATTAATAGCGATGCTGGAAATTTATACAAACTAGTTAAAATATATCAAATGTAGCAACTTGTACTTGCTTCTATCTTCAGTCTGTAGCTGCTTCTATGCTTGTACCGCTTCTATGCTCTATCTCCAGTTGCTTGTGTGTGCTGCTTCTGTGTTTGTACCACTTCTATGCTCTATCTCCAGTTGCCTGTGTGTGCTTTGCTGCATCTCCAAAAGTTTGTTTTGGGTTGAAAGAAATATATTGCATTTAACTGAATTTATAGGTTGTTCAAGTGGTGATAAAGGGGGCAATTTAATGCAAAAAAATCTATCCATCCACCAGCTAACTACATTTACTCCTAAATCTATCTTAGATTCACCAGCCAACCTTGCATTTACTCCTGAGATCGGATGAAATCTATATCAGATCGGCTGACTGCTAGAAAGCAAAAGAATATCATGGAGTCATCGAAACGTTTTTGGTTTATCCAAAGCATCTCGTGAGACCTAAGAATCAATACATTCTGGTTACTAGGCTAATAAATGCTACATTTTAGGTTTATCCAAAGCATCTCGTGAGACCTAATCTTATGGTAAACATCCAATAGTGGGTAGTCCTAACTACACAAATGCTACTTTTTTGTTTATCCAAAGCATTTTGTAAGAGTTAATATGAAATTTATCTCTACAAACAACTTTAAAAGAAAAAGGTCATGAGATACATTTATTTAATAGTCATTGTTAATGTTTCTGTGGAGGTTCGAATGTAAAATAAAGAAGGGCCTTATAATATACACCCCTGTTGTGTATATATTTTGATGCCAAATTTTTGTTTATCTGATTGTTCTGAGTTTAGGGTTTCATTGAATATATTGCATGTTTGATATTTACATTGAATACATGAAATGAAGAGCATATAGCACAAACCCAGAAAATCTAAAATAGATATCAACAAAATAACAGCTACCCAGATGGTATTAAGCCAAAATATGAATTATGAGTACATACCCATATCATAGTTTACAACTTTGTCCGAATGCTGTAGCCGGACTAGCAACAATGGTCATAGAAAAGTGCTCACAACTTATTAGAAATGAAAGATTTTGTGTTACAATCAGCAGCAACAATAAATAGAGCATTGGACGCCAAAATCTAGATCAATAGACATCATAAATTGATGAAGAATGGCAACCAACAATACCCACGTCCACCTATGATGGTACGACCTCTATGGCTGTATATATCAACATCAAATACTCCAATCACAGCCTGAAATAACTCTATTTTTTATCAGCAATACTCCTGCTCAATAGGTAACCAATCTCCAGCCATTAAACACTCCAACAATTGTTAAATCTGCCTCCATTGAAGAGTACGGCCCTCTAGGAATGTACGGCCAGCATGTAACCACTCTGCAACAGCAAACTCAGTCATAAACATCAATGTTTCTATCCTTCAAGTCTCCTCTAATGGCTGAAATCACAAGCTCTTCAAAATATCTTCATTCTATGCTCAGAACAACTCCGGGAAGTACTTCCTGAATGCACAAATGAGACCTCTGGATGAAGCCTCCACAAATTGACCAAGTGGGTTTTCGTCCATAAAGCCAAAGATCAAATCCTATCTTACCGAGGTTTTCGTCTCAGCAAGACAATACCAAACTAGGGAGCCAAGCTCCAGAAACCCTCACAGGGAAAATCTCAACAAGAGAGAAAATATCAAATACCAAGCATGTCTAAATGAGAGCTCTTTCCCTTCTTTTATACTTTTTCAATTGGAAATCTCTAAAATCCTCTTGTATATGGGATAAAACATGAGAGGGAAAATACATTTTAAAATATTATAATTCTCTTTAATTCTTTCCTCAACATCACCCATAAAGTCCCCTCTTTTAAAACAACATTAAGTTGTTGAGCCTAGGCACCAAGGTCCAAGACTAAATAATAATGTTTAATTTTAGGACTTTAAAATGGAGGCCAAGATGATGTCGGAAACCAGTGATCTATAGCTTGTTGGAAAGGTCTTGACAAAACGAATCCAACCCCACTCTCAAAATTCCGTTCCGGTGCCAATCCTGAACTTACTAAAAATAGTAAGTAATGGCCATAAGCAAACTGAGCCAACTCAGAGGGTGCCAACTGGATCCACAAACCATCTGACAACTCCAAGCTCAGTGCAATATCTATGACAGTCGACAGCCAACTGCCAAGTCACCCAAACAGTGCCAAACTGCCACTTACTAAAAATAGCAGTGACCACCGGGGACCAAAGAGAACAAAATCAGAAAAACCCAGAAAGATTAACAACATGCAAGCACTTACTATAAATAGTAAGTACGGACAAGTTGTCTGAAATCCCTTCGAAAAGTGTCAAACATCTCCACTGGATCACCCGACCACCCTGGTGACATTGAAATATTCCTCTGATTATGCTGTCACCAACCCAGAAAGCCCGCTCTGACTGATCTGCAAGAGAATATGAAAATGGGGACATTATAGTCCGCCCTTCCCAAAGATTGCTTGTCCTCAAGCAATGCCAATACAATCTCCAAGCAACAGACTGAACCCAACTGAAACCAAAAATGATCCCAGGGTCCCAAGTTATTCTCAGCATAGAACCACCATGTCGACGCTGCGCTACTCTGATAAAACCTTCACCATGCAGAGAGTGGTGAAGCAACACCTCAGAATCCAACTGAACTGTCATGCCAAACCTATCACCACTTGGATCCCAACACATTAGAACCTCACATCCATCAATCATGAAGAGGAAATTAACCCTTGAGGTGTCCGAACCACAACATTCCCCTCTATCCTCTGCAAAACTCCTATGGATGTACTGACTACACAACATTGGTGCTAGAAGATATGAAACTGCTCCTCTCAGAATGAGGGAATGAATAAACTCTCCTCCATCACCGCTATAAAGACTAAACATGCCATCATGCTTATTGACACTACAACCTCTCAAAAGCCATGTCTCCAATGGAAATTTAGGAGACCAAGAAGTTGCAAACTTTGTCTGATGTATATCACCATGATGGAACTCTGATCTCTGACCCTGCAAGTGATCCTCTGAATGTATCTGAGTCAGCCACCTGAAATCTCTAGTTCCATCTCCTGTAGATGGAAACCCTTCATCCCACAATGGATGGTATAAATCCTAAGCCAATCCACACTTACACATCATCAAGTCATCTGTGCGTGGACTAAAAGAGAAATGATGAGCACTCCTCACTATGTAGTCACGATAAAAAGCACCAGCCTGTGCCAATGGTTGACTGTCATAGTCACGAGGAGCACACTCCTCCTCACTCGCATCACATGAATAAGAAGATGGCTCATGTCTCTGATCCTGAATAGCTAATTGGGTGGATACTCTAGCAATCCTCTCTGTGTACCCAATAGCATACTCCCTATCATGAAATAATTGGAGATATTCTGATTTTACCTTCTCCAAAGCACTCCTGATGAACTGCAAATCATGAATGTGAGTACCAGCCGAGACCCCATACCGTCTCTCCTCTAACTCTGCTGTCCAAAGAAGGTTCTCAACATTCTTATGAGTGCAATCTAAATGAGATAAGGTTGAATCAACCTTCTCTCCTGTAACCTTCAGCTGACCTCTCCAACCCTGTGGTCTAGTAAGCTGTCGATCATTATTAGCTGCATAGGATGCAATCTCTGATTTGCTTCCAAGAGAGGGAAACAAATCAACATGAGAATCGATCTCCCCTCTAAAAGATGCCTTGCATATCTCTAGTGAAAAAGATGGAGTAGTGTGGTGATCTATCACACAACTCTTAGGGAAATACATCAACTCTTCGCAAGAGCTATCAATCATCTGCTCTGCATCACCTGAAATGGGACTAACCTCACAGACCCCTGATGCAACATCCGGTTCCCTGATATTCTCAACTAAAGCATCTATCCCATCTGTATCAACTGCACCTGTATCTACAGTGGATGTAACCACATCCTCAATCTGCTCACAACCATAATCCGTGGATATATGCTCCTCACCCACTGTTGCCATAGAAACCTGAACTGTATCTGTAGATGGTGAAGACTGTGCCAAGCTCAACTCCATAGTAAGCTCATCTATCAGTAGCTTTGACTCTTGAAGGGCTGATTGAGTACTCTTCAAAGAGTCTGTGGTGACCTCGAGCTCATATGTGAGCTCATCAACCTCCTCTTCCTTTCCCCTTAGAGCATCATGATAAATACTGTCGATCTTGAGAAGATGATCTCTATCAGATAACAACTGTAGGTAATTATTCTTCATGATCCCAACTGCATCTCTAAGTGCTTGAAACTCAGCAAGGGAAAGTCCACTATCAAGGTGCTCATATATACCTGGAGTCCAACAACAGTGTGTCACCAACTACTGTGCAACATCAAAGTGTTCTAAGGCTGAAGCAACCATGCCTTAGCTCACCTTCAATTGCCTTGCCAAATGAATAGACCCCTCTGACAATTTGTCTCCATACAAATTTTTTGATTTGTATTCTGCACTATGGAAAGAGGCTGAATCATCATCACTCATCGATTGGTAAGGATCCTCATGTGTGCTATCAACTTCACACACACCCTCGACAAGTGTACTGCTATTATGAATCTCCTGGGATGGCTCAACTGACATGCTAGAGGCTGCTGAATCGCCAATATCAATGCTCACCTCCCCTATCAAAATAGATGCATGCACATTCGTCAAACAATCCTCAGAATCGTTTCTATAAGGCAGCTCCTCAGTTCTACTCCCATCTTCCATGGTCTGATATACCAAATCAAACTCGTTGTGGCATGAATCCACAACACCTATTGCATCAATATCACCCAAAATGGGAGTGTCTGCATTGGGTGACTCCACACAACCATCATCATGTGTAATAGCAGTATCCTCACGCTGATGCAAAGAGATCAAATTGTTATCACAAAATTCAGAACTGTTATGGCTGGTATCCTCCTGGTTTTCTTCGTGTTTGACTCTCATATTTTGTGTGCCAACGTTAGAAGTATCTTCTACAATTTTTTCCCCTTGTGCCATAACATTTAAATCACCACTACACTCAGGAGAATGACCGCTGTTATAAAAATCAGAATTGTTTTCAAGGCTGATAACAACCTCTTGAGTGTTGAAAGTAACTTCATTTGCCAAACCAACATCAATTTGTGAGTCCCTTTTATCTGTGCATTGGTGGTTAGGCTCCCGAATTTCTTTGCAAGAGAAGCATAGACCTTGTCTTCTCATTTGGTTCTTGCTCATTCTTGTATCCTGTAAACCACAAGCAATACATTCTTCTTCTGTCAAGAGATCTCTAATTTTCTCAATTTTCTGCTCAACCAATGCCTTTGACAACCAATGTGCTGCAGGTGAAGCATGTTGTTCTTTTCTCCAAATACTTAGCAAGTTAGATAATAACAACTTGGAGATATCAGCATCTTCATCTAAAATCATAGACAAGATAGTTTGCATTGCTGTTTTAACATCATCCGCATGATATTTTCTGATTTTATCAAAAAAACAATGGAACATTTCAAGAAGTAAATCATTACACTTGAGATCAATCAAAAAGACCCATGACCTGTTCCGAGCCATCTTTACTAACAACTTAGCAATCTTTGTGAAAGATAAGCTTCTAGTATCACCTAAACCATGAAAACTTTTAATAATCAGCTGTAAAATCTCCTTCATTAAGTCATCTTTATAGGGTGTTTCAGGAGCTAAAATTCTTATTACTTCACTGATGCATGTGATAACCGCCAACCTTACATCCTTATATGGATGTTTCAGCAGTTCCGGTTCACACAACAAAGTCTTTAAATGGACCAAAGCCAACTATATTATAGGAGAAGATGACTGAGGGACTTTAGATAAACAATCCTCAGCTTCATCCATAGTGCTGAGAAGACTTTTATCTGACCAGTGCAATGATTTAAGCTTCAAACCTACATCAAAAAGTCTTTCATAAAGACCACCCTTCACGAGAGACGCCATGATCTCACATTCCCTATTCAAAACCTATCAACTGCCCAACTTGAACACTCACGCAAGTGCTGATCACTCACATACAAAGCTAAGTTGCAAGTTTCATATTTTCATCTGCATCTCATATTCTTATCTCCATGTCTGAACCTGACCACACAGGATGGCAAGATTTTTAGCTCTGATACCACTATAATATACACCCCTGTTGTGTATATATTTTGATGCCAAATTTTTGTTTATCTGATTGTTCTGAGTGTAGGGTTTCATTGAATATATTGCATGTTTGATATTTGCGTTGAATACATGAAATGAAGAGCATATAGCACAAACCCAGAAAATCTAAAATAGATATCAACAAAATAACAGCTACCCAGATGGTATTAAGCCAAAATATGAATTATGAGTACATACCCATATCACAGTTTACAACTTTGTCTGAATGCTGTAGTCGGACCAGCAACAATGGTTATAGAAAAGTGCTCACAACTCAGTAGAAATGAAAGATTTTGTGTTACAATCAGCAGCAGCAATAAATAGAGCATTGGACGCCAAAATTTGGATCAATAGACATCATAAATTGATGAAGAATGGCAACCATCAATACCCACGTCTACCTATGATGGTACGACCTCTATGGCTATATATATCAGCATCAAATACTCCAATCACAGCCTGAAATAACTCTATTTTTTATCAGCAATACTCCTGCTCAATAGGCAACCAATCTCCAGCCATTAAACACTCCAAACAATTGTTAAATCTGCCTCCATTGAAGAGTACGGCCCTCTAGGAATGTACAACCAGCATGTAACCACTCTGCAACAACAAACTTAGTCATAAACATCAATGTTTCTGTCCTTCGAGTCTCCTCTAATGGCTGAAATCACAAGCTCTTCAAAATATCTTCATTCTATGCTCAGAACAACTCTGGGAAGTACTTCCTGAATGCACAAATGAGACCTCTGGATGAAGCCTCCATAAATTGATCAAGTGGGTTTTCGTCCACAAAGCCAAAGATCAAATCCTATCTTACCAAGGTTTTCGTCTCAGCAAGACAATACCAAACTAGGGAGCCAAGCTTCAGAAACTCTCGCAGGGAAAATCTCAACAAGAAAGAAAATATCAAATACCAAGCATGTCTAAATGAGAGCTCTTTCCCTTCCTTTATACTTTTTCAATTGGGAATCTCTAAAATCTTCTTGTATATGGGATAAAACATGAGAGGGAAAATACATTTTAAAATATTATAATTCTCTTTAATTCTTTCCTCAACATCACCCATAAAGTCCCCTCTTTTAAAACAACATTAAGTTGTTGAGCCTAGGCACCAAGGTCCAAGACTAAATAATAATGTTTAATTTTCAGACTTTAAAATGGAGGCCAAGATGATGTCGGAAACCAGTGATCTATAGCTTGTTGGAAAGGTCTTGACAAAATGAATCCAACCCCACTCTCAAAATTCCGTTCTGGTGCAAATCCTGAACTTACTAAAAATAGTAAGTAATGGCCAGAAGCAAACTGAGCCAACTCAGAGGGTGCCAACTGGATCCACAAACCATCTGACAACTCCAAGCTCAGTGCAATGTCTATGACAACCGACAGCCGACTACCAAGTCACCCAAACAGCGCTAAACTGCGACTTACTAAAAATAGCAGTGACCACCGGGGACCAAAGAGAACAAACTCAGAAAAACTCAGAAAGATTAACGACATGCAAGCACTTACTATAAATAGTAAGTACGGACAAGTTGTCCGAAATCCCTTCGGAAAGTGTCAAACATCTCCACTGGATCACCTGAACACCCTGGTGACATTGAAATATTCCTCTGATTATGCTGTCACCAACCCAAAAAGCCCGCTCTGACTGATTTGCAAGAGAATCTGAAAATGGGGACATTACAGGCCTTGTAAATTAGAGAAATAGCTTACATAAGATTGCATAAAAGAAGAAGGTAATGAGATATGTTATTTTAATAGTCATTGTTAATGTTTCAGTGGACTTTCTAATTTATAATAAAGAAGGGCCTTGTAAATTAGAGAAATAGCTTTCAAGGGACTATTTACTATTGGGGTAAAATAGCATTTAGAGTATTCAAGAGAAAAAATATTAAATTTTAGAGTTTAATAGAGATTTTTTTTATGTATCTTCTAAGTGCATATTTAAGATTGAGTCAAAGAATTTAGTGTATAATTTTATAAGAATTTTTGAAAAGTAGCATGAATAAAAGTTAAGTACATAAAAAATGAGGATTTTATAAAAAATAAATTGTAACATTTTATTTATATAAAAGGGCTAAAGATTGTTTAATTAAAACCAAGCACAAAAATGATGGAAGTGAAACATTGTTATATTACCAAGCACAAAAATGATGAGAAAGTGTTAACAAAAGTCTTCAATTGTTATATAGGTACATTGCATATTACATAACAAAAGTCTTCAATTGTTCCAATGTACATTATATACATGTAAAATAATAAACACATAAGTTATGATAGATAAGTGCAAGAAAACATTAAAAGTATATTAAGAAATTAATACATGTAATATATGTTTAGAGGCTAAACACATAGGATAAATTATTTTTTGTTGATGTAAGATGAGCAAATAATGTAAAAGAAAAACACTAAAACAACTTCCAACATTTTATTTATATAAAAGATGATGTACAACTTCAATTGTTGGTAAACAACATAGGGCTTAATTGTATTATGATACTACATATAGTTTATATAGTTTTGAAGTACAAAGGGGTAGTACATATTCAACTATTGGAAGATTTTATAGGGCACAACAATATTACTATCATACTACATATAGGTCATGTAGTCTTGAAATGCACGAAGAAGACGGGGAGCATCACCATGTCCAAAATATCCATCATTGTACATCTCTCTCAGAAAAGTGCAAAAACCAGCTAATTTATCACATGTTGCATGGAATTCATTTGCGGTTTCCTACATAGCTATGATGTCAGATTCTTGCACAGTGTGTGCATGTACGCTAGTTGCCTTCACTTTTTGGACAATTTGATTACAACTAAGTGTAAGACATCTTGCGAAATTTTGGATTTCAGTTTCATAAAAGCCATTCCAATTGACTGACGTGTTTGACCTAGTTGATGATGTTGGACTTGTTACAGTGACTTCAGGACCACTGCTTGAAATCTCAATTATGTGATTTGGTTGCAGTGGATTTGCCATAACCTAAAAAAAATGCATCCACAAAACTATCAATTTCATGAATGAGAAAGTTGTTAAGTAGACATACTATCTTTCATTACCACTAACATAAAAATTGTGGGTGCATTAATTATACTTTATCATGATTCTATAACTATTTTTTTTTACATATAAATTACAAATCTATTTAAAATTTAGAAATTAAATGCAATAATATTATATTAAATTTATAAAAACACAAACAAGATTATTTATATAAGTTTTATAAAGTCATATAACTGATCTTTAAAATATAGAATTGAAATTAAATGAAAATAGATTAAAGATAGAAACATAAATTATCTTTTCCTTAAAAATAGATCAATAAACCAACAAGATATAACAAAAACAATTCATATTATTATTATTATTTAAAATACTAATATTTTTTGGGAAGAAAAAACAATGGACTACTTACTTTAATTCTTATTTAATTAAATCCTTGTCATTAATAAAAATTAAAAAATGAACCAAACTTTAAAAAAAATAAAAAAAATAAACAACCATATTTATCCATGATGTAATTGTAAATTCTTATTTAAACCTAAAACATGTAAACCCCCTGGATCTTCACTTCCCTCTTGTAAACTCTCCCTAAAATCCTCGCTAAATTGTTTTTCCAAACCCTCCCCAGACTTGTTTTCCAAACTCTGGCTAAATTTTTCTCCCCACAAAATATCTTGCTCTCTAACAACATTATTATCGGAGATATTCAAAACTTATATACCCAAGTTTAATCTCTGTAAACTGTCATTGAGAATGATAAAAAACCGTGCCATTCCACTTGTTTGCAGTTATTGCCAATCTTTTCTTTTTGAAATCAACAAATGCACTCGATGATTTCACTGACATCAACATTACAATGCATTGGATTGCAGGCCTACGCTAGGTGTCTCACACGTGTTTCTTTCTTGCTCACACACCTTACATACGGTCTCACACGTGTTTCTTTCTTGCTCACACACCTTACATACGGTCTTTACCACTAGGGATAGCTCAAAAGTTGAAATGACTATATGTGTTAAATCTGTCGCGTGCAAACACTGGAGTAAAAAAAGCCTCACGAATGAATTTCGTTTTAGGGCAAAATCTTGCAGACTGCGATAAAATAGAGAAAGTAGTAAGAAGGAAGGAGAGACATCATATTATGCCAACAAAGATTGTGCAGGAGAGAAGGAAGGAAATACATCATATTATTCCAACAAAGATCGTGCAGGAGAGAAGGAAGGAAAGACATCATATTATGCCAACAAAGATCATGGGTGAATGCCAATGAATATCACATCAGGGATATGTGTTGGCACAACGGGATCTAGAATATGATGATGACCATCGAAGATTGGATCAAGACCAACAAAAATATGGACAATATGATGGTCAGAATAAATATTGGGATAACAGACAATGAGTTAAAAGGAGACCCGAAGAGCGACCCTTGGATTCCATCAATGGAAATCTTAACCCAGATATATCTCATATTCCATAGGTGAACATAGGAGTGGATTTAAAGGGCAGAACAAATATAATACTTGGAATGGACTGTCGCAGGTGAATGAAGGCACATAGAGTAAGAAAATTTGGCTACCAAAAGGATGGTCACCAGCCACAGGTGCAAATAGGGCTCCATTGATATCAAAAAACCTATAAGTCTGTGTGGGATTATCGATACAGGAAGAATGTGACAGAGAGAATGAATTAGCTTTTAACACTCTTTCTCTTCTTCTGTAAGCAACGCTTGCATCTTTAACATTTTCCTCTACTTTACCTTTAGGGCTACCTTATACAGAAATACTGAATGGTGTCAAGAGATTTGAGAGTATAAATGAAAATGGTCTAATGAAGCAAACAGGATTGCTACGGCAAAGCAGGCTACTTTGATTCAGAACATTACAGTAAGTAATTCTAAACTTAAGCTTTGACAGTAATTGTAGTTTAACAGACCTGTTGCAAAACAATGTGGTAGAAACTACAAGATAAGACTCCTAATTTGTGTAAAAAGGCTAAATAAATTCTACTTTTTGCATACAATTCTTTTGAAGCTGTGTTATTTGAGTTATCTTATTAAATAGAGGAAGGAGACCACAATTAATCTCAGTATAGTTGTTCAGGTTTTTCTTGACTTTAAGTAAACAGTACATTTTAACATGCGAAATGGAGAATGTGTTTACAAGAACAAATAGCTAGTGAGATTTTCTAGAATTATTAGATTTGGTTTATATGTTTGCTTCATAAATTGTACCACAATGAAATACTGAATCTGGGTATATTTGAAAACTGCTGTTAAACAGGATTTTGTTATTAATAGCGATGTAGGAAATTTATACAAATTTGTTAAAATATATCAAATGTAGCAACTTGTACCTGCTTCTGTGTTTGTACCACTTCTATGCTCTATCTCTAGTTGCTTGTGTGTGCTTCTTCTATGTTTGTACCACTTCTATGCTCTATCTCCAGTTGCCTGTGTGTGCTTTGCTGCGTCTCCAAAAGTTCATTTTGGGTTGAAAGAAATATATTGCATTTAACTGAATTTATAGGTTGTTCAAGCGGTGATAAAGGGGGCAATTTAATGCAAAAAAATCTATCCATCCACCAGCTAACTACATTTACTCCTAAATCTATCTTAGATTCACCAACCAACCTTGCATTTACTCCTGAGATCAGATGAAATCTATATCAGATCGGCTGACTGCTAGAAAGCAAAAGAATATCATGGAGTCATCGAAACATTTTTTAAATATAAATGTTGAGCTTGTTAAAAAATGCCGTCTGTATGAGGTAGGTAAAATTTTCCTATAGCAGACATTTAAAATATTCTGAGCAAATTTATTACGGCGTGAGACAATTTTGAACACATTTTACAGCGTGAGACAATTCTGAGCACTATAATGCTCACAACTAAAAGCCTATCGGCTAATTAATATCAAATATGATATATTATTAGGCTATTATTAATACTAAATATAATATTATTAATATTAAATATATGATATATTATTAGTATTTATTATTATTCTATTATGATATTTATATTATATTTATAATATAATATCTGTCATTAATCTATATATATAATATTATATATTATATTATTAATATTTATTATAAAATTATACATACAATTATATATTATAAATATTATTATATTTAAATATTAAATTATTAATAGTTTTATATTATAATATTAATATTATTAATATATAACATATTATTTGTATTTATTATTCTAATATAATTTTAATATCATTAATCTATATTTTATATTTATATATTATCTATGTTAATATTAATATATATATTATGAATAGATTGAATATATATTATATTAATATTAATATTGAATATATTATAATATTATATATTAATACTAATATTAATATTTTTAATATTATAGTCATAACATATTCATAAAATACATATTTATATTAATATATTATATAGATTAATATTAATTATTTTCTAATTTTTTTGTAATCTAATTTTTTTCCAATTTTTTCTTAATTTTTTTTTCTGATTTTTTGAAAAAATCTTATACTTTTGGTTTGCCAATTTTTTCCCCAAAAGATTTTTGCTCCATTGGTTCAACGTCATCCTTTCTAAGACTGTTTACATTCTGCATGCTGGGTCTTTCCTTCCAGCCCGAGCTCCTGACTTCTTGTCTGTCTCATTTTTCTCCACCTACTTTGTCCTCATCTCTTCCTAAGGAGATCACTCAACCTCCCACTATCCTCCTCCAAAAAAAAGCTCGTGGAAGACTAACTCCACTATCGAAACCTAACTGAATCTTGTTCTTTTTTTTTTACAATTCGGTGGAGGTGTATTTTTAACCCTTCAAACAGGTTGCCTAAAGGCTTCAAGGTAAACACAACCTCATCCTTGAGCTTTGGAGGCATTTCATATGCTTTGCAAACCTTGTATATGGTGGATTAGCCAAGGAAAACCTATTCCAACCTTTCAAAATTTTGAATGTGTGATTTTGGTGGGAAACCAACCATAAGCCACAAAGGCTACATGATTTCCAAAATGGAGCTAAACAACAAGGAAGCCAAAATAAACACAATGACCCTGAAAAATAGACACAAATAACAAACAATGAAAGCCAAAACTTCAAAAGACTGATGTTATGCAGCATCCCACCTAAAAGAGAGAGGAAAGGGAACTAATCATGGAACACTTGGAGATAAATAGGATTCCTATACCTTGAGTTTTGGCCTATGGACATCTATGATCATAAATTCATAGGTTCCTGAGAGAGAGAGAGAGAGAGAGAGAGAGAGAGAGAGAGAGCCACTCTCTCTTTTCTTTATCTCTCTATTTTTTTAAAGTGTCATTTCATACCAAGTTCCACTTTTTACATTGTAAATGTATCATAGCCTAATCTTTAATGTACGGTTTTCCATTGCAATGCTTGACCATAGCCCCAAGTCTATCACACAATGAAACACTTTTAGCCACTATGTTTATAGTGCTTAAGCTTACTTTTGTAATATAATGATGACCAATGATTTTATGTTTTTAGAAATGTCTCAACAACACATATCACTACATTCTTTCAATTCTACTCATGGATAGACAACAATCATTCACCATCAACAAAATTGTATGCTATCTTCTCAAAAAAATACTTAGTACATTTATCTACATGCTATCTCCACAGACTCATTACACAATAAGGTGTGATTGCTAGTTATATTAATGTCAATGATACTTTCATTTGGATGAAATAGTGTTCTAGAATGAATTCCCTTTGCTAAAACCATGTCTCCATACACCATCTTGCAACCATTTTTATTGAAAACCACATGCACCCCCAAATCATTTATTGTCTGTGTTGAATCGTTGATTACAAAACATTTAACTTTGGCTTACGCGATTTGGATCTGGTTGACTGCTTAGCAGCAATGTAGGGTGGAGCACCACCATGGTGAGGTGGATACCTTTGGGGAGACCTTGGTGGCGATTTTGTTTTGTTCTGAACTTGATATGATCTTCTCACAGGTCTTACCTGTAGCTGCTCTTCATTTGCATCCTGCATCATACAAACACAAACTATCCTTAGAAATGTCCCTTCAAGAAAATCAACAACAAAATAAATATAGCAAGACTGGGTAATGGGTATACAGAAAAACTCATGTAGGGTGGAGCACCAACATTTTTTTTGTTCTGAATTCGATCTAATCTTCTCACAGGTCTTACTTGTAGCTGTTCTTCATCTGCATCCTACATCATACAAACACAAACTATTCGTAGAAATGTCACTTCAAGAAAATCGACAACAAAATAAAAATAGCAAGACTGGGTAATGGGTATACAGAAAAACTCATGTAGGGTGGAGCACCAACATTTGTTTTGTTCTGAATTCGATCTGATCTTCTCACAGGTCTTACCTGTACCTGCTCTTCATCTGCATCCTGCATCATACAAACACAAATTATCCTTAGAAATGTCCCTTAAAGAAAATCAACAACAAAATAAAAATAGCAAGACTTACAGCAAAACTCTGTAGGAAGGCCAAAAAATTGAAATAACAGTAACAGGCACAGGACCTATAGAATGTGAGACTCCCCATGGATACATATCCTTAACCGGAAGGCCAACCAATATCTTTGCCACAATATCGACATTCAATGCATCAAGATGTAAGTAATACTTCCAAAGGTTGCTTACTTCTATGTAATGCTTGCAAAGGGAACACCTTACATAAGAGATTAATTAATGTAGTGATTGTATGTAAGTACATCCTCACAAGGCATAAACCAGAAAATGTTTTGTATGCTTCCATTTAAGTAATGGTTGCAATAGTATCGACTCTTTCATGAGTAGTGATGGTACAGTGCCTCTACATAATGCTTGCAAGGCATAATCTATGGAGACACAATTGAAATGCTTGTAAGTAGATAATGCTTACAAGAGCACACACTTTCATTAGTGTGGAGCCAGTAGAGTGCTTGTAAGTTTAAGTAATTTTGCAAGGCATAAAGACAAAATTGCTATGCTTGTATATAAACAATGCTTACAAACAAAAAGATGCCAAGGTTTGCAGTTTCATTGCCCACAAGATCACCCCATGATCTACTTTCATTAAGGTAGTGCTTACTCGTAAGTATGCTTCCATAGCATGAAGAGGCAATGGGTTGGGAAGGTTTTTGCAGTTGATATAGCCCCCAAGACAAAAGATGTAAAGGTTTGCAGTTGTAGGTTTAGACTTTTGATGGATCCTCTTAATACACAGCAGCAAAATCAACCAAAAATTCAACACCATATTGGACTTAAACTTTGTAATTAGCTTCTATTAAAATAATTCAAATGCATAATGCTGCCAAACAGTGTTATAGAAAGAAGGTCCCTTATACTCAGTTGTTTTCCAACCATCTCATGCTTCCCTCTTTGCCCCAAAATAATGAATTCTAACTCTTCTTTCTGTTGGGACTATTCCTCCTATATCCCAATTGAACTTGCTCTTTCTAAACTGAACTTGCTCTCTAACAGAATTGGCTTCTAATTAAATGAAACGAACATTCTAAACAAAAAGAAAAATTTAAAATTACTATCTGAATAAATAACACAACACAACAATATAAATAATAAACTAGAGAAGGGTTAACCACCTGTGATGGAAAATAGTAATTCAGGAGTTGCACACATGGCACAAAGGAGCCCCTCCGCTCATCAAGGGTTTCATCAGGAGTGCTGATCTGCAGTGAAACGGGGTATTGTGTAGGATTATTCATCTTTGTCTGAGCTTCTTGAACAGATTCTGGTGAACTCTTAGGACTAGCATATGTTGCCCTTTTTCTATACCAATTAACCAAATATGCACACACTACTGCAGCTGCAAAAACAAATGCACTTATAACTCCATTAATCAAAATATTCTCTAGAGACTTATTTGAAGTGCTAGACAGAAATGCTCCCAAATGTCTTGAATCTTCCACAACTAAAATATCCAATACCCCTTCCCTGCTCTTTTCTCCTGCTCCTTCCCTGCTCTTTTCTCGCGCTCCCATGACAACTTCCATATGATTAGGACTCTGCAACTCATTTCCTATTTCTGATCCAGATGAAGACAAGACAACGCCGAATGAATCATAAACACTCTAATCAGCTTCCGATTCACCCAACTTATATACTATGACAACGCCGAATGAATCATAAACACTATAATCAGCTTCAGATTCACCCAACTTATATACTATTGACTCCTGATTTGGTAGAAATTTATAAATATTATCCTTAAAAGAATGAGTGTCATTTTGTGCTTCTACTGGCACTTTCTTTGTAACTTGTACATGGTCATGAATGTTGTGTCTTATAACTGGAGCATCTTCTCCGTAAATTTGCACCTCCATCTGATCTAGATTCCTCCTACAATTTTCTGCTTCTACATTCATTATATCAAACACCTCTGTCCTTGTATTTCTATCTTCTGGGAATTGCATTTCTGCTGAGGAGATTGATCCATCAAGTATTTTCATCTGCCCTAGGATTTGTGCTTCAGAAGATAATGTCAGAACCCCATATGGACTATCTAGCAAATTTCCATACTCTGCCCAGACACCTTGCTCAAAAAGATTTACTTCAGAACAACATAATGGAGAAATCATTTTCTCTGCCCAGACACCCTGCTCAGAAAGATTTACTTTAGAACGGCATAATGGAGAAATCAATTTGGCTTGTTTCTCATCAACATAGTTTGAATTCTCATCATCTCTAATAATTGCATAACTAGAACCTTCAACATAAGAAGATTTAAGCACACCATGTGGGTTGGAATTTGCGAGTGAGAAAGAATATTCTTGCAAACTTTTGGTATCTAGCCACACTTTCTTAAGCATCTCTAAATAGAATTCCTTCACACATATCCAAAGCACATTTTCCCTGATTATCAATGTGCAGTCTTGTTTCTGGAGAGCTTGCAAATGAAGATCAAAATACACTGGTTGCACAATATCCTGCTTCCCCCTAGCACCTCTTGTAGCCTCCATTGTAGGGCCACAAAACTTGCTGGAATGCCTTGCAGTAGCCAAATGATTATCAAGCAATACCCAAGGATGAAGCCGTAGACTATGATATGCCACAACTGCAATAGACACAAAGAGCCCCACCAATATCAGAATCACCACATTTCTTATGGAACAAGCCCATTTCTGACTTTTCCCCATTGCCATTCTGTTAGTGCCCGAAAATAATAGAATAGAACTTATATTCTTGTACCGTTTTCTCTAAGAATAGAATTACAGCACAGAGTGAATATTCGCAGTCTAAAACCTCCAAATTATCAAATAATCAAATAATGTGCTGGCTGTTAACTTTTTGCGTGCTTAAATTTCTGAAATTATCTGCAAAGTAATTTGCTTAGTAAAATCATTTATAAGATTGACTTTAAAGAATGAAATCTCCAAATTTATTATCTTTACAGAACGGTCTATGATAAAAATCTGCATAAACGCGACGGGGATTTCGGTTGCCAACGGTTGTTTCTGGTTTCTTCCCGTTGCCTGCGTTTCTGCGTTTCTTCCACATTATTTTTTATTTTTTATGAATTTTTATTTTTTAAAGGTTTTTAAGAATGAGTTTTTAGAATGTTTTTAAAATGAGTTATTAGAATGTTCGTAATAAATAATTTTTTTCCCATTCTCGTGAAGTTGCCATTGCCATTGGCGTTTCTCGTTTCTGGAAATGCCAAGAACAGTTTCTTAATTGAATTTCCCTGGAAATGTGGTCGGAAAATATCATTGACTGACAGAAAAGAGAGCAGAAAATTTCCCTCGTACACAGCTATTTGAATATTTTTAAAAAATGAAGAAGTTCCAAAATACCCATTAACCAAGCAAAACGAATTAAATCAGCTGTAACAGCTAATTTAAAAAGATGCTGTAATTTCTGCACGATGGCTGCTCGTCAATGTTCTAATCGTGTATTGAATTCTTGATTTTTAAATTAGCTGCACAATCTTGTTTTTAAATCAGAGAATGATTTGTTTTTATGACCATCACTAGTTTTTCTACTACGATAGGAGTGCACCCTGTTACTGTCCTGGATGTGGTTATTGTATCATTAGATTTAGTCTGTATGCTCAAAATGCCATTGCAGTGAATGGATTTTTAACAAATTATTGGCAAAAGGTTAGGAAGAAATTATTGGCAAAAGGTTTTTGTTGTTGTTTTGTTGTTGAAGATGGATGAATCTTGATTTTAAATGTAGATCACTTGTTTTTTTACATATATTTTGAATTGACAAAGTGCTTTGAATATAAATAAATAAAAGAAAACAAAAGAATATTCTAAATCTAATATAATCTAAAGAAGCAATTTAAATCTAATCTACAATCTAAGAAAGTAATAACAAAATCTAAATCTAACTAAGAAGCAACATCAAAATCTTTTAATTCTTAGGCAAATTGGTAATCTAATTACCACTTTAAACTACTTTTTGAAAGAAAGATTTAATAGAAATAAATAAATCCAAGGACCCAACGCGAAGTTTCAATGGAGCTTCCTTGAAGTTGTAGTGAGCTATCTCCTTAGAGAATCTAGCTTTTGTCTTGTGTTCTACTCTCCAACTTTAGGGTACTCCTCTTGATGGAAGCAAGGAAGGGATAATAAAATGCTACAATGAGATTGAAGATTGCTTGGAAAATGGTATGAAAGCTTCAAAAGTTTCAAATGCTATATAGGAAGGCTTAATGCATGGAAGGATGTTGTGATGAATCATGGATATGGCTTAAAGGGAGGCTTGCAGATCTATGCAGGTAGGATCTTGTTCCTACTCAGAGAGGAAAAGAAACAAAGCTTCTTTGCAAAATCATGTAGAGAGCCAAATGCAAACAAAACTACCACCCAGATGCATAAGGCATGGGATGTTTCAATAGGAAAAGGATCACTCAATCAATGGGAGATAACAATCACACAAGGGGAGAAAAACAATAGTTAGGGGGAATGGTTCATGTCATTAAGAAACAAGGAAACTGTTGATCAAAGGCCAAACTAGAAAAAAAATTGTTAGAATTATATATAGAGAGGGGTAGAGATAGATAGAGAGGGGCAGATGAAGAGATAGAGAAATGAGGAGAGAGAGAGAGGTAGAGATAGGGATAAATATAGAGAGAGGGAGTGAGAGAGATAAAGATGGAGAGAGAGAGGGAAAGATAGAGAGATGGAGAGAGAGGGAGAGAGATAGAGAGTGTAATGCTAGGAGCTGCATACACACCCACCTTTTTTTTTAACAAATTGGGGACCCCCTTTTTGTGTTTTTATTGTTTTGTCTTGTTTTTGGTCCTTTGACCACCTTCTGAGTCTTAGGTTTTGCCTTAGACATTTGTTCAGCTTCAAAACTTGTGTTTTGAAACTTTTTTGTGAAAGTGTTAGAAGTTTGCAAACTCTCGGGATTCCGGCTCTCAAGTCGTTTGCTGAATCCGGGCTTTGTTTGTTGTTTTGTGAAGATCCGATCAGGACCTCGAGCCCCAATCATATTTTTGGTTCTTTTGGACTTTGTTCCAAAAGTCCATGTCTGTCTTGCATCTCTGCTCCCGACCTTCCACATTTATTGCGGTACGTTTCAATCAAATGCAAAGGTATTTCACTTTTTTATCGTGTTTTCTCCTCATTCTACTTTTTGTTTGTCAATTTTAAGCATACTCGAGCCCCGAAACTCATTATTGCACTCAAAAGTTTAAATTTGAAGTCGATTAATTGATTTCTAGTGGGATTTCATAATTAGGAGCTTGTTGGTTCACGTGTTTGCTCTTCTTTGCTTCCCCCTCTGTTTTTACACTCTTCATGTAGGGTTTTGCATCTTTTCTTGTTATTTTGGTGTTGTGATTTTCGTTTTTTCTTGTTTTGCTTGTTTGGTTTTGATGTTTGTTTTTGGTTTTCTCTCTGTTTGGTGTGTTTTGGTGTCTTTCCCATTTTCTATTGTTTGTTTTGCTTTCTGGTTTTCTGTTTTAGGTTAGGTTTAATTTCTAATTAGTTTAGTTTGTTTTCTGTTGGTTTGGTAGTTTAGATTTCTTTCATACATAAAGCTTTAGAGGAATAAATTGGACCCCTAGGTTTAAATTTAAAATCTGGCCCTAGATCTTCAAAACTAGCCATAGCCTAGTTCCCCCTAGAAAATTTTGAAACAGATCCTTTTGGGGCCATGGTTGGACTCAATGCAAAAATGCCCAAATCTTATTTTGACCAATGTCTCCGCAGGTTTTCTTTAGATCACCTTAAAATGATAAGTGAAGAATGTTCTTTTGGGACTTCAGGTCCCAAAAGGGTCTTTTGGACATTGAGACCAAATAATTGAAATCTGTTTGGAACCCCACTTTCTACAGCGCATTTTGACCTAGAGAACTTTCAGCAAAAATTTCCTTCAGGACCTCGGGTCCCGAAGGTGTTTTCGGTCCCAACTTCAAAATGTCCAAAATCTGAATGGAACCTTGCGCCCTGCAATTATGCTTTAGACTTAGAAACTTTCCTCAAAGGTTCCTTCAGGACTTCAGGTCTCGAAGGGCTTTCTAGACCTTTTGACAAAGGGTAAGTGCACAAAGATGGGGGACCAAAATGGGGTCTTAAGTGGCCGCTTTTTCTATGAAATCAAGGAAGACTGATGTTGTGAGAAATAGAAGATATTTACACTCAAAATTTGAAGATGCAACAAAAACAAGAGTCGTAGTGCTCTAAATCTAGTTTCTAAACTACTAATTTTTTTTTAAATGGTTGAGATTAAGGGGTTCAAAAGAGGGGCCACACAAATTGGTCTTGTTTTTTCAAAAAAAACATAACATAGTGTCTGGTGTGCCCCCCCTAAAATATTAACTTTTTTTTAGTATTTCAAAAATCACTTCGGTGAGAAATTAGCTAACACAATGTAGTTTATCCCTCATTTTTCTCAAAATTTTTTCATGAATAGTTAATTTTTTACTAATTTTCAAAATGGACACATCCTAAAAAAGAGAAAATTGAGCATGCTCCCCCTTAAAACTTTTGAAAACTAGTCGAAAATCTAATTTTTTTTAATATGTGTAGAATGGAGTCTAGTTTTTAAAAATGCAATTTATTTGAAATTTTGATGAACGATTAAAAAATCAAAAATACTACATAGTGGTTTTTGACAAAAAAATGGATGCACTAACAAAAGAAATTAAAGATGAAAACCTTAACATACTCAAAACATGAAAAAAGTATATGGTTAGAAAGGTAAGAGAGAGCTTAACATTATCATGATATTTTTTTGACTTGTCATTGAAACAAGTGCAAACCTGATGGAGAGCATGCTCAAGATTATGTATTTATTTTTTTACAATCTACAAAAACATGTCTTTGGACGTTCAAAATTCATTCCAAGCCTTTGGGTTAGAATCCCAAGGCAAATCCAAGCCAAAGGCTTGGAAATTACCAAAGCAAACAATAACGCAAGCACATTATAATGTGCTTGCGTTATGTGCATGCATTCACATAATGTGAGTGCGTTATAACGTGCTCGCGTTATTGTGAAATAAAATCATCTCACCCTTACCTTCTCTCTCTTCCAGTCTCTATCGATCCTTCTCTCTTCTCTCTCTGATTCACCTCTCTCTGTGGCCACTTTGAGTTGCATGTGATTGTTTTACATTCTCATCTCTTCATCCTCTCCAAGATTGTATTTGTTCGCTCTGAGTTTCTTGGTTTGCATACTTTTGTTTACCTCTTTCTTCTTGGATTTGCTTCTTCTTATCTCTTTCTCAACTGTAAGACTCCAAAACTCTGTCTCTCATTCATGTGTGTCATTAATATTGTCCATTTCCTCATCTTCTTCTCTTTGTGCTTGATTTCTTGTTGTTGCCTTCATCTCAGTTTCTCTTATTAGTTCTACACTCGCTCTTACTCTTGGTTTAACTGAAAGACACTCTTGAACTTCATTCATGTCAATGCTAATCAACTTATTTTCTTGATTTTGTTCATTTTCTAACCTTTGATATGAAGGTTCATGCTCTATGGATTCATCCTTATGCTCATCTTGAATCTCTCTCTTTGGTAGACCTGTATAAGCAATAAACAAATCAAAAAATACCACGTCTTTATCCTTCTTTCTCTGCTTCCATACATAGCTGCTTTCTTGGGTATATTCACATTTTGCCTATTTATTCTTAGCCTTCCCTGACCTCAAGCCATCATAGTCTTCTATGGAATCCACCCTTTGCTTCATGTCATCATCAAGTAGCTGATTTTCAAATATATCCTCAAACAATATCTCATTCCTTTCTTCCTTCTCCAACTAGTTTTGTCCTTGCTTTGTTCGTGGATGCCTTGATCCTTCTTTGAGCTCACCAATGAGCCTTTGATGTTGTTTTGAACATGCAAATACTTCCCAGGGATGATTAAGTACATTTTCTAACCCCATCAATTCTTCCTCAATACTAGGGGATATTTGTTCTATTTCCTTTCCCTTGTCTTCCTTGGTGCTACACTACACTTCCTCAAGTGTATGAACTGATCTTAGACCTCTAAAATCAATGAGATCTTCTTCTAAATTCTCCCCTTCTTTCAAACCTAGCATGCTTTGTACTTTAGCTTCTCTATGCATTTGTTAACCGGTCATTGTCATAAGTCTGAAATCTTCCTTCATTCTCTCTTCATTAGGGGCTGAGATCCCTTGAAGATCCCCATCTTTATATGTCAACTTAGACCCCTCTCTTTGCTGCATATGATTTACCACAAACACTTTCTTCCATGACTTATCTTCTCTTTCAAAGCTATCATTCAATGACTCAAAAACATCATTATCTAAAACATCCAAATCAACTTGCTTACCTCTCACCTTGCTTGTATTCTCCTCAAGCTTCTTCTAAGTTTTTCTTGGAAATATTTCAATTTTCTTGGGCTCTTCATAATTTTCAGCTTGTTGTCTTAGGCTACCCTATTGCAATATCATCTTTTCATCCTTGGCTAGCTTAATCATGATCTCTTGTTCAATGGACTTGACCTTTCCTTCATATCATATGCTCTCTTGAAGTGTTTCCTCTTCACTATGTCTTGCAACACCACTTTCTTCTACCTCTTTTCTATTCTTGACCAACCACACTTTGTTTCTCATAGCTTTGGGCTGATAATTGTTCATTGTTGCATTTGGTCTCCTTAATCCATAAATTGATTTTTGCTCTAGAACACCTCCTTTATGCTTCCATTCTTGACAACGTATCATGTGGTCTTGGTTCCCCTTGAACTCTATCATGTCCTTCATGCCTTGGACTTGTTTGCTGCTAGAAATTCCATCATAAGCAACTTCTTGTTTGAACTTTGTATGCCTTACCTCAACAACTGATTTATTAAGCCAGCTTGGCACCTTGTATCCATGATTGCTTGCAAGACTAGATAACTCAAGTTTGCTCTTCTCCCTATCAACCTATATATCTACATTCTTATTTCCACATACATGATCAAAACCAAGATTTTTACTTCTATTTACCTGTTCAATGGCTTGCTGCATGGATTTTCTTTCTTTCTTGACATCACTACTTGCAAGCTCCTCCTTTTTGTGAGCTTCCTTTCCTTCTTTTGCAACATTCTCTACGACATCATGAAATTTTAGTGTATCTTCAACATCTTCATTGTCATGCTAGAAGACTTCAACACCTTCATCATCATCAACTTTAGGCACTTTGTAATGTATCTCTTCTTGGTGGACTGCTGCAAATTATTTTTGTATCTTTTCATGGTAGATTGCTGAAATTTGTTTCCTCCTCCTCTCGCATTCATCTTTGTCCATGAGTTCTCTATTTTCCCCATCTCTTGTCAACTTCAAGGTCTTAATCTTGACCTTCCTTATCAAGTTTCTCATGCCTGCATATACACACCCAAACATAACATTAGATAATAAATTAAGTGATCAAAATGTCTCTATGAGTGCCTTCTTCATGAACACTCTCCTCTTTTCTTTAATCTTTTCTTCAAGTGCTTCTTTTTGCACTTCTTCCTCTCTCCAGTCTTTCTTATTTTCTTTCATGTTCTCCATAATGAGATCTTCCTTTACCACTTCATGTGCATGTTGCTCACTTGGCAACTCCACTTCCTCTACATGTTGCTCATTTGGCAACTCTTTTCTTTTCAAACCTCTATGGGCTTAAATTCTCATGTTCTTTTCTTCTTCTCTCAAGGTAGCCATCCTTTGCCTTCTTCTCTTGACAAGTATCTCTAAAGGCCACTTCACTCCCTTTTCCATTTTCCAACCACATTCTTGGCTTCTTTCCTCTAGCCATAGCTTCACCAAGATTTTAACCTTCTCTAGATCCTTTCTCAACTCATTTATCTCTCGATCCAACTCTGAATCTTGCTTTCTTATACTTTTCTTCACATTGTCTCTCTCCTTGTGGCTTTCTTTCTTAGTATGTTGTTGCATCCTTCTATTTTTCTCTATTTTTAACATCTCAACTCTGCCTTCTAACAAATCTAGGTCCCTTGGTTCTTTGATACCTAACCTTAAGCTTCTTTCCTTTGTCTCTTTCACCAGTTCATAACTTTCTTCACCCTTACCCAGTCACTTGCTTCTTTGATACCAAAAATGGTGGCAACAACCTCATAGAGGAGGAACATTCATGATCCCTAGTTTGTGTAGGACAATCAACAAGGACCCTCAACAACCAAGTGATGGGTAGTAAATGTGTGACAAATCACTGTAGTGTTGGGCAAATAACAGTTTGAGAGGCAGAGTGTTCAAGAACAGTCCTAAGAATGATGACTTCTAAACAAGGGTCTTCTAGTGTATGGTCTTCTAGAATGGGATTGCACTCATATACAATCAATTCCATTGAGTCCTATAGACAGTCATCAAAGGAGAAGAGTGATTAAGGAAAGTCTTTAAGACTGTCTTCCTTTCCATTGGACAGTGACAAACCAAAGAACTACTTGGGGAACAAACTCATCATATAGTATAAATGTGTGCAGTCATATCTTAGGATGAAAAATCATATACCTCATTCCCTTGAACAACACTCTTCTCCCATAATCTTCATGAACATCAGCATTATCAAGACACAAGCTATGGTCTGAACTATGTAATAGTTGGGATAGTCATCAAAAGATATTCCTTTACCTCTGTTTTAGCCTATGCTAGGTTTATATCTGCTTCTAAACAGTTATAAAGACACTAAGTCCCTCCAAGATCCAAAGACAACCACAATACAATGAGAGTTAAAGAAAATATAAGCAACCACAAGTTTCTTAAGCAACTAATGATGAAGTAAACAGATATTGGTCTCATGACACAGTTAATGCTATGTTAAAGCTTAGTTCCTTTGCTTCTTTACACAGAAAACATAAGTGTTTATGACTTTCTATATCGGGCAACTCCAGAATCTATTATCCAAAACTGTGGAGGAGATTACAAGGTTCGAGTCTTATATCTTTGTTGAGGGTTTACATGCAAATCTAAAAGAATTTGTTCCTTTTTCAAACTCCAGCATTGATCATTTCTCGATGACAAAGCATCTTCCTTAATCCAAAAACTGTTCCAAGACTTCTTTAGCCTAATGAACAGAGCATCTTCAACATGATAAAACTATTCCAAGAAGTTTTTAAAACCAAAGAGTAGATCACTTCCCCTTCCAAAACAAAACTATCTCGATCCTTCTCTGTTGTCCTATTTTATCTCTGCACAACCTCTCTCTTTCTCTTTGTTGACGAGATAATGCAACTTCTTACTATCCTCACCTAAGAAAACTGTGGAAAACTGGTACCACCGAATACCTAAATGAATCTTGTTTTGTTTTATTTTTTTATGAGCTCGACGATGTGTTCCTCTAGGCATAAAAATTGATTGTGTTTTTAACTTCCTTTAGTAGCACCTTGGAGACATCCACATAAGGTCATATCCAATTCTCAAAGATTTTCAAATGGATATTTTTTGGTGGGAAAGCCAACCATCAAGCCACAAAGGCTACAAGACAACTAGAACAGAACTAAATAACAACATGAAAACAAAATTGAGTACAATGACCCGAAAAAAGTCACAAGAAACAAACAATGAAAACTAAAACTTCAAAACACCGATGTTCCTGCATCAAGTTCCCTTTCCTCTCTCTCCTTTAGGTAGGACCAATGGCTTAGGTACCTTGTGTGAGTGTGCCCTCTTAGTAGTTGCTTTGTGTTTTGAGCTAGCATTGTGTTTGTATAATTACATTAAAACATAACATAAAGGAAGAAAGAAGGGGAGAAAGAGATAGAGGGATAGAGAGAGGGAGATGAGAGAGATAAAGAGAAATGGATAGATCTACTATTAGGTTTCTTTCTAATTTAGTCTTCATGAATGTTTTAGTTAAAAATGTTTCTAAGAGTTTATGAGAAAAAACTATTGCATCATATCAAACTAAGTGCCTTGTAAATAAGCTATTTTTGAAAAAAAAATTGTATTGAACATTGATCAAGTGTCTTGAGAGTATTGGTCATGAAAGTGGCTCCAAGTTATTCTTTTGAGGAGAAGATGCATCTTTATTGCAAATGTCACATTTTAATTTTTCTTATTTTGTCATTCTTAAAACTCATGCAACACATAGTACATGTAGAAGAACGAAAGAGTTATATATGGGTACCACATTTAAGAGGCCATATGTTCAAAATGGCAAGAAAAGGGCCAATAGATTTGCTCTTGAACCTACTTGCAAAGAGCTAACATATTTTTTGAATCCCTTGTATCTACTCATAATAGGTTCAACTAAGTTGATCTCATAAGATTCAAGCTCTCTTAATTGCAATCAAATCTACCACCCATAATAGTAGAGTTAAACCTTCCTTTACAAAGTAATACAATTGTAAAATTCCATAGCTAGCCATTGTTGTAATAGTCATAATCTAATTATTAATGCATTTTTTTTGTAAAAATGAAAATGGACTAGAATTCTAGTAAAGCATGAGTGGGCTTATTCAAGTTTGTGTGTCAAGACACTAATTGTTTGATTTCCATCACCCATGACTTATCGCTTGATGTGACATTAATAATGCATCCTTTATGTTTTTCAGTTGTCTTGCATCGTTGCTAGATATTTGTACATTAGTTTGATTATTATTTTATTGTACTGTATCATGGATTCCTTTGACACATATGTAATCATGAGTTGCAACAAAATATGTTACATTGAAAATTGCATCAACTATAGTTTTTTTTAGGCATTCTATCAATGGATGTCTATAGGTAATCATTAACACTTTTGTGTGAAGGAAGGGCATATGTGTGCTAGTTAAGGATATATTTGAGTGAGCATATTAGATAGGATCTATGGTTAGTGGAGTGAAAGTCATGGATTATAGAGTCATTGCTTAATGGCCCATTTAAAACTAAACAAATTAGATTGTTTGTAGGTTAGATTTTGTTGCTAAAAACTACATAATAAATAAGTCTTTAATAAAATAATTGTATATCTTCACATTATTTAGATAAATATATTGAAGACATCTATACTAATTTATGTTACCTTTTATATACCTTTTATATCTTAAAATATTTACCTGTCATTATTAATTTATCGATAAATACCTAAAATTTTATTTGTAAAATTCATTTTTCTTCTTTCCAATTGAAAACAACAAAAGCTATAACGAAATTATATTTATCATATAAATATACTTACCAACATGGTTTAAAAGAATTAATGATGTAATATGTTTCTTTCTCTTGTGAAGATGGTGTTTCTTCTTAAATGATGTCCCCAATTTTAAAATTATAGCGTATACTCTTGATCCAACATCCCCTACTTAGAGATCTAACAAAAAGTGTATTGGACTAATTCCTCCATAACTTTGAAAGAAATATGCATCCATCATAGAGAGAAAAAGATAGGAAGACGACAATCTAGCATTCATCCTCACCATTAAAAAAATGAAATAGGAGATCACTTAGAGCTATGACTACAATAATGATCCCGTAACTATGCGGTGACATTAAAAGATTGAAAACAATTGTCTGCATTTTCTCATTAGACCCTACACGTGTTCGGCGAGAGTCATGACCAGGTGAAAAACTGATGCACATGGATAATAGGCATTGCCACCACAAATAGCCCATGAAATTTTCATCTTCTATAATTTTTCACATAAACCATACCAAGATAGTACCACAAATCTATAATTTTGTACATAAACCATACCAGAGGCTTCTATGCATCCTCCTTTTCAACTTTTGATTCTTTGATCATTAAATGGGGATGTTTTATGCTTGTTTCTTAAGCACTTTCTTTCTATAGCATAACTTTATCTATTGTTTAACATTTTCTTTTCAATAAAGTAAAAATTCATGGTATTAATTAGATTAATATCATTTTTTTCATATTTTACACTTCATTTCTTAAGGAAAGTAATATGAGTATTACTTTAATTAACACACATAAAAAGGGTACACTTCATTAAAATTTATTTTCAAGAAGTATCAAGGACAACACACAAGCATGCAATTAACCTAGGATGATGTATGTTGATGTAATACTCTAATAATGTTGTTATGATTCTTTTATAAGTGCTCTATAACAATGCCCTAAGTTGTCCTAGATGATTTCAAAGTGAACAAATGAATGTCTTTAAATACAACATAGTGCACAAAACAACACAAATGCATGCTAAGTCAGTTCACAATGACTAATGAAACATCAACAAGGTATAAATGTAAATGTTAAATTTTAAGAGTTCAAGGTTCACATCCACAATTGTAGAAATAACCTAGGCCAAGTCTACACTCATGTATCTAATCCATTGTGATGAATAAAAGACCTAGAGATTGAAGTCGAGAACAATCTCTATAATAAGTGATAATATGATTGAGATATATGGTAATGACATGAGCCATATTCATGTAAGAATACGTCCCTATTAAACTAATCATTACTTTAAAGATAGTTTAATCAAAATATACTCAAAACATTTTTTAAAAATGGAAAGAAAAAAGGACATAAAAATTAAAATTGTCACCATTAAATTAAAACTATTTCATTAAAAAAAAATTAAACAAGCATTTCTTAATAGGAGAAGTAATAATTGAGCCACTTACACACTTAAAAGTTAAACTTCTGAGAGAAGCAACCTAAATTTTAAAAATTGAAATATTCAATCAACACACAAGACATTCAAATAGACATTTATTCAAAGGGATAATGTTTAAATTTTAAAAAATAATAGAAATGTTGTTTAAGTCACATGTCTCATTTTTAACATGGATTGTTTTTAGAGTGAAAGTAGGTAATAAGTTTAAAGTTAGGTGGGAGAAATGATATGACAATGAGATATCAAATTAAGACAACGTTTGATTCACTCGCATACTCTATGTTGACTAAAGATATTAATCTATGCTCTAATAGTATTATTATAATAATTAATAAGTTATTTCCTCTCTGAGATCTCTATCTCTCTCCCTCTTTATCTCTCTAGGTTTGTAGCTCTCTTTCTCTATATCTCTGTCTCTCTGTTATGCTCTCTATTTCTCTTTATCCCTCTTTGTCTCTATCTCCCTCCCCCCTTCTCACTCACACACTTCCTCTCTTTGAGATCTCTACATTGAAGAGGTCTTAAAGATGAATTATCGAGTCCTAAGTACGTAAATGTCATACTGCCTTGAGTGTACCTCCCCATAGACAAGTTAAATCTCATTTAGTTTTGTACTTTTTACATAAGAGTAGAGGAGGCTCAAAAGTCTAAAATGTAAGAAAAGTAGGGAATCAAAGTTTTCACTATAAGTTTTGCAATTTCTTACAAAACTACAGACAAAATCTAAAATTTTGATTGGTGAAGAATAGGAGTTCAAAGCACATTTGCAAGAAAACCTTGAAATCCTATTGGATCCCTAACTTGTCCTAAAATTCCCACTTGAACCTTAATTAAGCTATTATATCCCATTTGAGTTTCATTCTTTCACTTGGAAAATTGATTCAAGCTTTGTCATTGTTCTCTTATGCTTATAGATTTGTTCATTTGAATTATTCCCTAATTGTGCCTTTACTCCCTAATTCTCCTTGATTGAACTCTCTTTTATTATTTCATTCCTTCCATCCTTTCCCCTTTCCTAGCCATGGAGACCCTATCCTTGTTATTGTTCTAATTCTCATACAAATTAAAGTGTGGAAGAGTTCACATGAACTTAACTTCACACAAATTTACGTCATTAGTCAATCAAGACAAACTCCTCAAAGCATACACAAAACTAAATGAAGTGATAGTTGGCATGAGTTTTCCATAGTCCATGAAGTTATGTATGAGTGCTTTTGGATTTAATTGTGTATCTTTTTCCATCGACATTTCAAATCACACTCAATGATCCATCATCAAGAAAATCCAAAAGCAAGTTCATACATAAATGAAAAGTGGTATATGAATTTCACCATTATGATTAATTATATAGAGAATTTCATGTGCACCCAAAAAAATTATTATAGTTTGATAATCAAAAAATATTCTTACGGTGAAAAAAATAATAAGTTTAAAAAGGCATAGAAACTAATATCCTTCAAAACATCTAATTAAATTATTAAAAAACAATAATAAAATTTTTAATTAAAATCTAAACCTATCAAAATTACAATATAATTCTTTAAAAACCTAACATCTTTAAAATATGTTAAAATATAATATTTAAAATTTTTATCTACTTTGGTACCTCCTTAATATGTTAAATCTGCTTTGGCACCTCCTTAATATGTTCTTCCTAGTAATTAATTCAAAATGAAACCAAACAATTATAATTGTTGCATGGTATGTTGCCTCCCCAACTATTAATATGATACATTTTTATAAAATATTAAATCTAATCACTCTTAAGGGCAACATGTTCCCTCCTCTTAAAAAAATTAGCAAAACATAAATATATAGAAGAGTATAGAACCCCCGTATGAGCAGCTCTGGCAAGGGGAAACCCCAAACACAAAACACCATGGCAAGGGAAACATATCAGTTGCAAAATGTTTCCCTTGCTCACATAATAGCATGATTTGAGTGTAAGTCAAAGTCCTAAAATTGATGATGAAGCAATTTTTGTGAATATCTATTGATTCTAAAGCGCCTTATTTTTAAGATATGTCTTAATATAAATTTAATATATTTCAACATAATTCTCTATAAATTTTGTAAGTTCATCTGAAATCTCTCCTTTCATGTGATACAATCGTTTTAAAAAAATTATTGAATTTTACAATAAAAATGCCTAAACACATTAAGCTCGGATTCTATACTTTTATTGTAGTTGTCATGCCATATCTAAATGCATTAATGCTTCATATTTGTCATGCCACATTTACCAAAAAGTAGTACCATTTTATTATTATTTGTATCTAGTGATGATATCGTGTGTCATGATTTGAGGCGATTGACAAATATGACATATTAACATACAGTCCTTGGTTTTTAGTTGTATGCTTGGAAACTTTAAACCGTCATCCTTTATTTTTACCAATAAAATGATGAATGATATGAGAAAGCAGTGACTAAAAATGTGCAAATGGTAAACAAAAAAATTCTATGGCTTAGATGATTTTGATTGTTTGCCTTGCTTGTACATGAATAATAGTTGTCGATTTGTTGAGCGAGGTCGTCCCTTTCATATAACGAACGCCTTTGGTGTAATTACATCTAGAAATAAAACTTATAGATATATTTATAAATAGTCTCAACTAGCAATCACACCTTGGTGTGCAATGGGTATGCCAAAGAGTTGTGGAAGTTCAATTGCCATGTCTTTAAGTGAATGGTGATTGTCTTATATTCCTATGGCCCATGTTATTTTTTATTTTCTCAAGTGTCATGAATTAATTTGTATAATCTTAATGGATTTCAAGATCCCTATGTTTTTCTTAGTAGCTACCTCAAATTTGTGAGCTTTCATGTTTGGTGTCTATTCTCTATTTGTATGGATCCCTTTTCTAGATTTTTGTTCATGCACTGCACCTGGATTCGCTTGCATTACATTATTCGTCACCTAGGCATACTATATATAAGCTAGATTCAAGTGAAGAGATTGAAATGTAGGTTGTTAATTATCCCAAGCATTTGATTTGAGAAGCATTTGATAACTTGTCATACGTGACAAACAAGAGAGGCTTAAAATTGTTAGAACACACTAGTATATTAAGAAGGGGGAATCAATATATGCCAAAACTTAACCTAATTTAACCTTATCAACCAAATCTTTCTACTTCCTTAACAGATAAAGAATCAAACTATGCAATTCAAAGCACAATACACAATCACACAACCATAAAACTATATTTGCATGGAAAACCCTAGAAGGGGAAAACTATGGTGAGCAAGCTGCTTGCATCTACTATCTAAATCCAGCCTCACAAATAAAAACAAATTACATTAACATTTATGGACTACAACCTAAAGGAAGTTGCAACTACCTACTATGATAAACCACTTACAACAAAATGGAGGCTACAACATCTAAACAAAACAATTACTCATCTGATTCAACAAGATCTTCAATATCTCTGCTTTGTCAACTCTACTCAACACATTACTGCAATGCTTGAACACTTCTGATTTATTAATTCATCTCAACAACTCAGCAACCTTCAACACACTTCCACGTACACACACTCACATCCACACTCACACATACATCCTTAGACACTCTTACATGCTCTTCTGCACGCACACTTGCTTCATTAGATTTGATCTTTCATTTATATCCTTTGCAAGCTTCAAAAACTTTCTCCTTTGTTGGCCAAGATGAAACGTGTAGCATGAAACATGCAATGCCGACAACAAGTCATCATCCAAATGATGTAGAAATCTAATGCAGTTCAAGCCAAGTGATAATCAAGACCTATTTTAACTTAACATATATCTCCATGCTGGCACACACTTCTAAACACTCAGCGCAATCACCTATATATATCAAGTCAGCTTCACAAATACTTATCCTTCCACAAATTAGCTCCAGACCCAAAGCAGTACTAGAGAAACCAAATAACATCATGCGGATCACCTCACAAACATTATATGACTTGCAAAAACATTCTCATACATCCCTTTCTCTGATCTATGCATCTTCTTTCTAGCACAAACAAACAAACATTCAACCCAACATCTCTTGCAAACTTTGATCACTCAGTCATGCAATAGAACATTGAAAAACAAACTTGTGGTACTCCTCAACACATGAAACATGAAATGAGAAAACATACTAACATCCTAATCATATCTTCCAAATAGTAAAACTAAATAATGTAATGCGGTGAAATGCGGTGGCTTTCACATTCTTCTCGTGACAACCCTCATCAGCAACATGATTTGTCTTTACTTTGCTGACTTCGGAGAACCTCTGCGGTATAACTTATCATCTGAAACTTGAATATATCATGACTCTCATCTGTATCTAACAAATCTTCAAGTTGCAAGATCACATGATCTTCAACTAAGGAGAAATGCAGATTCCTCTTACTCTTTCTGACTGCAACATCATTGTACCACTATCTTCACTCCGTTAGCTCTAGAATCTTCTGTGTTAACTTCTATGCTCTAAAATTTGGATCATACGTACTTCACACCTGTCTCTGTCTAACTTCCAAAATGCACATCCATATCTTCAAATGTGGAGGAATACATAACATTCTCTCGAGCTTCTTTAGTGTAACTTCCTATGTCTTAGACATTTTGAAACCTTCTAAGCTTTCCTTCATATCTTTTTGAAATGCTTTTCATCAAGAAACAAAGAATACAACACCATAGACAATAGCCACATCTCTTTCCATCAAAAACATGAAATGACAACTTCTTCATATCAGCATATCCTTCAACTCACAACTTTCACCTATTCATGAACTTCATATGATAAGGTACAACTATGTATGTAGATGATACTGATCAAACAACATGCTCATGAATTTCATTACAATACTCTTCACTTCACAACTCTTTTGATCATCACTCCTTTGTCTGCTCCTTTAACTACTCCTTCAACACAAGAAACCTTCCACAATACAACTCTGTTGACATCAATCCTATCACACCACTTCTATCCATCATTCTTTTGTCATCACTGAACATTGCTCTGTTGACATCAATGAAAACACGTGCAACAATCTCCCCCTTTGGCATTAATGGTAACATTTGACCTGATATGCAAATTTTCTCCCCCTTTGACACCAAGGAGAAAGGGATAGTGGTCTTCCTCTTTACCTACAAAAATATAGAAGATCCCCCTATCTACATTTGTCTTGATCTTCTTTTACTGCTCCTTATCTGCCAGCTCCCCTTGACTGTTCAATCCTTGTCATCCTTCATAGTCTCTAACCTACCTACTCCCCTTGAGAGGTAGCCTCCATCAACCTAGGGATAAAAATATGTATTGAATTGCTCCCCCTGGACAAATGCACCATCTATGCATCTAGTTATAAGAAGAAGGGGCAACAACTACTAACTTTTGTTTGATATATTCAAATGTATCCTTAGAAAGTGGCTTTGTAAAGATGTCTGCAACCTGATCCTTTGTTGGTACATATTCTAACCTCACCTCTTGATTCCCAACCTTCTCTCTTAGAAAGTGATATTTGATGGATATATGCTTGGTTCCAGAATGCATCACTGGATTCTTTGAAATATTGATGGCACTTGTATTATCACAAAGAATAGGAATGGGCTCATCATACATTACCTTGATATCCTTTAATGTTTGCTTCATCCACAACACTTGAGTGCAACAAGATGCTGTAACTATATATTTTGCTTCTATTGTTGATAAGGATATTGAATCTTGCTTCTTACTAAGCCATGCGAACAATCTATCTCCCAAGAAGAAAGCTCCAATGCTGGTACTACTTCTATCATCAACACTACCAGCCCAATCTACATCAGTATAAGCACTCAGGGAAAAGTCGTCACCTTTTTTATACCAAAATCCATGTTTCAGAGTGCTCTTCAAATATCTAAAGATCCTTTTACTGCCTTCACATGTGTTTCTCTTGGATCTGCTTGAAACCTTGCGACCAAGCAAACTGCTTGCATGATGTTAGGCCTTGATGTTGTTAAGTACAATAGGCCCCCAATCATAGACTTATATAGATTCTAATCAACCTAAGGTGACTCATCATCCTTACTCAAATGACAACCTGTCACCATGGGAGTACTCACTAGCTTGAAGTCTTCTATGCCAAACTTTTTCAACATCTCCCTGACATACTTTCCTTGAGAGATAAAGATACCATCATTTGATTGAGCAATTTGGAGTCCAAGAAAGAATGATAACTCACCTATCATGGACATTTAAAATTCCTTCTACATCTCTTCTGTAAACTTCCTACACATTCCATTATTTCCACCAAAGATTATATCATCAACATACACAACTATTAGAATTCATTCATTCTCAACTTTGATATATAGATTTCTATCTGTGGTACCTTTCTTCAATCCTTGCCGAAGTAAGTACGTATCCAATCTTGCATACCAAGCCCTAGGGGCTTGCTTGCGACCATATAAAGCCTTCTTAATTTTGAAGACCATGTTCTGATCTCTTGATAACTGAAATCCTTTAGGCTTCTCTATGTCAACTTCTTCTTCTAAGTCACCATTCAAGAAAGTAGATTTGACATCCATTTGATAAACCTTGAAGTCCTTGTGAACTACAAATGCAAGAAACATTATGATTGCTTCCATTCTTGCCACCGGAGAAAACCTCTCCTCAAATTCAATACCATCAACTTGTGAATAACCCTTGTAGACCAGCCTTTCTTTGTTTCTGACCACTTCTTCATCTTCACTCAATGTGTTCCTGAACACCCACTTTGTACCTATCACATTTTTGTCTGGAAGTCTTGGCACCAACTCCCAAGTCTAATTTTTCTCTATATGATTTAGTTCTTCCTCCATTGCTCCAATATATCCTTCAACCTTGCTAGCATAAGTAAAAATTTTAGGCTTTAGATTCTTGACAGTAGAGCAAAATTTGCCTACTCTTTTTTCTTTGCTAAACTTCTCCTAGTTTAGACTCCATTTTTGTCTTCAATTATTTGTTCTTCTAAGTGGTTCTTCTAAACATACTTGGCAGGAGTTTTTGTGATCTTCACTTGTGTTTCTTCCTTTTCTTCAACATCTTCCTCTTCTTTTGTGCAAGCAGATTCATCTGGATAGTAGTCTTATTCTTGCTCATGAGTGATTGAATGTGACTCTTCATCAATCCTAACATTTGCACTCTCAACTATCTTCCTCAGTCTTTTATTATAACATTTGTAAGCTTTGCTCCTAGTTGAATACCCAAGGAAAAATCCTTCATCTGACCTTGAATCAAACTTTCCAAAAACTTCATCTCTTTTGATATAGCACTTGCTTCCAAATATTGTGAAGTACTTGACATAAGTTGGTCTTCCATACCAAAGCTCATATCGTGTCTTGGTACTATGCACTCTTAGTTGTCCTATGTTAAGAATGTAGATTGCGGTATGAATTGCTTCTTTCCAATATGTATTAGGTAGCTTGGCTTCACTCAACATTATTCTGGCCATCTCCTGGATAGTTCTATTCTTCCTTTCTGCAACACCATTTTGCTGAGGAGTTCTAGCAGTAGAAAAATGCCTCTTTATTCCATGTTCTTCACAAAATTCTTCAAAATCATTTGATGTACAAACTCTCCACCTCTGTCAACCCTTAAGCACTTGATTCTATAATCCATTTCATTTTCAACCATGGAATTGAAGATCTTAAACCTATTAAAGGCTTCTGATTTTTCTTTCAAGAATGTAACCCATGTCATCCTAGAGAAATCATCAATAAGAAACATAAAATACCTCACCTTGAAGACTTTGTCCTAGTAGGTCCACATAAATCAGTATGAATCAATTGCAATGGTCATGTAGAATAATACTCCTTGGTTTTTAATCTTATCCTTGTCTTCTTCTCAATCTAACATTCTTTACACAAGGTGACAGTAGGCTTGATGATCTTTGACATGTCTCTAACTGCTTGTGTGGAGTTGATGTTTACAAGGTTGTCAAAGTTGATGTGTCCCATCCTTTTGTGCCATAACTAGCATTCATCTGTCTATCCTAGAAGACAACTCCTTTCATTAACACCTTTTAGGTTGTACAAGTTGCTTTCAGTCCTAGATCCTTCTACCACTAGTTTACTGGAACTTGCTTTTCTAATTTCACATCCTTGTTCATGAAATATGAGATTGTATCCTTTGTTGCACATCTAAATTACAATGAGAAGGTTCTTATTAAGACCTTCTACATATAAAATATCATGTGTTTAAGATCTTCCATTAATACTTATGGTGCCTTTTCCACTAATCTTTGTAGATGAATTATCTCCAAACTTGACCAATCCTCCATTCCACTTAACAAAATTGATGAATTTTTCTTATTACCTATCATGTGACTTGAACATCCCCTGTCTATTACCCAGAGATTTGTTTACCTTTGAGTATGAAATGTTGTTTAAACAATCATAAAATTTTCAACCTCATTGTGTATTTCTTGTCCTTTGGAAGTGTCACTCTCCTTAGCCTGCTCAATAATCTTTGTCATCTAAGCCTCTGGCTTTGTTAATCGAATCCTACAATAGATCGCTATGTGCCCAACATTGTTGCAGATATGACATATCCCATTGACATCCAAACGTGAAGCAAGAGAATTCCTACTCACAAAATTTCTTCTATTCATTCTGGACTTGGATTCTACAGCCTTATGGCCATACTTATTGTAGATAAAGCAATAACAAAAGATGCATGATTGAACCTGTTTATGAGGGACTACCTTTCATATCTTCTTCCTTGAGCCTTGACTGGAATGAGTCTATTGCTTCAGGGTCAGTCAGAGTTACTGACTTTTCTTTCTCCAATTCTTTTATGAGTAAAAGAATTTCTCTCTCAAGTCTTTTGCATTCCTCTGTCTTAGCTTCAAGTAGAGCCTTTTGTTCTTTGTTCTCCTTCCTTGCACAATCCAAGTCTTCAAGAGTAGAAATAAGTTCTCCTTCAAAATCAACTTCACATTCTTCTTCATCTATACTCTTGTCAAGGACAACCATGGCCATGAACAAGGCCTCTCCTCTTTCATCATCTGATGAGTAGTGATCTACTTCTTCTGTAGAGTTGTAGTCTTCTTGGGAAAGAAGATTCCTTTTGAAATTGTTTCTTTTGAAACCCTTGTTGCTACTTTCATTTTCTCCAAAAGGACATTTAGAAGCAAAATGACCAATTTTTCCACATTTAAAACATTTGAAAGGTAACTTACCTTTATACCTGCCTGAGCCCTTCTTTAGCTTCCTTACAAAGTTTGCTTCTTCTTCATCAGATTCACTGTGGGGACCAAATGTTCCTTCTTTCTTTGTGGCTTTGAAAGTAGCTTCTCTTTTAAAGTGCCTTGGACTTCATTTCTCATCTCATAGGCAATGAGAGATCCAAAAAAAATTTCCATGGTGAGTTTCTTCATATCTTGAGCTTCTTCAATAGAATAAACTTTTGAATCAAATTTTTGAGGGAGAGATCTCAGGACTTTCTTCACAACTACTAATTCAGCCAAGTCTTTGCCTAGTCCTCTGATTCCATTGACAACTTCATCCACTCAAAGAAAAATGCAACAATAGTTTCTTCTTCCTTAATTCTTAGATTCTCAAACATTGCTCTGTAAGTCTATAATCTTGCTTCCTTAATACTATCATTTCCTTCATACAGACCCTTGAGTTTATCCCATATTTACTTTTCTATCTTGCACTGTGCTACCTTGACAAACTCAAAATTAGTTAGACCACTCAAGATGGCATTCTTTGCTAAGTTAGCATTGTTTTCATGGGTCTTCTTATCATTTGGATCAATAATAGGATGTTTAGGCTCAATATAAGCATCAATTGGAGCTCTCCAAATATCATACCCTAGAGAGGTAAGATAGGCTTCCATCCTTACACTCTAGAAGGAATAGTTAGTTCCATCAAATTGTGGTGCTTCAGAAGAGTACTCTTTTTGCGCCATGTGTTATTGAACCAAGGTCTACCTCCAGCTATTAGGTTGCACCAATGAATAGAGATTTTTTTAGTGGCAAATATTCACCAATTGGTGAATAAATCGCATCCAACAGGGTGGTCAAATCGCCCAGTTTTTATGTATTATCGGTTGAATCCATATCCATTCGCCATCGATTTATTTTATGAGAATCAATGAAGTAAGATTTTTGCCATAACAAACTATGTGTTTCAAATGGGCTGACTAATATTTTCACCTAGAATTTCAGAAGCAAGTACTAAATCACCTATATATTCGCCAATACTATTAAAATAACATTATGTATTGGGACACGTTTCGCCAACTCCATTAAATGGTCGTTGCGCATGAGGACCCATTTTGCCAACCCCATTACATGGTCACTGCACATGAGGACCCATTTCGCCAACCCCATTACATGGTCACTATGCGTGAGGACCCATTTCGCCAATTAAAATTTACAAGTAGTTGATTATGAGGGGCCATTTCACCAATTTCCATGACACCTCCATGCTAATCTTAGGGACATATTCGCCTTGGAAATTTCAATGTATGTAGTCCGTCCACGTTTGATTCGTCGACACTTAAATGTATTCCTTATATAATCACGTGGGATTCACCAAATCTTTTTGATATACAATATAGAATTCCCGTGGAATTCACCAAATATGGATTGATATAAATACAATCGAAACTCTGATTTATTCTTACACATTTTGTTCAGTTATGAACTTGTGAGCTCTCAATTTGGATTTCGGAAGTTGGAGTTGGCACCTTGAAGTTGATCGTAGGCAAAGTTACAAACTTACAACACATGCATTCCTACATTAGCGAATAGCAAGTCAGTGAAAACCTAAACTTAAAGGTGAGTAATCATTTCTTCATAGTATTAGTGTTTTAAGATTTCTTTATCTCTCTTCCATTCTTGATTCAATCTTAAAGAAGATATTTAGTAGGGAATGTGATCTATATTCTATAGGCTATGAGTATGTCCTTCTTAAACAAGAAGATATTTTTTCCAGCTTTTATTTGAAGTGGGAGATCAAGATGTCGAGCCGCAAGTGCGACAAGGGTAAGACTCCTCAGGGTGGTGAAGGGACTGGGAGGCCAACAAAACGCATAAAATGTGGAGTTAGTATACAATCTTACTTTGGAACTGGCAATGTTTTTGATCCATCAAATTAAGATGGAGCTACACCATCAACTCTTGCACCAAATAATACTGAAGAAGCCATTCACAATACCTCACCACCACCAGAAGGTGGGATTGCCATTGAATTAAATGAGGATGTCAATACCGCAGAAGATATTCCAAGGGATACCCTGGTTAGCCAGAATGAGGATGGCAATACCACAGAAGATGTTCCAAGGGATACCTTGGTTAGCCAAAATGAGGATGGCAATACCGCAGAAGATGTTCCAAGGGATACCCTGGTTAGCTAGAATGAGGATGGCAATACCGCAAAAGATGTTCCAAGGGATACCTTGGTTAGCTAGACTGAGGATGACAATACCGCAGAAGATGTTCCAAGGGATACCCTGGTTAGCCAGAATGAGGATGGCAATACCGCCGAAGATGCTCCAAGGGATACCCCGGTTAGCCAGATTGAGATAATTGACTTGGATGAAAAAGAAAATACTGGCATTGTAGATGATGTTGGCAAGAAGAAAAGAAAAGGCAAATCAAAAGATTCAAAACTGGGGTGCGAGTGGGAAATGTCAAGGAAGTTTTAGCTTGATTGGGTGTCAAAGTACCCATTCATTGAACCAGTGGAGAAAGCAAACAAAGATGAACAACCAACAAAATGCAAGTGTGTGATTTGTAGTTGGAAATGTAAAAGAGATAAGAAATTACAACTAAAGCTTGACACTATAGAAAAGCATATAGGTAAAGTTTATGAAAAACAAATCATAGATGGAAAGGAAACATCAGTAGTAAGATGGAAATCAAAGGAAGAATGTCTTCATGTGAAGTATACTGTGGAATATGATAAGCATAAGAAAAGAATGACGAAGCTTGCTACAAGTGGAGGTACAATCAAGGCTCAATTTGGAGAAACAATGGAAGGAGCACAACTGGCAAAAATTATTCAGATGAGTGTTGTTTTTCATATTTTGTCCAGAAGGCGTCCAATGATAGACTACCCAGAGTATAGTAATTTATTATCTTTTTTGAGTGTTCCTCACTATCCTAGCACACATTGGTCAATAAACGCTAGATGGGAATAGGCAAACTGTCTCGCTATGGTGGAAAAACAAGATTTAGAGGAGAATGTAAAAGAGTCAAACTTCATTGCATTATCTTTAGATAAAGTTACTGTGGTAGATAATACTTCTTGGGTATGTATGCATGTGTATACTGTAAAAGAACATGTACGTTGAGCTCATCTAGTCTATGTTCATAAAATGAAGGATAGTTCAACATCACAACATATATTTGAACTAGTTAAGAAGTCTTTGAATCAAATTGCAGGTATGGATGACTTGACAATTGCTAAAAAGTTGGTGTGTGTAGGAGTTGATGGAGCTGTAGTAATGCAAGGTCATAGGACCGGTCTTTGCACAAAATTACAAACTACTTGTGCACCATACATGCTTTCCATTCACTGCATGGCCCACATAATGAATTTAACATTTAAAATTGTAAGCAAGTTTCCTACAGTATCAAAAGTTGAAAATCTGGTCCGTGAGCTCCATGCATACTTTTGCCGAAGTCCCAAACGCTTTGTGGAATTTCAAAATTTTGCTGAGGAAATAACAGTAGGAAACAAGCTTCTTAAGGATGTTGATACCAGATGGATCTCCTTGCATGGACCAGCTCAACGAGTTCTTTCAGAATATCCATCCTTGATTGGAACAATGTACGAGCATCGCAACACCATAGACAAAGCTCCTAACCTCTTACATAGGTTAAGTGATATAGAGACACTCTTAACTTTAGCTAGTCTTCTCCCCATACTGGATGAAATGAACAATCTTGTGAAGAAAGCCCAAGACAGAACTATGTATATCTATGAGTATAGCAAACTATGTAGAATGACATGCATGGCCCTCGATAATCTATATCGAGATCTAACTTCTCAAAGCCCAAATTTTTATAGGTGGCAGATAATTACAGATTTGAATCATCATGAAAATCATTTACAGTTTAATGCAAGCGGGGAGTTATCTATCTTTGTACGTGGATTTGAGATACCGATGCACCATTGTAAGACAGTCAGGCGCTCTATCAGAGAAGTACCTGTTAGAAAGGATGATTTTGATGGCATTGTTAAATCTGTTAGTAGTAATTTGAAGGAAATTGCAAGCAATATTTCAACAGAGATTTATAATCGATTCCCTCGAGATGAAATATTTGATGCCATGTCTATTGTGTATCCTCAATTTTGGGTTCAAGGCCACCGAGATAGCCCAAGCTTTTTTCATCAAAATGTAACTACATTGACTGCACACTTTTCAAAAAGTGTAGAATGCAATGGACAACAAATAGAAGGAATTATAGATGGAAATAAGCTTAAAGGATAATGTAGTTAGTTTGCAAGAAGTATGATAGACCAGTTTAATGCCATGGAGAATCCCTTTGAAACGAGATCAATAACAAAGGCCTGGGAAAACTTGGGTCAAAGTGAAATATTGCGTGATTTGATATTAGAATATTTCAAACTTGTTGATTTATGTCAAACAATGATATTGGGTTCGATGGAAGATGAAAGAGTTTTCAGTACATTAGGGTTTTTGAAATCAAAGATAAGAAACAAACTAGACAAGAATTTGGAAAATTGCTTGAGGGTGTTAGGAAGTGCGTATAATGTCAAAAATTTTCCTTATGAAAGGGCACTTACAATCTGGAAGTCCATATGTGAAAGAAGAGGGTTATGCAACTCTTCAAGTTCAAACACTGGTAGTGGTGTGACAAATGACAATGACACAATGACGAATGAATTTGACTTTGGGACTCAGAATCAAGACGAAGAAAATCAAGACCAAACTTAGAATCAAGATGACTCTTTTTCTTTATCTGAACGTCAGTTTGAGGACCCTGACTCAATTTGGGAAATGTAAGTGAATTAGTAGTTTTTAGGTATTTATACTGCATTTCATGAATTATATTCCAAAACTGTAGTTGATGATATTTTAAGTTTGTATTCCTTGAAATTGTGAATCAAATTGAATACATTAACATATTATTAATTATTTCATATTTTAATTGTGTCATACTGATAAGTTTTACATGTACTCAGTGATTCATCATTCAACTCAATGCTTAATATTTCCTTGCTAAAGTTTATTTGTGCATAAAACATAAAATTTGTAGTAAAGTAGAATTTTGGTTTTTGATTTGATATGGTAAATAAAATTAGTTTAACATACTAACAATAGTAAGATATAGAACAATGAACATCAGCAATAGCTGAATGTGTATTTAGTAGTTGAAACCAGAGTTTATTTTCAATTGATAAATTAAATAATACAGATAATTGAACATCAACACATTACTGAATTTGAATTTTCTATTGATTTTTAAATGAAAGAGTACATAGAGGCAATGAAAAATCTTACTCAAGAGTCAAAGACAACTCTGCACAGAGTTGAGTTGGAACTCGTAAAGTTGAAACTCATAATATCAATATCAAATCATTCTAACAATTTTTTTAACAAATTCCACTATTCAAGTGGTGGAATTGTCATTTCTTCTAGTTGATGTTGTCTGACTTGAATTTTTGTTAACAATGTATGCTCGAATTTCAATTTGGATCCTGGTTCTTACTTGAATGTTTCAGTGAAAGATACATTCAAGAGTATCAGTTGTTTGATGAAATCCAAAAAGTTTGCCTCATCCGGGTTCCCAAGAAATTGGTCTAAATCAATCTTCCTTGCATCCTCCATCTTCTTTCTGAAATTATCCTTTCCAATGAATTAGTCATTTGTGTCAAAACCCTGTGGCAAACCAAGCTTTGTCAAGTTCCTTACCTTTTCATCCTCCTTAATCTTTGTTGCAGCCTCAATCACAAATTCTGTTGTTTCACGCATTCTTGAACACTTTTTAATGATAGCTGTCACTTTCATTGTAGCTTCAATCTGATTAGTAATGCCTTTTGAAATCAATTCATTGTCACTGGCTTTGTAGACTGTTTCTAGAACTTGATTTGCAGATTTCTCTTCTGCCTGTAGTTGCAGATTTGTGTTGTCCATTAAATATTTGCTCAGCTTATCAAGATGTAGTCTCATGGCATCAATGACTTGAAAGAATTCACACAATTGATCAAACCTCTACATTATTTCTTCCCAGATCTTTTGTTTCATGTGCCTGATTGTTTGTCTACAAAATTTAGTTAACTTTTTTTGACAAGATTTTATTTCATTTTTTGCTTCCATAAACTCTACGGCCAATGTTCCATTTTTTTGCCTCTCTTTCTCCAATTTTTGTTCCCACTGTTCATTTTCTTTCCCAATGCTTTGTCTTAATTTTTTTGAATTGGATTTTTCCTCATTATATTTCTTTTTGATCTCATCTAACTCTTGCTTCAGTCCATTCAATTCCACCTCTGTTTGTTTATCCCCTTTGCTTGTTGATGTAGAGGCATATTTTTTTACTCTTGTTTCTAATTCATTGCTCTTGTTATCTACTGCTTTCCTCTTTGCTTTCTCATTTGCTAAATCTGCCTGTAATTTTTCTATTTGATTCTATAACATTTTTTTTCTCTCTATCATGCTTTAGCAATGATGTGTACACCAATTCATTGTTCTTCTTTGATATATTAATTTTGTCAGTATTTTTTAATCTAGAAAAATCAAATTACAAACTGCTCACCTAAAATTTAGATCGATCCATCTGATTTTCTGGTTTATTTTAAACTGTGGGAACAACAATTGTGTGCTCCATGATTTCTATATTTGTGTCAAATGTGGGCAATATCATGGTTGTTGCAGGATCTAAAGTTACAACAGACACACTCTCCATCAGTTGCTTCTTATCCTTTTTATACAATTTTGATTTCTTTTTAAACTCTTGAATGTAATCAAAACTCGGGGACACAGGAATAAGGGAATGCTTGAATGGTGAAGGAATAAGAGTACTTGCAATTTCTGTTATAGCCACACTAACTGGGGGAGTGCCTGGGAATAATTCCTTTGTAGTGGAACTGTTAGTTGGACTTGGACCTGCCATAATCCTTTGTCTCTTATGTGTCCCTTGATCACTGAGTGTTTGTGTGGTATCTTGTATTGGTGTCCTCTTGTGTGTAACTTGTTGTTGGACCTATTGTTGTAGCACATGTTGACTAAGTTCTCCACCAGTGGCAGTGCTAGTCGCACTAGGCTTTCCACCATGGGCATGTCCAAGTTGTGATTGCATCTGACCATGAGCATTAGGATTTGAATCTGTAACAAAATCAATTCTTTCAGTTCTACTTGTATGACCTTGGTGTATTTTATTAGCTGATCCAGCTCCAAGGCCTCGTTTATCAAATAGTTTTCTGGTAGTGGTGACTACATCTATTAGTTTCCAAATGCCTTGTCCTTGGGACCCCAAACCACCACCTTGATAACCCAACTTTTCAGCTATGACTGCTCCTGAAGTATATGATTTTTTTGTGTTCTGACTTAAACTAGGTTTGTAAATGCTTTGTTCATCCCTATCATCATCAGGTTCATCATCTCTATCACTTTTAGTTTCTTCATCTTCACATTTATTGGGATGCTCTATATTCCACAATTTGCTAAACTCTTCATCTTCATCGATTTCTCCATAGTCTGCATCAGTTCTCGGTTCACCTAGATCCTTCCTCATAGACCAAAATGCAGTAATTTTTTACCGTGTCCAAGATTTTTTTGCAATAGAATCATCTAGAAAATCTAGCATTTTTTCTCTAATAGATGGTTTATCACTTTTTCTATAAAAATTATTGTACCTCTTGATTTCATTCTCTGTTGGTGCTCCTGTAATTTGGTCCTGGTGCAATGCCATAATTTCTGCTGACAGTTGTTCAAAAGAAATACCCTTCTCAGCAGCAATTTTCTCCATTGCAAATTTGACCTCATCCCAGGAATCCTTGTTTCTCAATTTTTCAAGCAAGGGTTTACTTTGATGTTGAATTCTACTTGCAGCATTCCTATTGGCCACAATCATTGTTTTAATGGTGTCACATGGATCATACTGCCAGTGATAGACAACATCAAAATTAAAAAATTTCAAAAGATCTTGTGCCACCTTAAATACTTTTTTGTCGAATGTGTACCCTCCACATGAAAAAGGTAAAGAAGGAAATAAGGTCTTCTTTTGTTGACCGACAAAGTGTAGTTCATCAATACTCTGCATCTGCCTTACATATTCCAATGCAAAAACCCTTTCTGTCACATGTATTGGAAGTTTGTATGGCTCTACTTCTGATCCATAAATTCTTAGCACAATATATTCTTCCAATAAGTACCAATCAACCAATTGTATTTCTTTTCCTAATTGAATGAAATCTCTACATGATATAGGCAATCTAGGCATTGGACTATTTGTAATTGCTTGATGCAATGGAGCCAAAAAGTAGTCTACAAAATGATTGTAGTTCCTTCAAGAATCATGCATCCTTATCTTAGTGGTCCAATCATATACTGGAGCCATTTTATTTTCCTCAGCATTGCTATAGGGCTGAATCAGAAGCTTGTTGTTATGAAACATTCTACTAAATTTGAATAGAAAAAAAATGCACAAGTATGTTGTGAACCTAAATGTCTTGGTGGAACCTCCTTTAATCATTAAAAATTGTTTATGCATGGATTCTACAATGTGCTCAATAAATTTATATTTGACATGTACACCATTACCATAATGGATATTATATACCATTTCAAGGAGGCTTGCATCCACTTCTCAATTGCTATCTAGTCCGAGGCAAAATGCTAGCATGGAAATAGTATCCTAAGCCCATGATTTAAAAATTTTCAAAGGATAAGGAGGCTTATGGTTATCTTTCAAGATGATTTTTTCTTCAACTATTTTATTTAGGAAAGAATTTTTGCTCCTTTCATCCGCTACTTCATAATCACTAGCAATCTTTTCTAGGTCAATGTGGATGTCTCCAAATTCTTGGGTTGTAAACCCCAACACTTTTCCAAATTCTTCGGCATTAATGGATAAAATTTCTTCTTTGGTATCCTTATTTACAATTTCTCTTTTGTTACCATCATAATTGTGGGCACAGACCATGATAAATTCTGGGCAAGGGAAAACCTCATGTAACATCATGCGCCCTAATCTAGTCACCCATGGTGCATTGATACTATCAACTTTCTTTTTCTTGGCAGCCTTATTCTCACATGAAAATCTAAGCTCTGAGGTAAATCTACCATACATGTTAGGATCATAAATATCATGGTATTCATTAGTCAAACCTAAGGTTTTAAGCAATTCAGAATAATCTATTGTTTATCTGTACCTACTCTGCCTTTCAGAAAAACTTTGTCTGGTCTACTAGTGGTGGTAGACATGCTTATACAGTGTGAAATTTTTCTTAAGTCTCTCAACCCTAAATGCAAAGTTTGACAAAATAATATTTTAAGAAAAAAGTTTGACAAAATAAGATTTTAAGAAATGATGAAACGTAACCTAGGGTTTCTATGTTTTGTCTTACTGGCTTTGTTGGAAATGGCACTGCAATGAGTAATCTGAAATCTCTCTAGTGCACTACAATGAGCAGTATGAAATCTCCCTGACACCCTGTGTGCTGACCCTCTTGGCTCTCACTTAAAAATAAAATCACTTAGCAGTAAAAAGTAGAAACTAGAAAGTTTGCTTTTTTTTTATGAAGTGACTTTTTTAGTGAATGAAACGTCAAGTCAAGTTTCAACGTGTCGCTACTCGTACATGTCTAACAGCTGTCCTGCATTGATAGCTCACAGCAATCTCTAAACCATTGATCTTTGTAAATCTAAGGGTTTAGGGTGATTCTGAAGATTTAAGTTCGCAAGCCTAACGTTCTGTGCATTTCATTTCCAAATGCAACTAGAACCATCCATCAAATGTTCATCGAACTACGAGTATTTTATGATATAAATAATAAACATAATCTGCATTTCTTCATTCATTTAATTATAGTCACACTTTTCATTTAATTACATTCTATTTAATATTAATAAAAAAAATTATTCACAGTTTTTTGGTCTTGTGGACGTCAATTTTCATTCATTCATTCATTGATATTAATTCAAAGAAATTGTTACAGCTGGGGGATAGCTATGTACCTACGCCCCTGGCATATCATTATGTTACAAAAAATTCCCATACATATTCTTTCCCATGATAATATAATATATTACATCAAAATTAAGCATTCAACACAGAGAGCCCATGTTCTAGAATCCTGAATAACCCTGAGCTATTTAGATAAAGAAGAAAAACACACACAACTTGGAGACAGATAACCATATGCATGCAACAAAGCATTACTCATTTAAAAACAACATGAAACTGCTAAATTTATGCCACCCAGCAAGACTGTATCTTATTATTCCATCAAAATTTGCCAAGTCTAAAACAACCAACCCTATGAAATGACTCAATGAGCAAGACAGTTCCTTTATATATTAGGAACGTGCTATCAACATTGAATACATTGTACTTCAAATTGTTACAGATACAGAGAACAAAAGCTTGTCAATCCTCAGTTCCATATTTGTCATTCCACTCATCGTATGTCTCCTCTGTCGGCTAAGGGAATGAAAGTATCTCTTCAATCTGGCCATTATGGCTAACATACCTGGCATCCATCATACTTTTTACGTGGTTATAGAATGTAGAAAGATTCTTTCAAGAGTGTCCAGATTGTCCAATGTTAAGCTCAGTACTTGCATACTCATAGTTGGATCACTTGCAATTACATCACAACAAGTGGGAATTAATTGATAAAAATTGTCTACAATCTCCTTTCTCCACTTGTCTAAGTCTTTTGTTTTGCCATCACCATCCAAGATGGGAGGTGACCACTTAGTGTCCAACCTTTCAAAACTTCGCAACCTCTCTTTCACAATTGAATTGAATTTCAACTGGAAACTGGCCACATCCTGAAAACACTTCAACATGTTAAGCACCTTCTGTATGTCAAGAGGTGCATTGGAATCATACCTGGCACACCTCAGAAATTCTTTAACTTTTTCAGTTCTATGTAACCATTTTTTTTAAGCTCAATAGTCTTTGTTTGTCAAACTCATGCTTTTCATAGGCTAGTCTCAACTGTGAGTAGGATTTCCAAGTCTCATCAACTCTTGTCAAAATGTTTGTCACCTTGTTCTTGATCAAGTTGTGTTAGGAATTAAACTGTCTCAACCTTGATAATTCTCTGCATTTGTAATGTTTGTATTTATTATTTAATTGCCTATGTTGTAAATATTTGGAAATTTCATATTGTCATGTTGTGGGATGTGGCACGGTGATGTGTCAATCCTACATGGAATATGACAACTTGTTATTTTGTCCTCACATGAGGAGATAGGAATCCCACTTAGTGGTAGGAATATTCTGCCATGTGTCGGCATCCTCCATGTTGTGTAAGGAATGTTTGACCAAAACGGTTATGACAGATTCCTATGATGAATCTATGACATGTAAGAGTCAGAAATAGAAGGTTATAAGACAGGTGATGACATGTGTCATGAAGCATCTTTGAATAAGGCATATTTGGGTGCCCCAAGGTGGAATATGACATGTTGTAAGAGAATATGCTATTTATAGCATGTGTATGATGGATTCTCTTACAACTATAAGTTGTAACTGCTATGACAGATTCTATGACGGTCATAAGTGTCGTAAGAGCATCTGTCATAGCCCATTTTGGAAGTAGGTGACCCCTTTGGGATGGGAGTTGTGGACAAGTGTCAGGCACATTCTACAATGTTGACCAAGTGTCCTTGGGCGTGGGTTTTGGTCCATGAAGCCATATTGGACGTCCATTCCAAGAAAGGTCCAATATTGCCTTGTATTTTCTATATAAACAAGTGCTTGGAGATGGAGTTGGTATCTCAAGTTTACAGGTACTGTTATGCTGCCGGATTGATTCCAGACATGAGTGTCGAAGACCATTGAAGCTTGCATTTCAAGTGTATTGTAAATATTCTTTCAGATTTGTTAATACATTGTGTAGGTTTCTGAGTGTGGGGTTTTTCACCCGATAAGGGTTTTCCCCACCGTAAATCTTTGTCTCTCTTCTTCTGTCTACTTTCTATCTCTTGTGTTTTTGCTGCAATATCTCATGTTAATGGTTTAACATTGATGTTATAGTTAGGATAAATTTGAATTTACATAGCCCTTTCCTCATTAGATTAGTGTAGGAAGCAATTTCCGCACACCTAGCTTCCTTTCAGTTGGTATCAGAGCTTGATCACCTTTGGTCCTAGTTGTTGGGTAGGGGTTTTTTGTGCTAATCTTAGGTTGAGTGGGAGTCTATGTAGAGCATTCTGTATCTTGTTGCAGCAAGGAGATGACAGACACATCAGGAAGGTTTGAAGTAGAGAAGTTCAATGGCAGTAATTTCGAGCTATGGAAGCTCAAGATGGAAGACATGTTAGTTGACCGAGACCTTTGGGATAGTGTGAATGGAACTAAACCAGTTGCAATGTCACAAGATGACTGGGATCTCAAGGATCAAAAGGCTAAGGGTCTCATACGACTTAGTCTGGCCGATTCTGTGTTATTAAATGTCCATGAGGAGACTACTGCAAAACTCCTTTGGAAGAAGTTGGGGGATGTGTATCAAGCCAAATCCCTAGTTAATAAACTTTTTTTGAGAAAGAAGTTGTATTCTTCGAATGGAGGATGGAGGATCCATTGCTGAACATATGAATGCTTTCAACATGTTGGTTGCACAATTAACATCTATTGGTGTAAAGATGGAGGAGGAGGATCGGTGTATGACCCTGCTTTGTTCTCTACCGGACTCATGGGATCATCTTGTCATGGCAATCGGAAGCACCACATGCACATTCAAAATGGAAGAGGTGGTTTCTTCACTGTTGTCTGAAGAGATGTGGAGAAAGTCTTCTAAGGTAGCCAAAGAGGCCCTTGCAGTTCGTGGAAGACCCAAGGAGAAAGGGAAGAAGAAGGACAAGAAAGCTGAGAAGGGTAGATCCAAATCCCGTGGGAGATCCAAATCTCCTGAAAAGTCCAAGGCTCTTTGTTGGAACTATGGCAAGACCGGGTATTTCCAAAAGGAATTTGAAGAGGAGAAGAAGAAAAAGAAGAAAGCTCCTGATTCAGATTCTAACAAATCACAAGATGATGGTGATGCTTTCATTGCAGCCCTGGCAACCCATGCATCTGATGATGTGTGGTTAATTAACTCTGGTGCATCATTCCACATGACCTCGCATCGAAACTGGTTCACTAAGTATGAGGAGTTTGATGGTGGAAAGGTGTATCTGGGTGACGACTCTCATCTGAAGATTGTTGGTCGTGGAAGAGTCTCTATCCGATTCCCTGATGGTCGAGTGAAGGGGATCTCTGGGGTTATGCACATCCCAAGCTTAGCATAGAACCTGCTTTCTATAAGTAGTTTGAATAATGCAGGTGTGCAGGTTGTCTTTTCGAAAGAAGGATGCAAGATGACTAGAGGATCTATGGTGCTTGCTAAGGGTACTCGGAGAGGTACTCTGTTTCAGCTAGAAGCATGCATTTCACAATGCAATAGTTCTTTTGACTCAAGGAAGAGGGCAGTAGTCACTTCATCCCCACCATCTAAACGAGCACTAAAGAAATCTATTGTTTCTAATCTTGATGGTTGTAATCGTGCATTGGAAGTTAAACTTCCTGCTGAAAAGACAATGTTATGGCATAAGAGATTTGGTCACATTGGTGAGAAGGGTCTGCATACCATGAAAAATAAGAACATCGTTGAGGGGTTAGATGATTGTAATCTTGAGTTTGACTTTTGCGAACATTGCATTTATGGAAAACAAAACCGTGTTCAATTTTACTCGAGTTCTCATAAGTCTTTTGGTGTGTTGGACCTTATTCATTCTGATGTGTTTGGTCCTGTTAATGTTCCTTTGTTATCAAAATCTGTATACTTTGTATCTTTTATAGATGATTACAGTAGAAGGACATGGATTTATTTTCTCAAAAGCAAATCTAAAGTCTATAGCAAGTTTAAGGAGTTTAAAGCCTTTGCTGAAAATCAGACTGGTAAAAAGATTAAATGTTTGAGAACTGACAATGGTGGTGAGTTCTATTCTACATAATTCGTTAAGTATTGCAAGGAACTTGAGATTGAAAGGCATAAGACAACTCCATACACCCCGTAGCAAAATGGAGTTGCAAAGAGGATGAACAGGACACTGATGGAGAAGGCTAGGAGTATGCTTAGTGGAGTTGGTCTAGAACAAAAGTTTTGGGCTAAAGCTGTTGCCACTGCTTGCTATCTAGTAAACAGATCTCCTACATCAGCTCTTGTTGGAAAGACACCCATGGAGGTGAGGTCTGGTAGAAAGCCTTCATTAAGGCATCTTCATGTTTTTGGTTGTGAGGCATATGTACATGTGCCTAGGGAGAAGCGGACAAAGTTGGAGAACAAAGATATTAAGTGTATCTTCATCAGCTATAGTGTTGGTGTGAGAGGATACAAGCTTTGGGACCCCGTGGCTGAAAAAGTGTTGTATAGCAGAAGTGTCATCTTCAGAGAGCTTACACCTTCTTCCACTATTTTGCAACCAGAAGAAAAAGAAAAGAAAGAGGATGTTGTTCAATTTCCTCTCACCCCTGAGAAGACTGAACAGAAAGACAATGTTGGACCTGATGATGAGGAGAGCTCTAGCAGCTTTGAAAGCTCAGATGAAGAAGTTGAACCTCAACCTCAGCTCTTGAGGAGGTCTACATGGATAAGAAAGCAACCTGAAAGGTTTGGTTTTACATTGCTTGATTCTAGTTGTGCTTATGCTTTGCTTACTAACAGTGATGAACCTAGAACTATATCAGAGGCTTTGGATATGAAGGATGCAGGTTCCTGGAAGGAGGCCATGGAGGAAGAAATGGCTTCTTTGGAAAAGAATCAAACTTGGGACTTGGTGCCTCTACCTCCTAGATGGAAACCCATTGGATGCAAATGGGTGTTCAAGAAGAAAATTGGTGCAGATGGTAGTGTTGAGAAGTATAAGGCCAGATTGGTTGCAACGGGGTATTCACAAGTGGAGGGTATAGATTGTGGTGAGATCTTCTCTCCCATTGCAAAGCTGACATCCATTCGATTCTTGTTGTCACTCGCAGCAGCTTATGACTTGGAGGTAGAACAAATGGATGTGAAGACAACTTTCCTTCATGGTGACTTGGAGGAAGAAATCTACATGTCACGGCCAGAGCATTACATGGTGAAAGGTAAAGAAAATTTGGTTTGCAAACTTAAGAAGTCTTTGTATGGTTTGAAGCAATCCCCTAGGAGATGGTATTTGAAGTTTGATGCCTTTGTGTTGTCAATTGGATTTGTGAGATCAAAATTGGATCACTGTGTGTATTATAAATTTGATGATGATCGTATTCTCATTGTTGCACTATATGTTGATGATATGTTGCTCATTGGGAAGGGTAAGAATATAATTTCTGATTTTAAATCTCAGTTGTCAGCACAGTTTGAAATGAAAGATTTAGGGGCAGCCAGGTACATTCTAGGAATGGAAATTAGAAGAGACAGAACCAACAAAAAACTTTGGTTAAGCCAGAGTAAGTATGTGAAGACCGTGTTGGATAGATTTAGCATGGCAGATTGTAGGCCATTGTGTGTTCCCATTTCTTTGGGGACAAAGTTGTCTATTGAGGATTCTCCAAAATCTCCTAGTGAGGTGGAGGACATGAGTAGAGTACCTTATGCTAGTGTTGTTGGCAGTTTGATGTATGTTATGGTCTGCACAAGACCAAACATTACCCAACCAGTGGGAGTCCTTAGTCAATTTATGGCTAATCTTGGACGGGTTCATTGGGATGCAGTTAAGCGAGTGTTCAGATATTTGAGGGGTACTTCTGAGTATTCCATTTTCTATCATGGTAATGTTTCAGAACCTATGCATTCTGTTGATATTCATGGATTTGTGGATTCAGATTGGGTAGGTGACATTGACAGCAAGAGATCCACTAGTGCTTATGTTTTTACACTATTTGGTGGTGCTATTAGTTGGATGAGTAAGTGACAACTTGTTGCTTTGTCCACGACAGAAGCTGAGTATATGGAAGCAACTCATGCTTGTAAGGAATCCATTTGGCTTAAGAGATTGTGTTCAGATATTGGCATTGATGCAGGTCATATCGTGATCAGTTGTGACAGTCAGAGTGCAATTTTCCTTGCAAAGAATCTAACTTTCCATGCTAGAACCAAGCACATTGATGTTCAGTTTCAGTTCGTGAGAGACATGGTTGAGGATGGAAAGGTAAATTTGGAGAAGGTAGATACTTTGAAGAATGTTGCAGATGCATTGATGAAACTAGTGAGCATAGAGAAGTTCAGATGGTGTTCAGAGTCTATGAGCCTCTTGGCCTATAGCAGTTAAATCCTATTTTTCTATTGGCTCTTACAAGGTGTTCGACAAGTGGGAGAATGTTGGGAATTAATGTGTCTCAACCTTGATAATTTTCTGTATTTGTAATGTCTGTATTTATTATTTAATTGCCTATGCTATAAATATTTGGAAATTTCATATTGTCATGTTGTGGGATGTGGCACGATGATGTGTCAATCCTACATGGAATATGGCAACTTGTTATTTTGTCCTCACATGAGGAGATAGGCATCCCACTTAGTGGTAGGAATATTCTACCATGTGTTGGCATCCTCCATGTTGTGTAAGGAATGTTTGTCTGAAACAGTTATGACGGATTCCTATGACAAATCTATGACATGTAAGAGTCAGAAATAGAAGGTTATAAGACTGGTGATGACATGTGTCATGAAGCATCTTTGAATAAGGCATATTTGGGTGCCCCAAGGTGGAATATGACATGTTGTAAGAGAATATGCTATTTATAGCATGTGTATGATAGATTCTCTTACAGCTGTAAGTTGTAACCGCTATGACAGATTCTATGATGGTCGTAAGTGTTGTAAGAGCATCTGTCATAGCCCATTTTGGAAGTAGGTGACCCGTTTGGGATGGGAGATGTGGACAAGTGTCAGGTACATTCTATAATGTTGACCAAGTGTCCTTGGGCATGGGTTTTGGTCCATGAAGCCATATTGGATGCCCATTCCAAGAAAGGTCCAATATTGCCTTATATTTTCTATATAAACAGGTGCTTAGAGATGGAGTCGGTATCACAAGTTTATAGGTACTGTTATGCTACCAGATTGACTCTAGACACGAGTGTCAAAGACCATTGAAGCTTGCATTGCAAGTGTATTGTAAACATTCTTTCATATTTGTTAATACATTGTGTAGGTTTCTGAGTGTGGGGTTTTTCACCCGATAAGGGTTTTCCCCACCATAAATCTGTGTCTCTCTTCTTCTGTCTACTTTCTGGCTCTTGTGTTTTTGCTGCAATATCTCATGTTAATGGTTTAACATTGCTGTAATAGTTAGGATAAATTTGAATTTACATAGCCCTCTCCTGATTAGATTAGTGTAGGAAGTGATTTCTGCACACCTAGCTTCCTTTCAAGTTGGTGACCACCTCTTTAACCTTGTTATCCTTTTCCTCCTTCAATCTCCTGTTATTCTCCTTCAACTCTCTAATCTCTACAAGGAGAGACTCTGTATCCACTGGAACAGATTCTGCAGATGGGATCATTGGAGGAGGGGCTGAAGTACTGGCTACCAATGACAGTTGCTACTTCAACATGTTTATCTCTGCAACTACCTAAGAATAATCAAGTTGCAGCTGATTGTAATCCTTTTACAATTTGTTAGCAGTTGCTTCTATAAATTGTGCAATCTGTACATTTAGGTTTGCAGCCTGAGGAGCAGGGGTATCAGCTACTCTTTTTATTATTACATCCCCTATCAACTCTCCTAATTAAACTCTAGGATTTTTATTGTTTGGGGCTAGAGCCCATATTGCCAATGTTTCAAATTTAGGGTTGAAGGCTGCACCAGAGAGGGCCTTTTCAATCTCTTCCCCTATCACATCTAAATCATATCTGGTGATTGTATCAAATGCAATGGCTTCTGATAGAGTCTAATGAAGCAAAATATTACATTTTGCCACCAGTGCTCTCCCTTCCTCTGGAGTCATTTCACTTATAGACTATTGTACTTCTTTTACAACCCTTTCATTAATAACATCATACTCCTTTGGGTTTGCTCCAGCCTTGGCATCTTTAATTTTCTTCTGAAATTCCTCACTCCTCACTTTCAAAACATAGCTCCTAAATTCAGGAGTGTTGACAAATTCATCATCCTCCATAAACTTGTCACAGGCCATCACCCTAACATCTTCAATATCAATAGTAGGGTTTCTCATTACTCTCACTGCCCTATTCTCTAGGGATGAATAAGGTCTCAGTCTATCGAGTGAATGAGGGCCAGTTTCTTGTGCATGTTCCTCCTCCCCCTCTAGGTCAACTATCTCTATCTGCTCTGGGTTCTCCAAATCAATAATCTTGGCCCTTTTGGCAGGGGAGGGGCCAACTAATTCCCTCTACATCATACTCTCCACTTGAGCTGCTAGGCTCATAAGCATATCTTTGTTCTCCTGTAGAGGTAGAGGCAATCAACTGTTTTGCATTATCCAACGTTTTCTCAATTCTCTTGATTGGGTCTTGCACTTCTGCAAATGCACTCAGATATGCAAGATTCATGTTTCTCTTCATATTCTCACTGGCCATGATAGTAGCCCACTTGATCCTCAAGTGGTGGACTTCATTCATTGTAAAACAATTCCTGGCAATGTCCTCATCGTAATCCACCTGATGAAAGTACTTGAGCCTTCCCTTGTAGTTGTTGACTCTGAATCTGGTTTTGCTGATGAATCCCTTAGGGTCAAAAGACCTTGGTTGTTCCAAATACATTCCAAAACATTGCATAACTGAATAAATTTGGTCCAACCCACTCTTATCAAGGATCACAAAATCACAAAATCTGATGGAAGAAGGGAAGAATGAACCTTTCTTGCGGTTCCTAAAGTGTGCTTTGTCAGAATCATTTAACTGCCTTATAACTTCTAAAAATGCCACCCTCTTTGGCACATATTTGGGCAGTATGTGAGGTGTAATCTGGCATCCATAGACCCTTATGCAAGTAGTATGCTCATGATAGAACCAATCACCCCAATTGTGATCAATTCCAAGGTGGGGTGTCCTATCCAGAGGTCATAAGAAATCCATTACATCAGGATGCAACCTGTCACCCTCTGGCTCCAAAAATCCAAGGATTCTCCTCACAAAATATTCTTCAAAGATGACATAATTTGATGTGACACAGTGCATATCCAGCATACATGTCCATACTTGCACTGGCAATTTGTTCCCTTGAGCATTTGAATCCTTGACATGCAAATTCTGGTGCCACATCCCTGATAAAGCAAATAAGTACATATAGCACAACAAGGAGTACCATATGAATTTAACTTAGACATCCGGTTTAGACAAATTATTTTTGATCTTTGTCATCTGATCATGCATATGGTCAGCTATGAAAGTGGCATAATCATATGGTTCCTTGACACCTGGGTTCTGAATATTAACAACCATCATCATCAAAGAAATAGATATTCTTTCTAAAGCATCTCTACCTAATACTTGACATAGACTGTGATAGATTCTGAAAAAATATTCATTAAACATACTGTAATGAAAAGGCTCCTCCTCATCATCTGAAATCTTTACCAATTTCCCACCAACACCCCTTAGCCTGTGCTTTGGTAAGTTATATTCCATGTAATGTCATTTCACAATCTGGTATTTTTCCTTGAAATCCCTGAGGTCAATTTGTTTGCTGGCTGCAGGGTCCAAGTTGAATACAGTGGCAATGTATCTTTTGGTAAGCTTGATCAATGTTGAACCATTTCCATCTATTATTGTCCTAGTGGCTGGATTATACCTTAATATTGTTGACCTAATTAAGTTAGGGTTGGGGAAAACATTGGGACAAATGAGCTTGGCTAAATCATATCTCCAGGCATGATAGATAGGGGCCTTATAATCCATCCTCTTATGCCAATGCTCAAAGAAGATCCAACCTGGGATAGGTAATTTAGCATCCCAACAATTATAGCAGTCATCAATAAATTTATCCTGGGCTCCTCCTGGGCCATGCAATTTCAAAATTGTTCTAGCGGAACCAGGGATTTGGATCATAAGATCCTCATCTAAGCTTCATTTTGAAGTGGAAAGCTAGCCTGACTAACTCATTTTTCTTTTATGAAGGTAGCTTAGGGTTTTTATGGTTGACAACGGCCCTAAAAGCTTCAAAATTAACCTACAGTTGGAAAAACCAGGCACAGAGGAGGAACAATTACTAGTTTTCCATGCTTGCAGAAGCTTGAGATTACTTTTTCCTGCTCATTCTGATGATTTCTTCTGAATGCAGTCGTGCTCTCGCGAATACCTTAATCCTTGAATTCCTGCACAATTCTCTGTATTAATGAACTTCGTGCTGCAAGAATTCCTGCATAATTCTCTATATTAATGCACTTCATGCTGCAAGCACTTTGAAATCTTTCTCTTTTGAAACTTTGAATTTAGGCCATTGATCTTTTCCTTACATTCTGCAATCCACGGTCCTGATTGGCTGACTAGATTTGACAATCTTTGTCGCCATTCGGAATGTGTACGAGTCAGATATGTGGTAGCACCTCACAGTGTAATAGCCTGTGATGGCCCACCTCTTACCTACCCCGCACCAGCATGCCTCACTTCTCAAAAAAGGGAATGCCACGTGTCGCGATGTCACAACCAAAGAAATTCTCCTTGCGACGATGCGCAACCATTGGATCAAGTCTTTTGCCAGCTTAGATTTTTTGACATGTGTCATTCTATCATAGCCGCACAGTGAATATTCTATCCTGACATATTCCTCATGCGCCCTTGCGCGACCATTAGATTTCGCCCTTCCTGCAACCATTGGATCAAGTCTTTAGTGGGATAGGATGCCAACTTTGATTTTTTGACATGTGTTGTTTTGTCGCAGCCACATAACGAATATTCTCTCCTAACAGATTCCTTATGCTCCCTTGCGCGACCATTAGATTTCTCCCTTCCTACAACTGACGACAGTGGGTAACCTCTAGAATCCTAGATTAAGGGGCTGGTTAACTTACGAATATTAGGACATGAAGTCATGACTTCACTGACCAACAACCTGCTCGCATATTAACTTCTTAAACAATTAAAAAGTGGACCCTGCTAGCTTGCTAGGTTAACCCGTTCCCCACCAAGCTGTGACCGACAAGATTAGGTATAAGGGGCCGATAAACAACATGGTTTTGATGGCTCAGGTTTCAACTTAGAAAACTAGCAACCGAAGGTAGCAAGTCAACATAAGATTACGCAGAGGGTTTCTTGTATGAAATGTCAACCATTGATATTTGAAAATCTAACGGTTCAAGTGTCAAAACCTAATTATGCAAATATTTCAAGCATCATGCATGTAGATGAACTACACTATCAATAGAAAGTGTAATTTAACTTGTGCATATAAAATTTCATGATTAATTCTATCTAAAAACAACCAAATTGAAATCAAATTAAATCTAAAAAGATTGAGAGTTCACATATATTATAGCTCTCTTAGCTGTGCCTATCTCAAGAGTCAAAAAGCAAACAAATGCCAAGCAACATTAGAAACCTCTAACCATAACAGAGACCATCACCAAATCCATGTCAACATATATAAATTAAAGCAAACATACAAGAAGCAACATTAGAAACCTCTAACCATAATAGAGACCAAATTATATTAATACAAAAAGTAGAAATTATATTAATACAAAAAATATTTACACTTGGGTAATTATATTAATACAAAAATATTTACACTCAGGAAATTATATCAATACAAAAACCACTCCAGCGGCCAGCCCAGGCTCCAAAAAAACACACAGCACCAGAGAGGCTACCATAGTACCATAGAAATCCCTAGCCCCTTGACTGAGTGACTCCTCGAAAACTTGCCACCCTACCACCCCAGCACGAAAATCACCAAAAAAGTGGCCCTAGGAGCCCGACCACTCGTACGGCCACTGCGAGTAGAATCCCCCCGCATTCACAATGGCTGCGAAGTATTGAAGCCATATCGGAGTACCATCTGTGTCCTTTCCAATTGCCCGTTGAAGAAAGTGTCTCCCACAAGCTGTCCAAAGCATATGCCTTTCGAGTTGTTTCTCATTCATGTTTAGGAGGAAGGACTGCCTAGCTACACCCTCATGTCCCTCCCACAGCTTCTCTAGGTCTCTCGGCCACAGGATACCGACCCCCAATTCTGTATCAATCACCACATCTAAGTCATCCAAAAGAATATCTGGAGTGAATACCCCCGTAGAATCATCAGTGCATCCACCTTTGCCTCTCCTAGGTCTAACAAAGAAGCCATAAAGTGTGAGGAAATATCTGAATTTACCCTATATCTATCCTCGGAGACTAAGAAGTCTTTACCGAGGACCATCTTCACTGCCTCAAGGAAGAATAGGTTTTGCTGGTTACAAATGTTTATCAGTCTTCCATCTCTAATATGGCCCAGAAAGGTGACCTGGAGCTTATTGTAGCAGAGCCTTATGGGAGTCTCCATGCTATATTTTGAGCAAGCTAGTCGAGTGCCGTTTTGCTAGAGACCTCCAGGATTTAAAGGAAGATTGTTAATGAACACACGCTTCAACTGACATGCATTTATTCATTGTCCAGATTTTTTGTAGCGTCAATCTTCAGCGCGTGTAAGGATCGACCATTACCAAAAGCTATTTAATAACTTGTCAGAACTATTTAATAAATTAAAAATCAATGCTTGGGAAAAGTATTTTGTAGGCCACCAAATGAAATCGATATCAATGATTCAATATACAAATTTATAATAATATCATATTTTATATAATATAATATATAATTTTATATTGAAAATTTCATTCTTTGAAACATCTATGATTTGTATACATTGCAATTTCAAACCGTAATTACTTCTATATTATTTAGTAAAATTTAACATCACCCTTCAAAAAGATTGGGGAATTACATCGTACATGAACCTCTAACCAACCTCGGTTCTAATCAAAACTCCTATCCTTCGACCTTCAAACCTTGCTTTGATCCTCCAAAATCTTTTTGGTTCCTCTTTTTGACGACGCGTAATGAATATTTCACTGTAGTCCATAATTATCCTATTAACATGCAATGGATCCGTTACAAATTTAATTATGTGCTCATTCACAATGTCAATCAATGATTCACTATAGAACCTTGCTTTATATGTACAAGAAACCACTAGGCATGGGTAACAATAAGGCTAGTAAAGGAGAATTAAATTAATTTTCTCAAGGTCACTGGCAATTGAGTTGCAATACCAATTCCATGCGTTAATTCAAATTTCTAGTTTCTCATACATGCATGCATGTGTGGGACATTCAACCCACCACCCAGAATAGAATGCATCATTTGCAAATATTCCACTTGATGAATGCTCGTATTTCTTCATTCCGAGACATGCAAAGCAATAACAACCTACATAGCCCCACACAAACAAAATTTTCCATCATCTTAGATTCTTATTACTATTCTACATCTATGAACTGAGAACTCTATCACACAGTTAAAATCAATATCATGAATGATCACAAAATAAATACTTGGTAACTTACTTTCTTCGCACAACTACTATAATGAAAGCCATTACTTTGAACTTTTATAGACTATTGATTCTTGACCTATCTGAAACTTAGTAATGCAATATAAGTTTGAAACACTAAAGACTATCATATATACATTACATGTACATCCGTGACAAATGGGTATTAAATAACAAGCAACTCCATTTAATTCATAGTGGCTAATCTGTGCGGTTTGTCACAACTCAGTACTCACTTGCCATTAATGAACTTAATTGAGCATTGGCTAATCTATGTGGTTAAGTGCATTTAATCAAATCAATCGTACCACCACTGACCATTTGATGCACCCTAGAACGAAAGATGAATGGTTGTAGTTCAATTCCGGAAGGTAGATCTCCAACGCTACACATTGCTAACAAAATCCTCCAGAATCAACTGGCAGCCATTAGATATTGACATATATATAAAATATATAATATATTTTATTGATTATTGTGCAAAGGTGGTAGCGCGGCAGAGCGTAAGTCCTCGGTTGTACAACTACAAATTTGGGAAATTGGGTGTGTCAGTACTTATGCCGTCGATTTGCGATCATCTGACAACCAAAATCTATTAGAATATTTTCCATTTAATGACATCCACGCTCGAAGTGACCTCTATCCTTTCGTAATAAATAAGGAATGTCGTGAAAAACACAATTACACGTATTTGGGAAGGCAATTTATGTAGCTCAATTAAATAATTATCTATTAATTTTCGTTAATCAGAATCATTATTACTTGACACTTGTCTCTATTCTAGAGACTTTATGTAGAAAGATGGGTGTGTCAAAACTGTAGCTTGGAATGGAACTTCAACTAAAGTCTGATGCCATTCACACAGTATGATTTTTATTGGCATAACAGTTTATTTCACCAATTAATTTTTTATTGGTTTGAAACTATATTTAAATTCGCCAATAATTTTTTTATTGCTTTGAAAATTGGTTTAATTCACCAATGTAAATATATTTTCTGGTTTGAAATTAGATTTTAATCACTGGCAAAAATATTTTCTTATTTTGAAAGCAGGTTTAATTCACCAATGTAAATATATTTTCTGGTTTGAAATTAGATTTTAATCACCAGCAAAAATATTTTCTTATTTTGAAAACAGGTTTAATTTGCCAACAAAAATATTTAATTGGTTTGAAAATAGGTTTTAATCGCTAATGAAAATATTTTATTGCTTTTAAAAAAATTACAATTTGCCAGGGGTTTCCATAGACCTCTAGCGATTACAAAAGATTCGCCAAATAAGATTATTTTTTCCCAGAAAAATAAAAAAATTTACCAATAAAATTAATATTTTTCTCGGGAAGTATACATGATTTGCTAGGTTTATACACCTCCGAGGGGGGGGGGGGGGGGTTCTTATAGTTATCCCTGCCAATGGACCTTTCTCTGATACCAATTGTTAGAACACACTAATATATTGAGAGGGGGGGAATCAGAATATGCCAAAACTTAATCCAATTTAACCTTATCAACCAAATCTTTCTACTTCCTTAACAGATAAAGAATCAAACTATGCAATTCAAATCACAACACACAATCACACAACCATAAAACCAGATTTACATGAAAAACCCTAGAAGGGAAAAACCACAGTGAGCAAGCTATTTGGATCTACTGTCCAAATCTAGCCTCACAAATAAAAATAGATTATATTAACATTAATGGGATACAACCCAAAGGAAGCTGCAACTCCCTATTGTTCTACAATACTTACAACAAAAAGGAGGCTACAACCTCTGTACAAAACAATTACTCATCTGATTCAATAAGATCTTCAATATCTCTACTCTATCAACTCTACTCAACACATCACTGCAATGCTTCAACACTTATGATTTATCAATTCATCTCAACAACTCTTTGCAACCTTCAACACACTTCAACATACACACACTCACACATACATCCTCGTACACTCTCACACCCTTTTCTCCACACATACTTGCTTCAATAGATTTGATCTTTCATTTATATCCTCTGCAAGCTTCAAAAACTTTCTCCTTTGTTGGCCAAGATGAAATGTGTAGCATGAAACGTGCAATGGCCACAACACATCAACTTCCAAATGATGTATAAATCCAATGTAGTTCAAGTCAAGTGATAATCAGGACCTATTTCAACTTAACACATATCTCCATGTTGGCACACACTTCTAAACACTCAGCACAATCACCTAGATATATCAAGTCAGCTTCATAAACACTTATCCTTCCACAAATTAACTCCAGACCCAAAGAGGTAACAGAGAAACCAAATAACATCATGTAAATCACTTCACAAACATTATATGACTTGAAAAAACATTATCATACATCCCTTTCTCTGATCTATGCATCTTCTTTCTAGCGCAAGAAAATAGACATTGAACCCAACATCTCTTGCAAACTCTGATCACTCAGTCATGAAATAGAACATTGAAAAACAAACTTATGGTACTCCTCAACACATGAAACATGAAATGAGAAAACATATTGACATCCTGATCATATCTTCCAAACAACAAAACCAAATAATGTAATGCGGTGAAATATGGTGGCTTTCAAATTCTCCTCCTAACAACCCTTATCAGCAATATGATTTGTCTTCACTATGCTGACTCCAAAGAACCTATGTGGTACAACTTATCATCTAAAACTTGAATATATCATAATTCTCATTTGTATCTAACAAACCTTCAAGATGCAAGATCACATCTTCAACTGCAGAGACATGTGGAGCATTTATCTAACTCTTTCTGACTGCAACATCACTCTACCACTATCTTCACTCTACTAGCTTTGGAATCTTCTGCGGTAACTTCTATGCTCTAAAATCTAGATCATACATACTTCATACCTATCTCTATCTAACTTCCAAACTGCAGAGCCATATCTTCAAATGTGGAGGAATGTAGAGCATTTTCCCAAGCTTCTTCAGTGCAACTTCCTATGTCTTAGACATTTTGAAACCTTCAAAACTTTCCTTCATAAATTTTTGCAATGCTTTTCATCAAGAAACAAAGAATTTACAACACCATAGACAACAACCACAACTCTTTCCATCAAAAACACAAAACCACAACTTCTACATATTAACATATTCTTCAACTCACAACTTTCACCTATTCATGAACTTCAGAAGATAAGATACAACTGTGTATAGATGATATTGATCAAACAACATGATCATGAATTTCATCACAATATTCTTCACTTCACAACTCTTTTGATCATCACTCCTTTGTTTGCTCCTCTAACTCCTTTGACACAAGCAACCTTCTGCAATACAACCCTATTGACATCAATCCTATCACACCACTTCTATCCATCATTCTTCTGTCATCAGTGAACATTGCTCTGTTGACATCAATGACAACACATGTGCAACAAAAAAATAATATATTTGGCTTGGGAATGAAAAGAACAAGCATGCCCCCATTTTACATGAGTACAAGCTCAATATCTATTTAATCTAGGTGAGCATCTCGCAAAAGTATTTACGTAGGCCAAGCATTTGTTCTCCAAAGATGGTAATTTTTTTGTCTTCTTTGAAAGAAGAGAGAGATGACATGTTTCCAGACATGAGGCTGTAATGTTAAAAAATGTCCCCTTGGGGGCTTTTCCCTCATAAGGTTTAACTCTCGAGTCTTTAGAGTGCATTTAGGACATTTTAGTTCATGTTTTGGCATCCTAATGGAATGAGACCTAGGTTCCATGGAAAATTGGACCTAGGTGGACCCCTTGAGCTGTACCCTACCTAAAATAGGGGGGAGGACTTGGGCGCCCACACCCTAGTCATTCCCTACTTTGGGGCAGCCCTAATTTCTGGGTGTCAGTTTATGATCATTATTTAGTTATTTTGCCGACACAGTAAAGTTTGATTTTTAATTTCTTGGTGAGAGTGCTTGTAGTTGCATATATAAGCATGCTTAGGCATTCATTTATAAACTAGATTTCAATTAGATGATTACTTGCAAGCTATTGTGTTCTCAAGGTGATTCAAGGCTTCTATTGTGTTGCAAGAGTAGACTTGTGTGTTTTGTGTGTTGATATTTACAGATTTGAGCATCAATCTTCTCATGGCATGAAGAGCATCTTCCTCCATGCGAGCTTCACTCCAAGGTTACATAACATTGTGTTTTTATCATTGATTCCTTTGGTTTTTGGCCTCTACCTCACAAGGGCATGCCCTTTTTATCTGACAATAGTGTTCGGAGACTTAAGTGTCCTCCAGGGTTTGACTGAGGTAAACCTCTTAAAACCACAACCCCCAAACCAAGTCTTGTGATTCTAGGTTATAGGTGTCGCATCTGGAAAAAGTGGAGTTGCAGGAAGGCTGGGCAGGCATCAGGGATTCAGGATCTGAAGGAAAGTCAAACAAAGGAGCACTTCCAGGACTTGGGCACTCGCTCCAGTGTCCTCCATAGATAGATCTTGAGAAACATAAGTTACAGGGCTGATCAGTGTCAGAAGGAGATCCAGATTCCCTGAAAAAGCAGGTACCTTGGACTTGGGCACCCGCTCTAGTGTTCCTAACTATTCCGCTTCGAAACCCTGAAAATAGGGTTTTAATGGTCAATTAGGCATAGGAGAAGGAAAAACTAATAATTAATTCCCTAATCCAAGTTTCCCTACATCTTCAAGTGGCCTAATGTATGATAGTGCTCGTCACTCAACCCTAGATCCTTGAATGTAAGGTGGAAAGGAGGATTTAAGCATCTAAACACTAGAGCATTAACAAATCCAATTTTCCCCTAAACATTTTGGTGAACCCATGTTTTTGGACTTAAATTGAAACTTCCTTAGTGTTTGTCTTGAGAGTTGGATTGATTTCATTCATTCATTTGGTCATTCATTTCATTGCATTGAGAAAATATCAAAAAAAAAAAAAATTTGGAAAATACAAAAAAATTGCATTGTTTGGCTTACTAAATTGCATTAGTTCTTCCTAAATTTTCCTAATTCATGATTTTTGCATTAGATTTGATATAAAATACAGAAAAATCCAAAAATTCAGAAATTTGCATTGCATTTTTATCATTTAATTGCTAGGGTTTTGTGGAAATTTTAATAATTTTATATAACCTAGTAATTCCAAAATCTAGGGTTAGTAGAAAAAATCTTTTATCAGATTTTTATACTGATTTTAGAGGCTCATTCAAATTTTCATTTGGCTGTAGTCTTTCATTTTAGTGTTAATTTGCATTTAGATTTAAAATATTTGCATTTTTACATAGAAAATTTCAACAAAAACTAGCAATTTTGATGCATTTTCATTAAATTTGCATGGGCATTTTGCATGCTAAGGCTTGAAAATCATTTTCAGATCTGATATTAAGTCAATTTCATTATAAAGTAGACTTAAAAGCATTCACATAGAATTTTATCCCAAGATCTCAACCCTAGGGCTTCAAAAACAACAATTTTCACTGAAATTGGCCTTATCGACTTGGTAAACTTGCACCATAGGTGTGTTGTGAAAGGTATTTTGGCATTATTTTTCTATTATCAGGGTAATAATTCTCTTTCCATCATAAAAAGCTTCACAACACCCTTTTAACGGGCTCTTGTAGTGAGAATTTAGTGAAAAACTACACATTTTGGCTATTTTGGCCCTAGGGTTTGACCTAGTTTGCACTCCAGGCATGTTGTGATCAATTTTATGGATTGAGGTGACTGATATTATTGATATTATTTACTGTGCCTCCTAAAATTCCTTCCAACACCCCTTTTGCTAGGTCTGGGAGTTGAAAAACCGTGAAAAATTATATATTTTGCTATATTTTCACTAGGGTTTTACCTTAAGTGGTGCTAAAAGCGTGTTGTGTTGGATATTTTTTCATCAAGTGGCTGTTATTACTAAGATTATTTTCTATCCATCATCATTTCCTCTCAATACCCTTTGTTATGCTCTTTTGCATTGAATTTTGATGAAAAAAGTGCTTTTTTTGACATATTTTCACTATATTTTGACTTGGCATTATCTTGGATTTGCATCAAGAGTATGTTGAGAGTGATTATATTGCTGTTTTGGACTGATATCAGAAATATAACTTTCTCCCCTTGACTGAAATCCTTACAACATCCTTTGTTTCATTCATTGGCATTGAAAAGAGTACAAAAAATCAAGCATCTAGGTCACTTTTTGCATATAGTTTGCAATTGTCTTTTGCATACTTTTGGAAAACTATCAAAATCTGATTTTACATTAATTTGGAGACATATATCATGGCTACTTCTTTGGAAGAATTGTTTGCATACATCATAGACATGGATAGTTTCTCTAAATTCACTGATAAATATCCTCAAGTTCTGGAACAAATAGCACACATTCATGATGTTGATCTCTCTATGTGCTCCACATATGAAATTCTTTGCCGTATAGGTGACTAAATGATAGCTTCACAACTCTCATAGGAATATACCCTTCAATATTGGATGATCTCACTAAATTCATGATCAATAATACATATACTAGTGATGATCTTAAAATGTTAGATGAAGCCTTGGATGATTTCATGGGAAATTCTACTATGGCACCTATTGATAAAACATGTGATGATAACTCTGGTTTACCTTATGATCCCTCTCCAAAGGTTATTACCCCTCATGAGGACACTTTGATGCAAGAGGATGATTTCATTAACACATCTATTAACATCATATCATCAAGTCTTCATTCTAATGCTCACTCTAGCCAAGATGAAGCATTAGTAAATGAAGAGCCATCACCAGTTTGCCATTCCAATGCTCTCCCTGGCCAAGAGGAAGCATTAGCGAATGAATACCTACCTTCAACAAAGAGCATTCCATGGATAGACAAGGAATTTTCATCTAACATTAATAAAAACTCTATCATAATGCATAAAACCTCTATGGATCATCCTAGAAACCTTGTTCCTTTAGTTGATTGTTCACGCACCTTGGATTTCACTAAGGAAGAGAAGACCTTTAATGTCCCTAGTGGATGAGGAGAAGTCTCTCACATTAAATCCCTCAAGGATGGATGTTGAGATCACTCAAAATAATTTGCTTCTCCCACCACCTAAGAGGATAGTGAATATGTGTACTAATGAACTTCAACAAGAAAACATTCCACCTAACATTGAGTCAAACCAAGAAGCATTTAAGAATGAACAAAGGAATAATTACAAAGACTTGGCAATAGTACCATATGTTTGCAATTGGAAAGAGAATGATTTAATTGTTGATGACAACTACCCCGACAGGGGCCCTACAGGTAAGTATCTCTAACCCTTTATCTCTCTCGTAATGTGCTTCCCCTGTGATGTGTTACATGTTGTTTAGGTCTCCTAGAATGACCCCTAATTCTCTCGTAAGGTTTGGGATACCAGGAGAATGCCTCTGTTGTGACCTTATATTTGTATCATCATTCTTCTAAATTACCTCTCTCTGATTTCATTGTTGAGTGTTGTGTCTTACGAACATAGCGTCGTGGTTGGTGACCTAGGGGTACCCTCCTATGTGATTCTACCTAAGACACTTGTTTCTCCTCTCTTATTTATTTTTTCCCTTCCTCTAGTGTTTCCACCTAGCAGGCGGATGATGAAAAATATTTATACTAATGCGAACCTAGTGTCCCTTTCAAGAGCAATCAAAAAAATGGACTTAGTTCCTAATATGATGATGGGGTTGTATATCTTATCCAACGCTTGGCTAGTGGAAGCACTCGTGCTTTCTGCATAGTGAATTTCATGATGTTTCTATCACATTTACAAACCTTAACAATACTATTGCTCCGTGCACCTTTGTTTGCCTTTGAATCTAGCCTTGGTGGTATTCAATTCGGAGAGCTTCATGATATAGCCCCATGGTTATCCTCGAACTCCAAATTCATTATATAACCTTGGCTCTTTGTGTGGTTAATCATATGCATTGATGTTGTTGTTCATCATGATGTTGTAGACACTAACATGTTTTTTGCAAGGATGTGTTTGTGGGAACATTTGGTGATCATAAAGTACATGTCACCTCTAGGGGGCATGGGCTTTGTGAAAGTCAGTGTTCCCTTGTGTGTTTTCTTCCTACCTTAACCTGCTTGATATCGATAACTGATATCAACCACCTTACGGTGGGGGCATATATAAGGTGAGCTATTTGTTATAGATGTTAGCAATGTGTTTGACCTCAAATACAGAGACTTGCGCCCCAGAGTAGTGCATCGTGCATCTTGAGCTTGTTTGCAACCAATCAATCAATCATGTAAACCCTCTGCGGAGGCGGGATATCAAGCATATCCTTTTTCTTAGGCCCTTTGCAGAGGCGGGGATGGTGTATTTCTTAGAGCAGATTGCATCATCCTGTCATTTTCAAAAGTCCTTTGCGGAGGTGGGGAGCGATTTGTGACTAACTCGACCCTTAAGCATGTCTTCGGTGATTGTTGTGACGAAGCCCAATTGTCGGTGTGTTCCTGTAATGTGCCTGAGATGGTGTTGGACCTAGAAATAGGTACACTCCATCCTTGTCTGCTGTATTTTCTCCGTTTCTTCAAGTGTGTGTGTTTTGACGTGCTTTTTTTGTGTGGCGTGTTTGTTGCCCCATATGCAGAGACTAGCACCTTCAGGTAGTGCTTCCTGCATTTTTAGGAGGTTTTGCGTGTATTGCATGTGTGTTGCCCCATTTATACAGAGACTTGCACCTTAAGGTAGTGCATCCTGTATTATGGGAGGTTTGTTTACTTTCTAGTACTTGCATTTGCATTTCATATATATGAGAAAAATAAAAGAAATCTATCTTCCATGCATTAATGTGTCTTCTATGCATTGATTGTCTACTCTATGTTCTACGTGACTGTAACTGTCTTCTCTATGTTTTACGTGCCTGTTACTTCTTTCTATGTGATTGGTGTGTCTTCTCCATTCTTGGTGTGCTTGTTGTGTTTGTGACCTTACTTTAATGCATGTATTGGCCTTGTGTTTATACATACATTAAAGTGGGGGCTAAATGTAACACCAGAAAATGTCCCCTTGGGGGCTTTTCCCTCATAAGGTTTAGCTCCCGGGTCTTTAGAGTGCATTTAGGACATTTTAGTTCATGTTTTGGCATCCCGATGGAATGAGACCTAGGTTCCATGGCAAATTGGACCTAGGTGGACCCCTTGAGTTGTACCCTACCCAAAATAGGGGGGGAGGACTTGAGCTCCCGTGCCCTAGTCCTGCCTTATTTTGGGGGAGCCCTAATATCCAGGTGTCAGTTTATGACTGTTATTTGGTTATTTTTCTGACACGGTAAAGTTTGATTTTTAATTTCTTGGCAGGAGTGCTTGTAGTTGCATATATAAGCATGCTTAGGCATTCATTTCTAAACTAGATTTCAATTAAATGATTACTAGCAAGCTATTGTGTTCTCAAGGTGATTCAAGGCTTCTATTGTGTTGCAAGAGCAGACTTGTGTATTTTGTGTGTTGGTATTTGCAGATTTGAGCTTTAATCTTCTCATGGCATGAAGAGCATCTTCCTCCATGAGAGCTTCACTACAAGGTGACATAACATTGTGTTTTTATCATTGATTCCTTTGGTTTTTGGCCTTTGCCTCACAAGGGCACGCCCTCTTTATCTGACAATGGTGTTCGAAGACTTAAGTGTCCTCTGGGGTTTGATTGAGGTAAACCTCTAAACACCACAACCCCCAAACCAAATCTTGTGATTGCAAGTTATAGGTGTCACATCCGAAAAAAGTGGAGTTGCAGGAAGGCTGGGCAGGCATCAGGGATTCAGGATCTGAAGGAAAGTCAGACAAAGGAGCACTTCCAAGACTTGGGTGCTCACTCCAGTGTCCTCCATAGATAGATCTCAGGAAACAGAAGTTACAGGGCTGATCGGTGTCAGAAGGAGATCCAAATTCCCTGAAAAAGTAGGTACCTTGGACTTGGGTGTCCGCTCCAATGTCCCTGACTGTTCTGCTTCGTAACCCCAAAAATAGGGTTTTAATGGTCAATTAGGCATAGGAGAAGGAGAAATTGATAATTAATTCCCTAATCCAAGTTCCCCTACATCTGCAAGTGGCCTAGGGTATGATAGTGCTCGTCACTCGACCCTAGATCCTTGAATGTAAGGTGGAAAGGAGGATTTAAGCATCTAAACACTAGAGCATTAACAAATCCAATTTTCCCCTAAACAGAGGCACCTTGCATGAAACATAGAAGTGGTAGGAACAATTGTTTTGATGTTGTGTAATGTAAACAATAGGGCTTCCTTGTAGATTTTGTGTTTACAAAGGATATTAAGCCTTGGTGGATATAGAGTTAGTTTCCCCTCTCTCTCTCTAATATATATATATATATATTAGAGAGAGAGAGAGAGAGAATGAATATAATAGAGAGAAAGTTAGAGAGAGATAGTGACAAAGAGAGATAGAGAGGGAGGGAGAAAGTGTTAGAGAGAGGAAACTAACTCCATATCCATCAAGGCTTAATATCCTCTGTAAACACAAATTCTGCAAGGAAGCCCTATTGGCTACATTGTGCACACACACACACACACATACATATATGGGGGAATGCTTTCAGCATAATTATATCAAAATTAAGTAATTATAAAAATATTTAAAAATACAAAAAATAAGTTATTAAATTAATTCTCTTTCTATATCTCTATGTTTCTCTATCTTCCTCTTTCTATCTTTCTCCTTCTCTCCATCTAAGCTCTATGTCTCTATCTCTATCTCTCTCTTCCTCTTCTCTATCTCTCTTCCTCTCTCCCTGTATTCCTCTCTTCCCCTCTCTATATCAATCTCCCTCTCTATTATTCTCTCTTCCTCTATCACTCTATCTCTCTTCTCTACCTTTTTCTCCCTCCATCTCTTTGTCCCTCTTTCTCCCTCACAAACTCTCTCTGTCATTCTCTATCTCTATACCTCTCTCTTCATCTCTATCCCTATACTCATCTCTCTCACTTTCTTATTTTATCTCTCCCTTTCCCTCTCTCTCTCTACCTTTATCTATATCTCTCTCTCTATAGTTCTCTATTTACCTCTTTCTCCCTTTGTACATCTTTACGTCTCTCTATATATATATCTCCCTCCCTCCCTCTCTATTTCTTCCTCTCTCTATATATATATCCCTCTCCCTCTCTCTATGTCTCTCTCCCTATCTTTGTACTTCTCTCCCCCTCTCTCTATGTTCCACTTTATAGCTACAAAAAAGTTATGCATTTAACAAAGAGATGAGGAAATAAAATTGAAGATTGTCTTTCTCTATTTTCACTCTCTATTAATTAGTGATATGGTAACACGTTGCCTACTTGTTCTATCCACTTGTGGATAATACCTAAAATGTGTAGAGTTATAACTAAATACCTTAGCATAGTATCAACTCTCTTGTGGGCATGTGTCCAATGTGCATTGGCCCAACCTAAGATGTCATGCCTAGTCATAACTGCTTAACCATTGATGCACACACACTGTCATTCAATGCCTTCTCAACCATAGATCCCTTAACCTAGGTCACTCTTGGTATAATTATTGCTTGGTGAAACCATGCAATTGATAATAATGAAATTAGAAAACAAATTTACATAATTATCTAATCACCAAACGTCAACCACAACTAATTCTCAATGTAAAATGCACAATCAAAGCTATGTATCCATGTTGCGAATGCATAATGAAGCCATTCGTTAATGCAATAAGAATGATGCAATATGTATGAAACTAAGTGAGTGTGTACATGCATCAGGTTTTTAGTCATGCCAACTCTTACCGAGCAGCTAGGACGCTTCTACCTCAACCATTTTCCCATCTTTGACATGTTCCTCCACTCAGTCGCACTCAAATTCTCATCAATAGGTTAGTCCATATAATCATAGTTGAAGCACGAGCAAGATATAAATCCATAATCATTAACATAATAATCCATCATTATATAAACTTTCACGTTTATGCTATTTTAGAATTAACAAAAAATTACTTTCACACACATGAAATTACCCAATAGTAAAACAATCATAATGAAATGTCCAATAGTCTCATTAGTTATACTAAATTATAAATGGAATTATAAGTCAAGATGTGACACATTTTTTATACTAGGATAGTAACACAATTTTATAATTTTGTACATAAACCATACTAGAGGCTTCTATGCATCCTCCTTTTCAACTTGTTATTCTTCTACCATTAAATGGGGATGTTTTATGCACATTCCCCTTGTTTCTTAAGCACTTTCTTTCTATAGCATGACTTTATCTATTGTTAATAACATTTTCTTTTCAATAAAGTAAAAAGTCAAGGTATTAATTAGATTCATATCATTTTTTTCTTCATATTTTACACTTTATTTCTTAAGGAAAGTAACATGAGTATTACTTTAATTAATACACATAAAAAGGATACACTTCATTAAATTTTCTTTTCAAGAAGTATCAAGGACAACATGCAAGCATGCAATTAACCTAGGATGATGTATGCTGATGTAATACTCTGATAATGTTGTGATGATACTTTCATAAGTGCTCTATAACAATGTCCTAAGTTCTAGATGATTTCAAAGTGAACAAATTAATGTCTTTAAATACAACAACATAGTGCACAAAATAACACAAATGTGTACTAGGTTAGTTCACAAATGAAATGTCAACAAGGTATAAATTTAAATGCTAAATTTTAAAAGAGTTTAAGGTTCACATCCACAATTGTAGAAATAACCTAGGTCAAGTCTACACTCATGTATCTAATCTATTGTGATGAATAAAAGACCTAGAGATTGAAATCAAGATCAATCTCTATAATAAGTTATAATAATGATTGAGATATATGATATGACAATGAGATATCAAACTGCAACAACGTTTGATTCACTCGTGTACTCCATGTTGACTAAAGATATTAATCTATGCTCTAATAGTATTATTATAATAATTAATAAGTTATTTCCTCTGTGAGATCTCTCTCTCCTTTATCTCTCTAGGTTTGTATCTCTCTCTCTATATCTATGTCTCTCTGTCTTGCTCTCTATTTCTCTATATCTCTCTCTATCTCTATCTCCCTCCCTCCTCACTCACAAACTTCCTCTCTCTGAGATCTCTACATTGAAGAGGTCTTAAAGTTGAATTATCAGGTCCTTAAGTAAATGGCATTCTACCTTGAGTGTACAGTTCCCCATAGACATGTTAACTCTCATTTAGTTTTGTACTTAATTTTTGCATAAGAGAAGAAGAGACTCAAAAGTTTGAAGTGTAATAAAAGTAGGGAATCAAAGTTTTCACACATTTTTGAAATTCTTACAAAACTACAGACAAAATCCAAAATTTTGATTGGTGGAGAATAGGAGTTCCAAAGCACATTTGCAAGAAAACCTTGAAATCCTATTGGATCCCTAACTTGTCCTAAAATTCCCACTTGAACCTTAATTAAGCTATTATATCCCATTTGAGTTTCATTCTTTCACTTGGAAAATTGATTCAAGCTTTGTCATTGTTCTCTTAATGCAATTAACCTAGGATGATGTATGCTGATGTAATACTCTGATAATGTTGTTATGATACTTTCATAAGTGTTCTATAACAATGTCCTAAGTTCTCCTAGATGATTTCAAAGTGAACAAATTAATGTCTTTAAATACAACAACATAGTGCACAAAATAACACAAATGTGTACTAGGTCAGTTCACAAATGAAATGTCAACAAGGTATAAATTTAAATGCTAAATTTTAAAAGAGTTTAAGGTTCACATCCACAATTGTAGAAATAACCTAGGTCAAGTCTACACTCATGTATCTAATCTATTGTGATGAATAAAAGACCTAGAGATTGAAATCGAGATCAATCTCTATAATAAGTTATAATAATGATTGAGATAGATGATATGACAATGAGATATCAAATTGCAACAACGTTTGATTCACTTGCATACTCCATGTTGACTAAAGATATTAATCTATGCTCTAATAGTATTATTATAATAATTAATAAGTTATTTCCTCTGTGAGATCTCTCTCTCCTTTATCTCTCTAGGTTTGTAGCTCTCTCTCTATATCTATGTCTCTCTATCTTGCTCTCTATTTCTCTATATCTCTCTTTGTCTCTATCTCCCTCCCTCCTTCTCACTCACAAACTTGCCCTCTCTGAGATCTCTACATTGAAGAGGTATTAAAGTTGAATTATCGGGTCCTTAAGTAAATGGCATTCTACCTTGAGTGTACAGCTCCCCATAGACATGTTAACTCTCATTTAGTTTTGTACTTAATTTTTGCATAAGAGAAGAGGAGACTCAAAAGTTTGAAGTGTAATAAAAGTAGGGAACCAAAGTTTTCACATAGTTTTGAAATTCTTACAAAACTACAGACAAAATCCAAAATTTTGATTGGTGGAGAATAGGAGTTCCAAAGCACATTTGCAAGAAAACCTTGAAATCCTATTGGATTCCTAACTTGTCCTAAAATTCCCACTTGAACCTTAATTAAGTTATTATATCCCATTTGAGTTTCATTCTTTCACTTGGAAAATTGATTCAAGCTTTGTCATTGTTCTCTTATGCTTATAGATTTGTTTATTTGAATTATTCCGTAATTGTGCCTTTACACCCTATTTCTCCCTGATTGAACTCTCTTTTATTATTTCATTCCTTCCATCCTTTCCCCTTTCCTAGCCATGGAGACCCTATCCTTGCTATTGTTCTAATTCTCATACAAATTAAAGTGTGGAAGAGTTCACATGAACTTAACTTCACACAAATTTACGTCATTAGTCAATCAAGACACTCTCCTCAAAGCATACACAAAACTAAATGAAAAGTGATAGTTGGCATGAGTTTTCCAAAGTCCATGAAGTTATGCATAAGTGCTTTTGGATTTAATTGTGTATATTTTTCCGTCGACATTTCAGATCACACTGAATGATCTATCATCAAGAAAATCCAAAAGCACTCATACATAAATGAAAAGTGGTATATGAATTTCGCCATTATGATTGATTATATAGAGAATTTCATGTGCACCCAAACAAATTTATTATAGTTTTGTTGGGTGAATATTTTGTTATCAGATAACTGAGAACAAAATGGTTATATCAACCAGAGTACAATGAGATTAAATCTCTCCTCTCAGAAAGGGGAGGCTCCTTGCTTATTGCTAACTAATATCAACTAGTAATTAACTAGATTTATTTGTACACTAAAAACTATCCTTGGGGTGTTTCCATATCATCCTATTCTCTTTTTTAGAATAGATGTTTACAATTCACAATAAAAATCCCATGAAGCTTATAATATGCAAAGAACTACAAATTACTAACTTGGAGCAATAATGGCCAATATCCAATTGTGTTACACAAAAGAATAACTAAATGATACCAACATGTGTTAATCACCAAGAAACCCATGAAAACATAAAATTTTTCATAGCTTCTTATGCAAATTGAAAATGAAAGAGTTTGGAGTAGAGTGCAGCCCAAAGTCTTCACTATATGCCAAGATAAGATAAAATGATCGCAGTATCAATAACTCACAGCCCAAAGTCTTCAAGTTATTTCTCATTCAAAAACATAAACACAAATCCCAAAGATGATATTGCAGCCCAAAGTCTACGAAATCAAATTTGGAGCACCTTCTAAACACTTGATTTCCATGCTTATAATTCAACCATGCATACACGATAATGCAATAGAAAGGATATAAGAACAATTCTATAACACCACAAATTTGATCCAAGACAAAGATTGGATGCTAACTTGCTTTCTTTATATGGATTGAAAACTGATTTACAAAATAAACTCAAAGTCTCAAATTGCTCTTCAAAATGGTAGCGCTTCGCTTCAATAGATAAAAGATCATATTTACATAAGAGGCCCTCTTTATTTATAGTGGGAGGTTGAAAGCAAAAATAGTAAATCTACAACTACTTTGACTTATTCAAAAACAGAGTTCTAATTGACTTGTGACTTTGTCTCACAACTCCATGTATTCTAATTTTACAAAATGACACAGAGTTTGTCAATTATAATTTACAAAGCATGAAAACTAAAGCATGAAAAATATCTGTGTCCTTGGACACTTCTTCATCATCTTGATCTTTCTCCAAGAATTCTTCATATCTCCTCATAGTAGCATGGACTTCATCACTGTCAGGCCCTAGTGTATGCCTGGAGATAATAAGCACCCGAGTGATGGAATCAATGAGGGTATCGGGCACACTCTTATGCTTATTCAATATTTTTTGTAGCCTATTGATGGTTATCTGGAACTCCATCAACCTATCAAGTTAAGCCAATGAAAAGACTTTTGTTTCAACTTTTGTTTGCACTAGGTTGGTGAACTCCTGAATCACTATATCCTCGAGAGTGTCTGCTAGTTGTCATCAAGCATATGACATGGTAGCTCCGTCAGCTCATCTAAAATATCTTGAGCCTTGTTTTCTCCCCTCTCAAGATCTTTTTTCAAATCGAGTATTAGGCCTTCAATAATATCCTTTTTGTGTATCATGGCCTCTCAATACTCCACATACTTTCTCCTATTGGGGGTGACCCCATGTTCAATCAACACTTCGATTTTGAAATCCCGCAGCTTGTTCCAAGAATCAATATCCTGTTTAATAAATTGCATGTCTTGAGAGAGAAACTCAAGTGTTTGATTGATTTCTTTTCCAACATTACCCAGGTTGTCATAAAGTTTAATGGATGAATTTATAAGTAACGAACCCTAAGAAAGCACTCTATCGATCCAGGCATCAATTGTCTGACCCTTTGCACCAATTCTTTCAGCTTTCAAAAAAGCTTCATTACTTGTGCTTGTGCCAACATGCTCAACCTTTTTGGATGACTGAGTTATTTTGAGAAGCACTGATTTCAACTGATTAACCTGTACTTTGAGCTGGTCTTTTATGACTTTATCCCTGTCATATCTATCTAGCAAGGCATTCAATTGTGCTAAAAGGTCCTCCTTCACACTTTCATGCATTTTTTTACCTAGATCAACTCTAGTTATGACATAATTAGGATTTTCAAAGTCTATATTGTCAGATGAAGGAATAACAATCTCTGCATATTTGTGTGTAGATTCATCGACAAAAACCCTAGACAAAGTTTTAGCCTTTTTGGTTTCTTTTGACTTTGTTGGAACTAATTGACCGAAATCAAAGTCATCAGGTGATACATCTTGCTTCTTTCTTTTAGGTTGATGTGGCATTTAAGCCACAGTGGAAGGCCAAATTTATCACTTTTTACTTCTGCATTTGTGGTTTGAGTAAACATGGATGGAATATGGGTGACAAGTGGAGGTGTCTGTGTTTGTACTGTTGAAGGATTGACATCAACATTCACATGAGCAGAAGAGGAACCCAAAAACTTCTCAAAATCTACTTGAGAAATTGAGTCAATCATAGACATAGGAACATTAGAAAAACTAGGCATGGAAGAAAGAGGAATAAAGATATTATCAACATTGTCCAACGGTGTATTAAACACAAACAGATTTTCAGGTGTTGAGGGAGAAGAATTCATAGAATGAATGGACACATTTGGTGATGGTGATTCAAGATTATCTGGAATACATGGTGATTGTCGTGCACTTGACATTACATGAGATGTAGGAGTTTGTACCTTTAAAACTATAGGCAGGGAAAGAGGGGGTGTCACTTGAGCATATTTGGCTTGTGGATTGTCAAGTTGTTCTTGTGACTCTTCTTCTTCTACCTCTTCTTTCTCAACATCTTGATGCACAGATGTTCCTTCCTTTTCCTTTATTTTCCCCTTATCTCCTATCCTAAAAACAAAATTCATTCTCTTTTCACTAGAAGGGGTATCTTCCTTATTTTTTGTCCTTAATTCCTCCTTTCCTGGAGGTACTTCTGTTTGTTCCTCCTCTAAACCTATTAATAAGGGTTTCAATTTGATACCTTTCTTTATAAACCACACATTGGTATTTGTAAGGATTTTTTGGAATCTCTATCTCAGAGAGGTCTCTTTTTGAGACCATTGAATAGCAGGCAGAGGGGTGTCAGCAATCTTGTTGCCTATGTATGCAACCTCTACTATGTCTCCATCCTGCACATCTTCTGGCACATCAGCCAATTGGAAATTTCTCACTTGATCAAGAGAGAGCCTACTGTAATTTGTCCTTCTTACATCCTCATCAGTTCTGCAATCTACCCAGATGTCTTCAACCATGTGCACATGAGTATAGTTACCTTTGAACTTATTCTTCATACCTCGGTAGTTGAAGTCTTTCCTCCTTTTGTACCTCTTCAAAGTAACCCATTGTAGCTCAATCTCCATAGCTTTGGCTCTTGGAGTGGTAGAAATACCATACCTTCCAATCTTGAACTGAAATTTGAAACCACCTCGATGTGAGCTAGCTTGTTTGATATGCACATCCATCACTTGTCTACATAACTCTATCAAGATCAACTTGTCTTCTGGGTACCTAGGAAGCATGTATGGTTGCCCACTGAAACAACATTCCCCAATGTATGTGAAAGTAGGGAATTGCAGGAAGATGCACCCAAACTTCTTCACTTTTTCCTATGCTTGATCAGATACTCTCTTTTTCTCAAGTTCCTTCTCCAGCAAGAAGATGTAGTGATAGAAAAAGGCATCATTCACTCTCCTGAAATGCTTAATGCTTTTTGTCAAGGTGAGTTGGGGGTAATATTGATACACAAGAATTAATTTTCTATCACCTTCAACTATTAGCCTCGAAAAATGTTTCATAGAAGCAACAACATAAACTAGATATGAAGTCATTTTAAATCGCAATGTTGTTGACACTATAGCTAACTATTCACATATGGAATCACTGATTTGCTGACCCCACCATATTTTCTATTCTCCCTTTCTGATGATACGAATGTATTGAAACATCCAGTCTTGAAAAACATTTGATGATGAGAGACCTTTTACCCTACTGAGAAGGGTAATAAGATCACCAACTTCCTCAATGAACTCACTCCTAAAGATGTTCTTTGGCCATCTTTATATAGTAGAATGAGGAGTTTTGAGTCATCTAGTGTTAATAACCCTTTTGCATTTCTCAATGTGTGTATCATAATACTTATGTGCTTCTTCAATGGAAATATTAGTATAATCCTCAATGTCAGGGCACTTGAATACTGAGTCAAAGAAGTTAGCATCTAGTTTAATGATCACATTTCCATCAGCATCGGATATACTATGAGTATCTTTATCAAACTTCCCTGCCATAGCCAAGACAAAATCAGGGTTTTGAGCTAATACTGAAAAAGTGGACACCATGTGGATGTCATTGTTTAGAACGCATTGCATGTTTGAGGGCAATGGTTGTTAATTGATCCTTCCCAAGAATTTAGACATGTCAACATGCTTGATCTTTGTGTCTTTGATCTCACCCACATTTGACTTGACTAAAGTAGCCAGGACAACACCTTGAAACTTGTATTTTAGTTTCTTCTTTAGAGATGACTCTAACATTTGGCAAATGAACTGCAAAATTATGATTTTTGAAGAAACTTCTCAGAGTTAGAGAAATCTTATACAATATGCCTTTGTACAATTTTGGGAAAACATATCACCTCCATATTCAGAAATAATCACTTGCTAGATCAAGAAAAATCTCATCTTGGAGTCTCATTTTCAATTTTACCAGTGTTAGGAAAATTTTAGTTTTTCAGATGTAGGTCGGAGTTTAAACTCTAACCTGCATTTCTTTCAATGCAAAGGTAAATATGTCAATCAAATTTTAAAGTCTGATTGACATATGGGGAAAGACTTAGAGAAAAAAAGATATGCACATCGGACTTTAAATTCTGATGTGCATATTAAGAGGGGAAATCAAAGATGTATATCAGATTTTAAAGTCTGATGTTCATCGACAATGTCTTAGGTAAGTCCAAGGTAGGAAGGTGTAGACCAGGTTTTAAAATCTGACCTACACATGCATTATAGGTGTTGGTTTTTTCCCTGACTGGATGTTCATTCCCAGATTTCCCCACAAGGTAGCCATCAGTGATCAACAGGATCTCTGGGCCAGGGGCCAACAGTGTAGGAGATAGACTCTATTTTTATCTCCTCTTCTTCTTCAAGCTCTGCAAAACCTAGGGGGGTATTCCCTATTCAACACCCATGAGAAAATGCTTGTGGGTTGGCTTGGGATGTTGACACAAAGCAGATAAATCCTCCTGCAAGTAGACCAAAACTATAGGATAAGTGCAAAGGGGCTAGCTTTGGGCTTATGTTCAATTATGAATCAGAGGATCTTGGTCCTAAACTACTTCTAAGGTCCTAATGGTTTGATTTGGAAGTATGAGTTTGATTTATGTGTTTGGATGCAAAACTAGGACCTGGTATGTAATCTCAATGCAGAGCTAGATTGGTGCCTATCCAGGGCTCGGAGTCAGTAGACATACACCTGTGAATGATCAGCATGAACACTAAAACTAGATTTCAAGGGGATGTTGTGGTATCTGCCTTACAAATACCTCCCAGAACAGAGTGTTAAGTCATCTCTACTTATGGCATCCCTATTGCAGTATATCTTTCCCAACACTTAATTTGAAAATAATTTAATCTACCCCTTGAGCAGAAGTTGAAAGATCAAGCATTCAATATATGAATTCTATATTCTAGAATACTAGACATCCCTTAGATATCTAGATTCAGAAGAAGGATACATGCAATACTGGAGACATAATAACAAAACACATGCAAATATAGCATTACTCATATAAAACCAATCATGAAATTAGTAAATTCATGCATGAGACATACAACAAGAGATACATAAACTCACAAGGTCACTTGCACAGAGCAACCAGAACCAGTTGTATCTTATTACAGAGCTAGATATGTCTAGTTTTCAACAACCTTGAATTGAGTAGCATCATCTACTTATAAAGCAGGATGATGTACTCCCTCATTAATCACATGACAGTCCCCAAGACATTACTAGGTGCAGTGCATCGCCAGGGGGCGCCGGAAACATTCAATGTAGCTGCACAGACAGGAGGAAAGGGGCAGGTGAGATCTTGACCTGCATCGCCGTGTCATGATTTTCTGTCTAAATCGAGTACCTGGTGTGTCCTTCTGACCCATACCTCTGTGTAATCTCACCATTAATGGCATACCAACTCACAGCCTTAAGATGCAGCAGTTGCGTGCCTTGCACACCTTCTCCCGCCAAAATACACGTTCATGCATCAAGAAAAACCCTTCTTTCAAATGTCGCCATCGATCACCTTGCTTCCAGCTGAGATTTGCGGCGTAGATTATGCTGCAAAGTCGGCAAGCAAAGATATCCGCACCTCGCAGGTACATCGTGTTGACTTTCCTTTTAAATATCATGAGGATGCATTATCCCACATTCACCCTGCAGCACCCCCCCAACACTTTATATACCAGGTCGTTAGCACATATGATGTTAGTGCTTTTGCTCCTGACGGCACCTAGTATAAGACTTTCATCATCATCATCCTCCAGTTTGATATCCGGATGCACAAAATATCACCCTAATGTCAGCATCATATTGCAATATCACCTGCATGATAATCGCCTTCATCGACACAACCTGATGCATCGGAGGAAGATCCTCCTGCTTAGCTGATACCAAATGTCTCACCGATGAACATCCTGATGACATCACCATCATATCCTACTGACCTCATCAGCATATCTGCCTACTGCACATCTCCAAATATTCGGATGACATCATCGTCATATTCGCAACATCAGGGGATCTCCATAAATGACTGATGTTAAAATATGACCGCTCATACCTTGATGACATCACCATCATGTCGGCATCAGGATGATATTCGAAAGATAACCTGATATTTGGAAATATCATCCTGATGCACTGTAGCTTCACTGTAAGATCAGGGTGATATATGAATATGACTGATATTTGAAATGATCACCCCCCACTGGACAATGCATGAAGCCGACAGGTGGATATCTCCCTGACGTCAGCATCATCATCATATCCGCAAATGTCCTAATGATGTCATCAGGATATTGCAATGTCGGGTCAGATTGACAACTTGAAGTATGACCCCATCGAATCTGGATGACATCAGCAGCATATCACCTGAAGGATATCACCCTGATAACTGAACATCCTAATGACATCACCGTCATATCCAGAGCAAGGGTGATGTTCAAAAGATGACCCAATATTTGGAATATCACTTGATATTGAGAATATCATCCTGCAGTGAAAAGATGAAGGCAAAAGTTGAGCGGATATCACCCCCGCAGAAACATGACATCAGCAGCATCCTGATGTCGAACAAGCATAAGGTGATAAAATAACATCAAGGTGATCATAAAAAAGATCACCCGATATTCAAATATGATGACCCCGATGAAAAGTGGGTCATACTTGGAAATTTCATAGCGCCAACATCAGGATGATCTTGACTAAGATCACCCGATGTTAAAATATCACCCTGCGGCAAAGGTCGGGTCGGCAAATGCATGATGACCCCCACAAGATATCCGGACATGAGGAGAAATGACCCCCGCAAGAAACATCAGGTGGATGCATGGAAATATGATGATGATGATGATGACCCCTTCCTTGAAAATATCCTGATGATGCAACAAAACACAGAGAAGGTCTAAGACTTAGAAATTTCATGAAATCCTAGGAAGGTGCCTGCAAGCTAATAACTTGGAGCTTGATAATTGATGCAGGCACCAACAGTGGCTCTGATTGGGGACGTGCAGGCACAAGGCTGTAGCAAGAACCAGACCTCTGAGCAGACCAGACAAAACATAAAAAAGCACCAACTGTACAAGATATTTACAATATACACATACTTTTACAAATGTGCACAGAGGCGGATCATTTATGCAAAATAAAACTTGAGGAATTGACCATGCACAGGCAATTCCATCATCTCACCATCTAGGGCCTGGAGGATATAAGAATCCTCCCCATGAGTGTTGCAAACCTGATATGGGCCCATCCATAAGGGTTCAAACTTACCATGTTTGCCCTTATCTTGACTTTTTGCATTCCAGATGAGCACCCAGTCATTTATCTGGAACTTCCTTTCTGTAGCTCTCCTGTCAAACAGATACTTCACATTTTGTTGTTTCTTGAGATTGATTTGGTGGGCCTCCCTTCTGCTTTCATCTAGTGCAACCAGCTGGTTTATTCTTTCTATCATGGAGTCTTCAATCTCCTCATCATTCTCTTGGATAAATTTGTAAACCGGCAGGAGATTGTTTATAGGTAGCCTGGCTAATGCACCATACACCAGTTCAAAAGGTGACCTTCCAATAGCTTTTTTCACTATCACCCTGTCAGCCCATAATGCCAACTTTAACTTTGAATCCCAAGCTCTCTTGTTCTTATCCACTATCCTCTTGATGATTTTCATGAGGCTTTTATTGCTTGACTCTGCTTGACCATTTCCTTGTGGGTGGTATGGTGATGCATACGATAAATTTATCCCATACTTGTTGCAAAAATCAACAAATTCACTAGATCTGAAGCACATAGCATTATCTGTAACTATCTTGAATGGTACTCCAAACCTGATGATGATATTCTCTAGGATAAAATCCATCACTATCTTACTTGTAGCTCTTTTAGTTGGAATAGCCTCAATCCATTTGGTGAAGTAGTCAGTAGCCACCAAAATCCAACTATGTCCCCCACTTGACTTTTCTACAATCTCCCCTATAAAATCAATTCCCCATTGCTGAAATGGAGCATCCACAGTTACAGTTCTAAGGGGTAGTGCACCTTCATATCTTAACTTTCCTGAGAACCTTTAGCAAGGGTCACATTTCCTTACCAGCCTTTGTGCATCTGAAAAGAGAGTGGGCCACCAATTTCCTGCCCTAAGGATATTATGCGCTGTTGTTTGGGCAGTATAATGTCCACCACACAATCCTTTATGCATGTCATTCAAAGCATTGTTAGCTTCATCTTCATCCACACATCTTAGCAGTACACCATCAGGGTTCTTCTAGTACAGCTCACCTTGAACAATAACATACCTGATTGCATGTAGTTTTAAGGTCCTCTTTTGACTGTCACTGAAATGGGAAGGACAATTTAGATTTTGCAAGTAATATATGATGTCCTTATACCATTCAAATTTTGATACATTGACATTCTCATTCTGGACTGCATTGACTTGGCATGCTTCCAAATTTGACTGTGCCATCATCTTAGCTAACCCTTGTCCCCTTACCAACTACTTGATCTGTATCTCTATGTTGAATTCTTGCAGTTTGTTTATCCATCTGCACCTTCTTCCAGTCACCTCTTGCTAAGTGAAGATGTCCTTGACTGCTGCATGAGGCACATATACAACTATCTAGGATCCTACTAGATATGGCCTAAAACTCTTGACCGCTCTAACTAGTGCATATGCCTGTTTCTCCATGATGTCATACTTCAACTCAGAAGCCTACAAGGACATACTGAAGAAAGCTATGGGCTGCTCAAATCCATCTTCATTTTTTTGTAGTAAACATGCAGCAACAGTGTGGAAAGAAGCAAATGAAAACAATTGAAATGGCTTGGAAAAATCAAGATATTTCAGCACAGGAGCCATCTTGATTGCTTCCTTGATGTCCTGAAAAGATCTGCTTGCTTCACCTTCCCAACTGTAGTCTCACCCTTCTTCAGCATTTTAGAAATGTTCCTTGTGGTTTCTGCAAAGTTGGGAACAAATCTTCTAACAAAATATATTTGTCCAAAGAAGGACTGGATTCCTTTTACTATTTTTGGCATCTGGATCTTGTCAATTGTAACAACCCTCTCAGGATCAATCCTAACTCCATCTTTGGAAACAATGTGCCCCAAGAGTTTCGCTTCTACTACCCCAAAAGCACATTTCTTTGGGTTGAGAGAGATGCCATACTCTAGTGCTCTAATGAAAATCTATTCTAGATGCATACAATGTTGCTCCTCTTTCTTTGAATAGGTAGTCAGATCATCCTGATATACAGCCAGAATTGAGTCAATCAACCCTGCAAAAGCAACATGCATTGCTCTCTGAAATGTAGCACCTGTATTTGTCAGTTCAAATGGCATTCTAACATATACATATGTTCCCCATGGAGTGGTGAAGGCAGTCTTGTATTGTTCTGATTCCTTTACCTTCACCTGATTATATCCTAAAAATCCATCCATCATGGATAGGAGATCACAACCAGTCACTTTCTGTAACATAGCTTCCATATTAGGCAATGGGTAATTATCTTTTAAGGAGGATACATTCAAATTTCTGAAGTCAACACAAAGCCTAATATCACCATTCTTTTTTCTAACTGGGACAAGGTTAGACACCCAAGTTGAATGTCTAATTGGCACAATTATTCCAGCCTCCCTAAGCTTCTTGAGTTCTTCTTACATTTTTGGAGCAAAGGCAGGATTAATAGGCCTTTGCTTTTGTCTAAATGGCTTAGCTCCAGGCTTCAATGGGATTTCATGCTGGAATAGGTCTTCTCTATAGGCCTTTAGGTCCTCATATGACCAAGCAAAAACATGTTTATACTTTTTTAGCAATGCTATCAGCATGCTCCTGATGTGTGGTTTGAGCTGTTTGCCAATGTATACCTTCTTGGGGGCCTGAGATGTCCCCAAATTTATCTCCTCTAAGTCATCTTTATTTGTTGGAGATGTCTTTGTGACCAATTGGTCTCTATTGTCAAAAGCTCTTTCTAAAGCTACCAACCCTCTAGGGATTTTGTTAGTCTTCAGCTGAATTACTTCCTTCCCCATAAGAGTTTCTTTTCCATCTACAATTTCTACAAAATTTTGAAAATCAAGTTCTTGGTTCTCATATTCATCTATGTAGTGCAAAAATCTTAACAAGTCCTTATCATCATCAAACACTTGCCAACTGCATATGTTCTCTGGTACTGCAGGTCTGATTTTAACTTCAACATTTGTAACACCTGATAGAATGATATCATCTGGTCTTATTGCTACATTGGCTAAGAAATCAGCCATGACATTTTTTGATCTCTCTACCCAGCCTATTGAAAATGCATCAAATAGTTCAATGGTATCCCAGATAGCATGCTTGTATTGTTTTAATCTTTTGTTCTTTGAGGCATACCTATCTCTAACTTGGGACACAATTAACTCAGAATCCCCAAATACCCTTAACATCTTAATTCCATGTTTGAGAGCCATATTTAAGCCTAATAGTAAGGCTTCATACTCTGCAATGTTGTTTGTACAAGCAAATCTTAGCAAGAGGGAGAATTTTAGGAGCTTACCAGATGAAGAGAGGACTACAACTCCAGCTCCAGAGCCTTCCTTTGCAAAAGCTCCATCAAAATACATGGCCCATAGACCCTGCTGGTCTAGCTCTTCAATGCAAATATTGTCCTCATTTTCCTCTTTATCATCTGAGACAACCCTGAAGTTATCACAGTCGATGTTCACAAAACACACATGCTCCTCTGATTCTTGGTCCTGCACTATCTCTGATGACCTTTCTTCTCTAACCAGTTTGACATCCCTGCCATTCATAGAGATCATGGCATATGACAGGTCCAGTTGCATACTCCCACCAATGAGTGTTGCCCATCTTCTTGACAACAACATACCATACTGTGGCTTGATGTCAACCACTGTTATATTCATTTTGTAGGTTTTTTCAGGATATGCTGCCAGTCTAAAATCTATATCCTTCATGATCCCAATAACAGGTACCTCTCTAGCATCCATAGCATAACATTTTCCACATGCCTTGTCTATTTTCAATCCAGCTTGTTGCATGATAGCCAGAGGCATAATGTTTGTGGATGCTCTAGAATCAAGCATACAATTTCTGATTACTTTTCCATTTATAACCAGGGATACATAAAATGGCTCCACTTGTGAAGGGCATTTTGTCATGGTCATCCCTAAATACACTTCAGGGACTTCATCCTCTTCATTGCACAAGGCCTGCTTCTTACCTTGGGCTTCATCATTTTGCTTAGCTTGACAAGGCACTCCAGAAATTAGGGATACTGTCCTATTCTTGATTTCTTCAACCTTCATCAGTTCCATCAATGGGACAGAAACCTTTACCTGAGAGAGGACTTGAGTTATATCAAAGGGAGCATAATCTTGTACCACAGTTGTAGCTTGTGTTGTGGCTTTGTTTTTATCCTGAGATGATCCAGCTTTTATCTTCATAGTCCCCTGATAATCATTTCTGATTTGGGAACTCTTGTTTTGATCTTCAACATGGGGAATTCTATTTTCTGGTCTTTGAGAATCATGATCTATTTTTTGCTTAAAATTTTGCTTGTTATTTCCCCACTTCCTTTTCTGTGGTTCAATCCCTCTATGACTATGCACTGGTTGACCTGCAGAAATGCCTTCTAGTTGGTGTGGGCTGCTTACCTAAGCTTTGCCTCTGAGGTTATAGTTGCTTTTGACTTGGGCCACTGCTGCAGCTGTGAGAGCCCTGATTTCTTGATCAGAAGGTCTCTGTAGGTTACCCAAAAAACTATGTGAACCCTGAGCATATACATAAATATCTTCATTATCCTCATCATAAGAAACCTGCTGACAGGCCTGAATCCCATCATCTGTACTCTCATCTACATTATGAGAAGGGTGCTCCCTGCTTATGGACAACATATTAACATCATCATCCTGTACATAATGTGGCTCATTGCATTCATTACAGGACACAACATTATCATACAAAGACTGAGCAATCATGCATTGTGACTGTGAATGTGGCATCTGACAAATTATGCACCATGGAGTATCATCAACAATATTTGCAGCTTTCTTCAAAGGATCAGGAGTCTCTTTGGCATGTGGAGTTCTCTGATTTGTGTTGTTATGTGGAAATATAGGCTTACCATTACGTCAATTGGTGTTATATGGCATATCATGCAATGATGGCCTTTTTTCCTGCCTTTGGTAAACTTGCCTATCAGGACCTATCCCTTTTTCACTTCTAGCCAGTCTATAGCTTAGGTCCTTAACAACATTTGCCAGTTTATCAATTTTTTCTTCAAGAGCAGATGTATTACCTTGAATATTTTGAGGTTTATTTGGATTTTGCAGAATTTTCACATCATCCCTTCTGTTTGTCTTGCCTGATGCTTTCCTGTTATTCTTAATAGTTATTGCTATCTTGAAAGCATCCCTGAGAGTAGCAAGACCTTTATCTCTTAACCCATATGCAGTTTTAGCATCAAAAGCATTTATATACAATATTATGCACATTGGTTCATTTGGCCTCATGTGATGTGGCAATTTGTTCAACACTTTAGTAAATCTTGCATTAAAATCTGCAACTTGCTCATTTGACCCTTTAGTGATACTAGTGAACTCATTTACAAAAAAGCTAGGGTCAGTTTTGTCACCATATTGCTCCTTAAACATCCTTTTGAAATCATCCCATGATGAAATACTCCGGTCAGGCATATTTTTGTACCATTCTCTAGCCTTATCGACCAAAGATTGCATGAATGACTTCATAAAGACATCCTCATGCTCAACCTCAAAGTTATCCATGACATTTTGGAAAGCTTTCAAATGATCCTCCCCTGACACAATGTTATTTCTTGGAAATTTTGACACTTGAAGCCTTACATGCTTGTCAATGGGGTTAGGATAACCAGGAATACCATAAAAAACAAGCTGTCTGAATCCATCTAGCTGCATAGGTTGTCTACCAAACTGATTAGCATTAACATTTCTATCAGTATTTTGTTGTCTCACATTGTTTAATGGTATTCTAGCATTATTTGCATTCTATCTCTGATCATTTTGCTGATATTGGACTTCATTTCTATGTTGATTCCTCATGATATCTACATTATCTAGAGTGGGGACCGCATCCTGCTGAGCTATCCTCATGGCTTGTACCTTCTGTCTCATATCGTCTCTAATTTTCACAACCTGAAGATACTCAAATTCAGCTTTCAAATTCCTGATCTCTTCAGCTAATTGGTCATCTCTGGGCATGGAAGAAGATGGTCTCATTCCATTTTGGTCATCATCCTCATCATCCCTTGGAGATTCAGCCTCTTCAAATCTTTCACCAGGGTCTAAGAAAGGGCGTTCTTGGAACACCTCTAACCTCATTCTTAAACTACCACCCTGTTGCCTCTCATATGCACCTTGGATATCAGCTTCTGCATTTGAAAAATAAGGCACATGTTGTCCTGATGGCCTAGGGTTGTCCTGAGTATCATCATTATCCCTGGGGGACCCCTCATGACTAACTGAGATAGTTCCTTTTCTTCTATACATCATCTTTCTAGGTAACTCTTCTAATAGAGGATTACGTAGGGATCTTCTCCCTTGCATACAAATTGTTACTTTACCGGTTTGGGAGATTGTTCGGAGTCACCACCTATAACTAGGAACTATTTTCTTTTAAATCAGGGTTCTTTTATTGTAGAGTCCCCAATGGATTCGCCAAATCTGTTGGTTTTTTCCCTGACTGGATGTTCATTCCCAGATTTGCCTACAAGGTAGCCATCAATGATCAACAGGATCTCTGGGCCAAGGGCCAACAGTGTAGGAGATAGACTCTATTTTTATCTCCTCTTCTTCTTCAGGCTCTGCAAAACCTAGGGGGGTATTCCCTATTCAACACCCATGAGAAAATGCTTGTGGGTTGGCTTGGGATGTTGATACAAACCAGATAAATCCTCCTGCAAGTAGACTAAAACTATAGGATAAGTGTAAAGGGGCTAGCTTTGGGCTTATGTTCAGTTGTGAATCAGAGGATCTTGGTCCTAAACTACTTCTAAGGTCCTAATGGTTTGATTTGGAAGTATGAGTTTGATTTATGTGTTTGGATGCAAAACTAGGACTTGGTATGTAATCTCAATGCAGAGCTAGATTGGTGCCTATCCAAGGCTCGGAGTCAATAGACATACACCTGTGAGTGATCAGCATGAACACTAAAACTGGATTTCAAGGGGATGTTGTGGTATCTGCCTTACAAATACCTCCCAGAACAGAGTGTTAAGTCATCTCTATTTATGGCATCCCTATTGCAGTATATCTTTCCCAACACTTAATCTGAAAACAATTTAATCTACCCCTTGAGTAGAAGTTGAAAGATCAAGCATTCAATACAGGAATTCTATATTCTAGAATACCAGACATCCCTTAGATATCTAGATTCAGAAGAAGGATACATGCAATACTGGAGACATAATAACAAAACACATGCAAATACAGCATTACTCATATAAAACCAATCATGAAATCAGTAAATTCATGCATGAGACATACAACAAGAGATACATAAACTCACAAGGTCACCTACACAGAGCAACCAGAACCAGTTGTATCTTATTACAGAGCCAGATATGTCCAGTTTTCAACAACCTTGAATTGAGTAGCATCATCTGCTTATAAAGCAGGATGATGTACTCCCTCATTAATCACATGACAATCCCCAAGACATTACCAGGTGCAGTGCATCGCCAGGGGGCACCAGAAACATTCAATGTAGCCACACAGACAAGAGGAAAGGGGCAGGTGAGATCTTGACCTGCATCACCGTGTCATGATTTTTTGTCTGAATCGAGTAGCTAGCATGTCCTTCTGACCCATACCTCTGTGCAATCTTGCCATTAATGGCATACCAACTCACAGCCTTGAGATGTAGTAGTTGCGTGCCTTGCACACCTTCTCCCGCCAAAATGCACATTCATGCATCGAGAAAAACCCTTCTTTCAAACGTCGCCATCGATCACCTTGCTTCCCGCTGAGATTTGTGGCATAGATCATGCTGCAAAGTCAGCGAGCAAAGATATCTGCGCCTCACAGGTACATCATGTTGACTTTCCTTTTAAATATCATGAGGATGCATTATCCCACATTCACCCTACAGCACCCCCCCAACACTTTATATACTAGGTCGTGAGCACATATGATGTCGGTGCTTTTGCTCTCGACGGCACCTAGTATAAGACCTTCATCATCATCATCCTCTAGCATGATATCCGGATGCATGAAATATCACCCTGACGTCAGCATCATATTGCAATATCACCTGCATGATAATCGCCTTCATCCTGCTTAGCCGATACCAAATGTCTCGCCGATGAACATCCTGATGACATCACCGTCATATCCTGCTGACATCATCAGCATATCTGCCTACTACGCATCTCTAAATATCTAGATGATGTCATTATCATATTCACAACATCAGGGGATCTCCATAAAATGACTGATGTTAAAATATGACCGCCCAGACCTTGATGACATCACCATCATGTTGGCATCAGGATGATATTCGGAAGATAACCAGATATTTAGAAATATCATGCTACACTGTAGCTTCACTGTAAGATCAGGGCGATATATGAATATGACTGATATTTGAAATGATCACCCCCCACTGGACAATGCATGAAGCCAACAGGCAGATATCTCCCTGACATCAGCATCATCATCATATCAGCAAATGTCCTGATGACATCATCAGGATATTGCAATGTCGGGTCAGATTGACAACTTGAAGTATGACCCCGTTGAATCTGGATGACGTCAGCAGCATATCACCTGAAGGATATCACCCTGATAACTGAACATTCTGATGACGTCACCGTCATATCCAAAGCAAGGGTGATGTTCAAAAGATGACCCGATATTTGGAATATCACCCAATATTGAGAATATCATCCTGCAGAGAAAAGATGAAGGCAAAAGTTGAGTGGATATCACCCCCGCAGAAACATGACATCAGCAGCATCCTGATGTCGAACAAGCATAAGGTGATAAAATAACATCAGGGTGATCATAACAAAGATCACCCGATATTCAAATATGATGACCCCGATGAAAAGTGGGTCATACTTAGAAATTTCATAGCGCCAACATCAAGATGATCTTGACTAAGATCACCCGATGTTAAAATATCACCCCGCGGCAAAGGTCAGGTTGGCAAATGCATGATGACCCCCACAAGATATCCAGACATGAGGAGAAATGACCCCCGCAAGAAACATTAGGTGGATGCATGGAAATATGATGATGATGATGATGATGACCCCTTCCTTGAAAATATCCTGATGATGCAGCAAAACACAGAGAAGGTCTAAGACTTAGAAATTTCATGAAATCCTGGGAAGGTGCCTGCAAGCTAATAACCTGGAGCTTGATAATTGATGCAGGCACCAATAGTAGGGTTGACAACAAAACATGTCATGCGAGATTTAAACTTCACATGACACTTTAAACTTGTGTCATGCAGAGTTTAAATCCCACATGACACAAGGTTTTTGTGTTATGATGATTCGAAGGATGTTAAGCGGGTTTTAAACTCCACATAACATCCTTTGATGGATGTTAAGTAGAGTTTAAAAACTTCTTAACATCCTTCAATGTTTGGAAGCTAAGTTTGGTATTATGGTTTGTTTTCGGATGGAGTGATTTATTCCCCACACAACATCCCAAACTGTGGATGTTGTGTGGGAAATAAATCCCGCACTCCATCCTTAGTTTGGAGAGTTTTGAAACACTAACAGAAACATAGTAGAACCTATGGCTCGGAGGGTTGTTTAGGATTTATTCACCGAAATATCATGATCATTTGATCATGTGTTTGGGAGATAAATCTTGAACAACAAGATCAAAGAACAAAACCAATCGACAAACGAAACCTAGGGCTTAAGAAAAACGCATAACAAAACATGTTTAAAATGAAATTGACCACACAATGGTAAAAAGAAAAACCCTAGCTTTTAATGAAAACATAGAGAAGAACAATAAAACCTAGGTTTTATAGTAGAACTCAACACACAGTGCTTTCTAAAAACATGAAATTAGAACGACAAAAAGGAAAGTCAAAGAAATAAACACACTTTACATACCTGAAGTCGAGGTCTTCGCAGATCTGAATCCAAGCAACTTCGATGTGATTTTGAGAGCTAGGGCATAATGGAGGCAGAGAAAACCTAATGCAAAGCAACAAAAAGAAAAGAAAGAAAAGAAGAAAAATAAATTTAAACCCAAAAAAGATTTAGAAAATCTTTCAATTAAAGACGCCATTAATGTCGAGTGTACCAACATAGGAGTGTAATTACGGAATTTTTTTCTGTAATTACATCCTATTAGTAAATGCAAATTTTATTTTTGCGTCGACAACTAATCGTGCAAATGTAAATTTTATTTTTGCATTGACAACTCAGTATGCAAAAATGACTAACACTGGGAAAAACTAAAAATGACAAATACTCAAAATGAACCTTGATAAAAACTAAACAGATTCTTCGAGGGATCAAGTCACGCTAGACGACCTAAAAATGTCTCGATTCATGTGCTTAGAGGACGTGGGCTACGAAACAAACAAGTTTTGTAAGGGTTATCCCACGAATTTGAGAAAGCTATAACTCGAGGATAACAAGTTTAATAATCAATTTTTTTTCTTACGGTGAAAAATAATAAGTTTAAAAAGGCCTATAAACTAATTAAAATATTATGTTCAAGTATGACATATTAATATACAGTCCTTAACATACAGATGACATATTAACATATAGTCCTTGGTTTTCTGTTGTGTGATTGGAAACTTTAAACCATCATCTTTTATTTTTACCAATAAAATGATGAATGATACGAGAAAGAGGCGACTAAAAATATGCAAACGGTAAACAAAAAAATTCTATGACTTAGATGATTTTGATCATTTGCCTTGCTTCTACATGAATAATAGCTATCAATCTATTGAACGAGGTCATCCCTTTCATATAATGAATACCTTCGGTGTAATTACATCTAGAAAAAATATTAATAACTATGACATATTAACATACAGTCCTTAACATACATATGACATATTAACACACAGTCCTTGGTTTTCCGTTGTGTGATTGGAAACTTTAGACCGCCATCTCTATTTTTATTGATAAAATGATGAATGATACAAGAAAGCATCGACTAAAAATATGCAAATGGTAAACAAAAAAATTCTACAACTTAGATGATTTCGATCGTCTACCTTGCTTGTACATGAATAATAGTTGTTGATCTGTTGAGAGAGGTCATCCCTTTCATTTAATGAATGCCTTCAGCGTAATTACATCAAGAAATAAAACTTATAGATATATTTATAAATAGTCTCAAGTTCTAGCAATCACACCTTGGTGTGCAATGGGTACGCCAAAGAGTTGTGGAAGTTCAATTGCCATGTCTTTAAGTGAATGGTGATTGTCTTGTATTCCCATGGCCTGTGTCATTTTTTATTTTCTCAAGTGTCATGAATTAATTTGTATAATCATAATAGATTTCAAGATCCCTATGTTTTGCTTAGTAGCTACCTCAAGTCTATGATCTTTCATGTTTGGTGTCTAGTCTCTATTTGCACGCATCCCCTTTCTAGATTCTTGTTCATGCACTACACCTAGATTCACTTGTGTTTCGCTATTCGTCACATAGGGATATTATATATAAGCTAGATTCAAGTGGAGAGATCGAAATGTAGGTTGCTAATTATCCCAAGCATTTAATTTGAGAAGCATCTGATAACTTGTCATACGTGACAAACAAGATACCTGCTTAAAACAACAATATATTTGGCTTGGGAATGAAAAGAACAAGCATGCCCCATTTTTAATGAGTACAAGCTCAATATCTATATCCACTCCAGGTGAGCATCTCCCAAAAGTATTTACGTAGGCCAAGCATTTATTCTCCAAAGATGGTAATGTTTTATGTCTTCTTTATCAGAAGAGAGAGATGACACGTTTCCAGACATGAGGCACCTTGCATGAAACATAGAAGTGGCAGGAACAATTGTCTTGATGTTGTGTAATATAGCCAATAGGACTTCCTTGCATATTTTGTGTTTACAGAGGATATTAAGCCTTGGTGGATATGGATTTAGTTTCCTCTCTCTCTTTCTCTCTCAACCCATGTAAAGTTAGTTAAGTTGTTAGCCATCTTATAGATTAATTTAAATAGTGTTATGTTAAAAGATATATATTATATATAGTAATTATGTAGTATATTTTATTTATATTTAATAATATATTATATAGAATAAAATATATAATAATAAATATAACTACAATGTACATTTATATATAGAATAAATATATAAGTACATTCTATATATAAAAGTATTAAAAATATGATATCTTTTAATATTACAATTCTACAATATTATATTATATTAAAAATATATTTGATAATTTGTATTATATAAAATTTAACTTATACAACAATAATTATAATTATATTATATATTTTATATATAAAGGAAATATAATTGAATAATAAATATATTTAATATATTTAATCTTAGTATACTATTTTATAATATAATATATTTTATATTATATATATCATGGACGCAAATAATATATATGCAAAATTATATACATGACTAAATCCTATACCCATGACTATTATATCAATAATTAGACCTCGCTCAACTACTGGCTCCTCTCCCCTATATGCCATATAGAGGGAAGGAGAGAGAGGGGGGGGAAGAGTTGTGGAAGTTCAATTGCCATGTCTTTAAGTGAATGATTATTGTCTTGTATCCCTATGGCCCATGTCATTATAGAGCATTGAAAGAGAGTATCTTAGCTATTGAAAGCTTTGTGGTATTTAATAAATCCCATGAACAAGAACTCATAATCATCCACACTCACCACTTGAATATACTTTTTCGCGAGATCGTCTCTCTCTCTCTCTCTCTCTCTCTCTCTCTCTCTATATATATATATATATATATATATATATATAAAATCAAGTCTATCTATATATATCTGTCCCTCTCTCTATTTCTTTCTATTTTATTTTATTTTATATACAAAATTTGCTTTGCATAATTTGGGTATAGCACTCAAATATATTGTATCTACAAAAAATATTGTCAAAAGTTGGGTGGGAAAAACACATGAAAAGGGTAAACCGATTGAGTTGGAAGATGTGCAGAATTTGAAAAAATAAAGACTTGATGAAATGATTAATTCAATGGTGTAGAGGAAAACTAATGTGTTGTAGACTTAACATAATTTAGAGGTAAACCTATCTGAATAGTCCACTTGACATTGTACTCCCACATTAAATTATCAACCAAGGAGCGTAAGCTTATGATAGCATTGCACTATATGTGCCTTTAGGGCTCATATTCTTCTAAACTATCTTATTCAAACCTATTCAAATTATTTTACTTTGCTGGAATTCATAGAAATGCAAGAACAATAAAAATAGTTACATAATCTAGTGGCTACAGATACCTTCAACATAAGTTGTAGATAACTGCTAACAATAGGAAATTACAGAACTAATCCAAAACATTCAAAATGATGAGAGAACTAATGCTAACCTCCAAAGCACTTAAATTAGACAAAGCATGCATTTGTTCATGAACCATACCACTGTAATTTAACAATCAAAATATTCTAATTGACTCATAATGTATTTATAAACTAATGGAAAAACAAATTTAACAAGAATGCATAAAGGAATTTAAGAAAATAAATGAAGTGGAAATCAGTACCTTGAGTGGCCGGCTTAAGGGACTAACTCACTTAGCTGGAAATCAAATCTACTTCAGATACTAACACATCCTCATAACACATAGTTCCATTCATTTCATATCATAAACAAAATCTCTTTCAGATTGTATTCAATAATGACATTCTTTTAATCTAAAACTTCTGTTATTGAAAATAGAGTAACAACTGAGTAACTGGATAACAAAGTAACTAACTTGACACCGAGCTCATCCCTTCCAACTTATACAAAAATAGGAGAGTCTTATGCAACTACCAACTAACTTCAATCATCAATCCATTCCTAGATATTAGGATACATGTTTAAGATTGATTTATTAATTCTAACTGAATAGAGGAAGGAGAGTCCTATTCAAACAAGAATTCTTATGCAACGGCTCGTATGAAGAACACACACAAGCTACGTTTGAAACAAGTCTACTTCTACATCTATTCCTTCCCATGATGATTCACATTCATCCTCCATCTACCTGCACTTTTGTTGTCCTGACTTTGACTTCCTTTAATTTTCTTGTTCTACAACTCGCTACAAATTCTCCTTTCCTTGATGCCACATGCTTGCTGTTGCACAGGGGTTAATTCACAAAACATATGCACGCAAATAACCTCCATAATTAAACCATAGAATTTCATCTATATTGCATGCATACTCATGTTTAAATCATTCAATTGATAATACCATCACCTTATTCCATATTAATAATCATAGATTCAAGGTCTTGCAAAGTATATAAAAAGGCAGTATATCATGATGGTGATGTTTAAAAAGTATCTGGAAGATCATATGGAAAAGTTCTGAAAGCATATAAAAACAACATTAAAAGAGGTCAATATTTCAACCCATCATTACCCCAACTATCCTTTTGCTTGTCCTCAAGAAAAATCATTGAATTAAACATCTAGGGGAGAAGATTGTAGTGCAAGGTAATATGCCTAAGGTCCATTATTTCTCTGACTCCCTCCCCCTGCTTAAGATAGAAACCATTATAACATGCAAGCCTATCCATCCTAACTAATTCTGCATTCCTACATTCATCATTCTTTTCTCCTATCTAGTGTTGTACTGGATAGAGGAGAATAGAGGATGAAAAGTAAGTGGCATCCATCCCACTCCTGTTTGTTCTAAAATCTGGATGTACTTGCATAATCTTTCAAACATGTTCATAAAATTATGGAAAGAATGAGCCTCTTTCCTGTGCAATGCTGGGTTTAGACTATTCCATCTACTTTGTACATACCTTAGGCAATTTTGAAGCATAGGTCCTGCTAACTATTGTATCCTTCTGTGATCTCGCAGTCTCAAATCCATAATTATTTTTCCTGGACCTTTGTGTGAGAGTAGTGTCAACCACTGAGTAAGGATTACATCAGGATTTAGTGCTTCTCTTATGATCTGCAATGCCACTATTTTCTCTTGTTCCTCATATTTGTCCATTAATTCACCTCTGAGCTGCTCATTCTTGAAATATGATAACAGTCCCCTAACCTGCAAATCCCCAACATAAATTGAGGGGTTCCATTCTGTATCCTCTGCCATTAGATAGTTGTGTAAACAATACTCACATAGTTGATCTTGCTCCTCCAAGCTAACTTCTTTAAAATAGCTGAAAAAAATATGCCTTGAATGTAAAGCAAGCTGATCATTAATGAACCCGTTGAACTGAAAACTGAGAAATTTTTCTTTCAGAAACAATGCATACACCCGGTAGAGGTCTACACTCAATGATCTAAATGGCTCTATTTATTACCTCTGTCAGCTTATCCTCCAACCTTTTTATCACAAAATTCTTATCTTCCATTGATGCATTGAGATTATGTTTTCTTTCTCCTAGCTTTCATTTTCTTGTTTGGATTTGTGAGTTTCATTAATTCAAAACCCAAAGACAAAGTGGTGTGATATATTGGAGTCCTTGATACATGAGGTTGTGGAGTTAATACTTCATTTTCTTCAGTTTTTGTTTTAGTCACAGCCATCTGTGCTAACAAATCTAAGTTGGTTCAATGGTCGTAGGTTTGAATTCTCTCCTCCAACTCCTGTATTCTCTTCTCCTTTTCTTTGTCCTTCTCCTCATATCCTTTCACCTGCTCTTCCAATTGTTTTATCCTATCAAGATCTTCTTGAAGCTCTTTTCTTATATTCCTATCTTCCAACAATTCTTTTTCTTTTGCAAAATTCAGACCTTCATCGTCATCATCCCCGATAATATCAAAAATTACCTTAGTAGAACTACTAGGAACTGACTTTCCCATTTTCTTTGCAATAAACATATCTTCTGAATCAGAATTAGAAGATGAAGAAACACACCTCCTTTTGGTAGACACATTAACACTCTCATGAGCATTGGTAGGGACATATTTAGGGGCATTTCCTTCTTTATCTAAATCTGTTTTTAGCAGTGTGGGATCATGGTGCTGCTATTCTTCACCTTTTTCCTCCTGTCCCTATTCCTCAACAATTCTTTCCTTCACTCTACCTTTTCAACCTTCCTAAGTGCCTGGGAGTAACAGTTTCCTGCTTGACTTTATTTTTCCTCTTCTTTTTACTCCTCTTCATCTTTTCCCCTGCATCTTCTCCCTTCACAGTGCTCTTATGTTTCTCAACACTTTTCTTGTTTCTCTTTTTCCTAACAGGTGTTGAATGAGTGCCTCTCATAGCTTTAGGGTTAGAAGATTAGGGTTCCTCTATTGCCACTGGCCTATCTTCTGGAGTATTTTCCTCCTGCGGCCTCTCTTGCTCAGGTTCAATCTCTGGTTTAGCTGCTTTAGGTACTTCCAACAGTGTTGTGATATCTATACATTGTTTAAAGGCATTCCAATCAACCTGTGGGTGTTGAATTCTCAGGCTTCTCTTAACCAATAGGGATATTAAACAGTGATGGGACAACGTGGTGTCCGCTTGCTTTTTCTGATATTCAGATGCCATCCTTTTCAACATGTTATAGAGTAAATTGGGAATATTGACTAGCTTATCATGGTGTAAGTGATTAAGCAACTTAAAATGCACAGTATACAGCAAATTGTGCCGACCATCACAGGTAAAGTATTTAATGATATAAGAAGCACATTTTCCCCAAAATAATGGAAGGGACAATCTCTTTGTACCTTGTGATGTTGAGTCCATGTGTTCTCCATGCTCGCATAATTCTCCCTTGATGTAGCTACATCAATACGAGTTGGATATTCAAACCCTATGCGTGGAAATCATGTAACTTGGGCAATGGCTATTTCAGAAGCATCCACAACCAATCCCCTGACTGTTGCCTCATCATACTGTAATGTACCTACAAATTCTTCGCCATTTCATTATCATATTCTGTTAAATTTAAAAAGTAGTCCAACCATCCTACTCTAGTGAAGAGTGGTAGAACCAACACATCCTCTAATATTTCCTTATGCGTAGATGGTTCTTGTTGTATCACATCACCTCCCATTATCTTTGTATTCTACAACCTCTTGGAGTGTCAATTTCTACTAAACTTTGATTCCACCACCTTAAAAAGAACCAATGTAAAATTTGTTGCCTTCTCCTATTCTTCCCAATTGTAACTCTCTTGGGGTAACAAGTTCACACTTTGGGCGAAACATGGTAGGTTTACTATCTTTGGAAAATGGCATAGAATTCTATTTGGTATCTCTAAAACTTAGATGGCAAAAATTGAAAAAATTTAACCCCTCCCACCAACTAATGTGTGAAGTGACCTCACTTCATGTGTGAATTGATATGAAAGGAAGAGTATTTATTAAATTGAATGGTGATAGATATTTTCACATGCATGAAATAAACAAAAAGTAATTATGAATATAGAAAGAAATCTAAGTTAATCATTGAATGTTACCTTATGTACATACATTATGGAAATAAATGATCAACGCACGTTGGAATTGGAGAACACGTACTTGGCATTTTATTTGATATGAGCAAGATGACATGCTTGCGGGTGAATAGTAAGGTGGCGGGTACTTCAAAAGTGATGTGAGGTGACATCTCGCAATGCATGAATGAACAACTCAGGAGCTTGAGTTGAACACTTTTGCAACGGCATTGGATTTATTTCAAAATGAATGAAGCATATATAGAAGATATGGAATGAGAAGGAAAATGGTTTACTGTTTGCCAAAGTGTTGAAGACATCTATAAACATTAGTTTCTATGGGTGCCTCTAGTACAGGTCCCAGTTGAATAGTTACATACATATTATGTCAGGTCTTGATTGTAACAGTCCCAACTAAGAGTGAAGAACAGGTCCCGCTGGAGCTAACTGTAGTCACCATGGGTAGTGTGTTGTGTGTGCATGTGAAGTACAAAGAGTGAGAAATTAAGTCTCAGTGATAGGGGTTGAGTCATGCAACTCAACCTCTGAATCATCAAGACAGGATTGGTGGATCATCTTCTGATGGTGTATCAGTGTGTGTCGCAGAGCCTTCATCAAGAGTGCCATGAGTACCATACCGAGTGGCTAAAGAGACAATAAAATCATCTTTCTAAAGTGGTTTCTTATAAAGTTTCAGCCTGTGTCCATTTACTAGCAATGCAAATCAAACCTCGTCAATGGTTTATAGTTGGACTGCACCATTAGGGAAACCTATTGAATCTCATATGGTCCCAACCATCGAGATTGAAGCTTGCCCTTGAAATCTTTGTATCCAGAATCGTAGAGAAGGGCTCAATCACCAACAGTGAATTCTTTAGTCTTTATATACTTGTCATGCCATTTAATTATTTGTTTCTGTATTACCTATGTGTGGTGGATGGCTTCTAATCTGATTTCATCAAGAGCATTCAAATGTTGTATTCTATCTTTTTGAGCTTCCATCAAATCCATCCCTAATTCTACTATTGTCCTCAAAGTTTTGTATTCAAATTCTATAGGCAATACTGTTGTCTTGCCATAAACCAACTCATAAGGAGTGAATCTTGTAGTTGTCTTCCATGTAGTTCGGTATGCCCAAATAGCTTCTGGTAACTTGGAAACCCAATCTCTTCTATGAAGTTGTATTGTTTTTGTCAATATATTCTCTATCTCCCTATTTTTGACCTCAACTTGACCATTAGCCTGAGGATGGTATGGAGTGGACTTCTTATGTCTAATCTGATATTCCTCCACCAGTCTGGTGATTAAGTCTGATGTGAATTGTGGTCCTTGATCAATCACTATCTCCCTAGGTACACCATATCTAGTGAAGATTTCCTCATACAAAAAATTGCCAAATTGCCATCTTTGGGAAACTGCAGAGCTTTGACTTCGACCCATTTGGTTAAGTAATTAGTGCATACCAGTAAATATTCCTTGTTGTTTGAAGTAGGAGAAATAGGGCCAACAAAATCCAACCCCCACTTATCAAAAGGAGCTAATGCTATTTGTGGTTGCAAAGGGATTTCATCACTTCTTGTAGGTTTCCCCATCCTTTGACACCAATCACAGCTTCTAGTATACTTGACAGAATCTTTATGAAGGGTTGGCCAATAATATCCTATTGTCAAGATTTTGAAGGTTGTCCTTTTGGCTGCAAAATGTCCACCTCAAGGTTCATCATGACATGCCTTTAATCTATCAAACACCTCATCCTCTCTGATACATCTTCTCATAATGTTATCTGGGCCAATGTAGAATAGGAATCTAGAAATCCAAGAATAAGGGAAACATTTGTGAACTAGCTGTCTTTTCTCCCTTGGAGAAAAGTAACCTGGAATCTGCCCTGTGACCAAATAATTAGCTATATCTGCATACCATAGAGTGTGTATATTTAGATAAAATAGATGCTCATAAGGAAAAGAGTCATCAACCACTCCTTCTGATGATTGTGTAGGCAGTCTCGACAGAAAATCAGCAACTACATTAGCTTTTCCTGGTTTGTCAACAATTGTTATGTCAAATTCTTGCAATAACAATAACCATCTTACAAGTCTTCCGCCCACTATTGGCTTATTCATCAAATATCTGATTGTTGTATGATCTGTATGTATGAATACTTTATAACCATTAATGTAGTGTCTAAATTTGTTAATGGCATAAACAACAACTAACATTTCCTTCTCAGTCATAGTATAGTTCAACTCAGCTCCCTATAGGTTTTTGCTTACATGGTATATTGCATACTCTTTATTTCCTTCTTGTTGACCTAAGACTGCTCTAATGGCGAAGTCTGATGCATCTGTGTGGATATAAAAAGGCAGTGTCTAATTTGGACTTCTGAGAACTGGAGCTTGTGTCAAGGATGTTTTTAGCTTCTCAAATGAATTTTGACAGTCTAGGGTCCATTCAAATTCAATGTCTTTTGTCAACAGAGTAAATAGAGGAGCAACAATTTTGTTGAAATCTTGAATAAACTGCCTGTAATAACATGCATGTCCAAGGAAGCTCCTTACATCCTTCTATCTCTATGGAATAGGCAGGGTAGATATGATTTCAATCTTCTTTCGGTCAACTTGTATTCTTGCACTTGAGATAAAATGTCCCAAGACTATTCCCTGTGTCATCATCATAAAACATTTTTCATTGCTCAAAGATAAATTGTGCTCTATACATTTCTTTAAAACTTTCTCCAAGTTATGTAAAGCTTCATCATATGTTTCACCATATGTGGTGAAGTCATCCATGTAAATTTCCATGCCGTCATGGGCAAAATCGGAGAAAATATTGAGGACTACTCTTTGAAATGTCGCTGGAGCATTGCACAGACCAAAAGGCAGGACAAAATATGTATAGGTCCCCCAAGGGCAGGTAAATTTTGTCTTATCTTGATCCTCTGGTGGAATCTTGATTTGGTTATAGCCACTAAAACCATCAAGAAATGAGAAATATTTCTTCCCTGCCAAAGAGTCAAGAACTTGATCAATGAAGGGCAATGGGAAGTGATCCTTCCTAGTGGCAGCATTTAGTTCCCTGTAATCAACACAAACTCTCCATTTGCCACCTTTCTTGGGAACTATGACCAAGGGGCAAACCCATTCACTGTCTGAAATGGGGCATATAAATCTTGCATCTAAAAGCTTTTGAAGTTCAGATTTCACTATCTCTCTAAGAGCAGGGTTCATGCATCGCTATTGTTGTCTTATAGGTTTGTAGCCATCATCAATGTAAATTTTGTGCATACACAAGGCAAAATTAATGCCTTTCATGTCACTGTAATCCCATGCAAACGTTGTTGAGTGGGTCTGTAATACTGCATGCAGGGATTGTTGTTGCTCATCAACCAATGCATTATTAATAGTCAACATCTTTCCTGGCTTGATTTCTAATTTCTTGGACATTTCTTGTACAGAGGACAAATCAAGGCTAGGTATTACTGGCAAGCATTGCTGGGGTAACAAGGTATGAAATATTTGGGATACCTCCTCTGAGGAACTGGTGGGTATTATACTTCTTAAGGGATCTTGCAAGCAGGATAAATAGTCCTGTTGTTGCGGGTGCCTCCCGTAGTTATTTTGTATAATGTGAGCTATTGGCTCATCTTCATCCTGAATATCCAATAAGGGGTTGCATTCAATAGTCATCAAGGTTTGCAGTGAATAGCTATCCTCATCATCCAGGGCAAGCCAAATGGTCTTCTCAAGTTTATGGTATGGTTGGGCTAGTGGATATAAAACCAATTTCTTGGTCACAGTCCCATTGGATATGTTCATGTTACCTGACTTGCAACCTATAAATGCATCTGTTGTGGCAAGCCATGGTCTGCCTAGTATAAGTGGATAACCAGTGAGATTAACCTTGGGCTATAAGACTATGAAATCAGCAGGGTATTCCGAAGAATCTAATACGATTACCAAATCCTTAATGACTCCTTCAAGTTTAATTGTAGACCTATCAGCAAATTGCAAGATTGTCTGAGTAGGCCTAAGGTTGGTCAACTGGAGTGTCTGCATTGTCTCCTTAGTCATTACATTAATTGTTGCACCCAAATCTATCAGAGTATTCTTAATCAGAGTCCCATTGATTTTGACATCCACTACTGGACTACCTGGATCTATATATTTGGGAACAGTTATATTTCCCAACATTATGTCAGCAAGGTTACCCAAAACATGAATTGTCTTTGGGTCTATCCTCTTCCTTCCTAGTATATTTATGCAAAGATCTCTGATAGTCTTAGTATAGATAGGAATATCTTTGATGGCTTGGATTAAGGGAATCTTTATGCTTATATCTTGTAACTAGCCTATGAGGTCAATTTCAGAATATGCTAGTTGTTTCTGGATAGCCATATGTTCAGGGAAAGGAGACTTAGGATGTGAGATGATTTGAGGGTCCTGATTTGATTCAGGTTCCAATGGTGGCTTATCTGAGGCTTCCTCTATGGGTTCTTCATCTTCAAGTTCTATAATTTGGGGAGATGAAGGGCCCGCAAGTTGCTTCCCTGATCTGAGATGAACATTACTCACTTCTACCCCGTAGGTGGGGTATTGCATCACCTCGTTAGTATAAACCTGTTGAATAGGCTTGTTGTTAGGATTAGGTGCAGGTTGGGCAGGGAGTTGGGTAGGTCTAGGAGGTTGATTTTGAGGAGCAGATGGAGGCATTATGGCTAGCTATTGTGGTCGAGATGGGAGCATAGGTTGCTGGTAATGTGTATTTTGTTGCCATTGTTGGTTCTTGTTCCATTGGGGCTACCATTGAGGTTGTTGTGTAGGCCACTGGGGATTATAGTTGGAACCTTGAAAACTTTGTTGGGGCCATGGGTTTTGCTGCTGTTGGTTTCAATTAGGTTGTGGAGTAGGCCATTGTGGGTTTTGCCATATATTTTGATTACTAGGCCATGGCTGAGTATTCCAAGTAGAGAATTTTTGGTTTACAGTAGGAAAGGGTGAATTAAAACTTAGTGGATCATAGGGCATACCTTGTCTTTACTGCCAAGGTCTCCTTTGAGCTATGTAAAACAATTGTCCATCCTCTCCTTCAAATGGTTGAAATTCTTGCCTTTCAACCTTCTCTTGTTGAATGCTTGCAACCCTTTTGCATTTACAATTGGCCTTCCTTTGCCTACAACTAGGACAGTACTCAATAAGCATTGCATCTGCTTCTTCTTGTTTCTGCTTGATGTGAAGTGTATCCAACTGTGTAGCCATATGGTTGATTATATGCTCCTTCATGTTGGACAGCAAGTTACTGATTTCCACTCTTGAAACTCCATTGGTTGCTTTGTTTGTAATTGACGTCCTTTCTGCCCTTGGTCATCTAGTGAAAGTTCTTGAATAATTTTAGAAAACTTTACAAATTGACTCAAAAGGTAGCAGAGAAACATCACCTTGTCGAATGAGATTCAAAGCATCCATGCAATCATCGTTAACCCCTCTCAAGAAGACCAGTTTTAATGATTCTTCAGACAATCTGTTTTGGGGGTTTTTCTTCAGAGAAAACTAGAATCTTTCAACATAATCTTCTAGCAGCTCCTCCTCCTTTTGTGACATCCTAAAGATGTCATCTCTCATTCTGTCATGTCCTTGGCAGTAATCTTGGTACTTCTCCAAGAATTTCTCCTTCATTGTATCCCAATTTGGAATGAGATCTTTTCCCAGCCCCATAAACCATCTCAAGGTTGTATCCTTGAGGGTGACAGGAAAGAGTTTCAGCCTATAAGCATCTAAAGTGTAGTCATAGCTCCTACACAGGATATCAAACTCAAACAAAAACGTATCTGGGTCCTCTGTCACCAGGCCATAGAAGACTAGTAATGCTGACGGTGGAATATTTTTCAACATTGTAGCCCTCTCCTGATCAACTTGATAGGAAACTCGAACGTTTCTTGCTCTGGTGGATTCTCCACTACAGCATCTGCCATGGTTCTGAAGGTCCCTTCTATAGCTATGGAAGAAGCTGATGAAGATGTAGAAGGTGTTGATGAAGATGTAAGAACAAGTCCTTCTCCTTCAACAATTTCTATTGTATAGTTGATAAAGTCAACTTTATCTTCTCTATCCTGATAATTTAAAGGGAGGAATCTACCTCGGTTGTCTCTTTGCCTCTGCATACAGTGAATTTAGCTTTATATTCTAGTGGTCCTGCACAATGTTAGTATAATTTTTGGTGTTTCCTGAAAAGTGAATCTATTAACCCTAATGTGGGAATCAAAATTTAAGCTATGAAAACATGTAAAATGAGCCTATGAAGGTAGCACCATCCCCGGCAACGGTGCCAAAAATGTAGAGGAAAACTAATGCGTTGTAGACTTAACATAATTAAGGGGTAAACCTATATGAACAGTCCACTTGACATTGTACTCTCACATTAAATTATCAACCAAGGAGCGTAAGCTTATGATGGAACTGCACTGCATGTGCCTTCAGGGCTCATATTCTTCTAAACTATCTTATCCAAACCTATTCAAATTATTTTACTTTGCTGGAATTCACAGAAATGCAAGAACAGTAAAAATAGTTACGTAATCTAGTGGCTATAGCCTACGGGTACCTTCAACATAAGTTGTAGATAACTGCTAACAATAGGAAATTACAGAACTAATCCAAAACATTCAAAATGATGAGAGAACTAATGCTAACCTATGGAGGACTTAAGGTAGACAAAGCATGCATTTGTTCATGAACCATACCACTGTAATTTAACAATCAAAATATTCTAATTGACTTGTAATATATTTATAAACTAATGGAAAATAGATTTAACAAGAATGCATAAAGGAATAAGAAAATAAATGAAGTGGAGATTAGTACCTTGAGTGGCCGGCTCAGGGGACTGACTATAGTTCCATTCATTTCATATCATAAACAAAATCTCTTTCAGACTGTATTCAATAATGACATTCTTTTAATCAAACACGTCTGAAACTTCTGATATTGAAAATAGAGTAACAACTAAGTAACTGGATAACAAAGTAACTAACTTGACACCAAGATCCCTTCCAACTTATACAAAAATTGGAGTCTTATGCAACTACCAACTAACTTCAATCATCAATCCATTCCTACATATTAGGATATAGACCTTTAAGATTGATTTAATAATTCTAACTGAACAGAGGAAGGAGAATCCTATTCAAACAAGAATTCTTATGCAACAGCTCGTATGAAGAACACACACAAGCTGCATTTGAAACAAGTCTACTTCTTTTGCATTTATTCCTTCCCATGATGGTTCACATTCATCCTCTAGTTGCCTGCACTTTTGGTGTCCTGACTTGGACTTCCTTTAATTTTCTTGTTCTGTAACTCGCTGCAAATTCTCCTTTCATTGATGCCACATGCTTGCTGCTGCACAGGGGTTAATTCACAAAACATGTGCACGCAAATAATCTCCATTATTAAACCATAGAATTTCATCTATATTGCATGCATACTCATGTTTAAATCATTCAATTGATAATACCATCACCATATTCCATATTAATAATCATAGATTCAAGGTCTTGCAAAGTATATAAAAAGGCAGTATATCATGATGGTGATGTTTAAAAAGTATCTAGAAGATAATATGGAAAAGTTCTGAAAGCATATAAAAACAACATAAAAAGAGGTCAATATTTCAACCCATCAAGTGGAAGCCCCTATAATAATCTGATAGGCAACAACAAGAGCACAAGTGATGGGATAGAAGAGAAGCATTCCTTTATTTTCTATGAATTTCCATGGATTGTGAATTATGAAAGGTATGCAATACATTCAAGTGTAACTTGAAAGAATAATTTTTTGTCATGTCTCTCTCTCTATCCTTTCTCTCCTTTCTCTCCCTCTCTATCTCTCTATATCTCTTGCTCTCTATTTCTCCCTCTTGAGTTGGCTCTCTGTCTCCTTGTCCCTTTCTCTATCTCTCCCTCACTATCTCTATATTTCCCTCTCTATTCTCCCTATATCTCTCTATCTCTATCTCTCGTTGTCCCTCTCTATCTATCTATCTAACTATTTATCCCTCCCTCTCTCTCTCTCTATCTCTACTCTATATCTATGTTTTTCTATCTCTCCCACTCCCTATCTCTCCTCTCTCTATTTCTTGCTATCACTATCTCTCACTCCCTCTCTCTACATTTATACCTATATCTACCTCTCTCTTCTCATCTCTCTCTATCTCTTCATCTGCCCCTCTCTATCTATGTCTGCCTTGCTCCATCTCTCTCTCTAGGTACACAATTGTCTTTCTAGACCCATGGGGACCTAACAACATAGTCATCCTTTCAACAAGAAACACATCTTGACACCATTTGTTAGCATATAGAGTTAAAGTTGCCATTCCATCTTAACTATAGTGTATGCTTTAATGGTTTTTTAATATAATATCATTTATCTATTATTTAATTATATCTATTTTGTAGAGAATATATATATTAATTTTACTTATTATTATATACTATATTTTATATAATGTAAATTATTAACTACAATCATTCTACAAGTTAACTTTTCTATTATTAGTCCATAAATCATTATCATGGCTTAACACAAATTACCCACTAAGTATAATTTTGTATGATGCAAAAAATATGAAATAGAAAAATGGAAACAATACATAATGAAAGCTCTTATTTCACACCTACATCACCTTGAATCGAGCAAAGGACTAAATAAATCAAACAAATATAACAAAACAATGTTACCACAATAGTCCTTGTTGCACCATGATGAATGATGGATGTGCTCCAATGATGCTTGATAATGATATTTGATATTGATAATACATTGATTCCTCACACTAGTAGCATAACAGTACTTGAAAGCTAGATAGGATAAATGACTTGATGGATAGTGATATCCATATGATCTTGAATATGGGAAGGATAAGACCTCTTTTCATTAGGTTGGCTAAGACTAATTGGTAAAAGTGTATAAGGATTAGAATAAGTGAAAAATAATTAATTAATTAATAAAATTATTTAATTAATTATAGGACAAGGTGGGAGAAATTAATTAATCAATTAAATGAAATTTATTTAATTAATATGGCTAAAGGGAAGCATGGACTAAATTAATTAAATAAATATAATTTATTTAATTAATTTAGGAAATGGATAAAATAGACTAAAATTAATCAAATAAATAGAGATAATTTATTTAATTAATTAGCTAAAGAAAGAGAAATGAAAGGGGTCTACGATGAAAGATGTCGCAAGGTAAGTGTCTAGGTGATGTCGTAAGGACAAGGTCGATTTTAGGTGTTTACAAATTTATCTGTCAATTAGTGATATTGTGACACGTTGCCGACTAGTTCTAACCACTTGTGGATAATACCTAAAATGTGTAGTTATAATTGAAAGGCTTAGCATAGTATCAACTCTCTTGTCCATGTCTTCAATGTGCATTGGCCCAATGTAAGATGCCATGCCTAGTCATAACTACTTAACCATTGATGCACACATATTGTCATTCAATGCCTTCTCAACTATAGATCCCTTAATCTAGGTTGCTCCGGTATAATTATAAGGGAGAAAACTAAAAGTGCTAGCAACAGGGGCATTTGATTACCCTTGGTGTGATCAGACTACTCTCTCTGTCCACACCCCCTCTCTCTTTCAACCCATGTAAAGTTAGTTAAGTTGTTAGATTTCTTATAGATTAATTTAAATAGTGTTATGTTAAAAAATATATTATATATAGTAATTATGTAGTATATTTTATTTATATTTAATAATTTATTATAAAGAATAAAATATATAATAATAAATATAACTACAATGTACATTTTATATATTAACCAAATATATAATTACATTCTATATATATATATATAAGTATTAAAATATAATATATATTAAATAGCAGAAGCTTGTTTTACAAAGGGCATAATTTCGAGTACTTAGACTGGATACCTAATTTCAACCCCAGTAAACTAAAACGTAAAGTAGCTAGGTGGGTCAAGTTGCCAAATCTCCCGGTCGAGCTTATCCATAGTAAATTCTTAAGGGAGATAGGGAATCACCTGGGAGAGTTCATGGGATTAGAAGAGGATTTCGTATCCAACTCAGATGTTCTCTTGTTAGTAAAATTGGATATAGGTATGGAAACCCTCGAACCTCTTGAAATAAAAACTAACTGGGCCAATTACTGTATTAAGCCAGTATTTCAGAAGGATCCTCCCCTCAGGATTCGTATCAACAATATACCAAAAACACATACTAATAAGAATCCCAAACCTCAGTCAACAGAGGTAAACATCAGACTCAATGAAAACAAAGGCGGATTTATAGTGGATTACCAAAGGACTAGCCCTCCTTCCCTCAAACAGTACCATAGTGGTAGAAGAGAGTTAACCGGTCAAAATCAAAACCTGAGTATGGTAACAGCTTAGCCCAGTAAATGCCCCAAACCCTCTCAAAATTCAAAAAGGATCACACAGAAGTAGAGTCAGGAACTTACTACACAGAATATGAACCCCACACAGGGAATATCAGATAAAGGAACTCCGGTAGTGGCTGAGACTACAAAGAAAAGTTTTGAACCCCAGATAGGCAAGGTCAGGATGGAGCTTGAGGAGGGGGAAGTTCTCATAGAAGAGATTTATAATAATAATCTCCAAGCAAGGGGAGGAAGTACAAATCCAGAGGTTTCAGAAACACCAAAATGGGTCCCAAACACTTATGAAACAGAGGAGAAACATAAAGAGAATGGGAATCATAAGAAATCCATAGATAAGGTCAGTCATAGGGACCTAGAGGAGATCTATAATGAGATCCTAGACAAGGCAATAGATGAAGTAGTAATTGAAGAGGCGAATAAAGAAAAGGAAATACTTATCACCAAGATCATGGAACTGGAAGAACTGGAGTCAAGACAGGAGAATGGTAAAGAGGTCCCAATAGAGCAAGGAGACAGAGAGGTGGAGGAAGTAGACCCTCGGCTGGGAATCACCATAACTAATTTCAGTAAAGAAACCCCAGACTGTGCCAAAAGTAATAAAAAAAGGGGCAGAAAATCACTCTTGGTACTAAGAGAGAAAGCAGGCGAGGCAATAGGTTAGACTAAGATCACCACACTGTTTAATGCAGGGAAGGGGATGGGCCTTCCCATGGCACCATGAGAGTACATACTTGGAATGTTAGGGGTCTCAACGCCCCTAACAAATAGTGAATCATAAAACGTTGTATAACCAACACAAAACCAGACATACTAATGATCCAAGAAACAAAACTAAATAAAGATGAGATAGACACTCTAAATAAGAAGCTAGGAATATGGGAACTCGTAGGAGTCCCAGTAGAAGGTGCCTCGGGAGGTCTTGGGGTAATCTGGGATCCTAGAATGGTTTCATTTTCAATAATAAGTTGTAATAAGAACTAGATGGTGGGGATCGTCAAAAGCATTAGAAGCAATCTACACTTCTTTCTTATTAACATTTATGGCCCTTCCCAAAACTAGGACAAGAGATTAGTCTGGACAGAAATAGATCTATTCTTGGGAACTTTACAAGATCAGGTTTGCATTCTAGGTGGAGATTTCAATGCGATCTTAGACCCCAAAGAAAATTCGGGAGGATCGATCAAGTTGTCCACAGTAGCAATTGACTTTAAGGACTAGGTTCATAGGAATAATTTAATGGAAATCAAAACTGCACAGGAAGGTTTTACATGGAACAACAGAAGGAAGGGCTTTAGCAACATTACAGAAACATTGGATAGATTCCTGGTCAGGGGCAATTAGGCTCAACTCTCTTCTATTCTGACGGCTGAGATCTTACCATACTCGGGCTCCGATCACTACCCAGTCCAGCTAAGTATATCAGAAGATTGCCAACCTAAAAGGTGCCCCTTCAAATTTGAACAAATGTGGGTCAAAGATAATAACCTTTTAACCCTAATTGAGCAATGGTGGAAAGAAACTAGAATTTCTGGTTCTAAGCTTTTCTGTGTAGTATTCAAATTAAAAACTATCAAATGTAAGCTTCTTAGTTGGAATAAAACCAACTTTGGTAATATCTTCGAAATCAAATCTAAGCTAGAAGAGGAACTTGAAAACCTCAATAGAAGTGTGATAACTAAAGGCATGGACGCAGAATCATATGCAAAAGAAAAATAACTGAAAATTGAATATGAAGATATCCTAGCCAAAGAAGAAATCTTTTGGCGACAAAAGTCCAGAGAGACATGGCTGGAAGTGGGTGACAAGAACACTAAGTTCTTCCATAACAACACTAGGGCACGCAGAAATGTAAATAGAATCTTTAAAATTAAAGATATGAATAATGTTTGGATCAAAGATCCTCAACAAATCGCTTATGAAATGGTTAGGTACTTTGAGGATATTCTTAACAATCGGGAAGGATCTAATTGGCTGCACCAACAAGCCATACTGAAAGATATTCCAAGGATTATCTCAGAGGATCAAAACAAAGACCTTAATGGCAAATTTACCAAAACTGAGATTGAACTAGCAATCTCTCTTATGCAACCAGATAAAGCTCTAGAACCAGATGGTTTCCCAGCCTTCTTCTTTCAGAAATGCTAGCACTTCTTAGGAGATGAAATAGTCAATGCTTTAGAAGGGGTAAGAAATTCGGGCAGCCTTCTAAAAGAAGTAAATAATACTTTTCTCTCTCTCATACCAAAAAAAGAGAAGCCAGAAAATCTAGGGGATCTGCGGCCTATTTCTCTTTGTAATACTATATACAAGATCCTCACTAAAACCTTAGCTAACAGGATTCAGACAGTTCTACCAGCCATCATAAGTGGAGCAAACAGGGTTTGTCCCAGGAAGATCCATATTTGATGGAATTATTATAGCCCAAGAAGCCATTCACACCTTACAGCAAAATAAAAAGCCTAGTATGCTAATTAAATTAGATATCAGTAAAGCCTACGACAAGGTTGACTGGCGTTTCCTTTGCAAAACTTTAGAAGCTTTTGGATTTTCTAAACAATGGATAAACCTCATTTAGGCATGCATTTCTAACCCCAAGTTTTCAGTTTTAGTCAATGGGACCCCTGAAGGTTTTTTTAGTATATCAAGAGGATTGAGACAAGGGGACCCTATCTCCCCTTTTCTCTTTATTATAATGGCAGAAGTTCTAGGGAGGATGATCACCAAGGCAAGGGTAGAGGGTAAGATTCAAGGAATCAAAATCACTTCGGGTGTAGATCCTACAACACATCAATAGTTTGTTGATGATACTATGCTCTTTGGTATGGGATCCATTGAAGAAGCTAAGGCATTCAAAGAAATTTTGGACTCTTACTGTATGGCCTCTGGACAAGAGGTTAATGTTGATAAATCAACAATTTATTTTTTCAATACAGAGCTAGAAACTGAAAGGGAAATCTGCAGAATTTTGTCTTTTAAAAGAGGGGAGATGCCCTGTAAATATTTAGGTATACCTTTGAGTATAAGCAACACGACTAATGCTCTCTAGGACCATATCACTTCCAAGATCAGGAATAGAGCAGAATCTTGGAAAGGCAAGTGGCTCTCCTCAGCAGGTAAAGTGACAAGGTTACAATCGGTTCTCTCAGCTATCCCAATATATCAATTATCATGTATGAGTCTTCCAGTAGGTAAACGTGATGAAATCAACAAAATTCTAAGAACTTTCCTATGGCAAGGTTCGGAGGATAAAAAGAAAATGGCACTTGTGGCTTGGGACAAGATTTGTAGACCAAAAGAGGAAGGTGGCCTAGGCTTAAAAAACTTCAGAGAACAGAGTAAGGCTTTAGGCGCTAAACTTGTATGGAAAATGTATCAACAACCCAATTCAAAGTGGGTTAAAATTCTTAGAAACAAATATCTTAGAGGGGAGGAACCAGCATTCCTTTTTAGAATGGCCAACCCACCTAAAGGATCTTGCCTGTGGAATTTTATGATGGACTGTAGGAAGCTCATAATGGACAAACTGACTTGGAGTTTAGGAGTTGAGAACCAAGCACTTTTTTAGGACGACTCATGGGGTGGGTATGAGGCGATACGCAACTTGGATAATTTAGAGAATGCCAAAAGGATACTAGAATCCCACTGGGGGAAATATGTAAAAGATTATATAGACTTTCCCAATCATGAGGAGAATAGGGGGTGGAAATGGAAACCCCTAGATAATATGAACATTCCGGATAATGAGAAAGAGAAACTACTTGATATCCTTAGCAAAAGGAGGGTATCTCTCAAAGGAGACTTAGACAGATTAGTTTGGGATGGGGCTAAATCAAGAAATTATAAAACCAAGGATGGTTACAAAACTTTAATCAAACAGCAACTAAGACCAAAATCGGAGTTACCACTGAGACTATGTTGGGATAAGAACTATTTCCCAAAGGCTAGGCTGTTTGCCTGGCTGGCCTTGTAGAAAAAAATCCTAACGGCGGATAGGTTTGCCAAGATGGGATATGAGGGGCCTAGCAGATGTCCCCTTTGTGAAGAGGATCAAGAAACAACAGACCATATTCTCCTCAATTGTCAATTTTCTAATAAATGTTGGAATTGGCTAAGTAACAAGATGGGATGGATTACTACCATGCCTAATAACATTTTGAACCTTTTCCAATGCTGGCCTGAGAAACAAAGCATCTACCATATGCTATGGACAATTTCCCCTTCGATCATGGTTTGGGAGCTGTGGAAAGAAAGAAATAGAAGAATCTTTAAAGATAGGAAAATGACTTTTGGTTAGTTAATCATTAAAATTGAGGCTGTTATAATAGAAATAGTCAATAGTAGGATTCTAAATAACTCTAAAAAGAATCCACAATGACGCACTGGGATGAAAAGATGCGGGGGCGATGGGCAGGACTAAAACTTCCCTCCTTTGTGGGACCAGGCAACCGCAACTCCACCAACAAGAGAAAGGAATGTAGGTGGCAACCTCCTAAAGAAGGGTGGTTCAAGATAAATTTTGACGGGGCTTCTAGGGGCAACCCGGGAGTAGCAGGAATAGGTTGTGTAATCCACAATTCTGAATCTAGAGAAATGGCAACCTTAGCCAAACCCCTAGGAGAAACAACAAATAATACAATAGAATTAACTGCCCTAATTGAAGGTCTGAGAATCTGTAAAGATATGAAAATTAAAAAATTAGAGGTTGAAGGAGACTCTGTGATTGTCATTAATAGCTTACGGAAAGGGAACATGCCTAATTGGAGACTGAATTCCCTACTGGCTAATGCCCTCGACATCATTGCTTCTTTAAGGAGGTGCACATTCAATCACACTTTCAGAGAGGGTAATAGAAAAGCAAACTCCCTTACCAACAAAGGGGCAAATGGTCTCTACTTATCTACTAGAGCTAACACCACGGAAGTATTATCAGAATCAAGCTGAAACTCTGGAGGAAAGTTATTTTGAGGCCAATCAGTTCATCACTTGGTCTAATAACATACCACGAGGGGTGAACAAACTCTGAGCATCTTTAGATTTTCTACCCTTTAGACAACAAGGGAGTATAATAAAGCAATTGAGATTTTCCTACATCCTCCTTTTGTATATCGCATACATATCTTATGTATATCGGATACATTTTCTTATGTATACAAGAGTGGGCCCGACTAGTTTTATGAAATAATTTGAAATCACCTTCAAATTTGCATCTATATCGAATGCATGTGTTTTATATACAATAGCAGACCCCAGCTAAAATTCACATTGTTTAATCTGTCATTCAAATCTGGGTTTGTATAAACTTGTATATCCATTGGCAATGGGGTCCACATTTGTATCTTTGGTGTTTCGTGCATTTGTATACACATTTCCTTTGTTTCTCATATGCATTTGTCTTTGTATCTCGAATAAACATACAAGCATTCAAACATACAAAGACTTTTCTATTTTGAATTTCTTTGGACATCCGGCTTGTATCTTTGCTTATACATCAGCTTGTATCTTGAAGACATACATTGTTATTTTGCAAATTCGATATGCAAGCGGTGGGACCCACCTTACTTTTCATTTGTGATATCGTATTGGCAAGAGATTTCCTCACCTCACCCGATGTGGAAGTGGGCATAGTTATTATCGGCGTGACTTTCTTCATCACTATAAGATTAACATGGCATCTCGATGCTTTAGGTCTTCCCGACATGTTCCATTGGTACCACCTTGTTACATCACACGCATACACCTTGTATATACATTTATTTTGTTTCTCATATGCATTTGTCTTTGTATCTCGAATAAACATACAAGCATTTAAACATACAAAGACTTTTCTATTTTGAATTTCTTTTGACATCCGTCTTGTATCTTCGCTTGTACTTCGGCTTGTATCTTGAAAACATACATTGTTATTATGCAAATCCGATATGCAAGCGGTGGGACCCACCTTACTTTTCATTTGTGATATCGTATCGGCAAGAGATTTCCTTGCCTCACCCGATGTGGAAGTGGGCATAGTTATTATCGGTGTGACTTTCTTCTTCATTGTAAGATTAACGTGGCATCCTGATGCTTTAGGTCCTCCCGACATGTTCCGTTGGTACCACCTTGTTATATCACATGCGTTCACCTTGTATATACATTTATTTTGTTTCACATATGCATTTGTCTTTGTATCTCGAATAAACATACAAGCATTTAAACATACAAAGACTTTTCTATTTTGAATTTCTTTTGACATCTGGCTTGTATCTTGGCTTGTACATCAGCTTGTATCTTGATGACATACATTGTTATTATGCAAATCCGATATGTAAGCGATGGGACCCACCTTTCTTTTCATTTGTGATATCGTATCAACAAGAGATTTCCTAGCCTCACCCGATGTGGAAGTGGGCATAGTTATTTTTGGCATGACTTTCTTCATCGTTGTAAGATTAACGTGGCTTCCCGAAGCTTTAGGTCTTCTCGACATGTTTTGTTGGTACCACCTTGTCTTATCACAAGCATACACCTTATATATACATTTGTCTTTGTATCTTGTATAGATACATCACAATATACAAAGCACGGACTTCAAATAAAGTTCTCAGAATTTAAAACTTTCTATTTGGGTCCGGACTTGTATTCATCCGTTTGTATCTCTTTTATATCACATGCATACACTTTTATACACTCGCGGACTTCATTGGATTTGTGTAACGAATTGGAGTCTTCTTGGGATCCTCCATTGTATGTATCTTGCTGGATTCATTCGTCTCCAATATACATACGTGGCCCCCACCCGTTATTTATATCTCCAATGATGTCGGGTTTTGTATATTATTCTCTTGTATTTTTCTTTGTATATTGTCGTTGTATAAGCGCACATACAAAGCATCTTCAACAAACCTTCTCTTGTATATTTTCTTTGTATTTTGGCATTTGTATGTTATCTTGTATAAGCGCACATACAAAGCATCTTATGCAAACCCTCTCTTTTCTTTTTATACTGTCGTTTGTATGTGTTCTGGGTCAAGCGCACATACAAAGCATGTCTTCCCCAGCGATGTTTTTACTCCTTTGTGTATCGGGTATGTATATTATAAATATACAAGCACCCCAAACATACAAAGACTTCTCAGGATTTAACTTTCCCTTCGCATCCGGTTTGTATGTGTTCTTGTATAAGCGCACATACAAAGCATCTTATACAAACTTCTTTGTATACGGCCATTTGTATGTTATCTTGTATAAGCGCACATACAAAGCATGTTAATGCCTTTTATTCCTTTGTATGTTTTAAACATGCAAGCACCCCGAACATACAAAGACTTTACAGGATTTAACTTTCTTTTTGAATCTGGTTTGTATCTCTTATTTGCATATCGGCTTATTTATACAAGCCCGATAGGCATTCGGTGGAGCCCACATCACTTTTCTGAGTGTACCTTCCGATTTGCATCACCTCTTCGTATTTTATTAACCACAATCCTCTTATTTTCAGCTCCGCGTTGGATACAAAGTGCAATGCATCTAATCATGATGCACCATCTTAACCAATTTTCAACCTTTCTTGAGTTCCGCTTTGTATGTATGAAATGTATAACCACACATACAACGCTCGAAACATACAACATTAAAACCTCATTTCATAATCGTTTGGTTCCACGATATGCATTTAGCTTTATATACCGCCCTGTATGTTTCCCTATGCCAAACTCAAAATTCATTCATCGGACTTGACCAACTATTTATTTAAACCCTTAACTCTGTCGGGTCCGGTTCTATGAAGAATCTTCTGGTCCAGATCTCCATGCATATCAGTGTAAGCCTCACCGAAGCATATTTCTTCAATCGGGGACACCTTAGAGTATCAGAAACTCCTTGTTTTTTCTTTCCGATGAAAATCTCCCACCGATGACTACTAGTTCCCTTCGTTCCATTGATGCTTCGGTGAGAGTCATACCGATCTCCACCTTTGTGATAGGGAGGACTCTAGGCTACCTGCTTCTGCATCCTGTAGGTATACAAGACTGTTTGACAACTCTAGCCTTCCTATCAATTCAAAGTGCTAAAAGACATCTTTCTACACAAAAATGTCAACTAAAATCCTCAACTCTTTTGCAGAGATGGAAAACTCTATTTCACTGCTTGGTGTGGGACGCATACCTTGTCCTCACTGCTTCCAAGATACTGCCTCAATGGCACATAACTTTCTGAGCCCGTTGCCCACCTTTCTCACTCTGTTCAAGGGTCTGGACTGCTTGGTGCTCATTTTCTTTCTCTCTATTTTCCACCCCTGCAAGTCTATTTTCCTACTTGTTTATCTAGCCGGACTCCTTACTGAGCTCGCCTAGAACAAGCATGCATTGCCTCTAGCTGGCAATCCGACCACCCCACAAAAGAAAAACAAACAAAAAACATGGCTCTGTTTGATGACCTCCATACTGTATAGTGGAACTTGAGGAATCATCAAAACAGAGTCATGGTTTGCAAAAGAGAACAAAATTGCAGAAACAGAAATGACTAATCTACTTTAGAATGGTAACCTGAAAACATAACAGAATATACAAATGATCGAATTGCTGTATTTTATTTCTATTCAAAAAATCTGATTACATCAAAATGCTTAACACATCAAAATTCTCTTCTTCGATTCTTCTTCTGCTGAACTCCCTCTACAGAAAGAATGCTACATTTTATATGTATTCCATGTCCGTTACAGGACGGTTCAACTTCCATACTGGTTCATATTCCAACTGCCGGTTCAGTTCTATGCTATCGGCAAGATAATATTGATGTCTCACCGAAACATGCTTTCCCTTGCTTATCGGCTTGACCTTATGCTATCGGTCACTTTCAATATTCTTCCGCCGATATAACATTTCACCCCGATGATCTTTGTATCCCGTAGACTCCTATCGGCAAGAGCTACCACCGTCGGCCAACTAGAAACTCCTTCGGCCGATACACATCTCTCACCGATGCCTTTATCTTCGGTGAGACATTCTACTGTCGGTGATTTCCAAACTTCTTCTGCCGATGGGTTCTATCACACCAAAACATACTCCATTCGCTGAACCATTGAACCACAACGGCGGTTCAATCGCAAGGTTCAACAATGAGGTTCAACCTCAAACAAAAATGATCGACGACCATTCGCTGAACCATTGAACCTCAACAGCGGTTCAATTGCAAGGTTCAACAATGAGGTTCAACCTCAAACAAAATGATCGGTGATTTCAACTCCACCACACAAAAATGAATGAACCCGTTGAACCATTGAACTTCAACAGTGAGGTTCAATCGCAAGGTTCAACGAAGAGGTTCGACGGCAAGGTTCAACCGCGGGGTTCAACCGAATGGTTCAACTGCAAGTTTCAACGAAATGGTTCATCTGCAAGGTTCAATGGTTGAATAAAATGCTGAACACCTTCAAAAAGCGCGAAAACTCCAAAGACAAAAAATGCAAATTGCAAACTCAACATAGACAAACCAAAAACTATGTACAGGCCGCATTGAGCCTTGGTGCTCCTGCACCACTTTGGCATGACTTACATTGTCGGGAGGGCCTGTAGAGTTATCGCTGATAGTGGTTCCTTATGTCGATCTAATTGATATGATTTGATAGGCAACAATGTTTTCTATGATGGGTTAGAATTTAGTTGGAACGGGATATTTTGGTTTATCAAAATTATTAAATGAAATGGTTGATCACTCACTTGTGCCCACAGGTAGATATATATATTTTATATAGTTTATAGATCTAGTTGTTCTTATTTGCAGTGGATCAGCCAACCAAAATGGGATGTCCCTCATAATCCGGATTTTAGTTTACACTGAAACAAGTTTGATTAATTTTGATAAGCTTGGCAACATCAAGTATTTTATTCTTTCTTCTCAGGCAAAGGTTTTAAAGTACTAACAGATGTTAGTAGGAGAATGTATTTTATGATTTTTGTTTAGCTAACATGCAAAAAGAAGTGGTAGTCTTCATGTAGTTTTAGGTTAGACAGGTATACTGGTAGGAGCAAGATAGAAGAAGCCCTTTTAATGTTATAAGCCATGGAGGTCATCCCAAGAGTCGAACAACCAAAAGACATTCAGCAAGAGGATATCAATAGAAAGGCCTTGGATAAGGGCGTTGTCTGTTTTTGTATCTCAGTAATTGTATAAGAAAATAACTTTCCTTGTTGGGCTTGTCCCCGTATAAATAAACAGTATGTACTGGACTACTAAAGTCCCGGGCTAGACTGGAGGTTTTCTTCGCTCTGTTCTTTCCTATCGGTGCCCGCACTAAACAGAGCTATATTTTATAACTGATTTTATATATTAATGACCTCAGCCTTTTACCAATCATATATATATATTAATGTTACGATTCTACAATATAATATTATATTACAAATATATTTAATAATTCGTGTTATATAAAATATAGTATACAACAATATATATATTAAATATATAATACATTTTATATTATATAAATCTGGACGGAAATAATATATATGTAAAATTATATATAAATGACAAATGGGATTCATGCAAATTAAAATCGAATATAAGTAATAATTAAAATTTGTGATAGGGCCGTGAGGATCGTGGGCCTCATTAAACCACTTACATTTTTTTTACCACAGTAGAACGACACTTTCTTTGTTCTCTTGTGCCTGCACCCTTTCACTTAATGGCAAACCAAAAAAAATCGAAAGAGAGAAGGAAAAATGATGACAGAGAAGAAAAATGATGACTAGCAAAATTGAATGGTTAAAGATGCTTCAATCATCTTGTACTCCTCTCGAGCAATGGAGACCATCAATTTGCGAAGTCATCCCATCCTGGCCACAGAGGGAATGCCTTTGATGTAATTATTAATATATATTTTTCTAATTTTATTATAAAACTTTATTTTGTCACTTTGTTGATTGCTAGGTTAACAATAAGAATAACAATGTAGGCAGTGAATTGATAATTTGGATGTCCACATTCAAAGATAAATTACAACATAATTTGGATGAGTATTATTATATTGGATTTTGTATATTGTACATAATGGTAATACATTTAGTTTGAGTAAAAATGTATTTGCCCATTAATGTAATGGTGAAATTTGTAAATTTATTTCATTTTTATTTAGTTTTGTGTTTATTTTGGGACAATGTCTTAATACTTGTATGTATTGACAAATAGTGCAATCCTGTGCAAAGTTGGGCTCATTCCTTTATCCTTATACACATTACCATATATTTAGCCCCTACCTTATCCCTTATATACATATCCTAATACATTTGCCCAAGCCTTGCAATTATTGCACTTATTCGTACACCTACTCTAGTATAGTTGTTATCCAACTAAATCTAATTGTTTACTCACTCTAGCTAATTTCCACAAGCATGTGGTCAATTTTGAAGTTGCAGACTTGACCCCTACCTTTTTAAATTCATTCAAAATTTGGTCAACTAACCCTGTAAGTGCCCAAAATTGTATGGGCTTACATGGCAATCCAATAATGATTTGGCGGTCCAACTCATGATCCATGAGGTGTGAATAATTTCTCCACATAATTTATTCATCTTGATGAAAGTCTTCTTGCATCTTTAAGACCCTTCCTCATGTGTCTACCTTCCTTGCAAACTGCATACTCAGCTCACATATTCTCTTTTTCCTCTAAAACTGAGCTTCTATGCTTTTAGTTGTAGGAGCACTTGGGAGACCTTAGAGTCACCCAAGTGACCTAGCTTAAGTTGTAGGGTCACCCAGGTGACCTACCCTAGTAAAATAGGTGATCCACCTTGTCGAAAGTTGTAACCCTTTTATGTTTGGTTGGCACGTGAATCTTCCAATTCCAACAACTTTTCTTCTAGTTTGGCCTTTGATCGATAATTTTCTCATTTCTTAATGAAATGAATCATTCCCCCTAACTATTATTTTTCTCCCCTTGAGTGATTATAATCTCCCATTGATTGAGTGTTCCTTTTCCTATTGAAACATCTCATGTCTTATGCATCTGGGTGGCAGTTTTGTTTGCATTTGGCTGTCTCTACATAATTTTGCAAAGAAGCTCTGTTTCTTTTCCTCTCTGAGTAGGAATAGGATCCCCTCTTCATAGATCTGCAAGCCTCCCTTTAAGCCAAATCCATGGTTCATCACAACATTCTTCCAGGCATTAAGCCTTCATGTATAACATTTGAAACTTTTGAAGCTTTCATACCATTTTCCAAGCAATCTTCAATCTCATTGTAGCATTTTATTCTCCCTTCCCTGCTTCCATCAAGAGGAGTACCCTAAAGATGGAGAGTAGAACACAAGACAAAAGCTAGATCCTCTAAGGAGATAGCTCACTACAACTTCAAGGAAGCTCCATTTAAACTTCACTTGGCTTTATTTATTTCTATAAAATCTTTCTTTCTAAAAGTAGTTTAAAGTGGTAATTAGATTACCAATTTGCCTAAGAATTAAAAGATTTTGTTGTTGCTTCTTAGTTAGATTTAGATTTTGTTATTACTTTCTTAGATTGTAGATTAGATTTAAATTGCTTCTTTAGATTATATTAGATTTAGAATATTCTTTTATTTATTTTTATTCAAAGCACTTTGTCAATTCAAAATATCTTAAAGACAAGTGATCTCCATTTAAAATCAAGATTCATCCATCTTCAACAATCAAAACAACAACAAAAATTATTTTGTCAAACAAAATATTAGAATATTTATTACCTAATTAGTGCACTTGAAATATTTATTTTTAAAAAGAACAAAAAAAAAATTATTTACTTGAATACATATTAGTTTTGCATTCATCAAAAATAGAACATAAAAGGTAGGCTCATTCACAAGTTTCAAAAACCTCTTATAGCAAACAAGTCAACATGAAAACAAATCAAGCAAATCCAATGAGTTTAGTGAATCAAACATCAACAATTATTCAACCAAGCAAAGATAAACAAACTCATTAAAGCTACTCTTTTAAGTTTTCCATTCCTCCATCACTTGTCTTTTCATGTCTAATGTGTCCTAGAGTTAGGGAAAACTAGATTGATGTAGTTCTAAACAAGATAAGAGCAAATCAACCAATAGAAGAAACATCAACCAAATAACAAGCTCAAGAACAAGCAACTATTCTTAGACAAATCTAGGAGGCAAACAAAAGGAGGTGTGCAAGAGAGTTAGCCCTCTTGGAAGAGCTTATCGAATTAGAAGAACATAGGGTTAACACCTTTTGTCTCTTTGCCCAAAATGAGATTAGTAAAATTAGAGCCAATGACCCACTTACACAAATTCAAATTACTACTACACCTCTTCAACGATTCACAATAGACACTAGAACATTCGAAACACACCAATACTAATGGATTGTTTGAACACAAGTCTCACATTAAGGACTTCTTCTTTGTGAAGTGACAGAACCGATTATTGGGACCCTCACTCAACACAACAATATTGTTGTCACCCATGGGACTCTCTTTCCATGTGAAGGGAGTAGTCCATCGAATTTTCCCCACTTGACTAGCTCTTTCCACAAGAGCAGCGGTGATTGGATTCGTGCTAGGAGCAATGGGTGACTGGGAGTATGTTGATAAGTGTGCAGGACAGAAGAATTTATTTGAATGGTATTAAAATAGAACAGAAATATGGCATGTGGACTATATGATAGAATTTTATTCCGAGATTTTTAATTTAGTTTCATCCTAACCTTTTGCCAATAGTTTGCTAGAAATCCATTCACTGCAATGGCATTTTGAGCATACAGACTAAATCTAATGATACAATAACCACATCCAGGATAGTAACAGGGTGCACTACTATTGGGTCCTCTAGTAGAAAAACTAGTCATGGTCATAAAAACAAATTAATCTCTGATTTAAAAACAGGATTGTGCAGTAAACATCAAGAATTCAATACACAATTAGAACTTCGACGAGCAGCCATCATGCAGAAATTACAGCCTCTTTTTAAAATAGCCGTTACAGCTGATTTAATTCGTTTTGCTTGGTTAATGGGTATTTTGGAACTTCCATCATTTTTTTAAAATATTCAAATAGCTTGTGTACCAGGGAAATTTTCCGCTCTCTTTTCTATCGGTCAATGCTATTTTCCGAGCACATTTCCAGGGAAATTCAATTAAGAAACTGGGTTGTTCTTGGCAATAGACCGTTGTGTAGAGTTACTAAATTTGGAGATTTCATTCTTTAAAGTCAATCTTATAAATGAAATTACTAAGCAAATTCCAGAGATGGTTTTGCAGATAATTTCAGAAATTTAAGCACCCTTCAATTCGCCAAAAAGTTAGCAGCCTGCATATTATTTGATAATTGGGGTTTACGAGTGCGGGTTGTTTAATCTTTACCCTGTTTTCTTAACATTTATAGTGTTGTTTAATTCTGTGCTGTAATACAAACTGAGAACGGTACAGGAATATAAGTTCTATTCTATTATTTTCAGTCACCAACAGCATGGCAATGGGGGAAAGCCAGAGATGGGCTTGTTCCATAAGAAATGTGGTGATTCTGATATTGGTGGGGCTCTTTGTGTCTATTGCCGTTGTGGCATATCATAGTCCAGGGCTTCATCCTTCGGTATTGCTTGATAATCATTTGGCTACTGCATGGAATTCCACCAAGTTCTCCGGCCCTACAATGGAGGCTTCAAGAGGTGCTAGGGGGTACTGGAAGCAGGACATTGTGCAACCAGTGTATTTTGATCTTCATTTGCAAGCTCTCCAGAAACAAGACTCTCCATTGATAATCCGGGAAAATGTGCTTTGGATATGTGTGAAAGAATTCTATTTAGAGATGCTTAAGAAAGTCTGGCTAGGTACCAAAAATTCGCAAGAATATTCTTTCTCACTGGCAAATTCCAACCCACATGGTGTGCTTAAATCTTCTTATTTTGAAGGTTATATTTATGCAATTATTAGAGATCATAAGAATTCAAACTATGTTGATGAGAAACAAGCCAAAATGATTTCTCCATTATGCCGTTCTAAAGTAAATCTTTGAGCAGGGTGTCTGGGCAGAGAAAATGATTTCTCCATTATGTCATTCTGAAGTAAATCTTTTTGAGCAAGGTGTCTGGGCAGAGTATGGAAATTTGCGAGATAGTCCATATGGGGTTCTGACATTATCTTCTAAAGCACAAATCCCAAGGCAGACAGAAATACTTGATGGATCAATCTCAGCAGAAATGTAATTCCCAAAAGATAGAAACACAAAGACAGAGGTGTTTGATATAATGAATGTAGAAGCAGAAAATTGTAGCAGGAATCAAGATCAGATGGAGGTCCAAATTAATGCAGAACATGCTCCAGTTATAAGAGACAACATTCATGACCATGTACAAGTTACAAAGAAAGTGCCAGTAGAAGCACAAAATGACACTCATTCTTTTAAGGATATATTTTTAAATTTCTACCAAATCACGAGTCAATATTATATAGGTTGGATGAATCTGAAGTTGATTATAGTGTTTATGATTCATTCGGGGTTATGTTGTCTTCATCTGGATCAGAAATAGGAAATGAGTTGCAGAGTTTTGGAACTGATTCAGAAGTAGAGCCATATAAGACAATTCTAACCGATGATCCAGAGCGACTGGGTGTGTCAATCTATGAAGATCAAGACGAAATGGATGTTCTATTCATTGAAGATCAAGAGAACTTGGGCCTGTCTAACAATGAATATCCAGAGGAATTGTGCTTTCCAATAAATGAATATGGAGATTAATTGGGCCTGCCAATTAATGAAGATTTGGGGCAATTTGGCCTACAAATCAATGAAAATACGGAGGAATTCAGTTTGTCAATCAATGGAGAAGGAGCAGTACTCATTGTCAATCAATGGAGAAGGAGCAGTACTCAAGCAGTTTGACACACCAGAATTTGAGAGCCCAAAGAAGCTTGAAGCACATGATCCCATTTTAACTAGTCAGTCTGGAACACTAGACTTGGAGAGTCCTAATCATATGGAAGCTGTCATGGCAGTGGAAGAAAAGAGCAGGGAAGGGGTATTAGATATTTTAGTTGTGAAAGATTCCAGATATTTGGGAGCATTTCTGTCTAGCACTTCAAATAAGTCTTTAGAAAATATTCTGATTAATGGAGTTATAAGTGCATTTATTTTTGCAGCTGCAGTAGTGTGTGCATATTTGGTTAATTGGTACAGAAAAAGGGCAACATATGCTAGTCCTAAGACTTCACTAGAATATGTTCAAGAAGTTCAGACAAAGATGAATGATCCTACACAACATGATCTGTTAACACAGTTGTCAAAAACGGAGATGCTATATTCTCGATGCGATTACCCTCATTCACTGCAGATCAACACTCCTGATGAAACCCTTCATGAGTGGAGGGGCTCCTTTGTGCCATGTGTGCAACTCCTGAACGAGTATTCTCCATCACAGGTGGTCAACCCTTCCAAAGAAAAGAAAGATAATATGTGGATTGCATCAAGTATTCGAGGAAATTCTTTTTACACTTCCACAATGAAGGGTAGCAAGAAGGGTGATTCAGCCTCTACCAAAAACCAAGAAAATGTGATTACTCAAGAAAAATCTATGGATGATTCTTCTAATGGAAATTTTGGAACGACGACAAAGAAGGTAATTCTACACTCAATATCACAATCAATCTTATTTCTCTTGAGAATGCAGAAGAATCTAATGAGTTTTTCTTTTGTTTTGTATTCATATCTTTATTTGTTTTGTATTCATATCTTTATTGCTCTTGGGGATGCAACATTCCAATGTTTTTGAAGCATTTTCTTTTAAGAGATCTTCCTTCGTTGACTTTGCATATGATATGATATGCCCTCTAGTTTATTATTTATATTGTTGTGTTATTTGAAACATACTTTTAAGAGATTTAAGAAACGATATGATATTTCCAGTCTATAATAGTGAGAGTAAGAGTATTTCTAGATTCAACTGTCATGTAGCTTTTTTTATTATCAACGTTTTCAGGTCACACTCTGTGATAATCATGTGTAAATATTATTATTGTAATATAGACTAAATCTAATGATACAATAACCACATCCAGGACAAAACAATAACACAAAAATAACACAAAAAATGAACCATGCACCAACGGCTAGGTGAAGAGTAAGAGAGGAGGGAAAGAAAATAAGAACCCTATAGCTTTTTGTATTAAGAATCCTATAAATGATGTCCTATTTTCTTTTAGTGTTTTGTGGACTATACTTAGGCATCTTTACACCACTAGATACAAGTACTAGACTAATGGAAGTAGGTACCCTTTCAAAGACCTCAGTTTGGTTGGTCTTTTGGTTAAGGATGTATACCATGAATAAGTGATGCAAGAGCAAACCTGGCATAAAACTAGATCATGTTTGACAGTGAGGGAGTACAATGAGTCAGCAGATAGAGATCCAGATCTGCTCAATTCTTTTCAGATAGTAAATTTTTCTTTTTGTTTAGAATGTTAGTTTCATTTAATTAGAAGCCAGTTCTGTTAGAGAGCAAGTTCAGTTTAGAAAGAGCAAGTTCAATTGGGATATAGGAGGAATAGTCCCAGCAGAAAGGAGAGTTAGAATTCATTATTTTGGGGCAAAGAGGGAAGCATGAGATGGTTGGAAAACTACTGAGTATAAGGGAATGCCTTCTTTCTGTAACACTGTTTAGCAGCATTATGCATTTGAATTATTTTAATAGAAGCTAATTACAAAGTTTAAGTCCAATATGGTGTTAAATTCTAGGTTGATTTTGTTGCTGTGTATTGAGAGGATCCATCAAAAGTCTAAACCTGCAACTGCAAACCTTGACATCTTTTGTCTTGGGGACTATATCAACTGCAAAAACCTTCCCAACCCATTACCTCTTCATGCTATGGAAGCATACTTACGAGTAACCACTACCTTAATGAAAGTAGATCATGGGGAGATCTTGTGGGCAATGAAACTGCAAACCTTGGCATCTTTTTGTCTTGTAAGCAATGTTTATATACAAGCATAGCAATTTTGTCTTTATGTCTTGCAAAATTATTTAAACTTACAAGCACTCTACTGGCTCCACACTAATGAAAGTGTGTGCTCTTGTAAGCATTATCTACTTACAAGCATTTCAATTGTGTCTCCATAGATTACGCCTTGCAAGCATTGTGCAGAGGCACTGTACCATCACTACTCACGAAAGAGTGGATACTCTTGCAACCATTACTTAAATAGAAGCATACAAAACATTTTCTGGTTTACGCCTTGTGAGGATGTACTTACATATAATCACTACATTAATTAATCTCTTATGTAACGTGTTCCCTTTGCAAGCATTACATAAAAGTAAGCAACTTTGGGAAGTATTACTTACATCTTGATGCATTGAATGTCGATATTGTGGAAAACATATTGGTTGGCCTTCCGGGTAAGGATATGTATCCATAGGGAGTCTCACATTCTATAGGTCCTGTGCCTGTTACTGTCATTTCAATTTTTTGCCCTGTCTATAGAGTTTTGCTGTATACCCATTACCCAGTCTTGCTATTTTTATTTTGTTGTTGATTTTCTTGAAGGGACATTTCTAAGGATAGTTTGTGTTTGTATGATGCAGGATGCAGATGAAGAGTAGCTAAAGGTAAGACCTGTGAGAAGATCAGATCGAATTCGGAACAAAACAAATGTTGGTGCTCCACCCTACATGAGTTTTGTTGTATGCTCATTACCCAGTCTTGCTATTTTTATTTTGTTGTTGATTTTCTTCAAGGGACATTTCTAAGGATATTTTGTGTTTGTATGATGCAGGATGCAGATGAAGAGCAGCTAAAGGTAAGACCTATGAGAAGATCATATCGAATTTGAAACAAAACAAAATCCCCACCAAGGTCTCCCCGAAGGTATCCACCTCACCATGGTGGTGCTCCACCCTACATTGCTGCTAAGCAGTCAACCAGAGCCAAATCGCGTAAGCCAAAGTTAAATGTTTTGTAATCAATGATTCAACACAGACAACCAGAACTTATTGTCTGTAAGCAAGATAAATGATCTGGGTGTGCATGTGGTTTTCAACAAAAATGGTTGCAAGATGGTGTATGGAGACATGGTTTTAGATAAGGGCATTCAATCTAGAACTCTATTTCATCCAAATGCAAGTACCATTGACATTAATATAACTAGCAATCGTACCTTAGTGTAATGAGTACGTTGAGATAGCATGTAGATAAATGTAATAAGTAATTTCTTGAGAAGATAGGATTTTGTTGATGGTGAATGGTTGTTGTCCATCCATGAGTAGAATTGAAAGAATGTGATGATATGTGCTGTTGAGATATTTCTAAAAACACAAAATCATTGGCCATCATTATATTACAAAACTAAGCTTAACCACTATAAACATAGTGGCTAAAAGTGTTTCATTGTGTGATAGACTTGGGGCTATGGTCAAGCATTGTAATCGAAAATTGTACATTAAAAATTAGGCTATGATACTTTTACAATGTAAAAAGTGGAACTCATATGAAATGACACTTTAAAAAAAATAGAGAGAGATAAAGAAAAGAGAGTGGCTTTCCCTTCATATTTACACTCTCTATCTCTCTTTTTCTTATCTCTATCTCTCTCCTATTCTATCTCTTCTTAAGGAACCTATGAATTTACTAACATAGATGTCCATAGGCCAAAACTCAAGGTATAGGAATCCTATTTATCTCCAAGTGTTGCATGATTAGTTCTGGTGGCAGCAACCTCACAGAGGAAGAACAGTCTTGATCACTAGTTTGTGTAGGACAGTCAGCAAGGACCTTCAACAACTTGATGGGAAGTAAATGTGTGACAAATCACTGTAGCATTGGGCAGATAACAGTTTGAGAGGCTGAGTGTTCAAGAACAGTCCTAAGACTGACTGTTTCTAAACAGGGGTCTCCTAGTGTATGGTCTTCTAGAATGGGACTGCACTCAAACACAATCAATTCCATTGAGTCCTATAGACAGTCATCAAAGGGGCAGAGTGATTAAGGAAAGTCTTTAAGACTGTCTTCCTTTCCATTGGACAGTGACAAATTGAAGAACTACATGGGGAACAGACTCATCATATAGTATAAATGTGTGCAGTCATATCTTAGGATGAAAAATCATATACCTCATTCCCTTGAACAGCACACTTCTCCCATAATCTTCATGAACACCAACATTATCAAGACACAAGCTACGGTCTGAACTGTGTAATAGATGGGACAGTCATCAAAAGATATTCCTTTACCTCCATTTCAGTCTATGCTAGGTTTATATCTGCTTCCAAACAGTTATAAAGGCACTAAGTTCCTCCAAGATCCGAAGACAACCACAATACAATGAGAGTTAAGGAAAATATAAGCAACCACAAGTTTCTTAAGCAGCTAATGATGAAGTAAACATATATTGGTCTCATGACAGTTAATGTTATGTTAAAGCTTAGTTCCTTTGCTTCTTTACACAGAAAACATAAGTCTTTATGACTTCCGATATCGGGCAACTCCAGAATCTGTTATCCAAAACTGTGAAGGAGCTTACAAGGTTCGAGTCTTATACCCTCGTTGAGGGTTTACATGCAAATCTAAAAGAATTTGTTCCTTTTTCAAACTCCAGTGTCGGTCTTTTCCTGATGACAAAGCATCTTCCTCAATCCAAAAATTGTTCCAAGACTTCTTTAGCCCGATGAACAGAGCATCTTCAACATGATAAAACTGTTCCAAGAAGTTTTTAAAACCAAAGAGCAGATCACTTCCCCTTCCAAAAAAAAACTGTCCCAATCCTTCTCTGCTATCCTGTTTTGTCTCTGCACACCCTCTCTCTTTCTCTTTGCTGACGAGATAATGCAATTTCTAACTGTCCTTGCCTAGGAAACCTGTGGAAAACTGGTACCACCGAATACCTAATTGAATCTTGTTTTTTTTTATGAGCTCGATGATGTGTTCCTCTAGGCATCAAAACCGATTGTGTTTTTAACTTCCTTTAGTAGCATCTTGGAGACATCCACATAAGGTCATATCCAATTCTCAAAGGTTTTCAAATGGACATTTTTTGGTGGGAAATCCAACCATCAAGACACAAAGGCTACAAGACCACTAGAACGGAACTAAATAACAACATAAAACAAAATTGAGTACAATGACCCAGAAAAAGTCACAAGAAAATAACAATGAAAACCAAAACTTCAAAAGACCGATTCTCATGCATCAGGCTTCTCGGGTGACAAGAAAAATCATGAGCTCCTGCTCATGAAATCCAAGTACCTGAAATGTTCCTGTCCTTTAGTTGTCTTTTTCTTTCTGTTCTTCCAACTGTTTTGCATTCTCATCTCTTCATCCTCTCCGAGCTTGTATTTTTTCACTCTGAATTTCTTGGTTTGCATACTTTTGTTTACCTCTTTCTTCTTGTATCTGCTTCTTCTTATCTCTTTCTCAGTTGTAAGACTCCAAAACTCTGTCTCCCATTCACGTGTGTCATTAATATTGTCCATTTCCTCATCCTCTTCTCTTTGTGCTTAATTTCTTGTTGTTGCCTTCATCTCAGTTTCTCTTATTAGTTCTACACTCGCTCTTACTCTTGGCTTAGCTAAAAGACACTCTTGAACTTCATTCATGTCAATGCTAATTAACTTATTTTCCTGATTTTGTTCATTTTCTAACCTTTGATATGAAGGTTCATGCTCCATGGAGTCATCCTTATGCTCATCTTGAATCTCTCTCTTTGTTGGCCCTGTATAAGCAATAAACAAATTAAAAAACACCACGTCTTTATTCTTCTTTCTCCACTTCCATGCATCGCTACTTTCTTGGGTATATTCACATTTTGCCTATTTATTCTCAGTCTTGCTTGACCTCAAGCCATCATAGTCTTTTATGGAATCCACCCTTTGCTTCATGTCATCTTCAAGTAGCTGATTTTCAAATATATCCTCAAACAATGTCTCATTCCTTTCTTCCTTCTCCAACTGGTTTTGTCCTTGCTTTGTTCTTGGATACCTTGATCCTTCTTTGAGCTCACCAATGAGCCTTTGATGTTGTTTTGAACATGCAATACTTCCTGGGGATGATTAAGTACCTTTTCTAACCCCATCAATTCTTCCTCAATACTAGGGGATATTTGTTCTATTTCCTTTCCATTGTCTTCCTTGGTGTTGTGCTGCACTTCTTCAAGTGTATGAACTGATCTTAGACCTCTGAAATCAATGAGATCTTCTTCTAAATTCTCCCCTTCTTTCACACCTAGCATACTTTGTACTTTAGCTGCTCTATGCATTTGTTCACCAGTCATTGTCATAAGTCTGAAATCTTCATTCTCTCTTCATTAGCCGCTGAGATCCCTTGAAGATCCCCATCTTTATATGTCAACTTAGACCCCTCTTTGCTACATATGAGTTACCACAAACAATTTCTTCCATGCCTTACTTCTCTTTCAAAGCTATCATTCAATGACTCAAAAACAATATTATCTAAAACATCCAAATCAACTTGCTTACTGTTGGAGCAATCAACAACCAGGATCAAATCTGCAAAACCAAATAACCTTCCACACAAGAGAGACAAGCAAAGAGAATGTTATATTGCCATGATACAACAATGTACTGGATTACATAATGTACAATGAACCCTTGGTTATAAAGACCAAGGTGAGATACAAGATGTTGTAGTAATCTGACAAGTGTCACAATCCTATGACAACTATAGGATAAGATGACAACTATCAACAACTAGAAACATCTAGAAGACAACTAGAATGCTTCCTAAGTCAACTTAAGATGTGAACATGTGTGTGAGTATTATTTAACTAATAAATAGTTAAATAATATGAATTATCTACACAACAAAGGTTAAACCAAATAGGTAATAACCCTGTTCACACCAACACCCCCCCTTAAGTGCAACTTAGGGAGGAAAAACAAATGCAAAGATGGGTCCCGGCAACAAGGCCATGTTAGGTACCCATGTACAAACAATCTCTCACAAGCGGAGAAAAGGAGAAAACCTCATGGGAAAAAACTCCTCTCCAAAAGAGAGAAAAACATGCAAAGAAAAAGCATGAAAAAGTGAAGGAAGGACTCAAGAAGACCCCCCAAGGACAACTTCCTTCACCCCAAGCATCGATCGCAACTGAAGATAACGAGGCGATGCCAAAGGTTTAGTGAAGATGTCCGCAACCTGCTCCTCGGTAGGCAAGTACTCCAAGCTGAGAACACCATCCTGGATGAGCTGCCTGATGAAGTGCATGTGGATCTCGATGTGCTTAGTACGTTGATGCTCCACGGGGTTGCGAGAAATGTGAATGGCACTCTGATTATCACACCAAAGAGTAGTGGGATGATCTGGAGGAAATCCAAACTCAGTCATCAACTGTCGAAGCCAAAGAACCTCCTGGCTAGCCAAAACTGCACCTCGATACTCAACCTCTGTCGATGATAATGCAATAGCTGTCTGCTTCTTGCAAGACCATGCAATCGGACCAGAACCAAGGTAGAAAACAAAGCCAGAAGTGGACTTCCGATCATTAACATCACCAACCCAGTCGGAGTCAGTGAAGCCCATAATCGAAGAAGCTCCTGATGTGTAATGAATGCCAAAATGTGATGTGCCCTGAATATACCTCAAGATATGTTTAGCTGCCTTCCAATGACTCTCATGGGGCTCCTGAGAGAACCGGGAGACAAGTCCAACTGCAAAGGAAATATCAGGACGACTATGTGTCAAGTACAAAAGACTGCCAACCAACTGCCGATACAATGTAGCATCAACTGTGGGACTAGTGCAACTGGTAGACAATACAACACCTGACTGAAATGGTGTAGGGGCAGGCTTACAATCAGCCATGCCGAATCTCTGAAGCAAATCAAGAGCATACTTATGCTGAAAAATGAAGATCCCCTCAGTAGTCTGGTGAACCTGAAGACCAAGGAAGTAGTGCAGAAGACCAAGATCTGTCATATCAAAGCGCTCCATCAATGCTTGCTGAATACTCTGGATCATGGAGGTAGAACTGCCTGTGAGAATCAAATCATCCACATAAAGCACAAGGATCAAAAGATCATCTCCATGTCTCTGAGTGTAAACTGTAGGGTCAGAATGGCACCGTGTGAAACTGGAAGCAAGCAGGAAACAATCCATCTTCTCATACCAAGCCCTAGGGGCTTGTTTGAGACCATATAATGAACGACGAAGCCTGCAAACAAGTGAAGAGTCCTGCACAAAACCCGGAGGCTGTTCCATGTAGATCTCCTCATGAAGATCACCATGCAAGAAGGCACTCTTCACATCCTTCTAATACACTGACCATCCTTGAGATGCAGCAATAGAAAGTACAAGACGAATGGAATCCATCTTGGCGACAAGAGCAAAGGTCTCAGAGTAGTCAATACCCTCAACCTGAGAAAACCCCTTAGCAACAAGACGAGCCTTGTACCTATCTATAGAACCATCAGCTGCATATTTGGTGCGGTACACCTACTTGCACCGAACCAATTTTCTTCCCTTAGGAAGAGGAACAAGATCCCAAGTATGATTCTTCATTAAAGAAGAATACTCCTCAACCATTGCACTATCCCACTCTGGAATACCTGCGGCATCTGAAAACTTCTGAGGATCCGTGGAAATGGCATGACTCAAAAGACTGACACCTGTTGTCTGTGAACGAGTGCGGCGAGTATCTGTGGGATCACCAACAAGAGGACCAGCCTCCTCAAGAGTAGTGCGGGCCCATCGGGGCAAAATTGGTGCTTGAGGAGGTGGTGGGGCAGGACCTTCATCAGTATCATCTTGAAGAAGCAAAACATCATCAAGGGATGACGAAGTAGGTGGAGTATGTAGTGAGGAAGAAGAAGTGGAGAAGGAATCCACTTGTGTGAAGGACTCATCAAAATGGACATCTCTACGAAAGTAGACATCCTGAGTGACAGGATCAAACAACCTGTAAGCCTTCACATCCTCACAATAGCCAACAAAAATCAAAGGTTGACTCTTCTTCTCCATAGCCTTATGCTGACCATTCGGAATGAATGCCCAAGCCTCACTACCGAATACTCTGAAGAAGGATACATTAGGCTTGACATGGGACCAAGCCTCCTCGGGAGTCATATGCTACACTGCCTTGTGAGGCATACGATTCTGAATATAGTTGTCACAATTGACTGCTTCAGCCCAAAAAGTGGGTTCCATAGACCTAGACTGTAGCATGCAATTTGCCATCTCCCATAATGTCCTGTTCTTTCTCTCAGCCACACCATTCTGCTGAGGAGTGTAAGGAACTGAAAACTGATGCTGAATTCCATGCTCACTGCAGAAATCCTGAAAAGCTTGGTTCACATATTCCCACCCATTATCTGTGCGTATCCGTCGAAGAGAAAGACCTGACTGCTTCTCCACAAACACCTTGTATGTCCTGAATGTGTCAAAAACATCACTTTTGTACTTAAGAAAGTACACCCATGTGCGTCGTGAGAAATCATCAATGAAAGTGAGCACATACTTGGCCCCTGAAAATGAAGGAGTTGGAAAAGACATGAGATCACTATGAACCAACTCCAAGGGTGCCGAAGCTCGAGTAGCCTGACCCTTAGGAAAGGGATCCTGATGATGTTTGCCAAGTACACAACCCTGACAAACTCCCTCTCTACAAGAAATCTTAGGTAGACCAACAACCAACTTCTTTGTGCTCATATGCTGAAGATAACTGTAATTCAGATGTCCAAATCTCTCATGCCAAAGCTTGCTCAAGGCATCGGCATGTGCTATAAGAGATGATCCTGATGAAGACTCAAATCCATCAAATCTGTATAGTCGTGATCCATGATCCACTTTCCCTGTAGCAACAACTGTCTCAAGATCCTGTAGCTGTCGAATAACCACATTGTGAGGAGTAAACTCAACTTTCTTTCCATCTCTAGAATGACAAATCTGATATATGGAGAGAAGATTGTCAGAAATCTTTGGAACAAAAAGAACATCCTCAATGCAACCATCTTGCAATTGAACGGTGCCTGTCCCCATGACTGAAATCTATGAAGAGTTCCCCACAGCAATCTGAGAGGTGCTAGTATCAGAAAGAGTATCAAGTAGATCAAGTGAATTGGTCATATGATGTGAAGCACCTGAATCAAATATCCAGCTATCTAAAGATGTAAGCAAGCCATGTGCGGAAAGAGCATGTCCTTTGCCTGTAGAGGAGGGCTTGGGAAGAGAAATCTTGTGCTTCTTCATAGCTTCCTCCAAAGCCTCTAACCTCTTGAAACAATGAGACTCATCATGACCTGTCATGCCACAAAAAGAACAAGTGTCACCTTTCTTCTTCTTTGTCTTGGAGGAAGACTCACCAGATTTGGAAGGATTAGGTGGAGGAGTGGGCTTTTGATCATTCTTCGGCTTTGGTTTGAAGGGAGACTCACTACCTGAAGGAGATTCTGTCTTGGGCTTCTTCTTATTCTTACCTTTACCCTTGGAGGATGAGGCCATCAAGGCTTGACTCTTAGAACTAGGAAGTGCATCCATTTGAAGTAACTTGGTTTGCTCCCTAGTAAGACGCTCACAAAATAGCTCAAAGCTAGGCATCTTAAAGTCTTTCCCAAAGGCATCCATAGTAGAATAGAAGGTAGATGAAAACACCTGAAATGGGCCCTTCAACTTCGACAAAATCAAGAAGATGCATTCCTTTTCAGTTTTATCATGCCCACATCCTTTCAATTGTGACAATATCATCTTGAATTTCTCTAGAAAATCTTGGATAGTAGGAAAACTATCTCGAGAGAGTGATGTCAATTCTGCTTCAAGTTGCAAGATTCGGAATTCATTGACAGTACCATACAATTCTGCAAGCTTATCCCAAATTTGCTTAGGTGTTTTACACTCCGCAATATGAAACAACAAGTTGTCTGATACATGCAATCCTATGATTCCCATATCTTCATCTAATTTGTTCTTATAAGCAAATCTTTCAAACTCCTTAGTGAAACCAGGTGGATTATCCTCAAGCATTTGCCAAAGTCCTTTAGATTGCAGTAGTTGTTTCATTTTTAACTTCCATGTGTGGTAATTATGTGGAGTGAGTGGTTTTATAGACACACTTTCCGCCATGTGTAGCAGAAAAACACCAAGAACCAAAGACACAAGGGCACTTAAATCGTGCCTTTCACCCCCCCAAAATGTATTAACAAAGTGATTGTAAACCCCCCAGCAAAGTACAATGAAAGAATTTGTACAATTGACAAGCGTAAATCAACCGTTTATAACACAATGATTTTTACAATTTTTGAGCAAAAAAGCTTGTCAAGGGAAAAAACAAAAGTTACAATCAGATTCCTTGCGATTTTCTGAGCAATTTCAAAAAAAATTTCACCAGATTTCGACGTCGTACGCAAAAGTTATGCCAGTTGCAAGAAAAAGGCAAACTAAACCTTCAAGCTGCTAAAACTGGCAAAAAATGACGAAATCTGAAAAAATCACCTGCACAACAGTGAAATTCACTGAACCACCTTTCCAATGACTGTAAGAACGCGAAAATCCGCCTTCTGGTTTGCAAGATATGGCAAAAAGAAAAAACTCCCTCTTTGTCGAAATTTGCAAAAAAAATCGTCCTCGGCTTGCATGCGACAAGACCAACAAGTCATTGTGTAATTAGGCGATGTGATCAGAAAGAAAGGAAGATAAGTTTGTTTGTGAGGGGGTATGGCCACCTACCAAACTGGGCCTCAATCTCCTATCTTCGACAAACGAATAACAAACAAACAAAGAATAGGTGGCCTCCTTTACTAAAAAACTACCATGGAGATTAAAAAAAATGACCTCACCCGATTTAATACCTCAAATGCAGAGCTTGAGAATTTGTCGACGGTTTCGTCGACACCCGAAGTAACCGCCGAAAGACCGCTAGATATATGAAGACTGCCGAAGAGATCATTTTAATACCCGACGGATTTTAATTAAAATAGGGCCAAAGCTTATTAACAAAGAGGCCGAGCCTCTTACAAGACAGATTGCCTTGTAGGCCCGTGGTAAATGACTGTCATCGGTGATTTGAACACGAGATCAGTGGAAAACCACCGAATGAGCATAAACCACCAAATGCAATGAGTGCCAGAGATTAGATCTGCCACTGGTGTATGGATTGCAAAGTGTCCGCCGGTATTATCAAATCGACCACTCTAAGGATGTTAACACAAAGCATAAACTGGTGTTAAGCGGTTAAAAATGAAACCGTAGAACTTGGAACTTGACGCCGATTAGGGTTTCACTGAGGCCGCCGGTTGAGATCTCCAAACTGCCTGATGTGGATACTTGGAATGACTGCCGATTTGAGGAATTTGATCGCCGGTAAAGATAGTTGCCTTCAATCAGTCAACGATCTTTATACAAGCAACAATCAATGGAATTTGATCGCCGGTATATTATTGTGACCACCAAGTATTTTATTGATGCAGATGACAGTGATTTGTTCGCATGAGAGATACGAATGGCTCTTAGAACCTGTCGATCTGAGTTGTTGAAGGTCAAACCAATGAAGTCAATGTCACGAATCTGGAGGAGCCGTCGACCAATCTGAGATAAATGAAGTCAATGTGAAACACAAAAACTATTAAAGAGGCAGATCAGAAAGGTCATGGATCCTGAGCGTGATGTCTGGGGCGCCCAAAATACTCAGATCAGAACAATTATGGAACTCAACATAGGATTAAAAGCTTATGAGGCTCGATCAGATCATAGTCAATGGCTTTGTGAGTCAAATAAAAAGACCACAGTATCTGTCCACAATTCCAAGCATAGAAACAAGCCACAGCCAACACAAGATGACCGAGATCACAGACAATGGATAACCTAGGCCAAAGAGATGCAAAGCTGGTCAAAAACTCAGCCAAAAGAGAATGAACGGAGTTGAAGGGGGCTGCTAGAGCCAAAAAAAAAACTGCACACCAAAATGTCGACACACAGCAACAAAAAATTGTCTGTAAAGGCCAGATCTGGGCCCAATTACCAAAAAAGTTGAATTTGATCTCTTTCACAGCAATGATGCAGAAAATGCAGGGGGCAATTTTTCCCTCTGCTAAAAATTTTTTGCCATTTGGACAAAAAATTTCTACAGAAATGCATATAAGAGCCCAAAAAAGTCAAAAAATTACCTCTGTCCAAAATCAAGTTTTGGATAGTTGATCTTTACTAACTTGGGCGATCTGAATTCAACGGTGAACTCCGTTTTCAGCTAGGATGCACCAGCAAAACATTGACAGCAAAATCTCTCAAAAAAAATGAGAAGGGGCTTGCAGGATCAAAGCTCTGATACCATGTTGGAGCAATCAACAACCAGGATCAAATCTACAAAACCAAATAACCTTCCACACAAGAGAGACAAGCAAAGCGAATGCTATATTGCCATGATACAACAATGTACTGGATTACATAATGTACAATGAGCCCTTGGTTATAAAGACCAAGGTGAGATACAAGATGTTGTAGTAATCTGACAAGTGTCACAATCCTATGACATATGACAACTATAGGATAAGATGACAACTATCAACTACAACTATCAACAACTAGAAACATCTAGAAGACAACTAGAATGCTTCCTAAGTCAACTTAAGATGTGAACATGTGTGTGAGTATTATTTAACTAATAAATAGTTAAATAATATGAATTATCTACACAACAAAGGTTAAACCAGATAGGTAATAACCCTGTTCACACCAACACTTACCTCTCACTTTGCTTGTATTCTCCTCAAGCTTCTTCCAAGTTTTTCTTGGAAATATTTCAATCTTCTTGGGCTCTTCATAATTTTCAGCTTGTCTTGGGCTACCCTATTGCAATATCATCTTTTCATCCTTGGCTGGTTTAATCATGATCTCTTGTTCATTGGACTTGACCTTTCCTTCATATCGTATGCTCTCTTGAAGTGTTTCCTCTTCACTATGTGATGCAGGAGCATCCACTAGTGTAAGGGCAATCTTGCATCACCCAAAAAGACGTTAATTCAAAATCATTGTAGTTGTTTTCATTTCTTTCCATAATTAGTGTTTCTAGTTCCATAATATCCAGAATAATAATGTAGGACTTTCAGTTTTTCCAAAACTGCTAAAAATAGCGACCTGCCTATTTTGGAAAGTGTACCTGCTATTTTTAGAAAGTTTGCATTTGGGCACGTAACAAAGCAAAAACTTCCAGAAAGTTACATAATGGAAATATAAGACCTTTGGCGAAGGAATCAGGCAAAGATCATTTGTGAGCTGAAAGATATTAAAGTTTTTGTTTTCTGAAAAGCCCCTGAAAATTTCTGGAACGAGATATGAGGCACTAAAACTTCCCATAACGTCCTGAAAAGTTGACGGAAATCCATTTACGGATTTCCAGCGTGATAGTTCACATCGCGAGCTTTCCGGCGCTTAAAACGGTTCGTCAATCGGACACCCAGATCAAAAGTTATGCTTCCCGGAAGTTGACCTACTTTTGGAGGGAGTTGCAAATTTTGAAATTTAGCTGGAGGCTGCCAAAAAGTGCTAATTATGACTATTTTGGGAACCCTGGGCGGTAGTAGAGTTAAGGGGGGCCAGTGTAGAGTCAAGAATAGGTGGGAAAACAGAAACCCTAGCTGATTTGGGGTTACAGAAGACTGAAGATTCTGGAGTCTTGAGGTTGGGAAAGCTGTAATGTGTTGCAACCAGTAGGGGATTGATCCTCTGATTGTAATTGAACTTCTATAATGTAATGAGTTGCCTAGTTCAATAAAAAAAAGTTCTATTTGCTGTGTTCAATATCTGTTATTCTGTGTTTTGTGATTTACCCCCTTCATCAAGTGGTATCAGAGCAAGGGTTCCTGGAGTGTGTAGACAGATCGCCGACCGTGAGGCAGTTTGCACCAGGTCCTGAGGTTGTGGGTTTACTACGGAGACCAAGATGCCTCCATGAAGAAATCGTGTTGGGAGGAATGCTTTGATGAAAGAGGGTTTTAGAGCCCTACAAAGGCAAATCGATGCATTGCAAGAGGAGCTACGAAGAGGGTTTGATCTGAGAACAAGAGAAAAAAGTGAAGATGAAGCTGAAGAAGAGCTATCTAAGGAAGAACAAGAAGCTACCGGAGATGCTGCAGAAGTTAGGTTGTTGAGGGCCATTTCGAAGATTGGAAAGAGGCCCAGAATCGAAGTTTCTACATATTCTGGAGATTTGAATCCGGAACAACTTATTGATTGGATCAATGACATGGAGGAGTATTTTGAGTATGAATATGTGGAGGACTCAGATCGAGTTAAGTTTGCAAAAACAAAGTTGAAGGGCCACGCCAATGTTTGGTGGAAGGAGGTCCAATTAGAGAGGAACAGAAGAGGAAAAGGAAAGATCACCAGATGGGATTGGATGGTGGAGAAACTGAAGAAGCAGTTCATTCATGTGGACTATGAGATGGAGTTGTTGAAGAAGCTGCAAGGACTAAAGCAAGGTAACAAGTCTGTCAAGGAGTACACAAAAGAGTTTTATAAGATTACTATTAGGAAAGGCCATGCAGAGCCCAACAAGGAGAAGGTAGCCCGTTACATTAATGGGTTGAGGCCGAGTATTTAGGAGTTGAGCCTGGTTAGAATGACCACCATAGAAGATGCATACCAGTTTTCCTTGAAGGTGGAAGAGAAGATGAATAAAAGATCTGACAGCAAGCAAAGGGGAAAAGGTCAAGGCGGAAGGACTAGTGGAAGACCCTATGGGGGCCGAAATGAAGATGCAAAGAAAAGTGAAGAAGCTGGCACTAGTCGAAATCAGAGAGGAGATAATACCTACTGCCCTCGTGACCAAAACAATGGTGAGAAAAGAGGAAGAGGAAGAGGCAGACCTGGGCAAGGACCTAAAAGAGATGGTTTTAGAGGAACCTATTTCCAATGTGGAGAAGAAGGGCATTGAGCATATGAGTGTCCAACATCAAAGAAGGACGAATAGAAGACCTGAAGGTAATGCACGAGTTGCACATGTAGATGAAGATGCACAGTCTGAGCGTTCTGAAGATGCTGAAAGGGGAGAAACCCTAGTTGTTAGAAGAACTTTATTGAATGAGGAGAAAGAACTAAATCAGAGGAAGAGTTTATTCCGCACAAGGTGCAAATGTGAAGGTAAGTGTTGTGATATTATTATTGATAGTGGAAGCACTGATAATATTGTTTCAGAAGAGATGGTTGACAAGTTGAAGTTGACAAGAAGAAAGCATCCGCATCCATATCGGATTGCATGGTTGTAAAAAGACCATAGAGCTTTGGTCAATGAGCAGTGTTTAGTGAAGTTCAAGATTGGGGACTACCATGATGAGGTGCTGTGTGATATCATACCGATGGATGCATGTCATATGCTGTTGGGGAGGCCGTGGCAGTATGATAGGAGTGTTGTCCATGATGGCCGTGCAAACACATATTCCCTAACAAAAGTTGGAGTTCATCATAAATTGAAGCCCTTGAAGGAGGTGGAAGAAAAGGTATGTAGTACTGCCAGAATTTGCTTGGTAGATGGTAGGAAATTTTTGGAGGGCATGAAGCATGAGCGACATTGCTTTGCATTGACTCCTAAGATTAGTCAAAAGAAATGTGAAGATGTACCAGCAAAAGTTTCAGATATGTTGGAAGAGTTCCAGGACATTATCTCTGATAATGTACCAAAAGGTTTACCACCAGTAAGGAAGATAAGTCATCAAATGGATTTGATACCAGGAGCCAATTTGCCAAACAAGGCAGCCCACAAAATGACCCCTGTAGAGAATGAAGAGCTAAATAGACAAGTTCAGGAGTTGTTGAGGAAGGGACTGATAAGGGAGAGCCTAAGTCCATGTGCAGTACCTGCAGTACTAGCACCAAAAAAGGATGGAGAATGGAGGATGTGTACAGACTCTTGAGCCATCAATAAGATAACGATCAAGTATAGATTTCCATTGCCAAGAATGGATGACATCATGGATTGTTTGAGTGGAGCCAAGTACTTCACGAAAATTGACCTGAAGAGTGGATATCACCAGATCCGTATCAGAGAAGGAGATGAATGGAAGACAACTTTCAAGACAAAGGAAGGTTTGTATGAGTGGTTAGTCATGCCATTTGGGCTAACCAATGCACCGAGCACATTCATGCGGCTCATGAATGAGGTACTGAAAGAAGTTTTGGGAAGTTTTGTTATTGTTTATTTAGATGATATTTTAATTTTCAGTAAGACTTGGGATGAGCATCTGATGCATATCAGAAGAGTTCTAGAGAAGCTGAGGGAGGAGAAGTTGCTAATTAATCTGAAGAAATGTAGTTTTGCAAAGAAGGAGTTGGTATACCTGGGATTTGTTGTCTCAAAGGAAGGTCTTAAGATGGACCCAGAAAAAGTAAGGGCTATCATTGAATGGCCTACGCCAAGGAGTGCAACGGAGGTAAGATCTTTGCATGGTTTGGCAAGTTTTTACAAAAAGTTTATCAAGAATTTTAGTAGCATTTGTGCACCCCTAACTGAGACAATGAGAGGGGATAGAAAAGAGTTTAGATGGACTAAAGGAGCAGACAAGAGCTTTGATACATTGAAGCAGAAAGTCGTAGAACAACCTGTTTTGGCACTTCCAGATTTCAATAAGGTATTTCAGGTAGATTGTGATGCTAGTGTTAGTGGTATAGGAGCTATTTTGAGCCAAGAAGGTAAGCCCATTGCCTTTTTTAGTGAGAAGCTTAATGATGCCAAGAAAAAGTATTATGTTTATGATCAGGAATTTTATGCAATAGTTCAGGCTTTGAAGAAATGGAGACATGATCTATTGCCAAAAGAGTTTGTTTTATATACTGATCATCAGGCTTTGCAGTATCTTAATAGTCAAGGGAAGTTGAACCAAAGGCACTTAAAATGGTTTGAGTTTTTGCAAAGTTATACCTTTGTTTTGAAGCACAGGAGTGGGAAGTCCAACAAAGTTGCAGATGCCTTGAGCAGAAGGCAAAATTTGTTGACAGAAATGAAGATAGAGGTTGTTGGGTTCGATGAGCTCAAAAGTTTGTATCCTGAAGATCCAGATTTTGCAGAGGCTTGGAAAGCTTGTCTGGAGCCTGTTACTTTGGACAGAACAAAATGGTTGGATTTCATAATCCAAGATGGCATGTTGTTTAGAGGAAGCCAGTTGTGCATTCCGAGGAGTTCCATGAGAGAGAACCTGATTAAGGAGAAGCATAGTGGAGGATTGGCTGGACACTTTGGTCGAGATAAGACCATTTCTATTGTTGGTGAAAATTATTATTGGCCACAGTTGCAGCAGGATGTGAGGAAGTTTGTGCAGAGTTGCAGAGTATGTCAGATGGCAAAAGGAACAAGTTAGAATACAGGGTTGTATCAACCATTAGTTGTACCAGAGAAGCCATGGGATGATATTAGTATGGATTTTGTTCTTGGTTTACCAAGGACACAAAGAGGGCATGATTCGATTTTTGTGGTGGTGGACAGATTCTCAAAGATGGCACATTTTATTCCTTGTAAGAAGACTAATGATGCTGTTCATATTGCAGAGTTATTTTTTAGGGAAGTGGTGAGACTATATGGTCTACCAAAGAGCATAGTTTTAGATCGAGATACCAAATTTGTTGGTTATTTTTGGAGGACATTGTGGAAGAAGTTGAAGACAAATTTGAAGTTTAGTTCTGCACACCATCCACAGACTGATGGACAAACTGAAGTGGTGAATAAGAGTTTGGGTAACCTACTACGATGCTTAGTAGGAGATAAGCCCAAGGGATGGGACTTGGTTTTACCACAGGCATAATTTGCTTACAACAATTTTGTCACTAGGAGTACTGGTAAATCACCATTCCAGATTGTATATGGGAATAGTCCAAGAAATGCTTCAGAGTTAAGGAACCTGGACAAAGGAGAAAAGACAAGTGCCGAGGCTAAAGACTTTGCAGAACACATGAAGAATTTGCATGAAGAGGTGAAAAAACACATTAATAAGATGAATATTCAGTACAAGGCTAAGGCAGATCAGAAGAGGAGATATAAAGAATTCCAGGTAGGAGATGACATCATGGTTCACTTGAGAAAAGAAAGGTTCTCAATTGGAACATATAATAAGCTGAAAATGAAAAAATTTGGACCATACAAAATTTTGAAGAAACATGATTCAGAAAATGCATATGAGGTAGAGCTGCCGAATGGGATCAACATTTCCCTTGTTTTCAAAATTGTTGATTTATCAAAATATCATGAAAGTGGAATAGAGGATGGAACAACAGAAGAACAGTGGAGTATTCCGGCATCTACTTCAACGGAGGAGATAGAAGAGATCTTGGATAGCCGTGTGGGAAGAAGTACTCGGAATAGGCAATATGAAGAATATCTGGTGAAATGGAAAGGAAGACCTATTGAAGATTCTTCTTGGTTGTCTAAGGAAGAGGTTGACCGTTTGGGTTTTCCTCACACAAACACCTGAGACGTGACAGGGTCACTTCTCAAATTACCCTAGGTGTCTGATGCGGGAGCATCCAGTGGTGTAAGGGCAATCTTGCATCACCCAAAAATAAATTAATTCAAAATCATTGTAGTTGTTTTCATTTCTTTCCATAATTAGTGTTTCTGGTTCCATAATATCTAGAATAATAATGTAAGACTTTCAGTTTTTCCAAAACTGCTAAAAATAGCAACCTGCCTATTTTGGAAAGTGTACCTGCTATTTTTAGAAAGTTTGCATTTGGGCATGTAACGAAGCAAAAACTTTCAGAAAGTTACATAATGGAAATATAAGACCTTTGGCGACGAAATCAGGCAAAGATCATTTGTGAGCTGAAAGATATTAAAGTTTTTGTTTTCCGAAAAGCCCCTGAAAATTTCTGGAACGAGATATGAGGCACTAAAACTTCCCATAACGTCCTGAAAAGTTGACGGAAATCCATTTACGGATTTCTGACGTGATAGTTCACATCGCGAGCTTTCCGGCGCTTAAAACGGTTCGTCAATCGGACACCCGGATCAAAAGTTATGCTTCCCGGAAGTTGACCTACTTTTGGAGGGAGTTGCAAATTTCGAAATTTAGCTGTAGGCCGCCAAAAAGTGCTATTTATGACTATTTTGGGAAGCCTGGGCGGTAGTAGAGTTAAGGAGGGCCAGTGTAGAGTCAAGAATAGGTGGGAAAATAGAAACCCTAGCTGATTTGGGGTTACAGAAGGCTGAAGATTCTGGAGTCTTGAGGTTGGGAAAGCTGTAATGTGTTGCAACCAGTAGGGGATTGATCCTCTGATTGTAATTGAGCTTCTATAATGTAATGAGTTGCCCAGTTCAATAAAAGAAAGTTCTATTTGCTGTGTTCAATATCTGTTATTCTGTGTTTTGTGATTTACCCCCTTCATCACTATGTCTTGCAACACCACTTTCTTCTACCTCTTTTCTATTCTTGACCAACCACACTTTGTTTCTCATAGCTTTGGGCTGATAATTGTTCATTACTGCACTTGGTCTCCTTAATCCATAAATTGATTTTTGCTCTAGAACACCTCCTTTATCCTTCCATTCTTGACAACTTGCCCTATGGTCTTGGTTCCCCTTGAACTCTATCATTTCCTTCATGCCTTGGACATGTTTGCTGCTAGAAATTCCATCATAAGCAACTTCTTGTTTGAACTTTGTATGCCTTACCTCAACAACTGATTTATTAAGCCAGCTTGACACCTTGTATCCATGATTGCTTGCAAGACTAAAGAGCTCAAATTTTCTCTTTTCCCTATCAACCTGTATATCTACATTCTTATTTCCACATACATGATCAAAACCAAGATTTTTACTTCTATTTACCTGTTCAATGGCCTGCTGCATGGATTTTCTTTCTTCCTTGACATCACTACTCACAAGCTCCTCCTTTTTGTGAGCTTCCTTTCCTTCTTTTGCAACATTCTCTATGGCATCATGAAATTTGAGTGTATCTTCAACATCTTCATTGTCATGCTAGAAGACTTCAACACCTTCATCATCATCATCTTTAGGCACTTTGCAATGTATCTATTCTTGGTGGACTACTACAAATTGTTTTCGTATCTCTTCGTGGTAGACTGCCGCAATTTGTTTCCTCCTCTCACATTCATCTTTGTCCATGAGTGCTCTACTTTCCCCATCTCTTGTCAACTTCAAGGTCTTAGTCTTGACCTTCCTTATTAGGTTCTCTCCGCTATCGTAGTAGAAAAACTAGTCAGGGTCGTAAAAACAAATCAATCTCGGATTTAAAAACAGGATTGTGTAGTAAACATCAAGAATTCAATACATGATTAGAACTTTGACGAGCAGCCATCATGCAGAAATTACAACCTCTTTTTAAAATTCGTTGTTACTGAGATCTATGTAACATGCATTTCACAGCTGAGATTTGTGTAACATGTATTTTGGAACTTCATTATTTTTTAAAAATATTACACTCTCTTTTTTATCACTCAATGCTATTATTTTCCGACCACATGTCCAGGGAAAGTCAATTTTAAGAAACTGTTTGTTAGGTTGTTCTTGGCATTTGTCATTGACCGTTCTATAAAAGAAAATAAATTTGGAGATTTCATTCTTTAAAGTCAATCTCATAAATGATATTACTAAGCAAATTACAGAGATGGTTTTGAAGATAATTTTAGAATTTAAGCACCCTTCAATTCGCAAAAAAGTTAACTGCCCGCACATTATTTGATAATTGGGGTTTTAGAGTGCTGGATTTGATAACCTGATGATATAAAAAGAGCAGATGTGATAATAACATAAAGTTTTCTTAACACTTACAGTGCTGTGGTGAGTTCATTGGCAGAGCTTCGGGCAAGACTGCGAATATTCATGTGCTGTAATCGGCCGAACAAACAGAGAACGGTACAGGAATATAATTTGTATTCTATTTTTTTTGGCACCAGCAAAATGGCAATGGGGGAAAGTCAGCGATGGGCTTGTTCCATAAGAAATGTGGTGATTCCGATATTGGTGGGGCTCTGTTTCTATTGCCATTGTGGCATATCATAGTCGAGAGCTTCATTCTTCGGTATTGCTTGATAATCATTTGGCTACTGCATGGCATTCCAGCAAGTTTTGTGGCCCTACAATGGAGGCTACAAGAGATGCTAGGCGGTTTTGGAAGCAGGACATTGTGCAACCAGTGTATTTTGATATTCATTTGCAAGCCAGAAACAAGACTGTGCATTGATAATCAGGGAAAATATGCTTTGGATATGTGTGAAGGAATTCTATTTAGAGATGCTTAAGAAAGTCTGGCTAGATACCAAACGTTTGCAAGAATATTTTTTCTCAATGGCAAATTCCAACACACATGGTGTGCTTAAATATTTTTATGTTGAAGGTTCTATTTATGCAATTATTAGAGATGATGAGAATTCAAACTATGTTGATGAGAAACAAGCCAAAATGATTTCTCCATTATGCCGTTCTAAAGTAAATCTTTCTGAGCAGGATGTCTGGGCAGAGAAAATGATTTCTCTATTATGTCATTCTGAAGTAAATCATTTTGAGCAGGGTGTCTAGGCAGAGTATGGAAATTTGCCAGATAGTCCATATAGGGTTCTGACATTATCTTCTGAAGCACAAATCCTAGGGCAGACGAAAATACTTGATGGATCAATCTCCTCAGCAGAAATGCAATTCCCAGAAGATAGAAACACAAGGACAGAGGTGTTTGATATAATGAATGTAGAAGCAGAAAATTGTAGCAGGAATCAAGATTAGATGGAGGTCCAAATTAATGCAGAAGATGCTCCAGTTATAAGAGACAGCATTCATGACCATGTACAAGTTACAAAGAAAGTGCCAGTAGAAGCACACAATGACACTCATTCTTTTAAGGATATTATTTTTAAATTTCTATCAAATCAGGAGTCAATATTATATAGGTTGGATGAATCTGAAGCTGATTATAGTGTTTTGATTCATTCGGGGTTGTCTTGTCTTCATCTGGATCAGAAATAGGAAATGAGTTGTAGATTTTTGGAACTAATTCAAAAGTAGAGTCATATAAGACAATTCTAACTAATGATTCAGAGGGACTGGGTGTGTCAATCTATGAAGATCAAGACGAAATGGATGTTCTATTCATTGAAGATCAAGAGGAATTGGACCTGTCTATCAATGAATATCCAAAGGAATTGATCAATGAATATGCAGATGAATCGGGCTTGCCAATTAATGAAGATTTGGGGCAATTTGGCCTACGAATCAATGAAAATACAGAGGAATTTAGTTTGTCAATCAATGGAGATGGAGCAGTACTCAAGCAGTTTGACACACCAGAATTTGAGAGCCCAAAGAAGCTTGAAGCGCATGATCCCATTTTAACTAGTCAGTCTGGAACACTAGACTTGGAGAGTCCTAATCATATAGAAGCTGTCATGGCAGCGGCAGAAAAGAGTAGGGAAGGGTATCGGATATTTTAGTTGTGGAAGATTCCAGACATTTCGGAGCATTCCTATCTAGCACTTCAAATAAGTCTATAGTGAATATTCTGATTAATGGAGTTATAAGTGTATTTGTTTTTGCAGCTGCAGTAGTGTGTGCATATTTGGTTAATTGGTACAGAAAAAGGGCAACATATGCTAGTCCTAAGACTTCACTAGAATATGTTCAAGAAGTTCAGACAAAGATGAATGATCCTACACAACGTGATCTGTTAACACAGTTGTCAAAAATGGAGATGATATATTCTTGATGCGATTACCCTCATTCACTGCAGATCAACACTCCTGATGAAACCCTTTATGAGTGGAGGGGCTCCTTTGTGCCATGTGTGCAACTCCTAAACGAGTATTCTCCATCACAGGTGGTCAACCCTTCCAGAGAACAAAAAGATAATATGTGGATTGCATCAAGTATTCGAGGAAATTCTTTTTACACTTCCACAATGAAGGGTAGCAAGAAGGGTGATTCAGCCTCTACCAAAAACCAAGAAAATGTGATTACTCGAGAAAAATCTATGGATGATTCTTCTAATGGAAATTTTGGAACGACGACAAAGAAGGTAATTCTACACTCAATATCATAATCAATCCTATTTCTCTTGAGAATGCAGAAGAATCTAATGAGTTTTTCTTTTGTTTTGTATTCATATCTTTATTGCTCTTGGGGATGCAACATTCCAATGTTTTTGAAGCATTTTCTTTTAAGAGATCTTCCTTCATTGACTTTGCATATGATATGGTATGCCCTCTAGTTTATTATTTATATTGTTGTGTTATTTGAAACATACTTTTAAGAGATTTAATAATGATATGATATTTCCAGTCTATAATAGTGAGAGTAAGAGTATTTCTAGATTCAACTGTCATGTGGCTTTTTTATTATCAACGTTTTCAGGTCACACTCTGTGATAATCACGTATAAATATTATTATTGTAATACATACTAAATCTAATGATATAATAACCACAACCAGGACAAAACAATAAGATAGAAATAACACAAAAAAATGAACCATGCACCAACGGCTAGGTGAGGAAGAGAGGAGGGAAAAAAAATAAAAACCCTATAGCTTTTTGTATTAAGAATCCTATAAATGATGTCCTGTTTTCTTTCAGTGTTTTGTGGACTATACTTAGGCATCTTTACACCACTAGATACAAGTACTACACTAATGGAAGTAGGTACCCTTTCAAAGACCTCAGTTTGGTTGGTCTTTTGGTTAAGGATGTATACCATGAATAAGTGATGCAAGAGCAAACCTGGCATAAAACTAGATCATGTTCGATAGTGAGGGAGTACAATGAGTCAGTAGATAGAGATCCAGATCTGCTCAGTTCTTTTCAGATAGTAAATTTTTCTTTTTGTTTAGAATGTTAGTTTCATTTAATTAGAAGCCAGTTCTGTTAGAGAGCAAGTCCAGTTTAGAAAGAGCAAGTTCAATTGGGATATAGGAGGAATAGTCCCAGCAGAAAGGAGAGTTAGAATTCATTATTTTGGGGCAAAGAGGGAAGCATGAGATGGTTGGAAAACTACTGAGTATAAGGGAATGCCTTGTTTCTGTAGCACTGTTTGGCAGCATTATGCATTTGAATTATTTTAATAGAAGCTAATTACAAAGTTTAAGTCCAATATGGTGTTGAATTCTGGGTTGATTTTGCTGCTGTGTATTAAGAGGATCCATCAAAAGTCTAAACCTGCAACTGCAAACCTTGACATCTTTTGTCTTGGGGGCTATATCAACTGCAAAAACCTTCCCAACCCATTGCCTCTTCATGCTATGGAAGCATACTTACGAGTAAGCACTACCTTAATGAAAGTAGATCATGGGGTGATTTTGTGGGCAATGAAACTCCAAACCTTGGCATCTTTTTGTCTTGTAAGCATTGTTTATATACAAGCATAGCAATTTTGTCTTTATGTCTTGCAAAATTACTTAAACTCACAAGCACTCTACTGGCTCCACACTAATGAAAGTGTGTGCTCTTGTAAGCATTATCTACTTACAAGCATTTCAATTGTGTCTCCATAGATTACACCTTACAAGCATTATGCAGAGGCACTGTACCATCACTTTTCATGAAAGAGTGGATACTCTTGCAACCTTTACTTAAATAGAAGCATACAAAACATTTTCTGGTTTATGCCTTGTGAACATGTACTTGCATACAATCACTACATTAATTAATCTCTTATGTTAGTGTGTTCCCTTTGCAAGCATTACATAGAAGTAAAGCAACCTTGGAAAGTATTACTTACATCTTGATGCATTGAATGTCAATATCATGGCAAAGATATTGGTTGGCCTTCCGGTTAAGGATATGTATCCATAGGGAGTCTCACATTCTACAGGTCCTGTGCCTGTTACTGTGATTTCAATTTTTTGCCCTTCGTACAGAGTTTTGCTGTATACCTAATCTTGCTATTTTTATTTTGTAGTTGATTTTCTTGAAGGGACATTTCTAAGGATAGTTTGTGTTTGTATGATGCAGGATGCAGATGAAGAGCAGCTAAAGGTAAGACCTGTGAGAAGATCAAATGGAATTCGGAACAAAATTGCCACCAAGGTCTCCCCGAAGGTATCCACCTCACCATGGTGGTGCTCCACCCTACATTGCTGCTAAGCAGTCAACCAGAGCTAAATCGCGTAAGCTAAAGTTAAATGTTTTGTAATCAACAATTCAACACAGACAACCAGAACTTGTTGTCTGTGAGGAAGATAAATTATCTGGGCACGTGCATGTGGTTTTCAACAAAAATGGTTGCAAGTATGGAGACATGGTTTTAGCTAAGGGGGTTCATTCTAGAACTCTATTTCATCCAAATGCAAGAATCATTGACATTAATATAACTAGCAATCACACCTTAAATTGTAATGGGTACATCGAGATAGCATGTAGATAAATGTAATAAGTAATTTCTTGAGAAGATAGCATACCATTTTGTTGATGGTGAATGGTTGTTGTCCATCCATCAACAGAATTGAAAGAATGTGGTGATATGTGTTGTTGAGACGTTTCTAAAAACACAAAATCATTGGCCATCATTATATTACAAAACTAAGCTTAACCAAAATCATTGGTCATCATTATATTACAAAACTAAGCTTTACACATGCTTATCGCAGAGTGTAACCTGAAAACATTGATAATAAAAAAAATACTACATGACAGTTGAATTTAGAAATACTCTTACTCTCACTATTATAGACTGGAAAGATCATATCATTTATTAAATCTCTATGTTTCAAATAACATAACAATATAAATAATAAACTCGAGGGTATATCATATCATATGCAAAGTCAATGAAGGAAGATCTCTTCAAAGAAAATGCTTCAAAAACATTGGAATGTTGCATCCCAAAAGCAATAAAGATATGAATACAAAAGAAAAGAAAAACTCATTAGATTCTTCTACATTCTCAAGAGAAATAGGATTTTGATTGCGATATTGATTGTAGAATTACCTTCTTTGTCATTGATTGTAGAATTACCTTCTTTGTCATCGTTCCAAAATTTCCATTAGAAGAATCATCCATAGATTTTTCTCCAATAATGAAGTTTTCTTGGTCTTTGGCAGAGGTTGAATTACCCTACCTGCTACCCTTCATCGTGGAAGTGTAAAAAGAATTTCCTCGAATACTTGATGCAATCCACATATTATCTTTCTTTTTTCTGGAAGGGTTGACCACCTATGATGGAGAATCCTCATTCAGGAGTTGCACACATGGCACAAAGGAACCCCTCCACTCATAAAGGGTTTCATCAGGAGTGCTGATCTACAATGAATTGAGGTAATCTCACTGAGAATATAGCATCTCCGTTTTTGACAACTGTGTTGATAGATCATATTATGTAGGATCATTCATCTTTGTCTAAACTTCTTGAACAGATTCTGGTGAAGTCTTAGTACTAGCATATATTGCCCTTTTCTGTACTGATTAACCAAATATGCGCACACTACTACAGCTGCAAAAACAAATGCACTTATAACTCCATTAATAGAATATTCTCTAGAGACTTATTTGAAGTGCTAGATAGAAATGCTCCCAAATGTCTCGAATCTTCCACAACTAAAATATTCGATACCCCTTCCTTGCTCTTTTCTGCTGCTGCCATTACAGCTTCCATTTGATTAGGACTCTCCAAGTCTAGTGTTCCAAACTGATCAATTAAAATGGGATCATGGGCTTCAAGCTTCTTTGGGCTCTCAAACTCTGGTATGTCAAACTGCTTGAGTACTGCAGTATCATGCACTCCATCTCCATTGATTCAAACTGAATTCCTCTCTATCTTCATTGATTTGTAGGCCAAGTTGCCCCAAATCTTCATTAATTGGCAGGTCCAATTCATCTGCACACTCATTGATTGGCAAGAACAATTCCTCTGGATATTCATTGATAGACAGACCCAATTCCTCTTGATCTTCAATGAATAAAACATCCATTTTGTCTTGATCTTCATAGATTGACACACCCAATCCCTCTGGATCATCGGTTAGAATTGTCTTATATGGCTCTACTTCTGAATCAGTTCCAAAACTCTACAACTCATTTCCTATTTCTGATCCACATGAAGACAAGACAACCCCGAATGAATCATAAACACTATAATCAGCTTCAGATTCATCCAACCTATATAATATCGACTCCTGATTTGGTACAAATTTAAAAATATTATCCTTAAAAGAATGGGTGTCTTTTTGTGTTTCTACTGGCACTTTCTTTGTAACTTGTACATGGTCCATAATGCTCTCTTATAACTGGAGCATCTTCTGTGTTAATTTGTACCTCCATCTGATCTTGCTACAATTTTTTGCTTCTACATTCATTATATCAAACACCTCTGTCCTTGTGTTTCTATCTTCTGGGAATTGCATTTCTGCTGAGGAGATTGATCCATAAGTATTTCCATCTGCCCTGGGATTTGTGCTTCAGAAGATAATGTCAAACCCCATATGGACTATCTGGCAAATGCCCCTACTCTGCCGAGACACCATGCTCAGAAAGATTTACTTTAGAAGGACATAATTCTCATCATCTCTAATAATTGGAACCTTCAACATAAGAAGATTTAAGCACACCATGTGGTTTGGAATTTGCCAATGAGAAAAAATATTCCTGCAAACTTTTCGTATATAGGTAAGCATTTCTAAATAGAATTCCTTCACACATATCCAAAACACATTTTCCCTGATTATCAATGAACAGTCTTGTTTCTGGAGAGCTTGCCAATGAAGATCAAAATACACTGGTTGCACAATGTCCTGCTTCAGAACCCCCTACCACCTCTTGTAGCCTCCATTGTAAGGCCACAGAACTTGCTGAATGCCATGCAGTAGCCAAATAATTATCAAGCAATACAAAAAGACGAAGCCCTTGGACTATGAGATGCCACAACAGCAATAAACACAAAGAGCCGCACCAATATCTGAATCACCAAATTTATTATGGAACAAACCCCGACTTTCCCCCGTTCCTCCATCACCTTTACTTTCTTCAACAACATCTAAGTTTGCCTCAAATGCAGAAATACTTGGTTTACACAGCGCTTTTTCAAGTATGACCGGCTCGGTAGAGAAGCAACTGCCATGCATGTCTTCATTTGCAATGAAATCCTCAAAAATGGGGTCAAATTTTCTGTCGTAGCGCAAAAATTGCGGCCTAGGAGATGTGAAATTGATCTTTGGGTCATAAGGCGGGAGCTCTTCTCCATCGCCCAAACTGCTCATACCACATGAAAATGAGGGCGAGGGGAATACAAACTCGGAAGTAAAAGCATGAAAGGGGTGATGCTTATTATAGAACTCTAATAAAATGGTAGCGGTGGCATCGCTGTAATTGCAATATCCTCTCCAACTTCGACGCCATTCTGTTGGTGCTGGAAAAAATAGAATAGAAATTATATTCCTATACTGTTCTCTGTTTCTGCGGGCCTATTACAGCACAGGAGTGAATATTCGAAGTCTTGCCCTAATCTCTGCCAACGTTAAGAAAACATTATGTTATTATCGCACCTGCTCTTTTTAATCGTTAGGCTACCAAATCCAGCACTCTTAAACCGCTCCATCTTTAACCAATTAACAACCTCCATCTTTTATATTACTTTCATCATTCTAATGCATCTCCTCTTCCATCAAAATTAGAAACCTCCATTGAAACTAGGGTTTCTAAATTTTTCAAGTATACCTAATTTTGATTGAAGAATTATTTCATAATGTTGTGGGACTCCAAATAAAAATACAAATAATAGACAATTAATAAAATTTGGCCAGATTTCCATATAGATAAAAATTTCAAAAAAATTATGTGATTTGCAACCTAGAAAGCGAAATTATGAGAAATCATAAAATTGCAATAAATCACTCAATATTGATGACAGAAACCTGAGGTTTGGACTGTAGCCTCCTTGGATGATCCTCCACCTTTACTAAAAAATTGTCAAAAAATTCACAATCGTCTGAAATATATAGGCGAATCTCTAAAAATTAGGGTTTTTTCCACATTTGCCCAAATCGTAGCTCTGATACCGCTTGATAGGATCCAAACATATAATAATGGAAATAGTATAATGTAAAAGATAGATCTCACACAACACAAGAGATTTTTGTGGGCCAATATGCCCTAATATCCAATATATGTGAAAATAGAATAAACCCTTGAGGTTGGGTAACACCATACAACACTCCTTATGGAAGAAGCCACTCCACGATATATCTCCTAGAAATCTCCAATACAATATCATACTCTACACATCTCCTTATAATGATAATCACCTCCTTTATATATGCCTCCTCTTAATAACATAATGGAGGGGTAATCCTAATGAAGGCCTAGTCAATAGCTTGGTATTGATATTATTTTTTATTGTAGAAATGAGTCCTTTAATAATAAAATAAATGTTCATTGTTTTTAGTATGCTAAATTCTAGTCCATTAGTGTTTTGACAGATATGTATTACAAGAATTATTATCTATTTAGGATATACATGATTTGCATAAATTATAAATTATTGATATCAAAGCAAATCTTAAGCAAGTAGTGGTCATGAAAGTAGCTCCAAGTTATTCTTCTGAGGAGAAGATGCATCTTTATTGCAAATGTCACATTTTATTTTTCCTTGTTTTGTCATTCTTAAAATTCATGCATCACGAAGTACATGTAGAAGAACAAAAGAGTTATATATGGGGACCACATTTAAGAGGCCATATGTTCAAAATGGCAAGAAAAGGGTCAATACATTTGCTCTTGAACCTACTTGCAAAGAGCCAACATATTTTTTGAATCTCTTATCTCTACTCATAATAGGTTCAACTTAGTTGATCGCATAGGAGTCAAGCTCTCTTAATTGCAATCAAATTGGCAACCCATAATAGTAGAATTAAACCTTCCATTACAAAGTAATAAAATCATAAAATTCCATATCTAGCCATTGTTGCAAAATTCATAATCTAATTATTGATGCATTTTTTTTGTAAAAATAAAAATGGACTGAAATGCTATTAAACCATGAGTGGGATTCTTCGAGTTTGTGTGTCGAGACATTAATTGTTTGATTTCCATCACCCATGACTCATCGCTCGATATGACATTAATAATGTATCCTTTATGTTTTTAAAGTTGTCTTGCATCATTGCTAGGTATTTGTACATTAGTTTGATTAGTATTTTATTGGTACTATATGATGGATTCCTTTGACACATGTAAGCTTGAGTTGCAACAAATATGTTACATTGAAAATTACATTAACTATAGTTTTTTTGAGGCATTCTATCAATGGTTGTGTATAGGTAATCATCAAACTCTCCTTAAAAGGTAACAATGCAATTGCACACCAAGAATCAAAACCTACCAAATGTCCAAAGAAAGTTTTGTTGAGTGCATCACACCATATGCTTTATGGATCAACAATAAGATAGGTGGAGTGAGGTTCAAAGCACATGTCTCTCACAAACATGTTCAACATGTTGGATCAACTTTCATGGCCATTTCTTGCCTATAATTTACTTTGATATCAATAATTTATAGTTTGTGCACATTGTGTATTTCATAAATAGATAACACTTCTTCTAATACATATCTCTTAAGACACCAATGGACCAAAAATATGAAAATCAAGTCTCTCCAATGCCTTACAATCTAATATGAGGATTGAATCTACTTCATCCATCAAAGTCTACTTCCTCTTCCCAAAAAATGGATATATTTCTTCATCTATTAGCATCGATGTGGTCAAAATCCATCATATTGGTCAAACATAACCTAAAGAGATGTTGTCTCATGATTGCAATGATTGCAAGATATACACAAAATGGAGGTTTAATATCATCAACCCCCACAATTAATTTGCCCACGATCTTTCCTTTGTTTTAGATTATCTCTCTATCTAGATCTATCTCTATCAATCAAACTTATTGATTGGACATGTGTCATCCTTGGAATGTTGGCATGAAATCTCTCTCTGGTAATAGAGTATTTGTATAAATATTCAAATATGTCAAATTCAAATATACCTTCTTTTCAAAGGTACATAGGTTTTATTTAAAAACATATATGTTATATTTCTTTCTTTTGCACTTTGTCACTATGTTATATGTTTAGGAAATGTCTCTTCAAAAATTAAAAAATATGACTTTATTATATAAAATGGTTCTTTGATATCACATGAGAGATGAAATTCTCGAGAAGTTTTCATGGAAGTTTGCACCCGTAGGATCAATTTTTTTAACAGTTAAATGAGCAACCAAAAAGGTTGTGAAGAAGTTTAGAGAAATGATAATATAAACAGTTAAACATAAATTTATATAAATAAAGATTTTAAGAGGAAAAATTAATTATAAAGGTTACATACAAGTGTGTAGTTATACAAAAAAATTGTTGACTACAAGATTAATACAAATTTTGTAACAAGAAAGCATAGTTTTGATGGACTTATAATACAAATTAGGTCAATCTTAATGAACCTAGGAATTTATGATCATATATGTCCATTTAAGAAAAAACTCAAGGTGTAGGAATCCTATTTATCTCTAAGTGTTACATGATTAGTTCTCTTGCCTCTCTCTTTTAGGTAGGACCAATGGCTTAGGTACCTTATGTGAGTGCACTATTAGTAGTCACTTTGTGTGTTGAACTAGCATTGTGTTTGTATAATGACATTCAAACATAACATAGAAGAAGAAAGAAGGGGAGATAGAGACAGAGGGATAGAGAGAGGGAGATGAGAGAGATAAAGAGAAATTGATAGATCTACTATTAGGTTGTGTCTTTTTAATTTAGTCTTCATGAATGTTTTAGTTAAAAATATTGCTAATAGTTTATGAGATAAAATTATTGCATCATATCAAACTAAGTGTCTTGTAAATAAGCTATTTTTGAAAAAAATTGTAATGAGCATTGATCAAGTGTCTTGAGAGTATTGGTCATGAAAGTATCTCCAAGTTATTCTTTTGAGGAGAAGATGCATCTTTATTGCAAATGTCACATTTTAATTTTTCTTATTTTGTCATTCTTAAAACTCATGCAACACATATTACATATAGAATAACAAAAGACTTATTTATGGGTACCACATTTAAGAGGCCATATGTTCAAAATAACAAGAAACATTGGGTGACGATCAATTATTGCTTGTAAATCTGGATAAGTAGGAGCATTAGATTGAGAGACTTCTAATGAACATAGCTTGGCCACAAATCCATCCACTCCTTTCTTAACAAACTTTTGCATTTGATGAGAGCTTACCATCCACTATGGGGATTTTGCCTTCAACCCCCTTAGCTCCACTACATTTCCTTCTGATTGAAATCTCATGAATAGTTTTTGGAAGTTCATCTCAATTGTTCCCAATGTAGTAAGTCATTGTGTAAAGTACTGAAAATCTAACCGTCATACATTCACAGGAGTAAAACATAATTACTACAGTAAACCAAGGTAAAGTAAATTAACTACGAGTAGACATTCAAAAGAAAGATATTAAGTTAACTTTCAAGAGTTCAAGCAAGCCTTCAATTTTATAAGATTAAAGTACAATCATAATTACAATGTATTGTATACATCTGAAGTCATTTACAGAGTATGTAGAACAATATTACAAGTGTCAAATCATGGCATCAAGCCTTACAATCATTTTTAATACAAGAAGGATTACAACTGTCATCAAAGTCAAATAAGTCTATCAAGGAGTCCTCGACCGCCGTCGACCAACCAGCCATCTGCTACGTCAAAGGACAAGACCATGGTTCAGGTGCTTTTTCTGCCCAACCATGAAGCTTGCGCTTCCCCGGTATCCTTCAAACTGAAGGATGCTCGACCCTGCTCGAAGAGCCTAGCAACCTGAAAACATATGCAGGGTGGAATCTGGTACGTGTCTATCAATCTACATGCATCACTAATATGAATGCAACATCTCATCAATAGGATATGGCAGGGAATCGTACAATGAATAGCTAGGCTAATTGTCCATCTATTTCAATGGTGCATGTCTATTTCAACATTCAACTCGCTTTAGCCAAAGCATTTATCCGTTGTAACGGCATGCAAGTTTTGAAAAAGAAAACTCACTTCCCTATTAACCCACTTTCGATACCCATCCCGGAAGGCAATCTTTCCAATACATTCTAATCCAAATGGTGAAGATAAGCAAAATCAATTTTAACAAACTCACTCTAAGTATATTAATTATCATTTTGTCATAAACTTCCAAGAAGACAGTGAAGGGATTTCATTCATTTCATATACATGACATAATCATTGTGAAGAAAAGAAACTCTATTTGAGTGAACATAAGTATAAGAGAAAAATAATATTGTTTCTTTTAAGTGAAACTTCGTACTCTATTCAATTCCAAAAGTTTATTAATCACTGTAATGATGACTTAAATCTCTTGAACAAAGATTCTTGCATTGATAGGGAACAAGAAAAAGTTTCCCTACATGTCTATCTTCGAGTGAGAATTTGCATAAGTTAAGAATATTTATCTTTCAACAAGCTTCAAAGAGACGTTTACATGTGTTTATATGAGCATTCTGTACAAATAACGATTCGGTTAATGGTTTAGTTGTTTCATCATGTAAATGGCTGGTGTGATTCAAGCATATTTAGTTATCTAGTTTTAGGTTTTGTCACTGTTTTTGTTTAAAGATCATCCACTTCAATGGTCAAACAATTAAAGAAATTACAATGCAAACTGGTTGATGTAATCACTCTCTAGACTTACTTTATGCAGCGAATACTTTACATCACACAGAAAATATCTATTGTTTACACAAAGAACTTTTAATACACGACCAAAAATATATTAACTGAAGTCGTTTTAACAACAAACAGAGGTCGACAAAGATATTCCATTTAAGGCAAGGTATTACCAAGGGATTACATATTTACGGTAACATTTTTGTGATACAGAAAAAGGGTTTTGAATTATACAGAGATTGTTTTAAATTGAACAGCAAGTGGTTTGACAGAGAAGGCCGATTGAAAGAGTTCCTAGCCAAAAGGAGGGCCGATGCAAGTTATTCTGCAGAGATTTTGAACACGCAAAAGAGGAAGCCAATCGATGCAAAGGCCAACTAAAAGAGAAATTGCAGAACGTTTAAAGTGACAGGGTCGATTGGGTATACACAGTCGTCTTGTTTACAGTGCGAATCCCACAATAAAAAAGTAGATAAAACTGGCAGATCACTGTTTAACCACAAGGTGAAAAGTGGGTCGAATAAAAAGACAAGCATCATATTCAAGCATAACCACCGACATGAAGGGAGCCCAAAACTGGCACTAGCTAAGCCGTCCTTTTTGCATACTTAGGTCGTCGGTCTTATGTTTCAGCATCTAGTCTCAATGGTAGAAAAGGTCATCGCTGGCAATAATTGATTTTGAGTAAGGTTTATTATCATTAACAGTGCTAAAAGTGCATGACTTCAAAGTGTGGTGAGAAAGAACGTATTCATATAATTACTTGAAAAGATCAAGGCTCTGGTACCCACTACGCATCATGACGGACACTAAAATAATACTTCATTGAGTTGTTGAAACTTCAACAAGAAATAAGGAAAGAGAAAGACGTTTGAATAGGAAGAGTAAAATGTATCACGTTTAGATTTGGTAGAGGCATGGCACCAATCGTTCGTAGTGAGGGGAAATCCGATTACACAAGCTAGTTTCAAGATCTAAACAATCTTTAAATTTATTCAAGAAAACAAAACATTCGGCAGATAAAAAAAAAAAGAGATCGATCCAAAATGAGACAATTTGAAAGAAGAAACGTAGGTTGGAGTTTCAAAAAGGTCGATCTAGATTTTTGGCAGGTAATGAAAGATAAAATAACCAAAAGGGTAACTAAAGAAAATTCAGAGATCTAGAAGAGAATTTCTAAGAGAAAAACCTACTTTGCCGATTAGTTGGAGAGCGAAATCACTGACGCTATCTTCTATGATCCCCTTCCTCTTCAGCGTCGTTCTCTTCTTCCTTCTCTGTGCATATTCTCTTTTTTCTTTCTCCTCCCTTTTTATCTTCTTTCTAGCACACTCCGATCCCCTTTTCTAGGTCGACCATGCATAAGCAGTAGTCTTTGCATGGCATGCATTTCTTTAGTTTTGACTCATGCTAAATCCCCTTCCATCGAACCTATGCATGCCTTCTATTTTTGTTTAGACTAATTATATCCCCGAATACTTTATTTGGATTCCCTATAAATAATAAAAGAAGGTATATATAATTAGTCTAAACAAAAATAGAAGGCATGCATAGGTTCGATGGAAGGGGATTTAGCATGAGTCAAAACTAAGGAAATGCATGCCATGCAAAGCAGTATATATATATATATATATATATATATATATATATATATATAATTACTAATATATTCTTTTTATACAAAGTTAAGTATTTTCTCTTATTTTTTTTCTATATATTCATTTTTAATGTGTGTAATTTAGATATTCTATTTTGCCATGGATATCATTTTACTTGTCTATTCAATTAAATATAATAATTATCAAAACTATTAACCACATAAATTTAATTTCCTCTAATTAGTATTTCGTTTATATATATATATATATATATATATATATATATATATATATATATATATATATATATATATATATATATATATATATATATATATATATATATATATATATATATATATATATATATATAAACAATAACTCTACTAACTTGTTAGTTTCATTTCTCAACAGGTATCGAATTCAAAAATATGACAATCAAAGACATCCATATTTATTCCAACCAAACGAGAGCATCGACATCCTTTCGATAACCACGCAAGCATAATCAACGAATTAAACATGAGGGCATTACTTATCGAAAACACATGCAATGCAATGCAAGATAAAGCAAACTATGTGAGTGTGTGGAATTTCCAGATAAAACCCAACAGATGTTGCCATGAAGCTAGGACTCCCCTACCTGAACCATGTTCTTGTCGTCGATAAGACTGCAAAAGTCAAACTCATAAAACCATCAATAAGTTAGTCCCAATATAGCCGAAGCATTCTAAATAGCCCATCAATTTAACCAATCAATGTAATTATTGCATTTAACCATTCAATCAAGTGTGAAAAGTATGAGACGTGACATCTTTCCCTAGTTGGAAGAGACATCGTCTCGATGTCTTATTACATCCCGTAAACAATAAAATCAAAACAATAATGTATCATCATCTGAGTATCATAATATCTGAATATGCATGTAAATAAACATCTAATCTAATTTCCCAAATGCGGAAAAGATCTATCAATATCAGAAGCATCCTCCCAAGTGGCACTGTCCACTGAATACTGGTCCCACTGGACCTTATACTGCACTATGTCTTGATTACGCAACTTAACGTTGCGCTTCTCCAAGACTTGGATGGGCTCCACTAGCACCACTCCTGGATCCTATACCTGCAGAGCATGCCAATCAAGAATATGCAAAACATCAAGATGATAAGGTTTGAGCAATGACACATGAAAAACATTATGGATATTGGTGAGAGTTGGCGGTAATGCAACTCTGTATGCAACTGGATTGATCACTTTAAGAACGTCGAAAGGTCCTACAAATCTTGGAGCTAGTTTGGATGCCTTGCCAAACGATATTGAACTCTTATGTGGCTTGACCTTTAAAAACACTTTGTCACCCACAGAGAATTGCCTAAAAGTCCTATTCTTATCTGCATAACTCTTCTGTCTATCCAAGGCCTCATCTGATCTTCCATTTCCTTCAACATATCAGATCCAACTACTATTTGGTCTTCAATCCTGTCCCAACTGATTGGAGTTCTACACCTACGACCATAAAGAGCCTCAAAAGGTGCCATACCTAAGGATGCATGGTAGGAATTATTATAAGCAAACTCTACCAAGGGTAGATATTCTTCCCATTTGTATTGCTAGTCCATATAGTACATCCTCAGAAGATCCTCTACTACCTAGTTGACTCTCTCTATTTGACCATCTGTTTCAGGGTGATAAGTTGTACTAAAGTTCAACTTAGTCCCCAAAGCTGCATTAAGTGTGATCCAGAACCTAAAAGATGACATCATGCCGATTCTTCGACATGGGCAATCCCTGAATAAAGTCCATGCTAATCACCTGCCACTTGTACTCAGGTATGCTATGTGGATAGAGCAATCCTGTATGATGGACATGTTTTGCCTTAACACATTGACACTCTAAACATCGAGCGACAAACTCTGTCACATCCTTCTTAAGCTTAGGCCAAAAGTACAATGGTCGCAATCCTTCCATTGTCTTGGTCACACCTGGGTGTCCAGAAAATGGAGCACTGTGGATCTCCTCGAGAACTAACTTCCTCAATTCACCTGAATCTGGGATATACATTCTCCCCTGATATCTCAAAAGCCCATCTGATTCTATTGCATACTCATCAAATCGACGATCTATAGGGTCTACTTCTAATGCTTGTTTAACCCTTTCATAGTGCTCATCTCCTTGCAAGTTTTGGATTACTTGCTATCTTAGATTAGATCTGGAAGTCACCATGGCTAACAGATGTCGTCTTTTGCTAAGAGCATCTGCAACCCTGTTCTCTTTACCTTTTATGTACTCAATTCCAAAATCATATTCGCTAAGGAATTCTAACCATCTTCTCTGTCGAGCATTGAGATTAGGTTGGGTGAAGATATATTTGAGCCCTAAATGATCTATCTTAAGCTCAAAAGGCTTACCTAAGAGATAGTGCCTCCACATTTGAAGTGCGTGAACAATGGCAGACAACTCAAGATCATGAGGTGCATAATTTAACTCATGTTGTTTCAGTTTCCTTGATTCATATGCCACTACTTTTCCTATCTGCATCAACACTCCTCCCACACCTTCACCAGAAGCATCTGTAATCACTATGAAATGACCATTAGGATCAGGTATGGTCAGAATAGGTGTTGATGTGAGTCTTTCTTTCAACAACTGAAAAGCTTGTTCACAGTTATTTGTCCATTCAAACTTCTTACCTTTCTTTTGCAACGAGGTTATGGGTGTTGCAACTATCGAGAATCCTTCTACAAATTTCCTATAGTATCCTGCCAGCCCCATAAAGCTTCTAACCTCAGTCACAGTTTGTTGTGCGGCCATTCCATTATTGCCTCGATCTTTTCAGGATCTACTGCTATCCCATCTGCTAAAATTACGTGGCCAAGATAGTGCACCTTACTCTGGTAGAATGTGCACTTAGATAACTTGTCAAAAAGTTTTCTTTCCCTCAAACGCTACAAGACTATTCTTAAGTGTCTTTCATGCTCCTCCAATGACTTAGAATAAATTAGAATGTCATCTAGAAAGACCAGAACAAACTCGTCAAGACAATCCCTGAATACACTATTCATCAAGTTCATGAATGCTGCTAGAGCATTAGTTAACCCGAATGGTACTACGGTGAATTCATAGTGACCATATCGTGTTCTGAATGCTGTTTTAGCAATATCCTCATCCTTAATCCATAATTGATGATAACCAGATCTAAGGTCTATTTTTGAGAATACCTTTGCACCTTTCATCTGGTCAAACAATTCATCAATCCTTGGAAGCGGATATTTATTCTTAATAGTTGCCTTGTTGAGCATTCTGTAATCAATGCACAACCACAACGTTCCATCCTTCTTCTTAACGAAGATGACTAGTGCTCCCCAAGGTGACACACTAGGTCTGATAAACCCCTGTTTTAACAATTCTTCTAGTTGTGCCTTAAGTTCATATAGTTCTGTTATTGTCATCCTGTAAGGTGCTTTAGACTGTGGTTCTGTTCCTGGCATAAGATCTATAGAGAAATCAAATTCTCTTTTAAGCGGTAGTTCAGTCAACTCATCAGGAAAAACATCTTTAAATTCTCTAAGGATAGGATACTGTTCAAAAGATGGTTCCTGATTATCTAGATCTCTTATCTTCACTGCATAGATAGAACAACCCTTTCTCTTAGCCTTTTTCAATTGCATGGTTGATATATGTCTTAGCTTAAGGGGTGTTTGTGATCCACAAATTTCTACCGGGTTTCCAAAGTCATCAAGGCATTTCACTACTTTCTCCTCGCAATCTACTAAAGACTTATGTTCTGACAACCAATTGATTCCTAGAATCACACCATAAGATCCTAGAGGTGTAACATAAAGATTGACTTGAGTTTGAAAAGTAGGAAGATCTATTTCACTGCATACAAGACAGGAATCTACTCTTCTCTCTACATTGTTACCATACTGCACCATCCATGAATTTTCCATGTGTCCAAGTTTAACAGTTAACTTAGCTACAACTTTTGGATCAACAAAACATTCTATAGCTCCTGTATCAATTAAAATAGAGATTGGAAGGCCAAAGAGCTTACCAGACATCTGAATGGGTGTAGCTTGAAAATCTGCTTGACGATGATCCACTGCTGCATGAATCTGATGTTGAGGAGCTCTCTGTCAATTTCCATCTCTCTGATTCTCTGCTCAACGAGGACATGCACTAGCATAGTGCTCCCCTCCACAAGTGTAACATCCATCTCTGGGTCCTCTGTGCCTAGCTGGATTGTCTCTCTGATTATTATTTCCATTGTTGCCATAACTACCTCTCTTATTGTTATTTCCACCTTGGTTTCCATTGTTCTTTTCCTAGTAGTTATTGCCTTTCTTAAGATTCCTTATCTGACGTTTACTATTTCCTTGGTTGCCACTGTCATTCTGATACCTTTTGTTCCCATTCTTCATATCCTGATTCTTGCGGTAATTTGAGATTTGTTGTAGTTTCTGTTCCTGTTTGGTAGCCTTTTCGAACACTTCATCCATGGTTAATGGATTATGCATGTCAACATCTGATCCAATCTGTAGCCTTAAACCCAAGATGAATTTGTGAATCCTAAACCTTTCATCAAGCTGATACTGTGGTACATATTTCAATAAGTGAGAATTTCTCCCAATATTGAGTCATAGTCATACCTCTCTGAGTGAGGTTTTGAAATTCTATCATTTTCTTGTCAAAGTAGCACTGTGGTAACCACCTCTTCCTGAAGAGCTCAAGAAAATGATCCCATGTGACTTCTTCTGGAATCAGTTTCTTTTCAACTTTCTCATTGTCCCACCAAGTAGTTGCTTCCCTAGTAAGCTAATAAGATCCCCAAATAGCTTTAGTTTCGGCAGATAAATCACAGAGATCAAAGTATTTTTCCATGTCAATAATCCATGCTTCAGCTCCGTCACCAATAGTCTTACCATCAAACTTAGGAGGTGTAACCTTTTTAAGATCCTTTCCTAGTTCTTCAACAATCTTATTTCTGTTATTTCCATTCACTTCACCCTCAGGACCTCAAGCTTCTTCTCTCCTTTCCTCATTCCTATTTCCCCTTATGCCTCTGATTTCCTCTTCCATGGTGTTCATTCTGGTTCCCTGTTCATTCTGGTTCACCATTCTATCCAGCATTGTTATTATTGTTTCCCTCATTGTTTCTAGCATTAGCCCCTTCTGCATCAGTGCCAGCATTATTTCCAACATTGGCTTCTTCATTGTTTCCAGTATCAGGGTTATTGCCAAATCCTAGGGTTGCTCCCCTATGTCTAAAGTTCCTAGTGTTCATGATGAACTATCTACAAGAGTTTACAACTTTAGCGTAATGGTTCCATAAAGTCCTAGGGTAGAACCATCGCTCTGATACCAAATGTAAAGTACTGAAAATCTAACCATTATACACTCACAGGAGTAAAACAAAATTATTGTCATGCCCACATTTCCCATGCGGTCACAACATGCATCACACGTGTCATGTCCACATGCACCATGTGGTCATGACATGAAATACCAAAAAAAATTTCACGCTTCCCTAGAAATCCCCTCGCACGCGTAGGCGTGCTCATGCGGCATACGCTTAAGGCGAAAGCAATATAGTTGTCAGCGGGGTACCAAGTACATGTGCGCACACCCTACGCAAGGAAACACGTGGTTTTCTGACTTAGGTTAATCTCTCGAATTACATTTGAACAACAGTTGTTTTAGGTGATAGATCATTTTTCAACAAAGCACGATCATCTGATTCTTCTTTCCGTTTTCTGGAATTTAATATTAATTTATCCTCCTTCAGACTTAGCATTTTCAACCAAGCCCGTTCATTTGCCCTCTCTTCCTTTTTTTAGAATTTAATTTTGATTGTATTTCTATCACGTTCATTTTACCGTTTCTCTAAAATTTAATTTTGAATGTATTTCTATCTCTTTCTCCTTCTTGTTGTGCAAGATCTTCTTATGTTATCCTATTTTTTTCTTCTTCACGTTCTTTATCGAACAGCAATAACACTACATCCTTTACATTATTCCTAATTTCTTGGTAAACCAGATCACTTACACAAGGTTGGTTAACTTCACTTGACTCAGTCCCCCTAGGGTTCCGCTCTAGGTTTTAGTTCAACGTTTGAATTAATTTTAATAATCAACTTGTTCCTAAACAGGTTTAACGGTAGGTTAAACTTACTTAGTTCTCTTAGCCCTATTTGGAAATGCCACGCATTTTCTCCTCTTTGTTTTTCCAAGGTTAGTTGTTCTTTCTCTTTCTCTCTTTTTTTTTTTTTTTTCTCAATTGGACGTTTATTTTCTAAATCTACAGTTGAGTTTTTTTTTAAAAAGCCACTCATGGAATGTCTGTGATGGCTTGTTTGCATTTATTTTCAGTGTCCTTTGTAAATGAAAAGATCATATTTTTCTCTTCATTTTCCTGTCATTTAATTTGGGATAATTGTTGAAACTTCCGAGAAACTCTTCCTTAAAATTAAAATATATTTACCTATGCTCTTTTTAAATTATAATTGTATAAACAATATATTTCTAAATTGCAACTCTAAGTTTAAACATCTATTCAATTCGTATTATACATTATGCATAAATAAATCCCACTTTCCTCGATTAAAATTTCTATTTCAAGTCAAATGTTTTAAACTACATATAGTAAGCATTTAATTACTTGCGGTAATTTCAAAAAAAAAAAAACAATACTGTAATCCCAAATTTCATTTCTTTCATGGTAGCAAAATTACGACTTGGCTTATAACAAAATTTAAAATTAATATTTCCACTAAACTTACACAGAAATAATACTTTTACAAATTTAATTAAAACATCAACTAACTCTCAACTTTGCAAGTAGGAGAAGAAGGAACTAGACAATTTTAATATCCTTTTAAAAACAAATTTTCTTTTCCTCTTCTCATTTCTAAATGGTAAAATTTAATGAACAAGAAAATTACAACTATCAACCCAAGAACAGAGGATTTCTTCACAACTCCAAAAATAACAATTTATACAACAATAGGAAGATAATTTTCTCCTTTTAGAAAATCGACAAGGAAGGAGCTATTAAAAGATTAGGCTCTCCTTAAGACTTAAGAAAAATAAAATATTTTCTAAGATCCAATAATCTTCTCCAAGCTTCAGAATAAGCTCCCAGAAAACCTGCATATCACACAAGGGAAGAAACACCACACAAGCTGCTCTCCTCCCTACCGTAGACCCGCAAGAGGGTCACCCCCGAGCTAGGGAGATCATCCACACACCTAGGGTATTCCAAAATTCCACTTCACAACAAGGTCGAAACAACACACCAAAACACACATACACCCATGGATATTACACAACACAAAACTCAACCACAGTGAGTTTAACAAGGGGTAGGAGAGTGGACACACTCAACTCTAGAGTGTCACCCTTCAATTAAATTTTAACACAGTTTCCTTATCATGGCCTCAAGCCAACTTGCCAACAAAGATTCCAAGGAGTTCATATTTTGACTCTCAAGCCAAATAACACAATTTCTCAAAGTCACACAAATGCCCTCAAGGCTTTTAACATCCCAAAAGAAATAAGGCATGCACTTGAGGAGGATCACTCCTCCCCTACCCCACACTTGATGAGCATTTCTCCTAAGTGGAAGAAGCTCTGTCAACACCCAAATAAATTTTCCCACAATTACAAAATTTACAACACAACAAATCAAATTTCATTTCACAAATCCATCATGCAAGAAACAGAACATACAAAGAAAATGCCTTGCATACCAACCTTAACAAGCCCTTTAATGGAAGTAGTTGATGAAGAGATCCACTCCAATTTCCTTTCTCCCAAAAAAAAGTTGACTGACTCGCTCTACACTAAGATTTCTCCCTTTAAAACTCTTTTTTTAAAATTCCACCAATTCCCTTATCCTCAAATAGGATTAAAAAAATAACCCCACTTCTTTTTCCACTATCCCAAGTGGGATTAAAAAAAACCCCACTCATGAGCTCCTTCCCCAAAGTCTTCCCTCTTTTTTGTCACTATCCCAAGTGGGATTAAAAAAAAACCCCACTCATGAAGGACCACACCACTTCATGGGGACTCTCACCAAAAATGAGGGAATAAGAAGACAAGCCCCTCCATTATTGGTGGACCATGGAGTCATTTCAAGCCTTGGGAATTGAAAAAGGGATAGGCTTGAGTGTTGGTGCCACTCATCTTATTCCTCCCTTACCTCTAAATTCGTCACTTAACTTCACTGTGAAGTTAAGGTGACCATACGGAGGTTACCCAAGGGTTACCCCAGTCAAAAGTGACCCTAGACCCATGGGGTATAACCCAGGGTCAATTTAAACTTAGTTAGGACACCCAGGGTCAAGTTAAGACACAAGAAAAGGGTCTCAAATTTTAAAATTTAAAAATAAGATAAAATTCAAAAATAATTCTTACAACACATATCATAATTCAAATTTACAAGAGGGTAGACCTAACCCATTCAAGCTCATGCAAGACAACATTACAACATTAAATCAAACACAGAGTTGATCTCGGTTCCTCGTGGAACCAGATCGGCTTTATAAGGGATTACAACATAAGGTGCGGAATGATCTCCAGTATCTGTAGTTTTGTTAGAAATACCTGCACACTCAATCTCAAAGTTAATTCCACATATACATATCATAGCCGAAGCAAATTTAATACATGCATTTCTAAAGCATACCACAGTTCTTATAAATATAATGAAATCACATGACAATTTTCTTTCTAACATCACCCAATTAGTTTCCCTGTAATGTAAACATTAATCGGACATCACCCAATTAGTTTTTCCTATAAAATAAACATCAAACTAACATCACCCAATTAGTTTTCCTTTAACATAATAAGGTTTAATAGTTTAAAAATCTAGGATCAACAGTCCCACAAATGTAAAAGTATCAACAACAATAAAGTATTTAGTCACATGTATGGAAATGAAAAAGTGTAGGCCTCACATCCTCCCCCCCTAAGACTGTACTTCCTCCTGGAAGTCATCAAAGAGGTGAGGATACAAAGTCCTCAGTCTTGCTGCATCCTTCCATGTCGCAGTGACCTCGTCATACATGTCCCATTGGACCTTAACCTGGTCCAGCTCTCAACCTCGAAGGCCCAGCGTCCGACGAGCCAATATGTGAATTGGCTCCAACGCTAGTTGTCTGTCTACCTCTACCTGAAGAGCACTCCAATCCAATACGTGAGATAAGTCAGAGATATAACGACGTAAAACTGAAACATGAAAAATATCATGGATACGCGACAGGCTAGGTGGCAAGGCTAGATGATAGGCTACAGGTCCTATCCGCTCTAAAATCTCAAAAGGTCCTACAAACTGAGGTGCGAGTTTAGAGCCCTTTCCGTAACGGATTGGACTCTTGTGCAGTCGCACTCTCAAAAATACTTTGTCACCTAGTGAGAAGCTCTGATCAGTTCTCTTTACATCAGCATACTTCTTCTGTCTATCCTGTACCTCCTGAAGTCTCTATTTAATCAGTGCAATCTACTACTCCATGACCTGAACTAGTTCTGGACCAATGGCGACCCTGTCCTCTATCCGATCCCAACTCAATGGTGTCCTACACGGTCTGCCGTATAAAGCCTGGAAAGGAGGCATACCCAATGAGTTGTGATGCCCATTATTGTAGGCAAACTCAACTAGATACAGATACTCCTCCCATCTAGACTGATGGTCCATAACATATTTACGAAGCATATCTTCTAACACCTGATTAACTCTCTCTGTATGTCTGTCGGTCTCTAGATGGTATGCTGAACTGAAGTTGAGTTGTGTGCCCAACGCCTAATGTAAGGCTCTCCAAAACAATAAAGTGAATACAGAGTCTCTATCAGTAATGATGCGGCGAGGTACTCCATGAAGTCTAACAATCTGATCTAAGAACACTCTCGCCACTGATGGTACATTGTACATTGTGCGTATAGGTGAGAAATGCGCCACCTTGGTCAACTTGTCAACTGTCACCATGATGGCATCATGACAACATGATGACACAGGTAGACCAATGATAAAGTCCATAGAAATGGTGTCCCATTTCCACTCAGGTATCTCGTGAGGGTACAACAGTCCTGCTGGATGCTGATGCTCGGCCTTGACCCTCTGACACTTAAGGCAACGAGCAACATATTATGTAATGTCTCGTCTCATCCCAGCCTAATGATATAACTGTCACAAATCGGCATGCATCTTCTTCACTCCTAGATGTGCTGCATAAGGTGCTCTATGAGCCTCTGAAAGAATCACTATATGCAGGTCACCTGCACGGGGTACATAGATGCGTTGCCGATGTCTAAGCAAACCATCAGACTCAAGGGAATATCCTGTGAATTTGCCCTTAAGGGCCCCCTGATTCTGAATTTCTTACTGCACCTCAAGAAACCACTCGTCCTCTGGCAGATGTTGTAAGATGCGGTCTCTCAAGTTCGCCTTTAATGTCAAGGTCAGGATCTTGTGGCACCTCTGACTTAAAGCGTCAGCAACCACGTTCTCCTTCCCTTTGATGTAGTGGACATCAAAGTCGTACTCGCATAAGAACTCCATCCAACGCCGCTGGTGAGCGTTCAAATTTGGCTGTGTAAAAATATACTGTAAGCTATGGTGATCCGAATGGAGCTCAAAACGTTGACCTAAGAGGAAATGTCTCCAACAAACAAGAGCATGAATAACTGCTGCGAGCTCTAAATCATGAGTAGGGTAGTTTAGTTCATGTGTCTTAAGTTTGCACGATTCGTATGCAATCGCTCTACCTCCCTGCATAAGCATGGCTCCCAAACCCTCTAATGATGCATCTGTGCAAACAACAAAATCCTCTTCAGGATCTGGAACCGCTAAAATGGGAGCACTGGTAAGACGCTCCTTGAGGATCCCAAAGGCCTTCTCACACTGCTCAGTCCAAGTGAAACTTTTCCCTTTTCGCTGAAGGGAAGTGATGGGATGTGCTATCCTAGAAAAGCCGTCGACAAATCTACGGTAATAACCGGCTAATCCTATAAAGCTCCTGACTTTTGTCACATTGGTGGGTGCTGGCTAGTCCTAAATTGCTCTGATCTTCGATGGGTCTACAGAGATGCCATCGCCTGATAAGATGTGCCCCAAGTATTGCACCTCTGTCCTGAAGAAGGCACACTTCGCCAAGTTGCCATAAAGTTGTTGCTCTCGTAAGCGCTGCAAAACTTGACGCCAATGATCCACATGTTCCTCCTCGGTTCGCGAATAAATCAAAATATCGTCAAGAAATATGATCACGAACCGATCCAAGTAAGTACGAAACACCCCGTTCATGAGACTCATGAATACTGCAGGGGCGTTCGTCAAACCGAAGGGTACCATGGTGAACTCATAATGGCCATATCTGGTTCGAAAAGCAGTCTTATGAATGTCTGCCTCTATGATGCGCAATTGGTGATACCCAAATTTCAAATCAATTTTTGAGAACACTCTGGCTCCCTGCATCTGATCAAAGAGGTCATCAATCCTAGGCAGAGGATAACGGTTCTTCACCGTCACCTTGTTCAACTACCTGTAATCCATGCATAGTCAAAGAGACCCATCCTTCTTCTTCATGAAAATGACCGGTGCACCCCAAGGTGAAACGCTAGGTCGGATGTGCCCCTTTTCAAGTAACTCCTCTAACTACAGTTTAAGTTCTATAAGCTCATTTGTAGTCATCCTGGAGGGTGCACGCGACACAGGTTCTGCACCTAGCACTAAGTCGATGTGGAAATCGACCTCTCTGCGTGGAGACATACCTGGTAACTCTGGCGGGAATACATCGGCAAAGTCTCTCAAGATAGGGTGATCATCTAAGGTAGCCTCAGGCTCATCCTCTAATCTGTCACTGACCGTAATAGCAAATATCTGACAACCCTTCCGCATGCAGCGCTTAAGCTACTGAGCGGATATCATACGAACCGTCGTGGGCTTCTAAATGCCCACTATCTCGACCGGTGTGCCATAATCGTCTAAGCAACTAATCATCCTCTGGCGATAATCTAGTTTAGCTCTATGAGCTACAAGCTAGTCCATACCCAGAACTACTCTGTAGGATCCTAATGGCATAACCCTAAGGTCACATGCTGTAGTGAAGGAACCTAAGGAGATATCACAATCTCTAACCACGGTATCTACTGACATACTGACCCCAGAGGCCAACTCAACCTCCCACCTAATGTCCTGCCTATAAGCCACCAGCCTGCAACATTCCACTAACGATGTAGACAGAAAAGAATCGGTAGCTCCAGAGTCAAAAAGAATAGAGATAGGGAAATCCCTAATCATACCTGTTGTCTCAATGACTGAAGCCTGGAAATCAGCCTGGTGGTTGTTAACCGCTGCAAACATGCGATGGGAACTGCCCACGTCACCTACAGTCTGCTCAGATCCTCTGCACGGGGTTGTCCCCCTGCTGTAAATCCCTATGGACACTCCCTAGCTAAATGCCCTACCCCACCACATACATAGCATGGGCCCCTAGCCTGTAACTGTACAGACTGAGTCCTGCCTGACTGCTGCTGTCCAGTCTGTCCAGTGGACCCTTGTGAACCTCTGTTTGATTGCTGAGACCTTGCGGGTTCCGCAGAAGATCCCTGCTGTCTCTGGTCTCTACGCTGGCCCTGCTGCTGCCATCCACGGTTCTGTCCCCCTTGAACCCTCTGTTGGGGCCTAGATTTCTGCTGATGCTGCTGTAGAGGCCTAGGAGGTAATGATGAGGAATTAAACCCTCCTCTTTGTGGTGTAAATTGCGGTCTTCAGAAATTCTATTGTTGTTGGGGATTACAATCTTGATACTGCAGGCATGAATTTTGCCCTCGTCCTTGAATTTCCTCTGCAATAAGAGCCTTTTCAATAGTCTCGCTCATGGTCTGGGGATCTGCCATATGTACTAATCCTGCTATCTCGTGATTCAAGCCTTTGATGAATTTGTGTACCAAGAATTTCTCATCCTGGAGGTACTCCACGTAACGAGAAAGCTTGATGAACCGGCTCTCATATTGAGCAACAATGAGTCCTCTCTACTGTAACTCATGGAACTCATCAATCCTGCGCTGTCTGTAATGCTCTGACAAATATCGCGCATTAAAGCGCTCTATGAAGATATCCCAAGTGAGTGTATCTAGGGATAGTCAGCTCTTGCACTCCTCAGTGTGCCACCAGGTAGCTGCTGCATCTCTCAGGAGATGCACTGCCACTCGTGCTTTTGTGTTGCTCCCGTAAGGTCGCAACACGAAACACCTGTCTAGACTAATCAACCAAGCCTCAGCCACAGCTCCCTCAGTAGCTCCTGCGAAAGTAGGTGGGTTGAGCCTAAGCAGATCTCTAATGGGATCTCCTCTGTCTCTGAGCCCTATAATCGACTCATCTAATCCATACTCATATGGTCCATGGTATACTTGTCCTACCCTCTTAGTCTCATCTCGTCTCAAGAGTCTCAGAGGACTCCTACTTCGTGCATGGTAGGCTGACCCTATCTCTTCTACTATAGTGTTAGGAATCTCAACGAAAGGCTCCATGCGTGGCACCTCTAACGGATCTATGTGGGGTTCCACATATGGCTCAGCACGTGATTCTGCACGTGGCTCATTACATGGCTCTTCTCGCGGATCAATAGGAGGCTCATCATGTGGCTCTAGAATAGCTGGTGGTAACCGCTCTAACATAGCCTGCAGTGTCTGAAGAATCTGTGGGCCTAGGTCAATTACTGGTGGTGCCTGTGGTACGGGTGGTGCCTGTGGTTTGGGTGGATCTGCTATAACTGTGGGTCCTTGTCCCTTAGCCGAGGAATCACTATGCACCTCAGCGGATGCTGTGTGGCGTGATCGTGCTCGTCGAACACGTCGGGGAGGCATCCTTAACAAAACAAGGTAGACACTAATTAATCAACGTTGCAGAATAATAACGTGCCCAATTATGCCCAGTGTTTAAACTTGGCTCTGATACCAAATGTCATGCCCACATTTCCCATGCGGTCACAACACGTATCACATGTGTCATGTCCACATGCGCCATGTGGTCATGACACGAAATACCAAAAATTTTTCCACGCTTCCCTAGAAATCCCCTCGCACGCGTAGGCGTGCTCATGCGGCGTACGCTTAAGGCGAAAGCAATACAGTTGTCAGCGGGGTACCAAGTACATGTGCGCACACCCTACGCAAGGAAACGCGTGGTTTCCTGACTTAGGTTAATCTCACGAATTACACTTGAACAACAGTTGTTTTAGGTGATAGATCATTTTTCAACAAAGCACGATCATCTGATTCTTCTTTCCATTTTCTAGAATTTAATATTAATTTCTCCTCCTTCAGACTTAGCATTTTCAAACAAGCCTGTTCATTTGCCCTCTCTTCCTTTTCTTGGAATTTAATTTTGATTATATTTCTATCACGTTCATTTTACCGTTTCTCTAAAATTTAATTTTGATTGTATTTCAATCTCTTTCTCCTTCCCGTTGTGCAAGATCTTCTTATGTTATTCTTTTTTTTTCTTCGCATTCTTTATCGAACAACAATAACACTACATCCTTTACATTATTCCTAATTTCTTGGTAAACCAGATCACTTACACAGGGTTGGTTAACTTCACTTGACTCAGTCCCCCTAGGGTTCCGCTCTAGGTTTTAGTTCAACGTTTGAATTAATTTTAATAATCAACTTGTTCCTAAATAGGTTTAACGGTAGGTTAAACTTACTTAGTTCTCTTAGCCTTGTTTGGAAATGCCACGCATTTTCTCCTCTTTGTTTTTCCAAGGTTAGCTGTTCTTTCTCTTTCTCTCTCTTTTTTTTATTTTTTTTGTTTTTTTTTCTCAATTGGACGTTTATTTTCTAAATCTACAGTTGAGTTTTTTTTTTTAAAAAGGCCACTCATGGAATGCCTGTGATGGCTTGTTTGCGTTTATTTTTAGTGTCCTTTGTAAATGAAAAGATCATATTTTCCTCTTCATTTTCCTGTCATTTAATTTGGGATAATTGTTGAAACTTCCGAGAAACTCTTCCTTAAAATTAAAATATATTTATCTATGCTCTTTTTAAATTATAATTGTATAAACAATATATTTCTGAATTGCAACTCTGAGTTTAAACATCTATTCAATTCGTATTATACATTATGCATAAATAAATCCCACTTTCCTTGATTAAAATTTCTATTTCAAGTCAAATGTTTTAAACTACATATAGTAAGCATTTAATTACTTGCGGTAATTTCAAAAAAAAAAAAAAATACTGTAATCCCAAATTTCATTTCTTTCATGGTAGAAAAATTACGACTTGGCTTATAACAAAATTTAAAATTAATATTTCCACTAAGCTTACACAAAAATAATACTTTTACAAATTTAATTAAAATATCAACTAACTCTCAACTTTGCAAGTAGGAGAAGAAGGAACTAGACAATTTTAATATCCTTTTAAAAACAAATTTTCTTTTCCTCTTCTCATTTCTAAATGGTAAAACTTAATGAACAAGAAAATTACAACTATCAACCCAAGAACAGAGGATTTCCTCACAACTCCAAAAATCACAATTTATACAACAATAGGGAGATAATTTTCTCCTTTTGGAAAATCGACAAGGAAAGAGCTATTAAAAGATCAGGCTCTCCTTAAGACTTAAGGAAAATAAAATATTTTCTAAGATCCAATAATCTTCTCCAAGATTCAGAATAAGCTCCCAGAAAACCTGCATATCACACAAGGGAAGAAACACCACACAAGCTGCTCTCCTCCCTACCGTAGACCTGCAAGAGGGTCACCCCCGAGATAGGGAGATCATCCACACACCTAGGGTATTCTAAAATTCTACTTCACAACAAGGTAGAAACAACACACCAAAACACACATACACCCACGGATATTACACAACACAAAACTCAACCACAGTGAGTTTAACAAGGGGTAGGAGAGTGGACACACTCAACTCTAGGGTGTCACCCTTCAATTAAATTTCAACACAGTTTCCTTCTCATGGCCTCAAGCCAACTTGCCAACAAAGATTCCAAGGAGTTCATATTTTGACTCTCAAGCTAAATAACACAAGTTCTTAAAGTCACACAAATGCCCTCAAGGCTTTTAACATCCCAAAAGAAATAAGGCATGCACTCGAGGAGGATCACTCCTCCCCTAGCCCACACTTGATGAGCATTTCTCCCAAGTGGAAGAAGCTTTGTCAACACCCAAATAAATTTCTTCACAATTACAAAATTTACAACACAACAAATCAAATTTCATTTCACAAATCCATCATGCAAGAAATAGAACATACAAAGAAAAGGCCTTGCATACCAACCTTAACAAGCCCTTTAATAGAAGTAGTTGATGAAGAGATCCACTCCAATTTCTTTTCTCCCAAAAAAAAAACTAACTGACTCCCTCTACACTAAGATTTCTCCCTTTAAAACTCTTTTTTTTTAAATTCCACCAATTCCTTTATCCTCAAGTGGGATTAAAAAAATAACCCCACTCCTTTTTCCACTATCCCAAGTGGGATTAAAAAAAAACCCCACTCATGAGCTCCTTCCCCAAAGTCTTCCCTCCTTTTTGTCACTATCCCAAGTGGAATTAAAAAAATAACCCCACTTATGAAGGACCACACCACTTCATGGGGACTCTCACCAAAAGTGAGAGAACAAGAAGACAAGCCCCTCCATTATTGGTGGACCATGGAGTCATTTCAAGCCTTGGGAATTGAAAAATGGATAGGCTTGAGTGTTGGTACCACTCATCTTATCCCTCCCTTACCTCTAAATTCATCACTTAACTTCACTGTGAAGTTAAGGTGACCATACGGAGGTTACCCAAGGGTTACCCCAGTCAAAAGTGACCCTAGACCCATGGGGTATAACCCAGGGTCAATTTAAACTTAGTTAGGACACCCAGGGCCAAGTTAAGACACAAGAAAAGGGTCTCAAATTTTAAAATTTAAAAATAAGATAAAATTCAAAAACAATTCTTACAACACATCATAATTCAAATTTACAAGAGGGTAGACCTAACCCATTCAAGCTCATGCAAGACAACATTACAACATTAAATCAAACACAGAGTTGATCTCGGTTCCTCGTGGAACCAGATCGGCTTCACAAGGGATTACAACATAAGGTGCAGAATGATCTCCAGTATCTGTGGTTTTGTTAGAAATACCTGCACACTCAATCTCAAAATTAATTCCACATATACATATCATAGCTGAAACAAATTTAATACATACATTTCTAAAGCATACCACAGTTCTTATAAACATAATGAAATCACATGACAATTTTCTTTCTAACATCACCCAATTAGTTTCCCTGTAATGTAAACATTAATCGGACATCACCCAATTAGTATTTCCTATAAAATAAACATCAAACTAATATCACCCAATTAGTTTTCCTTTAACATAATAAGGTTTAATAGTTTAAAAATCTGGGATCAACAGTCCCACAAATGTAAAAGTATTAACAACAGTAAGGTATTTAGTCACATGTATGGAAATGAAAAAGTGTAGGCCTCACAATTACTACAGTAAACCAAGGTAAAGTAAATTAACTACGAGTAGACATTCAAAAAAAAGATATTAAGTTAACTTTCAAGAGTTCAAGCAAGCCTTCAATTTTATAAGCTTAAAGTACAATCATAATTACAATGTATTGTATACATCTGAAGTCATTTACAGAGTATGTAGAACAATATTACAAGTGTCAAATCATGGCATCAAGCCTTACAATCTTTTTTAATACAAGAAGGATTACAACTATCATCAAAGTCAAATAAGTCTATCAAGGAGTCCTCAACCGCCATCGACCAACCGGCCATCTGCTGCGTCAAAGGACAAGAACATGGTTCAGGGACTTTTTCCGCCCAACCATGAAGTTTGCGCTTCCCCGGTATCCTTCAAACTAAAGGATGCCCAACCCTGCTCGAAGAGCCTAACAACCTGAAAATATATGCAGGGTGGAATCTGGTACGTGTCTATCAATCTACATGCATCACTAATATGAATGCAGCATCTCATCAATAGGATATGGCAGGGAATCATACAATGAATAGCTAGGCTAATTGTCCATCTATTTCAATGGTGCATGTCTATTTCAACATTCAACTCGCTTTGGCCAAAGCATTTATCCGTTGTAACGGCATGCAAGTTTTGAAAAAGAAAACTCACTTCCCTATTAACCCACATTCGATACCCGTCCCGGAAGGCAATCTTTCCAATACATTCTAATCCAAATGGCGAAGATAAGCAAAATCAATTTTAACAAACTTACTCTAAGTATATTAATTATCATTTTGTCAGAAACTTCCAAGAAGACAGTGAAGGGATTTCATTCATTTCATATACATGACATAATCATTGTGAAGAAAAGAAACTCTATTTGAGTGAACATAAGTATAAGAGAAAAATAATATTGTTTCTTTTAAGTGAAACTTCGTACTCTATTCAATTCCAAAAGTTTATTAATCACTGTAATGATGACTTAAATCTCTTGAACAAAGATTCTTGCATTGATAGGGAATAAGAAAAAGTTTCCCTACATGTCTATCTTCGAGTGAGAATTGGCATAAGTTAAGAATATGTATCTTTCAACAAGCTTCAGAGAGACGTTTACGTGTGTTTATATGAGCATTCTATACAAATAACGATTTGGTTAATGGTTTAGTTGTTTCATCATGTAAATGGCTGGTGTGATTCAAGCATATTTAGTTATCTAGTTTTAGGTTTTGTCATTGTTTTTGTTTAAAGATCATCCACTTCAATGGTCAAACAATTAAAGAAATTACAATGCAAACTGGTTGATGTAATCACTCTCTAGACTTACTTTATGTAGCGAATGCTTTACATCACACATAAAATATCTATTGTTTACACAGAGAACTTTTAATACACGACCAAAAATATATTAACTGAAGTCGTTTTAACAGCAAACAAAGGTCAACAAAGATATTCCATTTAAGGCAAGGTATTACCAAGGGATTACATATTTACGGTAACATTTTTGTGATACAGAAAAAGGGTTTTGAATTATATAGAGATTGTTTTAAATTAAACAACAAGTGGTTTGACAGGGAAGGCCGATTGAAAGAGTTCCTAGCCAAAAGGAGGGCTGATGCAAGTTATTCTGCAGAGATTTTGAACACGCAAAAGAGGAAGCCAATCGATGCAAAGGCCAACTAAAAGAGAAATTGCAGAATTTTTAAAGTGATAGGGTCGATTGGGTATACACAGTCATCCTGTTTACAGTGCGAATCCCACAACAGAAAAGTAGATAAAACTGGCAGATCACTGCTTAATCACAAGGTGAAAAGTGGGTCGAATAAAAAGACAAGCATCATATTCAAGCATAACCACCAACATGAAGGGAGCCCAAAATTGGCACTAGCTAAGCCGTCCTTTTTGCATACTTAGGCCGTCAGTCTTATGTTTCAGCATCTAGTCTCAATGGTAGAAAAGGTCATCGCTGGCAATAACTAATTTTGAGCAAGGTTTATTATCATTAACAGTGCTAAAAGTGCGTGACTTCAAAGTGTGGTGAGAAAGAACGTATTCATATAATTACTTGAAAAGATCAAGGCTCCGGTACCCACTACGCATCATGACGGACACTAAAATAACACTTCATTGAGTTGTTGAAACTTCAGCAAGAAATAAGGAAAGAGAAAGATGTTTGAATAGGAAGAGTAAAATGTATCACGTTCAGATTTGGTAGAGGCATGGCACCAATCATTCATAGTGAGGGGAAAGCCAATTACACAGGCTAGTTTCAAGATCTAAACAATCTTTAAATTTATTCAAGAAAACAAAACATTCGACAAATAAAAAAACAAAAGAGATCGATCCAAAATGAGACGATTTGAAAGAAGAAACGTACGTTGGAGTTTCAAAAAGGTCGATCTAGATTTTTGGCAGGTAATGAAAGATAAAATAACCAAAAAGGTAACTAAAGAAAATTCAGAGATCTAGAAGAGAATTTCTAAGAGAAAAACCTGCTTTGTCGATCAGTTGGAGAGCGAAATCACTGATGCTATCTTCTATGATCCTCTTCCTCTTCAGTGTCGTTCTCTTCTTCCTTCTCTGTACATATTCTCTTTTTTCTTTCTCCTCCCTTTTTATCTTCTTTCTAGCACACTCCGATCCCTTTTTTTGGGTTGACCATGCATAAGTAGTAGTCTTTGCATGGCATGCATTTCCTTAGTTTTGACTCATGCTAAATCCCCTTCCATTGAACCTATGCATGCCTTCTATTTTTGTTTAGACTAATTATATCCCCGAATACTTTATTTGGATTCCCTAAAAATAATAAAAGAAGGTATATATATATATATAATATATTTTTAATTACTAATATATTCTTTTTATACAAAGTTAAGTATTTTCTCTTAGTTTTTTCTATATATTCATTTTTAATGTGTGTAATTTAGATATTCTATTTTTCCATGGATATCATTTTACTTGTCTATTCAATTAAATACAATAATTATCAAAACTATTAACCACATAAATTTAATTGCCTCTAATTAGTATTTCGTTAATATATATATATATATATATATATATATATATATATATATATATATATATATATATATATTTTAAAAATAATAACTCTACTAACTTGTTAGTTTCATTTCTCAACAGGTATCGAATTCAAAAATATGACAATCAAAGACATTCATATTTATTCCAACCAGACAAGAGCATCGACATCCTTCCGATAATCATGCAAGCATAATCAATGAATTAAACATGAAAGCATTACTTATCGAAAACACATGCACTGCAATGCAAGATAAAGCAAACTATGTGAGTGTGTGGAATTTCTAGATAAAACCCGACAGATATTTCCATGAAGCTAGGACTCCCCTACCTGAACCATGTTCTTGTCGTCGACAAGACTGCAAAAGTCAAACTCATAAAACCATCAATAAGTTAGTCCCAATATAGCCAAAGCATTCTAAATAGCCGAAGCATCAATTTAACTAATCAATGTAATTATTGCATTTAACCATTCAATCAAGTGTGAAAAGTATGAGACGTGACACATTATACTCCCAAAACAATATTTGCTGCACCCATGGATATCACATACATTGGGGTATCAAATTGATAATCTCCCATGGATAATTTAATGCTGACACTTCCCCGAACTACTAATTGTACCACCATCTGCAATCAAAACTTGAAACTCTGGGGCTAGATATATAAAACAATTTAGACGAGTTGCCAACTTTTTGTTGATGAAATTATGAGTACTACCTGAGTCGATCAACACTGTTACTTTCTGCTTCTTTAAGAAACCCACTACCTTGAGAGTTTGTGGCGCACTGAAACCTTAGAGTGCATGACAAGAAATGATCGGTTGAAAATCATGTGATTCCTCATTTGACTCCCTATCCTCCTCTAATATGGGTTCCTCCTCTTCTTCCTCACTTGGACCTTCAATATAGAACAATTTCTTTTCACTACATTTATGTCCTCGACTATATTTGCTATCACAATTTAGGGCAATAATTGATTGTCACTCAGTGGTTCTTGGAGATATGCCTAAAGGACTTCCTCCTAAGAGGGATCATGATCATGCCATACAACTAGTTCCAGGGAGCCAACCATCGAACGTCATGCCTTATAGGTACCCACACATACAAAAAATTGAGATAGAAAAAATTGTTGAGGAGATGCAAGAGGCAGGAATTATCAGGCATAGCCAAAGTGTTTACTCCTTGCCTATGGTGATGGTGCGTAAGAAGGATGAAACTTGGTGCATGTGTCCAAATTATAGAGTACTCAACATGTACACCATTAAAGATAAGTTTCCTAATCCAGTCATTGATGATTTGCTAGATGAATTGAATGGAGCTATGTATTTTACCAAGTTAGATCTTAGATCTGGTTATCACCAAATTCGGATTAAGGAGGAAGATATTTGTAAGACAGCATTTCAAACTCATGAGGGTCATTATGAATTTTTGGTGATGCCATTAGGTCTTACCAATGCACCATCTACATTCCAAAGTTTGATGAATTCCATTTTTAAGAAGTTCTTGAGAAAGTTTGTGTTAGTGTTCTTTGATGATATGTTGATTTATAGCAAGACTTGGGAAGAACATTTGCAGCATGTAGATCAAGCATTACAATTACTCGAAGATCATCAACCCTACGCTAAGCCATCCAAGTGTGCTTTTGGTCTTAAGGAGGTGGAGTATTTGGGATACATAATTTCACATGAAGGAGTAAAGGTGGACCCTAACAAAATTAAGGCTATCATGGAATGGCCTATTCCAAAAACCATTAAGAAACTGAGGGGTTTCTTGGGATTGATAGGGTACTATAGAAGATTTGTGAAGAATTATGGTCGTATAGCAGCAACCCTTACCACTCTATTGAAGAAGGATTCTTTTCATTGGAATGAGTCTGCTAATGCAACATTTGAGAAATTAAAGGAGGCTATGTGTACAACTCCAGTGCTTGCCACTTCAGACTTCACCAAGGAATTCATTGTGGAATGTGATGCTTCTAGAAATGGGATAGGAGCAATTCTCATGCAAGAAGGTCGACCAATTACTTTTAAGAGTCATCAATTAAAGGGTAAGAATCAGCTGAAACCTATTTATGAGAAGGAAATGCTAGCGATCCTTCACGCAGTTAAACAATGGAGGCCTTATCTAATGGGTCTACACTTCAAGGTTAAGACAGATCATGATAGCCTAAAATATTTTTTGGAGCAAAGATTATCCTCTGAAGAGCAACAAAAATGGGTCACTAAGATGTTGGGATGTGACTTTGAGATTGTATATAAGAAAGGGAAGGGAAATATTGTGGCCGATGCACTTCCTAGGAAGGATGAGAAATATGAAGCCTTATTGTGTGCCCTTTCAATATTACAAGCAAATTGGGTGGAAGAAGCCAAAGCAGGGTGGCAAAATGATGTTGCGACAAGTAATCTCATCCAACAATTAAAAAGTGATTCTAGTAGTTCAGATAAGTTTTGTTTGAAGGGGGATATTCTTTGGTATAAAGAGTTCTTGTATCTCTGCAAGAATTCCACTCTTAAACACAAGATTCTCACAGAGCTACATGAGTCCCCAGTTTGTGGTCATTTAGGATTTTTGAAGACATATCATCTGGTCAAGCAAGATTTTTTTTGGGAAGGGCTAAAAGATGATGTTAAAAAATTTGTGGCTTAATGTTTGGTTTGTCAAAGAAATAAGGGGGAGACAATTAAGACACCAGGTCTCTTGCAGCCCTTATCTATTCCTAGCCAACATTGGGAAGAGGTATCCATAGACTTCATCACAGGGCTTCCCAAATCTAAAGGTCATAATGTCATCATGGTAGTAGTTGATCGCCTCACTAAATATGCAAATTTCATTGCATTATCACATCCTTTTACAACAAGTGCAGTGGCAACAATTTTTTTGGAGAATATCCAAAAGCTACATGGTACACCTAAGGTTATTGTCAGTGATTGTGATCCTATCTTTACTAGTCACTTTTGGAAACATTTATTCTCATATTTGGGTACTCAATTGGCTCATAGTTCTTCGTACCACCCTCAATCAAATGGGAAAACTCCAAGAACCATTGAGTGACGATCAATTATTGCTTGTAAATCTGGATGAGTAGGAGCATTAGATCGAGAGACTTCTAATGAACATAGCTGGGCCACAAATCCATCCGCTCCTTTCTTAAGCAACTTTTGCATTTGACGAGAGCTTACCATCTATGGGGATTTCGCCTTCAACCCCCTTAGCTCCACTACCTTTCCTTCTGATTAAAATCTCATGAATAGTTCTTGGAAGTTCATCTCAATTGTTCCCAATGTAGTAAGCCATTGTACTCCCAAAACAATATTTGTTGCACCCATGGATATCGCATACATTGGGGTATCAAGTTGATAATCTCCCATGGATAATTTAATGCTATGACACTTCCCCAACAACTAACTGTACCACCATCTACAATCAAAACCTGAAACTTTGGGGCTAGATATATAAAACAATTTAGACGAGTTGCCAACTTTTTGTTGATGAAATTATGAGTACTACCTGAGTCGATCAACACTGTTACTTTCTGCTTCTTTAAGAAACCCACTACCTTGAGAGTTTGTGGCACACTAAAACCTCAGAGTGCATGACAAGAAATGATTGGTTGAGAATCATGTGATTCCTCACTTGACTCCCTATCCTCCTCTAATATGGGTTCCTCCTCTTCTTCCTCACTTGGACCTTCAATACAGAACAACTTCTTTTCACTACATTTATGTCCTCGACTGTATTTGCTATCACAATTGAAACACAACACTTTTGCTCTTTTCTCCTCAATTTGTTGTAGAGTCAACCTAGTAGGTTGAGGAAGAGAAGGTATTGAATATCCTTTCTCTCTTGTCACATTAGCCCCTTGCTTCGTAGAAGTCAAATACTTCTCCTCTACCATGTGTGCTAAGATAAAAGACTCATTTACCAAGCTAGGACTAAACATGCATACCTCATGTTGAATGTGATCTTTGAGACCACCCAAGAATAAATCATTCAAGTTCTCCTCTATAATTGTATCCACTCTTAAGGATATATTTTGGAATTTCTGAATATAATCCTTAATTGATCTTGTTTGTTGAAGTTTAGCAAGCTGGCTGAAGAAGTTGTCTGTCACACTATTGCTATATTGTGCTTGGAGTTCCTCTGTAAAAATTGACCATGAGACGGTGAGACCCTTTTTCCTCCGATGAGTACAAAGCCAATGATACCAAATGAATTGATCTGGTTCTAGATATAGGGAAACCATCATGACCTTTTGTCCATATGGGATTTGATGTACTTCAAAAAAATTGTCCATTTGGTTTATCCATGTTAGAGAATCCTTGCCATCGAACTTGCACATATCCACCTTTGGAAACAAATTCCTAGATCCCATAGGAGTATTAAAATTTGTGTCAGTGTTAGTCGACTTGGAGGTTTCACCTTGGTTGCTTGAGAACTCCTTCCTTGGTTCATTCATATAGGTGCTTAACATGCTTCGTATATTTGATATATCTCCTCTTAGGTCACACATATCCCTCTTAATTGAGGACACATCTTCCTTGACCTTACTTATTTCCTCATTGGGATTACTATCCTCTATTGTTTCCCCATCCTTATCAGAGGATTTTCCGGTGTGAGAACATTCTTTTTGCCTCTTGTTACAGGCTCCGTCATGATGGAAACCAATATTTTTGAAATAAATCACACAAATGAAGTGTAAATTCTCTAAACTAGGGCCAATATACCACTTACCCAGAAAAAACTCCAAAAAATTAGTAGATTTGCAGCCTTGAGAGCGAATTTCTGGAAACACTAATTTTGCAATAACTCACTTATTATTACTTCAATTTCTTCAATTTTTGGACTGTAGGCTCCTCTATTATGCCTTCAAAAACCTAATAAAAATCAGGCTCCAATTCGGCAGGATGTGAGAGATATGTAGATTCCAAATAAATTGTGTAGAAATCTTAATTCTGCAATAATTCGCTCAATTCTGCTCCAATTCCTCTGAAATATGGACTGTAGTTTCTTTAATATGGTCTTCAAAAACCCTTTAAAAATTAGAAAAAAATTCGCTAAAATCTGAAAGATATGCTCTTCCCAAAATCGCCTCTAATATTGAGAAAAAAACCTTGCCTTTAGGGTGCCAAGATCATGCTCTGATACCACTTGTAATGAAATAACCTGTACAATAGAAGAAGATATGAAATATGCTACAAATACTTGATAATAACTAAGAATAACAGGCCACTTCGAGGGGGCAAACCTCCAAATATCTCCAATGAGAACACAATTCACAATATGATGATGAAATAAGACTCACATCCTCCTATATATACCTAATTATGCTTAGGATGAAGAGACACACCCCTATATAAGACCTAGTCTGACCTATCTAACTAAATAATAATATAATAATGATAACATGACTTAATTAGGAGTTAAGATAGCCACAAGCCGACTATTCATAACCCAATGTACACCAATATTAAGGGTGTAGCATGCCCCCCCTCTTCAAAGAAGCATTGTCCTCAATGCTAACAAGTGTGGATTCTTTTGAATGAACTCCTTGTCCTCCAATGTGGCCTCTTCAACTGGTAAATTCTTCCATTGGATGAGATACTCAGTGAGGGTTCTATTCCTCAACTTCTTCGTGCGTGTTTGAAGAATGCACTTTGGTTCAAAAATGATTCTTCCTTCTTCATCAAGCTCTGGTAGTACTGTTTAAGTAGGAATATTATGCCTAATTACCTTCTTCCAACAAGAAACATGAAAAACTAGATGTATCTTTGTTGTTGGTGGCAACTCTAGCTTGTAGGCAACATTGCCAATCTTTTGCATGATTTGGTATGGCCCATAATATCTTGGAGACAAATTATTGTTCTTTTTTTGTTGCTTCAGTGTGATTTGCTTATAAGGCTGCAATCTCAAGAAGACACAATCCCCAACTTCAAAATTTCTTTCACTACGATGTTGGTCTGCCTATTGTTTCATTCGATTTTGTGCCATGGCTAAATTCTCCTTGAGTCCTGAAAGTACCTGTTGCTGATGAAGCAAGTGGTCCTCTACTGCCTGAACTCTTGGTGACACCTTTAATGATGATGTGATGGAAGGAGGATAATATCCATAAAGTGCCAAAAATGGAGATATTTTTGATGAGCTATGAAAAGAAGTGTTATACCACCATTCTGCAAGTGGTAGCCAATCTACCCATTGAGATTGTTTCTCTGAAGTGAAACAACGTAGATATCTGAGATCATAGAAATCTAACATGAAGGAAAACTCAAGAAAATGCAAACAAATCATGCAATACCTTCACATTGATCCATAATCCGTCGATAAGGTGGAGAGTGGTGCACCCAAAACACTCTAGCTTTACCCAAATAGATTAATGTTGATTGCTTGATTCTGCAACATAACGTTGATAGAAGATAAATAGATGAAAGATAGTTGATGAGAATGGATTAAAGGATTGGAAGAATATTTTGGCAGAGTAAAGATATTAAATTCAATGCATACAAATGGCTTATGAGAGGCCATATTTATAGACTTTCAAGATGGATGATCAACGGTGGAGGATAAAAGAAGAAATCAATGGATGAGAGATGAGGATGAATGTGCACGCGCCAAGTGTCCATAAAAAGGCACCTTATTTAGAAAGATAAGATTCTTTCCCAAGACAGAATACTTTTTCTATTTTGAGATTTAAGTGATGAGGATAGTTGATTTTTATAATTTATTAAATCTTCCATTTTAATTTTTTGCTATTTTATGGACAAAGGGGCCCACTTGTACATTTTTAGAAGAAAATGATAAAGATAAGAGTGGATGAAATATAAATAAAATAAATAACATTTATTTAATTTATGTGCATAATGAATAAATAAATAAAATATTTATTTTTAGAAGAAGGATGTAATAATTAAATAATTTAAAATTATTTAATTATTTGCTGGAAAATAGAAGAATAAGGAAATTAATTAAATAAATAGAATTTATTTAATTAATTATGTAGAGGAGAAGAAAATGAGATTTTATGATGTGGAGGGAAGAAGATTTGATAAGATAAGATTTGATTTGATTTTTTGATAAAAGAGGAAATGAAATGAGATAAGATAGGATTTAAAAAGATAGAAAGAGATTTGATTTTTGTTTGCTTTAAAGGAAATAAATCCTAAAAAGATGAGAGGAATAATAGATGAAATATTTAATTAAATAAATTAATTAGATATGCATGAGTTGCAATTTTAGAAAGAAAGCAAGAAGATATTTTATTAATTAAATAAATATTTAATTTATTTAATTAATGTTGGATTTATGATGAGAGATGATGTGAAAAGATAATTAAATAAATAAATATTTATTTAATTATAGATAAAGATGGAAAAGGATAAATAAATAAATAAAAATTTATTTAATTGTAGGAAAAATGGATAAATGACTAATTAAACAATTAAAAATAATTATTTAATTAGAGAGGATTAAATGGCCATGAGTAATTAAATAAATAAAATTTATTTAATTATAGAAGATAGGATAAATGGATAGAAAGGGAATAAATGAAAATTAGTTAAATAAATAAGATTGATTTAACTAATTGGGTGAATGATATGGGTACCTAGGGCAAAACGTGCTAGTGACAAGGTGCTGGACATTTTTAGGTGTCTACATTTTGCCATTCTTTGAGATGATGAGATTTGTATCGAGTAACATCATTTCAAAGAAGCTAAGGTATGGATAGAAGAAAAGATGGTAATTGAAAGATAGGATGAGGATGCCCCCTCGAGAGGATAGGTGGGTTGGACAAACACGAGTAGGCTCTCAACATGAAATGGATTGGTCGAAAAAGATTAGGGAAGGGATAGAAGAAAGAATGATGCGTTATACTGCAATGAAAGTGAGCAATCATGATGTTTAATATAGCACTAGACGTTATGCACCAGGGTATGAGAACCAAGGTGACGATGTGTCTCGTGCCCCAGCATAATACAACCTTGTCTAATGTATGAGGAAGAACACTTAGAGCATCAAAGTCCTAACGCACAAAAGGTATGATGTGACCTTAGATGCAAAGGATAATGCAAAAACCTATTCCAACATACACAAGATATGAATATTAGTTGGAATGATACAGATGTGATACAAATGCAAGATAAAAAGATAACACACACAAGCAAGCAAGCAAGCATGCACAAATGATACAAAAACAAACAAGGTATTGCCCCTATCAAGCTGTAAACTGATGATTGATTGTTGATTGATTGATGATGATAGTGTTGTCATGGCGGGGAACGATATATCCCTAGATCAACACAAGGATGTGGGAACGATATATCCCATTGATGATGATGATTGGTTGATTGGTTGATTTGGTTTACGACAAGATTAGGATCAAGACCAAGGATGTGATTGGATAATTTGACAAGATTGATTGACTTGATTGGTATGGATAAATGATTGATTTGCATTTGAGTTTATTGCTTGGATTGAGATTGACTTGAAGAAGTGATGGATTGATGAGGATAGATGATGGAAGAATGAATCGCTAGTACTTGCGTACTGGATACTTCCTTCGTATTCTAGACTGCCTACATAAATGTATCTATGGGATTAAAGCACCACACGATGATGATGAGACATGATGAATATGTAGTTCTGGGTGTTTATTGATGATGTGGGAGATGGATGAATAGAAGAAGGTGAGATGGATGATGAGGATAAGGATGAGATGAATGATGAGGATAATGAGGGGGGAGATCGTCTTGTGCCTAAATCTGGGTACCTTCTTTGTACTCTAGACTACCTACATACCCGTATCCACAGGATCAAGGCACGTAACGACAGAGATGAGATGTAGTTCTGATTTTATTTAATGATGATGGTGGATAGATTGATTGAGTTATGGGTTGATTGAGATTGATTTGCTTTGATTTGATAAGTTTGATTGGATTTATTTTGTGATTTGGTTTGATGATGATTGATTTTATGGCTTGGTTTTTTTGTTGGATATTTGATTTTTTTTTGTATTTTGGGGAATATTTGGATTTTTTTGTATTTTTTTTAGGACATTTTATGATGTTTTAGATTTTTTGGATGTTTTGGGATGTCAAAGAATTTACAATTTGTGCACCCTTTTGTGCTAGATACCAATGACAAGGGAAAACCAAGTCTAGGTGCAAGAAAGGATATAGGATGGATTAGGATGAATGGATAGATGGATAGAAGATGGGTGATAGAATGGAAAGAATGTATGCGTAAGAGAGCAAGAATGTGATCTCCAAAGGCTATGTCGTATAGGAATAACATGCCCCATTCTAGATAGTATGCTTGGGATTTTTCATGACAAGGCTCAAGATGATATGACTCATGCTAGGCTTATGCTTATGATAATGGGATGATAATAGAACGATAGGATGGATGACATACATCAAGAGATAACCAATGCATGTTTTAACATTTTGCCCCCAATCTTTATCAAGATCAAAAGAAGGAAGGGAGGATGGATAGGCTCAGTAGGGTAGGTATATGCAGGTGTAATGGATAAGGATGGTAAGATATAAAATGACAAGATAGGTTAAAAATGATATGACGGATGAGATGAGGTGCCCCCGAGTGTAGGTGACATAGAAGATCAAACTTACACATGACGCTTGTTTGCTAGGTTTTCATCATGGTACTTATCCAGGGCACCTATTTGCCAGGTTTTCACCGTTGGACGAAGGGATTTATCTTTACTTTTTTCATTTTTTTTTATTTTTTAACTTTTTTGAATGGGATAGGGGGGATATGGACAAAAGGGACTCAAGTGTCTGGTTCCATGATAGTCTTGCTAGATGGATATTGTCGCATGGACCATGTCAAGTGTGCTCAGAGATGTTGGTAAGGGATGACATGAAAGATGGAGAAAGTAAATAATGGATTATGAAAGGTGCGATAGTGGATTATGATGGTGCAATAGTGGATTTTGATAGGAACGATAGTGGATTATGATATGGATTATGTAGGACTTATGGATGAGGATGAATGGAAGGTTTATGCAAAAGCATGGACCATAGGGATATGATGGTTAAGATATGTAGGATAATAAATGAAAGGTGGGGAGATGGAGGTATGTGAGACGTTGCGGGATGGAAGGGAACCATGACCAACGGTTGCACACACCGTGATAAATGTTGAAGCTTTTGATGGGAAGCTGGCGTAGGAAGAAATGGTGTTGTTCGCTTAGGAGATGGTTGATGGAATGCTTTAGGGATCCACATGGACTTAGTGTTTTTATGACTTTTGCTTTTCATGTGGGATGGAGGATTTTGTTGCTTTTGGATGGAATGGACGGAAGGAGATGGTTGGGATTTGCGAGAGGTTGATGCCTCATTTGACTGGATGACTTTTTCCTTGGGAACCCATACCATTTTAGATTTTGACTTTGCTTGTGGATGATGTATGGGTTTGGATATATGCAATTTTTGTGCAACTTTTGAGGCAATTACTTGTTGCTTGGGAACCCACACCTTTTTCAGGTGTGTGGGTGTATACAGCTTCGGGGATGGGTTTTTCTTTGATTCTTTGCTTTTGTGTCCTAAGGCATGAGGACTCTTAGGATTTTTGACTTTATAGGTAGAGGCATCCAAATTTTTATTTTGGAATCCAATGGGATGGGTGGAATGAGCGGAAGCTTCATGTTTAGACAATATGTGCATTTGTTGGTCATGATTAGGATTCTTAGAGGATTTACGAATGGATGGACAAGCTATTGGAAGTAGAGGATGTAGATTTGATGAAGGGATATTACGAGTTGGAAGAAGTGGAGGCAAATTGGATGGTGGAAGGTGTACGGTCACATGCTTTTGACATTTGTAAGATGATGGAGGTGGAATGGCAACATATGTTTTGGGAGAATGATGGGATTTGTGGTGGAAAGAGGTGGATTTTGGACCAATGGAAGAATTACCAACATCATTAGATGGTTGACCTTGGGGTGTGTATCCAAGGCCAAATGAGCGAGGAGGGATCTTGACATGGATTGGCTCCAAAATGTCTTGTTCATGTAGGCCTAAACCTTTGCCTTGGTAGTGCATGTTTTGGAGCATGCGATTAACTATAGGACTAGGTGTAGTTTGGACACTAGACTTGAGTTGATTATTGGATGGAGAAGGTAAAGTGGATAATGGTTGTTGGTGTTCTAAGGAGGAACACTCATGAATGAATGTGGATAGACTAGTAGGATATGGTGGATTTGAAATGGGATCAATGGTAGATGTGGAAGGATCATTAGGATCTTTCTTATGTTCATTGGGATCCAAATTATTTGTTCGATCTTCTATGCTTGCTTTGGAGGCACATGTCTCATCATGACAAGTGGAAGGTGTAGGATCATGGATTGGGCTAGATGGAGGATGACTAGGAGCAATTTGGATGTCTTGCTCATGGATTTTAGGATTATGGATAGGATCAAGGTCCTCACAGATAGCTTCTTCATAGGTATCATCTTGATCATAAAGAAGGTAAATGTTATGGATAGATTGGGTGGGGATGATTTGATCTTGATTAGATTTAGGGGCTATTGTTTCTTCATGCTTAGGATCATGCCCTTGACATAACTCTTGGTTTTCTTGAATGAAAATGGAAGGCTCTTTAATAAGCTTGATAGCTTGTAGATCACATGATGGGGTTAGAAGACTAGACAAAGTGTTTAAGGACTCATGGGGATGCTCAAGAATAGGTGTTTGATGACATGGCAATGTTTTATTCCTTGCTAGTAGCTAATGGATCACATCTTTTGCAAGGGTATGGGTGAATAGGAAATATAGTGGTTGGATGATAATAGTGGAAGTTGAAGGCTTAGGATTAGGATTTGTTGGATGGATAATGGGATTAGGATTTGGGCTAGATGGAAAGATAATGGAATTAGAGGGATTGGTTTTATCCAAGACAATCTTACCACAATCTTTTAGGTTCTTGACCAATCTTTGAAATCAGACACAAGTGGATATGGTATGGCCCCTATACCTATGGTATGCACAATATGCATCATCTTTATACCAACTAGGTTTAAACATAGATAGAGAATATGGTTTGAATGGGTATAGCTCAATCAAATTTGCTTGGACCAATTTCTCTAAAAGTATCTCCATGGAATCTTGTAATGAAGGATTAGTGGAACATGGGGATGAAGGTGATGAAGGCAATGAAGTGCTTGATAAAGGTGTTGGGATAGGACTAGTTGGCTCATGTGTTGGCATATGATTGGATGGTGAAGGTGACTCAAAGGAAGCACTTGCTAGGTTGGTTTCTCCCTTATCAAAGGATTTTAGGCCTTGCATAAGATAACTTGGACTTTCTTGATTTATGTACATAGGGCCATTTGGACTTGCATGTTATTCTTGTAAGGATATTTGATTGCCATGTGGATAGGCTTGGTGATGAGGTGGCATGATAGGACTTGTAGCTAAAAGGTCTTGTGAGGTGGATTGTTGTGGACATTGGTTGATGTTGGAGGTTTGTTAAGAAAGCACTTGGGATATGATGGCAATGGAGTTAGGATCGTTGGATGGTAGACTTATGGAAGTACTTGCATTTGGGGTGTTGCTAGGAATAGTGAGGGTGATTTGTGGTATGGATGTGGCGGCATTAGTGTTTGGATTATGTGCTTGTTGGGCTTGTGATGGAATGTGGGATTGTTGATATTGGCCTAAGACTTGATGTTGTGGTGACACAGGGTCTTCTTCCTTTCTATATAACCACCTAAGTTGACTAAGTTGATTAAGCATTCTTTTGGTGCCATAAGGATAATTCTCATAGGTTTTGTTTGGGAATGTCATGTCCATGTTTAGAAGTGGTAGACTACGGTATGAGGATGTGGGATGAATAAGATGTGATTTGGATAAGAAATGGATGAAGTTGATTGGGTAATGACTAGGATGAAGTGATTAGGTTGAAATTAGAATGACAACTTGGCTAGGATGGTTAGGATTAGAGGATATGGATGATGTGGCTTAGAATATGTGTTAGGATGAAATTGTATGAGATTGTTTTGTAACAAGGATTTGGGTTTTGACAGCTTCTTTTTTTTGGCAATTTTATGGCAAGCAAACAAGATGGAAGACACTCATACACAAGCCATGCTCAATCATTACATCCTAAGGCTAGACAAAGGCTATATTTGTTGGATCCCCTAGCTATGCTTATTCAAAGTGGGTAGCTCCAGGATCTTGGTAGCACCGGCTCCCCTCCACGGCACTCACTTCTCACGCATACCAAGATCCAGATTTCCCAAGGCTCGCCCCCCACAGAACCTTACGATTGTCCCTGCTACCTCAGCTAAGAACCACATGAATCGGGGCGGCTTCGAAGGTCCCACCTTCTGCCCCAACAAATATGGGTTTTTTGGCCACTAATACATGGTTTTTAGTCCAGGTTTCCATTCGGGTGCCTATACGTGCGGCAATGCTACTCTCCGTTATGGAGTCTCCTAGCCTAAAGAGGTTATGCTCTATGGGGTTTTGGAGGAGGTTAGCTGTCAGTATAGCGGAACAACACATGTCATTTGTGACTTTCAGCACAAATGCATTATTTAACAAGTGGATTGGAATGGTTTGGCTTTGACCTGTTTCCGCCTAGGTCATCCCCTTCTCACAGTGGGAAGGCAGGCCCGCCTAAAAGTTAGCAACACATTCTCTTACACCCCAGATCTGTTGGTTAGGTAGGGGAGAGGATACTTGTGTTTCTATCTTGGGTTACAATCAATCTAGACAAGCAAGCTCAAGAAGAGAAAAGCACGCACAAAGTAGACAATGTTACTTTTAGAGCACCAAATCGAAGTGTGCCTACTTTAGTGATAAATGATTGCTCTTTGACTGCCCGGACCTACAGAAAATATGTCAAAAATTTGTTTGCTCCATTCTTTGAAGATATGGTATGATAAAAACCTACAAATGGTGATCTGATATAGCAAAATAAATTGCAAAATCAGAAATTTCATGAAATTCTATGCAATTTAAAAAGAAATCGCCAAAAAATGATAAGTTTTGCAAAAGCTATGCTCGTTTAAAGTTTTGAAAGTATGTTTGACTTTGACTGCAAAAAAAGTGCTAGAAAACGGTACAGTCACCTAAAAAATTTTCCACTGATGTGAAGCTCTCTGAATCCTCTTTCCAACGAGTATTTATTTGCAAAAATCCGATACTGTATGACCAAGTTATGCCAGTTTGAAGTTTCTGTAACAGAGGATTTTCACGGAAAACTCATGCAAAAACTAGCAAAAGTTAGTAGAATCAAGACCTGGGAGTCCCACCGGGCGTGCCAAATGAGATCATGGAAATCTAACATGAAGGCAAACACAACAAAATGCAAATAAATCATGCAACATTGATCCATAATCCGTCGATAAGGTGGAGAGTGCTGCACCCAAAACACTCTAGCTTTACCCAAATAGATTAATGTTGATTGCTTGATTCTGCAGCATAACGTTGATAGAAGATAAATAGATGAAAGATGGTAGATGAGAATAGATTAGATGATTGGAAGAATATTTTGGCAGAGTAAAGATATTAAACTCAATGCATACAAATGGCTTATGAGAGGCCATATTTATAGACTTTCAAGATGGATGATCAACAGTGTATGATAAAAGAAGAAATCAATGGATGAGAGATGAGGATGAATGTGCACGCGCCAAGTGTTTGTAAAAAGGCACCTTATTTAGAAAGATAAGATTCTTTCCCAAGACATAATACTTTTTCTATTTTGAGATTTAAGTGATGAGGATAGTTGATTTTTATAATTTATTAAATCTTCCATTTTAATTTTTTGCTATTTTATGGACAAAGGGGGCCACTTGCACATTTTTAGAAGAAAATGATAAAGATAAGAGTGGATGAAATATAAATAAAATAAATAACATTTATTTAATTTATGTGCACAATGAATAAATAAATAAAATATTTATTTTTATTTATTTTTAGAAGAATGATGTAATAATTAAATAATTTAAAATTATTTAATCATTTGATGGAAAATAGAAGAATAAGGAAATTAATTAAATAAATAGAATTTATTTAATTAATTATGGAGAGGAGAAGAAAATGAGATTTTATGATGTGGGGGGAAGAAGATTTGATAAGATAAGATTTGATTTGATTTTTTGATAAAAGAGGAAATGAAAGGAGATAAGATAGGATTTAAAAAGATAGAAAGAGATTTAATTTTTTTTTGCTTTAAAGGAAATAAATCCTAAAAAGATGAGAGGAATAATAGATGAAATATCTAATTAAATAAATTAATTAGATATGCATGAGTTGCAATTTTAGAAAGAAAGTAAGAAGATATTTTATTAATTAAATAAATATTTAATTTATTTAATTAATGCTAGATTTATGATGAGAGATGATGTGGAAAGATAATTAATTAATTAAATATTTATTTAATTACAGATAAAGATGGAAAAGGATAATTAAATAAATAAAAATTTATTTAATTATAGGAAAAATGGATAAATGACTAATTAAACAATTAAAAATAATTATTTAATTAGAGAGGATTAAATGGCCATGAATAATTAAATAAATAAAATTTATTTAATTATAGAAGATAGGATAAATGGATAGAAAGGGAATAAATAAAAATTAGTTAAATAAATAAGATTTATTTAACTAATTGGGTGAATGATATGGGTACCTAGGGCAAAACATGCTAGTGACAAGGTGCTGGACATTTTTAGGTGTCTACAATATCCTTCCAAACACTTATTAACAACATCAGTTTGCCTATCTGATTGAGGGTGGTATGAAGAACTATGAGCCAATTAAGTACCCAAACATGAGAATATTTTTTTTCCAAATGTGACTAGCAAAGATAGGATCATGATCACTGACAATAACCTTAGGTGTACCATGTAGCTTTTGGATATTCTCAAAAAAAACTTTTTCCACTACACTTGTTGTAAAAGGATGTGATAATGCAATGAAATATGCATATTTAGTGAGGCGATCAACTACTACCATGATGACATTATGACCTTTAGATTTGGGAAGCCCTATGATGAAGTCTATGGATACCTCTTCCCAATGCTGGCTAGGAATAGATAAGGGCTGCAAGAGACCTGGTGTCTTTATTGTCTCCCCCTTATTTCTTTGACAAACCAAACATTCAGCCACAAATTTTTGAACATCACCTTTTAGCCCTTCCCCAAAAAAATCTTGCTTAACCCGATGATATGTCTTCAAAAATCTTGAATGACCATCGACTAGGGACTCGTGTGGCTCTGTGAGAATCTTGTGTTTAAGAGTGGAATTCTTGCAGAGATACAAGCGCTCTTTATACCAAAGAATATCCCCCTTCAAACAAAACTTATCTGAACTACTAGGATCACTTTTTAATTGTTGGATATGATTACTTGTCGCAACATCCTTTTGCCACTCTGCTTTGGCTTCTTCCACCCAATTTGCTTGTAATATTGAAAGGGCACACAATAAGGCTTCATCTTTCTCATCCTTCTTAGAAAGTGTATCAGCCACAATATTTTCCTTCTTTTTCTTATATACAATCTCAAAGTCATATCCCAACATCTTAGTGACCCATTTTTTTTGCTCTTCAGAGGATAATATTTGCTCCAAAAAATATTTTAGGCTATCATGATCTATCTTAACCTTGAAGTGTCGACCCATTAGATAAGGCCTCCATTGTTTAACTGCATGAAGGATCGCTAGCATTTCCTTCTCATAAATAGGTTTCAGCTGATTCTTACCCTTTAATTGACGACTCTCAAAAGCAATTGGTCGACCTTCTTGCATGAGAACTACTCTTATCCCATTTCTAGAAGCATCACATTCCACAATGAATTCCTTGGTGAAGTTTGAAGTGGCAAGCACTGGAGTTGTACACATAGCCTCTTTCAATTTCTCAAATGCTGCATTAGCGGACTCATTCCAATGAAAAGAATCCTTCTTCAATAGAGTGGTAAGGGGTGTTGCTATATGACCATAATTCTTCACAAATCTTCTATAGTACCCTGTCAATCCCAAGAAACCCCTCAGTTTCTTAATGGTTTTTGGAATAGGTCATTCCATGATAGCCTTAATTTTGTTAGGGTCCACCTTTACTCCTTCATGTGAAACTATGTGTCCCAAATACTCCACCTCCTTAAGACCAAAAGAACACTTGGATGGCTTAGTGTAGAGTTGATGATCTTCGAGTAATTGTAATGCTTGATCTACATGTTGCAAATGTTCTTCCCAAGTCTTGCTATAAATCAATATATCATCAAAGAACACTAACACAAACTTTCTCAAGAACTTCTTAAAAATGGAATTCATCAAACTTTGGAATGTAGATGGTGCATTGGTAAGACCGAATGGCATCACCAAAAATTCATAATAACCCTAATGAGTTTGAAATGCTGTCTTACAAATATCTTCCTCCTTGATCTGAATTTGGTGATAACCAGATCTAAGATCTAACTTGGTAAAATACATAGCTCCATCCAATTCATCTAGCAAATCATCAATGACTGGAATAAGAAACTTATCTTTAATGGTGTACATGTTGAGCACTCTATAATCCGGACACATGCGCCAAGTTTCATCCTTCTTACGCACCATCACCACAGGCGCTTGGAGTAAGCACTTTGGCTACACTTGATAATTCCTGCCTCTAGCATCTCCTCAACATTTTTTCTATCTCACTTTTTTTGTATGTGTGGGTACCTATAAGGCCTGATGTTCAATGGTTGGATCCCTGGAGCTAGTTGTATGGCATGATCATGATCCCTCTTAGGAGGAAGTCCTTTAGGCATATCTCCAAGAACCACTGAGTGACGATCAATTATTTCTTGTAAATCTCGATGAGTAGGAGCATTAGATTAAGAGACTTCTAATGAACATAGTTGGGCCACAAATTCATCTACTCCTTTCTTTTAAGCAACTTTTGTATTTGATGAGAGCTTACCATCTATGGGCATTTTTCCTTCAACCCCCTTAGCTCCACTACCTTTCCTTCTGATTGAAATCTCATGAATAGTTCTTGGAAGTTCATCTCAATTGTTCCCAATGTAGTAAGCCATTGTACTCCCAAAACAATATCTACTGCACCCATGGATATCGCATACATTGGGGTATCAAGTTGATAATCTCCCATTGATAATTTAATGCTATGGCACTTCCCCGAACAACTAACTGTACCACCAGCTGCAATCAAAACCTAAAACTCTTGGGCTAGATATATAAAACAATTTGGATGAGTTGCCAACTTTTTGTTGATAAAATTATGAGTACTACCTAAGTCGATCAACACTGTTATTTTTTGCTTCTTTAAGAAACCCACTACCTTGAGAGTTTGTGGCGCACTGAAACCTAAGAGTGCATGACAAGAAATGATTGGTTGAGAATCATGTGATTCCTCACTTGACTCCCTCTCCTCTAATATGGGTTCCTCCTCTTCTTCCCCACTTGGACCTTCAATATAAAACAATTTCTTTTCACTACATTTATGTCCTCAATTGTATTTGCTATCACAATTGAAACACAACACTTTTGCTCTTTTCTCCTTAATTTGTTGTGGAGTCAACGTAGTAGGTTGAGGAAGAGAAGGTATTGAATAGCCTTTCTCTCTTGTCACATTAGCCCCTTGCTTCGTAGGAGTCAAATACTTCTCCTCTACCCTGCGTGCCAAGATAAAAGACTCATTTACCGAGCTAGGACTAAACATGCGTACCTCATGTTGAATGTGATCCTTAAGACCACCCAAGAATAAATCATTCAAGTTCTCCTCTGTAATTGTATCCACTCTTTAGGATAGATTTTGGAATTTCTGAATATAATCCTTAACTGATCCTGTTTGTTGAAGTTTAGCTGGCTGGCTGAAGAAGTTGTCTATCACACTATTGCCATATTGTGCTTGGAGTTCCTCTGTAAAAATTGACCATGAGACGGTGAGACCCTTTTTCCTCCGATGAGTACAAAGCCAATGATAGCAAATGAATTGATTTGGTTCTAGATATAGTGATGCCATCAGAACCTTTTGTCCATATGGAATTTGATGTACTTAAAAAAAAATCTCCATTTGGTTTATCCATGTTAGAGGATCCTTGCCATTGAACTTGCGCATATCCACCTTTGGAAACAAATTCGTAGATCCCATAGGAGTATTAAAATTTTTGTCAGTATTAGCTAACTTGGAGGTTTCGCCTTGGTTGCTTGAGAACTCCTTTCTTGGTTCATTCATATAGGCGCTTAACATGCTTCGTGTATTTGATATATCTCCTCTTAGACCTGTCACACATATCCGTCTTAATTAAGGACACATCTTCCTTGACCTTACTTATTTCCTCATTGGGATTACTATCCTCTATTGTTTCCCCATCCTTATCAGAGGATTTCCCCGGTGTGACAACATTCTATTTGCCTCTTGTTGCAGGTCCCGTCATGATGGAAACCAATATTTTTGAAATAAATCACACAACTGAAATGTAAATTTGCTGAAATTTTTACTGTAACTTACTAGGGACAAGATACCACTTACCCAGAAAAAACTTCAAAAAATTAGTAGATTTGCAGCCTTTGAGAGCAAATTTGTTGGAAACCCTAATTTTGCAATAACTTGGTTATTTTTGCTTAAATTTCTCCAATTTTTGGACTGTAGGCTCCTCTATTATGCCTTCAAAACCCAATAAAAATCAAGCTCCAATTCGGCAGGATGTGAGAGATATGTAGATCCCAAATAAATTGTGTAGAAATTTAATTCTGTAATAATTCGCTCAATTCTGTTCCAATTCCTCTGAAATTTAGACTGTAGCTTCTTTAATATGGTCTTCAAAAACCCTTTAAAAATTAGAAAACAAATCGCTAAAATATGAAAGATATGCTCTTCCCAAAATTGCCTCCAATATTGAGAAAAAACCTTGCCTTTACGGTGCCAAGATCATGCTCTGATACCACTTGTAATGAAATAACTTGCACAATAGAAGAAGATGATATGAAATATGCTGCAAATACTTGATAATAACTGAGAATAACATGCCACTTCGAGGGGGCAAAACTCCAAATATCTCCAATGACAACACAATTCACAATATGATGATGAAATAAGACTCACATCCTCCTATATATACCTAATTATGCTTAGGATGAATAGACACACCCCTATATAAGACCTAGTCTGACCTATCTAACTAAATAATAATATAATAATGATAACATGACTTAATTAGGAGTTAAGATAGCCACAAGCTGACTATTCATAACCCAATGTACACCAATATTAAGGGCATAGCAAGAGCCAACATATTTTTTGAATCCCTTATCTCTACTCATAATAGGTTCAACTAAGTTGATCTCACAAGTTTCAAGATCTCTTAATTGCAATCAAATTTACCACCCATAATAGCAGAGTTAAACCTTCCATTACAAAGTAATAAAATTGTAAAATTCCATAGCTAGCTATTGTTGCAATATTCATAATCTAATTCTTAATGCTTTTTTTTGTAAAAATGAAAATGGACTGGAATGCTAGTAAACCATGAGTGGGATTATTCAAGTTTGTGTGTCAAGACACTAATTGTTTGCTTTCTAGATCACCCATGACTCGTCACTTGATGTGACGTTAATAATGTATCCTTTATGTTTTTTTAGTTGTCTTGCATCATTGCTAGGTATTTGTACATTAGATTAATTAGTATTTTATTGATATTGTATGATGGATTCCTTTGACACATATGTAAGCTTGAGTTGCAAAAAAATATGTTACACTAAAAATTGCATTAACTATAGTTTGTTTTAGGCAATCTATCAATGGATGTTTTTAGGTAATCATTAACACTTTCGTGTGAAGGAAGGGCATATGCATGCTAATTAAGGATACATTTGAGTGAGCATATTAGATAGGATCTATGCTCATTGGAATGAAAGTCATGGATTATAGAGTCAGTTCTTGAGATGGCCCATTTAAAACTAAACAAATTAGATTGGTTGTAGGTTAGATTTTGTATGCTAAGTGTTGTTAGGGCAAAATCTAGGATAGAAATCAAAATAACAAATATTCAAACCCTAACTGCAATGAAGTGCAAGCAAGCCTAGAAAACAATCAAAGAAACATGAAATAAACTAAAAATCTAAGCTATAACTTGTCTAATCTTCATTGTTCTCCTCCATCTTGCATTATATTCTCAGATTTGCAATTTTTTCACAATCTTGAGAAGCTCAAGTTGATGAATGACAAGATATTGGAGAGAAAGAGCTAAGAGATCATGAGCTAAGAGAGAAGACTGAAAAAATGAACTAAGAGAGATGACTGAAAAATGAATCAAGAGAGAGGAAAATGAGTTGGAAAAGGTGATTTTGTAGAGGAGCTTGGTTTGAATGAATAACCCAGATTGAGTGTTGACTTTGGAGGCAAATGGAGGGTTGAAATCAATTAGGGTTTCCCTCCACTAGAGGACAAAGGACAATTTTAAATTAGAAGAAATGATGAGATGGATAATGGAATTCAAATTAAATAAATTTGTCCAATTTATTTAATTTATTGAAATGATGCATGTGAAAAGGGGATTTGGCAATTAGGTGATGGGATATTTAAATAAATGTTGTATTTGTTTAAATTAATGAAAGGGGCATTAGGAAAATGAATGATTAAATAATTCATTAATTAAAATTAATTATTTAACCATAGAGGAAAATTAGGGAAAATAGTAGAATATGGCAAAGATTAGGGTTTTTCAACCTGAGGACACTTTTAGGTGTCTACATTTTGCCCCTCTTTGAGATGATGTTTGAGATGATGAGATTTATGTCGAGTAACATTATTTCAAAGAAGTTAAGGAAATGGATAGAGGAAAAGGATGGTGATGGAAAGATAGGATGATGATGCCCCCTCGAGAGGATAGGCAGGTTGGACAAACACCTGTAGGCTCTTGAAATGAAAAGGGATTGGTCAAGGAAGAAATATAGGAGAATGTATAGAAGAAATGAATGATACGTTAAGCTGCAATGAAGGTGGAGGAATGAAAGATGGGCTAGAAGAATGGAAATGAGATCTTGCTTTGATAGATTTTTGAGATTCTCACTTGCAATTTTTCTGCTTATCATCATAGAACTTATTATGTCAAGGGATGACAGACACAATGGTGTGACAAGGCCAAAGTGCGAAAATGTAATCCCTTGCGAAATAGGCACATGACAGACAAGGAATGCCTGACTCAAACTAGTAACTATGATACCTTGTCGGGACATGTGATGAGATAACTGTGGGATATGCGAGTCCTAATGCAAGGAATCATTTAGTCTTTCCCATGCATAGGAGGTCTTTGATTCACACCCAATGGAATCTTGATCACAGGCAAGACACCAAGTTGCCCCAGTCATTTTGCCAAGACAAACCGCAAAAAACAATCAAAGAAAAAGGCCTCGCTCTATCCTTGCTTCTCTTCATCACTTAGGGACTACAAAACAATCCAGAAAAATAAGACAGACTAGACCAACATCCATTTGGACCTTTTGCCAAGTGATACGTGTGTTGTTTGATTATGATGAATAGATGAATAGGGCCTGGTTTCAAGATAGGAAGCATGTCATATAAGAGGTCTGGTTTGGTTTCGACAATTCCCCTACCCATCTAAGGCAAGTGATATGATTGGGACACCCGTATAAGACATGTGGTCTAGTTTCGACAATGTCACAAACTATGAAATGATTGTTGATGTTTGATAAATGGCACATGTCATCTAAGGTGCAGAGTCCTAGTTTCGATGATGCCCCATTTCATATAGTGTATGTGATAGTTGATATTGATAGTGACATGTGATTATCACAAGGCAATTGATTGATTTGACTTATTTGAATAACTTGTCTAGTTGATTTTGGGATTGGTTTGAAATATGGATTTCTTGAAAGATTGACCGTCTGATCAAAGTGTCCATTTCATGAAAGGATGACTTATTGTGATGGTTGACTCGACGGGCCCTAAGGGACTGACCTAGTGCCTCGGGGCTCATCAAAGATGGCCTTGCCTACGTGAAAGCTTAGAGGCGTCATAGTTCGACCATTGGGTTTTGACATGGTTTATTGCTTGGGAGTTTGGTTGGTTATGTGATTTTTTTGTGATTTTTGGGAATATTTGATGTTTTTGGATTTTTGAGAATATTTGATTTTTTTTTATATTTTTGGAAAAGTTTTGATTTTTTGGATTTTCGACATGTTTTGATTTTTTTGGGTTTTTTTGATATGTTTCAATTGTTTAGGATTTTTGAAATGTTTTGGAATGACATTGGATGATGATTGGGATAGCCTTTGCGCTAGATACCAATGACAAGGGCAAAACCAAGTCGAGGTGCAAGGGAATGAATGGGATTAGGTGAATGGATAAAAGAGGTGGGTGATAGTGGATGGAAGGAACGTATGCGTAAGAGGGCAAGGATGTGATCTCTGAGGACTATGTCGCATAGGAATAACATGCCCCATTGTAGGTGGAATGCTTAGGATTTGACATGGATGATTGGATGGATTGGAAGGGATGAGGTATATCAAGGGATATCCACAACATGTGTCAACATTTTGCCCCCAATCTTTATCAAGATCAAAAGGAAGAAGGGAGGATGGATGGACATGATGGGATAGGTAATGGTATGGAAATGGTATGATAGGATATGATAGGATGGAAACATGATAGGTTGGATGAGACATTTTTCCGCCAAGTGTGACATAGAAGATCAACCTACACATGATGCATGTTTTCCAGGTTTTCATCATGGTACTTATCCAAGGTGCCACCAAGGGTGGATTTCACCATTCGACGAAGGGATTTATCTTTACTTTTTTGATTTTTTTTTGAATATTTGGATAGGATAAATGGAATATGAACGAGAGGGACTCAAGTGTCCAGTTCCATGAAAGGTAATAGTCTCATTAGAGATGGATGTCATCACATATGGACCATGTCAAATGTCATTCTGCTCATCGATGTTGGTAAGGGAGTGCATGAAAGGAAGATGGATTAGGTAGATAGTAGATTATGGAGGGAATGATAGTGGTTTATGATGTCGATTATGTAGGAAAGATAGTGGATTATGGAGGGAACGATAGTGGATTATGATGTGGATTATGGAAGGTTCATCTAAGGATGGATGAATGACTTATCCAAAAGCATGGACCATAGGGATAGGATGGGTGAAATATGTAGGAAAATAGTTGAATGATGGTATGATGGAGGTATGGAAATGAATCATGACCAACAATTGCACACACCATGATAAACATTGAAGCTTGTGATTGGAAGGTGGTGTAGGAAGCAATGGTGATGTTTGCTTAGTGGATGGTTGATGTAAGCATTTTGGGACCCTCATGGACTTAGTATTTTTATGATTTTTGCTTTTCATGTGGGATGGACGAATATATATATACATATACACACACAGAGAGAGAGAGAGACTCTCTCTCTCTCTCTCTCTCTCTATATATATATATATATATATATATATCCCTCTCTCATCCTCTCTAGATATCTCTATCTACACTTCCTCTATATCTCTAGATCTCTTTATCCTCCCTATCTCTCTATCTCTCCCTCTTTATTTATCTCTCTATCTTTCCCTCCATCCCTCTCCTTCCCTTTCCATCTCTCCCTCCCTATATCTCTCTCTCTCTCTCTAAAAATCAAGGAGAGTATATTTTATTTCTATTAATAAATAACATGAGCACATTAAAGATAGAGATAGAGGGATGATAGAGATAGAGAGATAGAGGATAGGTAGAAAGACACACACACACTCTCTCTCTCTCTATTTGTATAGATCTCACTCTCCCTCTCCATCCCTTTATCTATCTCTCCCTCTCTATCTCCCTACCTCTCTCTATCTCCCCACCTTTATCTATCTATTGTTGGTAATGGAGCCTAATTATCTTCCTGATTCAGAGGTTTTGTTTCAGCTGTGTTCGGATCCTAGTTCTTGACAAGGGGTGTGGGGGCTTGCTATCACCAAGGGTCTAGAGGGGTAGCTATGTATCTTTAGAGAGCATTGTAACTGATAGAGGAGATGGTGAGAGAGTGAAGAGGAGGTTGTAACAAATGTGCTATAGGTTTTATCCCTAAAAATAGTTTGTTGGATGAAATAAAGGAAGGACTGGTTGTTTCTCCGTGGACGTAGCCCATATTGGGAAAACCACATATATCTGTATCACTTGTATTTTTTGTGTGTTCTATTTCTACATTCATTTTGATTATTTTATAGCTCTGGATGATCCTATTCTTAACATCTATCTCTCAATCTCCCCTTGCTCCCTTTCTATCTCTCTCTCTATGTCTTTATATCTCTATCTCTATCTCTCCCTCTATCTTTATCTCTCCCTCCCTCTATCTCTCCTTATGTTTGCCTCTATTCATCCCTCTCTCTCTCTCTATCTCTCTATCTCCCTCTCTATCTCTCTGTCTCCCTCTCTATCTCTCCCTCTCTCTTTCCCTCACTCTCCCCCTCTCTCTCTATTTCTCCTTCTCTCCATCTCTATCTTTCCTTTTCCATCTCACCCTCTCTATCTATTGATCTCTCCATCTCTCTATCCATTATTTTTTTCTTCTAGTATTGACTATAGTATCGTTGGTGTATGTCTAAAATCCTTAAATTTTGCACTTTCTTGACCATATTAATACCTTAAAACTCTTTCTTATTGGTTGCTCAATTATCTTTTATCATAAAAATTATATGTAGATTTGAAATAAAGGAGAGAGTAGATTTTATCTCTGTAAAGAAATATCATGAGCACGTTATAACACGCCTTCGTTATATCTTATTTGGACCAAAAAATGGTTTTGGCCACTTTTTGGTCCCCCATCTTTTTGCACATGCCCATCCATAGTTAGATGGTATCAATGGTTATCAAGGGAATTGTTAGAGTTCTTAATAATTGGTAGCTATTGCTTAATAGCAATGTGTGCTATGGCCACCCTATTTAAAAATCAACCTTGATGCTTATCAATTAATATTTACGAGATTTAAGTCATGTGATGCTTATTTATGACAAAAAATATTTTATGATTTATGTTCTTACATGCTTATATATGATTCAATGTCCTTACTTTTATCATTATCATGTATCATTTTTTCTCTCCTTTTTTCCTTGCTTCCATTCGACTCAACCAATTGAAGGGGGCATGTATTGTCACTGACACTTTTCATTATTGATATCTTAGATAGTGGCTTGTACTAGACAAAGGCTAATCATCATATGTAAATAGAACTTGATCATATTACATGCCCATGTCATGTGGAGATCTATCACATCACTTGTATCATGCAAAGTTTTATCACATTACCACATCACATGGAAATTTTGATCACACTACATGCCCAAACACCTAGAGATTTATCTCATTGAGCTATATTGTGCAAAGACTTGCCACATCATGTGGAGATTTATCACATGACTGCGAACATGCACAAAGATTGGTTAGATTGATTACATCACCTAGAATTTTATCACATTGCCACATCACATGGATCTTTATTGCATAGACTATTATCAAATTATCCCATTGCACAAAGTATTTTTGTATCACTTTCTATATAAATAGATTTTTCTATCCTTTCTCTCTTAATCTCATTTTTCATAGATATTTGAAAATACTTACAGTTTTGTGCTTATTTTGATTATGAGACAAAATCTATTCATCGCATATTTTTTGCTAATTAAATACAGATTTTGATCAAGTGCTCATTATAAGGAGAGGACAAAAAGATTCATTGTATACTTTTTTTAAAGATAGAATCCTTTATGAGTGTCTAAATATTTACTTTTGTGTTAGCTAAGAATGTCCATATACTTTGAAATGCATGTTCATGATAGATTCACACACATCAAAGTGGGGGCAAACATTAATGGTGAAATTAGCATACCCATGTCATTTTCTATTTAGTTTTGGGCCCATTTTGGTGAAAAGTCTTAAACAATAATATATGGATAAGTAACATACTCTTGTGCTATGTTCAACTCATGGCTCTATCCCTATCTATATACATGCCATCCTTATTTGTAAATATTCCCATACAATTACCATTTTCCCATCATTAGTGCACCTTCATTCCCACTTCCATACATTTGCTTCCTATCTCAAAATAAACACATTATCTCCCGAGTTCATTTTCACATTACTCAGGATTGACCTAGTTCAATTTTGAGGCACATGAGACTGAACCCCAAATTCAAATATTCAAATTTAAATCCTAAATGTTCATGCCTCTTTCTACTACTATTTTGAGCCAACTTGGTAAATATTTTTGCAACATGTTATTATGATTTGATATTTAAAGACATTTATTTGTACAATTAATTCATATGCAAAAATCAAGGAAAATGATTGAAGTTACAAGGCAAAAATTATTAGAGCACACTTTGATTTTCTAAAGGAAAAAAGAATTGCATCTACATGTTGGTGAATGTTGTTTTTGATATTTCTCATCCTCGTTTATCTGACTTGCTAAAGGGGTTGACCTAAGAGAACACAATCACATATCAAGTCAACAATCTCCTCAAAGGTGTTCTTATATACTGCCTTACACATTTCAATATCACAAAGGTGACTAAGGCAAATTCATTTTTAGGCTCATATTTTGTTAGTTCAAATCCACATAAGACAAATCAAATCTCCATTACAAATCAGACTTATGATAGTGAGATCGACTATGCACAACTAAGGGCATTAATTTTTGGGTAATGACAAATAGATTCAACATGACATTAATAAGTATTTCTCCATCATCAATTCTAGAGCTAAAAACTTCTATCCATCACATTTATTTTTAAATATTTATTACAATTCTCAAGCCAAAAATCTAAATTAATTGTATGCTTAATAATTGCAATAATTTAATTAACCTAAATTATATATGTAGTTGTGTTTTATTCCCTTAAGAACCTATCAACCCACAATATATAAAGAAGTAATGTAAACAAGTGGGACTTAGTGGGGAGTACCTTCCTTATAGTGTTGTAATTATAATATGTGTTTTAGTTGTAATTATAGTTGTGTTTTAGTTTTAATTTTTTAATTCATTAGATAAACTTCAAATTTTCTTTTTGTCAAACCAACAAATTATAATATTAATAATAATATTAATTATATTATTAATATTTATTATAACACTTGATATATTTTTTGGTACGCAATAATGATTTTATATTAAACTGAAAATAAGAAAATACATTGTTTTCAGCCAAGGCATGGCTTACTGAACCCTTCTACTACTATAACTGCTATAACACTTGATATATTATCTTAATTGATATTATACTATTATAATATAGTTTAATATTAATTGATATAATATTTGACTTAATTTTCTTCTTAGAATAAATATTTTTTAAAGCTAATATAAATATTATATTGTTATATTATATTATAGTTATGTTTATGCTTATTATTATATTATTATACAATATTATAATATTATAATATAATTACTTGATAATATATGAAGTGTTAATAATGGATATTAATAATATTACCTTTGACAAAAAGTAATTTTGAAGTTTAGGTAATGAAGTAAAATATATTACCTTTGACAAAAAGTAATTTTGAAGTTTAGATAATGAAGTAAAAAAATAAATTCTAAAAAATTGAAGATTTTTCACTGTAGAATTATAGCCATTCGGAGTCGTGGCAGGTAAGATTAGTGTTCATAATTTGTTTACTTGCCACATCCTCCCCTCAAACTAAATTTCTCTCCACATTTATAGATGTTTGTTGCAATCTCCGAGAAAGGTCATTTTTTGAGCCAATCACAATAGAGATAAATCATTTTTCAATGATTTTTTGTTAAAATTTTATCATCTTGACATAGGAAAAGTTCAATTTTATATCAAATTTGCCCAACAAAAAAATAATCTTGTGCCTTGATTGGTTTACTGTTAATATATTACAATGATTTTATAATTATAATAATATAATAATCATATAACATTTTAATAAAGAATAAGAAAAATAAATTGTTTCATAATTCAGCAAATATTGACTCACTCATAAAAATATTTAAAAAATTATTTGGATAATAATAATAATAATAATCATATAACAATTTAATAAGCATAAATGCATTGTGATATTTTATTTCAGGGTTTTTAACTGCGCAGTTTTTGAGTCAAACACATGACCCATATTTCATGAGTCAAACACATGACCCATACTCATGAAATATGGGTCATGTGTTTGACTCTAAAACTACGCAGTTAAACCTGAAATAAAATATCATAATTTGATATGTTGTTAAAAATACCTCCTACTCATAAATGAATTGTTTCATAACCAAAATTCCCCACTCAGTCATAAAAAAATTAAAAAGTTATTTACTTTCCATTGCCACCTCCTCGCTTGTAAACGGATTTGTCTACTCATTTTTAGGTGTTTGTTTCACTCAAAATAAAAATTAAATTGTTACCATTGCCACCTCCTACTAGAATTACCTCCTTAATTTTAGGTGTTTGTTGCACTAAAAAAGTTCAAATTTAATTCAAATTTGCCTGACAAGAAAATTTATAGTGTGTTTTGATTGCAATAGTACTGCCAAAGAGGTACTAATAAAATAAAATTTGCCGAAAGAGGTACCTAATAAAACAAGTGCCACATAGTGGCCAGTACCTGCCTTGTAGTGTTGTTATTATAGTATTTGTTTAGTTGTAATTTTTTTTTTGGTGATTAGCTATTGGTTGTATATAGTATTTGTCTAGTTGTAATTTTTTTTGTTGATTAGGTATTGGTTGTATAAACAAATTGCATTCCAATAATTGAAAAATTAATTTTTCAAGAGTGTTGAAATGTCTTGGGTAAATAAAATTGAAATCTCAAAAATAATTTAATTTGGTAAAAATAAAATAGCACTAAAATATTTACTTAGCTATAAAACTAAACTTTACAAAGCCTATTAAATAACACAAATATTTCCCTATGACAAAAAGTAATTTTTTTTTTTAACCCAGAGGTATCCCCTAGCCCTGCCCCCTAGAGAGACAGGAGCGTTGCGACTGTGCCCAGCGTTGTGCTGTCCTCAGGGGACTGCCGAGGGAGCCCACACACCCCAAACAACCTTTGAAATCCGCTTAGGGGACTGCCGAGGGAGCCCGCACACCCGAACAACCTTTGAAATCCGGGTGGAGAGAATCGAGACCTATATGGGACAAGCCCAAAGCCCTTAGCCCGAGACCTATATGGGACAAGCCCAAAGCCCTTAGCCAACTACGCCACCAGTGCGGGCTAACAAAAAGTAATTTTTATGAAGCAAAAAATTAAATTCATAAAAACTGATGATTCTTAGCTCTCATAATTAAAGCCATCCATTTAGGCATGACTTAACTAGTGGGAGACATAATTTGTTTACTTGCCACATCCTCCCCTCAAACCAATGACAATACAGATAAATCATTTTTCAATAATTTTTTGTTAAAAATTTATCATGTTGACATAAGAAAAGTACAAATTTAAATCAAATTTGTCCGACAAGAAAAATAATCATATCTTGTGATTGGTTTACAATCAATAGATTAATAACTAGATAAGTGTGAACTCATTGCAATAGTACTTGCCCAAGAGAGGTACTAATAAAATTTGTTTTGGAGACATATAAAAACATCTTTGAAAACATCTATTTGGGTATAATAATTTTTTTGGTTTTATTATTTGTATTATGTAAAATATCATTAAAACAACATTCATTTAAAACTATAAAATGTTGTCCACACATTTCTACCTACATAAAATAAAAAATTATACCTTCTTAATGTATGTTGTAAGTAACCTTTTGAAGGTCGTGACTCCCAACCTTGTCCCGTATTAATGTCCATTACACTGACATTAAGGGTTTTTTATATATTGTATATTATTTCAGAGGAAAATTTAATTTAATAATGTTAAACGCATCATACAAATAATAATAATAATAATAATACAAATTCAATATTTACTTCTCTTAAAATCTTTAATCCAGCTCATTATAAGTTATTTGAATTTATAATAACTTGTCTTGATTCCAGGGTTTGCAAATTTTCTGTCGTAAATCCGACTGGCAATTTCGTGGAATCATCATGGAAGTTTCCTTCTTCGAGATTGCCGTCCGCAGGCACTTCTTAGCTTGAGCATCTCGACAAATAGCCTGCATTCCCCTTATTTTCATTGCAGAAACCCTCTCCATTCTCAAGAAATTGTGTTTGTTTGGCCCTAAAAGTGGAGGTTTTATTCAGTTGGTGTAGCGATAAAATGGGATCAGGATATCACCAGCAACGGAAATGGAGGACTTAATCGAAGAAAAGGAAGGCACTAGTGATGTTAGCAAAGGTACATAAGAACTATAGATTTGTATGGCTGTGTGATATTTATTTCCATCACAGAGTCAAATTCAGAAGCATACAAATCTATATACTATATGGATTGTGAAAATTTAATGTCTTTAATTAATATGCAAAATTTGTGTCGTGTATATGTTTTGTTTCCTTCCGTACCTTTACAGCTCTGTGTAACTGTGGTGGAGGAAAGTAGATTAAATTTTCTTTGGGCTCTGATTAAAGATTTATCTGGTGGAAAAATGTTCAACGGTCCAGTAGTGGTTAATTGGTTATTAGTTACCATATTACATTAATTTTGTACTGAAGAAAGGGAAGGGACTAATGATGCTGTCAAACGTGCCCAGATCCAAATTGTGAATCCCTAAGCTACTTAAGAAATGGTTTTTATGCATCATCTCCGTGTTATATATTCTTTTGGTTTTTTTATATTGTATTAAGCCCCCCCCCCCCCCCCCCAAAAAAAAAAAAACCATCAAAGGACACAGATCTGTCAAACCATTAGTAATAAAACAGAGTAACTGGCTATAACAGCCACACAACAGTTGAGCATAGGGAAACACAGAACTGTTTTTTTTGGGTTACCTAGTGGAAATATGTTATTTTAACATTAATTTGTTATTGTATTACATTAATTAGTCCTCTATCATAAAGCTCTTATAGTATTATCTTGTTGGTGGTGGGTTTTCTCTCCAAAGGGTTCTTCACATAATTTTTTGAGTTTTGTGTGATCTTGTGGATGCGTGCTATTTCATTTACTTTTGTATGTGTTGTTAGATAGATTTTGCAAGTGGTGTTACTATTTTATGAATACATAATCTTGAGTTTCCTTCATCCCAGTCTATTGGTCGACTACATTAGGGGTTAAATTCCCTAACATTTGGTATTAGAGCGTAAGGTAGTTGTTTGGATGGTTACTACTTTGTTGGAGTGCAAATCCTAGCGTGTGCAATGGTGTAACTTGACAACGATTGGTGTATTGCAATTCATGTATAACTAGTCAAAAAGGAAGACTTTGAAAGATTTTGTGAGAAGACAAAGTAGCATTAAATATATGGCTAGCACATCAAGGTCTGAAATTGAAAAACTCAATGGGCAAAACTTCGAATTGTGGAAATCGAAGAAGGAGAATCTTCTAGTGGAAAAAGATCAGTGGATTGCAGCATCTTCTTTGACCAAACCCTTAGGTATGTTTGATGAAGACTAGGTAAAATTGGATAAGAAAGCAAGAAATACAAGTAGGTTATGTCTATTAGATTCTTTGTTGATGAATGTCTCTAAACAATAGATGTCAAATTCATTATGGAAGAAGATAGGTACATTATATCAGTCAAATAGTTTGGTTGACAAACTTATTTTGAAAAAAAAGTTTATTCTTTGAAAACAAGGGAGATACACTCTATAACTGATTATTTGAATAGCTTTAATATGATTTTAGGTCAACTTGCATCAATAGGAGTCAAGAGGGATGAAGATGACAAATGCATTATGTTACTTTGTTCCTTACCAAATTCATGGGAACACCTTGTAATGTCCACTAGTCGTAATACTATGTCACTGAAACTGGGAAAATGTAACTTGCATTTTGTTAAGTGAAGAAATTACGAAAAAATCTGTAGATGATAATTCTTCTAATGCCCTTGCGGTAAGAGGTAGGCCTAAGGAGAAGAAAGGTAAGAAGAAGATGTGTGATATGAAGTCTAAAGGTAAAGACAGATCTAAATCTCTAGGTAAGTCTAAAGTAAAATGCTAGAATTGTGGCAAGAAGGGTCACATAAAGGAGTGTAAGTCCAAGAAGCAGGACGAGTCCTCCAATAAGCCCCCTAATAATGATGAAATCTATTTGATAGTGATGAATTTATTTTTGCTTTCTCAGTTTATTGACTCGGGTGCTTCTTTTCATATGACACCTCATAGGGAGTGGTAATTGGAATATACCAAGAGCAATGAAGGGCAGGTGTTACTTGATGATAATATCTCCTTGAAGATAGTTGGTCAAGGGAAAATTAGGGTTGCCTTCATGGATTGTAGACTAAAGACACCCTCGGATGTACTACATATACTAAGTTTGGTTAAAAACCATATTTTTGTGTCTAAAATGGTTGACTTAGAATTCATATCACATTTAATGGAAAAGGTTATAGATTAGCTAGAGGTAATTTGGTTCTTGCTAAGGGAGTGTGGTATGGTACTTCGTATAGACTGGATGCATCAACGTTTGAAAGGAAGCAAAGTGTGCGGAATAGCTTCCTACACCAAACTAATAAGGGGAGAGTTATACAAATTTTAAAATCCTTTACAGTTACAGATATGTGTTATACATTAACAGAGAGATTAATTAAACATCAAATGCAAGAACAATACCGAAGACGCAAGATATACGTGGGGAAAACCCTTTTGGGTGAAAAACCCCACACTCCAAAACTTGCACAATGTATTAACAAATTAAATGTTGATTACAATACACTTGCAATGCAAGTTCTTTCAGGAGTTCCCAAGATGTCAATTCTAGAGCAATTCTGACAGCATTTCGGTGCTTGCAAATGAACCATACATCCAATACTCCAAGCACCTATATTTATTGAGTTTCAAGGCCAACATGGGAAGCTTCTAGAGGTGGGCATCCAACTTGGTCTCATGGTCAATTTTCGACGCCTTAGGACACTTGTTCAAAATGCATTCAACCTCCTTACATCCGTCATAACCTATAAGTTTGACTTTCCCAAGATGGAGTGCTCCAACCAAGAATAGACTGACAGATGCTCTGACACATCTTACAGTTGTCATAGAATCTATCATACATGACAGCACTTGCAGTTGTAACAGAATCTGTCATAACTGACTAATAATAGCATATTCCTCTTACAACATGTCATAGTCAAACCTGGGCGCCCAAAGATGCCTTCCTCACATGCAAAGATGCTTTATGACACTTGTCTTCAGCTACCATAGGAATCTCTATTTCTGGCTCTTACATGCAATAGATTTTGTCATATGTCATAACCTCTTACACAAGCCACAAGATGCCGACACATAACATATTAGTGCCACCTCAAATGGGACACTTACATTCTCATGAGTTGACTTGTCCATCCAAGTCACATTACAAGTGGAATGACATCTCACTATGCCATCTCACACTAAATGACAAAACATGATGTGCAAACTTAAATACAACATAGGCAAACAAATAAATATACAATCAAATATTAAATGCTAGGAATTGCAAGGTTGAGACACTTTAATTCACAACATTCTCCCACTTGTTAAACACCTTGCAAGAGCCAATAGAATGACATGATTTAACTACTAGGGGCCAAGAGGCTTATAGACTCTGAACACCATCCGAACTTCTCTGTGCTCATAGGTTTTGTCAAGGAATCTGCAACATTTGCCAAAATGTCAACTTTCTCCAAATTCACCTTCCCATCCTCTACCATGTCACGAACAAAATGGTACTGGACATCAATATACTTGGTCCTCGCGTGGAAAGTAGGATTCTTCGCCAAACATATGGCACTCTGGCTATCAGAAGAAATGGTAATCTTCCCTGCATCAAACCCAATGTCATAACACAATCTCTTAAGCCAAATGGCTTCCTTACAAGCATGAGTAGCTACCATGTACTCTACTTTAGTCATGGAGAGAGTGACCACAGGTTTTTGCTTACTCATCCAACTAATAGCACCATCGAACATAGTGAACACATAAGCACTAGTGGATCTCCTGCTTTCAATGTCACCTACCCAATCAGAATCCACATATCCTCGAATACTCATAGAATGCTGAGGTCATGTAGGATAACCATCATAACATAGTGAATACTTGGAAGTACCTCGTAAATATCTGAACACTCGCTTCACTGCATCCCAATGTACCCATCCAGGATTAGCCATAAATCGACAAGGACTCCCACTGCTTAGGCAATGTCTGGTCTTGTACAGACCATAGCATACATCAAGCTGCCAACCGCACTAGCATAAGGAACTCTATTCATATCCTCCATCTCAGAAGGAGACTTTGGACAATCTGCAACAGATAACTTTGTCCCCATCGTAATAGGAACAATCAAAGGTCTGCAATCTACCATGTTGAATCTCTCCAACACAGTGTTAACATACTTACTTTGGCCTAACCAAACTTTTCTGTTTGCTCTGTCTCTTTTGATCCCCATCCCCAGAATGTACCTGGTTGCTCGTAGATTTTTCATTTCAAACTGTGCTGACATCTGAGACTTCAAATCATAAATCAAACTTTTACCATTCCCAATTAGCAACATATCATCAAAATACAAAGCAATAATGAGAATGCGATCATTGTCAAATTTGTAATAAACACAATGATCTAATTTCGATCTCAGAAATCTAATATTCAACACAAAGGCATCAAACTTCTAGTACCACATCCTAGGAGACTGTTTCAAACCATACAAAGATTTCTTAACTTGTAAACCGGATTTTCTTTACCTTCAACAATGTAGTACTTTGGTTATGACATATAAATCTCCTCCTCCAAGTCACCATGAAGGATTGTTGTCTTCACATCCATCTATTCTACTTCTCGATCATACGTTGTTGCAAGAGATAACAAGAATTTAATAGATGTCATCTTCACAACGGGAGAGAAAATCTTACCATAGTCAATTCCTTTCACCTGAGAATACCCCTTCGCGACCAATCTAGCCTTATATTTTTCAACATTGTCATTTGCACCAAATTTCTTTTTGAACACCCATTTGCATCGAACGGGTTTTCATCCTTCAGACAAATGTACCAAGTCCCAAGTGTTGTTCTTTTCCAAAGAAGCAATCTCCTCTTCCATGGTCTCCTTCCATGAACCTGCATCTTTCATACCCTTAACCTCTTTCACAGTTCTAGGCTCATCAGTGTTAGAAATCAAGGCAAAAATACAACTAGAATCAAGCAATGAATAACCAAACCTCTCAGGTTGCCTCCCAATCCGTGTAGACTCTTTCACAAGTTGAGGTGGAGGTTCTTCTTCTTCTTCTAAACTTTCAGAGCTACTAGAGATCTCATCATCATCAGGTCCAACAGAAGTCTTCGGTTCAACTTTCTTAGGGGTGGAAGGAAGATGAACCACATCCTCTTTCTTCTCTTCTTTCTCTGACTGTAAAACAACAGAAGAAGGATTGAGCTCTCTGAAGATAACACTTTTTCTATACAGAATTCTCTTAGCCACTAGATCCCAAAGCTTGTACCCTTTCACATCAATGCCATAACCGATGAAGATACATTATATTGTCTTATTTTCCAACTTAGACATCTTCTCCTTAGGCACATGTGTATATGGCTCACAACCAAATACACGAATGTGTCTTAATGAAGGCTTCTTACCAGACCACACCTCCATAGGTGTCTTATCAACAAGCACCGATGTAGGAGACCTGTTAACCAGGTAACAAGCGGTAGCAACAGCTTCAACCCAAAACTTTTGTTCAAGGCTAGCTCCACTTAGCATACTCCTGTCCCTCTCCATCAACATTCTATTCATCCTCTCTGCAACTCCATTGTGCTAAGGGGTATAGGGAGTTGTCTTGTGCCTCTCAATGCCTTATTCTTTATAGAACTTGTTGAAATCTACTAAATAGAACTCACCATCATTGTCAGTTCTCAAACAATTAATCTTTCTATCCTTTTGATTCTCTACAAGAGCTTGGAACTCTTTGAATCTTGCAAAGACTTCATATTTACTTCTAAGGAAATACACCCATGTCCTTCTACTGTAGTCATCAATAAATGAAACAAAATATACAGATTTTGAAATCAAAGGAAAATTAACAAGACCAAATACATCAAAATGAATCAAATCCAACACTTCAGAAGATTTGTGAGAACTAGAATAAAACCGAACACGGTTTTGTTTTCCATATATGCAATGTTCGCAGAAATCGAACTCAAGGTTACAATCATTCATACCCTCAACGAGGTTTTTATTTTTCAAGGTCCTCAAACCCTTTTCACCAATGTGACCAAGCCTTTGTTACCATAACATTGTCTTCTCTGCTAGAAGTTTCATCTCCATAGAATGAGCACCTTTGGGTACCCGAAAAGCACGACCATCAAAAGTAGATACAACAGTCTTCTTGGCTACTGGTTCCAATGGTGAGGATGAAGACTTTGAAGCTCTCTTCTTCGAAATAGAGGCACTATTACATTGAATGACACATGTATCAAGCTAAAACAGAGTGCCAATCCGAACACCCTTAGCTAGCACCATAGCTCCTCTAGTCATCTTACATCCTCCATTCGAGAAAACAACCTGTAAACCCACATCATTCAACTTACTTACAAAAAGAAGGTTCTGTGCCAAACCAGGGATATGTAGAACAACATTGATCTCCTTCACTCATCCATTAGGGAATCGAATCAGGACTCTTCCATGGCCAACAATCTTTAGGTGAGAGTCATCACCCAAATACACCTTCCCACCATTGAACTCTTCATACTTCAAAAACCAATCTCTATGTGAGGTCATGTGAAAAGATGCACCAGAGTTGATTAGCCACACATCCTTAGATGCATGTGGTTCCAAGGCAGCGACAAGCACTTCTCCATCTTCTTGAGAGGACTTGTCAAAATCTGAATCATGGTTCTTCTTTTTCTTCTTCTCCTTTTTGCACTCCTTGCAGAAATGACCAGATTTGCCGCAGTTCTAACATAAAGCATTGGACTTTCTAGGAGACTTAGATCTCCCATGGGATTTGGATCTTCCTTTATCTTCTTTCTTCTTGTCCTTTTTCTTTCCTTTCTCTTTAGGTCTACCACAAACTACAAGAGCCTCCTTAGCCTACTCAGAAGACTTTCTCCACATCTCTTCAGACAATCATGAAGAAACCACTTCATCCATCTTGAAGGTGGTAGTGGTACTCCCAATGGCCATGACAAGATGGTCCCACGAATCTGGTAAGGAACATAATAATGCCATGCAACGTGTTGAACACAATGGGGTGCTGAGAGGGGGGGTGAATCAGCACACATAAAAACTTTAACCAAACATTTACTGATAAAATTGATTAACTTTGAAAACATGAAGAAAAACATGCAATTCAAGAGTCAACACATAACACCAGTATTTTATGTGGAAAAATGTAAAACAGGGAAAAACCACGATGAGGATTAGCTCACAATATAATATGCTCATTGCAAAAAGGTATTACAACATTGTTTTAGGGCTTCAACCCAAGGAAGCTACTACTCCCTGATTTACAACTTTGATTTAGGGTTACAACCCAAGGAAGCTACTACTCCCTGAACACTCAACTCACTACTATTACAATGACAATATAGATATACAGATTGCTATAGAGAACACATCTATTGTATGTTGATGGTGCAGTTTGTTGTTCTTGCTCAATACATATCTTCAAACTAATTTTGCGCATTTCATATCTTCCTCTACTCTACTATATTCACCTTCTCCTTGATTACATTTCAAATGAGTTATATCTTCTATATATATCCCCCGCAACACCTTGAAACATTGATTAGGTTGGCATCAAGATCAATATTGAATGTAACATGTAACTTGTCACTGGTCGGCCTCAACATATGCAAAATGATAAGAAAAATTGTTGTGGACCTTAGGGCATTATGAAAAACAACAGAGCACATCTTTCCATACCTCCCAGACTTGGAGAAACTAGTCAGGAGCCTCAGCATGCATAAGGTACTTAACCAATCGACTCATACTGCTTAGCACTGTTAATTGTTCATCTTTCAACTGCCGGGGAGAAGCCAGAAACTCAATGCAGACCAAAGATTCAATAATACAAGATCTCAACAACATCCATACACCTTTTTGGAGAAGTATCATACCAAACTATGCATCCGCAAGACAAGAAATGTATCTATCTGTAGAGAACAGGGTCTTCCGGACCTTATGTAATGCTTCACATCCCAAGATATGATGTTGCGGTGTAGTGTAGGGCCTGACACCTTTTGGGAATGATCATAGACATCAATGTGTGCTACTTACCAGATCTGCACACCTTTTTCTAAAGTTTTCGAAGAAATTCAAAGAATGAATTAGGTACCGAGAGTTTCGGAGGACAGTTAGACTTTACTTGCTTGTCTTTGCAGACAACTAGAGCACTTGAAAATCCATCAAAACCTATATAATTCATGTCTTAGTTATTCCTCATAACCACATGACAAATAGATCTCTTTCGTAGGAATGCGAAGCATTCCATTGTCTCCCCATTATTGCTTTTCTCTATCTAGATGATGGTCGATACTCTGTCCTTTGTAACTTTTCATGCAGACGATATGAGGACTTGAAAACTTGGATTTATCATTTCAATACCTTAGTAAAGTTGTCTTCAGAACCGCAAGATAAAATATTGCTCTGCGGAGAAATGTAGACCAATTCAAGATGACTTTGCCTTAGGATGTGCACTGTGAATGCCTTAGTCAGATTTCTGCTTCTTACCATTGAGTGCGGTACTCCCAACTGATGAAATATGTAAGTACGTATGCAGGAATGATGCAAGGATATAAGTATTCACCTCTGCATCATGCTCAAGCCTAAGACTAATCCATACTTAGACTATTTTCTCTTCTCCCAGACTGATTTTCCTTGATCATATTGACTCTTACTTTGCACAAGTCTATCTATACATTTCCATATGTTATATTGACATCAATGTATACTATGTTGACATCAATGACAACACATATTGCCAACAATCTCCCCCTTTGTCATTGATGACAACATATACTCCCCCTTAGACCTGTGTTTCTCTCTCCACCTTTGACATCAAGGACAAAGGGATTGATAACCTTTGTATCAATCTAAAAACTATATGTACTTCCCCTTACAAAAAGATATCTAAACAATGCTCCCCTTGACTGTGTTATTTAGTTACAAAATTGTACCCTAGAAAACCAAAATGGTATTGCCACTCTACTCAATATCTCCACAATACTATATAAAACAAAATTGTTCTATCTAACAACTCATTTGGATGGTATGATGGCTTTATAGATCACCTTGAGTTGTTGAACAGCTGTAGTCCAGATAACACATTCTGAGGCAATCATGAAATTTTGACATTCACATTCCTTGCATACTTCTTCAGTTTCCTCTAAGCTTTTGCCAACTGAGATAGTTGTGACTCAATAGAGTCAATCTGTGCCTTGATATCTTTGTTGAAGCAGGCCATTTTAAACAAAATAGATATAGAGTTGTAGCTTCATCAATGCAAATTTTGAATTTCTTCAAATTCTCTTTAAGCTTATTATGTACACTGGCTCATTTTTCAATCATTTCAACCATTTTCTTATCAGTTATTCTTCTTTCTGCCTATTGTTCTGCCTTTTACTTTAAGTGGGAAGAGTGATCTTTGCAAGAGTCCATTAATAACTTGATCTTTTGGGTGCTGCCACAATAATGGGTTACACTTTCTGGGACATCCTATTTTTTTGCTGAAATCACATATTTTTAGAAAATATAATGATTTAAGCCTTGAAAGGTTCCATTTAAAGGATTTTAGTTGAAGAGGGTTTTATCAAACCCCCTTAGCTTCAAACTCCCTTGGATAGAACCCCTCTAGTTTTAAACCATACCTATAATGGAGTCTCCTCTACACCTATCAAAATGCTGATAAAAAACCACTTTTGATTTACCTTTTGGGGGATCAAATGAATTTATTTAAAATTTATGTTTTTAAAGTATGTAGTCTTTATTATAAGCTTCCCAAAAAATATAATTTAAATATATTTAATTTGATTATTATATTTATTTTTTATTTCTTGTGAATGTACGTTTTTCACTGAACATCAAGTTCTCTGTTCTACACACATGAAAAATTAATAAATTGGTGAATTTTTTTTTTTGAAAAATACCTATGCCCTAGGTATTGATGTCCTTGTTTCAACAAAATAATAATAATTGAATTTCGATACATACAGAAAAAATTATGTTTTACAGAATACGCCTATGTCTAAATTATAATTGGTTTGACTTCAAAACTTAATTAAAAAAAATTCAACAAAACATTATAAAACCAAATGCATGCCCTATATATCGGTGTTACCAATCTAAATTCAAAGGAATCATAATTTTATCCTTTGTAGAAAAAAAGTTATGTGCTACAAAATACACATCACTTTAAAAAAATGTTGTTTACTATTAAAAACTAGTTATCAAAGGAGACACAAAATATTTTACAATTTAACTCCAATTTTTTTTAAAAAAATATATTTAGAATTGACAACCAAAATCTCACAAATCACTAGTTCACATCATCTTCAAATTCCTAACAGTTTAGCGGCTATAGGTGTCAGAAAGTGAAGATTTAGTTCAAAATATTGATTTCAATGTCAAGTTTGGCCAAAAAGTATAACCCATTATTATGGGATGACCTTTTTGCTCAGCAGGTAGAGAGGGGTCAATGGTTACCTCTAGTAACCCTTCCTGAATAGCCTTTACTGCATCTTCTACTGCACTGGTTTTCTTCAAATTTTCTTGTAAAAACTCTTTTCGTGCAGAGGCATGTAGTAAGTCACCAAGTTGCAGTTTGTGTAGAGGAGAGATACTTGTCAAATCTAATTGTCCCTCATTAGTTGGAACCTGCAGTAGTTGGGGAGTGATAACAGGTTGAAATTGTATTTGTAGACTCAGTAGGTCATGAAGAGAATCTGTCTCAGATGCACTTTGACCTATGTCATCTATCCCTTCTAATTTCTCTTCCTCTCTAGCTTTTTCTTTATCCTCTTCATTCTTTTGTTCCTCATCATTCTTTTCCTTCTCTTCTTGACTCTCCTTAGGGGTAAGTTCTCTTCTTATTTCAATACTTCAGGTATTCTCCGAAGGAGATACGAAGCTATTTTTATCTTGACCCTCAATGTTATGTGCCTCAGCAGTTTCAGGAAGAGAAAGACTTTGCTCTGCAGGAGTATCTAAGGGAGGTAGACGTGTCTTTCCTTGGCCTTCTGTAGCTGATGCTCCCTTATTCTCAGGAGTGACAATTTCCTCATTCTTTTCAATCATATCAATGCCTTCCTCACTTTCCTCTGATACTTCTTCAATGATTCCTATCTCAATCTTCAACTCCTCGATAGCTTGAATAGTTTTCTTTAGTGTTTCCTTTTTCAACTTCTTTATCTCCTTCTCATTTCTTGACATCAGAGTGTTTAGTCTCCCTTTAGTTCTAAATTATTTTATTAGAATTTTGGAAACTCTGACTCTGTCTTCTTTTGAGATGTTGGGACAAGTCTTTTCAATATCACTTTTCTTTATCTCAGCTTCTTCACTCAGAGCATCATTTCTTCTTTTAGTTAGGATATCATCTAGGCTTTTGGGAAGTTGGTCTATAATTTCAATTAAATCCAGATCGTGTGCTCCTATATATCTAACTATTGCTTCTTCAAGAGTGGATTTATCATTTGCAGGCCTTTCATCATAAATTCTTGCAACTTATTTCAGGGCACCTCTGTCATTGCATTTACAATTGGTTCTAGTTGCAGGGGAACATAATCAAATTTCTTGTTCTTCTTAGCTTTTCCTTTATCTTTCTTTTCTGAGGTCTCACCTTCTTTTCTTGTTCTTTTCTTTAGTGAAGATGTTTTCTTTATTTCCTCTTCTTCTTCTTCATCATCCTCAACATTCACTGGATTTATCTTTTCTTCATCTTTAATTTCTTCCTCTTCTTCAACATCTTTAATTCTTTCTCTTTTTCCCTTACTCTTTTGCCTAGGATTCTTCTTTTCAGCAGTTTGTACTGGGATCTTAGAACCAATTCTTTTGGTAGGTAGTGAAGATCTAGAGGCAACAAAGGAAGTGGTTGCAGCAGATGTTGATCTGCTTGTTCTTCTTGGCAGTTGTGTAGAGGGAAGTGTTTGTGCCCCTCCTAAGGAGCCTTTAGGAGACCTAAGTATCTCCTCTAATTTTGTTTTCATTTCCTCAACATTGGATTTTGTCTCTTCTGTTTCCTTTACATCCTTCTTAACATTTTTGTACACAATTTCATCATATGTGCCAAACCTTCCAGTAGAGTGATCCTTTGGCTTGCTGAGAAGTATGTCAACATACCCTATCAAATCAAACTCTGAAATCTCATAGGGCAAAGTTATAATCCAAAATGTCCTTGGCTCAATAGCCTCCATATAACAATTGTCTTTATCTACTATGAATGTGATATCATTTTTATATTTGTCTACAACTTTGGCAGGTATCCTTTCTCTGGATTGCATCTTTCTGAAAGTCTTGAAGAACCCCCAAAATAAGGTATCACAATGCTTATGATCTGAAAAACTTCTCATGTAATTCTTGATTTGATGGGCAACAGGAGTATTTGAATTCCACACTACTCCTTTCATTGAAGGTAATTCATTCAAAAAGTAAAACATAAGACATATGATTAAGGAACCATACCAGAATCTGTATTTGGTTTCTTTTGTCATTTTTAGATTGTTTATTAACTGTTATCAAAGGAGCTCGCAAAGGCCAAATCTTTTCCCTCTTTAACCATTTGATATGCTATGTAGATTGATGTTGTAGAGGCAGAGTTATCCCTGTTTGTAAAGAAGATTTTATATGCAATGCTCATGGTTGCATATTGGACCCCCAAGTCTTCAATATCATCCACTGTCAAAGTTCTCTTATTAAATTTAGCTCCGATGAGTCTCATTACTTCTTCATTCTTTACAAACTTCAGAATAGGGACTGGTTTGGAGGAGCATAACCAGTCACCACCTTTATTACATCCTTAATTATTATATAAGGGCGGTCTAAGTAGAAGATGTCTTCAAGAATTCAGCTTAGGGCAATTCTTACCCAAGCATCTTCATTCTAGAAGTTCGAAAAACCCTTCTAGATGACTAGGTTTTTGGCAGTGATGTTTGTAAATTCTGGTTTTAACTGGAAATCATCTCCCAACAAATGTTCATTTCTGAATTGTTCAAGCTTGAGATGATCAAACTCATCAATCGATGAGTGAATGTAGGTTCGAACATCCTCCGTATGTAAAACATTTGCAGGAACATGTGAGAAAGCTTTGGCTTCATCAATTATAGTGGATTTGAATGGATGTTTCTTGAATTTTGGCCTTGGTCTTTCAACTATATCTATCACCACTAGTGTTGCCATTGCAATATCATCAGGAGCTAAGGTTTTAACCAAAGAGATGAAACATACCTAGATGTGCGGTGATAGATCTTGCTCAGTCAAATTGTTGTGTGCTTTTAGTTCTCCTTTAGCTCTTCAAATCTTTTATATTCGATCAAATGTGATAAAAAATGATCATGCATTCGCCTATATAGCCATTTCACCAAACAATCTTCCTCCGCATTAATTGCATCATCTTCTTTAACCTAATTTGCCCTTTTCATATGGAGACCCTTATAAACCTTCATCAATCCTCCACAATCATTCAATTGCTCTGGAATTTTTGTTAAGTTCATCTACATGTTGGATGCTTTCATCATCATGAAGAGGAGATGATGGATTTTTAGAAACAACTCCCCCTGAGTTAATGTAACCTCTTGGTAGAAGTCCTTATCACTGCAAACTCTAAAGTCTTCCACAATCTACTGCATTTAACGATTTTTCTCTAGAATTTTCATCAGACTTCCTTAATTCCTTATCTTATCATTCTCATGCCAGCACTAACCAATAGGCTGAGAACTCAACATCTTGCTTGTTCAGGGGTTTGAAAATTTTACTGTTATAACTCCCCTGACCCAGTATTTTACCTTTTAATTACTGGAGGATCCACCTACACTAGGCAGAGGTCTGAAAATGTTACATAATTCCTTCTTCTTCCATACTTTCTTCATTTCCACTCTTTGTTGAGCAACATCAATTTTCTTTTGGAACATGGATTTCACATTCTTTCCAGTGTACCTTGTTTGATTGCACTCATGATAGGTGCACTTTGTTTGCTGAGCATTTCCATTTCTTCTTGCCCTTGATTTGTAGTTAGCTGCTTTGTGGCCAAACTTATTACAAGTATAATAGTATCCATAAAAGGATTGAGTGTTATCCCTATTATACCTTGGAATTTTACTTATGCACTCATTTTCCCTATGTCCCATCTTATTGCATGCATAGCACCTAATAGAGTTCTGGCTTATCTTACTTCTACATTCAGTAGCTTTATGACCAACTTTATTGCAATTGTAACATCTTAAAGCATTTTGATTCATCTTGTTTTTACAATCCACAACTTTGTGACCAAATTTATTACAAATAAAATAATTTCCATTGAAGCCTTGAGAATACCTGATGTGAGGTAGTTGCCTTGTAGGTTGAGGATTTTTGAAATTCTTCTTCACATTCTTCCTTTGTCTTTGGCCAATAGTGAATTCATCTTCTCTTGTAACTCTGTAAGTTTCTTTCTTAGGATCTTTAGTGTAGGCTTCTTCCTTCTTAGTTCCAGACTTTCCTCCTGGATGAAAGTTATCATATAAGTTTATAGAGGCATTGATCGTAGGAATTTTTCTCTTTTCAAAACCAAGACCTATTTTGTCTTTTGCTTACTTTTGAGAGCTTATTATTTCATCAAGAATATCAGTTCCTCCTTTTAGTTTTAGTCCCTTGGCAATATGTTCTTTTGCCTTTTCTAGTTCTTTCCTTAGAGTGACAACTTCTTCCTCAAGTTTTGAACATTTAGCTAATTCCTCATTAAGCTTGATATTTAAGCAATATTCAATCATTTCTTCTCCAACCATGACCTTTAAATTTGAGATCATGTCTTCAGCCTCCTTGAGCTTGTCACCTCCTTTATCTCCTTCTATCAAAGCTTTTAGTTTTCCAATTTCTTCCTTTGATTCTTTGTCCTTTGTCTTCAATTTGTCAATTGTCTCCTTTGCTCTTTCAAACATATCTTCATATTCTAAGTTTAGATCTTTTGCTTCCTCAAGATCATTAAGAGCTGACTTGAGTTCTTCAAAATCTATTTCACACTCATTAGACTCAAAGTCCCAACCTTCAATTTTAATTTCTTCTAGATCTTCTCAAAGCCACTTGGCCATGATACCAATTTTTGAACACAATGAGGTGCTGGGGGGGGGGGGGGTGAATCAGCACACTTCAAACTTTAACCAAACATTTACTAGTAAAACTGAATAAGTTTGAAAACATGAAGAAAAACATGCAATTCAAGAGTCAACACATAACACCAGTGTCTTTACATAGAAAACCCTAAAACAAGGAAAAACCATTATGAGGATTAGCTCACAATATAATATGCTCACTGCCAAAAGGTTTTACAACATTGTTTTAGGGCTTCAACCCAAGGAAGTTACTACTCCCTAATTTACAACTTTGATTTATGGTTACAACCCAAGGAAGCTACTACTCCCTAAATGCTCAGCTCATTGCTATTACAATGACAATATAGATAGGACTGCTATGGAGAACACATTGTTGTATGCTGATGGTGTAGTCTGCTATTCTTGCTCGATGCATATCTTTAGTTTTGCTCAATGCATATCTTCAAACTGATTTTGCATATTTCATATCTTCCTCTGCTTTGCTATATTCACCTTCTCCTTGATTACATTTCAAATGAGTTATATCTTCTATATATATCCTCTGCAACACCTTGAAACATTAATTAGGTCAGCATCAAGATTAATATTGAATGTAGCATGTAACTTGTCCCTAGTTAGCCTCAACACATGCAAAATGATAAGAAAACTTGTTGTGGACCTTAGGGCATTATGAAAAACATCAGGGCACATCTTTCCATACCTTCCAGACTTGGAGAAACTAGTCAAGAGCCTCCGCATGCATCACGTACTTAACCATTCGACTCATACTATTTAGCACTGTTAACTATTCATCTTTCAACTACCGAGGAGAAGCCAGAAACCCAATGCAGACTAAAGATTCAATCATACAAGAGCTCAACAACATCCATATACCTTATTGGAGAAGTATCATATCAAACTATGAAACAACAAGATAAGAAATGTATCTATCTGTAGAGAACAGGGTCTTCCAGACCTTATGCAATGCTTCACATCCCAAGATATGATGTTGTGGTGTAGTGCAGGGCCTGACACCATTTGGGAATGATCATAGACATCAATGTATGCTACTTATCAGATCCGCACACCTTTTCCTAAAGTTTATGGAGGAATTCAAAGAATGACTTAGGTACCCAGAGTTTCGGAGGACAATTATACTTAGACTTTACTTGCTTGTCTTTGCAAACCACCAGAGCACTTGAAACTCCATCAAAACCTATATATAATACATGTCTTAGTTATTCCTCATAACTGCATGACAAACAGATCCCTTGTGGAGGAATCTAGAGCATTCCATTGTCTTCCCATTACTGCTTTACTCTGTCTAGATGATGGTCAATACTCTATCCTTTGTAACTTTTCATGCAAATGATATGAGGACTTGAAAACTTGGATTTATCATTTCAATACCTTAGTAAAGCTTTCTTCAGAACTGCAAGATAAAACATTGCTCTGCAGAGAAATGCGGACCAATGCAAGATGACTCTGCCTTAGTCAGATTTATTCTTCTTACCATTAAGTGCGGTACTCCCAACTAATGAGATATGTAAGTATGTATGTAGGAATCATGCAAGGATATAAGTATTCACCTCTGCATCATGCTCAATCCAAAAACTGATCCATACTTAGACTATTTTCTCTTCTCCCATATTGATTTGCCTTGACCATACTGACTCTTCCTTTGCACAAGTCTATCTATACATTTCCATCTGTTATATTGACATCAATGTATACTATGTTGACATCAATGACAACACATATTGCCAACACAACAATCCTCCTCCTCCATCTTTCCACCAACAGAGGTAAACTGAGCAACATGCATATTGAATCCATTAAGATGATCTGCGATAGATCCTCCATCTTCCATCCTCAGAGAATATAGTTTCTTTCGCAGGAATATCTTGTTCACCAGGGATTTAGCCTGATAAACATCTCCAAGTTTCTTCTAAAGGTCTTTTAAAGTCTTCTCTGCATGGATATTCAAGAACACTGAATTAGCCAAATAGAGCCTTATCAGACCCTTAGCCTTCCGATCCATCAGATCCCAATCTTCTTGTTTCATGTTTGATGGCTTGGTGTCGGATACTATGAGCCATAGATCTCTATCCACCAACATGTCTTCTATCTTGAGTTTCCACAACTCAAAGTTGCCTCCATTGAATTTCTCTATTTCAAATCTCCCAGATGTGCTTGACATTTTCTTCCTGCAACAAGATCACAAAATACTCTGCACAAACTCCCACTCAATTAAAAAAACCCTGTACCCAACAACTTGAACCAAAGGTGATCAGGCTCTGATACCAATTAAAAGGAAGCAAGGTACGCAGAATAACTTCCTACACCAAACTAATGAGGGGAGAGTTATGCAAATTTTTAAATCCTTTATAGTTACAGATATGTGTTATACATTAACAGAGAGATTAATTAAACATCAAATGCAAGAACAATGCCAAAGACACAAGATATATGCGGGGAAAACCCTTTTAGGTGAAAAACCCCACACTCCAAAACATGCACAATGTATTAACAAATCAAATGTTGATTATAATACACTTGCAATGTAAGTTCTTTTAGGAGTTCCCAAGATGTCAGTTTTGGAGCAATTCCGATAGCATTTCGATACTTGCAAATGAACCATACATCCAATACTCCAAGCATCTTTATTTATTGAGTTTCAAGGCCAACATGGCAAGCATCTAGAGGTGGGCGTCCAACTTGGCCTCATTATCAATTTCCAACACCTTAGGACACTTGTTCAACATGCATTCAACCTCCTTACATCCGCATAACCTGTAAGTTTGACTTTCCCAAGATGGAGCACTCCAACCAAGAATAAACTATGACAGATGCTCTTACACATCTTACAGTTGTCATAGAATCCATCATACACGACAACACTTATGGCTGTAAGAGAATCTGTCATAACTAACTAATAATAGCATATTCCTCTTACAACATGTCATAGTCAAACTTGGGCGCCCAAAGATGCCTTCCTCACATGGAAAAATGCTTTATGACACTTGTCCTCAGCGATCATAGGAATCTCTATTTCTAGCTCTTACATGTCATAGATTCTGTCATATGTCATAACCTCTTACACAAGCCACAAGATGCTGACACATGGCATATTAGTGCCACCTCAACTGGGTCGCCTACATTCTCATGAGTTGACTTGTCCATCCAAATCATGTTACAAGTGGAATGACATCTCACTATGCCATCTCACACTAAATGACAAAACATGATGTGCAAACTTAAATACAACATAGGCAAATAAATAAATATACAATCAAATATTAAATGCTAGGAATTACAAGGTTGAGACACCTTAATTCCTAACAACTTTATCTGGGTGTGCTAATGTTACTATAGCTAAATCATGGTTATTGTGGCACCTAAGATTGGGTCACCTTTAAGTTAAAAAGGTTTAAAAGCCTTGATAAGTAAAGATATGGTGGAAGGTCATGTTGACTATTCTATTGGTATTGACTTTTGTGAGGATTGTGTACTGGATAAATATAATAGAGTGTGGTTCAACATTGGAAGTACTAGAGTAGAGAAGATTTTGTTGGTGATACACATCGATGTGTTTGGTCTTGTGGATATCTCATCCATTGGTAAATCTTTGTACTATGTCATTCATTGATGATTATTCTAGGTACTCTTAGTTATATTTTCTTAGGAAAAAATCTAAGGTATTTCTCAAGTTTAAGGAGTTTAGAGCTCTTGTTGAGAAGCAGACAAGTAAGAAAATAAAGGTGCTTAGGACAAACAATAGTGGTGAATTATGCTCTAAGGAGTTTATAATATTTTGTAAACATGTTGGAATTGTGAAGCAAAGGACTACACCATGCATACCACAATAAAGTGGAGTAATTGAAAAGTTGAATAGAACCTTGCTTCCTTAGGCTCAAAGTATGTTCAGTAGTGTTGGTCTAGGATAAGAGTTCTGGGCTAAGGTTACAAAACAAGATGCCATATTAAATGTGGACTAGGAGGAAGCCATTTATGCCACATTTATAGGTGTTTGGCTATGAGACATTTGTTTAGGTGCCTAAGGAGAGGTGGTCTTAGTTGGATTTTAACGCTGAAAGGTGTATTTTCATTGGTTATGGTGATAATGTCAAGGGCTACAAGCTTTATAATCTAGAAACCTTGAAGGTTCTCTAGTCAAGGGATGCTACATTGAGGAATTTAAGGCCTTGACCAAGGAAGACCAAACAAAGGAGAACAAGAGGGAGAAGGTGCATTTTTCAAAATAAAAGTATAGCAGAAAGATGCATCTAAAACTAAACATTAGAGTGGACATTACAGTTTGGGAGAAGAAGAGGGAATCTCATCTAGCATAACTCTGAAGAAGAATAGGGTGCAAATGTTGCAGTAAATTCTTCACCAATAGTTGTGAGAAGGTCTACAAGACAATGGAGATCACTTGACATGTATAGTCCAATAGATTTTTGTAGTGTATTTGCTCTTAGTTGTACTGATAGTGAACCAAGTTATATGGAAGAAGCTATCACTTCCAAAGAGAAAAAGTCTTCAAAGAATGTCATGGATGAGGAGATGATGGCATTGAAGTAGTGTAAGAGTTGGGATTTAGTTGATCTAAGGATAGGAGACCCATTAGTTGTAAGTGGATATTCAATAAGTTTGGAGCAAATGGATCACTTGAGTAGTACAAGGCGTGGTTGGTGGAAAAGGGATATTCCCAAGTTAAGGAATTGACTTTGGTGAGATTTTTTCTCCTGTTGCTAAGTTGGACTCGATTAGGATTTTGTCATCTATTGCCACAATAGTTGATTTAGAGATTGAACAAATGGATGTTAAGACAACATTCTTACATGGAGACTTAGAGGAGGAAATATATATGGAACAATCCAAGGGATTCAAGGTGAAAGGTGAAGACAAACTAGTTTGCAAACTGAGTAGGCCTTTGTATGGATTGAGGTAGTCCCCATGGACATGGACCCAAAAGTTTGATACACATGTGCTAGAATCAAGTTTGGAAGAAGTGATATTGATCATTTCATGTATTACAAATAGGTAAATGGTCACATTATGATTATTATTCTATATGTTGATGATATGTTTATTATTGGAGACAATAAAACATTAATTCAAGAACTTAAAATTTAGTTGCCTAGTATGTTTGAGATGAAAGACTTAGGAGTTGTTAGATACATACTTGGTATGGAAATATGTGGGGATAGGACCAATAGGAAACTATGGTTAAACTATTGGAAGTATCTTGAAACTATTTTGCAGAGGTTTGGAATGCAGGATAGTAAACCAATAAGTTCGCACCTATCAGTTGGTACAAAGTTAAGTTTGGAACAATGTCCTAAATCTACAAAAGGTTTGGAAGACATGAGGAAGGTTAGATTTATGCAAGTGTGGTTGGAATTCTCATCTATGTGATGGTCTGCACAAGACCATACATTGCCCAAGTAGTGGGAGTTCTAAGTAAGTTCATGGAAAAGCTAGGTAAAGAACATTAGACACATGTGAAGATAGTGTTAGGGTACTTGAAGGGAACTCTAGATTATTTCTTAACTTATCATAGTACTAATGATATAGATAGAGTTTTGAGTGTACATGGATTTGTAGATTTGGATTGGGTTGGAGATCTTCACAACCAAAGGTCTACATGCAAGTATGTGTTTATTCTTTTGGTAGAGTAGTGAGTTGGATGAGAAAGGGGTAGTAGATGGTTGCCTTGTTAACTAATAAAGAAGAATATATGGCTACAACATATACTTGTAAGGAAATGGTGTGGCTAAAGAGATTGAGTAGTAGTATTAGTTTTAAGAGTTAAACAGTGGTGAAGTGTGACTCATAGAGTGCAATTTGTCTAGCCAAGAATCTTGTTTACCATGTTATATCATTTTGTGAGGGAGATGGTTGAGAGCAAGAAAGTCCAGATGGAGAAAATTGATGCACAAGTAAATGTTGCAGATTCTTTGACAAAACATGTAAGTATTGTGAAGTTCATGTGGTGTAGGAATGAGAAGGGCTTATCCCATTCTTGAGCATGAGGCTAATTTCTTAGGTTGGAATACTGCACTTTCTCCTGTGTAAATATCAAGTGCGAGAATGATGGGACTTGCATGATATTCACCTACAGAGAGTCCTTGTAGGAAGAGTTTGTTTATAGAATACTTTGCAGTGAAATGTGATGAGTTTTTAGTTTTGCAGTATAGCATTTATGTTGGTTGACATGTGGTGATGCTATGGCAGTAGTTGGAATGAAACATACATGCTTTGCTTACATGTGGTGGTGCTATGATAGTAACTGCAAGTCATCTAGATGAAGAACTCACAACCACATATAAGTTTAGTGTTTGCTAGAAGCATGATCAATGATGCAGGATCACTAGTAGTAGAACTAGAGATCATGCAACACAATCTGAGAGCAAGATAATGTTCTGGAAGATGGCACAAGGTATCATAAGTAGTCAGAAGTGAAGTTATCTTTATATGAGCTACTGCAAGTGAGGAGCTAGAAGTGGTGGCTATACTAGAAACATGTATGTGTACTGACAATGTAAAGGTTGTAACTATTGATTCATAGTGTATGATAGAGATATAGTATAAAAGGTGACTATCCATGTGGGGACATCACACTTGGTGTATTTGTAGTATGTTGACATCATGTATGTTCAGATTATAGTTGCATGAATCTTGGTATTCCATGGGTGGGTTGGACAATTAGATGACTAATTGGTTTTCCCACACACGCACACACACCTGCACACACACACGCACACGCACACGCACACATGCACACACACACGCACACGCACACACACACGCACATGCACGCACATGCACACACACACACGTGTACGCACGCACACGCACACACACGCACACGCACGCGCGCATGCGCACACACACACAGCTAGACGATGAAGACATTTGTGCAATTGTAGAAGTGTGTTGTAAATTAAGACTCTAGAAAGGCCTTGTTGTACTAAATCTCTTTTGATTCTGAATAATATAATTGTGAATGTCTTGTTTTGGTGGTGGGTTTTCCCTCGAAAGGGTTTTCCATGTAAATCTTTGAGTCTTGTCTAATCTTGTGGATGCATACTATTCTATTTACTTATGTACATGTTGTTACATAGATTTTGTAAGTGTTGTTGACTATTTTTTGAATACATAATCTTGAGTTTCCCGCATTCCAATCTATTGGTTGACTACAATAGGGGTTAAAATCCCCAACACATTTTACATTAATTGGTTATAAGGGCTTATTTTTGTTATCTTTTTGGAATTTTCTAAAGAGGCTAAAAAAGTTAATTTACCTTTTTATTTAATCTAAAATATTATTAAATTAAAAAATATATTGAGTAACAAAATAATAAATAAGGGACCATAAAGGAAAAATTAATTAGTTCTAAGACCCTATGCTTGGGTATCAATATTAATAATGTTTCTAAAGTGAAAGGTTTAATCCTTGGCTTGAAATTGGTTGTTAGTTCTAAGATTCAAAGGTTTATTGTTGAAAGGGACTCCAGAGTTAAAGCAATGTATTTAGGCTAGGTCTCTAATTGATGTTTCCAAAAGTTGTTGATCGAGGCTACTTATCTCAAACCCTAGCTAGTGGATTGGTAGCTTCAACATACTAGAACAAGAAGAAATATGATGATAGATTGGCTTGCCAATTTTAGCCTTAATCCAATTTTTTGCAATTTCAAAGGAGATCAATGGATTATTAGCAACATTCATATTTTTGAGGATTTATGAAATATTCTTAGTTTGAATGTGGATTATTCTTCCTTATAATGTGGTGGTCTTTTTTTTCTTTTTTCTTTGAGTTTCCTTCTTCTTCTGGTTGCTTCTTGGCCTTTTCCTCCTTTACTTGCTTTATTTATCTCCTCCTATGTTTTTTCTTTCTTTCTTTGTCCACTTCTTTCCCCTTTCACTCCAAATTGTGTTTACTTTTCTAGTCATGTTTTGGAACCTTTGTTGTTGTGTTCCCTTTCCTTCCTCATTCAACTTTCTCTCTTTTTTTCAACCTCTCACTAGCTTACATGTTGTTTGATGTTTCCTTTACCTTCCATACTTTTCATTTTGTGCCTCTCTCCTTTTTTGTACTACAATAGTCAAGCTTCTCTTCCATTTGTGTACCCCACCTCCTACCCTCTTGCAAGTATTTGTTCCTTGTTCTTTCTATCACACTAGTACAAACTTACTCTCACTTTGTCTTTTTATCAACTTATGTTGGATGGGTGGTCCCCTCCTTTTCCTTGTTTGGTCATTCTTGGCATGTTTCCTCTTGCTGAGTTGCACCACCCTTTTTTTACAACACTATCTCTCTTTTTTTTTCTTCTTAGTGAAGTTGATCTTCACACTATCCTCATCCCTCATGTCTATTTCTACAAGTCCACACTCCCTTTGTAGGATGATGTACTTCTAATGCTCCACTTCTCTATTTGCACATCCCTTCCTCACATCTAATTTGAATATCCCTCTTAACACTTATGCAATTGCAACTTCCTCTCCTAGCATTCCTCTTTCTAATAATATGTTTTGTCCTAGTAGAAGACACCTCAACTTGACAAGATTAAATAGCAAACACAAATTAAATCCCATAATCTCAATAATGGTGAGTCCATGAAAAGAAAAAACAAAGAGATTCATATAGGTCCTCTCGCTAGGAATTCATCTTTAAGCTCTTCGTGGGAAGCTGCAAATGTCAAACGCAAGAGGAAGTTGGACAATCATGGCCACACTCATCTAAAGATACCTTTTATCTCTTCATCTTAAAAATAGAGGGATGACAATGATCCTACATAAAGTAATGCTCACCATGTATAGTGCCTTAACAAAATTTAAGTGAACCCATCTAGTGTAACACCCAGTTCTGATTTCACCCTAAAAACTAAGTTTTTAACCAAAGGTAATAATTTTTTTTTTTGAAAGAATAAAATAGAATAGTAATTTGTTTTCTAATTACTATAAACAAGTAATTTATCCGTCGACTAACAATAATCATGAAATTATAGCTCATACAAAAGGATATAATCATCTACATCATTTAAACAATATGTTGTCAAAAGTTACTTAGAACAATTCCAAAACAGGAACTTACCAATGTCACTGCATCTCGATTGTCAACCATCCAAATTCAAGTCTCGGCAATCCTCAAGAATAAAGAAGAGAAAGTATCTTCAAGGAGGTTAACCTCCAACCACAGATCGTCAGTCTCCTGCACTCCTTCCTAACTGGAAGTGGCCCTACCCTACTCAAGAGGATAGACTTAGGATAACCAATGGTGTTTGCCATCTAAGCTCTGGTGTTGTGACCTACGTGACTTGTTATCATGCAATCCCCTAGATACCCTCTAGTCAAGCATGACCACTCCACAAGCTACGTCATCCAGTCACAGTGAACAATCAATGCACTTGAGGATCATGCATTACCTTGGCCAAAGGATTTGAATATAATTAGCGTTGTATCAACGCATGAAATAAGTTCACCCACCCCACTCGACTCGAATTAATCGCAATCCTACAGTTACCTAATTATAAGTTCTATATAACAACCTCGATAACCTCAAGGTGTTTGAAATTCATCATGCATTATCACATGGCATTGAGGTTTACTCTCTTTCTACAAGCTCATGGAAACCTCTCCGTATTCATGATAAAAGATTGGTTTCCTAGCATATTGATTATTCGGATAACGCTATGCGTTGTCACAATGATCTCTAAGTTAACCCAATGTTTAAATTATCCACTCTTAAGTGGACACTGAACTCAACTCTATTGTTTTGGAAGGGTTTCACTAAAAGCCAATTTAAAGAATATAATGTTCGAAAACCCTACATTAAAATTTAACACTCACAATGTACTACTTAGACGTGTCGATATCTTCGACATAGCTTAATCTTGTTGATTTATACATTAGAGAACCTTGTCATATCGTTTCTTCTAACAATTTAGATTGCTTGTAAGTCTAAGCTTGAGACTTGACAAAAGATTCCTTACATTGTTTGTAAAAACTTCATAATAATAAATGGGTATAACAATAAGGTCTTCTCTCAGAAAAACAATAGTTTAAATACTTCAATAGCATAAGAATCACCTTCAAAAGCAAATAGTTAAAAGCTTGTTATAATTTGCAGCTAGATTAACAATATCACCAAGGTCGACCAACTAGTTTAAAACTCAAAAAAAGAGGATAACAGTGAAGTCTTGCATGTTGCGACCTGCACCTCTTCACTAATAATAATCCTTCATCGATGGTGGACACAAACAAGTCTTTTACTCTATTACTAACTAACCTCTAAACTTGACAGAGCCAAGGTATTATATTCGACTATCCAAAGAGTTCTTATTCTCTGTCGACCAATGTTTTGCCACTGTGGTTTGTATTGGCTGTGAGATGTTTTACATCCAAATCATACTCAGATTTGCACCCTACACAACTATAAACCTTCTAAAGTAAAACCATTGGCTTCACAATTATTCTCGACCTTAGGTAGACATTACAATAAACTGTGGTTTTTACATCTTCGGTGCGATGTAGTGCAGTGTATAAGATATAAACAATGCTCTCATTTTAATGATGACAAACTCACACAGGCTACAGTTATTAACAAATAACACTATGTATCTACAAGCACAATCTATGTTCCATCGCAAATTCTTGTAAAAACATTACTCATAACAAAGAAACTATGACTGCGCAGCGAAGAGAGAAGGAGAACCTGTCGTTAGTCTCTTAAGTTTGCTTACAAACTGGTCCACGACACTTGCTATTCTCTCAACCGTTCCCCTTGAAGCTCCTTACTCAGACTCTTTTTTGCTTCTCCTCCATTTTCACTATCCCCAAAACTGAGTCTAACTACTCTATATCTTCCCCGCTCACTGCAAAGGATTAACTGTCTCTTCCACTCCCCGACCATGCCTATTGATAAGGGAATCTTTCGGCATGCAAAACGATTTCCCACCTTAGGTGACCTCAACCAGAAATTGGTTTGGCCACTCCCACAAATTGCGATCACTCTCCAAGACGGAGCTCCACATAGGCGAGGTGGCGGTTACCAGACCCAATAGTCCGTCCCACTACTCAAAACAGATAACAGTTTTAAAACAAAAGCAAACATAATATTAAAGACTAGGCGGACGACTATCTTAAGGTTTTAAAGCATGAAAGAAAAAGACTATTCAAAATAAAAGACCTCTTAATAAGAGCTTAAGTGTGTTCCTCTCGAGCTTCTGCCTGATTATCGACATCATTAGAGAATAAAGGAATTTATCTCAAAATGACACTAACAAAATATTACATGTTCCAATACCTTTATGACCAAGGGTATTACACACCATGATCTCTAGATTTTAAAACATTATTTAAACCCTTTAGTATTCGACAATAGCCCAAAAAAGAGCAATTCGACATCCGTCGAATTTCGTAAGGAGGTGTTTACGACATACGCTCGAAGCGCTTTACGACGATAACGACAAATTGAGTGCAAACGCCAAAACAAGGTTTGGGATCGACTTACACATAATTTCAACTTTTGCGCCGAACCAAAAACAAGATACGACTTACAATTCGACCACAAGTATATACATATGAACATATAAACAATATATCTGTCGTTCATTTTTTATGACACGATTCAAAGTATTACGACACTAATGTTGATTTCCCATACTCTAAATGACGACTTACGAAAGGAGAAGACCTATTCTAACAGACGTCGATATCTCGACTAAAATTGACTTAGCCCAAACTTAAAGCATCTAGGTTTGTCTACCTGATATGCATTTTCAGTGGCGAGCACCCATGGTTATTCCAGAGTCTATTCTCTCTTTCTCAAAGATACTTTCTCTTCTTCTTTCTTCCTGGCGAACATGTTCCATCGATTCCTATCATTGACAATCTCACATACAATTTTGTGGTCAAAGCACCATTATTCTACTCAAAACACATTTATATCAAATCATTTCATTTTCATATCGAAAAGACATTCTAATTCATAACATCATATTGATCATAATCAAATAGTTTCCATAATTTCATAAAATTAACCTTCTCTATTTATATCATCAGTTCCTATAATGTTAAAAACATATCCACATAACTGTACTATTTAAGAAAAAGTAAATAGTAATATTGAATCCAAAAAGGGGATGTAACATCTAGCTTGCTCTGCTCTCATGGAAATGAATAACATTTTGAAGGACATTTTCTTGAAATCTAGAATGATAGGGTCTTAGTCAAGAATATACTTGGATCTATTTATAATCTTCCAAAGAACACCAATGGGCACCTCTTTTATCTTGAGCAAGAAGTGAATAGGAGGAGACTCTTGGAGGATCACATCACCTCCTTGAATATGATTAACACTAATGTGAGGGATTTGAAGGATGTTTGAGACATCACGATGTCAGAGTTAAGCCTATTTACACTCAAAATCTTATGCCTACACTCTACACTAAAGATGGATGTTATTACACATAGTTCTATCCTTTTTGATGTGGTGGTGTTTGTACAACCACAGTTTAGTCCCTTTGTAGTTTTCACCTCCTGTAATAATTTTTTAATATCTAGATAGGGTGGTGTCCTAGGCACCTTTTAGGGTTTGTCTTGAGAAAGGGAGAATTTGAAGAATTCCTTGTTGGTGGTCAAGCTCCACAAAAGATTAAAAGGATTGGAATGGATCCTTAGAAATGTTTAGAGATGGCTAAACTAACTGGGTGTAGTATCTTTGTGTATGCAAATGTAGGTACAACTTAATGGCTTCTAATGTGCTCTCTTGTGCTTGTGTCTATTGTTGCTCTCCTTTATTGGTGTGCATGAACTTAACTTATATTGATAATTATATTTTTAACTACTCATGATTGCTTTGGCATGCAAGGGGAATAATAAGGATGAAAACCAACAAAGGACGAGTTGGAAACTAGAAAAATTATAATTTTGAGTGTTGTGGAGACTACCAAGAATGGTTCGATGTAGGGGACAAGAATGCAAGCATGCTAGCATCCAAGATGGACATATGGTTGAGGTGAAAATGAATTCTAAGAATTTGGTGTTGAGGGGAGTGAAATGTGATCTTGAGAGTGGGTCGTGCACAAGAGTAGTTCCAAATGGTCAAATCAAGTGTTCTAACAATAAGGGCTAAACTAGGTCCAAAACATGAGGGTGAAAAGTGAAGTATGCACTATTCATCACTACATTTCCCCCCCAATTTAGCATGCACATGAATCTACAATTAATTGTGCATTCTAAAGTAAATGAAGCAATAAAAATTGCTTTACTAATTCATAAGGATACAATTTTTAGATGATGCTTTTGTGATTTGTTTCTAATTGTGTTTGAGCAATATCTTTGTGCATGTAAAACACATAAGAGGACTATTAGTGTACTTAGTAAAAAGAACCTCAACATTTATTAAAAAACTATAACCAAGAAATTTTTGTACAAGACAAAGGAAATCAATCTAATAAATATGGAAAAAATCATGGCGATGTGACTGAGTTGACCCCCATGAAACCCTATGAAAAAGTTTGAGAATGATCTAGGATGGGATTATATTGTATGCATCCTGTTAGAAATGAAGGTAACTACTATATATGAAAATCTGAAATAAATTGTAAATATGATCTTAAACAGTGTATAACCAAATGGAAATAAATCAGCAACACAATGAAATATGGAACAGAAGAAATAAACACATAACACAGTGTTACATGGAGAAACCCTTTCAGAAAAAAACTCCACCAAGAAGAGAGGCCCAAGATTGTATTATCTTCAACAATAGAGATTAAATACAATCCTTCCTTTCTCCTCTTCAGTCTTCACTCATTTAGCACCTGTAAATAGGGTTTTTTCTCTAACTCATAATGTTCCATTTCTACTACCATAACCCCTGTTTATATAGCATTTTTACCTTCTAAATGTGGTATACTAGTTGGTTATCATATCAAAATGCCTCCCTTGAATAAATCCAATCATTTAATGCATAAAACAATATTTGTTGTAACTCCATAACTTACCTCTTACACATGGACAACTAATTTGTCCTTATGGACACCTAATTTTGTCCTATCTTGTAAGGCGGTTACCATCTTCATGTGGAGATGTTATAACCAACAAAAACATCATCACAAGTGTCCAAAACAACCCCATGGGAGGTTGAATGCCCATAACAACCTTAACCTCTTAGATTCCTTCCTGGTAAATAGTAACTCCATGTCGGTAAAAAATTAGTTACCGACCCTCAATAAAAAAATTAATTATCGTACCGGCAAATCCTGATGGTAAAAAAAAATTATTGTTGATAGTGAATTCCTCATCCCTTATGAATGATTTACAAACAATATTAGGAGTAATTAAATACATAGAATTTACAAGGCTGATGGCACCTTAATCCTAACATTCTCCCACTTGATATCATATATTGTAAATACATTCATAGGAAAACATAAGTCATATAAGCACTAGGAACAAGGCCCATGGCCTCCCTGCACCATGTAAACTTTTCTATGCTCACATGTTTAGTAAGAGAATCTACAACATTCTCTTGAGTGTCAATTTTCTTCAGTTTGATCTGTCCATTAGCAACCAACTCACGAACAAAGTGGTACTGAACATCCACATGCTTTGTTCGTGCATGAGACATAGGATTCCTAGCCAAACATATTGCACTCTGACTATCACAACCAATATGAATAGTCCTACAATGAAAACCAATATCTGTACACAACCTTTGTAACCAAATTGCCTCCTTAGAGACATGGGTAGCTGCCATGTACTCTGCTTTAGTGGTCGATAATGCAACTGTGTGCTACTTCTTACTCATCCAACTCACTGCTCCTCCAAACAGAGTAAATACATACCCACTTGTGGACCTTCGACTATCTAAGTCTCCTACCCAATCTGTATCAACATAACCATGTATGTCCAATGTCTTTTCCACACTGTTACTACCAGAATAAACCAAACAGTAATAAGAAGTACCAGCCAAATATCTAAACACCATCTTCACATAATTCCAATGTTGTCTACCAGGGTTAGACATAAATCTACTCAAAACTCCCATTGCTTGGGCAATATTTGGTCTAGTGCAAACCATTGCATACATCAAACTCCCTACAACACTAGCATATGGCACATTAGACATATCCTCTAAATCATCCTCATTATTTTGACACATATCTAATGAAAGCTTAGTACCAATGGGTAAAGAAACTTTAACTGGGTTACAGTCTTGCATACTAAATTTCTGCAAAATGGTATTCACATACTTACTTTGTGATAACCAAAGATTTTTGTTACCTCTATCCCAAGTTTTGATCTCCATCCCCAAAATGTACCTGGCAGCTCCAAGATCCTTCATTTTAAATGCACCTAAAAGTTGAGCTTTCAACTCACTAATCATACCCTTAGTGTTGCTGAAAAATAATATGTCATCAACATACAATGCAATGATTAGAATAGAATCATCAATACAATGAATGCAAACACAATGATCCTCCTCACTTCTAACAAAGCCTAATTTCAACACAAATGAATCAAATTTCTGGTACCACATTCTGGGGGACTGTTTCAAACCATAAAGAGACCTCTTTAATTTGCAAACCCAATGTTCTTTTTCTTTTACCTCAAAACCTGTAGGCTGTTGCATGTAAATTTCTTCCTCAAGATCTCCATGCAAAAATGCAGTCTTAACATCCATTTGCTCAACCTCAAAATCATATGCTATAGCAATAGATAAAAGAAATCTAATGGAAGATAATTTAGCAACAGGAGAGAAAATTTCACTGAAATCAACTCCCTCTCTGGGAGTAGCCCTTGGCTACCAATATAGCCTTGTACTTCTCCAATGAACCATCTGCTCTACACTTCTTATTGAAGATCCACTTGCATCCTATGGCCTTTCTTCCTTTGGGCAAACGAACAAGATCCTAGGTGTTGCAAGAGACTAAAGCCATCATCTCCTCCTGCATGGCTAACTGCCAAGACTCACTATCATCTACATGAATAGCTTCCTTGTAGGATCTAGGTTCATTGTCAGTACTTAATAAAGTAAATACACAATGGAAATCTAGTGGGCTATACTTGTCAACTGAGTTCTGTTGTCTTGTGGATCTTCTTAGAGGTGGAGTAAGAGACTCTTCAAGTTCTTCTACATGCTCTTATGTACCAACTTCTTCTGTCACAAGAAATTCTTCCTCATTAGAACTTTCACTCGAGTCTTTTTCTACTTTTTCACCCCCAAATCCATCAGTTTGTTTTTCCTAAGGTACATCTTCATGCTTTAATTCAAAGTGCACTCTCTTCACCTTTTCGTCTTTTTCCTTTGGTTGTTTAGGTTCTGAAATAACACTAAGTTCCCTGAAAATAACATCTCTAAAATAGATAATCTTTTGGGTTAGTGGATGCCAAAGCTTATAACCTTGTACATTATCACCATATCCAATGAAAGTACATTTTTCAGCTTTTGGATCCAACTTAGTTCATTTTTCTTTAGGCACATGAACATAAGCCTCACAACCAAATACCCTTAAATGTGAAACAAAAAGTTTCTTACCTATCCACATTTCATAAGGAGTTGAAACAAGAGCCTTACACGGAGATCTGTTAACCAAGTAGTTCACAATACACACAACTTTTGCACAAACGCATTTGTTCAACTGTGATTCACTCAACATACTTCTGGCTCTTTCCATTATTGTTTGATTCATCCTTTCTGCCACTCCATTTTGTTGTGGTGTATATGGAGTTATCTTCTATCTAACAATACCTACATGCTTACAAAATTCATCAAATTCCTTAGAACAAAATTCCCCTCCATTGTCTGATCTCAAAACCTTGATTTTATGATCTGATTGCTTTTCAACTAAAACTTTAAATTCCTTAAATTTAGTGAAAACTTTAGATTTGTGACACTTAAAATAAATCCACGTAAACCTTAAGGCATCATCAATGAAGGAAACAAAATATCTAGATTTTCCAATTGATTCAACATCCATTGGACCAAAAACATCCGAATGAATAAGTTCCAATTTACCATTAGATTTATTACTGCCAGAAGGAAAGGGAGATCTATTATGTTTTCCAAACACACAGTGTTCACAAAATTTGAAATTATCATTAGAATAGGATAAGCTATCTAACAATTTTTATTTAAAATAGTCTTTAAACCAGACTGACTTATGTGGCCTAATCTACGGTGCCACAACATACATGTATTTTCAGTATTAGCCTCAGATGCATAAGAGACATTACAAACAGTAGTGGCTTCTAGCTTAAACCAAGTTCCCAATCTTTTCCCCTTCGCTACCACAAAGCTTCCTCTCACCAATCTGCAACCATGCTTATCAAATGTCACATGCATTCCCAAATCATTCAACTTTGAAACAAAAATAAATTTCTAGCCAATCCCGTTGAACACTCAGAATACTGAGGGGGGGGGTGAATTAGTATTTTTTTAAACCATTCAAACATTGAACATCCAATCCTTTTAGCATAATTACTTGCAGTAAATGAAATGAAACATAATTCATATAACAACCACACATAACACATGAACACCAGATTTTTACATGGAAAACCGAAAAGGGGAAAAACCACGGTGAGGATTAGCTCACAATATATTATGATAAAGCAACCAATTAAGGTTGATATAATTGGTGGACTCACTATCCAAGAATGCTCACTGCATGTGGCTCATTTCCAAAGGACTCACTATCCTGAAAGAAAGAGATAGTAGAAGAGTTTTTGCGTATTGCCAAAATTGAATTGTTACAATTGCATCTAACTTATGCATGAAATACAGTTCCAATGAAGCTCAAATTACATAATCAAAACTCTTCATACTGATCTGAAATATCACACTGCTTTGCTCTATATTTGCTCAATTCACTTTCACAAGCACTTGTCGCATCACTCAAATCCTACATCCCATCAACTTGAATCATTAAACACTGAAAACAATCTTCTTTAAATATCTGCTTCACCCACAACATCAATTAGGTCAACCTAATTGGATGTAACATGCAAAACATGCCATATAAGACTTGTTGGCTCCAAACCTTCACACACACGCTTCACGCCAAGATTCAAACTTTGAAACAAATTGAAATAGGTCGGCATGGACCTAAAATAGCTCCCATTTAACTCCACACAACTTATTTACCTTCCACATAACTTCACACTTAATAGGTCGGCACCATTGAAGACCTAATACAAAAACCCTTCAATTGTAGACCCATAAACTGACCTAGATGTCTCCAATCAACATGAAAACTGGAAATCACACTCTATTTGTATCTGTTAACATTCCCTTAAAACCGCAAAGTCAAAAACCAATCTATGGAGAAATGTGGACTCGCTTATACACTTGCTCTAGACTGGTAATAACTATATTTTGTCAAGCCGAACTTCTGTCACCCATAACTTTCACATCGTATGTCAAAAATAGACAAAATTATGAATTTAAAAGTATATGACAACCAACAAACATATGCTAGAACCACAGATCAAAAACTTCAATAGTGGACCAATGCGAACCAAATTACCAGATGCTCTGTAACGCAGAAATACCAGAGTTGATACTTAGTCAAATTTCATAACAAGTTCCTTACCAGATCAAGCTTTCTTGTGAATTAGTCTTCTTACAAATGATCAAACCCTCTTTCAAAATTATCAATTATCAAAAGTGATATGCACCTTATCAAAATGCAATGTTGAACAATGTTGACATCGATGACAACACTGCAATGTATGACCGTATGCTCATGTTGCCAACAACAACATCAATGACATCTCATTCTTCCAACAAATTTAGAAACATGCAAAACATCAAGGAGTGTTTTAATTGTCTTATCACTGAAACACAACATTACCTTCCCTCATCCAACAATGGGATATGTAGAGTTATGCCCAAGGTACACATTTCCTCCATCATACTCTTCGTATGTGGAAAACCATTCTTTATGTGGAGTCATGTGGTACAAGCATCCTGAGTCAACCAACCAATGATCATGAGAAACAACATTACATGCAGAAAGTAAAACCTCACCACCTACATTCAAAGACTTATCGGTAGCGGAATCCCATTGTCTCTTCGAGTTTCTACATTCCTTTTTCACATGTTCTATTTTTCTGCAATTCCAACACTTGACTTTGTTCTTCTTTCTAGGAGTCTTAGAATGGCCCTTAGACTTGTCTTTAGACTCCTTTTGATCTCCTTTTGGTCCTCTTTCCTTAGACCTTCCCTTGACACTGAGAGCATCCCTTGAACTATCCAAACTTTTCTACCTCAATCCTTGTGACAACAAAACTGAAACAAGAGCATCCAACTTTGGATCTGTGAGGTTAGCAGTGATAGCCAAAATAACATTCTCTCATGACTCAGGTAAAGAACAGAGAAACAATATACATTTATCTTCCTCATTCACATCAACATCTACAGATGCTAGTTGACTCAATAACAAATTAAATAAATTCAAATGCCCTACAATTGATTCAACCTCTTTCATTTTCATAGAAAATAATTTATGCTTTTAATAAAGCTTATTTACCATACTCTTGGCTTGGTAGATCTCACCCAGGCGCTTCTACAAACTATGTGCAAACTTCTCACTCGCAACATTCAATAGAATAGAATCTGCAAAACACAGTCAAATTGTACCTCATGCCTTTTTATCCAATCTATCCCACTCATCTTGAGCAACATTGTTAGGTTTCTTCTCTTTCATAATAGCCAACCACTGATTTATTTCATCAAGAAAATCCTCCATCTTCAGCTTCCAAAATTCGTACCCCGTGCAATTGAACTTTTCAATGTCCAACTGAGAGGTAGAAGCAATAGTGGATGCAGCCATGACCTCTACACAAAAAAATTACAAAACAAGATTCAACCAGAACTCCCACTACAACTCAAAAATCCTTCACACTTCCACCCAAGAAGCAAAGCTGGTTAGGCTCTGATACCAAATGTTAGAAATGAAGGTAACTACTATATATAGAAATCTGAAATCAATTGTAAATATGACCTTAAACAGTGTATAACCAAATGGAGATTACAAGAAAATAAATCAGCAACATAATGAAATATGGAACAGAAGAAATAAACACAAAACACAGTGTTTACATGGAGAAACCCTTTTGGGAAAAAACTCCACCAAGAAGAGAGGCCTAGGCTTGTATTATCTTCAACAATAGAGATTACATATAATCCTTCCTTTCTCCTCTTCAATCTTCAATCCTTCAGCACCTGTAAACAGAGTTTTTTTTTGTAACTCATAATGTTCCATTTCTACCACCATAACCCCTGTTCATATAACATTTTTACCTTCTAAATGTGGTATACTAGTTGGTTATCATATCCAAATGCCTCCCTTGGATAAATCCAATCATTTAATGCATAAAACAATATATGTTGCAACTCCATAACTTACCTCTTACACATGGACAACTAATTTGTCCTTATGGACACCTAATTTTGTCCTATCTTGTAAGGTGGTTACTGTCTCCATGTGGAGATGTTATAACCCAAAAAAACATCATCACAAGTGTCCAAAACAACCCCATGGGAGGTTGAACACCCATAACAACCTTAACCTCTTAGATTCCTTCCCGGTAAATAGTAACTCCATGCCAGTAAAAAATTAGTTACTGACACCCGATAAAAAATTAATTACCATACTAGTAAATCTTGATGGTAAAAAATAGTTATTGTTGATGGTGAATTCCTCATCCCTTATGAATGATTTACAAACAATATTAGGAGTAATTAAATACATAGAATTTACAAGGTTGATGGCACCTTAATCCTAAGACATCCATCATGGAGTTGTGAGGGAGTTAGTCCCCATGAAGGATATAATCCATAAACTAGAGTGAGCGATGTAGGACCCATGGTTGAATATTTTTAACCATTACATGGTGTAGGACCTAAAAATGAGTTTCTTTAACCATTGTGCAGTGTAGGACCCATGCCATAAAATCACTTTAACCAAGGTGTACAAGGCACGGGTTGTTCATGAACTTTGATGTCTATAGCAAGGTAAATGGCATCATAAATAATTAAAAACGCTTCATATACTTATGAGCATAAATAAATTCAAAGACACAATGAATTAAATGATCAACGAGAAGGGACCAGATTAGCAAACCTTGACCTAAAGGGATAGCTACATAAGTGGTGTCTACCAAGAATGAGGACATATAAAATGAGCCTCTATCTTTTGTTAGTTGGAACTTCCTTTGAAGATTCACCATGATCAAATCTCCCCAATTAGAGACAATGGGGTCCTTAATTATCATGGCTAGTAGGGGAATCCACACTAGGTTCACATGGTTAGTGTTGGGAATACCAAACAACTTGTTTAATAACACCATAGCATACTCGGGAACTTCCCAAAATGAACCTATGGTGAGCTTTGAAATATCATACTTCTTGATAAATCACCATTGAACTAGCCTTCCCAACATTCTCTCGCATTGTTACTTCCTTGTAATTATTTTTCCTTATCTACATCATACTTGAAGGTGGGGTTAGGGAGTTGGTAATACACTTAAAACACAACTCTAGTAATTGGGATGATCACTCTCCCTTCCACATTTCTTATTTCTCCATTCTTAATGGTACAATTGCAAAACACAACCTTCAACATGTCATGACAAGGGAATACATTGGGCTTGGCAGCATCTCTTTGCAAATAAGACATCTTGATGTTGGCCATGATTTGCATCTTCTCATGTATATATGAGTTCCCATCTATATTAAATTCCATGTGATACTTTTCATCCTTGAAAAATAAATACATGCCATTGAAGCTCTTATTGTGAATTACAAAACTATGAGAATGATCTCTATACTTTGACATGTCTCTTCCTTCGACTGGGTCCATGGTGGATGTTGCTCAAGAGATTACTAAATGAATTCCTATAGGATAGGTTGAATAAACTAAAAGATCTTCGAGTGCTCTGAATAACTTAAACCTACATATTCTTTGGTTTTACATCTCACCACAATGACTATTAACCACAACTCAGATGAAATGATTATACCACCCACATTGTAAGTCTAATATTCTTCTTGGACACCTAGACCACAATGGTTCTCACCTATGAAAAATTAAATCACATTAAATTCACAAGCTTTTAACATGGATTTTGAAAAGAACACATCATTACTATTTTTTTGAAAGATCTTATCTTTAATGTGGTGTTTAATTTAGGTCTTCCATGGTTACAAGTTGTATTTCAAATAATTCTTATAAATTTAAACTTTCAATGCACATTAAAGAATTCAAGCTTAACTTTTTCTTCTTAAAGAAAATAAACCCAACAATATATCAAACATAATTAAGAAAAACCATCAAGATTCGAACATACTTTAGAGGATTTAAAACTTACCTTGATTGGTGTTATCACATGAATTAACCTGATTAGAAGAGCTTGTGTTGCATTTGGAGCTTTGAATACAAGATTTTTACTCCTTAACATGCTCTAAAAGTTGGACTTAATGATAATTACAATATGAGATATATTTGTTGGAATCTAGATGCTTAGTTAGACAAGGGGTCCATAATGAATTCAATCATAGACAATAACGAATTAAAATAGAATAAATAAATTTGTGGGGTTTGGAGCTTCAAAATACAAAAGTGCTTTGCAACAACCTAGAGACCTTCGAAAGAATGTATCCTATGAGAAATAAAAAATTGTTTAAATACACTTAAAATTCATGGCCTTGTATGATTATGGTCAATGAAGACAATACACTAGATCTAAAATAATATCAAGTTCAAATGCAAGCTTGGAGAAAAAAGTCATAAAAGAAACAATATTTTCCTCTCAAAATTTAAACTTAACAAAATTTGCTAATGTTGATAAACAAGGTGAAACTACTGCAATAAAAAACTTTTCCAATTGTATACAAATTTGAAATTTAATTTCTTAACATTGGATAACCATAAAAGATTATGTGTGGAAGCATAAATTAGCAAATAAATAAAATAAAAAAACCATAAACTTGCAACACATAACACCACAGTTATGTGGAGAAACCCTTTTGGAAAAAAAACACCACCAAAGAAAGAGGACAAGTATGTATTATTCTAGAAATGAACAAGATACAATATCAACACATTTCACTTTGCAGTCTAACAACATTCCAACAACACCTATGTACTTATAAAAAATATGATATTAAACTACTATCTCACACCTCTAATATAGGCCAAGAGAGATGCAAAACCATAAATGGCTTCACCAAAACAATGGATACCAAAACCATGGTATCATGCAAAAAAAAATCACATCCACCTTGGATAACATCTTTTGAGAATAGTAAACATGATCAATGACTTAACATGGGCACAATCAATGTATCCTCAAATAGCATATGTAACTGCAAAGGCATCTTTAACTAATAACCCCTCAATGAATCACATCCTTAATTGTAACTTGCTCCCTTATCGAGAAGACAACTCATGTGGGTCCCATCAATTATGACAAGATTCTCCAATCCTCAATCCTAGTGCCCAAAATTGGGAAATAAAATTTAGTGAGTCCAAATTCAAATGTAACCACCATCATAGTGCTCCACCTCCCTTATGAATGCATATGACAACTAATATCAAGATTCCAAGAGAATCTTAAATACAAATAATTTCTCCAATTACACCCTAGGCATCCAAGTACATACCTTCCAAGAGTGTTGGAGACACATAAAATATACATAGGATTTGCAAGGTTAATGACACCTTAATCCTAACATTCTCCCACTTGAAATTATACAATGCAAATACATCCATAGGAAATGAAAAATAAATTAAGTAGGATATCCAAGGCCCATGGCCTTCTTGCACCAAGAGAACTTCTCCATGCTCACTGGCTTCAGGAGGGAATCTACAACATTTTCCTAAGTTGCAAGCTTCAGTAGAAAGACCTTACCATTCTCTACCATCTCTCACACAAAGTAATACTGAACATCAACATGCTTAGTCCAAGCATGGTACATGGGATTCTTGGCCAAACAAATAGCACTCTAACTATCACAACCAATTCTAACAACCCTACAATCAAAACCAATACCTACACAAAGTCTCTATAACCATACTGCCTCCTTAGAGGCATGCATAGCAGCCATATACTTTGCTTCAGTGGTGGACAAATAAACCATGGGTTGCCTCTTACTCATCCAACTCATTTCTCTACCAAATAGAGAAAACACATTGTCATAGTGGACCTCTGACTATCCAAGTCACCTATCCAATCTACATCCACAAAGCTCTGTATGTCCAATTGACTTGTACACATCATTAGTACCATAATAACACAAACATTAATTGAAATTCCCTCTCAATATATATGAAAACCCTCTTAACATAAGTCTAATGCTCCTTACCAGGGTTAGACATAAACCTGCTCAAAACTCCCATTGCTTACCACTCCTTTCTCGAGCTTGACAACTTGCATCCCAAGATTTACAAGTCTTCTACATGGATTTAGCTCCTCTTTTGGAGGTTCTGGAAGGGGAACTTGAATTGTATCACCCAAACCATCCTATATATGAGATACAAAAAAATTATGATATCTTGACACTAAACTAAGGAAGAGAATCATTAGAAGAAACCTGTAGAAGTGTTCTAGTGGCAATTATGGATTTCATTTGCCCATCTCCAGGATGACCATATAGGAGTATAGATCACAATTCAACATATGGGAAGCATAAGAGGATGGGGTATAAGATTACTTGCATTATCAATCTCTTTACTGATGTTTAGTGAAGAGACAAATCTTTTAGTTTTTTATTTATCCCGCAAACCACTTTTACTTTATTTTGAGGATTCCATGTGAGACATGCTCTCGCCACACAACAACCATCAACTTTGAATCATAGCCAAATGCACACACACATGCTTGTACATTACAAATAGGAAAAACCTTAGAAGGTTTTTAATTTTTTACCCACCCTCTCCTCCATTGAATGATATTTTTTGCAATTTTTTTAGAAACAAAAAAATACTATCTTTAACAAGCAAAAATAGGCAATGTCCAACTAGGAACCATAATTTTTTCCACATACATAAAAACACAAAAAATAAAACCTTAACAAAACTACACATATTCTTGCCTGCACACCAAACAAGACAATTTAAATTGCCCAAACCAAAAATATAAATATTTGGCAAAGACTAATAATAAAATTAATTAAATTACTTTCTAATTTAAAAACAATTAAATTTTACTTTTAATAACTTAATTAAATTATTATCCTCTCAATATGATACATTTTAAAAATTATTTATTTTAAAAAAATGAACCCCTTTCTTTTAGGAATTAAAAGTATTATAAATATTAACATCTCAACAATTCCCCTTCTCCACACATCCTTTAAAAAGGAGGATGAGACACACACATCACAAAATATTAATATATTTCAAAACATATGTTTGAAGCCTAAATTCTATGTGGAATTGTAATTACGTCGAGAGGCGTTCTACACTCACAGCAAGGGTTGAAAGATTCAGATTCCCATAAACAATTAAGATTCAAATTCCATGTAAACAAAATTCATAAAATGTGTAAATAAATAAATTCGTGGAAGCCAAATGGATACAAAAATAGAAAAACTTGGGCAATGATGGACTGAAATCTTTATCATGTTAAACAAAAAATAAATAAATTTGTGGAAGCCAAATGGATAGAAAAATAGAAAAACTTGGGTTTCTTTATTACGTTTGAAGAATATGAAAAGTTTTGCAGCATAGCCTCTTTAAATTAACTCATGTGAGCATATCAAATATTCTAACTGCAAGTAATTTATAAGTGCCAACAAATTGGAAGATATTATTTTTTAAATATAAATATACTAGTTAATGCCCACAGATATTCTATCAAGAGGTGGAGTGTAATGATGTGAGTGTGTTAACAAAAACTCTTACCTTTTATCTTAAATTTGCCATCCATTTACATGTCAAAATAAAAAGCAACAAAAATGTTAGAAAATCAAATATTATTTTATATATAGTAAATGAAAGGAAAGTGTGTAAGTTTTTGGGTAATGTTAGAAATAATTTACATTTAAAAAGAAAATATTTTGATTTGTTAATTTGAAATATTTTTTTATTTGTAATTATAGTTGAAAATTTGATGGACTTAGGGTTAAGCGAATATACCTTAAATAATTAAATAATTAACCAAACTAAAAATATAGAAGAAAAAAACACAAATAAAATTTTATAATTAAACTATAATTTTTAGCATATGGCATTCAATACACATAAAATAAATAATGTAGATACAATAAAATTTATGTGTTGATGCATATAGTAAATAAAATAGTTCTAATGTAAAATAAAATAACTTCAAATTGATATCTCTGGGCATTTTTTAGATAGATTTATTTAAGATATCTATACTAGTTAATTTTTAAGCTTTTGTATTATTCTTATTAAATTTTTGTTTAATATTTTTTTCAACATTAATTTATTTTCTATAATTAACAAAGGTTAGAATAATTATTCTTTGTTGAATTTTTTTACATCTCTTTTTTATTTTTATAATGATAGAAAATGCATGTCTATGCTCTTTTCTTTTATGTTTCGGGTTGGAATGTCTTTTATATAATAATACGTTTATGAGTAAATTACTTTTCCTTAAATTTAACTTTAACTTACAACCTCATCTTTTCTTGATTGTAGATTCAAAGAGATTGGTCTTGATCCCTAGAACCCCATTCCCCACCCTAAATTGAATCAGTGGGTGTGGACTTAACCTATGTCATTAAGCAGCCGGGTATACTCTCAAACTCGGTGTTCGACCGGGGAGACTAAAAATTTTCGCACAAACAAGTCCTCTCAACCCAACAAACCGACGTGCAGGTGAGATGCATTTTATTTGAATGTTGTTGTCTTTCTCTACCAAATGAATCCAACATTGAAACTTACTCATTATTTCGACTAACAATGACCACAGACAGAAGTTTGATGTATTTCTCAGTCACAGTGGTAAGCAGAAAAATTTGGTTAGGCAGCTCTACAGAGACCTCACAAACCAAGGCGTGTCTTGCTTCTTTGATGAAGATTGTGAAAGCTTGCCAGTGGGGGAAGATTTCCCCCCTCGTATATTTGAAGCCGCTGAGACATGTAGACTAGCAGTTTTGCTTATTTCTAAGGAATTCTTGCAAACAAAGTGGCCCATGCTGGAACTCTCTACTTTCGTGAAAGCTAGAGACACAAATCCCAATCTCAAAATTTTACCCTTGTTCTTTATGATTCCACCCGAGGCTCTTAAGCAAATCACGAAAGACAACGAAAAGTGGAAGGAGTTGGAGAAATCCGAGGAAAGGCGGGCCGAATGGCACCAGGCTTTGAATGCAATACGGCGAACAAATGGTTTGAAGTTTCAGGAAGGTGGCAATGAATTGGAGTTCAGGGATCAAATAGTGAAAGAAATCTGGCGCAAACTTCCAACAGCCTCACCAAGGTATCATGTCCCTTGTATGCAAGGAGAACTACGAATGTGCCAGGTGAAAACAACTCACTACCTTTTTTTCTGTAACTCCTTTCTTTTGTTTTTTTGTACTGTCACACTTTTATGTATATGTTTATATATTTACACTCTACTTAAATATCATCTATCAAAGAGTCAATAGCAATTTTATATCTCATCTACAACAAAAAAATATTTATTGGTTGCAGGAGGTTGCAGATTTCTTCAATTCTGTTCATCCCAATGAAAAAGGAATCCGTATTGCAGGATTGTATGGAATAGCAGGCCAAGGGAAAACTACACTTGGCAAGGCTTTCTGCAACTTCAAATTGAAGGATTTTGAAGGAAAAGTATGCCATCTGGAATTTTCCAGGGGTGATCCATTCGAAAGAAAAAGACTTGCCATGCAGTATCTCATTCACTGCCCTCCATCGCATCTCCAAACACTGACAAAAGATCAGGTGAGCAATTTTATATGTTTTAATTTTGTTTACAGGATGTTCTTCCTTTATATGTAAAATTATCTTTATGTAAAAATGATTCTAAATAAAGATTCAACCCTTTACTTAAATATTATTCATTTCAATGGTCAAACAATTAATTACAATTTTACAATTCATTCATATCAAAAAGGTCAATATTTGTCCTATTTTTTGGCCAAAATTCACATTTAACTGTTGAAGTGAATGATGTTTAAGAATAAGACTTTGAACAAAATGTGTAATCATTCTGCATTTTCTAATATAACTTACAGGCACCAGTTGAGTTGCATAAAAGAGTGAACGGCCAAAGGGTATTGTTAGTTCTCGACAATATCACAGAAGAAAGCATAGACGAAGTGAGATTTTTTGTTAAGGCAGACTTCAGGGAAAACAGCTGCATCCTTTTTAGTGCACGAAGCTTAGATGTTCTAGTGAAGCATTTTAAAATTGACTCGCAGTCATGCATACGCGTCCCAATCCTCGAAGAGGACGATGCCATAGCCATCCTGTTGGAAAGCACATCTCCACAAGATTCAACATTGGGGGCAGAGGACAGAGCATTTGCTTTGAAGTGTGCAAACAGATGTGCTTTCAAAGAGATCAGTTGTGACATTGTTCGGAGAGGTCGAACATTTCATCCGTTAGCCTTAAAAGCTTTTGGCGGCCACCTCTTCGGTAAATATGGTTCGAATTTGTCAAAATGGGTTGCTGAGATAGATGGTTTGGTAGACAGATCCGGTTATGGTTTGGATGCTGTATTCGCTGTGCTAGACAAAGCTTTTGATGACATGGGTCCCAAATACCGCACCATATTCATGCTTCTCACCGTATATATACTGCCCAATATGTCTCCCCACAATGTCACTGAGTGGCTTGCAATAAATTGCAACGAAGATATCTCGCTCATTGCGAAAGCAGTGAGTTGAATATTTGCTTTTAAACCTTTTAAATTTGTGATTTGGCTGTTTTAATTGAAAAGCCGTTGAACGCTTAATTTCTATGTGGTTTCAGGTTGAGGATCTACGTAAGAAGGCTTTTATTGAAGAATTTGAACCTGAAATTCGCATACACGACCTCTATATCGAGTTCGCTCAAAGCAAAGCAAAAGAAATGGGCAGATGGCTGTGGTGGAAGGGCGACGGACGTAGTACACGCGGGTTAATTTCACAAGACAATGCAGGGTTTGAATTGGCTAAGTTGGAGCGATGCATTTATCGAAGTCCGTCCGAGATCGCCCCCAAGTTTCTTCAAAATCTATTGGTGCTTCAGCTCGTGGGTATGCAGAATATGAGCAAGCTTGACTTGGGCCGGATGGACAGTCTTAGAAGCATCACATTACACGATTGCAAAGTCCTGGCAGCACTTGACGGGATGGAAAACTTGCTAAACCTGGCGTGGCTTCAGATAAGAGGGGTAGATCCAATGTTAAAGCTTCCCAAGCTAAGCAGCCTCATTGGGTTACAACATCTTGAGATTGACATTGCAGTCAGCCAGGTGCTCAATCAACTGGGAGATCTTACCCCTTGTTTCTCTCTCAGAGAGATTAATGTTCGCTGTCCATCCCTCTTGGAGTTCCCAAGGTTAAATGGTTTGCCGCATTTGGAGAAAGTGGAATTTAGTATGTGTGATAAAGTGAAAGGCCCCCTCGACTGTACAGAATGCGTAGAGCTTCAAAGTATTGTTCTTGACAGTTGCTGTGAGATGGCTGCCTCGCCGCTCCTCGCTGGATGTAAGAAACTATCCAAAATTGTTTTGTCCGAATGCGATGCAGTGACGGCATGTCCAGATATAGATGTGCCAAGTGCTTTAAAGACACTAGAGTTGCAGATTTCATCAGAAGCTGCTTCGGCTCCCAGTAGTTTAGAGTGTTGTTACAGACTGGAAAATCTTCAGCTATGGGATATGGGGGAACTAGAAAAGCTTCCGAGTTTCAGAAGTTTATCAAATTTGACTGTGCTCAAAATTGGCAAATGTGGCATAAGGGAGCCACCGGATCTTACATGCTGTGTCATGTTGGAGGATGTTTACTTTTTCACACTCAAAAAATTAATAAGGTTTCCTAACTTCTCACTACTGAGGAAGTTGAAGAAATTAAGTTTATGTAATTGCAGTAGGGTTCGAGATCCTCCTGATATTAGTGGCTGCCATCAATTAAAGGTATTTCATCTGCTCTACAACGATAATATGAAAGGTCTTTCAAAGATGGATAAGTGTGCACGATTAGAGGAAATCAAAGTGAGTTGGCATTGTAAGGATGAGGTGAGTTATGAGGGAATTGATCCAGACAGATGTCAAGTCGATGACGATCTTGAATCTTGTCTTGATTGCTTTAAAGACGTGATCCTGGAAAACTTAAATGATGTGTCTGTCCCAGAAGAATTGAAGAAGTGGATGCAGGGTAAGACAATGCTGGTGAAGAAGTATTTCCGTGGAGTGAAGCTCTATTACTCTGTCACAGCTCCCTATGAATCGTATACAAGCTCGCAACATTACAGCCAAAATTCTATTACTCTCAGATTGGTAGATAGCAAAGTGTTCGCTTTCCTGGCGCCGGGCATAGTTAATGAAGATTATGGTTGGTTGAATAGAGTGCGAGAGTATTTTGCTGGACAAGACGTTGCTCCTGCAAATGCCGCCACGGGTAAGGTTTTATTACCAGTTCTATATGCCAAATACCAAAGTCAAAAGTCCATTGCCAAAGTAGGGATTAACAAGACTTAGAAGCACGTAATAGTAATCAAGTTATGATGCATTTACATTATCCAATATCCATCCTCACAAGTTTATAGCAAAGATTAAAAATAAAAATGTATAGTAGAAGAGATGAATACCTAATTTTAATTTTAATCATCTTTATCTGTAGAAGGTATGAGTTTTCCACATGGCAGTAAATTTGAGAGTGCTTCTAGATTCAACTGTGTATGTTTTTGTTTCAAACACATAGTTGAATCCAAAAGCACTCTCATATTTACTTTTATCTGTTGAAAAAAAATAACATTTTTATATAATTTTAAGATCAAATTAAATATCAAAACATTAATTATATTACATAAACTTTCTTTTTGATTGTCATTTCATTTGTATTCTTTGAAAAATAATAAAAGAAACCATTTTATTATTGTTTAGTTGTTAGTAGAACAAAAGGTGCAAGTCAGAATAGAAAAGAGTTAGATGTGATGAGTTGCAATGAAGCATAAATATTTATGCATATAACCTATTCAAATAAACCTTTAAATGCTGTTTATAGTAGATTCACACCAGACATACATATAACATAAGTGTGTGCTAACTAGTGCCTTGTGTGGCATGCAAGAAAGTGGACGTCTCTCTACCACTACCAAGGTATCATGTCAAAATGTGGAAAACTACACTTGACAAGGCTTTCTGCGATTTTAATTTGGGGAATTTTGATCGCAAAGTATGCCATCTGGAATTTTGTGAAGGCAATGCATTGGCCAGACAAAAACTTGCCATGCCGTATCTCACTCAATTCCGTAATATGCAATTGGAATGGGTAACAAGTCAAGATGAGGTGAGTATTTTCATATATTTTCATCTTGTTCTCAATATTTTATTTAAACATCATTCAGTTTAATGGTTAAAGAGTCAATAGCAATTTTACACTTCATTCATAATAAAAAGTGGTAAATATTTATCCTAAAATTTTGGCCAAATTTAACTTTTAACTATTAAAATAAATAATGTTTAATAGACCAAATTTAACTTTTAACTATTGAAATAAATAATGTTTTAAAATAATTGTAAGAAGATGTTCTTCCTGTTTTGATGGATTTCTCTTTTGCTCTTTAAAAATAATTATTGCACAAGATGTGTAACTTGTAATTTTTTTTAAATACAACTTACAGGCACATTATTTCTACAATACAATAGTGGAGGGCCAAAGGGTATTGTTGGTTCTGGACAATATCACAGAAAATAGCATAGATGAAGTAAGATATTATCTTGGGACATGGTTGGGAAAAAACAGCTGCATCCTGTTGACTACAAAAAGCGTAGATGTTGTAAAGAATGTGAATATCGAGTCACAGTCATGCATGCGCGTCCCAAGGGTTGAAGAGGAAGAGGCCATAGCCATCTTGGTGGAAAGGACATCTGTAGAGGAGCGCAGAGGTTTTGCTTTGAAGTGCGCAAACAGATGTTCATTCAAAGAGAGCAGAGGTTTTGCTCCAACATTTCATCAGTTAGCTTTGAAAGCTTGTGGCCAACACTGTTCATATTTGTCAAAATGGGTTGCTGAGATAGATGGTTTCACAGATGGAGCCGGTGATCATTTGGATGACGTCTTTGCTGTACTGAATTTTGCTTTGAAAGATTTTGGCAGAGCCCTGCGCTTCCATAAATACCTAAAATGGTTTGCAGAGATCATAATTGGTGTGGATGACGTATTAGCTGGGCTGTGTTGGCTGGCAATAAAGTATATGAAGGAAATATTGTGTTCCGACGAAGCTGTCGACATACAAGATCCTGTGGGGCTAACACTACATTGGAAGAGAGTGATCAAGCAGAAGAGAGAGATCAAGTTCATCGAGGGAGAATCTGTCTTTGGGTGCAGGTCTTCCAGCGAAGTTGAGCGGCTACGTAAAAAGTGCATGAAAGAGATCAAGTACATCAAGGAAAAAATTTCTTCCGACGAAGCTGTTAAGTGGCTAGCAATAAATTGCAAGAGAGAGCTACAGGAAAAAGTGAGTTGAATGTTTGCTTGTAAGCTGTTTTTTTCAATTTGTGATTGAGTTTTTTCAATAAGTTGATAAACCTTCTTTATAAAAAAAATGATAAACCTTGCAACGCTTAATTTAATTGTGGCTTCAGGTAGAGGATCTGTGTAAGAATGCTTTTATTGAAGAAATCGAACCTAAGGTCCGCATATGTGACCTCATCAAGGAGTTCGTTCAAATTAAAAAAAACAAATACAAGGAAACCGGTAAGGTTTTAATACCAACTTTCATTATCTATATTAATTTATAATATCTTCAAACCTTCATTGGGTTAATGAGCTTGGCGGGTTTTAGGGACTGAAATCCCCTAGTAATGGTCAATGATAAAACCATAGGAAAAGATCCCTTAATAAATAAAAACCACAACATACAATGTATAGCAGAAGTCCTTTGCTAACTTGGCTTCACTAATATCTTGTGTAGCATGCAAGATTGTGGAAGGCATCTCTCTCCTACTTCCACCCTCGCCAAGGTATCATGTCCCTTCTATGCAGGGAGAAACACGCATGTGCCAGGTTAAGCCTCCTGCCTGTAACTCAATTCAATTTGTTGTTTATTCTCACGCATATATATGTATTACTTATTATATTTTTTTGGTTGCAGGAGGTTGCAGATTTCTTCAACACTGTTCATCTCAACGAAAAGGGAATCCGCATTGCAGGATTATATGGAAGGCCAGGCCAGGGGAAAACTACACTTGCGAAGGCTTTCTGCAATCTCAATTTGGGAAATTTTGCTGGCAAAGTATGCCTTCTACAATTTTGTGGAGGTAATGCATTGGACAGACAAAAACTTGCTCTACGATATCTCACTCATTTCCCTACATCACAACTCGATTCTGTAACAAGCAAAGACGATGTGAGCAATTTCTTATATTTTCATTTGTTTGGAATTCTCTTTGCTCTTCAAAAAAAGTTATTGCACAAGATGTGTAACTCTTATATTTTTTTTAATATAACTTACAGGCACATTATTTCTTCAATACATTTGTGAAGGGGCAAAGGGTACTGTTGGTTCTAACCAATGTTACAGAAGATAGCACAGATGAAGTGAGACATTATCTTGGGTCAGAGTTGGGAAAAAATAGCTGCATCCTTTTGACTGCACGAAACATAGATGTTCTAAAGAATTTCAATATTGGCTCGAAGTCATGCATGAGCGTTCCAAGGCTTGAGGAGGAAGAGGCCATAGCCATCTTAATGGAAAGGAGTTCAGCGTTGGGGGCAGAGCACAGAGGTCTTGCTTTGAAGTGTGCAAACAGATGTTCAATCAAAGAGGACAGAGGTTTTGCTCCAACATTTCATCCCTTAGCTTTGAAAGCTTTTGGCCGACACTTGTACGGTAAACACCGTTCTGATTTGTCAAGATGGGTTGTTGAGATAGATGGGTTCACAGATGGAGCTGGTGATGGTTTGAAGGATGTGTTTGCTGTGTTGGACAAAGCTTTTGATGATATGGATCCCAAATACCGCACCATACTTATGATTCTCACCAGACATATGCCGCCCAATATGTCTGCCGACCAAGTTGTTAAGTGGGTAGCACTGAATTGCAATGAAGACATCAAGTATATCAAGGAAGCAGTGAGTTCAATGTTTGCTTCAAGCTTTTTTTTTTCATTTCAATTTGTGATTGGATTTTTTTATAAACTGATAAACCTTTCAACGCTGGTTTTAGATAGAGAATCTCTATAAGAACGATTTTATTGAAGAAATTGAACCTGAAATTCGCATGCATGACCTCATCAAGGATTTCGTTCAAATTAAAAAAAATATCTACGACAAAGCTGGTAAGGTTTTATTACCAACTTTAAATGTTTTATATGAAAAAATTGAATTGGGCAGAATATTTTTAAATTCTCTACTTTAATTTGAAAACATATGACTTTGCATTTGGTATTACATTCCTAAGTATAGTATCAATATTTGATAAGTTATATCTTTCTTGCTAGATCTCAGTGTCCCACTTGCGATGTTATAGAAGAATTTACATAAAAATGATTTCTTTTCATATCGATAAAACAAAATATAATTTTATGCCGTTAAGAGCGTGGTTCAGTGGTTAAGTCACTCGGTTGTAGTGACGGCCACCAGAGTTCAAACCCCCGCTGGGCCAACGAGCTCACAGGCTTTATGCCTTCGTTGGGCCAACGAGCTCGCGGGTTTGAAGTGTTCCTTCTTGGGGATGAGGTCCCCCGTGTTGTGGCCTCACCGGTTCATCGCTCCGAGCAAAAGCGTTAGTGTGGAGCCGGAGGGCGTGTCACGCCAGCGTAACTGATCAAAGATCAGAGATAATGAAAACATTACAATTTCCTCATTATATAGAGGTCTTAGAAACATCTAAAAATCTTATCATGGAACTCCATCCAAATTACAAACTCTAAGAATAATCATCAAAAAAATCTTCAGGCAAGACAACAGTTGTATCTTTACTTTCTCCTCATGCGATGTGGTTCTCCTCATGCAATGTGGGAGAAATTACCACTTTCCAACACTCCCCCTTAATTTCAACCACTAATTGCATCAACAACAAACCAATTATCATTGTGATCTTCAGATCTCTAAGCAGCGGCATCTGCGGCTGGCTTTTTCTTCTGACTTTTGCGGGCTTCTCTCTGTTGGAAGAGTAATCCCAACCGTGCATCTTCATTTACTAAGGATGACCCACGATATTTAATGTATTTGATTGTTTTTCTCTACTTTTTCCAATTTCCCCTACCTCCATTCTGTTTCTCATAACTTTTCTGCAGGATGCTGTCATGAAAAGTATGGCCTCTCTTGTGTTCTTTAATCTCTGCAGAGATGATGTTATAGAGGCATGGTTTCCTTGTCTGACGTATGGTAAAAGGCAGCTTTTGTTTGATATCTTCCTGCGTGTCAAGCCTTTATCAGATGTTGATATGATAGCAGCTCTATTTTTTGTGTTAACTTGTATGCTGTTATTATTATTATGGTTGAAATATGTCTAAAAACAGAGAAAAATAGAGTGCTCTGAAAATATTACTGGATGTTAAGAGTAGCAGCTTTGTAATGCTAAATTTCTTTTTTTGGTAATGTAAGAGCAGCAGCTCTCTTTTATTGAAAATATATATAATTTTGGTTTTTTGATTTTGGTGGAAAAAGATTTTTGAAAAAAGTAAAGAGCAGTAGCTCTATGTTTTTATGTTTTTCCTCTACCTTTTCTTTCACTTGGTATCAAAGCCATGGTCATGAGCTAAAGGTTCTCTAACAAGGGCATCTCAAACAAATTTTTTTCAAGCACTTATAAAGCAGAGGCTTTCAAGAAGGCAAATTTTTTTTTACTCAATTAGCAATGACATCCACAAGCACAAGTTTAACAAATCCTCAAATCCCACAGTGCAATGGAAAAATTTATAATTACTGGTCCATAACAATGAAGGCACTGTTTTGTTCTCAAGATATTTGGGATCTAGTAGAGAATGGTTTTCTAGAACCAGCAGATGCAGCAGCATAAAATGCATTGACTCAAGCAGAGAAAGATCTGTTGAGGGATAATAGGAAGGACTCCAAAGCTCTCTTTTATATATTTCAAGCAGTGCATGAGAGCATTTTTCCAAGGATTGCAGCAGCAACAAAGTCCAAACAGGCATGGGATATTCTTCAAACAACATATCAAGGCATGGCAATGGTTAAGACAGCTAAGTTGCAAATGTTGAGAAGGGATTTTGAAACAATCTTCATGAAGGATTCAGATTCAATAGACACTTTCTTCACACAAGTGATGGGTTTAGTTAATCAAATTAGATCTCATGGTGAAACACTTGAAGATAGAAGGATTGTTGAAAATATTTTAAGGAGTTTACCCACAAGGTTTGAATCCATAGTTGTGACCATAGAGGAAACAAAGAACCTCTCACAATTTTCAGTTGATGAGCTCCATGCATCTCTCATTTCACATGAACATCGGCTAAGCAGGTCAACAAACACCTCATTGGAGCATGCATGCAAGTCACAAGTTTCAATCAACCATGGTAGAGGCAGAGGAAGATCTACTTTTAGAGGTAGAGGAAGGAACTCATATAAAGGTGGAAAAAGTAGCCCATCAAGCTCAAGTGGAAGAGGTAGCAGCCAAAATTCAAGCCCAAACCCATCTCAAAATCAACCACAAGGTCAAAGGTATGACAAATCTCAAATCCAATGTCATTATTGTAAAAAGTATGGGCATTATTCAAATGAATGTAGGAAAAAACAATCTGATTTTAGTAGAGAAAATGCAAACTTTACAAGAGAAAATCAAAATCAGAGTAATATGTTCATAGCATGCAATGTAGCACAAGATGATCAAAAGGATGTATGGTTCTTAGACTCAGGTTGCAGCAATCACATGATCGGGAACCTAGAAATGTTTTCAAGTTTAGATGAAAGTGTAAAATCAGATGTCACATTGGGTAATGACAACAAAGTTTCAGTTATGGGTAAAGGAAATATCAACATTCTAACTAAACAGGGGGAGAAGAAGTATATCTCAGATATGTATTTTGTGCCTGGTCTAAAACACAATCTAATGAGTATTGGGCAACTTGTTCAAAAGGGGTATAGAGTCTTCTTCAAAAATAAAGAATGCACTATTCTAGATAAATTTCTAAGTAATTAGCTCATTTCCAAAGTTCAAATGACAAACAATAGAATGTTTCCGTAAAGATTAAGCTAAATTTGAATGTCGAATATGCTCAAGCACAACCGACAATGAACCCATAAGAGGATAAAGAAGAAGTTGCAATAGTTACACAAACCCTCTTTCAAGTAGAAATAAAAGATGAAAATTGGTTATGGCATCTAAGATTTGGGCATCTCAACTTTGGAGGTCTAAATTTGCTTCATAGAAAAAGTATGGTAAAGGGTTTTCCATTAATAGGGAAACCAGAAAAAGTATGTGAAGGATGCATCTTGGGAAAGCAACATAGAGAGACATTTCCAATCGGCAAGTCAATTAGAGCAAAGACACCTTTGGAGATTGTACATTCAGATTTGTGTGGGCCAATGCAAACACCCTCAATTGGTGGAAGCTACTACTTTTTGACCTTCATTGATAACTATTCAAGGAAAACATGGGTCTACTTTCTAAGGCAAAAAAATGAAGTGTTTGATTACTTCTGTCAATTCAAGGCACTTGTTGAGAAGCAAAGTGGGCACTACATCAAAGCATTGACAACAGATAGAGGTGGTGAGTACATCTTAAATGAATTTCTAAATTTTTGCAAAGACCATGGAATTCACAAGCAATTCACAACCAAGTACACACCTCAACAAAATGAGGTAGCTGAAAGGAAAAATAGAACAATCATGGAAATGGCAAGAAGCATGTTGAAAGCAAAGCATTTGACAAATGAATATTGGGCTGAAGCTGTAGCCTGTGCAACATATATTATGAATAGGTGTCCAACCAAGAGTGTGAAGAATATGATTCCCGAAGAAGCATGGACCGGAAGAAAACATAGTATTGCTCACATGAGAGTATTTGGATGTGTAGCATATGCACATGTGCCGGATGAGTTGAGAAGAAAATTGGACAACAAAGAAGAAAAGTGTATATTTGTTGGTTATAGTGATGAATCAAAGGCATATAAACTATACAATCCAATAACCAAGAAAGTTATAATCAGCAGAGATGTGCAATTCATAGAAGATGAAGCATGGGATGGAAGTTTGGAGAAAATAATCAATATTGCAGCCAACTTACCACAAGAAGATAGAGAAGTTTTTATACCAGCAGGTACTCCATCAAACATGACTCCTTCCACACCCATTCAAACTCAACAAAGTGGTCAACAAATGACACCATCATCAAGTGTAAGGACAGCCCCACACATTCAAGCATTCGCTCCTTCAAATGTACAACAAACACCATCTACAAGTGGCAATCAAGGTGCAGGACCATCAAGTCCACATTCCACAAGTCCAAGTTCAAGCGATATGTCAAATCCTACATTGGCAAGCCTGAGGAGACAAAAAATCAGAAGTTTGAGAGACATTTATGATCAAAATGAAGGTGAGAACAATGTTGGTCTGACTTCTCTTTTTACATTTTATTCACAAGTAGAAGATCCAATTCATTATGAAGATGCAATTAAAGATGAAAAATGGGTAAATGCAATGGATGAAGAAAATGATGCAATTGAAAAGAATCAAACATGAGAGTTAGTGAGTCTTCCAAAAGACAAGGATGTCATAGGAGTGAAGTGGGTTTACAAAACCAAATTAGATGCAAATGGTGATGTGCAAAAGCATAAAGCGAGACTAGTGGCAAAAGGATATTCACAACAGCCCGGGGTTGATTACAATGAGACATTTGCTCCAGTAGCTCGATTAGACACTGTGAGAAATATACTTGCAATAGCAGCTAAAAACAAATGGTTAGTTTACCAAATGGATGTGAAATCAGATTTTTTGAATGGTTATCTTGAAGAAGAAGTGTATGTGGAGCAGCCACTTGGGTATAAGATTTTGGGTCAAGAAGACAAAGTTTACAAACTAAAAAAGGCACTATATGGACTCAAGCAAGCCCCAAGAGCTTGGTATAGCATAATTGACTCTTATCTTTTGCAAAATGACTTCAATAGGTGCGGTAGTGAGCCTACATTATATACCAAGATGAATGAGCAAGGTGAGATCATAATTGTTTGCTTGTATGTTGATGATTTGATATTCACAGGTGATTTGGCAATTGATTTGTTCAAAGGAGCTATGAAAAAAGAATTTGAAATGACCGATTTGGGTCTCATGAAGTATTTTCTTGGCATTGAGGTGAATCAAAATGATAATGGTATATTCATATCCCAAACTAAGTATGCAAATGCCATTTTGAAAAGGTTTAATATGAAAAACTGTAAATCAGCTCCAACACCAATTGTCACAGGACTGAAACTAAGCAAGGATGACAAAGGAGCCAACATTGATCCAACTTTGTATAAAAGGCTTGTTGGTAGCCTCATGTATTTAACAGCCACAAGGCTTGATATAATGTATGATGTTAGTCTTATCTCAAGGTTCATGGAGTCTCCAAAGGACTCTCATTGGCAAGTAGGAAAAAGAATTCTCAAATATGTGAGTGGAACAAAGAACTATGGTATTCAATACTCAACATCAAATGAGTTCACACTTATTGGATATACAGATAGTGATTGTGCAGGAAGCATTGATGATAGGAAGAGCACTTCCGATTATGTTTTTCATTTTGGAACAAGTGTAGTATCATGGGCTTCAAAGAAACAACCAATAGTTACTCTTTCATCAGCTGAAGCAGAATATGTAGCAGCCACAGGTGAATCATGCCAAGCAGTTTGGATGAGAAGAATGTTGAAAGATCTCAGGCAAGAACAAGAAGAGGCAACAAAGATCTATTGTGATAACAACTCAGCTATAGCATTGTCAAAGAATCCAGTTTTTCACAAGAGAAGTAAACATATAGACACACGGTATCACTTCATTAGAGAACTAATCAACAATGGAGAAATCTTTCTAGTTTTTTGTAGGTCTCAAGATCAGTATGCAGATATCTTCACCAAGCCGTTACCAAAAGAAAGCTTTGAGTATCTAAGAGATCATTTGGGAGTTCTAGATGGCAGTGGTTGTGATTAAGGGGGAGTGTTGGAAGAGTAATCCCAACCGTCCATCTTCATTTACTAAGGATGACCCATGATATTTAATGTATTTGACTATTTTTCTATACTTTTTCCAATTTCCCCTACCTCCATTCTGTTTATCATAACTTTTCTGCAGGATGCTGTCATGAAAAGTATGGCCTCTCTTGTCTTCTTTAATCTCTGCAGAGATGATGTTATAGAGGCATGGTTTCCTTGTCTGACGTATGGTAAAAGGCAGCTTTTGTTTGATATCTTCCTACATGTCAAGCCTTTATCAGAGTGCTGATTGTTAGCATAATTATTACATTGTTTACATTGTAACTACATTTCATAGTTATGTCAGTTTCTATCTGCAGTTATACCTGTTTACCTATTTATAACTGTCAACTACTGTTATTTATTCACATGATGTATTCACCAGTAATCATCAAATAAACATTGTTCTTCATTCTCTGCCTATCTCTCAAATGGTATCAGAGCAAGCTTAGTCTGTGTAGCAGCGCACTGGTGCTAGACTTCATAGGCTGACGATGGAAGACTCCTGAGGTGTGCAGAAGTAAGGGAAGCACCTGGTGCAATCCAGACAGTGAAGAAGACGTTGCCTGAAGCGCCCACAGTGAGCAAACAGCATTAGATGACTGTAGTGTGCTGGGAAGAAACAGCGCTGGCAGATTGAAGAAGACATTGCCTGAAGCGCCCACAGTGAGCAAACAACATTAGATGACTATAATGCGCTGGGAAGAAACAGCGCTGGCAGATTGAAGAAGATGTTGCCTGAACTGATATTTCTTCATCCACGCCATTTGTGTCCCCCTTCAGAAGACACTTGAAGACTGAGTTGCACACGTTTGGCGCTGCTTGGCGAAGTGTAAACTATGACAAGGCACTCGGCAATCAATTAGAAGTGGATGTCCACCGTACCAGATGCCAGCAGTGTGGCCAGTAATCATGCAAATGAGCCACCTCGAGGCGGACGTGCTATTTCAAAAAGCTCAGGCTTCTACTTTGCCCTTCTAAATGCCCTGCAAAACACCGGTAATCTCCAATTCAATGAATTGTTTAGGCAAGGATTGCTAGATTACTTTCTATTTGATGTACAATGTCAAGCAAGGAAGATTAGAGCAAAACTAGACGAGGGTTATGATGCTGATGACGAAGATGAGGTAGAACGCACACCAAAGCGTCCGAGCACAGGCCTATCGTGCTCATCTCTGTGCCACAATTTCCTCTTGAAAGTGAATGTACTGTCAAATAAAATAATAATAAATTTGTTGTCTGGATTTTTTTTTTTTGAAAAATGTCTGCCCCGAAATTGCTTCTCTCCGATGCTCAACTTTTGAAAGGGCCAAATTATGCCACATGGAAGACAAAGATGCGGACTATTCTCATTTTTGAGGAGCTATGGGTAATTGTCATTGGTGACATATCCAGACCGGAAGATCCAGATGAAAGGTAGAAGTTTGACAAGGCAGATGCCAAAGCATTGATGTTGATAACACTCAGCATCACCGATGAAGTTCAACCTCACATTCGGGATGTGGAAACATCAAAGGCGACATGGGATTCTCTCTCCACAATCTACCAAGCGAAGAACCAGATGAAGATCCTCCATCTACAGTCCAAGCTACATACACTCAGTATGCAGGCTGGCGAGAAAGTTGAGGAATTCTTACGACGGGTATCTAAACTGCGAGCTGAGCTTGTTGCACTTGGAGAAAAGGTGGAGGACAAACTACTTGTCCCAATTACGCTGAGAGCACTGCTATCTCAGTTCAAAATCTTTGTCACCACGCTGAACATCACCAAGCAAAAAGTGTCATTTGACGAATTGGTGAATTTGTTGCAGCAGGAAGAAGCCATTCAATCTGTCCAAGGTGAACTTGAAGACAAGGCCCTGATCTCCAGACAATCAAAAGGTCAGAAGTTTCGTGGAAAGCAGCCATAGAAACAACAAGAACATCAACAGTTGAAGCCTCCAAAGGCAAACCGATGGTGTCATATATGCAACAAGAACAATCATGACACTATCAACTGTTGGTACAATGCCTTAACAAAAGGCAATTCAAGTAAAGAAGGCTTTTCTGGTTGTAGTGATACTCAGCCATCCAAACACCGTCATCATCACAGAAGGCACAAAGGAAATGTAGCGGCCCAACAAGATGATGCATCAGAAGAAGATGAACCAGAAACAGCCAATGGCGGCACTCATCACAATCTAGTCCTTGTCTCCCAAACCTCGTAGCCCACGAGGGATATTTGGTTGATAGACTTGGGTGCCAGCAAGCATATGACAGGCAATTGCGAGTTGTTCGATGCACTGATAGAACAACCTACTGGAGATAGAGTTTGAATTGCTGACAATAAGGAGTATGTTGCAGAGGGTATAGACAAGGTCATCATTCCTCTAGGGACAAGCTGTTGTACCCTCACCAAGGTGTTGTATGTTCCTGGTTTGACAACAAACCTGCTCTCTGTCAGTCAACTTCTGAACCACAAACTGAAAGTTGAGTTCCAGGTGAAGGATGGGGTCATGACCTGTCTAATCTCAAGAGAAGGTATGATACTTGCTAGAGCATTTATGAAGGATGGACTGTTTGCATTAGATGCTGTCTCCTCCCCTACAGTAGCTCTATCAGCCTCAACAATAGAATCTACGGGACTCTGGCACAATCGCTATGGACACCTTTCAATCAGCTCCTTGCATCAGCTCAGCTCCAAACAAATGGTAAGAGGTCTTCCTCCAATTTCAAATTCATTGCCTATATGTCCTGGATGCCTTGCAGGTAAACAACACCGGGATCCGTTTGAGGCTAGTAGCTTCCATGCTAAACATCACCTTAAGTTGGTACATACCGATCTGTGCGGACCCATGCCTACTTCATTTTCAGGCCATAAGTACTTCCAATTGTTTGTGGATGACTTTTCCTGAAAGACTTGGGTGTATTTTCTCAAGAAGAAAGATGAAGCCTTTGCCAACTTTCAGGACTTTCACAAGCAAGTTGTCAAAGAAGCCAGCCAGTCTCTTCTTGTCCTCCGGTCAGATCGAGGGGGGGAATTCACCTCCAAGGAGTTTGTGGCATACCTGAAGCATCATGGCATCAAGCAGCACCTAAATGCTCCCTATACACCCCAACAGAATGGAGTTACAGAACGTCGCAATTAGACTGTTATGGAGATGGCTCGATGCATGCTCTCTACAGCCAAGTTGGAGGAAAGATTTTGGGCAGAAGCAGTACAGGCAGCTATATACCTCATCAACAGGGCACCAACAAAGATCCTGCAACACAAGACACCGGAAGAGGTATGGACTGGACAAAAGCCTTCAATTTCTCATCTAAGGGTGTTTGGTTGCACTGTATACATGCATGTCCCTGCCAATAGGAGAAAGAAGACTAATCCTAAGACACTTCAGTGTATATTGTTGGGATATAGTATTACATCAAAAGCTTATCGTCTCATAGATCCTGAGACAATGAAGATACATGAGAGTCGAGATGTGGTATGTGATGAATCGTCATTCGATTCCTTATCACAGAAAGAAGAGCAATAGCCTCCTACTTCTCATAAATTGCTCTCACAATCAGATGATGAGCATGTGGAAGACTCTCACAGAGAAAGTGAACTACAAGGAGAGTTGTGTGTTGATTTGGGCCCTCTAGAAAGCATTACACACCAGCAGTAGCACAGTCAACCTCCAAAGTGGGTCCAAAGTACAATCAGGGACTCTAACCTGCACACTCTTCCAGACACTTCGTCAGGAATCAGAACTAGGAGTTAGACAAGAAATGAAGTGAATCTTGTGCTCATGAGTATTGTTGTTGACAACACTGAACCTGACACAGTTCGAGAGGCATTAAGCCAACCTCAGTGGAAGAAGGCTATGGATGCAGAGTATGATTCTCTGATGCAAAATCATACTTGGGAACTTGTCGATCTGCCTGAAGGGAAGAAACCCATTAGTTGCAAATGGATCTTCAAAACAAAGTACAAGGCAGATGGATCTATCGACAAGTACAAAGCACGACTTGTAGCAAAGGGATATGCTCAACAGGAGGGCATTGATTATGAAGAGACCTTTGCACCCACTGCAAAGATCAAAACTATCAGAATGGTCTATGCATTGGCAGCACAGAAGGGATGGAAGCTTCAGCAGATGGATGTCAAGAGTGCTTTCTTAAATGGTGATCTCAAAGAAGAAGTGTACATGACCCAGCCAGAAGGGTTTGTTGATGAACATCATCCACACAAGGTATGTCATCTTCTCAAATCACTTTATGGCCTTAAGGAAGCTCCTAGGGCATGGTACATTAAAATTGATGGTCACTTATTGCAGCATGGATTCACCCGTAGCCCCTCAGATCCTAATTTGTATATTAAGAAGGTAGGCACAGAGATTGTCATTCTAGTTTTGCATGTGGACGATCTTATTCTCATTGGCAGCTTAGACAGTCTCATTGATGATGTCAAGAATAATCTCAAGAACTCCTTCGACATGACAGATTTGGGGCTACTTCATTATTGTCTTGGCTTGGAGATATGGCAGAAGAAGAACCACATATTCATCTCCCAAATGAAATATGCCAAGACACTCCTGGAAAAATATGGAATGGTCAACTGTAAGCCAATTTCCACTCCAATGGAGAAAGGTTTGCAACTATCCCGTTTCCAGGATTCACCTCAAGTGGATGTCACTCTCTACAAGCAGCTGGTTGGGAGCCTTATCTACTTGACCTACACCAGACCAGACTTGTGTTTTGTTGTAAGCTATCTCGCTAGATTCATGCAGGAGCCAAAGAAGTGTCATTGGGTTGCAGCAAAGCATGTGTTGAGATATATCCGAGGCACAGTTGATTATGGTCTGGAATATAAGAAGAACACCCAGTTCTTCTTACAGGGATATACAAACTTGGATTATGCAGGATCTATAGATGATAGGAAATCCACCTCAGGCTATGTTTTTCTTCTTGGATCTGGGCCAATTTCGTGGGTTAGTAAGAAGCAAACTGTTGTTGCTCTTTCATCCACTAAGGTTGAATATCACGTCACACGAGGAGCTGTGTGCAAAGTGATTTGGTTATGTCGCATTCTGGCAGATATGGACATTCCTAAAGAAAAGTCACCAGTTCTCTATTGCGACAATCAGGGTGTGTTAAAACTTGTGAAGAATCCAATTTTCCATGAGCGCACTAAGCATATTGAGGTCGAATGTCATTACATTCAGGATCAAGTTTTGAACCACCACATCCAGCTCCAGTACTACCCTACAGACTCTCAAATAGCTGATATCTTCACCAAATCTCTTGGTAGGATCAAATTTGAACTGTTTAGGGAGTACATTTGTAAAATCAATGTAATAAGGGGGGGAATGTTAGCATAATTATTACATTGTAACTACATTTCGTAGTTATGTCAGTTTCTATCTGCAGTTATACCTATTTACCTGTTTATAACTGTCAGCTACTATTATTTATTCACATGATGTATTCGCCAATAATCATCAAATAAACATTGTTCTTCATTCTTTGCCTATCTCTCACTGATATGACAGCAGCTCTATTTTTTGTGTTAACTTGTATGCTATTATTATTATTGGGGTTGAAATATGTCTAAAAATAGAGAAAAATAGAGTGCTCTAAAAATATTACTGGATGTTAAGAGAAGCAACTCTGTAATGCTAAATTTCTCTTTTTGGTAATGTAAGAGTAGCAGCTCTCTTTTATTGAAAATATATATAATTTTGGTTTTTTGTTTTTGGTGGAAAATGATTTCTCAAAAAAGTAAAGAGCAGTAGCTCTATGTTTTTATGTTTTTCCTCTGCCTTTTCTTTCACCAAAGAAAACGGTATTCTCCTATTTTTGGTGCTCTACACACATACATAATAAGTAACAGATATCTTCTTCCTGAAAATAGAGCTACAACTCTATTTTTGCTGATAATATATATATATATATATATATATATATGTTTTTTGTGTGTATCTCTATTTTTTTTATCCTCTGCCTTTTCCTTCACTCTCCTACCACGGTGTGTGGTGATCTCCTTTTGAATTGTGCTTTACTTGCGGCCTAGACACTTGTCTTCTACGGCCTTTTTTTTTTCTTTTCACTGTGATTTCAATCACTCTTCAAAAATTGTGATCTCTCCAATCGGCTTCAATATTTCCTTCTGTGATGGTGACTTGCTTTGTCTTCAAACTGCAACCAGTGATTTCTTCTTGCAGATAAACACAATGAATCTGAGATGCCTCGATGTCTTCAGACAACTTGCAAACCCTAGATCTTCAAACTCCTCTCCCAGGATGATCATCTGCTCTAATACCAATTGAAAGAATTAACACACAAAAGAATGCTACAGCATTCAACTAAAACACATAATTCTATTAATTGATCAACTAATCAAAAATCAGAGATAATAAAAACATTACAATTTCCTCATTATATAGAGGTCTTAGAAACATCTAAAAATCTTATCATGCAACTCCATGCAAATTAGAAACTCTAAGAATAATCATAAAAAATCCTATTTTTAACTTCATGCAAGACAACAATTGTATCTTTACTTTCTCCTCATGCGATGTGGTTCTCCTCATGCAATGTGGGAGAAATTACCACATTCCAACATATTTGTAGGGATTATTTAGGTTAATTAGATGTTACACACACTTAACTTAATAACAACGTTGATTAGATGAATGTATAATAAATGTTTAAAAATTAAATGAGGAGAGATGGATGTATTTAGTTCTTGGAACAACAATAAAAAATAATAGTCAATGAGTGTAGAAACGGTTCACTAATGAGTGTAGAAACGGTTCTTCAATGTGCTCATCATCTAGGAACTGTAACAACTATGGAATCCTATGTAGGTCAAATTTGAGCTCATGAGATATATGAGCTCATGAGCTAGGATCCCTTCTTTTGTCTAAAATTTTTATTATTGAAGTGTTGATCTCAATCTCTACCTCAACTCTCGACATCCCTTTATTAATATTAGTGGCGGAAAGTTATATGCCTTAAATACAAAATCAAATTCCTTGCAAGTACTTCTTAGATTATAAACACCTTTAACCTGGATGACCACAACCATTATTAATGCATAGATATCCTCCTCAAAAAGCTTTGCTCTTTTGTGCCTATGTTACATCATCTCTTTGAGATGAGCAAAATCATAAGTTGACAATTCAAATTGCTCTACTACTTTGATATAATTATGTTCACAAAGTTCCTCATTAGGGATTTTAGACTCATGTTCAGAATTGCAGTGATTAGCAATATTGACATTGTCACATGTATAAACCTCTTACCTCTTCATAATCTTGCCCAAGTCCGTATATTTCTCTTCTCTTTCAGATATTGCAACAACTATGGCACATTAGACATGAGTGTGTGGCAAGTAACAAGATCTTAGGGGAAATCATCTTGCATATCAACATCTCCACCTTTAAGAGGGCCAGGGGTTTCTCTACTTTGATTTATATGATTAGGATACCTCTATGTCAAGTTATTTTTTCCTTGAGTAGGTCATGTGTTCTTATCTATATTATAGCCTGGGTTGTCAGCTAAACATGGCCTTTCAAGGTTATATGGTGATGAACTAGAGAGGTAAATCTTTTTCATTTTTGGGCACCCTATATGATATGTTTTTCAAAGCACCCATTAATTTATCTAACTTGTCATCAATAGAAAGAAGCAAGTACTAGGATAACTCTTTTTTGGTGGAGACATTTTCACATCAACTCTCTTAATATGGGGAGTGCAACAAGTTGAGGGAAAAAGGGTGGGCGAAAATAATTTTGGAGGCAAGTTTAACATAATGTGCTTATGTTCTGAAAAATGCAATGCCCTTGTGTTATGGCTCAAGAATGGATTAATTAGCTTGAGACATAACATGATCACATTATAATATGTGTTATGTGCACTATACAAAAATGCTATGTACTTAAGTTGTGTACATAGCATTTTCATAATGCACACAATGCAAACGCCTTATAACACACTCCTCGTGTTATATTTTAAATTTTTCATTTGAGCACATATTAAGCTTGGAATAGGCTTGGTTATCGAATCCTAAGGGTTGGACCTCCATTTTGGCTCCCAAAACCATGTTTTGCACATTAAGTAGCATTTTTTAACTTCATCCTCATCATCTTTTCTCATTTTACAATGAAATTTGACGAAACCACACCAAAATATTGATCTACTTAGCTTTCTAACCATATATATTTTTCTCTATAAATGGAATAAATTAAGATATTTCAATTTACTTGGTTCTCATCATGGAGACTAAGGTTCAAATCCCCTCATGGGCATGTTACCATTGAATGGTGTGTTGAATATATATTAGCATTGTTGTTTCACTTACTCAGTTCATAACTCTAGTCAAAAGCATTTACCCTAAAAAGAAGAACTTTTACTAATGTCTTCATATTCCTCAAATACATATTACTAGTTTTTCTTTATATTTTTGATCTACTATCCACATTTGAAAAAAATTATATAAGATTGATAAATAGGAGATATTTTCCATAGCATGTCAATAATGATATTTATATCAGGATTCAACTACATAGTTTTGATTCAAACTCATTCACCCATATTTCACAAGTAGTGGTTCACATGAACCATCTCTCATAAGAATGTATGATCCACTTAGCACTCATTTCATCTAGGTGATGCTCATAGGGGTGAAGCATCGAGACTTCTCGGGAGGTCACCCATCCTAGTACTACTCTGACTCATGCACACTTAACTATGGAGTTCCCCCTAAGATCAAGCCCTCTTAGTTTGCTACCCAATTTGTTAAACCTTCACCAAGTGTTGTTCCTTATGAATCATTCATTATAGAGCCCTTTTAGCTCATCAATTGATAAGTAGGAGGTATTTTCTATAGTGTGTCAAATTATGATTTATATTACGTAGTTTTGAGTCAAACTCATTGACCCATATTTCATGAGTAGTGGTTCACATGAATCCATCTCTCATGAGAATGAATGGTCCACTTAAATTACTCATTACATCTAGGTGATGTTTATAGGGTGAAGCATTAGGACTTCTTGGGAGGTCACCCATCCCAGTACTACTTCAACTCAAGTGCACTTAACCACAAAGTTTCCCCTAAGATCAAGCCCACTTAGCTTTCAACCCCATTTGGAAAACCTTTCGCAATCATTTTTCCTTATGAACCATTTATTATAGAACCCCTTTATCTCATCAATTATAAGTAGGAGGTATTTTCTACAGCATGTCAAATTATGTTATTTATATTAGGATTCAACTATATAGTGTTTAGTCAAACTCATTGACCCATATTTCATGAGTAGTGGTTCACATGAACTCATCTCTCATGAGAATGAATGGTCCACTTAGCACTCATTGCATCTAGGTGATGTTCATAGGAGTGAAGTATCAACACTTCTTGGGAGGTCACACATCCTAGTACTACTTTGAATCAAGCATGCTTAACCCTGGAGTTTCCCCCAACATCAAGCCCACTTAGCTTGCTACCCTATTTACAAAACTTTCAGCAAGTGTTGTGCTTGAGTTAGAGTAGTACTAGGATGGGTGACGCCCTAGGAAGTCCTGATGCTTCACCCCTGTGAGCATCACCTAGATGCTATGAGTGCTAAGTGGACCACTCATTCTCATGAGAGATGGGTTCATGTGAACCACTACTCATGAAATTTGGGTCAATGACTTTGATTCAAAACTAAACAATTGAATCCTAATATAAATATCATAATTTGACATGTTGTAGAAGGTACCTCCTACTTATTAATTGATGAGATAAAGGGGCTCTATAATGAAAGGTTCATATAGCACAACACTTGTTTAAGGTTTTGAAAATGGGGTAGCAAGCTAAGTGGGCTTGATCTTGGGGGAAACTCCATGGTTAAGTGCACTTGAGTTAGAGTAGTACTAGGATTAGTGACCCTCTGGGAAGTCCTAATGTTTCACTCTTATGAGCATAACCTAGATGCAATGAGTGCTAAGTGGACCATTTATTCTCATGAGAGATGGGTTTGTGTGAACCACTACTCATGAAATATGGGTCAATGAGTTTAACTCAAAACTACATATTTGAATCTTGTGTGAATGCCTTTGTCTAAGATTTATTTATGTAGATTGACATAGTTGTATCTTCTTGTTGCCTATAACCCTTTATGCAACTCATGATTGTTCTAAAAAAACTTAACAAGACTACTTTTTTGTAATAATCTTCATGCAATGCAAATATGAGATTTTTGGTGATTGCAACTCTTGCATCCTTCAAATTTGTGATCTGCAATTTTAACACAATATGGACATCTATCAAAGGATAAAGGATGGGGGATTTTTTTCATTTTACCATCACAACTACCCTAGTAGGCATGTATACAAAATGTGGAAGCATAGACAAGGCACATGGACTATTTTGTAGAATGTCACGAAGTCAGTTGCAGGACCGTGTTCCCTCCCTACAACAAACAACCAAAACATTAGAAATATGTTTAATATTCTACTTGCTCTCTTTCTCATTGGATGAAGTTTTTTCTAGAATTTAAACTAATGAAAAATAGTTATGTTAGTAAGAGAAAAACTAGAAACTAATCAGAAATTTAGCTTTTCCTTATTTTCCATACACAGAAAATGTAGAGAAAAATAAAACCTTAGTGAATCAAGCAAACTTTCTATGTGCATGACACCCGATACAAATAAATAGGATGTAGTGAAAACATAAGAATCTCTATGAAAGCAAAGACTAATAATTACCTATATCACTAATAACAAAACTAAAATACTATTTGAACTATGCCTAAGATAAATATTATCTAAATTTAAAGAAATCTATTAAAAAACTAAAAGCATAGCTACAATTATAAGATCACATTTCTCACCAATCATTAAAAAATTAATATATGGAAGATTTTGAGGAGAAAATTTTGAAAGAACTATTAAGACTGAGAGGATGGAAGAGATGTAAATGATATAAGCATACATGTTAGAGTCATAGAAAATAAAGCATTGTTGAGTTGTGTAAGCATCTTAATAGTCTCTCAAAATATGTATATGTATATAATTTCTCAAGATGGCTCTTTTTTTCTAATTATGTAGGAGTGATAGAAGGCACCTTCCCACCAAATATCTAGAAAGAAAATGCACATTGATTCCCACCCACAAGAAGATTCCCATCATCACCTTGGGCAAAAAAATAGAGGCATCTAAAGTTGGAAATAAAAATCTTGAGTCGAAACAACCACATTAAATGAAACATCAGAAGAGATCCATTTGGATCATTCCCCCCATTTGTTGTGTCTGACATCTATTGTCTAGTTAATGCATTATGGCAACTAATTAATTCCGGTTGGTCAATTTGAAATGGGTGGCAAATCATTGGTGAAGGAAAGAAGAAAAAAAGGAATGAATAGAGGAATGTTCAGGAGAAGAATAGGAGGGAAGTTCAGTTAGCAGACAGAGAGAAGAAGAAGAACCTGCAGCAATAGAGGTTATTGGACAGATCTTCGGAAGTTTGCAGCAACAACACAGAGCATTGCACAAGAAGTAGAAATCTCTGGATCTCTAGAATTTGAATAGACAATGGATCTCTGGAAAGTATAATAGTCTAGAACTCTGGAACTTGCACAAAATCAACCTAGTTATCTTCTGAAGCTTTGGAAAGGTGTACAGTTTGTTGTATGAAGGAAATATAGAGCCATAGCTCTGAGTTTTTTGTATTAATTTTGAATGTGAATGCAAAAGAAATTATTTTGTCTCCTTGTCTCCTTGGTTTGCATTTTCTTCTTTGCCCACTTTAGTTGGATTCATTTTGCAACAGATTTTTTGGACTATGAATCATGCACAAATTATATTAAAAAAAGAGACAGTAATCACATATTTGTGGTCAAGAGAACCACATCAAAATTTTATCAGCAGCTAGTATCAATCCAAAACACACTATGCCCTATTACATACAAACTATTTTGCCCACTTCAAAACATAAGTACATAATAGAGTGTCAATATACTATAACATATATATGTTCAAATCTATTCTTCTGCTCAAGCTATATAATTTTTAGATTACTATTTCAATTCCTCGTTGGTACTGACTACTGCATTGGAGAGTTCACTGTTCCATTTCCTCATATACATGTTCTGTTGCATTGGAAGGTTCACTGTTCTTGTTTATCTCCTCTAGATTTATGTGTCCTTATGGTTCCCTGTATGGTTTCAATTTGGATCTTCTTCCAATCCCATCCCTCTTTCCTGATAATAGTATCCCTGGCTGTCATCCAAGTTAGTTCTGCAATACTCTTCCTTTGTCATTGAATTTTTATTGCCATTTTTCCACTATTCATCAAATATTCCTCTCTCCTGAGCCAATAAGTAGTCTCTGTTATTACTTTCTTTATATGAGTCCATAACTAGAGTTCTGCCAATATTCGGTGAGATTCTCAGTTGTTCAGTGCTGACATTGTAGTTTTGGCAAGTGATTTCCAAATGCTCGTGCATCTCACCCTTTTCCATCTCTATTTGGTGATGTTTGAAATAGAGCTCTTGGAAATATGTATATTCATTATAAAATCTTTGATCAAATCTTCTCAGATTCTTCGAGTAGAGGTTTGTTTCATGTATGTCCTCATTATAAATCATAGTACCCCCATCCATGATCTCTTTGAATTTGTCTAATGTGAGCTCCAAAGCAACTGCAACCTATTCAAACAATTTATATTTGGTGAGTCTTGAGAAAGCCTCAGTGAGTACTCTCTCTTTGCCTTAGAATCTTTCCTCATTCCTCATCTTCATATAAACCAAAGGAGTTCAGTAGATAACAAAAACCAAAATTTGTTAGCTTTTCTGTTTAAAACATCAACAAACCCACACAAAATTTCTTTCCAATTGGTACTGCTTATAGGATACCAATTAAATATATTCCCCATAAATAAAAACCAAATAATCTTTGCATATTCATATTCAAAAAAAGATATGAAAACAGGTTTCAACAACTTGACATATAGGGCAAAACACAATGTCAAAACCTATAAACAACCTATTAAGGATAAGTAGCCACCTAAAGCAACATTTCTTAGGTTCAATGTCCCTAGACCAGATCAATTTAAAGGTTTTATCAAAGACTTTTTTCCCTAGAGTTCAAACCAAGTTGTGTTGATATGCTGGAAAAGCGCCTGTGAGTTTGAAAGTATCTTATAAATCATTTTTGGTTTCACATCCAAACTTTTAGTCCCATCCAACCATTTTAGATATCCAAAGCACTCTTCCCCAAAATAGAGTATTCTTGGGAAAGCTTGCTTAGTAGAGTCTTGGAAAGAGTGGAAAATGTTCTAACTTGCTTATCATCCAAGCCAAATTCTTCTTTTAACTGAGACCAGGATTTAGGTCCATTCTCATAAATAGATCACTAAGATCAGACAACCCTTGTCTATTCCATGTCTTGGCAAAGCAGCCTTGGAGAAGGGCTAAAGGTTTTCCCTTATGTCTCACATTCCACCAAATAGATTTGTGACCCCATATCATGTTTTTTTCAAGATTAATAGCTTCTTTGTCTAGAATCATCAATTTAGCATGTTCCCACACTCTCCATATGCTGCAAAAAACAATAGATCCCCTAGGTTTGGCATAGAATTCCCCAAGCAAAGTATCATGAAGATGCAAAATACCCCAGTCTTTTTTCTTACCTGGCAAAGCATTCTAAATTTTGTTTCTCACAAAAACCTTCCATGGCTTCCCCCATCTAAGGAGTTGATTATCCATTTTGTTGCTAATGCAACACCTTGAATCCTCAAATCCTTCAAACCCAGGCTCCCCAAGTCTTTGCCCAAATAGCACCATTCCCATTTGACCGAGTGTTTTTTCTTTTTACCCTTACCATCTGACCACAGGAATTGCCTTATAATTTTCTGAATGACATCAAATTGATAATTGGAAAAAAGCCACATTGAGGAATAGAAAATGGAGTTGACTGACAATATCTTTTGACAAACTTGTAACCTTCCATCTAGTGAAAGAAACAGTCATTCCAGCCTTTCAAATTCCTTTCAATTTTGCAAAAATCCATTCCCGCATCATCTTTAATGAAGGACAAATGGAAAAGGGGATGCCTAGAAACCTCACTTGATTCTAAGGGCCCCCATTGTCATTTACCATCACAAAGCCAGTCTAGGGCACAATCATCCTGCCCTAACAGAATAGATTTAGAAGGAGAGATTTTAACACCTGAGGCAAGACAGAAGATATCCAATCTTGCATTCAACCTATCTAATTTAATTTTGTCAAATTTGGGAAAAAGTGTTGTGTCATCAGTAAATTGGACATTTAACAATTTATCACCATTTGGCAAAGTGATGCCATCTAATTGCTCTTCAATGAGCTCTGTTCTTAGTAAGTAATAGAGAGCCTCTGATGCAATGACAAAAAGGGTAGAGGTGAGAGGACAACCATGTCTTATTGACCTCCCCATATCAAAAGGTAGGGATAAAGCTCCATTAACCTCCACCTGAGTTGAGGCATCTTTGAATAACATTTTTACCATTTACATTAATTATCAGGAAACCCTATGGATTTTAACATCATTAAGACAAATAACCATTCCACTCTATCATAGGCTTTTTCAAAGTCTAAAAGTAAAAAATCCCATCCTTTTGATTAGTTTCTTTGGCCCAATATAATGCTTCCCAACTAGTGATCAGGTTTTCAAAAATGTACATGCCTTTGATAAATCCTATTTGGGTGTTACTTATGATATTTGTAAGTATTTCCCTTAGTCTTTGTGCCAACACTTTGGCTATTATTTTATAGGAAACATTCAATAAAGTAATGTGTCTCCAATTCCTGATATTAGCCTTGTCACCATCTTTAGGCAGTAGTTTAATTATTCCCCTATTTACTTCTTTTCCCAATATTCCATTCTCAATAGCTTCTTTATAAAGATCAAACAGGCCATCAACAATCCAACAAAAGTTTCCTTGTAGAATTCAACTGGCAGCTCATCAGCGCCAGGAGACTTTCCATTTTCCATAGACCTAATTGTAGCCTCTATTTCATTTTTGTAAAGCTCAACACTGATCTTTCACTTCATTTCATCATCAACTTTTTCAATACACACCTTTCTGCAAAGTTCTTGAGCTTCCTTGCATCCTTCTTTATTGTCTTCTGCCTTGAACAACATTTCATAAAAACCCCTCAAGGCCTCTATTATATCCTCTTCCTTCTCAAAACAATTTCCATTTTCCACTACTAGCCCTATTTTCTCTTTTATGTTTTTATACTTTAGGAGATCAAAAAACTATTTTGCGCCCTTATCTCCAGCCTCCAACTAGTGCATTTTTTCTCTTATTTTAGCACCTGGGGCTTTTTTAACCTAAATTTTTTTGAGACTGTGTTTTATTTCTCCAATTCTTTCAATTAATTCATCCTCATTAGGCTTTTCTTGAATCTTATCTATTTTTAGGAATTCTTCCTGAAGAAAATGCCCTTCTCTCCTTCTATCTAAAGAATATTTCTTCCCTACTATCTGAAAAATAGATTTGCAAGAACTGATTAGTTTACTCCAATAGTGAGAAGCATTGTTATCCTTATATAGAGTCTTACAGATATTTCTTAGGGAACTGATACCATTTATACAATCTTCATCCAAAAGAAGCTCACAATTTATTTTGTAACTGCAATCTTTTTAAGTTTTAAACCTTTTTTTTGTTTTTTAACCATTATTACTGATTTAATAGGGTGATGGTCTGAAAGAGTATTTGGTATAACTTGCACCTTATTCATGCTCTTTACATTCTAAAAATGAATTGTTTCTTTATCCACATAGAATCTATCTAGTCTGTTGTAAATTCTTATGTTTGCTTTTTGGCTATTACACCAGGAGTACCAAATGCCTTTACTATTCTTTTTCATACCTTCTAATGGATCCATCAATTTTAGTGTCTTTTTTATTCTTTCCCAGAAAAATCTCTCATTCCCTCTCCATTCATGTGGATTGCCTCCTTGTTTATCCTCTTTCTATTCAATCATGTTAAAGTCCCCACCTATAACCCAGGGCACCTTTGGAAACTCATTAGCCATCCAATTCCATAGTTCATCCCTATTATGATACTCATTTGGGACATAAATCAAGTAGAATCCTATATCTAAACCATCTGCATCTAAGATAATCCATACACATCTATTACAGGGGGACTAACCTGCTTCTTTAAAATTCTTTTCCCATCTTCTACTTAGGAGGATGGTATTGCCACCCTTACCCTTCTCATGTTTTGAGGAGAAGGCAATAGCATACCTCCAGATAAACCTCAAGGTGTTCTCCATCATGAAACCAACAGCCTTCACCTCCTGAATAAACATGATATCCATGTCTCTATTTTTGTTACAAAAGTCCCTCACTACATATTTTCTATCAGAGGACTCTAATCCCCTGACATTCCAACTAAAACAATGGATTTCTTTCATCAAAGACTAAATTTAGGAGGAGCTAGGTTGTTTCCATAGTATAGTCTATCAAAACACTTTGGGATCTTATCATCTTTGCCTTTTTCCCAAGCTTAACTGAGCTATTGGTCTTGCTCATGTTCTTCCTTTTCTTACCTTCTTCATCAGTTTTGTCTGACTCATCCTTATCATTTACACCATCTTTTTCAATTTTTGTTTTTGTCTTACCATCTTCTGAATCAAGATTTACCTTCATGCAACTTAGCTTGAGGACTTCCATAGCCACACCTTTGGGGTCAGTTGCTCTCTTTTTTTAAATTCTTCCTTTAATGAATATAGTTTGTTTCTCTAGTCTGCTATCTCTCTAATTTTGTCTAAGGCTAATTCTTGAGCATTTTCCCCCTCCTAATAGTGATAAAACCATCAGAAGAGAGAGGTTCCTGCCTTATGGCAGAAGATTTAATTACTTGATCATCTTTGTTGCTCGGAGGCAACATAGCATCCCCCTCACATTTTTTTAGTTCAGTTTGTGTGTCATCCACTTGGGATTCAAAACAGGGGTTGTCAAACATAATATCTTCTTCTCTGTCATCATTTGAAGTGAGACCCAGGTTGTCTTCTTGAGTACTATCTGAACAACAATCATCTAGAGATCTATTTACCACTATATCAGAGAAAAAATCTAGAATCTTGTTCATATTGGATTCACCTTCCTTTAGAGGCTCTCTGTTACATTCAACATCAACATTGCTGATTTTAGGGTCATTATCTCTTTTCTTATGTTTCTCTCCCAATGAGGATAGTGATTCAAACCTAGCATGTAGGTGGGAGACAACCTCAGAGTCTTTCCCCAACCCATTGGAGGCACCTTGGCTAGGAAAGCTATTAATTTCCTTTTCATTAGTTTCAAATTCTAGACCATCCTTTGTATTTCTTCTATTCAGCACCAGGCAGTCTCTTTTCTAATGTCCATCCATTTTACATAAAAGGCAAGAGTTTAATCCCCCCAACCCCACAACTTCACACTCAACAATTTTATTGTCCTGTGTTACTTCTAGTATTTCAGGGATCTGTGTGTTAAAGGCAACTAGCAATCTTGCATCCATGTGGGGCAAGGTTGCCCTAGTTTCATCAACTTTTATTATTTTCCAAATGTTTTGACTACTTGAGGTAGAAAACCCCAAAACTAAGCAGGCACATTCTTAATTAGTATCCACCTAGGTATTGAAAAGAATTGTATTTTTTTATGTGAAGTTTCAGGGGCCTAAGGAAAGGCCTTAAACAAAGCAGGGCCTATATTCCAAAAGTTTCTTTCAATTACTCATTTTTGCATATTATCGTTCCTAAAGAAGATAAAAAATATGTCATTCTAAATCATTCTACAAAATGAGTAATGTATTCCAAGCTTTTTTCCCCAAACAACAATTAGCCAATTATCAAACAAATTTCTTGAAGGTAGTTTGTCTATATTAATACAAGTAAAAAAAATGCAACATTTTTCAATTTGTTTTCTTCATTCCTTAATGCATTAAGCATGTCTTTGTTAAGGCACAAAGAAACTTTCCTCAGCAAAGAGGAATACTCACCTTATTTTCTCTCCCTTGCTTCACTTCTAGATCTCCCTTCTTCAGAGACTCCACCATCAGCTCCGAGTGGATTCCTGACTGAGAAGCCCGTATTTTTTCTCGATGCTTCAACCTCTTCATAATTTAGAGCTTCTTTGTAAATTTTGTTCTTTCCTCCTTTATCTAATTCACCTTCCGAATATGTTTCCATCAAGTTTTATGCCTTTTTAATAAATGCAGGAGCTAGCACAACACAAGACTCAGCTAGCAACTGCACATCCACACAATGAAGTTGACACCAGTGTGACGCCAAGACAAGGGCGGAAAAGGATTTTAAAAAGACTTTTATATTTTCCTATGTATCTCAATACAACAAGACTCTATTAAAAGACAAAGACATTCAAAGCACAACAACAAACAAGTTAGACTAACCAATATAGCCGATGAAACAAAGAAGGATTCTAAGACAAAGAGAGAATCCAAGCAAGAAGCTCATGGAGGATCACAGACAAACCCTTGAGCAACCCTTGGGCTTTCTTGTTTTTTATTTTTTCTTAAGATTTAATGTTTTAATATTTTCCAATAGATTGGTATCAAAGCACAAATTTTTTAGGGGCATTCAGTTTTAGAGCCCTAGCTTTTCTGGGTGTGCAATGACATAACCCTAGCTTACCTGGTATTTAGGAAAGCCCTAATTTTTTGGGTAGTGAAAAAAAAGCCCTCGATCTTTTCTAGGTATTTGCATTTTCCCCCATTTTGCAAAATGGTAGGAGGAGACAATAGGAGTTGGCAGCTCAACCACCTATGTTTGATGGGAAAAACTATGACATCTGGGCAAAGAAAATGAAAACCATTTTAGTTGCAAATGATTTGTGGGAGTTAGTAGAAAATGGGTTCACAAATAAGACTGACCCAAATGCATATACAACATTAAGCAATGCTCAAAAGAATTAGTTGAAGGAGACAAGGAAAAATGATGCAAAAGCCCTCAGTTTGATTGAAGTAGCCTTGACAAAGGCTATTTTTCCCATAATAGCAGCAGCTAGTTATGCAAAAGAAGCATGGTAAATACTTCAAAACAGGTACAAGGGGACTGATAAGGTGAGACTAGTGAAACTCCAATTGCTAAAATAATTTTTTTGAGACCCTCCAGATGAAGGACAATGAGTCCATTTTAGATTTTCACACAAAGGTTTCCACCTTGATTAACCGGTTGAGTATAAATGGAGAAACCATGGAAGAGAAGAGGATTATAGAGAAAATCCTTAGAATCTTACCCTCTAGATTTGACCCAATGGTTATTTCCATTGAAGAGGCAAAAGACCTCTCAAAAATGACAGTTGATGAGTTGATGGGTTCACTTCAAACCCATGAGTAGCAGCTAAACATATCCGCTCCTTCCCTAGAGCAAGCCTTCAAAGCCCAAGGAAATGTAAGAGGCAGGGAAGAGGAAGAAATGGCAGAGGAAGAGGTCAAAGGGGTAGAGGTAGGAGCAACTCCGGAAGAGGAGGCTCAAATAGTCAAGAGGAGGCTAGCACCTCCCAATTAAACTTCCAAAATAAGAAGAAAAACAACAGCTCAAATCAGAGGTATGATAAGAGCAATGTGCAGTGTTACTACTATCACAAGTATGGTCACTATGCAAGCAAATGTAGGAAGAAACAACATGACCAAGGAAGTAAAAAATATGCCAATGTGGCAAATGAGAACAAGGCTGAAAATGAAAAATAGTCACAAGTGTTTATTGCATGCAATCTTGCAGAATAGGGAAGCGCTGAAATTTGGTATTTGGACAACGCATGTACAACCACATGAGTGGTAATAAAAAAATATTTTCCTCCATAGACAATAGCATTAAGTCTAAAATCAAAATGGGGAACAATGAGAAGGTTCTGGTCATGGGCAGAGGCATAGTGTGCATACAAACCAAGCATGGTGAAAGAAGATAGATCCATGACATCTATTATGCCCCAGGCATAAAACGTAATCTCTTGAGCATTGGATAGATGATCCAAAATAGTTATAGAGTCTTGATGGAGAAAGGGTTATGAATCATCTATGACAAGGATGGAAGCAAGAAAGTTATTGCAGCAGTTCAAATGACAAAGAATCGAATGTTTCCCCTCAAAATGCAAATCCCAGCACAGTCAACAGGCCTGTAGTAGTCAGCCTTCAAAATAGTCATCAAAGACCCATCCAAGCTTTGGCATTTGAGGTATGGGCATTTAAGCTATTCTAGTTTAAGTCTTTTAGCTAGAAAAGACATGGTTAGGGGCCTACTAACAATTGTAGAGCCCGATAGAAAGTGTGAAGCATTCATCTTAGGTAAACAACATAGGCAACCCTTTCAATCAAGGTATTCTAGGAGAGCAAGAGCACCATTAGAACTGGTGCATTTAGATTTGTGTGGTCCCATGTAGACCCCAACCCTAGGTGGCAATGTTTATTTCATGACATTCATAGATGACTATAGTAGAAAAACCTAGGTGTATTTTTTGAAGAACAAATCAGAAGCATTTAAGAAGTTTAAGGTGTTTAGGGCCTTGGTTGAGAAGCAAAGTGACCACTATATCAAAGTCCTCGAAATGGATAGAGGGGGAGAGTACATCTCCAAAGAGTTTATGAATTTTTGCAAATATGAAGGTATTGAGAAATAGTTCACAACCAAGTATACTCCACAGCAAAATGAAGTGGCTGAAAGAAAGAATAGAACCATCACAGAGATGGCAGCAAGCATGCTGAAGGCAAAAGGTTATCAAATGATTATTGGGGTGAAGCTATAACAATAGCAGTCTACCTATTGAATAGTTACCTCATAAAGGTTGTTCATGAATGGATTCCACAAGAAGCATGGACAAAATGCAAATAGAGTGTAGAGCACTTGAGAATATTTAGATGTGTGGCATATCCACTCGTGCCAAAAGAGAAGAGGCAAAATTTGATGACAAAGGTGAAAATTGCATTTTCAAAGGCTATAATGAAGAATCAAAAGCCTACAAATTGTACAATCCCATCACCAAGAAAGTGGTGATCAGTAGGGATGTTGAATTCATTGAAAATGAATCATGGGATGGGATGGTGGACATCAACATGGGTATTTCTGTCACAATACCCTTTAATGATGAAGAAGCTCTGGAAGTCAGGAGCTCTGGAACTTTAGAGCAAGGTAACAGTTTAGAAAGCAGGAGCTCCAGAAATTTTCAGCAGAGCAATAGCTCTGAAAATTTACAACAGGGTGAAAATTATGGCGCTCAGTCTTCTTCATCAGTCAAGTAGTCAAGTAGCTCTAGAAATTCAAACCTTATGCTTCATCACTGATGCCACGAAGGACAAGAAGTGTGAGGGAAATTTTTGACAGCACAAGGTACGCTGATTTTGATAAAAATTTGGATTTTACTTTGTTTTCCTATAGTGATCCAATGTATTTTGAAGAAGCTGTGAAAGAGGAAAAATGGTGTAAGGCCATGGATGAAGAGTTGGATGCTATAGAGAGAAAGAAGACATGGGAGCTAATTAATTTACTCAAGGGTAAACAAGTCATTAGAGTTAAGTGGGTCTATAAGACCAAATGCACTGCAGAAGGTAAGGTTGAGAGGCATAAAGAAAGGCTAGTTGTCAAGGGTTACAAACAACAGCCTGGAAGAGACTATGATGAGATGTATGCACTAGTTGCAAGATTGGAAACAGTTTGGGCAGTTCTAGCAATTGTAGCCCAACACAAATGGAAAGTATTTCAAATAGATGTGAAGTCAGCCTTCTTGAATGGAGTGCTAAAAGAAGAGGTGTATGTAGAGCAGCCACTTGGATATGAAGTCCCAGGGCATGAAAACAAAGTGTATAGGCTTTGGAAAGCTCTCTATGAGCTTAAACAAGCACCATGGGCATGGTACAAAAGAATTGATTCGTACCTACTGAGCAATGGCTTTAACAAAAGCGGTAGTGAGCCCACACTCTACATCAAAGAAGCCAATGGTGATATTCTTATTGTTGTTTTGTATGTAGATGATTTGATTTTTACAGGGAATAGTGACCTCTTCATTGTTGATTTCAAAGAGGCAATGAAAATGAGTTTGAAATGACAGACCTAGGTTTGCTAAAACATTTTCTAGGCACAAAGGTCCAACAAACAGAGCATGAAATTTTTATTTCACAAACTAATAAATGTCAAACAAATCTTGAAGAGATTTAGAATGTTGGACAGCAAACCTACCCCAACACCAACAATTATAGGTCTGAAATTAAGCAAAGAGGACAGCAGCAGTGATGTTAACCTAACACTCTACAAGAGCATGTTTGGAAGCCTCATGTATTTGACAGCTACTAGACTTGATTTGATGTATATAGTAAGCCTGATTTCTAGGTTCATGGAGCAACCTAAGGACACACAGTGGCAAGCAGAAAAGAGAATTTTGAGGTATGTCAATGGCACGAAAGGCTATGGCATTATATATACCACCTCTAATGAGTTTCAGCTAGTTGGGTACACGAACAGTGATTGGGCAGGAAATGTAGATGATAGGAAGAGCACATCTGGATATATGTTCCACATTGGTTTAGGAGCAATATCATGGGCATCAAAGAAATAGCCCATAGTTTCTCTCTCCACAGTAAAAGCAAAGTACATAGCAGCAAATGCAGCAGCATGTTAAGCTATTTGGCTTAGAAGAATCCTTGCAGACTTGAGTGGGGAGCAAGAAGATGGTACAACCATATTTTGTGATGTGTCTTCTATAGCCTTGACAAAAAATCCTCTGTTTCATGGATGAAGCAAGCACATTGAGATTTTCTACCATTTCATAAGGGAGTTGGTAGAGCATGAAGACATTGAACCTCAATTCTGTAGATCAGAGAAGCATCTTGTTGATATTTTCACAAAGGTATTGTTAAAAGACTCCTTTGAGCACCTAAGAGATAGGCTTGGCATCATGGATAGCTCCGGAACTTCAGTTCTGGAAAGTCAAAAAATCTCTAGAAACTTCATCTCCAGAAGGGTTATCTCCAGAATTTCAGTTCTAGAAAGTCAGAAAAGCTCCAAATCTTCAATTCTGGAAAGACAAAAAATCTCTGGAAATTTCAGCTCTGGAAGGGATAGCTCCATAACTTTAGCTCTGGAAACACAGAGCTTCGGAACTTTGGTTCCAAGAAAATAGAAGAGCTTCAGAACCACATTCTTGGAAGGACAGAACAGCTTTGGACATGAAAGCTCTGGAAATGTAGAATTGTGATGAAAAATAGAAAAGCTCAAGATTAAGGAGGAGTGCTGGAAATAGTAATCTTGATCGAAAACAACCACATTAAATGTAGCGTCAGAAGAGATCCATTTGGATCATTCCCCCCATTTGTCATGTCTGACATCTGCTGTCTAGTTAATGCATTCTGGCAGCTAATTAAATTTGGTAGGTCAATTTGAAATGGGCGACAAATCTTTGTTGAAGGCAAGAAAGACAAAAAGGAATGAACAGAGGAATGTTCAAGAGAAGAACAGGAGGGAAGTTCAATCAACAGACAAAGAGAAGAAGAAGAACCTGCAGCAGCAGAGGATATTGGACAAAAAATAGATCTCTGGAAGTTTGCAATAGCAACACAGAGCATTGTACAGGAAGCAGAAAGCTCCAGATCTCTAGAAGCTAAACATAGGACAGATCTCCAGAAAGTATAACAGTCTAGAACTCCACAACTTGCACAGAATCAACCCAATTATCTTCGGAAGCTCTGGAAAGGTGTGTAGTTTGTTGTATGAAGGAAATACAAAGCCATAGCTCTGAGTTTTTTGTATGTAAATATTTTTTAATTAATTTTGAATGTAAATGCAAAAGAAATTATTTTGTCTCCTTGGCTTGCGTTTTCTTCTTTGCTCACTTTAGTTGGACTCATTTTCCAACATTTCTAATGATGATCACATTAATCAAGACAAGAAAAGGAACATGTAAAGTTGAAGAAAAATTGTTTTAAAGGAAATTGGATAAAGAATTGAAATAAGAGACAACGAGCAATATATAGATATTAAGCTTGATAGAATTGAAAAATTAGACTTGAAACATTCTCTAGCAAGAAAACATTATATATTATGTTTTACCTTAATAAGGCTACCTAAATACGACTACTGTGTAAAGACTTTTTCTAAAGGGGCTTAAATAACCTGCCAATTCAAGATGTAGATTTGTTCCAGAGAGCTTGGAGTGCATGTGCACCGCCAATACATTTATTATTTGAGCCACTATAGGGAATTTTCTATGTAAAGATGATTTTAAACAAACTGAAACGTTTAATAGAGTGTTAATATTTAACTGAAGATCATTAATTCACAAATTTAATCATAAAAATAGTTAAATATATAATGCTTAGAGGTAATGGGCTCTTTGTTTACTAGTGAAGTTGAATGGTTCTGAATGAGTCCACTAGATGATTTTAGCGGAATGGATATCCCTTAGGCCTTAGCTCTCAGCCAAAGAGGTTTTAGCTTAATAGAATTGTGACTTCTGTGAGTTTGATATAAAACCCTCAAATCAAAAAAAAATTATGAAAAGAAATTGCATACTTAAAATTTTTAAGGTATAATATGACAGAAATCTAAATAACACAACTTTTGATCCATTTTTTCGTGAGAGAAACTAGAACGTTTTAAAAGAAAATTCAAGATAGAATTTTATCCAGACGTCTTTATGATTTTTTTTAGATTATAATTGTTAAATTAATTTGTTTAGTTGAATTTCTTTGAAGATGAAGCGAAGTTTAGGGATGAAATTGTGAGAGCTATCTCTCGCCTACTTCCACAAAGGTATCATGTCCCTGCTATGCAAGGAGAAGCACGCATGTGCCAGGTTAAACCACCTCGCTCACTTCTTTTCTATTTATCTCATTTCTTTTCTTGTAGTCTCATGTATACAGACACGCTGATGTGTATATTATATTTACTGGTTGCAGAAGGTTGCAGATTTCGTCAGCACTGTTCATCCCAACCGAAAGGGAATCCGCATCGCAGGATTATATGGAATGCCTGGCCTGGGTAAAACCACACTTGCCAAGGCTTTCTGCAATTTTAATTTGGGAAATTTTGATGGCAAAGTATACCATCTGGAATTTTTTTCTCGAGGCCATTCAATGGACGGACAGAATTTCAAATTGTTGACAAAGGTGAGCAATTTCATACGTTGCTTTCCATATAGGATTCTGTTTACATCTTCAGTATTATGTACTAGAAATAGATTCGTGTATGTATGGTTATTCTTAAACATCATTCATTTTAATAGTCAAATGTCAATTTTGTTCAATAAAAATAGGACAAATAATTACCATTTTTGATATGGATGAGGTGTAAATTCACCACAACGTCTATCCAACCCTCTGGATGCACATTTGACCATTCGTAACACTATTGATTGTTTAACCATTGAAATGAATGATATTTAAATAGAGTGCTCATATACAAGGTGTGTAATTATTTTGCATTTTGTAATAGAGTTTACAGGGCCAAAGAGTATTGCTGGTTCTGGACAATATCGAAACCGAAGAAAGCATAGACGTTGTGAGAAGTTTTCTTCAGACTGACTTGGGCAAAGAAAGTTGCATCCTTTTGAGCGCACGAAGAGTAGGTGTTCTACAAAAGAATTTCGATGTTGTCTGTAAGTCATGCATGAGCGTCCCAGGCCTTGAAGAGGAAGAGGCGATAGCCATTTTGTTGGAAAGGACCTCTCTAGCGGACTCAGCATTGGAGGCAGAGAACAGGAGTTTTGCTTTGCAGTGTGCAAACAGATGTTCCTTCAAACAGACCAGGGCTCACACATTTCATCCGTTAGCCTTAAAAACTTTTGGCCGATACCTCTTTAGTAAATACAGTTCCGATTTGTCAAAATGGGTTGCTGGGTTAGATGGCTTGGTAGTCGGATCCGGTGATGGTTTGGATGATGTGTTCACTGTGCTGGACAAAGCTTTTGATGATATGGATCCCAAATACCATACCATATTTATGCTTCTCACTGTATATATGCCGCCTAATCTGTCTCCCCACAAGGTTACTGAGTGGCTTGCAGTAAATTGCATGGAAGAGATCAACTTTATTGAAAAAGCAGTGAGTTGAATATTTAGGGTTTACACTTGTTTAGTTTGTTATAGGGATATTTTTTCAATTTAAATCATGAAAAAAAAAATTTGAATTTTAAAATGATATAAACCAATGTAAATATTTTTATTTTAATTGTTGAAATTGTTTGAAAAATGTGGTGTGGATGGGACGTAAAAAAATAACAAAATTATTTATGTAATTTTTTTTGGCACTAATATAGACGATTGATTTATTGTTTGTTGGATCAGGTTGAGGATCTATGGCAGAAGTGTTTTATTGAAGAAATTACACCTGAAATTCGCATACAAGATCTCTATATGGAGTTCGCTCAAAGCAAAGCAAGAAAGATGGGGAGATGGCTGTGGTGTAAGCGAGACCTCATTACATCAGAAGTTAAAGTAGGGTTTGAACTGGCAAAGCTAGAGTATTGCCAGCATCAAGATCTATCCCAGATCGGCGACAAGTACTTTAAAAATCTATGGGCACTTCAGATTGTAGATGCGGAGATGAGCAAGGTTGGATTCAGCTTGATGAAAAATATAAGGAGCATCACTATACACAATTGTGAATATCTGGAAGTCCTTCAAGGCATGGAAAATTTGCCACACCTGGCGTGGCTTCAGATAGGGCAGGTACCAAACTTAAAAGTCTCCAATTTAGGCAGCCTCACTGCCTTACAACATCTTGAGATAAACACCAACGGGCCTACTGAGCTTGGAGACCTTAGCGGTTGTGTTTCTCTGAGAGAAATTTATGTTCGCTGTCCATCCCTCTCTGAGTTCCCAAAAATAAATGGTCTGCCATATTTGGAGAAAGCCAAATTTAAAGCGTGTGGTGAAGTGATTGCTCCACTAGACTGTAGAGCATGCGTAAAGCTTCAAAGTATCGTCTTCGACTATTGCTGGCAGATGGCTCACATACCATTGATCGATGGTTGTTCCAGCCTATCCAAAATTGTTCTCAACAGATGTGATCAAGTGACAGAATGTTCAGATAAAGATGAGTCAAGTGCTTTAAAGATACTGAAGTTGTGCATTTCATCAGAAGATCCTGTTGCTTCGGCGCCAAGGAATTCAGAGCGTTGTGATGGACTGAAGAATTTTCCCTTATGGAATATCGTGATATCGACTGATGTTCCAAGTCTCAGACGTTTTTCAAATTTAACTGCGCTCAAACTATACAACTGTGATATATGTGAAGCACCGGATGTTGCATGTTGTAGCATGTTGGAGGATGTTTCCTTCTCAACATTGAAAGATTTAGAAAGCTTTCCCAGTTTCTCATCACTAAGGAAGTTGAAGAAATTATGTTTATGTAACTGCAACAGGATTCGAACTCCTCCCGATATCGGGGGATGCCATGAATTACAGGTGTTTCATCTACTCTACAATGATAATATGAAAGGACTTCCAAATATGGATAGCTGCCCACTATTAGAGGAAATCAAACTGAGTTGGCGTTCGGAGGAGGGCCTTTTTCAATCTGACAGCTATGAATATGACGATCTTGAATTTTGTCCGGATTACCAGAAAGACGAGATCTTCCCAAACATAAATGATGTATTTATACCAGTGGAATTGAAGGAGTGGCAATGGATGCAGAGCAAGACGGTGCGGGTGAAGCAGTATTTCCGTGGAGAGAAGATGTATTATTCTATCACAGCTCCGTGTGGGGCGCGGAAGCAAGCTTCTAATGCTGACACTCTTGAGCAAGTTATTATTCACAGGGCAAGTGCCATCTCCGGTAAGGTTTTAATACCAGCTTTAAATGCTTTATATTCCAAAAAAAAGTTGGGCAGGAATCAGGATATTCAGAAAGTTTTGAATTAAATTTTATACTATACGATCTTGCTTTTGTTGTTCTAATAATCTTAGAAAGAGATAGATATATGAAAAAGCATATATGTTTTAATTTTATATTTATTTTATATGTACTATATTTGTAATCAAGGATTTGAATTAAAAACCTTAATCTATTGATCATTTCACTGGATTCTGGTTAACTGAAATGGATCTTCAATTTTGGGTAGAGGAGCAATAGAAATAGGTAGGAAAATTTTCTCTTTCCCTCCTTCCAACTTGGGTTTCTTTATTGTTCTTTTGATTCTATGGAGGATAGGAACTATATCTTTTGGGTGGGCCTAGTTTTGCAGAAACGTGAGTCTTCATACATAAATGGAGAAGGGTTTTGATGCTTCCCAAGAGGAAACCACTATGGCTCTAGTATGAGTTCGCCTTTATGGCCTTTCATTAGAATACTAGAACAAATACATCCTAAAACTGATTGGAGCGAGTTTGGGGTTGATTATTGAGCTAGATACTATAACCATTTCTAAATCTAGGGGATCTAGTGCTAGAATTTATGTAAATAGTGATCTCCACAAACCTTTGGTCCAAGAGAAATTGATTTGGGCTCTTGAGAATGACTTTATTTCCTAATATTTTTATTAAGCCCACCCCCTGTAGTTTCTTTAGGCAACTATCTATGTCAGTTGATGCCATAGTAGGGCTAAGTGCACCTTGGACATAAAAGGTTGACTATGAGAGGGTTCCTTTTAGGCATGGGAGTTGCCACGGATATGGTCACTTCAGGAAAAACTATCCAAAGTCAGGTATCCTGATCTTCAAGAAACCAAAACCAAAAAAGCACCTCCAAATGCAAAGAGATATCAATGTAAATATTAGTTCAAAAAGGGGTTCCAAAACAAAGTTGTTCAAAAACAAATCTAGGTCAAGAAATAAGCAAAAATCTAGAATACTAGCTAATTGTTAGAAATGTAATCTTGCCCATCAAGTTAAATCTGTGTACAAATGTATTAATGTCAAGTATGTACAAGTCAAGTCAAGGTAGAGACTTGGAGTGGAATTCAACTTAGAAGCTTGAAGTACAAGTTAGGAGTGCATGTCATGTCATATAGTCAAGTCGAGTAAGATGCTTGGAGTGCTTGTAGTCAACTTAGAAGCTTGAAGTACAAATCAAGAGTACATGTCATGTCATATAGTCAAGTAAAGCTAGAAAAGTAGAGTACTTGGAGTGCAAGTCATGCATATTGCACATATTATATATTCATCCTTGTAACACAAAAGATGAGGATGAAGAGAAAAAGAAAAAGAGTGCCTTTATGCTGCAACATTTTCATCAATAGAAATTTTTGTTTTGTGTATATTTTCTTTTGTGTGTGCGCTTTATTATCTATTTACTACAGTATTACATTTTTTTTATTCTTTCACACTCTTGGGCCTATACTTGTTCCATCAAATTGATATCAAAGACAATTGTCAAGCAAAGGATTTGAACCTCCTAGAGTTGATTTGCAATGGCCAATGTGAGTAGCAGTCTCACACAACCCTCATTTCCACATTTCAATGGCAAGAATTATGAAAATTGGAGTATACATAAGAAGATTCTATTTGGACCACATGAGCTTTGGACTCATTTTTGAAACATGCCCTTTGGTGTGTTCCCAATAACTATTAGAACTTGCTATTGTCCCATTCGTGAGAAATCCTATGTAAGGACCCACTTGATCCAAACTCGAATTTTCAAAAATTTTACTTTATTAACAAGTTCTTAAGAGATATATCAAGACTTCCATTGAGTACTCAGGGAAAACTTCGGCCAAAATGGCCATATGTTCAAAACGGAACATTAATTTCGGCCAAAACGGAACATTCTTAAGCCAACCTGGGCTCTTCTATCCTTTGGGCAAATAGGTTCATATGAAACCAGGTCTAACGGACCTTATCGCTACCCGAAACAGGGTAGAACAAATGGTGGCAAAACGGCCTGGTGGTCAAATGGACCAAGACTCTATCCAATACGGGATAAGTAAACACAATAGCCAACCAGGCTAAATAGGACAGGAATCATTATGCTCTAGCCAGAGACTTCTGACTCCCTCGGAACCAATATAGGTTCATGAGTCACTTCCTGGGGACCACAGTCTGCCCAGACACTGTACTGAGGATGTCAACCAGGGAATACATAACATCAACTTGTACTCACCTCAGTTTACGGCAACACCGGGTACAAGTAATCCACCCTGGGGATTCTTCTGAGTACTAGGAGAGTTTCTTAAGTTACCTAGTTAACCTTTAAACTAAAGATCAAGATTATGAAGTTGATTATTAAAGAGTACCCTATATCTGAGGGACCTGAGTACTGGGGGCATCCTTCGCCGTCCAGACTGCCTACATACCCTATATCCATGGGATCAAGGCCCTCTACGGATGCGATCTACACGATGAATGCGAACATGTAGTTCTATCTTGCACTATGTTTTATGTAACTGTGGTCGGTACACAGTTCTTTGCCAACTGCCCACTCACTCAAGTGATACAAAGGCGGAATTCCAAAGAAACTAGTATTGCAAACACACCTCTTGAGAGTGTTTGGCGTTTAAGTTTTCAAGTGTGAATAATTTACCTATCACACATATTTCCCCGGTGAGGTCTTCCCATTGATCGTCCTACAACAATTTTTGATAGTCTCACCTTTTTCTTTTTCTTAATCTTTTTAGTTAGGTATCTGAGGAGATTTTCCCTTCCTGCGAATTTAACTTAGACATGTTCCTTATCACTCCCCGACGATTTAGAGGGACGGTGCCCAAATGTCATTGTTGCAGCTATGTTAGGCGTGAGATACTTGGTTCAGCGCGATGGCATTACCCGTAAACGTGACCCAGAGGTACCATAAATACCGATCACTGTGAATGTTTGAGTTTGGACATTATTTACAAGGTTTACCTAAAAAGAAAATTAATATGATAGCTTAAGAGAAAAATTAAACTTCTTTGCTTGCATGTAAAGAAAACGGCTAGATGTTTTGATCCATTTATCAATACATAAGAAAGAGTAAGGTAGCGACATTCAAACAATTGTAAACATAATTTCAAAAGATACTAATTCACATACATTAATCACAAACATAAATTAAATAAGATACTTAATCATTTTGTTTTCAGGGTGATATGATAATTAGTTTGTTGTGCCTCAAGTGAACTTTATTCAAAGTAAAATAGTGATATATAGTCATATATCAAATCAATCTTTGTTCTAAGAGTAGGATACTAAATCATTTCATTGCATAATTATTTCAATCGTATATGTACAATTAAATCCAAATTAAGGCTTGTAATCATAAAAGGATAAGTTATCCAACACAAATTTAACTCAACTTCTTTAGTTGAGAATTAACAATTCCTAACCATGGTAAATAATGTTGACTTCTAGGTTAAATGAGGATTCTTTGATCATATTTTGAGATAAGGGAAATTGTTTCAAAACATTAGGTTTTAGTTTGTTCTTTCTAAAGCGTTTAAGATTAATCGATTGTTTAAAGAATTATTGCAATCCATCTTTGGTTCATCACTATAGGCTTCTGCTAAATATTTGTCCCAACTCTTTACGTTGAATTCTATTAACATGTATAGAGGATCTAAGGACAATACGGTCAAATCTATAGCAAAATATCAAAACCATGCCATTAGGTCAATATCACAAGTACAAGGATCATATCCACAACTATGGGATTGACCCATGTTTGCTTATAGTTTTGGAGTTCATAGAGCACCATCATCTCAATCTGTTCATCTCAGATCGAATGTTTTTATAATTGCTTCAAACTTTAAATGTCATCAACTCAGTGCAAAAACATAGGCTTTATTCCATCGTTGCATGCCAGTTTATGATTGCAGTCAGTATTTTCCAATGTATATGATAATTAGTTTATTGTAGAAGCAATCTTTACCATAAGCCAATTGTGTCTTTCATTATGAGACTAACCCTGTGTAACCTGCCATAGTGCAAAGGCTTGAAAGGTTGTAATGCTATCTTTATAAGTCATCTTTAGTAACCCCAGTTTAACTGTGTAATAAACGAGCTCCTTATGTGTCTAAACAGTGATCAAACGTTTTATCAAGAGTATTTAGAATGGTCGTCTTTATTACTATAAACTTGTAATCATACCCACCAGATATTATGTTTGTTCATGGTAGCAAAACTCAGTATTTATTAAGTGGCAATTAGACTATGATAACGTGATGATAGGAAGACTCTAGATTGATGCCCAAGGGTTGTTCAACTAACTGTAATATAGCTAAGCCGTTTAGACCTGCGAGATAATAACATTCTTCCATACTTTTAGTACATAGTGAAAATAGTGAAATTTAGAACCTAATACCAAAGGAAAAGATTACTCTGTACCTAAATAGAATTATATATATGTATTGCCAAATAAAGAGTTTTAAAAAGATACTTGTTATGTTCTTTTTGGATAAGAATAAAGTATTAATAACGACAAGTGAACCAATAGACTCTTATTGACTAAGTTAATACCTATTATAGGTTTATTGATATTTTTACTCTTAGAACTAAATAAAGATGGAAAGAGTGAATTAGTTTTACCTTTTTGTATTATTTGTTAACCATGAGAATTGATATAAATCAACTCTTTTTTTGACAAAGAACCTGCATGACATACCAAGAAATTAAGTGGTATTGTTCCCTCAATCATGTCAACGAAAGATAACCATGCTTGTATTTATGCTACAGTTTTGGAGTTGATTGGAGGCTCTAACTTGTTCAGTTTAAGACCAAGACTAGACTGTCACCATAGTATAGTACACTGTAGTGACTTATAAATGTCGAGATAGGTTTGTTACTTGATTAGATGGACTGGATGATGAGTTAGGATTGGACTTTCCACCTTGTAAAGGATATCTTGACCATAATAATTCAACGTGAGAAATAACCTTAATAGTCTTACAACACTGATGAAACTTCGTAAACCAATGATAAACTTGATAGTATATATGTTTTATCTACAAAAGATAATTTGCACGTGGAACGATTCTAATGACCAGTCCTATTTAGAAACTAGTACCAACTAAGGATGAATTAGTACCTAGAATTTATACCTTGCCCACAAAGGTGGTAAAGAATCTAAAGATTCCATCATACTCCAATATATGAAATAAACCAAACCATTATGATTGATAAATTGTCAAGCTGGTAAGGCTAAGATATTACCTTGATTCATCGACTGTAGGATTTTGACGATATTCAAGTCGAGTTGGGGTGGGTGAACGCAATGACTGCATTGTTCACAATGCTAACCACACTAAAAACCTTTGGCCAAGGTAATGCACTTGCCTCTAGTGCATTGTCAGTTCACTGTGACTGGATAGCGTAACTTGTGGATGGTCATGCTTGACTAGAGGGTATCTAGGGGTGCGTGATAACAAGTTGCGTAGGTCACAAACACCAGTACTCAGATGGCAAACACCATAGGTCATCCTAGGTCTATCCTCCTCATGCAGAGTAGGGCCACTTCTAGTTAGGAAGGTGTGTAGGAGACCGTCGGTCTGTGGATGGAGGTAAAGCTTTCCGAATATGCTTTCTCTCCCATCAACCAGAGGCTTGCCAAGGCTTGAAATATGGAGGTCAACAATCGAGATGTAGTGAATCATGGTAAGTTTTTGATTTCTAATTTCTGTTTTGAAAATCATGTCACATTGTTAAATCATTGAAAAAGAATTAAACTCAAGGTGTAATGTAGTATCAACATGTTTTCTATTTAAAAGTTATATTTATTCCTTTATTTGTAAAAGAAAAAGAAAAAAAAATTATTACCTATTTTACCCCTTTTCAAATATTTACTTGATAAAAACTAGATTATTGAGTTGAATTTATTTTGGATATTACAAATTGAACCATATAAATAGAGAGAGGGGGTTGCTTGGGGTTAGGGGTTAGGGTTTAGGGGCATTGTTTAGGGTTTATGATTTTAGCATTTCTCAAGTTTAGGGGTTAGGGTTTAGGGGAATTATTTAGGGTTTAGGGGTTTAGGGTTGTGGTGGTGATCACCTAAGTTTAGCATTCTGAAATTAAGTTGCAGGCAAAATGTACATTGGCGGGCTTGTGAAATCTTAATTGGCTTCTATAAAATGTTGAAAATTTGAGTTATATGCATGTTTTAATGTATATCGGGTTGCATATACATTAGTGGAATCTTTCGCAAGACTCCCAGGAATATTCTGCACTTGTATGCATTTTCAATTGCATATCGGGTTCAAGGTGGAAGATACATTGAGGGAATATTCTGTAGAAGATCCTGTGTTTGTATGTGCAGGAATAAATGTATGTCAATATACATCGGGTCTTATGCAATGAAAAATATACAAGGAGGCCCGATATACATCTGCTACAGTGTAAAGGTTCATCACCAGCACATACAATGAAAAATGTACAAGGGTGAATGTATCTCTAACATACAAGTCAACATGCAGGCGTTGAAAGATACAAGGAAAGTATACATTCATCGAATATTCCGTCGCAGATTCTGCAGTTGTATGAAGGGGTTTGTATATTTGTGTTTGTATATTTGACATGCAAACAAATATACATTTGCTACAGTGGCAGCGGGAGATACATGTGGTAGGGCCCGCGGGCATATACAAACAGGTTTGTATATTTGGCATACAGGAGAGGCAGATACAAGGTTGAATGTATGTTTGACATACATTGGCGACATACAAGAGGGAAACTATATTGCATATCCTAAAAGATTCCTTGCTTGTATGTTAGGGGATTTGTATGTCTGCATATACAGGCCAATATACAAAAAGGGGACATACATTTCGGACCCGAGGGATAAATCAAATGAAGTTAATAATATTTCAGGTCCGCTGCATGTATATTGGGCACTTGTATGTGCCGATATACATTGCAAAGGTACAAAGGCTAGATACAAGCCGGATTTCAAAACAACTTTGAGTGCCTCATTAAAATTTGAAATCTGCCTTGTATGTATGAGGCGAATGTATATGCAGTTATTAGCGTGAATTACTTATTATTGCTTATTTACATTTATCAAGTTTGTGTTTTTGTCTCAACTCCTTATGTAGGGTAATTTACTTAGTATTGCTAGGTTGCACTTATTTATCATACATATTTATGTAAAGGATGTTTTATTTCCACACAAATATAATTTAGTCCTAAAGATGTGAAGCCATACAAATATGAATTGTGTTTGCTGGATAGAATAGAAGGAAATGAAGACTAATTTATTCATACAAATACAATGTTAGAATACTAGATGGTTTTGCACATCGTTGAAAGGTAGGTACACATACATTGATATAAATATAGGGTACACTTGTTATTTTATTCATATTTCATAACTAATGAGGGAGGAGATTTTGTCTCAGTTCTTTTATTTAGAGTAATTTACCTATTGCTTACTTGCATTCCTTTACCCAAGATATTTCTAATGCGTATTATTAACTCATGATATCCGTGGTTTGTTGTTTTTGTTTATTAGATACCACGGACAAATTAAAGCAATGCTATGGCATTTTATAAGCTTACTGAGGTCTATTTTTATCTTTGTTTTAGGTGAATGCGAAGGAGTAACTACTAGGAAATGGCATCCCAACAACAAATAATATAAAAGGGGCAAAACAAAGAAGGTTAGGCAGAGCGAATATATGTGCACAGAACGGATTTGATGAAAAGGCTTTAAAAACTATCAAGCAAATGCAATTGTCAGCTGTAAATCTAAATTCCACAACCTCTGCCAACGTCCTCTCTGCCAATGCCAGCGTGGGAGCTTTGGAACAAGGCACAAACATTTGTCAAAGCATAGTGGAAGGGGGAATTTTGTTATTGTTTGATAGAATACAGGGAAGCGTAGACAATGCATGGAAAACCTAGCAGACATGCGTGGAAAACAAGGAAGCATAGACAATGCATTCGAACTGTTTGACAGAATACCTCAAATAGAAGTCATTTTATGAAATACAATGATTCCAGGATAAGCACAAAATGGGGATGCTCTCAAAATGAAGCTCTCGAGAACACATCCTAACATTGTAAGCTTTGCTTGTGTTCTAGGTGCATGCAGCCATGTAGGTTTAGCGGATGAGAGTTGTACATACTTCAATCATATGAGTAACCCTTATTTCATTACAACTACAATTGATGGTTATGTGCGGCGGTCCTTCTTCACAGTGCTGGCTATCTTGAGGACACCCTAAACTTTATCATTTCGATGCCAATTGAACCTGTGGCAATTGTGTGGACATGATTTATTGGTGCCTGTAGATCACATCTGTAGACAGAGGAGATCAATGAAGGATTGGAGAAATCGGCTTGGGAGGTGAAGGTATACTCCCAGCCTGTGCCAAAATAAGAGCTTTGGAATAGGGGTTGGACATACATCACAGTATAAAGGAAGATAGATTTCATCAAATGTTGTAGTTGCAAGCTGCCTGGTAGACAACTAGATCCGTTGAAATTGGCAGGTGTAAAGGCATATTCCACTATCCTTGTTAACGTCCTCCTGTCTGTGCCTGCATGGGCTTTAAAATAGAGTATGGAATAGGGTATGGACGGTAGGAGGCTAAGGGCTATGGCAGAGAGGTGGGGTAGATTACGGGGGGGTGTATATCAACCATAGCTACTATCTAACTTTCATAAAAACTTCAACACAAATGCTAAATTGCAACATATCAATTACAAACTAAAATCTTTTAACAAAAATTCAAGAACTAGTCATTTAAGAGAAACAAAACAAAATAATGAAGGAGAGAGCTCATACAGATTTCTCCAGCACTCCCCAAACTAGAGATGAGTGTCCTTCTTCCTCACAATTCTAGGCAATTTATAGAAAATTAAACAACCTTTAATGCATCCTCCACTCTTTTTTTTTTAATGATAATCCATCCTCCACTCTTTAGTGGATTTGCAAATCTCATCCTCAACTTTTTTTTAATGGTAATCTTATCCTCAATTTTTTTAATGGTGTCCATTGTTAAATTGTTTATTATTTGTATTTTTAAATGAGTATACATTTATGTTTAATTTTTAAATTAGAATGCAAAAATAAATTGAGTTGTGACATCCTAACTTGATGAAGGTTGTAGATCCTAGTTGAGAGGATGCTTGTGATTTCTCATTTTGTACACTTGTAGTGCCTTGATCATTTGATTGGTCAATGGTATCTTTCTCATTGATATGTTTGATATGATCAATGGCATTTACTTGGTTGTCTATGTGTTCATGGGGACTAAGTGTCTCATCATGGGAAGTGGATGTTGTTGGATGATGGATAGGATTAATTTGGATTTCTTGATCATGGATAGTATAAAATTCGATGAGGGGATCAACTTGGTTCTCTTGATCATCTAGATAAGATCTTAATCATAGATGGGAGCAGCTTGAATATTTTGATCTTGAGTAGCTTGGATAATTTGATTTTCATTTGGTTGGGTGCACATTTGATCTTGCTTTAGATTTTATTCTTGACATAGCTCTTGAGTTTAGATGAAAACCAAGCATGCACCTCACAGTATCCTATATTTTACTTAAATAGATATTCAATAACTTGATGCAAGCACATATTACTATGCCCTTAAAGCGGAAACAAACATAGTTGATTTCCCATCACATTAACCCTTAGAGGAAAGATAATGTAGCTTACATATCGAAGAAAATTTCAGCAGCATAACGACATGTAAATTAACACTTTAAGATCATGAAAGAAGAAGAAAATAGGCAAAAAAGAAGAAACACCAATATGTGTAGGGAAAACCCTTTCGGGTAAAAAAACCCCAATCCAAATCATCGAACCAATGTATTAACCTACAACAAAAATGTTACAATACACTTGCAGGCTTAAAGCCTTAACATGGAGATTTACATCTAGCTTCTCTTGAGGAAAAATGACAGCATAACCCTGCATCAAAACTACCTCTTCAAACACACTGAATGTAGCATAATGCAAGAGCTACAAAATCAAAGTGCCCTAAAAAAATGTCTTAGCTTTCTCCACCAACTCCTCTACAAAAGCATACAAACTATCCTCTTTCAAATATGTTTTAAAGCCAGAAAAGCTTATGCTTTCTTTCCTAGGTGTCCACTTCCCAAAAAAGAATATTTTCCAACTTGAAAATCTTTTCCAGATCGAAAATCTTTTCCAACATAAAAATATTTTCCATATCAAATTTCCAAAAAACAAAGCATATCCTCTTCATGGGTGCTCCAAAGATATAAGGATAAGATTTTCCATATTAATGGTAACTTCCTCCAATATAAACCTGATAAACAAGACCCAAGGTCAACCGAGGTGGTACTCCTTATTTTTCTCAACAAAAAGCAAAAAACAACTTTTTGAGAAAAAAAAAAAGCACAAAACAACCTTTTTCCAGAATGACTTAAGAATACCATTTTTTAAAAAAGAAAAAAGCAAAATTACTTTTTCACCTCCTAAAAAAATAGGAAACATCAGAAATGACTCTAAGGTTGAGACACCTTAATCCCAACATTCTCCCACTTGTCGAAGACCTATCGAGAGTCTATAGCAGCTAGTTGATCAGGCCTTAAGGCCCATGGAACTCGAACACCATCTAAACTTCTATGTGCTCACTAGCTTTGTTAGTGCATCTGCAACACTCACCAAAGTGTCAACTTCAAACCCATTACTAGAACACAACTCTAAAGTCCAAACACCTCCAAAACATGATTGAGCATGAATGCTCTAGAACAGTTAGAACAACCCCAACTAGTTGTTTACATCCAACTAAAAAACCCACCATTGATAGAACTTAAGCACATGACATATCCAACCCATATTGTAGCTCTCATCCCTGCATAATCCACTGTCCTACTCAAAGTTACCATCTCCCATGATAACAAACACACCAAAACCATTGATGTGAAAAAAATCTGGAGATCTTTGATATTGCAATCCAATGAAGAACAATCTACCAAATACATACATACATCCTAGGAATCATACTGCATGAGTAATGCCAACCAAAGCAACTCACAATTTACCAATCAACACTTACATAAAAGTGTGGCTTATAATCAAATCATGTAATACAAAGAACAATCACAATGATCTGCAAACTGCAACCAACCTGCTGCAAAACAGAGCATACTTCCACAAATAGTTTTCTACTCACTCTCTAACCTTTGATCTCCTCCACTTCTCCCAAGTCCTCCACATCTCAAATGATATACATTAAAAGAACACATATTGTTGCTAAAAAACAATAAAGTACAACAACAGTAGATGACAACAAAACCAGTGATCATACTAGATGAATAAGAACATCTAGAAATAAACATGAGACCATAAAGAGAAACTGCAAACCATATCATGTCCTTTTGCCAACACCACCAAGTGCTAAGCTATGCCAAGTAAGATCTCTTTCACAAAACCCCAACTAAAAAGCCTTAACAACACCCAACTATTAAATCTCATTAGATCAAAAAAAACATATATATCTCATATAACAAAAAAAATGATGTAAGCTTCTTTATCCAAGGAAGATCAAACTCAAAAAATCTATTCTAAAAATAGGAATACAACCCAATAACATCTCCAAAACTTCTCATAAATCAAACCATATACCCAAGGAGATAACCATACTAGATACTCCTCAAATGAAGCCTCCAGAACTAGAAACTATAGCTCAAGATCCATATCCATGAGAAATCAAAGCATAAAACAAAATGAATCTGAAACAACATGGGCAATACCTATCAGATCATTTTCTTTCAAGTGAACTAAGAGTGGTGAATGAGAATTATCCACTGAGATACACTGAGCCTCATAGACTCTCTCCAAGAACAATCTCCTATCAGCTCCAAACATGAACTCATGCCCATACCTAGGTGAAGGCTCCTCGGTCTTTCTGCTAAAATTTCATTATTCCAACACATGATCCCTACAATAAGAGATCTCTAGCCTCACCTCAATTCTCTCTAGTATCCATGAGCATCCATCAACCAATTCATGCCAACTTCAAATGCATCTTGCAAAATCATGAAGCTTCAAGAAAATGATTAATACTCAAAATCAAAGAGAACTTCACTAGACCACTGTCAAAGCTCCCACTGTAGGTCTGCAAAAAATCTAGGAAAACATATAACATCATGATCTAACATCTCCACCTAAGAGATCACTTCATACTCCAATGATCATATCTTTCCAAAGGGGCACCATCATTCCAAAACTCCAATCTTAGAAATAAGAGTCCATCGTGGCACAATACCATATCCAATCACATGAAGATAACCATCCCCTAACAATGGAACTCAAGATGTCAAAATAATTTCACACCATATAAGAATCATAATCCAAAAGCCTTACCATGACACCTACAACCATTGTAGAAGAACATCCATCACCAAGTCTCAGATCCACATCACTACCAAAGCTCCCACTGAAACTGTGATATCAAGCTTATCAACGCATCGTGATAACCATCCTCTGAATGAACACCATCCATGGCTCTAACACCATCTCCAAAAGAATAAAGTAGAACCAAGATCTCCAAACAAGAAGATAAAACCATCACTGTCAAAAGTTCACACATAACCGTTTATCCATGAAGCTATCCATGACATGGTGATAAACATGCTACAAGTCCCAATAACTGACTATCCAGGCACTCAAAACATCCATCCTCTCATCCCAAAGCAACATATCAATGCACAAATGACCACAGACAAGGCCACCTAACAAAGTTTGTATCAACACTGAATCGATCTCGTGGATATAGGCAGTCCACATCTGAGTCATCCCACTATAATCAATGAGTTGCGCATACCCAAAACTACATAACTCGTAGATCTCAAACCAATGCAACATGCAAACTCATCATCACATTAGTAACTTACAAACTGAGATTATAAAGAAGATACCATGTAGATTTCAAGACTCAAACAATAGATCAACCCCATACCCAATTTGCCAAAACAAATCCACAATGAGTAACCATAGTCAAGGAACCCATCAAGCAAACACTACAAAAATGTTGAGTGACTAATCACATACCAACATCTCCACACTAAGAAGACTACAAACCTCCTCACACCATGCACGAAGCATACATGCAAATCTGCAACTATCTTACATCCAGAAACACCTCAAGGAATCATAATCTGAAAAATAGTTTATCCGTATATCTACAAAACCACAAGTTTTGATTAACCATGTAAAACCTATAAAACCACCATGTCACTGACACACATGAAAATCCATATCCACTTATCATCTGGAAGACCCACAAGTCTGAAAACCACCAAAATAGTTAAACCAAAATAATGAAATAACACAGATAAGCATAACCATAGATTTTGAATGAAAAATATACAAAACCCTCATATCCAACCAACATGAAACTGAGACATGCAAGTACAACCAACCAAAAAAGGAAGAAGAGGTCCAGGAACTTCAGGCCCACTTGTAGGCCAACTCCACAACCACCACCATGTACAAGCATACGAAGGAGCTAGGTTGTTCCAAAAGATTTCAAATCAACTGATAACCAACCCCATAGCCTATATGCATTCAAGGCTAACAAAATAGTGCCTTCCAATGCCAAGGACTAAAACCAAGCACCCAACATAAGCACATCCAACCATAGTCATGACAACCCAAGTTTCTCCATGTAATTAGGGAGCTAAGAACAAACACCCAACATGAATACTTTGCTGCAAATGACCATAGAATGAAAGAACATAACCACCATGCATGAGGGTTATTACATACTATCAAACAGGAGCTCCAAATCAATATCATATTAAATGTAACCACATGATCAACTCCATAATACTCCATCTTCTCCATCCTTCAAATGCTTATTGTAACCTGAAAACAAGATCAACTACAAGACTTCCACTCAAACAAGGATTAATAATCAACCAATTCCTTCCTATAGATTCCCTCAAGCTTGCCAAGCTAAGAAATTGCAACAAAAGAAATACCCAGAACCTTCAACACCATGGAACCAACACATGCAATCTCATTCAACCATGGAACCACTATAGCTCTAATACCAATTGAAACGGAAAGAGAACCGAGTATGCACCTCACAACATCCTATATTTTACTTAAACAAATATTCAATAACTTGATGCAAGCACATACTACTATGCCCTTAAAGTGGAAACAGACATAGTTGATTTCCCATCACATTAACCCTTAGAGGAGAGATAATGTAGCTTACAGATCTAAGAAAACTTCAGCAACATAACGACATGTAAATTAACACTTTAAGATCATGAAAGAAGAAGAAAATAGACAGAAAAGAAGAAACACCAATATACGTGGGGAAAAAACCCCACACTCCAAATCATCGAACCAATGTATTAAAACCTACAACAACAATGTTACAATACACTTGCAGGCTCAAAGCCTTAACATGGAGATTTACATCTTGCTTCTCTTGAGGAAAACTGACAGCATAACCCTACATCAAAACTACCTCTTCAAACACACTGAATATAGCATAATGCAAGAGCTGCAAAAGCAAAGTGCCCTCAAAATATTGGCTTAGCTTTCTCCACCAACTTTGCAAAAGCATAGAAAGCATCTCCTTTCAAATTTGCTTTAAAGCCAGAAAAGCTTATGCTTTCTTTCCTAGGTGTCCACTTCCCAGAAAAGAACATTTTCCAACTTGAAAATCTTTTCCAAATCAAAAATCTTTTCCAACATGAAAATCTTTTCCAAATCAAATTTCCAAAAAGCAAAGCATATCCTCTTCATGGGTGCTTCAAAGAGATAAGGATAAGATTTGCCATAAATGGTAACTTTGTGCAATAGAAACCTATTAAACAAGACACAAGGTCAACTAAGGTGGCACTCCTTGTTTTGCTCAACAAAAAACAAAAAATAGTTTTTTGAGAAAAAAACAAAAAGCAAAAAGCACAAAACAACTTTTTTCCAAAATGGCTTAAAAATGTCATTTCTGAAAAAGCAAAAAACAAAACTACTTTTTCACCTCCTAAAAATAGGAAACACCAGAAAGGACTATGGTTGAGACACCTTAATCCCAACAAAAAAAACCTAATAGCAAACAGGAGGCCCTAGGTTGGAGTCCTAGTTAGTCCATGGAAGGTTACCATTTTATTGGAGCCCGAGCTAGGAACCTTTATCACCTATAGTATGGCTCATGTGGGGATCTTGGAGAAATGAGCCACACACAAACTGTAAAAGGATTGATCACAAAGTGGGTTGATAACTGAGTGGTAAAACACCCCAATAGCAAATGGGAGGTCCTAAGTTTGAGTCCTAGCTAATCCATGGAAAGTGTAATAGTAAGATTACTTATACTAGGGTTTCCCACAATAGTGTGTCTCACTTTTTGGTCTAAGTGGGACACTCAAAATCAACATTTTTTAGCATTTTCAATTTGTGTCAATTATAGGGAACAAATGGTCAAGAATTTAAGGATGATGAAACTAATGAGTTGTGGAATTTTCTATGCAGATTCAAGATTTAATTGTTTCAAATTTTTTACAAAATTATTTCTATCATTTTTTATTTTATTTTTTTCAATTTTTTTTTGTTTTTGGTTGAGTGGCATTATTCCAAATTGCATAACTTTCACTACAAATAAAAATTTCCACAATTTCTTAGAACTAGATCATTAACTCTAATGTCTAGTGCGTGGATATTTTTTGGTGACTTTTATTAAATATTTTATCTATTACTAATTTTTGAATTAGTATTGACCAAAATTTTAGACCTATATCATTTTGTAACACATTTCTCTTAGCATATCTATCAAATTTTAGTTTTTTTTTTCATTGAAACAAGAACATCTATGTGGAGTGTAATGCATTTTTATTAGATTTCTCTAACAATATTTATTATTTTTCCCAGTGTCTTGAATAGAGGTCATTGTTTTTTTATAATGGACCTACATTTATTATCAAATTTAAAAAAAATAATAATATTAAAGAAAACATAATACATATTGTAGTTTTTGTAAAGCTAATACTAGGGCTACATGAGCTTACAAAATGGCATTTCCAAATTACTTCATTTGATCCCCCATAAGGTGAAGCAAAATTGTCTTTTTGTTAGCATTTTGATATATTCAAAGGAGACTCCATTGGGGGTTTGATTTAAGCCTTGGGGGGTTCTATCCAAGGTGGTTTGATCTAATCCCCTTTAATCATGCTCCCTTAGATGGAACCCATATAGACTTAAATCATTAATTTTTCTAAAAAAATGTGATATTAGAAAAAATTTAGGATGTCCCACAAGTGGGACACACTATTGTGGGATCATCCTACAGGCTTAGGATGCTCCTACATTAGGTACCCCTCATAAGTGATTTGTCAGAATAGTGCTCACAAATGAGGGTTGGGTGATAGAATCACTCTTCAGGCTAGTAAAACAATCATAGTGTACACCCGCAACACATTAATAGGTTTCCAGAATCAATTTTTCATTACTCCTTTCAACTATGTCAGTCTTGGTACAAGAAACTAGAACACACTTCAACTCCCACATATCTTCTTCTTTCCTTATTATATCTACAACTCCTTTTCTTCCATCATCTTCATAATTTGATGTTAAATGACTCCATCTTTCCTTATTCCCAAATCCTCTTTAATTTCATCTTCTATTTAACTCTCTTGGAATTGAACTTCTTCCACCAATCTAATCTCCTTTTAAAACTTTCGACCTCTACTTCCATCAACTTAAACCTGCTTCATCTTGTTCTAAAATTTCCCCTCTATTCTACTTCTCTCATCACTTTCTACCATCTTCTCCATCTATGGCCCATCTAACTCTCTTCACTTTGTTGCTTCTCATCCCTTATACTTCCCAATAAATCATCCTTAGATACAAGTGCTATTTCTTTTTTGTTCGGATATTCCTTCTCTATTTTACATTCTTTATCTTCAGCTCTAAGAAACATACTCTATATACTTGTCTCCGATCATAGTCTCTCAATCAACTCAATTTTCTCAAGTTTCCTTATCTCTATCATCAACTCATGCAACCATTTTGACTTCCTCCAAGTATCATCCTTCTCCCAATTCCTCTATGTCTTCATCATTTATATACTCATTGTCATCTTCATGTTTTATGGTACCTAATTTTATCTTCCTTTTGGGTTCTCATCCTACATATTACTCCATGAACCATTTTCAACTACTACTTCTACCCCTATATCAAAATATCCTACCACATATCACCATCTCACCATATTTTCCAAATCTATAAGTTAGTCACTATCATTTTAATTAAATCTTTTGCATATCTCCTTATACTTTTACTATCATCCTTCCAAGCCTCACAAGTATCCCACACTCTTCTGATTTACATCTATCACAAATACCCATGTCATATTTACCTTCATATTCATCCTCTCTACTAGTGTAGTATGAATCAATACCTATTAAATCCCCTTCCAACCACTTCTAACTTTTTCTTTTATTACTTCTCTAACTTATTCTCACAAATTTATCTTCTTCAAAATCCTCATTTTTCATCTCACAACTTCCATCCATCTTCTATGAGCTACTGCAACAACTTTTGTATTGTTCTTCTTTACAATCACTATCAAACTTCCCTCTTGTTTCATCATTTTTCCTTCCTCTTGTATATTCATATTTTCTTAACAACATTCCAACTTTCTAGCTTATCCTTCAAGCCATGCCGTCTATCTCTGACTCAACCTCTTTGCATTCATCAATTAAATGTTGTTCATATTTTGACCTCTCACTTCATCACACATCCTCCTTTGCATGTTACCTTTAAGCTATTCACAATCCACATCTTCTTCAAACAATTGTGTGAACCATATCATCTTCATATCTATCATCGACTCTAAACTTTTTCTATCATTTTTGTACCTCTAACATTAGTCACTGTAAAATGCCTTAAAATATATCATATTTGGCTTTTCTTCCCACGTACTCCATTTACATTGCACCTCCATATTCATTCCCATGAATAGTTGTACTAAAAATAACAATCTCATACTTAACTTCAACTCCACCTTGTCTTAGTTACCTTTATACTACCTACCTCTACTTTTATGGTATGTATAGTTGTCAACCTCTTCATAGTTTCTCACCTCAAGAGAGAATATTTTTTCTTCTCAACTAGAATCTCACATCTTCATTCTTCCAACCATTCAACTCTTGTTGGGACTTGCATATCAACTTATGCTTTCCCATTATAACTAATTCCCATAAATTTATTACATGTGCACTCTTCGTGTATTCATTTGTCATCATCAACCACCTACAATCATCTTCGATTACTATGTAGAGTGTTTTCTACTCTTTATCTAACTCATTATCCTCCAAGTATACTATTGTTGGCTTCATCATTAGTATTGTAGCTACATTTTGCAACTTGCTTCCACTTCTCCTTCCTAGAGATTGTATTCTCATCAATTCTTTGTCCTCCAACTTATGTTCCTTTTGTGGTGTATAATCATTTTAACTTTCTTAGTCTTCTTTCTAAATACAACTCCTAATATCAACTTCCTTTAATGACCATGTATGCAATTTCATCATATCAATTTATTCTTGTATGATTCTTCTCATTTTCTTCATATAACCACTTGCTATCACCAATCTTACCTCATAAAACTCTCTAACTTCATTATATTCATCTTGTGCTATCTGATTCAACTCTAACCCTCTTTTTCTCTCTTCACTACCTTCACAAGTTTATACATTGCTTCCTTCTTACTCTTTAACTCATCAAATTTTAATTGCATCACTACAAACCTTGTTATCAACACTGTCCTATCTAATCTTGTGACACACCTTCCATTTCTTTTGTTGTAAACCATTTCTCCACCTATCGACTTGGATCTTAATTTGTCTTCATCTCTTTTGAATCGCATGTTCTTCCACCACCTTGTCTCTTCTTCATTGACAATCATTAATGTCATTCCTTTACAAACTCCATTTTTCATATCTTCTATCAAACATATACCTTTTGGAAACTATTCCAACTTCTGCAATTCTATATCATCCTCGAACTCTAGTCTATCAACAAATCAAAAATTATTTTATCCATTTTATCTCTATACTTGTCTTTCCAATCCCTCTTCATGTTCTTGTCTATGTATCCTTCAATTATTTCTTGTCATTTGATGGTTTCCCACAAATAATCTTCTTCTCAATTTTCCTTCATTTTCTTAAATTAGCAATCATCTTTTCCAAATGTGTCTCTTCTCTCTACATTATTTCTCTCAAAATGGTTTCTTCTTCTATTTTAGAATCTTCATGTCTTACCACAACTTTGTATTCTTCTTTTACATTACCACAATCAATTTTGTATTCACCTATATTTTTGCATGAACATTCTTATTATTACTTCCTAAATTGCTACATTCTATTTTTATTTCATCTATCACTACTTCTATACCTTTTACAAGTGTCATGTTTTTATTTTCTTCTTTGTTTTTGCTCTCATCAACCACCATTGTCATCGCTTATCTTCTTACAATTCATAACTTCCAAAAATTCTCTATCTTCATCTACCTCATTACTTTCATTCCTATCTATTCTTGAGCATTCAAATCCAAACCCTATTGTTCTATTACATTCAAAAACATTACTAAACTACTCACAAATCATACATTTTTTATTCATACTTCTTAAATATTCTTTGCTTACTACTATACCTTGTTAGAAATAATGAATAAACTAGAACACATGTCTCAGTTGACTAGGCCACCTATCTTAGTTGTGTTGTAAGATCCACTATTCTAAGAGTTAGTTTAGGGATCTGTTGAGTTATTTGTGGATCTGTTAATCTCAACATCCCATTATAAATTGTAATACTTCCAGTTTAATAAAAATAATATATTTTCCAGATCTATATTTTATCATGGTATCAGAGCTGGTTTGGGTGTGACTCCACCATTGGAGTGCCCAAGAATATGAGAGTGTAAGATATTAGCTGCAAGTCTAAAAAGTGAAGTGTTGTTCACCATTGGTGTAAAAGTTTTGTTTGCATTTGCATAGATGGTGACTGACTCCAAGTCTACGATAGCTGATTGTTGGGCATGCTTAAAAACAAAAGAGAAAGCTGCCGTCAGAATAAAGGTGAATGTAGCCAAATATTTGCTACAGAAACAGACAAAGCAGTTCATTGAGGGACTGTTGCAACACTATTCGAAGGAACTGCCTGCCATTTGCAAGGGGAGATACTACTCAATCCAGCAAAGCTTGAGTGATGGAAGTTCGCAGAGGAAGAGGCTAAATCAAGCCATATAGTCTTTTTCTATTGTTGTTGTAGCAGAGCACCCAATGATTTGCTTGGTGATCGAGCTTCTGGGAGGAAGATACTGCAAAGGAGGAGAAGGTCTCAGAAGAATTTGGGCGTGTTTGTTTAAATAATCTTCTAGATCAGAATGGAAATAAGTCTCTTCTGTTTATTTCAGTTTTTATGTTTTTTAGGGTATTTTGTAATTTGTTATTGGCTATTTGGACTGGGTTTTTCATATTCTTCTCTGTCAGGGTTGCACTGAGAGGTTCCTGTAAAGAACCCGTGTAAGCAGTTTAATATATGCATTGTAAATGTCACAGAAATATAAGTGACTGATGGAAAGTGCCAAGGATGAGAATAGGAAAGTGTGAAGAGTGCCGAGGAAAGGAATGCATAAGCCATGGTTAGGAGCCATGCCACCTATCTGTGCGAGAGGTGATTGAAGCCGAGGTGTTATGGGATGACCTCGCCCATATTTGAAAATATGGTCTGCATATGGCAGAAGTCTACATATGAGGTAGACAGTGTTGCAAGAAATGCAACATGGAATGAGACCCTTCCGGCAAATTATAGGTAGCCAACAAAGAAATGGTTGTCAAGTTAAAGCCCAGGTTTGTTTAACACTGGCATAGATCCTTCGGCAATGTGCAATGACAGTCAGCAAGAATAATTGTTTGCAGATGAAATTTATATGGTAATTGTAATCCAAATGAAAATTAGTGTAATTTATTCATTAAGGGGGAGTGTTAGAAATAATGAATAAACTAGAACACGTGTCTCAGTTGACTAGGCCACCTATCTTAGTTGTGTTGTAAGATCCACTATTCTAGGAGTTAGTTTAGGGATCTGTTGAGTTATTTGTGGATCTGTTAATCTCAACATCCCATTATAAATTGTAATACTTCCAGTTTAATAAAAATAATATATTTTCTAGATCTATATTTTATCATAACTTCCACATAAATATCTTTAGGTTTTCTAGGAGATGGGTCAGAAATAGTATAGGCACAAGATGGGGTGCAGCTTGGAAGCTAGTGGTGAGGTCGTTAAAGATGGAAATGGATGGGTGGTTGCATTCCTAGACCATTTTCTCATGGAGGTGGAAGTTGATTGGCCCCTGTCTTCTTTGTGGGTGGCCTGGTGTGGGACTTCTCTCAACACTGCCATGTGTGAAGGCTCTTTTGCAGGTCCATTAACTTTTGAGCCTCATTATTATTGTCTCGATGGACTCTGTAGGAGTAAGGGACATCCTAGGGAGAGGTGGTGCTGGTAATGGCCATGGAGAAGGTGATGAATCAGGAGATAAGGGAGGGATTGGCATTAGCTGTTGGTCAGGGGATGGCTCAGGATCTAGGCGAGGGATGGCATTGGTTGTTGGTTGTAGTGTCGGCGCTGGCCTAGGAGGAGATGTTTCCGCCAGAAGTGACGAAGACAGTTTTGTTGGAGATGCAGTTTGGGGTCTGGTGGTGGATGTTGGCGGTGTTTTGGGTGGAGGTGTCAGTTTTTTGTTGTGGCACTGGTGGTGGTGTTGGTGCTTGGGGGTGTTAGAGGGCTATTCTTAAACATCATCCACTTAGAGAGTCAAAATTCAGTTTTGGCCAATAAAAATCAGACAAATATTTACCACTTTTTATTGCGGATGATGTGTGTAATATCTATTGACTGTTTAATCATTGAAGTAGATGATATTTTAGTAGAGTGGTGTTAGAGGTGGAGTGGACTGCATGGTGACCTGGGCGGGGCTGATTTATTTCGATACTAAAAAACTTGTTTATTTATTTAAAAAGTAGTTTAATTTATTTTTCTTTTATATAGCTAACACCTTATTTTTTTTAAAAGACACATGTCTAAGATTACTACATCTTATAGTTGGCCCTCTCTTGTGTAGCATGGATACTAGTAATATTATACCCTTACCTCCTAGTTAAAAGGTACATGTGCCTACATGGTGGGGGTGTTAGAGGTGAAGTGGACTACATGGTGACCTTGGTGGGGCTATTTGTGGTAGTGGCTACTGGCTTGTCAAAGGAGTTGGTCAGCCATGTAAGTTCAAATCTTAGCATTTATTTCTTTGTCATGTGCAAATTCTTGATGCGCAAGCCGAATGTCTTTATGGTTGCCAATTATGTCTGCAGTAACCTTATGCAATAAGACCAAAAAATGGTGGTATCAAACCAGAGATCATTACAAATATATAAAGATTATGGAAACCCCAATATATTTATTCCTCACTCAAAATTATACCATATGTTTAACATGCAAAACCAAATTTAAGGAGATCCATCATAATTTTAGTCATGAACAATATTTTGTTTGCTATGTTTTGTCTTATCTATCACCATCCACCTAAGGGGATAGGATGCAATCTCATATCAACCCCTCTCTTTATGGCCATATAATAATTCATTATACTTTCCTTTAAATAACCATCAATCATCAAGTAATCAATATGAAAGGTTGTATTTCAATTATTTGGATAATTAAAAAGATTATTTATTTTATTAAAAGTAGTTTAATTTATTTTTCTTTTATAAATCTAACACCTTCATTTTTATAAAAAGACACATGTCAAGATTACTACATCTTCTAATTGGCCCTCTCTTGTGTGGCATGGATACTAGTAATATTATACCCTTGCCTCCTAGTTAAAAGGTGCATGTGCCTCTTATTTTTAAGGAGTTTGCTATTAGCCACCTCCTTCCTCTAATATAACTCCCTATACTTAATTGATTATAACTTTTTATTTCTAATTTTTAATATATTTTTACTTTTAATTACATAGAGAGGCATTCTAAGGTGTGGAGTGTAATCCATTGCTTAAAAAAAACTCCTACATTTTACCTTAAATTTGACAGTCATTTACATGTCAAAGTATTAATATTTAATAATAAAAAGTATTAATATTTAATAATAAAAATAAGAACTTTTAGAATACATTTGAACCATGAGTAAAGAAGATAAATAAATAAATAAAATTTATTTATTTTTGGCAAAAAATAAAAATAAAATTTGTTATTACTTGCTTAGATTTATCATGGCTCACCACCAAACACATATCTCTAGCTTCTTTTAGATGGATGTATTTAAGATATTTATACTAGTGTATTACTAGCATAACTATATTTAAAAAATATATCTAAAGTATGCCGAAAGATATCCTTCTCGAGGAGAGTTAGGATTAGTGATTAAAAAATAGGTGCCTCAAGAAGGATATCTCTTGACGTACTTTAGATATAGTTTTTAAATATAGGTACATGCTAGTAGCATAATATAATATTATAATATAGGTTAGATATAGTATCATAATATTTTATAAATATTTGCATCCCATTATAACCTTAATAATATATATTATGGTTATGATGAGTTTATAATATAGGTTAGATATATTCTATCCCTAATTGCAATTGCATTGATAATCTTAATTTTTCCTTTAATCATAACCCTATTTTTATCGTGAATCAAAATTGTAACCATAATTCTAACCCTATCCCTAAATGTAACTATAACCCTAAGCCTAATTGTATCCCTAATACTAACCATTATTCTAAGTATAATTCTAACATTGACTCTAACCAAAAGATAATTCTAACCCAACCCAAAATGTAACCCTAATATTCAGGACAATACTAACCCTAATTCAAACCCCAACCCTAACCTTATTTATAACCTAAACCCTAACTCTAACCCTAATTCTAGCACTAACTATAATAGTAACCCTAACCCTAATTCTAGCACTAATTCTAAACATAATTCTAACCCTAATGATAACCCTAATTCTATTCCTAACCTTAGTGCTAAGTGCAATCATAGGCTCTTTAATTAAGGAGGGTTGAACATGTGGGGATGAGGGTTTAGAGTACATGGTTTAGGTTTTTAGGTTGACACTTGAGGTCCAAAATTTTAATTCTATTGCTAACCCTAATTCTATCTGTAACTCTATTTCTAACCCTAACTCTAACCCTAATTCTGAGCCTAATCATAACTCTAACCCTAATTATTTTTTCTATAAATATTTTCCCTGATTGTAACCCTATCTATAATTCTATCCCTAAGCCTAATTCTATTGCTAACCCTAATTCTATCCCTAACCCAACCCTAATTCTAACTGTAATCGTAATCTTAACCCTAATTTGGGTTCTATATATTTGCCCTAGTTGTAACAACCATCATATTGTTTTATATATATATATTTTTTTCCAATTTCTAACCCTAATTCTAACCATAAATCTAACCCTAATCATAATTCTAACCTTGACATATGTAGCTCTAATTCTAACCCTAACCATTATTCTATCCCTAACCCAAGCCCTAATTCTAACTCTAACCCTAACAATTATTTGTTTATAAATATTTACCTAATTGTAACCCTATCCCTCATTGTACTGCTAATGTTGATTATATCCTTAACTATAACCCTATTTCTAATCGTAATGTTTTTTTAGTTATACATTTTTCCTAATTATAATGAAATCCCTAACCCTAACCCTAATTCTATCCCTAACCCTAATTATGACCCTAACATTAATAGCAACCCTAATCCTAACCCTAACCCTAATTATATTTTGTAACCCTAATTCTATCCCCTAATGTTTTTTGGTTCTATATATTTGACCTAGTTGTAACAACCATCATATTGTTTTTGTTATATATATTTTTCCAATTTCTAACCATAAATCTAACTCTAATTGTAATTCTAATCTTGACCCTAATTATATATGTAGCCTTAATTCTAACCCTAACCATTATTCTATCCCTAACCCAAACCCTAATTCTAACTCTAACCCTAACAATTATTTGTTTGTAAATATTTACCCCAATTGTAACCCTATCCCTCACTCTACTCCTAATGTTAATTATATCCTTAACTATAACCCTATTTCTAATTGTAATGTTTTCTTAGTTATATATTTTCCCTAATTATAACGAAATCCATAACCCTAATTCCATCCCTAACCCTAACCCCAATTCTATCCCTAACCCTAATTATGACCCTACCATTAATAGCAACCCTAATCCTAACCCTAACCCTTATTCTAACCCTAACCCTAATTATAATTTGTAACCCTAATTCTATCCCTAACTATAACACTAAGTGTAACTATAACCCTAAACTTAACCAGGTAATATTTTTTTGATTATATATATTTTCGTAATTCTCTCTTTCTAGATAGTAGTCACTACACAACACTTGTTTTAAATAAAATTCTATAGTTGATGTGATTAGATGTGTTGATTTGTTTTCAAAAAATTGATGTGATTAGGTGTGTTAATTTTTTTCATTAAATTAATTATCATATTTATTGTTTGTAGGTATAAAATTGTTATTTTCATTCCTATGTAATTAATTAATTTTTTTAATGATTACTTCTTATATAGAATTCCTTTTAATAGTTAAAATAAATTCTAGGTATTAAAAATAGGACAACTATTTATCACTTCTTACTGTGGATGAGATATAAAATTGCTACTAACTATTTAATAATTAAATTGGATGATGTTTGAGTTCCCTAACATAATTATAATTAATTTAAATTAAAAATATTAATAATATCCAAACAAAATCCAATTAACTAATAGAGATGTTAAAAAATATCAAGATAAATGATTTTCCCAATTATTTTTGTTAACATTTTCTCATGTAGACTTAGGAAAAATTAAAATTTCATATATTTTTTGGTCATATATATTTGCTCTAATTATCTCTCTTTGCCTCTTTCTCTCCTATCTATATATATGTCTTTTGTACTCTCTATATATCTAGTGCTTTCTCCCTTCCTCCCTCTCTATTTGTCTTTGTCTCTCTCTTCCTTTGTCTTTGTCTCTCTCTTCCTCTCTCTTTATCTCTCTTTCCCTATCTCTTATCTCTAGCTCTATCCCTCTTTCTCTATTCCCCCTAACTCTAATTCTATCCCTAACCATAATTTATTAGTAACCCTAATCTTAACCCGAACCCTAATTCTAAATGTAACACTAATTCTAACCCTAATTCTAATCTCCCTTTTTCTCTATTCCCTCTCTCACTTGCCCCACATCCCTCCCCACTTCTGTCTCTCCACTTCTTATCCCTCCCCACTTCTCTCCATTTCTTGTCCCTCCCCACTTCTGTCTCTCCACTTCTTTGTTCCCCTCTCTCTAACACTTTAATGTAATATTGTTCCTCAACCCATTCAAACTCATGGCTATCCTCATAGTGGTATATATATTTTGGTATATATATTTCCTTCACAATCAAAGTTCATTTAAATTATCATGGTTTGCATGTGCACATAACCCTAACCATAAATCTATTATATGCTAGTATTTCTAGTTAGATTTATATTATATTTTCTCTTTAATAGTGATCATACAAAATAAATAAAATAATAATAATTAACCATCTATAACTCTATATTTTAAATCATAATTATTATAAAGCCTAATTATTTTAAATCATAATTATTTTAAACCCAAATTAATTAAAACCCTAACCCTAATGATCATTTTAAACCCTAACCTTACTTATTTTAAACCCTAACCCTAATGATCATTTTACAGCCTAATCCTACTTATTTTAAACCCTAACCATACTTATCATTTTATAACCCCTAACCCTAACTAAATTTTCAAATCTTACACATACTTAGCTAACTTTTTTGGTTATATATATTTTCCCTAATTGTAACCCTAATTCTAATCGTAACCCTAACCCTAATTGTAGCCCTAACCCTAATTCTAATTATAACCCTAAACCTAATTCTAACATTGACCCTATTTTTTATCTATAACCCTAATTCTAACCCTAATCATAATTTTATCCCTAACCCCGATTGTAATTCCAAGTCTAACTCATTTTTTTGGTTATAAATATTTTCCCTAATTGTAACCCTAACTCTAATTCTATCCCTGACCCTAACCCTAATTGTAATTATAACCTTAGTCTTAACCATATGTTTATTTTTTTTGCTGCTCAATAGTAGTTCTGTTATATTGATTTCAAAAAAAAATATACATCTTCAGTTTTTCAGTTCAGAGCCATGACAAAACCCAGCCTGCTAGTTGTCCCCAACACTATTTCTAAAATAGTATTAACCCTATTGCTATCATATGTCACGCAGGGCAGAGCTATGATTATCACACAGAAGAAGACTAAAACTAATTAAACATTAGAAGCCCTAATTTTAAAACCAGACACCCCACAAACCCTGATTGACTCACGCCTCCTGTTCATATGTATGCAGTTTCCAATTGAACTCATCAGACCAGTCACTATCCTAAGCTTCCTTTGTTTATAGAATGTTAAAAAACTTCAGCAGGAAATTCACACCAACCCTTGCATTTTGCCTGAAACAGACCAGGTCCGTCCCCCTCAGATGCAGAATGAATGGGAAGAACTTAACAACACTACCTGGCTACTGAAGAAGGGGCAAATCTCTTGGCCGAGGCATGCCTATACCAAATGATATCACTTCCAGAACCTCCGCCAAGCCTCCTAACACACTGGGTATGAATAGTTTGTGCACCACCATGTCGACCCAAGTCTTCGCCATGTTTAGGTCCAATAGTTTAGCCACGAACTGTGAGCTTATATCAGAGTCTACCTGATATCTCTCGCCATTCTCCACAAACTCCTTCCCTAGTATCATCTTCACTGCCCCTAAAACCATGGCATCTTGACACTTCAGAATGCGCTTGATGCGCAGGTCAGTAATGCAACCCAGGAAAGCCATCTGTCGTTTAGAGCTCACCAGCTGAATTGGAGTATCCATAGCTCCGCACCTTAACCAATCTGCTGAGAAGAAGACCACCTTCAATTTGATGAACATTTCAATTGACGCCTTGTAGACTGGTAGAACAAAGATAAGAGGAGTCTACATATGCTTTGGGTGTGCTATGAAATCATAGCCACTATCAAATCCTCCACTTAGACACCCTGTCCAAACCATCATACCGCTTGCCCGCTCGTGAGAGCTTCGTCCTCCTTTGTGTAAACTGCTCAGGAAATGACAAAGGGAAATAATCGCCATCATTGAGAGGTAAACCTTCTCTTGAAACAATTAATCACTAGCCCCCGCCACACAGCCAAAGGGCACGTCAAATAATGAACGGTGCACCACGTGTCCTGCCACCTGCCAACCACTGACCACCTCGACCCCTAAAACGCACCGATTGGCCCCGGTCCTTCCACATCCGTGATGTGGAAGGACTCCCTCCCATCTGCCCACAAAGCCTTAACCATATGTTTGTTGGTTATATATATTTTCTCTAATTATCTCTCTACCTATTTCTCTCCTATCTATATCTCTGTCTTTTGCACTCTCTATATCTCTCGTGCTTTCTGCCTCCCTCCCTCTCTCTGTCTTTGTCTCTCTCTTCCTTTGTCTTTGTCTCTTTTCCTCTCTTTTTATCTTTCTTTCCCTATCTCTTATCTCTAGCTCTATCTCTCTCTCTCTATTTTTATCTATAACCCTAATTGTAACCCTAATCATAATTTTATCCCTAACCCCAACAATAATTCCAAGTCTTCCCATTTTTTTGGTTATAAATATTTTCCCTAATTGTAACCCTAACTCTAATTCTATCCACTTGGACAGTCAAAGTTCAATTTTAGCCAATAAAAATAGGACAGATATTTACCACTTTTTATTGTGAATGAGGTGTAAAATTGTTATTGACATTTTAACCATTGGAATGGATGATATTTAAATAGAGTGATCATATACACATTATCATCCCGACATCAAGTTGGAGGTTTTCTCACAAATCACCACCCGATTAGTGGTGAGCTTTCTTACAAATCACCACTGACTTACTTGTCGGCCTGCTAGTGGTTCCAATGACTTCAAATTCCTTTTCTATGTAGTTATATAAATCATTTAGTTAATAGGTTTAAGATAATCAGGGTTACCGTAATTTTCTTGATACAAATTTTAACTTCAAACAATATCTGGCTTTGAAACTAAATCGTCATTGAGAGCTGGACTCTATACAGAGGAAAGACTGAATTATTACAGAGGAAAGACAGAAATTCTATCTAACATGGATGGGTCTAGATTAAGTAGAGTATTGTGCTGTGATTTTTGTGACGGAGAGATTTCTACCTGCGGTAAATGCGGGTGTGAGGAGGCTGTCTCTGTGAGTCACATTGAAACACATAAACATTTTTACAACCTGCAGCTTCAGAAAATAATCAAATATTGCATAAGAGCTGGGGTTCCCAGCCCATCACAATTTCCAAGTGAGATAAGTTATGAAGTTCGCATAGTGGGTGAAGATAAAACAATTTACAGTGTGCATTCCATTGGCCCAAGGAATGTTGTTCAAATAATGCTAGACAACAAATGGTTTTCAGATTATGAAAAAGAAAATGGACCCGGTGTTCTTCATAGTCATGATAAAGGTAAAGGCAATAACGTTAGTTATTCTGAATCACATAGTGATGGCCAACAGTGTCATACAAATCTGCTTGATGACAATCACATTATATTAAGTCAAGAGGGGAACCCACTTCAACATTCTGTTGACAAGGCTAATGGGCAGCGGTATTCAAATGAAACTGAAAATGAATGCCAGGTAGTAGAAAATACTGTAAATTCTGAAATTTCTTATAGTCTTCCTCTCCGTGTAAAATTCCATATTGCCAGGTACACCATCTTGCAAATCATTTTCCCCCGGTTGGATTGGTATTGTTTACTGCAAGATGTAGATTCCAGTACTGCAGATTTGGCATGGCATTTTTATTTAGAGAAAGCCCCCAGACTGGATATGCAAGTTGTCCAAAATGATAAAGAGCTGATTACTAGCAATAATAAAGATGGAGAGCAAAAAAAATGTCTTGCTAATGGTTCTGCCAATTTAGATCTTCCTCAGCGAAATCTGAAGTCTTTAAGTGAGGAAGATGCATGGTGTTGTATCTGTCACAGTTCATACATACAGCTGGGTGAATCAAAGCAGCCGTTGCTTTTGCCTTGTGGGCATGCATACCACTCTGAGTGCCTTGCTAAATGGTTGGGAGCTAAGAACACTTGTCCACTCTGCAGATACCAGTTACCTTGTTCATAACCCTTTTCAATTTCCAAAGGAATAAATTAGTTCTGTCGATTCTTTCTTGTAATTTTTTAAAATCCTATACGAACACGGTACAAAGGATTTGGGTACTGTGTAATACTGACCACACCCTGCAGTGACATGACAGAAACCCATAAAGACCGGCTTAATAGTTTAACTGACACGTTAGAAGACGTCAACTTTAATCAGCCAAAATGTACATACATCTGCTCCAACTGTATAACGCGTAATAATAAAAAAACTAATCAATCACATTTTATAATAAACCTTCATACATATTTTATAACGCGTAATAATAATAAAAACTAATCAATCACATTTTATAATAAACCTTCATACATATTTTATGTAGTTTATTTTATTAATATATACTTATGGAACTTTTCCAATAAAAATATATTTGTAGTTAAATGATTTGTAAGTAATAAACAAAATTATGTTTTCTATATAGGAGATGATGTCACCAATAGAACAATCCTTGAATTATTGCATATAGTTAGTTATCAAAGGGGTTGTACTTCCTCTTGGATTTTGTTTTCAGCATATTAAATGGAACTGAGTGGTGTTTCAGTGATAGATGAAGATGAAGTGAGATTCAGAGAAAAAGTTATGAGAGCCATCAGTCGCCTAATTCCACCAAGAATAAGGTTTCCTTACTCTTCAATGCAAAAAGCAACAACACTCAGTTGGCTGGTAAAACCACCTATACTTTTTGAAATTATCTGTTTACTTGTACTTTCATGCATACCAGACTTATATACTTCCACTATATTGTTGGCAGGAAAAAGCATCCACCATCAAAGGCATCCACGTTGCAGGATTGTATGAAGCAGCAGGCAAAGAGAAAACTGCACTTTGCAAGTCTTTTTATAACTTCATGTTGAAGGGATTTGAAGGTGAAATCTCCTCTCTCGAATTTTCAAAAGGCAATTCAATGGAAAGATTAAATAATGCACTCAAGTATCTCACCTGTTCACCTGGCTTGGAAATGACACCACCCACAAGTGAATTCTTGGTGAGCACTTTCGTATATTTTAAGTTTCTTTTAGACTTTGCTCTTCCTTCTGAGATAAAAATTTGTCTGACACTAAAGTGTTTTTGTTTAATTTATGTTTGGTAGTAAAAAAAATCTTGTTCCTGAACTATAACTATTCTGCATTCTTTATCATAATCTACAGGATCAAGATGCATTCTCCAAAGGACCAATGTTCAATATTATGATATTGTTAATTAGATACCCAATTCCTGATAAATTCATGGACAATAGTTTCATGGATATAGCTAGAGATTTCCATGTAAATTGGAGAGGAAACACCCGCATTGTTTTCCACTCACAAAGAAATACAATTATAGAGTTATCAAGACCCTGATGTTGATATGTTAAACCAAGCAGGTACCTGGCAGAGACAAGTTTGAACAGTTCAATATATTGCTTGGTTTCATGATACCCTTTCAAATTAAAGGGATGTTGATGTGTTAATTCTAAGGACTGCTTGGTTTAACAATTGAAGCCATAAAGGTTCAGCATGCTCCATGAAACATTGAACAAAATACATCCCAAATAACAGTTTCATATCTAAATTGCAGTCAGTAGGCACCAATCAATAATGTAGGTTAATACTTTGACACCGATGCACCATATCATCTATGCACCAGTTTTCTTTCATTTGTGATGTAATATTTATATATGGGTGAGCAATTACCATAAATTACCATATCTGTATTGTTATTCTTAAACTATATTCAGTTTATTGATTAAGGGTAGATTTTGGTCAATAAATAGGACAATTATTCACCATTTTTTTTGGTAAGGATAACCTATGTAAAACTGAAATTGACTATTTGACTATTGAAGACTGTGATATTTAAGTAGAGTAATTGGGCTTATCTTCTAAACTATATTTGAAAAATATGGTCATTTGATCATTGAAGTGGATATTGCATAGTAATTGTAGACGTGGCAATCCATCAATATCTAGTGAAAAATTAAAAAAAATAAATTAAATGTGTAATACTAGCGTATGTAAAAATAATACTTTTGTTTGAATGTTTTATAAATAATCTTTTTTACTCTAACCCAAAAGAATTGAATCTCTCAAATAAATTGGGAATATAGTGACAAACTAAAATGTTATGATTCATAGAGATCATACAAGATAGTGAAATTTAGCAACCTTGCATCATTGAGCAAACTGGACAAAACATGCACACTATTTTTATCATTCACCCAACACTCAATCCAATTGGTCCTTATGGCCTTGTCCAAGATGTTAGGAATACATTCACAAAAGTCTCATACATCAATCTCTTAAGAAATTACCTTACTCGTTAGGTGGTTCTTCTAGAGGTGATCAGTCTAAAATATCTCCATCACATAACCTTGCCTCTCCAAGAGTAAATAAACCAAGTTGATCTAGACCTTAGTTCTTCTAATATTAAATTATAGGACCTAGGTTTCTTTTTCAATCTTAACCAGATGGCTTTGGAAACATAGCTAATGAGAAGGAAGGACCCCGTTCTACATCTATAAGTTTGGATTTATGACACATGCATAAAAAGAGCTCTTGTCGATGATGGATCCATTGTAAACATTGTTCCTTTCTCCCTTCTGGAAAGGATGGGATATGGCCATGTGAACATCATCTCTTATAGAGGTCACACACTATGTGGCTATGATAATTTGAAATTTACCACAATAGGAAAGAACATTCTCCTAGTGAGTTTAGGACCTAAGATGGTGCCAACCACACTCTACATCATGAACAAGGAAACTTCAACTATAACTTGCTATTACGAAGGTCATGGATACAAAAGATGAAAGAAATTCCCTCTTCCTCTTTTGAACAAGAGATCCAATTCCTACACTTGGGAAAAACTTATGTGGCCAAAGGAGACCTAGAACTATTTAGTATGCTCAATAAAGAACTAACCAATAAGAGACTAAGGATTCCTATTAAATATAAATTACCCACAAACTTGATATCATCATGCTAAAACCCATATCACAAATTGTCCAACTAAAAAAGAAGGATGCAACCATGACAGTCATCAAGGAATCAAAAACTCCAATGTTTGAAAAGGGAGAAACCTCTAAGGGGGTCACAACTATTTTAAAAAGGGAAATAATTATTTTGGTTTTTGTGATCACAAAAATAATTGAATGCTTGGAAGGAAATGCACCATCCAAATTCCATTTTTGATGCTCGCTCCATACAAACCCTCACACCTGTCAATCTAGTTAAGTTACTATCCCCCTTGAAGGGGACATTAAAAGTCCTATAATTGAGCTTGATGGGAATGAAGAGGGGGCCTGCATTGACATCCGTGCATGGTAGAACTTATTATCAATGAGGAGGAAAAGCCTAGGCTTGTACAAGAGTCGAAAGCAATGATAAGTACCATTTCACTACCAGACAATCTAGGACCCTTCATTTTGATAAGGTCATATACATGATGTGTTGGGAAAAGTGTCCCAACCTTCTGTTTATAAAAAGTGTAATTTTTTAGGTTATAAAAATGAATAAACTTAATTTCTAGGCTATAGAGTTGGTTTTTAGCCAAAATAACTATTCTAGACCTTATCTAGCATCACTTTTAAGTGTGTCTAGTGTGTAGATCACTTCAATCTCTATAATTTAAAAAAAGTGGGCTCAATCGGCCTCCTGGATCAAAAGTTATGGCCTCTAAAGTTGGGCCTCCCGCATTGGAAAATGTAAAAATGTGTTGGACACAAAAAAATAGCTATAAGGGGGAGGTACTAACTTATGATGTGTGTTATAACACATCATAAGACATATTTTATTGGAGATAATGGAACCCTAAGGATTTGGGTGCCACTTTTGGGTGATTTTGGCTCATGGTTTTCTAATTACCATTTGATGGTTTCATGTATTGTATCTCCTATTTATTAGGTGCTTGAGATGGAGATTGTGTGTGAGAGTCTTATAGATATTGTTAAGCTACCTCCAGATCTCTAGTTAGTGATACTCCTATGAAGGCTAGCTCTGCAAGTATATTATAATCTTGTTAAGATTTCTAAATAATATATTGGGCTACTTTTGGAGTGTGGATTTTTCCTCTTGAAAGGGTTTTCCCCACATAAATCACTGTGTTTCAGTATGACTCTTATTTATGTTTATTTCTATATAATTTTTATAACTATTGTAAAGATTTTTTTAAAAAAAAAGTCATAACCTTCCTCTCAAGATTAGTGTAGGAAGTTATTTTGCCACCTTAGCTTCCTTACAAGTGATATCAAAGTTTGATCATCTTTGGTTTCAATTGTGGGTTGTTGGGTTTTTTTAACTAATCCAATTTGAGTGGGACCTTGTGAAGAAGATACTTTGTGATCTTGTTGCAAAAATTTTTAGATGACAAGTACATCAAGGAGAATAGAGTTAGAGAAATTTTCTAGTAACAATTTTGAGATGTGGAAGGGGTATGTGCAAGATCATGATGGGCCAAAATATACTTCTAAGTGGCAATGAAAATACAAAAAAATAGACTTAATCAAGTTCATGTAAAAATTTGAATGGATTATCTACACAATTTGAAAAAGATGTAAAAACGAAATTTGTAGAGAATTGAATCTAGTTTATGGGCTACTATTTTTTTTTAAAAAAAACTAAATTTACTTAGTGAAAAATGAATATTTCAATGAACAACTATTAATTTTTTTAGAAAAAAATAAAAAGTGGGTGTCATTCCAGCCAACCTAACTATGAGCAAAAAAAAAAAATTTAATCTTTCAAAATAAGCAGAGGACTCATGCCCGGATGTGACGCATATTTGTTTGAAATTTTTTTCCAATAAAATAATTAGGTATGATTTTTTTACTATGATTTTTTTAAAAAACTAAAAAATAATTTTCCAGCCAACCTAACTCGATCAAAAAAATTAGAATTCAAAATTTATTTTTAACCTATAGCCAGAAAAGCATAGAATGTGACGCATCTTTCAGATCTCAAAAAGCTGTAACGGTTTGAAAGTTATGGATGTTTTTCAATCAGTGTATCCATTAGGATTTTAGACACACACTATATAGAAAATTATTAATAATTATTTAATAAAATGATAACTAAACAAATCTTATGTTTTTAGAAAGATGACAATTTCTTCAATAAACCCTTTTCGTTTTATCAATTTTGCATTAAAAAAAAATTCGTCAGCACGAAGGGTGAAGTTCAAAGAAGAGACTAAAACATGAAAACATGTTAGAATCCATGAAAATTCAACAACCAAAATGGATATCTGTTTTGCTTCGGTAAATACAAAACGGATATCCATTTTGGCAACTAAAAATGGATATCTATTTTTGGGAAACGAATATCCGTTTTGGCCCATCACCATCAAAGGAAATACATGGCAAGCAAAGAGCCAATAATGAATCCACATAAGCCACATGAGAGACCATACACCCATGACAAATAAACATCAAGTCCCACCAATGTTGGCATCACTAGGATAACACATGTCATGATACAAATGGTCCAAGTATATTACATAGAGCCATGCAAAGAACACTTAGAATAAGGGTGTGCATGCAATGAGAAAATGTACAAGTTAAACCCTAACCATAAGAGGCTTATGCTCAAAATGAAACCTTAATGATGGAGAATAATAATGAACATCTAAACTGAGAATTGAAGCATAAAAACATATACACCAAGGTTCATACAAGTTAGAAGAGCACATATGCATATCAGAAGATTAGACAAAAAATAATGCCAACATAAGCTTTGGTTGAGGATGAGTATCACATGTTGACACTATGAAAATCCAAAAAAGTTCTAGGGTGTAGACCAAAATGGAAAAGGGGAAGTCCAGAAACATAGGGGTGATACACAAACACACACCAATATTTATATACAAGGATAAAGGGAACACAACTTAGAACCCTTAGGACAAAGCATAAAAATGAAAACTTGCAGCTAATTGACCTAAAGGCATACGAGAGGACAAATTAAGCATGTCATGCAAATAACATCAAGAACATGTTCCAAGTCAATACTGGTGGGGAGATTCATTTACATACTACAATAGATAAACTAAAGTACATCTACTTCCAAGTTGTAAAAAATAACCTTCATGAATGAGATTTCCAATCTTGACTTGATTATGTATCCACCTTTTAAATACAACATGAAGTATCTTGCATATCCAAACATGACCATGACACTACTTCTTAAAGATAATAAAAACTCATTAGAGTCATCAATATAATTTAGCCATAGGTAGTAGGAGCATGATCTATTCCCATCCATGTAACGAAGCAACTATTCAAATGCTAGGCCAACGTGATGTAAACAATCATAAGGGCCAACAATCCACTCCAAATGCATAGGAAAAGGACAACTCTTGGATCCCATATTAATCATGTTCACATGGCTGCTAGCATATTCAAGTGAGTCAATACAAAAATTGAAAGCCTCAAACTCATGCACTTCAGAAAAATATACCTAATTAGAAATTTGATATGCATGAATAAGGAAGTCCTCATGCAACACAAACTAAAATGTGTCACATTTAGACATGTCATCAAGTTGAACTACATCATGTTGAGACTCGTGTTTACTTAAGCATTACAATTCACTTGCCTCTTTGCATGCTTTAAAGTTCCAAACAAAGGACTCAACTTTAGGTGTAGCATAGTCCTCATTAATGAGTGAAACATGGCCTTCAACAAACTAAAATTATATACCATCTTTATGCTTATATGGAGGCTATATCATCTTTACAATTTTATATGGAGGCTCTTTAGGAGTCTTCACAAATGTGTCCAAAGTAAAATTACTCAAATCAAATAATGGATTATATGGAGCTTTATTAAGTTGATACCTAGGTGGATTAGTGTGTAAACATTCAAATTAGATGGTAATTCACAAGTCTATAGAATAATAAAATGAATCCCTAGTCTAGAATCCAAATGTATATTCAAAGGCATTAAAGACTTTGAACAAATTACTTTATTGAATTGGAGAAGGCATGTACAAATGTGCAATGTTTAGCTTATTCTTCCTTGTCTATACTTTTATACATATGTACATGCATGTGGTGCATGGATTATGTGGACAAGGTGACGATAGATGTCAAACTCGTATTGATCTAAAATTAAGCAGTTAATTTGGATCTATTTGAAATAATTAGACGATCGGGGTCATGTCCTAATTTTTTCATTACTGTAGAAGTTGACAGTTTCTCTAGAAGTGGCTCTTTACTACCAAAGTTTCCTTTAAGGATGAAGTTGAGTAGTCATTAACAAAGTCAAATAGTTGTTGATGAAGACATGTTGTTGTTGTTAAAGTTGATAGTTATTGAAGAGTAGTAGAATAAAAATATGAATAAGAATCAAGAAGCTACTTATGCACCTTCTCATTCTAGAACTTATGATGAAAAATACCTGAGACTCAAGTTGCACATCCTACAATGTTTAAGCATTAAGGTCATGATATATGCATGCCTTCCAATGATCTTGTTATGAACACATTCCTCACATATCAAGAAATCAAGAGATTAACAAGGACATTATGTATGATAAACCCACATTTCATTCCAAAGGAACTACTTCTTCCTAGATACTTAATAATGAATTGTGGCAAAGCAAATGCAAAATCTCTCTATGGAGCCACCTCAAAAGAAGAAAGCACAATGGATATAGAAAATAATTCAATAGTTGCACATGTTGCTAGTTTTTCACTAAGAGAACCACTTCTTATAAAAAAAATACATTTACTTGAGGATAAAGAACTTGATATTACTTGTTGGGATGGGGATGACCTCTTTTATGGTTATCTCTCTAGTTTTATTGGTTGATCTTTGTTTGGACCCGTGTGGGGACATTTTTCCTTTCAATTCTTTCCATGTCTCTTCCTATATGACTTGTTGTTCCTATCTTCCATGATTACCATTTATGCTATCCTATGTTACTTGTTTAGCTCCTATTCTTTCATATATTCAATCCTTACCTCCCATGCTTTCCTCTATGCCTTGTTTGGTTCCTAAACATCTCTATGTTCTATGTTTAGAACCTATATTTTTCCATGTTCCTTGTTTACTTATATATCTCTATGCTATATATCCATGATGTCCCTATGTTCCTATGATCTATGCTTGTGATCTCTATCTCTTATGTATCCATATTCCATGCTTATCATGATGTTTCTAATACTTAAACATACTTATGGTTCTTACACATTTAGAATTCTTATTCTTTACTTATTGATATATGTATTTTAACATTTAATTTTTCCTTCTTATGTGTTCTTATGCATCTCCTATTCTCATTTATGTATATAGTTCTATACTTCGTAGATTATGTATATAGTTTCATGCTTTTTGAGGAAAACAAAAATGGATATCCGTTTTGGCCGTCTTGGCCATTTTGGAAACAGATATCCATTTTGTAGAAGTGATATGGATGTTGATGGGTGACCGTTGGCCAAAGAATTGGCTTAAGAAATGGATATATGTTTCAATAACAGATATCCATTATGTAAATGCAAAAAAAAAAGACAAGGAATATTGTTGGTCCCGACATCTGCACCTACAGACCCTCTACTGTCAAAAAACTTGTGATTTCTGCCCGTGACAGTGAAAAAAACATTTTTATGCATTTTTGGAGACACAATTTGCTTGTTACAATCATAAGGGTGATCTTTTTGTTCCCCTAATGGGGAGCAACAGTCGTCATAAAGCAAAAAGGAGGAGGAAAGTTACATTGGAGGAAATTGAAGCAATTAGGGAAAAGGATAGGGCAAGGAAGAGGATTGGAAGAGCGGATTTGGCAGATTCTCATCAAGGTGAAGCTTCTTCTTTACCATCCAATGACATGCAAATTGAAGATGTTAATTTTGATTATAATGAAATGTTAGATAAGAATGAAATTCACCATGATATTGCAAATGAAAATGTTGCAAAATGTTATGAAACACCTATCGATAAGAGCAATACCATGGACAAAGAAGAAGAAAAACAAAGCTATGTGCTTGAACAAAGTGGATATGAACCTCATGATATTGAATTTGCACTCCATAATCCATTTGTTGATAAAATTGATGAGATTGATAATATGGATGAAACAATGAAAATCAATGTATCTCCAAATTTCATAAGAAGAGAGGACATTTGTCAAGAAGAGAATAAGCGTGATGAAATTGGAAAACACCCAAGAACCCCAAAATGGTTACTTGAAATTGATGAGAACATAATGGAAAAACTCAAAGGCAAGAGGTTGTCACGAACGGTTCAGTTGCAGGCTTCAAAACTCTTCAATGAATACTTTGAGAATAAAACATTAACCAAACAATGCCAAATTTTTGTGCAATTACTAAAGATGTACAAAATGAGACTTTACTAAAGAAATCAAAGATTCGGTTAAACAAAGTGTCCGATCGGAATAAAATTATTGTTAGAAGTCTTTTCAATTCACTCAATTCTATTGGAAAGACTAGCAAGCAAAAAGATAAAAGCGCTGCTCATAGATTAATAACAACCTCAATAGTAAGAAAACAATTAAGAAATGCTCGATTAATGAGGCAAACTTGTGTTGACTTAAGATTGAATCGTAAAACATTGTCAAAAGCACTAGCATTAAGATCAAGGCTAGATAGCCCTCTTGGAAATGATACTTGGGCTTTTAGTGGTAGGCTTCCACAAGTTGACAAGAAGCTAATCAATAGCACAAAGGAAGAAATTGAATAATTTTGGCATACTAACTCTAGGGTATCACCGAATGCAAAAGATGTTTTAAAGTTAAGAATTGGTGATAAAGACCGCACACCACATCCTAAACATTACTTGGAATGTAGCCAAACAATATTGTGAAAAATATCCAGGTGCAACAATCTCACAAAGAGCATTTGAATCTCTTGAGCCATTTTATTGTGTTCCTCTTAAAGTTCGTAATACATGTTGCAAATACCATGTAGAGTTTTCTATGTACCATGAATTATTATGCAATATTCATTTTACTTTGCACACTAATGAAGTGTTATAGGAGTGTGGTACAATTCAACTACCAAAGTCATCTAGGGACTTATTGGATTTGTTTCTATGTATTAGAGGTGATGGTTGCATTTTCTATAAGAATGATTGTTTAAATGAAAAGTGTTTACAATGTGGTGGGTTATCAAAGTTTGTATCATGTTTTCATGAGGACAGCGAGTATGATTTTGGAAAGAGAATGGTTGAGAAAAAGAGATGTTAGACAGTGAAATACAATTTGAAAAGTGGAGGTGAAGGTTCTAGATGTGAGTTGATTGTAAGAGAGGTAAGTATTGCTGATTTTATTGATAATTTTAAGAAAAATCTTTTCTACAAGTATGTCAGACACAACCATAGGTCTCAATGGTGAGATCAACAGTTCAGGATGTGTAAAGACTTTTTTCCAATTGGAACTATTGTCTCTGTAGTTGATTTTGTAGAAAACTACACATTGCAACCCCAAAATGAAGTTCAATCCTAGTACTAAAATTCTATTCATATTGCTATTTTTGTTCACATCACATACAGACATGCCCCTAATAGTACAGAAGAGAACAGGAAGATTGTTAGAGAATACCATTTTTACATGAGTAATGATCGATCTCATTCGTCAGAGTATGTGCAATATTGTTTTGAACAATTTTATGGGTTCTTGCAAGAAAAATATATTAGAATGGATCAACATCTCATTTAGTCAGATAATTGCACCGATCAATTCAAGAATGCTCGTATATTCTGTTGGTTGTGCAAAAAGCATGTAGAGATAGGTATACCTCATATTTGGAATTTTTTTGAAGTTGGGCATGGAAAAGGTGAACATGACGGAGCGAGTGCATGCATGAAGAGAGCTATTTTTAAAGAACAACTAAAGATTAGAGGTGGTGATACATTTAGTGATGTAGATTCTATTGTTAAGTGGTGTAACTATGCATTGTCACAAGGAGTGGCTCTTGATTCAGAAGTGCGCAGGTGCTTTTGAATGGTTGATGACAGGATAGCGAAAGAGAAATGGGATTGTCAGAGAATCAATGAATCATCAAAGATGCATTCATTTCGAAGCTCAGATGCAAGTGTATGGACTATTTGGACACGAGAATTAGGTTGTTTTTGTCAGAGTTGTATTAAATGTGATTTGGATAATTGTGAGTCAAGTGAGTGGGTAGATGCATGGATTCCACGCTATTTAACCCATTTATCTCAAGGTCAATCATCTTCCGTCAATGACATGGAGAGCTCATTCAACTATGAACATCTTTCAGACCTTGTACAGCCAGGTCATGTTTATGCCGTTGTTGCACTGCATGGAAATGAAGAGAGGTCAGACTATTGGTTGGCACGATATGTACAAGGAAAACAAAATCTAACACAACCTATAACAAATGATGATGGGTTCACATATCCTATAGGATCAGTTGTTATTACTGGGACTTGGTTACGAATATATATGATTAGAAAGAATGGCATCCCTGCCTTTGAAGACTTTGAGAAGCATAAAACCATATTGATGTATTCGCACTTAGTTGTAGCAACAAATGTCAAGTTACTAAAGCATCATGGAAAACCAAAATCAAAACAACTATGGACAATTAGTAATGTTGATCATGAAGCAATATTGGATACTCTGAAGGTAAGAGATGACCCCTCAGGTAAGCTTGACTAGCATTTAAACTTCTAGATGGATAGGTATGACATTTTTTATCTTAACTTGTTCTTTTTTTTTTTCTATTTTTAGAATTCTTTTATTAAAAATCTTGTTTATTTAACTATAATGCATGTTTTTGACTATACAGGATTGTGAATGAGGTTATTTTGCATGGCATTGTAGATTTTTTTGCATGGCATCATAGGTTATTTTGACTATACCCGATGTATGATTTTTAGTGTTAATTTGACTACAACATCTAACAAATTTCCCATATGCTTCATGCAATCTCATATGGTATATTTCATATAGTATATGGCAATCTCTACTTTCCTTGGGTTTTGGATAAATGGTTCCAATGACACCTTGACCATTTCAAGCAAGTAGGTATGACAAATGAAATCAAATTGTAGACTTTTCTATGTTTCCACACTTTGCTTTACACCTGCAAATTGCCAAACTTTTCTATGTTTTAAATTAAAAATCTTGTTTCTTTAACTATAATTCATGTTTTTGACTATACAGGATTGCAAATGAGGTTATTTTGCATGGCATAGTAGATTTTTTTTCATGGCATCATAGGTTATTTTGACTATACTCGAGGTATGATTTTTAGTGTTAATTTGAATTTCTTAATATTTTGCTTTCTAGCTTTTTCTACATACTAATTTCTACCTATGCTTCCTCACTTTGCATTCATGTCTCTTAAGGTAGTTGCAACTACAACATCTGATAGATTTCCCATATCCTTCATGCAATCTCATATGGTATTTCTTGTTTTATCTCATGTCATTTTATGTACATAAATGATATTTATGTTTAATCAATTTTTCTTCTTGATGCTTCTCACAAGAGATCACAACTCCAACCCGTCCAACTACGGACAAAGAAGCTGGAGAGAACATGATGGAGATTGATCATCAAGCAGCGATAAGTGATCGATTACATATGTGATGTTATATATTTCATACATTTTCTATATTAATGTGCATATATTGTTTGATTGTATTAACAGGTGGAGCTGGATGAACTTCTGTCAAAGAGGTCTACTTGACGGCAGAGAGAGGATGAGTCAGTGATTGGCTCTACATCTTCACGGTCAAGCAAGGGCTGCCGATTATTTCATAAAAGTCCATATGAAACTAGTTTTGGGATATTTTTGCATGCCTAGATGGCTGTGTATACATACTTTTGTATGAACTACCAATGTATATTTTTGAATATATGCTTGTATGGCTTTGTTTAGACATGCCTATATGGCTTTGTATATAAAATAGATGTTATGTTCATGACATTATGTATATGACAGCTTATATTAAATATTTAATATGATGATCAATTATCGTTACAGGAATTTGGTTTTACACGTGTCAATTGCATTTGCTTGAAAGTTTATAAATCATTTTCAAATAATCCATTTTGTGCATATCTTGCAATCATTGTATTATGTGGGACTGTGCATTTATTTGAGGCATCATTTTAAATAGTTCATGCGCCTTGTCTATGCTTCCACACTTTCCATATAGTTCATGTGCCTTCATGATGTGACATTTCTTTGGGGCATCATGCCAAACAATTCACGTGCCTTGTCTATGCTTCCACACTCTGCATACATGTCTACAAGGGTAGCTACAATTACAGCATGTGACAAATTTCCTATATCCTTTATGCTTTGATGGCTATCCATACGTTGTTCCAAACATTCTATTTTGGTGTACAGATAGAGAGGATGTTGGAAAAGGTTGTGGAATTTGGCTTTGCATGTGCAAATTGCATTTACTTGTTCAAAAGTTTCTAAAGTCTTTTCAACAAATCCATTTCATGCATATCTTGCAATAGTTGCATTCTATGGGATCAGTTGTTATTGATGGGACTTGATTCAAATAGTGCCACGTTGCAACGTCATAGTGTTGCTTGATATTGAAAAAGATGTTACTTATTACCTGCCCAAACATGTTTTGTCTTTGCCTTTCCTTCTCTCTTAGCATTTGTAATGGCACCATTAAGTTGAGTCCTTCAACAATTACTTAGGAAGGATCTATGAAACTTTCTTATTATATGACTGGCTTTCTTTCGAGGAATAAATTTTCTTTTTTCACTTGGCTCAATAAAGTTGGAAGTGTGTCTATTCATCTAAATGTGCATTAAGATCTGCTTGAATCTAGGTCGTTTTAATTTTTGGACCAAGGAGATGGTCTTTGTTGAAGAATAGTATGATTTTTCTTTATGTGGTCACATTCAATGCTCATTCACTAGCATGTTGGCAATTGGATTTTAGTGATTTCTTTGGTGTATTATTTGAATGCTCTTGTAGTCTTATAGCAATTGGGATGAGTAGGAAAGAGTTAATTTCAATCTTTGTTGGCACCTGAATTGTTCCTAGGATTTGTTGGCATAGTAGGTTTGATATTTGGATGTATCAGACTGTGGACAACAGAAACAAGGAAGATTTGACATGTTAGAGCCTAATTTTTGTTTGTTTGTCATGAGCAATGTTAGGTGGATGGAGAGAGAGGTCCTACAGACCATGAATTATAGGTCTTGAACATCTTTGAAGGGTTGACACAAGTTAAGGCATGACTGTCCCAAGAGGACTGAATTCACAGTCTTAGGGTGTAAGAGTTGTAAGCCCATGAATTGTTGCATTGTTGAGTCATCACATAGGAGTTGTTATGATCATTTAAACACCAAGTCAAGCCTGCCCCATGACAAGTACATTAGGTCTGATATTTGGAAAGAGTTAATTTGGATTTGTTGGCACCTAAATTGTTCCTAGGATATTAGGGTCCTATATAGGTGCACCTAGGAGCATAAATGAAGATGGTGTAAGAACACTAAATGTCATTTTGTGTTGTCCTAAAGAAGATCCTTCCTCTACATCAAGATCCCACTTTGGTACAGGTAGAGAGGATGCAGTGTGGAATTTGGCTTTACACCCACGGATTTCTTTTTCTTGAAAGTTTCTAAAGCCTTATCAACAAAACCATTTTGTGCATATCCTACAATCATGGCATTCCATGAGATTCCATTTCTTTAAGGCATCATGTCAAACTATCCACTTGCCTTCTCTATGCTTCCATATTTTGCATCCACGTCTCCTACGACAGTTGCAACTACAACATCTTACAAAATTCCCATATCCTTTATGATTTGATGGATGTCCATGTACTGTGTTCCAAAGATCTTAGTTTGGCACTAGCAGAGAGGATGTAGTCAAAGGTTGTGGAGTTTATCTTTACACCCACCAATTGTTTTGCTTGAAAGTTTCTAAAGCCTTGGAGACAAATCCATTATTGCATATCTTGCAACCATACCATTCCAAGAGACCACATTTCTTTGAGGCATCATGTCAAATAGTTCACTCACCTTGTCTATAGGTTTGGGTGACAATAGAAACTCACCAAACCCTCAAATCAAACTTTATTTGAAGAGATTTTAAGATTTAGACTAATACAGATGCTTGGGTATCTCATGATCATATTGAGATCTAACCATTGCTTTGTTTCTTGTAGGGTTTGTTTCCATGCTTCTAATTATAATATTCAAGGTTATGGGATAGCAAGGTTATAGAATATCTCTTGTCATGTCATATGAGGAGATCATGGCCACAATACCATCAAGATGTTGTGAATTTCAACAACAAATTTCCATTTGTCCAAACCCTACCATCATACACAGTCAAGAAGGCTTCAGTTTCATGCAGTAGAAAGGTGCTAGGAGTGACATTTTGCATTCCATAGCTTGTGGGGCCAAACAGACTGTACCAACACGTCCGGGTGGGTGGGTAAATGCCAGGGGAGGTCTTATTTTGTGTGCCAAGTGCCCCAATTGTTCGGGGCAGCAGGCTATCGGCAAGGTCCCTTAAGATCCCTAAGACAAAAACATTGCCAAACTTTGACGAAGCAGTTCTCAGAATTCGTGGTAGCTGGGAATGTTTTGTTTGGACCTACAGGTGCATGTGGGGTCTGTCTACAATAACCTCTCTCAGTTTCGTTCAACTCCTGTCCGTTTGACCATGCCAGAATCAAACGTATTCTTACAAATTGCTTCAGTTCCATGCTGTGAAAAGGTTGCCAAGTGCCATATTTTTTATTCTTCTCATTGTGGTTTCGATCTGACTATGCCAACATGTTGGGGTGGGTGGGTAAATTCCAAGGGAGGTCTCATTTCGTGCGCCAAGTGTCTCAGTTGTTCTGGGCTGCAAGCTACCGGCAAACTCGAAAGGTGCTAGGTGTCAATAGCTTGCAGGCCAGAACGACTGGGATGCTTAGCACATGAAAAAAGACCTTCCCTACCATTTACCCACCCACCTCGACGTGTTGGCACAGTTGGTTTGGCCCCACGATGAGCAAAACAAAAAATATGGCACCTGACAACCTTTCCACTGCATGGAACTGAAGCATTTTGCAAGAATGTGTTTGATTTCGGCACGGTCAAATGGACAGGAGTTAAACGAAACCAAGAGAGATTATTGTAAACAGACCCCACATACACCTATAGGTCCAAACAAAATGTTCCCAACTACCACAAATTCTGAGAACTGCTCTGTCAAAGTTTGGTAGTTTTTCATCTTAGGGATCTTAACGGATTTTGTCGGTAGCCTACTACCCCGAATGATTAGGGCACTTGGCACACAAAATGAGACCTCCATTGGTATTTACACATCCACCCCGACGTGTTGGTGTAGTTCGTTCGGCTCCACAAGCTATGGAATGCAAAATGTCACTCCTAGCACCTTTCGAGTTTACCAGTAGCTTGTAGGCCAAAACAACTGAGACACGTGGCGCATGAAATAAGACTTCCCCTAGAATTTACCTGCCCACCTGGACATGTTGGTGCAATCATTTCACCCCCAAGACTTGTGGAATACAAAATTTAGTGTTAGCAACTTTCTACTTTGTCAGCAGCTTACAGCCTGGAACGACTGGGACACTTGACACATAAAACGAGACTTCCCCTGGCAGTTACCTATCCACCCCAATGTGTTGGCATAGTCGGTCCAGCACCACAATGAGTAGAACAAAAAATATGGCACCTAGCAACCTTTCCACTGCATGGAATTGAAGCATTTTGCAAGAATGTGTTTGATTTCGGCACGGTCAAACGGACAGGAGTTGATTGAAACCGAGAGAGGTTATTGTAGATGGACCCCACATGCACCTTAAGGTCCAAACACAACATTCCCATCTACCACGAATTTCAAGAACTAATCCGTCAAAGTTTGGCAATTTTTTCGTCTTAGGGATCTTAAGGGACTTTGTCAGTAGCCTGCTGCCCCAAATGATTGGGGCACTTGGCACACGAAATGAGACCTCCTCTAGCATTTATCCACCCACCCTGACGTGTTGGTGCAGTCCGTTCAGCCCCACAAGCTATGGAATGCAAAATGTCATTCCTAGCACCTTTCTACTGCATGAAACTGAAGCATTTTGCAAGAATACATTTGATTTCGGCACGATCAAACAGACTAGAGTTGACCAAAACTGAGAGAGGTTATTATGGACGGACCCCACATACACCTGTAGGTGCAAACGAAATATTTCCAGTTGCCATGAATTCTGAAAACTGCTTCGTCAAAGTTTGGCAATTTTTTGGTCTTAGGGATCTTAAGGGACTTTGCCAGTAGCCTGTTGCCTAGAATGACTGGGATGCTTGGCGCACAAAATGAGATCTCCCTTGGCATTTACCCACCCACCCCAACATGTTGGTGTAGTTCATTCTACCCCACGAGCTATGGAATGCAAAATGTCACTCCTAACACCTTTCCACTGCATCAAACTGAAGCATTTTGCAAGAATGCGTCTGATTTTGGCACGGTCAAACAGACTGGAGTTGACCAAAACTAAGAAAGGTTATTATGGACAAACCCACATGCACCTATAGGTGCAAACAGAACGTTCCCAGCTACCACAAATTCTGAGAACTGCTCTGTCAAAGTTTGGCAGTTTTTTGGTCTTAGGGATCTTAAGGGATTTTGTCGGTAGCCTGTTGCCTAGAATGATTGGGATGCTTGGTGCACTAAATGAGACCTCCCCTGGCATTTACCTACCCACCCCAACACGTTGGTACTATCTGTTCGGCCCCACGAACTATGGAATGCAAAATGTCACTCCTAGCACCTTTCCACTACATCAAACTGAAGCATTTTGCAAGAATGCATTTGATTTCGGCATGGTCAAGCATACTGGAGTTGACCAAAACTGAGAGAGGTTATTGTAGAAGGACCCCACATGCACCTGTAGGTCCAAACAAAACATTCATAGCTACCATGAATTTTGATAACTGCTCTGTCAAAGTTTGGCAGTTTTTTGGTCTTAGGGATCTTAAGGGACTTTGCTAGTAGTCTGTTGCCCGGAATGACTGGGACACTTGGTGCATGAAATGAGACCTCCCCTAACATTTACCCGCCCACCCTGACATGTTGGCATAGTCTGTTTGACCCCACGACAAGTAGAACAAAAAATATGGCACCTAGCAAGTCAAAGCCAAATTGGATGCAGATAAAGTTCCATGATGAACTTCTGTCAAATCCTCCTTTGTCATCAGTTGTTATCCCCCTTAGATACATTGGTACTAATAAATTTGTTTATATTATTCATATGAAATACACCATGAAATTTAACTTTAGATTTTACCTGCATAAAAGATTGGCCATGGTCTTCTCCTTCTCTATGCTCCACCGATGCTTGTGCTTCTGCTCTTGTCCCCGACCCCTCATCTTGAGTTCTGGAGGCCACTGCATCATCTCATGAATGGAGATCTTACTCTGAGGTGTTCAAAGGTGGCTCGCTACTCTCCAAAATAGGACCTAAGCATAGTTGATTGCAAAAAATGTAATGACGGGGCACACAAACATGTGTGGACAAGGAGGGTCTAGTAAAATCAAGTGATCCAATATCATCACCAACATCATGCGGTTGTGCAAACTAAGAAGTCTGTATAATCAAGTGCTCGGTCAAAGTGTGTATTGCACTAAGGCCCTGTTGTGTTGCATTTGTAACAATGTTCGAGTGCTGAATTGGGGGTGGAGAAGGGATAGCAGGAGGGGGAATATAGGGACCTTGTACTTGTCTCATTGCCCTAGGTCTATCTTGAGGCATTCCCTTACCTACTCCCTGAAACTCTCTAAAATTAAAATAATTAATATGGTGGCCCATGATGAACTCGGCATAGAGTTTACGAAGGAAATACAAAGGTACATCTAAATTGTTGTTGGGTGGTTTATCAAAAACCATCCACCAACGATCCCAAAAATTCTAACTAATGCCCTCATATGTACACCATTTGATTAAATACTTGGGCTTACGAACATTGACATGCAAGTTAGTTTTAGGATTGACAAAATGTTGGGCTAACATAGCTTTCGTAATGTCTAACTCTTTCACTTGATCATATGATAAACCGTTAGCATATTCTACCTTCTTGGTTTCTCGCCATTGCCTAAATGATTCATGTTGGACTAACAGGGTTCAAACATGACTAATAATTCCCTCTAAATTCAATGTCATTGTAGACAATCGAGGGTGGTGGCGATACATTTCTACAATCCTACTTATTTGATCAATATTTCTTTGAATTTTCTCTTCTATTGTTGGAGGGGGAGGGTTTGGTGGTGGAGGGTTTGGGTTTTCATTTTGTTCATCCAATTTACCTATTTAAAATATAAAACATACCTATTTGGCATAAAAAACCGAAAAAACTTGCTTGAATATACAAAATAAACAAAAAAATGTAAATTTACTAACCTTTTTGGATCAGATATCTGTTCTTGAGCTCGTTATCAGTTTTGCGAGAGGTCTGCGTTTTGCAAGCCACGGGTTTGCAAAACGTGACCTTTTTTTTCCCTTTTTATGTTTTGAGAAATCGATATTCGTTTTTCTTTACCCAAGTCTTTTCATTGTTTTTTAGTTTACATTACACATTAAATATAAATAGTTTAAATTACATTACACATTAAATATCAATATCAATAGTTTAAATATAAATAGTTTAAATTACATTACACATTAAACTATTAAATATAAATAGTTTAAATTATATTACACATTAAATTACATTACATTACACATTAAATATCAATAGTTTAAATTACTAACTATAGTCAATGTATTCATGTCTTCTTGTATAACCACCACTACCAACCATAAGCTTGTGATAACACATACAACCATCTTAACCAATTCTTTCAACTTGTAGTATTATAGAACATTCTCTTAACATTTAACCAAGCCTCTAGATTGTTCCACATGAACTTCAAGTCTGGTACAAGTCCACATGCATTATTATTTATGCTTCTACTAGCACAATTAAATATGTAGTTGTGAGTACTTCTTCAAATGACTCATGGTTAAATTTCCATAGCATCACCACTTGTAGACATATCTCCATGTTATATCGCAACATCTAAAACTCACCACATCCTACCAGATTACATTTTATCATTGTTCAATAGTTGTGTTACATCCCCTTTTTGGACTCATTTTTACTATTTACTTTTACCAGTTTCATGGATAGAAATAGGCATGTGAATACGTTTATGATCATGAGAAACAATGTTATGATTAGAAGTATTAATTTTATGAAATTGTGGTTTTATCTCTTGAATGTTATCAATTCGATGATATGAATTAAAATGCCTTTACAATATGGAAAAATGAAATGTTATGATTTTATTATGCTTTGACTGGGATACCGGTACGTTGACCACAATTGTATGTGAGAATGTTTTGACAGGAACAGATGGATCGGGCTCTCTGGGAAACAAAGAGGGGAGAAGGTATCTTCGGGGAAGGGGAGTATAGACCCTGGATCACCAATGGGTATTTACCACTGAGTACGTACATCAGACAGTTAAACCTGGTTGTCTTGAGGTAAGTTTTGATTTTGGTTAAGTCAAGTTATCAATGAGATCGTCAAGGATTGTAAGAGTAATTCACTCCTTCGTTATGTCATTGTGGAAGAACAACGTAGTCTATCCAAACGTCGTTGTCACGACAAGTATGGTCAATCAACATCTGTGTCATAATACTCTGAGTTCATGTCGCTAAATGTGGACGACAGATATATATATTTTGGGAATGTGTTGTATGATATGTCTTGTTAAGTTATTCGACGTAAAATGTCAATAGTAGTTCGTAGAGGGGAAGATAAAACTTGACCCCAAAATGTCAACCGTAAACTTTGTCATTGCGGTTGCATATTTGCCCCAAATCATTGTCATCGTAACGCCTTACGTGCGTGCGATGTAAATGTTGTATTTCGGGATTATGATGGACGTAGAGTTATTCTTATTAAGGTTATCATCATGAAACAAGTTTAAACAATGTCTTAAGCCTATGTAATTGCCAAGTGTTATACCATCAATTATAATCGTAGTGATAATGTAAAACAATATATATATATATACATATATTAAGCATCGAGAGCAAAATAGATATTACTAAGTGTTATTAGTAATCGGGCTTTAGCTCAAAAGGCCTTGTTATACGTTACTATTCCATGATGCCACTTTAATCCCATAACATTATAATAATTTACAAGCTTCGAGTTAGGTTGTAAAGACCGAGAGTTGAACATAAATCATCTCGTGATATTAATAAATGACATCGGTTTGAAAACCTCAACATGGTTAATATTTCATAATGTTATCCTAATTATTGAGTTCACCACCTTTTGTTAGCCACGATGGCATATCTAATTAGGAACCCGAAGCTTTTGTTGCTTAAGTGCTACTTATGGCATATCATAAGAAAAAGGACAAGGATAGAAAGTAGTTAAGGTTTTAGGCCATTACTCTTCCCTATTGTTAAGGATGACGAGAGTCTTGAGTAACACACAATTACCTTCATCAGAGCAAGAAAAAAAAAATGATAGATGTGACTTGAAAAAAAAGAGTTCAACAATGATAAGGATGAGCTGAGAAGCTTGACTTGGAGAGTTTGTAGCTCAGTGACACAGGTTCCATGCCCTTTTGCTTTCCCTGCATCCACTTAAAAATGAAATCTATTTATCTTTGGCTGTGAAATAGAATATTGAATTCCCTTCTTTTTCCATAAAATGTTGATATTGAATTCAATAGAAAGGAAGAAATCGATACCTGAGGTATTATCGAATGTTTTTATACTTGCTTCAAACTTTAAATGTCATCAACTCAATGCAAAAACATAGGCTTTATTCCATCGTTGCATGCCAGTTTATGATTGCAATCAATATTTGCCAGTGTATATAATACTTAGTTTGTTGTAGAAGCAATCTTTACCATAAGCCAATTATGTCTTTCATTATGAGACTAAACCTGTGTAACCTGCCATAGTGCAAAGGCTTGAAAGGTTGTAATGCTATCTTTAAAATTCATCTTTAGTAACCCCAGTTTAACTGTGTAATAAACGAGCTCCTTATGTGTCTAAACAGTGATCAAACATTTTATCAAGAGTATTTAGAATGGTCATCTTTATTACTATAAACCTGTAATCATACCCACCAGATATTATGTTTGTTCATGGTAGCAAAACTCAGTATTTATTAAGTGGCAATTAGACTATGATAACGTGATTATAGGAAGACTCTAGATTGATACCCAAGGGTTGTTCAACTAACTGTAATATAGATAAGTCGTTTAGACCTGCGAGATAATAACATTCTTCCATACTTTTAGTACATAGTGAAAACGGTGAAATTTAGAACCTAATACCAAAGGAAAAGATTACTCTGTACCTAAATAGAATTATATATATGTATTGCCAAATAAAGAGTTTTAAAAAGATACTTTTTATGTTCTTTTTGGATAAGAATAAAGTATTAATAACGACAAGTGAACCAGTAGACTCTTATTGACTAAGTTAATACCTATTATAGGTTTATTGATATTTTTACTCTTAGAACTAAATAAAGATGGAAAGAATGAATTAGTTTTACCTTATTGTATTATTTGTTAACCATAAGAATTGATATAAATCAACTCTTTTTTTGACAAAGAACCTGCATGACATACCAAGAAATTAAGTGGTTTTGTTCCCTCGATCATGTCAACGAAAGATAACCATGCTTGTATTTATGCTACAGTTTTGGAGTTGATTGGAGGCTCTAACTTGTTCAGTTTAAGACCAAGACTAGACTGTCACCATAGTATAGTACACTGTAGTGACTTATAAATGTCGAGATAGGTTTGTTATTTGATTAGATGGACTGGATGATGAGTTAGGATTGGACTTTCCACCTTGTAAAGGATATCTTGACCGTAATAATTCAACATGAGAAATAACCTTAATAGTCTTACGACACTGATGAAACTTCGTAAATCAATGATAAACTTGATAGTATATATGTGTTATCTACAAAAGATAATTTGCACATGGAACGATTCTAATGGTCCTATTTAGAAACTAGTACCAACTAAGGATGAATTAGTACCTAGAATTTATACCTTGCCCACAAAGGTGGTAAAGAATCTAAAGATTCCATCATACTCCAATATATGAAATAAACCAAACCATTATGATTGATAAATTGTCGAGCTAGTAAGGCTAAGATATTACCTTGTTTCATCAACTGTAGGATTTCGATGATATTCAAGTCGAGTTGGGGTGGGTGAACGCAATGACTGCGTTGTTCACAATGCTAACCATGCTAAAAACCTTTGGCCAAGGTAATGCACTTGCCTCTAGTGCATTGTCAGTTCACTGTGACTGGATAGCGTAACTTGTGGATGGTCATGCTTGACTAGAGGGTATCTAGGGGTGCGTGATAACAAGTTGCATAGGTCACAAACACTAGTACTCAGATGGTAAACACCATAGGTCATCCTAGGTCTATCCTTCTCGTACAGAGTAGGGCCACTTCTAGTTAGGAAGGTGTGCAGGAGACCGTCGGTCTGTGGATGGAGGTAAAGCTTTCCGAATATGCTTTCTCTCCCATCAACCAGAGGCTTGCCGAGGCTTGAAATATGGAGGTCGACAATCGAGATGTAGTGAATCATGGTAAGTTTTTTATTTATAATTTCCATTTTGAAAATCATGTCACATTGTTAAATCATTGAAAAAGAATTAAACTCAAGGTGTAATGTAGTATCAACATGTTTTCTATTTAAAAGTTATATTTATTCCTTTATTTGTAAAAGAAAAAGAAAAAAAATGTATTACCTATTTTACCCCTTTTCAAATATTTACTTGATAAAAACTAGATTATTGAGTTGAATTTATTTTGGATATTACAAATTAAACCATATAAACAGAGAGAGGGGGGTTGCTTGGGGTTAGGGGTTAGGGTTTAGGGGCATTGTTTTGGGTTTATGAGTTTAGCATTGCTCAAGTTTAGGGGTTAGGGTTTAGGGGAATTATTTAGGGTTTAGGGGTTTAGGGTTGATCGAGTTTAGGGTTTAGGGTTTAGGGGTTTAGAGTTTAAAGAGAGATAAAGAGAGGGGACTGATAGAGATTGGGAGAGATAGAGGAGACAGAGGGGAGAGATGGGGAGATAGAGAGTGAGAGACATGTCTAGAGACATAGAGAGAGATTGAGAGGTAGTGGGATGATAGAGATAGGGAGATAGGGAGAGATAGGGAGACAAAGGTTTAGGGTTGCTTGGGTTTAGGGGCATTATTTAGGGTTTAGGGTTTATGGTTTTGGGGTTAGGGGTTAAGGTTTAGAGGTTTAGGGTTTAGGGTTTAGAGAGAGATAGAGGACCAATAGGGAGATACAATGTGTATAAAACCCCACCACCAAAGAGATTACAATCTTGTATTAATCTCAAATATACAGTACATTAACACAACTTCCCCTTTAGTCCAACAAAATTCTGGTAGCATAGCAACATAACCTATAATACCATACAAACTACTATCCCATGCCTCCAATATATAGTTAAATGTAATCCAATTTGTGGTTTCCAATACAATGGACTCGAACCATAAGCCAAATAGTCAACATACAAAAGAGACCTCATGACATGTGTGTGGGAGTTACAAGTATCTTTCTAGAAGCTTCAAGACCTTTCTCATGGACTCGTTTATGCAACTTAACTAGAGGACAAAAACAACTCACTAAAGGACAAAATAACAACTCCCCAAGTCCAAAAATGACAACCAACTTCTTACATGTCATCATATATATTGTTTCTTACACCTCTTACAATGTCATATATGTTTCTTACACATCTTACAATGTCATAAATTTTCATATATTACCCTCCACTTTGTGCTAAGTTTCCAATCATGCCTTACACATTTGCTTCCCTCTACATTATACCCCTTACAAACATATTCTAAGTCACCTAGAGAGAATGTACGGACTCATGTTCAAGTCTAATTTTCCCCTTTTCATGATCCTTGGAGTTGTACACATAATTAATTGACTATTAAATAAATTGCAATAGTCTAAATCGATTGCAAGGTGAATATCATCCCTAGTCCTAATATATCTCATATGTGTTCTTAGAAAATCTACATATAATGTAGCATGGACTGACTTTCTTTAGATTTAACTTATTGTAGGTTCCTCTAGGTAACTATTTTTCTTAAATGTTCCATGACTAACTCACACTTTGAGTAAATATTCTCTCTATAATGGTCATCTATGTGTAATACATATACGTTGTGCTACTCTCCTCCATCTACTCCTTGACTTGTGCATGAATCTCTCTCATACATGTTGCATAAATTCCTCAACTTCTACACTTTTGCACTTGCCTTTTTTTACTCCCAACAAATTTATGGCACCTTGTGTGAATGTCCCATACACCACTTGGAATAGAACCTTCATTGATGATAAATTCACCAAGTTGTTGTACACAAACTCTCCTTGCACCAACATAGAGTTCCACAACCTAATAATTTCCCCTACCACACATCTAAGTATATTTCCAAGACTTTGATTAACAACCTATGTCTATCTATCCATTTACAGATGATACATAGAGATATAATTGAGATTTGTACCTAATTTATTCCATAGGTTGTGCTAAAACTGGATATGGAACTTCATGTCATGATCAGATGTTATGCACTCCATAGCAAGCCATGCAACCAAAACATCCCCTTGAAGAATAAATCCACTATCCAGAATGTCTCATTCAACTACACATAAGGAATGAAGTGTTACATTTAGGAAAAAATACCACTATGAAGATAAAATCATTGCCCCTTTATGTGCATAGATCCAAGGACAAAATATAGATAGTTCCTCCCACAATCTATTTGGCACCCACAGTGGCTTATAAAACCCAGTGTTTTATGTAATTATCTTTGTTTTTGGTAGATGGTACCTCTTTCAATGAATATATGTGTTGGCAAGAGACACTGCTTCACATGACAAGTGTTGTCATTGATGGCAACTAAGACTATTCCACTCATCCGCATAACATAATTTGTTCATACCGGAAGTCAGAATCAGAATTCATCTAAGTCTGAGTAGCCAAAGATAGAGCATGTGACAAGGTCCGGTATCTTGGTCTGGATCTCTGTGGTGGTAAATCAGAGTATGTTGCAGATTTGAAGGAGTCATAAGGATTGTCAAGGCAATCTAAATCCAGAATTTTAACCTCTGGTGATGAAGGATTCAAAACTTATTTGCATCTGAGTATGGGGTTACAGTTTGACAGTGCAAACAGCAGAAGAACAGGCTGACCTTGTAATTGATCTTGGTTCTGGATAAATGTAAGTTGTCAGTTGGATGATTTGTGATGATCAGTGATAGTGGCCGACATTATTGCTGATTTGCGAATGCAAGTTTTGGCCCGCGTTACAAGTTATGCATGGATTTAGCTAACAGAGTAGAGTCTTCAACAAAGTTCTAAGTGTTCTTGAAGCTGACTTAAAAGTGATTGAATATCATGATGCAGATATATATAGCTGATGGATTTAAGTGATTTGTGTGTGTGCGTGTGCGTGTTGCGACTATGGAATAAGTGCAAAAATGGCAGAGATCTAAGGTTCAGATGTTAGCAGAACAGTAAACATGGCATAGTGAGGATGAAGTGTATCAAGTCAGTATTCTGTACTTAACCAGAATTGAATCCTTGCATTGGTAGATGCTAATTATCAGTTCAACCTCATTGTAATCTTCTTTCTGTAGGCAGTGAGCCTTCTGTAAGCAGTGAGCCTTCTTTTGGGCAGTGAGCTCGAATGCATGTGCATTCCCAATTGTAATTATTTTCACAAAGTTTAATCTTTGTGGGTTAACCCCCACCGTGGACCAAGTTTCCACGTTAAAAATCATTGTGTCATGTGTGTTTATTTGTTTCTGCTCATGTGTTGATGATTCATGCTTTGGATGTTTTAATTAGTTCTAAGTGATATTTTTGCAAATGATAAAGTTTTAGGACAACTGATTCACCCCTCCTCTCAGTTGTCCAGCCTAATTCTAACAATTGGCATCAGAGCAAGGTTCCTTGAAAGAAGTCTAACATCTTGAGGAAATATCTTGGAAGGAGTTTTCAATGGGTTCACTCAAATATCAACTTCAGTTGGCCCTAGAAGATCTTGATCAGTCCAAAGCAGAAGTAACTAATCTAAAAAATGAGCTTGAAGATGCTGATGATACCATTGAAATGTTAAAAGATAAATTAAATAAATCTATGGAAAAGATAAAGGAGCTACTTCTGCAATTATCCAGTTTAACTGAAGAAAATGACATGAATGAAGCCTTGGAAGAAAAGACAAAGGAGTGTGAGAAGCTGTCAAAAGAAGTTATTGTTCTGAAAGTTGAGATGGAATCTGGGGCAATGAGACTAACCAAAGAAATTGAGCAAAGGAAGAAGACTGAAGAAGACTTGAATCAAACTCTAAAAGAAAGAACTGAAGAATGTTGTAGCTTGGACAGAATAGCTGGCCATCTAGAGTCTGACCTACAAGAAAGCAGAGACAATGAAAGAGAACTTGAAAGGCAAATTGTCATTCTTAGAAATGACCTAGAAGTTGCAAATGAATACAAGGAGAAGTCCAAGATAAGCTCAGCTAAACTTGAAGCACTGCTTGAAGGTCAGAAAAAGGCTAATGACAAGCATGGTCTTGGATATGAGAAAGGTGAAAACTCTGGATCTGAACAAAGAAATTTCCAATGAAGAAATGGAAGAAACAGACCTAGAAGGCCTCCAGTAAGACAACCTAATGTTCAAAGATATCCATCCTTCAATGGAATTTGTTTCAATTGCAGTAAATTTGGTCATAGAGCTACTCAGTGCAGAAGCAGAGTAAATCAAAATGATCCATCCTTCTCCGATAAATGCTTCAAGTGCAAGAGGTATGGTCACAAATCAAATGAATGTAGAAGTATGATAATGAATTACCCTAACAATAAAGGAAATGGCAATTCTTTCAATGGCTACTATTTTTCTTGCAATGGATTTGAACACATGGCTAATCAGTGTAGATCAAGAGGAAATCAAGTATATAAGCAAAGAAATGTTGTGTGCTTTAATTGCAATAAATCTAGTCATATTTTAAGATTTTGTAGAAGTAGGATTAATGAAAGAAGAGGTCCGGTAAACAAAAAACTGGATGAGCAGAGACAAGACAAAGGCAAAGGAAAAATTGATGTGAATGAGATCCAGAATGAAATGAGCAAGACATGGGTCAAGAAAACAATTGTGAATGATAATAATGGGTCTGCACCAGAATCCAGTGCTGATAATTCCTCTGGAAATTGAATTAGGAGCTCTAGCTCAGGGGGAGATGCATTGAAAATCAAATTCCCCCAGCAAGTAAGTGGATGCCTGAATTTGGCATGAAGGGAAAAGATAATTTGGGTCACTACAAATCATTTGAAAGAATTTATGGAAGAAAAGAAGTGGATTTAATGATTTGTAGAGTAATTAAAAATCAACTATGTACAGAAACAGAGCAATCGGATGTGTTAGGGCAGAGCATTTATTACAAAGACAAATTAGGTCTTGTGGAGCATAAAAGGTTCACTCATTCTTCATTCAAATCACTTTGCATTAGAAGAAAGCAAAAATAAAGGAAGTGAACAAGTTCTGAGCTGAGAATATTCAAGAGTTGAAGTGCGAAGAGGATTTCCAACCAAAACCCTAACCTGTGGAACAAGGTACTTTTGTTTTTTGTGAAATCTCTTGAAATTTCAATCTCTGCAAATGGCTACACCTCTAGTTATTGATGTAAATGAAAGGCCCCGACCAATATTTAAGAAGCACCCATACAAGTTAGTTGAAGTTGAACCGTTAGGTGCATTTTCTAGTGTCCCATATGGCGTACTGCATGTTGAGGATATTAGGGCATACATCCATTGTAGCATTGATGAATTTGGAAACCTGAAACTCATGGATTTGTTTAACAACTACCTAAGGGATGATAGCTATAAATTGAAACCGGAATACAAAGCCCTAGAAAGTAAACATTTTCTGCAAGTCATTAAATTTCTGGCATTTGATGAGAATGAGTGGGTTCGATATATCTTGAGATGAATACAGGATGAGTTCATATGGCTATTGAAACCATTCAAGATTACAAAGGATGTTATCAAGATTGTAACTGGGTTAAATTCAATTGGTGGATTACCCATGCTGAAAGCTGTGAAAAACCAAACTGTTACCTATGTAACCAGTGCAAAGTTTGACAAGACAGCAATGACCATTAATGACATTATAGAACCAGATGTCAAGTTTGCATCTATGGTGATTGGGTAAAAAGTCTACCACTCCAACAGGAAAAATTCTATCTCTGAAACTGCAATATATGCAACCTATCAAATGTTGAAGAAGAATGTTGATTATGACCTATGTGAGCTGCTACAAAATCAGTTGATTGAGAATCTGAGCAAAATAAAGAAAGATAAGAAAAATACCTTCAAGTATGGTTCCTTGATTATGTGTTTGTTCTTCTATTTTATGAATGAAGTGCCTGGAGTTCAAGGTGTGCACTAGACAAATGACAGGCCAGTTGCATGGCAAATAAGAGATCTTCTACTCAGCCTTGGTGATTCCCAAGCTCAGAAGAAAGCCATTTGGGGTTACTTCAAAAACTTTCAAAGTATGATGCATGCAAGAGAGAGAATCCCTAAGTCAATTGTGGAGAAATACAAGAATGAAATATGCTTTATGGTTGACACTGATCAGTGCCTGATGGAGGCTGTGGAACCCAGAACCATATGGATTATGCCAATAGGCTATGAGGTTGATGAGAAAGTTTTGGAAATGTATGCTCAACATCTCCTCAGCAAATCAAAAGATACATATGTGGAAACGTTTGGAACATATAAGGAGCTAAGTCTAAAATTGCATGTGGAGCTCAGACAGTCAGAGACCAAAAGGAAAGTGCAGAAGCAAGTTGAAAAGTATGCTGAGAGCATTGGACTAACCAAGGAAGCAGTAAAGCAAAATAGAGAAAGAATTGAAAAGGCTAAAAAGGAAAGACAAGACAAGAAATAAGAAGATGCTCCAATGGAACCATCCTCCACTTCAAGGACTACTAGGAGCTCTGCTGCTACTTTTGTTCCCCCTAAACCTGCAAAACTAGAAGACAGACCATCCGGTGAAGGAAGTAAGAGAAAGAAAACAAAGGCCTCAAGAACATATGTGAGCACAAAAGATGATGAGGAGACAGAGATAGATGAAGAAGTTAAAGAGATAAAATCCAAGAAAGCCAAGACTTCAAAGGCTTCTGAGGACCAGCCTTCTAGAAACAAAAAGGCAAGTAAAAAGCAAGAAACTAGTTAGGTTTCTATGACAGTTAATGAAATTGTAAAAACAATTACTGTTCATGGAAATCTAAGGCCTATCAAAGATTATTATGATAATTTTGATCAAGCAAATAAGAAAATTTTGGAAGATGCCACCATCATGTACTTGAATAAATTCAATAGAGCTCTACTAGAAATTTTACAAGAACTTCCTAAAAGTTTAAGGAAAATACTAGAGATGAGGAAGGAAGCAGCCAAGGCTAAAGATCTAGAACTTTGTGTTCAGTAATGTCCAAAAAGGAAGTAGATAAAATACTCAAAAAGGTAAAAGATGATTTCAGAAGCAAGGTAAGGATGAACAAGCTAATGTTTGGGGAAACTGAGGAAATTGCAAGAGAAACAGAGGAAATTTTGAGGAAGACCCTGGATAAAGATAAATATTATGTTGTCTCTAAGGAACAAGTTGAGGAAGGTAATCCTATAGTTCCAGAACTAGAAACCTCAAAAGAAGAAATTGGAAAAGGAAATGATGACCAAGATGATACTCTAGATCCTCCGGAGCAAACGTATGAGGAGACAGATGATGGGATTGATTCATCAATTCTGGATGTTGAAAAAGTAAACATCAATAAGCAACAAACTGAAGTTGATGAATCCTCTATTCCGGAAGAGGAGCAAATAAACAAAGACACAGAGCTGGTGGACAAAACTGATGATGCAGGAGATACTCTAACTCCACCTAATCAATCTGGAAAAGAAGATAATATTGCTACTACACAAAGCCCTCCAGAATAGGTAGCAAGTGGTGAAGACAAAGAAAAGATTCCCACTGCAGATGATACAGAGAAAGGTAAGGAAGATAAAATAGAAGAAGATGGTGCAAATGTTGATGCATCTAAACAAATTATTCCTGATACTAACATTGACAAATCTCAAGGAAAGGAAGGTGGTTTAGGAATTGTGGCAAGAGACACTGCAGATGCAGTAAAAAGTCTCTTGAGTAAAGAAATGCTTGAGTTTGATGAACCAAAGTTGTTTCAAGGACCGATCAATCTAGATGCTCTCTCTCTGGTTCAAGTAATGAAGATTGCATCCTTCACACAAGCCAAGGCAAGAGAAAAGATGTTGAGATCTCACATTGAGGACAGTGAGTTGTGAGGCCTTGCAACTGGAGTATTGGAGAAGATAATGCCAAGCTTCCAAAAGAATCCTTATGAATCTCCTTCCAGAAATCTAAAGAATCTTGTAAGTTCTATAAGTACACATTTTGAGTCTTTTGAGAAGTCTGCAGAGACTAAAGTCAGAAATGAATTTTTGGATAAGAAATTTACTGAAATAAAGAGCCTAATAGGGTATGATAGGATAATACTTGGTATCAGTATAAAGAGTATTCAAAATGTTCTAAGTGATGTAGGTGATAAATACAAATTTTGTCTATCCTGGCCCAAAGTCAGTGAGGATATTGAGAAGAAGATAAAGGAGCAAGAACAAAAATTGTCAAATTTATCTCAAAATTTTGATCCCCTATCAGTTTCTCCTATAATTCAAGAATGGCAAGTAATCAGCTTGACTGATGAAATAAAGAACCTTGTTAAAGAAAAAGGCAATATTGTAAAGAGAATGTGTGAGCTCCAGGGATTGATTGCCCCCAAGTTAGAAACAATGTTTAATGCACTATCGAAAGCTCAAACTACAATTCAAACAAGTGATCCTTCATATGTGACAAAGGCAGAAGCTTATGCATTTCTACTAAGTGGACACATCTCAATTTTGGATGGCATGAAAAGAAGTTGGGCCTCTGAACTTGAGCAATTGAAAAGTAGTTTTGTAGATATTCTCAAGTTCATGTAAATATAACTTAATGATTGGGTGTACATATGCGGCACTGTATATAGAATTTTTTATTTTTGGCTTACGAACCCCATCCTTTGCCATTGATGTCAAAGGGGGAGTGAAGAATAGTGAAAAATGAGGAATCTAGCAAAGGGGGAGCTCCGGAATCAGTGGAGAACATAAGAGTATAGAATAAGGGGGAGTAACACTTAGTCATTTTTCACTAAGTGTTGCCATCAATGCCAAAGGGGGAGATTGTTGGCAAGAGACACTGCTTCGTATGACAGGTGTTGTCATTGATGGAAACTAAGACTATTCCACTCATCTGCATAACATAATTTGTTCATATCGGAAGTCAGAATCAAAATTCATCTAAGTCTGGGTAGCCAGAGACAAAGCATGTGATAGGGTCGGGTATCTTGGTCTGGATCTTTGTGGTGGTAAATTAGAGTATGTTGCGGGTATGAAGGAGTCATAAGGATTGTCAGGGCAATCTAAATCCAGAATTTTAACCTCCGATGATGAACGATTCAAAAGTTATTTGCATCTAAGTGTGGGGTTATAGTTTGATAGTGCAAATAGCAGAAGAACAGGCTGACCTTGTAATTGATCTTGGTTTCGGATAAATGGAAGTTGTCAGTTGGATGATTTGTGATGATTAGTGATAGTGGTTGACATGATTGATGATTTGTGAATGCAAGTTTTGGTCCACGTTACAAGTTATGCATGGATTTAGCCGACATAGCAGAGTCTTCAACAAAGTTCTAAGTGTTCTTGAATCCAACTAAAAAGTGATTGAATATCATGATGCAGATATATATAACTGGTGGATTTAAGTGATTTGTGTGTGTGCGTGTTGCTACTATGGAATAAGTGCGAAAAGGGAAGAGATCTAAGGTTCATATGTTAGCAGAACAATAATAAGGTAGAATGAGGATGAAGTGTATCAAGTCAGTATTTTGTGCTTAACCGGAACTAAATCCTTGCAATGGTAGATGCTAATTATTAGTTCAACCTCATTGTAATCTTCTTTCTGTAGGCAGTGAGCCTTTTGTAGGCAGTGAGCCTTCTTTTGAGAAGTGAACTTTGGGCAGTGAGCCTAAATGCATGTGCATTCCCAATTGTAATACTTTTAACAGAGTATAATCTTTGCGGGTTAACCCCCACCGTGGTTTTTCCCTTAACCGGGTTTCCACGTTAAAAATCATTGTGTCATGTGTGTTTATTTGTTTCTGCTCATGTGTTAATGATTCATGCTTTAAATTTTTTAATCAGTTCTAAGTGATATTGTTGTAAATGATAAAGTTTCGGGACAACTGATTCACCCCCCCTCTCAATTGTCTAGCCTAATTCTAACAATATGTACATAGTTATTCAAACTTAGCTAGTGATACCTCTACTCCAACATGGATCATGTCTTTTCTAGACATGAAAATATCCTCCAAGTCCACCTTAATGTAACTCTCTAATGATATTCTCCCTCCTAGAACTCTACAATATGGATAGTTATTAACTCTTGAATAGGTATCCCTCATGCAAATTATTCTTCATATAAGACCATATCTCCCATCTGGGGTTCTACTAATGCATTCCATGTATCTGTAAAATATAGATTTTTGGTGTACATATCCTTGATCACCTCCATGTCTACTAGTCTAACCATCATTACATACAATAATTCCTACCTCCTTTTTAAGGCATATATAAGCTTGTTCGGAAAACTAGAACTTAAAATCATATCCATGAAGTATGAGATGCTACATATTGGTGGAAATCCATCTATAATTTCTTCACAAATCACATATATGAACTCCTCATGTAGGATGACATCTTGTCTCCTCTAAGTTGTGGCTCAATCTACTCCTATGTGGGATTGACTACTTGTACATAGTAGTATTTCAAGTCTTCTATCTCCTTGAGAAATTTTCATTTTGATAATAGCAACACCTTGGCCTTCTACATGAACTCTTCCTCATCCTTCATGGGAAGTAACTCAAAATTTTCCCATCAGGTTCTTGATGGTGAAGGTGTTCTTATGCCCCTATGCACAATGCATCGATCATACTACCAAGGATTTCCTAGTAACACATGGTAGGCATACATCAAAATCACATCACACCATACCTTATTTGCATATCCTTCAAGGTAGAATGTAACTTAATGTTACTATGTCATCATGAGTTACTATCCCTTTTGTATCCATGAGATTGTATTGTGTGATTTGCATGACTATCTTCATCCCTAACTTATGCATAATCTTTATTGATACTAATGTGTTTGTGGTGCATCCATTAATGATTAGATTGCAACACTTTCCTCTAAACTTGCACTTAGTCAGAAGAGACTCTTTCTAAACCATGGTTCATCATCCTTTCATGCAAGTTTCAACAAAACAATGCTCATCATCAAGTTCTCCCTAGCCTCTAAGTTTGCACCTTCTACTCTAGCACTCAATGATCTTGCTTCTTCAGCCTACACAACATGCACATGTTTATCTATGTGACCTTTTTTATAGTTCCATTTTTATAGTTCCATGTTTATCTATGCACAATGTAAAGAATTAAAAAAAAAACCATTTTTATAGTTCCAGGAAATGGATATCCATTTTGGAACAGATATCCATTTTGGGACCCACAAAATGGATATCCATTTTGGAATAGATATTTGTTCCAAACGGATATCCATTTTGGTTTGGTATCCAAGCCAAAACGGATATTTTTAACATACATGTGAAAGTCAAAGTTGGGCAATTCACAAATTTGGCTAAGTAAAGACGAAATTTTTTTTTCTATTGCCACTATTTGGCCCACAATGATCCTGCACATACCCGAAGCTAAAGATGGAGAATCTATTAATTGATCGAGATCTATCAGATGTTGTTGATGAGAATGTTTAAAGGCTTGTAGATGCTACTTTGAATTCATCTCAATATGATTTTATGGACCATAAATCCAAGGGTCTAATTAGAGTGTGCCTAGAAAACTATTTTAATCAATATCCATGAAGAGCCCTCTGTGAAGAAACTATGGAAGAAACTTGGTGTGATATGTCAAGCCAAATCTTTAGTGAACAAAATTTTCTTGAGGAAGAAGTTGTATTCCTTGAGAATGGAAGAGGGTGGATTAATTACAAATTGTCTAGAAGCATTTAATATGTTGGTGGCTTAATTAGAATCAGTTGGTGTAAAAATGCATGAGGAGGAGAGATGTCAGATGTTGCTTTGTTCTTTGCCTAATTCATGGGATTCTCTTGTTATGGATATTGGGAGTAATTTGGTTGTCTTGAAAGTTAAAGATGTTGTGGGTTCTTTGCTTTCTAAAGAGAGGAGGAGGAAGGTATCCATCAGTTCCAAAGAGGCTCCAAATGCTCATGGAAGACCTAAAGAAGAGGCAAGAAGAACAAGAAACATGAAAAAAATCAAAATTCAAGTCCAAGGGAAGATCCAAATCTCTTGGAAAGTCCAAAGTTATTTAAATTAGAATCACGGTAAGCCTGGACACTTCCGTAAGGAGTGCAAAGAAGAAAAGAATAAAAATAAATTTGATTATAGTTATGAATCTGAGAAAGAAGATGGTGATGCATCCATTCCAGATTTGGCCACTCGTGCAGGTAATGATGCATGGTTAATTGACTCAGTTGCATCTTTTCATATGACCTCTAATAGAGATTAGTTTTCTAAATATGAATAATTTGATGGAGGTAAGGTGTACTTGGGTGATGATTCTTGTTTAAATATTGTTGGTTGTGGTAAAGTTAAAATTAGATTTCCTGATGGTAGAGTAAAAATAATTAATGGTGTGTTGCATATCCTTGGGTTAGCACAATTTTATTATCTATGAGAAAACTAATAGATTTGAGTGTGTAGGTAGTCTTTTCTAATGTAGGATGCAATATGGTTAAAGAGGGGCTATGGTGATTACTAGAGGTGTCATATTTGACACATTGTATAAGCTTGACGCATACACTATTGAGTGCAATAGTACTTTTGTGAAAATCAAGTTTGTGACTACTTTGTTAGAAAAAGAGATAGTTTCCTCTTCAACAGATGGTCATGGCTTCTAGGTACCTAAAGGCGCTCTTTCTTTTGAATCAAATCTACTTGCAGAGAAGACTATGTTATAACACTAGAGACTTGGCCACATTGGAGAGAAGGGTCTAAGGACCTTCAAAATAAAATCCATGTTGAAGGGTTGGCTGATTGCAATCTTAATTTTAACTTTTGTGAACATTGTATTTATGGTAAACAAAACTATGTTTAGTTTTACTCTAGTTCTCATAAATCTTGTGGTGTATTAGATCTTATTCATTTTGATGTGCTTGGTCTTGTAGATGTTCCTTCTATTTTAAAATCCACATATTATGTTCATTTATTGATGACTATAGTAGAAGGACATGAGTATATTTTCTAAAGAGTAAATTTGAAGTTTTTAGTCAATTTAAAGAATTTAAAGCAAGGTTGAGTTGCAGATTGTGTTGTGCATTTTGTGCACATCGTTTTGAAAATTTTCAATGAATGTGTCAGAATTGTGGTTACTTGATTCTTTTCCTAGTTTCCATTAATTCATTGTGGAAAGGATTCAGTGGGATTCATAATGTAATATGTATGCTCATTGTGCAGTCATAAAGAAATGACAAATTAGTCACTATAAGATTACTTCTCAGAATTGGCAGGCTCCTGTGTATGAGGCATAGCCTCTGAGTTCTGATATGTGACTAAACTAAACATTATCCTCTGTGCTAGGGCAAGAAGCTCCACCAATTCATAAAAAATGAGTCATATCAAGTTGTCCCTAAAGCTAGGCTAAGCATCATTTAAAGGAGTAGGCTCAATTCATATGGAGACACACAAGAAGGTAAGGATGGCGGCCTATAGTCCAGGCACTAGCTTATGATAACCACAAATGAATGATCGGGTCTCTCAAAATGGACACAAGGCAATCAATTCAAAATAATAAAGCCATGGTTTTCAATAGTTAGAAGCAACATTCACTTAAGAGGCACACTGCATATAAGGAGTGTGGCATCTAAGATCAAGGACAACCTTATAGCACGCATCGGTCTCTCAAAATGGAGTATCTGTCAGCCAACAATGTCAAGACTAGTTGTTGAAGAGGATGCATATGATAAGGTGTCATTTTGCATTCATGTTGAAAGGCTCAGCCATTCACATCTAGAGAAGCATGTAATGGCGCAACAATACAGAGTACCCGATGAAGATAGTATTCCAAAGATGATGCATCAATTGCAATTTTGGCAAGTAATCCATGAGGAAAGGAGTGGCTTTGTTACAGAGAGCGGCCCTGAGAGTAACTAGCATCTACCATGCACACAAGGATTGGCCTTTCCAAAGGCATGGCATAGCAAGATAAAGGCATTGTCATCTCAAGCGACATAGGTCATATAAGGGTGGCGCTGCTAGTTTTAATAGGCGCATCTATGCATAAAGCTTAGTCACGATAGAGCTTAGCCTTCTTTCTATCGGATAGGCTGCCATCATTGAGAATGAGATGTCCATATAAAAGTATAGGCTCAACCTATTATGTCAAACCATCTTCAACTAGAAACAAGGCACAACCATTAAGCTATTAAAGCTCGGTCCATAAAACAAAGCACTTTGCATAGGAAGTGCTGCCAGTCCATAAAGAACTAGCCATGAGCCATTCATGAAGGTGCCATTAGATGCAGATTTAGCTACGATACAAGCCACAACCTAGTATTATTAGAAAAGAGGTTCGGCCTTGCAATAAGAGAAGCCCACTCCACACCATCGTGGCCTGTCATTTCAAATATGAGGCACAACAATATAGGATCATAAGGTAAAAGCCACCTCATTCCAAAGAAGTTCGGCCTATATGCAAAAGGTTCACACAACTATACATAATCCCATCTCAAGAATGAACGCCACCAACATACGAAGGAGATACATAAAGCAAGGTTCAGCTTTAATGAAATATTGGCATATTTAGCACCAACACATCAAGAAAGGCACTTGGCCTTAGATATAGAGTCACAAGGCAATTGCAGCAACAGGCACCATTGATACAAAGGATCTAACGATGCGGATACAAAACAAAGAATGAGTGCGGAGAAATCCACTTGTCAGCACCTGAGGCAAGGAAAGAAATAGTAGAATGATGCGGAGGAGGCCACGTGGGTGAGCCCGAAGCAAGGAAAAGTTTATTTCATGTCATTAGTGCATCATATGTTATGGGAACTTCAAGGAGTTAAATATAAATGAAAGAGTCTCTTATAATACAGTGGTGGGGTCTTCCTCCTAGTAAGTTGAGTTTTATATTCTAAAAACTTTATGAGATAATAAAGCCACGGGAGTAAAGTGAAATAAGATATGGATAACTATAAGTCTTTATAAGTGGTGGGTCCCCCATGGAATAAAGTTGAATGCTTTATTAAAATATGACTCTCTTATTATACCACTTATACCTCACGTAAAAGGATATGTAACCCTAGAAATAAGAATGTGACTCTTTATTTTCATTGGAAACTTCTACCTCAAGCTACAAGAAGAGAAGCGGTGGGAAGTATTTTCTCTTCACGCAGGTCAAAGATAAGCAAGTGAAGATATTTCTAGCCAGGGAGGAAAATGGAGATGCAACCAGTTCAGTTAAGATTTTCCGTTGCCAGTTTAGTTGCAGTTGCATTTGCCAGATTGGTGCCAAATTTCAAGGAGTTAGTTAAGATTTTTAGTTGAGGCAGTTGAGATATTTTGTTGGGTTTTTGGGGCTACAAATAGCCAAATCTGGGTCACATTTAAGGAGTCCTTCATATACATTTAGAGTTCTTCACATACAGAGTTTTTTTTCTACAGATCAAAGAGTTAGAGCAGCATACATAGATGTTTTCTTTTGCCTTTGCAGTTTCTTTCTTCAGGAGAATGTAATATTTTACTTTGTACAACAATTTCAGCCTCTATAACCTATTATTGTTTGAATAATGAAAAGCTCTGTACTGTGCATATGAGTGTCTCTGTTTCTTGTTTCTAATTTCCCTGCTTCTTTTGTCTTTGTTTAATCTATTTACAAACTGGTTTTAACCATACATTGATGCTCTTTAATTTCCAGTTAAATCCTTAAAGGTTAACACTGTGCAAACTAAGATTTTAATCCGGCAGATCGCCTTAGATTTAGGCATTTATTTTTTGCAATCTAGTTTTCTTTCTAACCTTTTCCCAAACCCCATTGAAAGAACAGAAGATCCAGCTTCCCTAAAATCTGGAGGTTGCTTCTGGGGTCAATCCCACATCTCAGAAACCTCTCATGTTGTTGCTAGATTAAACCCACACATTTATGCATCAACAGATTGAAAAGAAAATAAAATGTTTGAGGACTAACAATGGCAGTAAATTTTCTTCTAATGATTTTGATAAATTTTGTAAATATTGCAGCATTCAGAGATAGAATACAAATCCATATTCTCCATAGTAGAATGGATTTGTAGAAAGAATTAACATGACACTAATAGAGAAGACAAGGATTATGCTTAGTGGTGCTGGTCTGGAATAAAAATTTTGGGATGAAGTTGTTGCCACTGCTTTCTACCTAATTAATAGGTCTCCCACATTAGCTTTTGTTGATAAAATGCCTATGGAGGTGTGGTCGGGTCACAAGCCTTAATTGATATATGTTAGATTTTTTGGTTGCGAGGCATATGCACATGTGCCAAAGGAGAAGAGAACAAAGTTAGAGAACAAGGAACTATGAAATGTATCTTCATTGGTTATAGTTATGGTGTGAAAGGATAAAAGCTATGGGATCATATTACACAAAAGGTAATATGTTTGATTTTTAGAGAAACTAAGTCTTCTTTTGTTATATTTCCTCTAGAACAAAGTGAACAGGAAGATGTGATTTAGCTTCCTTCTACACCTAAGAAATTTGAATCGGGGCTCTTAGATAGATAAGAAGTTGAAGAGATCTCATCTAACTCTAAATCTTCAAAAGAGGAGGAAGAACCTCCACCCCAGCTTGTTTGAAGGTATACAAGGCATAGACAACCACCTCAAAGGTATTCACCTGATGAGTAGAGATGTATTTTTTCTTTGAATACTAACATGGATGAACCAAGATGTGTAGAAGAGGTATTAGGTATGAATGATGTAGAGTCTTGGAAAATTGCCATGGATGAATAAATGAAAGCTTTGGAAAAGAATGATACATGGAGCCTAGTACCATTGCCTAAAGGATGAAAACCTATTGGTTTCAAAGATGTTCTAGAAAAATATTGGTTCAAATGGAGGCATTAACAAGTACATAGAACAATTGGTTGTGAAAGGTTAATCTCACGTTGAGGGTGTTGATTACAATGAGATATTTTCTCCTATTGCAAAAATGACATCTATTAGATTATTTCTTTCTATTGCTACAACTTATGATCTAGAGGTTGAGAAAATGGATGTGAAAATGACATTCCTTCATGGTGATTTGGAGGAGGATATTTATATGACATAGCTAGAGCACTATATGGTGAAAGGTAAAAGTAATTTGGTTTGTAATTTGAAGAAATCCTTGTATGGCCTAAAATAGAGTCTTAGGATGTGGTACCAAAATTTTGATACATATGTGTTGAGTTTGGCATTTGAGCATTCTAAATTAGATTATTGTGTTTATTATAAATTTAATGGTGATTGTTTCCTATTTATTGCATTATATGTTGATGATATGTTATTCATCGGTAAAGGTAAAGGAATGATTTAGAACTAAAGTCTCAACTTGCACCTAAATTTGAAATGAAAGATCTTGGTGTAGCTAAACACATTCATGGGATGGAAATCAAAAGAGAAAGAGTGAACAAAAAACTATGGCTTGGCTAGAGTATGTCAATTCGGTTTTACAGAGGTTTAACACATGTAGGATTGTAGACGATTGTGTGTTCCTTTTATAGTTGGAATGAAGTATCATCTTCATAATGTCCAACATCCCCATTGGAGATGGAAGACATGAGAAGAGTTCCTTTCTATAGTGTATTTAGAAGTTCGATGTATGTTATGGTTTGTACTAGACCAAACATTTCCCAAGTAGTGGGAGTTCTTTCCAGATATATGTCTAATACTGGTAGAGTTCATTGAGATGTAGTTAAAAGAGTCTTTAGATATTTGCAGGGTACCTTAGAGTATTTCTTATGTTATCATGGTAATTGGATAGGAGATGGGCATTCCCTTGATACTCATGGTTATGTGGATTTAGTTTGGGTAGGTGATGTTGATAGTAGAAGATCCACCAATGCTTATGTGTTTAATTTATTTGGTGGTGTAATTAGTTGGATGAGTAAGTGATAGGTTGTAGTTGCTTTGTCCACTAGTGAGGTTGAGTATATGGCAGCTACTCACACTTGTAAATAAGTCATTTGACTTAAGAGATTGTGTTCAGACATTAGGATAAATTAGGGTATAGTGACAATTTGTTTGTCAATCATAGTGCAATCTGCCTAGCTAAGAACTTAGTTTTTCATGCCAAGACCAAGCATATTGATGTACAATATCATTTTGTGAGAGATATGGTCGAGGATGGTAGGATGAAGCTAGTTAAGGTAGAGACTTTGATGAATGTTGTAGATTCATTAACTAAGCCCATAAGCATAAAGAAGTTCAAATGGTGTTCAAAATCTATGGGCCTTTCAGTCCCTAGCAATTAGGTAATGACATTAATACTCCCTTTTTCTCTTTCAAAGTGTTCAAAAAGTGGGATAATATTGGGAAAAATGTCTCAACCTTGTGATTACAAAAAAATATGATTTTTTAGGTTATAAAAATGAATAAGCTCATTTTTTTGTCTCTAGAGTTGGTTTTTGGCCAAAATAATTGTTCCAGGTTGCTTGACATCACTTCCAGGGATGCTCAGTGCATAGATCACTTCGATCTCTACAATGAAAAAGTGGGGCTCAATTGGCCTACCAGATCAAAATTTATGGCCTCTAGAAGTTGAGCCTCCGACATTGGAAAATGTAAAAACATGTTGGATACAGAAAAGACTTGTAAGGAGGAGTTACATGTGTTGACCAACTTGGGAGAAATTAAATGAAGGACGTATAAGGCTTGATTTTGAATAAATGAAAAGTCTCTAGATAAATTATAAGGTAGAAAATATAGGGTTGTCTGATTTCTTTTCTTATTAATGAGTATTGCTCTAGAAAGACGTGAAGTTTCTAAAATTACTTGTTTTCATGATCTCATGCCTTAGGATAGAACAATGAGAACAAGTAGAGGTTAGAGTCAAATATGCTAAAGGCATATGGAGAAGTATATATATGTGCTCTTTTTGAATCAATTAATGTTGAGAAGTAGAAATCTTTCTTTTGTTAGTTATTATGTGTAAGAAAAAGTCTTTGCAAATTATTATTCTTAATAATTTAAGCATACTTCAAATATTGTACCTTTTGTATGTGTGCTTGTGTTCTTTGGCAAATAATAGGGATTAAATGTAAGATATTGTTGGGTGTATGCATAAAGTTGTGGGACCAAAAAGTTGCCACATGACTTTTTGGTCCCATGCAGACTATAACGCGAGCAAAAAAAAAACACATTTCCTTCATACCCGTGGCCAAAACTACAGTTTGCCAAGGAAAAAACCAGTCAAATAGTGTGAGCACATTGAAGGAAGGGAAAATCAAGCAAGTGCTAAGAGAGATTGATATTTTCACAATGCCACCTCACCAAACCCACTCCCAAAGACGTCGTGAAGAAAATGTAGAGGGTCTAGCAACCAAAGAAGGTAGGGTTTGATTAATTTTTGAGTTTGAGAAGAATTTTTTACTTTTGCAATGTTTGATTAGTTTTTATATTGAATTTACAGTCAACGAGGCAAGACAAAACACAAATCTAGCCAAGGAGCGTCAAAACAACCTAAAAAACCCTCAAAACCCTCAAACCCCCCCCCTTCACGTCCTCACCATGAAAGAGATACACAAGAAAACTATTTAGGGAAAATAGAAGAAAATAAAAAATATCTTCAAACCCTAATTGAAATGTTAAACAATCCAAGTGCAAGCACCGATTGTAGGAGAGCGCTTGTGAAGTCATTAGAGATGATTGTTTCTCACACCGAATTGGTGACAAACCAAAACAACAAATTTCATGACTATAGGGAGAGGTGTCGGCAATACTATGCTGACAAATTATCTTATGAACAAGTGAAGGATGAAAAAATTACAAAATCTGCATTATGTTCACACTTTATCAATCCTAAAATTGGCCAAAGATTAGAAGAGACTTGCAAATGCTTCCCTATTCATTGGTGTAGGAACGAAGATATATCCTAAAACTTTTGGGATAGATGGTACATGGTTTTTGATGAGCACCCATGCAACAACAATGAGGTGCCACAATATTTCTTGAGGAAACTCCATTGCAAGTTCATCCTCAAGAAGATTCCTAATTATTTTGACATTCAAGAGTTCCAGGGAAGAGGTGGTGGCTCTACCCAAGATAGAGAGGGGGAACAACAAGAACAAAATTGTGTACCTAGACCCCTGATGAGGCCAGCACATGTGTCACTCCCTTCGACTTTGAAAGAGAGTGTTGAGGTGGAGACACTACATTCATTGAGTGCTCTCACGCAGTCTCTAGCATAGCACGATGATGATCTCACCCAAGCCGATGAGGGTGAGAGCAGTGGGTGTCATTTGTCCCCACATCTATGCAATTCATGTGGGAACCTGTGCAATTATGGGATGCAAGATTAGTGATAAGACTCTCAACAGGATGTTGCGATGCAGGGGTAGCATCCAATGATGGACACATCCATATTAGATGATCTTGTTCTCACATATGATGTCTTACAACATACATTCGGTATTGACTCCCAGGTAATATTTTACAAGTTTCATCTATTTTGATAAATTTAACCATGTGTAATCATTATGCATTTAAATAATGTTATGTATCTATTTTGATCGAATAACCTTGAAATCTATTTTTAGATGTTGCATATGGAGACCCCTCCTCATCTTCGTGAGTCAATGTAGGCAGGCATTGCTGCAACCATGTTGTCTTCAAATCTTTTAACCGAGGTATGAGCCAGTAACATGTAAATGTCATTTTGTATTTCTTATTTTATCTCATGTCATTTGATGTACATAAGTGATATTTATGTTTAGTTAATTTTTCTTCTTGATGCTTCTCACAGGAGGTCACAACTCCAACCCGATCAACTATGGATGAAGAGAGAGAAAAGATTATCGAGAGGGATCATCAGGTAGTGGTAAGTGATCGATAACATATGTGATGTTATAAATTTTAGGTTTTCTATATTAATGTGCATAGTGTTTGATTATATTAATAGGTGGAGCTGCAAAAAGCTATATCGAGGAGGTCTACTCGACGGGAGAGAGAGGAAGAGTCACTGATTGGCTCTCCATCTTCACGGCCAAGCAAGGGCCACCAATTATTTGATAGAAGTCCATAGGAAACTAGATTTTGGGACATTTTTGTATGCCTAGATGGCTTTGTATACATATTTTTGTATGTTACCGATCTATATTTTTGTATATGCTTGTATGGATTTGTTTGGACATGCCTATATGGCTTTATATATAGACTAAATGTTATGTTCATGAATGACAGTTTATATTAAATATTTAATATGATGATCAATTATCGTTACAGGAATTTGGTTTTACACGTGCCAATTGCATTTGCTTGAAAGTTTATAAATCATTTTCAAAAAATCCATTTTGTTCATATCTTACAATCATTGCATTCCATGAAACTGTGCATTTCTTTGAGGCATCATGTCAAATAGTTCACGCGCCTTGTCTATGCTGCCACACTTTCCATACATATCTACAAGGGCAGATGCAAATACAATATGCGACAAAATTCCTATATCCTTTATGCTTTGATGGTTGTCCACAACATGTTCCCCAAATCCCATTTTGGCATAGGCAAGGAGGATGTTGGAGAAGGTTGTGTTTAGACATGTGAATTGCATTTGGTTGAAAGTTTCTTTTGTACATTTGCTTGAAAGTTTCTAAAGCCTTATGAAAAATCCATTTCATGCATATCTTGCAATCATTGCATTCCATGAGACAACATTTCTTTGAGGCATCGTGTCAAATAGTTCATGTTCCTTGTTTATGCTTCCACACTTTGCATACATGTCTCGCAAGGTAGTTGCAACTACACCATTTGACAAAATTCCTATATCCTTTATGCTTTGATGGATGTTTATACTGTGTTCCAAAGATACCATTTCTAAGGTTTTGGAATTTGGCTTTACACCCGCCAATTGCATTTTCTTGAAAGTTTCTAAAGCCTTATCAAAAAATCAATCTTATTCATATCTTGCAATCATTGCATTCCATGAGGCGACATTTCTTTGAGGCATCATGCCAAATAGTTCACGTGCCTTGTCTATGCTTCCACACTTTGCATACATGTATCTGAGGACAATTACAACAACATCTAACAAAATTCCCATATCTTTTATCCTTTGATGGATGTCCATACCGTGTTCCAAAGATCCCATTTTGGCATAGGCAAGGAGGATACTAGCTAAGGTTGTGGAATTTGGCTTTACACCCGTCAATTGTATTTTCTTGAAAGTTTATAAAGCCTTATAAAAAAAATCCATGTTTTGCATATCTTGCAATCATTACATTCCATGATATGGCATTTCATTGAGGCATCATGTCAAACAATTCTTGTACCTTGTCTATGCTTCCACACTTTGAATACATGTCTACTAGGGTAGTTAGAACTACAAGATCTAACAAAATTCCCATATCCTTTATGCTTTGATGGATGTCCATACCATGTTCCAAAGATCCCATTTTGGTATATGAAGGGAGGATGTTGGCTAAGGTTGTGGAATTTGTCTTTACACCTTCCAATTGCATTTGCTTGAAAGTTTCTAAAGCCTTGTCAAAAAATCCATTTTTTTCATATCTTGCAATCCTTGCATTTCATGTGATGATATTTCTTTGAGGCATCATGCCAAATAGTTCACGTGCATTGTCTATGCTTCCACACTTTGCATGCATGTCTCCGAGTGTAGTTGCAACTACATCTAACAAAATTTCCATATCTTTTTATGCTTTGATGGATGTCCATACCGTGTTCCAAAGATTCCGTTTTGGCATAGGCAAGGAGGATACTAGCAAAGGTTGTGGAATTTGGCTTTACACCCGCCAATTGTATTTTCTTGAAAGTTTATAAAGCCTTATCAAAAAATCCATTTTTTGCATATCTTGCAATCATTGCATTCCATGAGATGGAATTTCATTGAGGCATCATGTCAAACAGTTCACGTATCTTGTCTATGCTTCCACACTTTGCATACATGTCTACTAGGACAGTTACAACTACAAGATCTGACAAAATTCCCATTTCCTTTATGCTTTGATGGATTCCATACCATGTTCCAAAGATCACATTTTGGCTTTACACCTCTTAATTGCATTTACTTGAAAGTTTATAAAGCCTTATTAAGAAATCTATTTTGTGCATATCTTGCAATTATTACATTCCATGAGATGGCACTCTTTGAGGAGTTCTGTCAAACAGTTCACGTGTCTTGTCTATGCTTCCACACTTTGCATACATGTCTACTAAGGTAGTTGCAACTACAACAGATTTGAAAAAATTCCCATATCCTTTATGCTTTGATGGATGTCCATACCGTGTTCCAAAGATCCCATTTTGGCATAGGTAGGGAGGATTTTGGTTAATGTTGTTGAATTTGGATTTACACCTACCAATCGCATTTGCTTGGAAGTTTCTAAATCCTTATCAACAAATCCATTTTATGCATATCTTGTAATTACTGCAACATGTATACTTTGAGCTTAATTATTGCAAAAATATACACAATAACAATTCCATAAATAAGGGTTTCCTTAAAAATCATTTTAGAGTTACAATAAAGCCATAGGTCTATCCTATAGCACTTGCAAATATTTCAAATTCTTTTAAGGTAACATTTTTCTCATATGCACATACATAATTGCTATCCACATATTCAATCAAAGTAAAGCATTTTCACTTTTTTCTTAAGGGCTAATAACAATACATCTTATCAATGAGACTATACTCATGGAACTAACAACCACAACGATATTCAAGAGAAAACTAGTATAGGTATATTACACATGAGAGAGAGAAGTTGAGTATAGGTATATTACACTACACAAGCCTCTAGGGTTTGTCACTATGACTAACACAATACCATTGACCTTCACCATAATGCTCATAAGATAAAGTCCAAATGTATAATACTTCTCGAGACACCAAACTCTTGTCCACTATTCAAAATAAAACCTACATAATAATCATCACAGTCAAATTCACAAAAACCTACATAATATTCTTTATGCTTTGATGGTTGTCCATACCATGTTCCAAAGATCCTATATTGGTAGAAATCAGGAGGATGTTGGCGAAGGTTGTGGAATTTAGATTTACACTTGCTAATTGCATTTGCTTGAAAGTTTCTAAAGTCTTTTCAACAAATCCATTTTCTGCATATCTTGCAATCATTGCATTCCATGAGAGGACCTCTCTTTGTGGTGTTCTATCAAACAATCCATGTGCCTTGTCTATGGTTCCACACTTTGCATACATGTCTACAAGGGCAGCTACAATTACAACATCTGACAAAATTCCTATATCCTTTATTATCACTAAGATTGAATAATTATCATGTGAAACAGTCACAAAATGTGACATCCAAAGAGAGTCTTCACATCATGATTATGAGACAAGGAGTGTATGTGAAAAGGAGGTAGTCTTAGACCAATAAAATGATCTGGGATAGTCATGAAAAGACAAGAATGCTGATTAGTCTGAGATAGAAAGGGGTAGTTTTGTGGTCTGAGATGAATGTTGATTGGTCTGATATAAAAAGGGGCAATTTTAATAGTCTATGACTTTCATAATAAGCATAATAAGCCTCTCCATGACAAATCCTCAAAAAGACAATAAAAGACAACCTGAAACTTGCATAATAAGTGGAAAGAGTGGTGAGGTTAGTGTGTGGTAGTATTTGTGGATAGTGTGTTTATCCCTATTTATGGTAGTATTTGTGGATTTCTTCTCATTTGGCACTAAAGTCCAATGATTTTTAACTCTTAGAAGAGAGATGTTCTCTCACTATTTTTGTAAGATTGGGATCAACAACAACCAAGCCAAAATCGACTGCTCCAACGCATTCCACGGGTGCTAGGAGTGAGATTTTCCATTCCACAGCTCATGGGGTTGAACCAACTACTCCAACGCATCGGGTGGGTAGGTAAATGCCAGGGGAGGCCTCATTTCATGCACCAAGCATCCCAATCATTTGGGGCAACAGGCTACTAGCAAAGTCCCTTAAGATCCCTAAGACCAAAAAACTGCCAAACTATGACGTAGCAGTTCTCAGAATTCGTGGCAGCTAGAAACATTTAATTTGGACCTACAAGTGCATGTGGGGTCCATCCACAATAACTTCTTTCAATTTTGGTCAACTCCAGTCCATTTGACCGTGCCAAAATCAAATGTATTCTTGCAAAATGCTTCAATTTCATGCAGTGGAAAGGTGCTAGGAGTGAGATTTTGCATTCCACTACTCATGGGGCTGAACTGACTACACCAATGCATCAGGATGGATGGGTAAATGCTATGGGAGGTCTTTTTTCATGTGCCAAGTGTCCCAGTCATTCAAGGTAGCAGGCTACCAGCAAAGTCACTTAAGATCCTAAGAGAAAAAAATGCCAAAATTGGATAGAGCAGTTCTCATAATTCTTGGCAACTGGGAATATTCCATTCAAACCTACAGGTACACGTGTGTTTCTTCCACAATAACCTCTATTGGTTCTAGTTAACTCAAATCCGTTTGACCGTGCCAAAATTAAATGCATTCTTGCAAAATGCTTTAGTTTCATGCAGCACAACCTTGTCAGGTGCCATATTTTTTGTTCTACTCATCGTGGGGCCGAACTAACTATGCCAACATGTCGGGGTGGGTAGGTAAATGCCAGGGGAGGTCTTCTTTTGTGTGTCAAGTGTCCCAGTTGTTCGGGCCAACAGGCTATTGGCAAAGTCCCTTAAGATCCCTAAGACCAAAAAACTACCAAACTATCATAGAGCAGTTCTCAAAATTCATGGTAGTTGAGAATGTTTTGTTTGGACCTACAAGTGCACATGGGGTCTATCCATAATCACCTCTCTCATTTTTGTTCAACTCAATTCAATTTGACCATGCCGAAATCAAATGCATTCTTGAAAAATGTTTTTGTTTCATGCAGCACAACCTTGCCAAGAGCCATATTTTTTGTTATGCTCATCATGGATCTGAACTGATTGCGTTAAGATGTCAGGATGGGTGGGTAAATACTAGGGGAGGTCTTGTTTCATGTGCCAAGCATCCCATACGTTCCAGGCTATAAGCTATCGGCAAAGTCGAAAGGCGCTAGGACAGAAATTTTGCATTCCACAGGTCGTGGGGCCAAACCAACTGTGCCAACATGTCGAGCTATGCGAATAAATGCTAGGGGAGGTCTTGTTTTGTGTGCCAAGTGTCCCATTCATTCTGGGTTGTAAGCTACCGGCAAAGTTGAAATGTGCTAGGACTGAAATTTTGCATTCCAGAAATCGCAGGGCTGAACTAACTATGCCAACACATTGGGGTGGGAGGTTAAATGCTAGGGGAGGTCTCGTTTCATGCTACAAGTGTCTCAATCATTTTGGGTTGCAAGCTACCAATAAAGTGGAAAGGTGCTAGGAGTGAGATTTTGCATTCCACGGCTCGTGGGGCCAAACCAAATGCCAGGCGAGGTCTCATTTCATGTGCCAAGCATCCCAGTCGTTCAGGGCAGCAAGCTACCAGCAAAGTCCCTTAAGATCCATAAGAGCAAAAAACTACCAAACTATGATGGAGTAGTTCTCAGAATTCATGGTAGATGGGAATGTTCCATTTGGACCTATAGGTGCACATGGGGTCCATCCACAACAACTTCTCTTGGTTTTGGTCAACTCCAATCTGTTTGACCGTGCCAAAATCAAATGCATTCTTGTAAAATGCTTCAGTTTCATGTAGTGGAAAGGTGCTAGGAGTGAGATTTTGGGTTCCACAGATCATGGGGCCGAACTGACTACACTAACATGTCGGAGTGGGTGGGTAAATTCTAGGGGAGGTCTTGCTTCATGTGCCAAGCATCCTAGTCATTCCGAGCTGTAATCTATCGGCAAAGGTTCAGCCTATGAGCTGTGGAATGCAAAATCTCACTCCTAGCACCTTTCCACTTTGTTGATAGCTTGCAGCTTGAAATGACTAAGACACTTGGCACACAAAACAAGACCTCCCTTAGTATTTACCCACCCACCTGATGTGTTGGCTCAATCACTTTGGCCCCACGACCTATAGAATGCAAAATTTTAGTCCTAGCACCTTTCAACTTTGTCAGTAGCTTACATCTGGGAATGACTGGGATGCTTGGAACACAAAACAAGACCTCCCCTAGCATTCATCCACCCCCCAACATGTTGGTGCAATCAGTTTGGCCCCACGATGAGAATAATGAAAAATATGGCTCTTGGTAAGGTTGTGTTGCATGAAACTAAAGCATTTTGCAAGAATGCATTTGATTGTGGCATAGTCAAATGGATTTGAGTTGACCAAAACTAAAAAAGGTTATTGTGGATGGACCCCACATGCACCTCTAGATCTAAACAGAATGTTCCCAACTGCCACAAATTTTGAGAACAGATCCGTCATAGTTTGGCAATTTTTTGGTCTTAAGGATCTTAAGGGGCTTTGCCAGTAGCCTGCTGCCCCGAATGACTGGAATGCTTGGCACATGAAACAAGACCTCCCTTAGCTTTACCTACCCACCCCAATGCATTGGCATAGTCGGTTCGGCCCCACGAGCAATGGAATGCAATGAGAGGAACCTCCTGCAACAATATAATGAAAAATGCATGAAATAACAGAAATAGCAGAACACAGAAGGAATTTATTGATCGCAAGCCACTCCGAGGGGGCAACCTCCTTTGAGAAAGCTCAATACAATAAACTCGTGGATGCCTTCATTGGCCTCAACACGTACTTATATACTAAGTCTAATCTAAACAACTATTAATTCCCATGAATGTGGGATAATACAATATACTCATGGGACGACTTACAAAGCATATGCCTCCAAATGTAATATACTAACAAAATAAAGAGAAGGGTTAAACACAGGTTCCTAACATGTAAAATCTCATTCCTAGCATCTTTCCACTGCATGAAACTGAAGCATTTTGTAAAAATGCATTTGATTTCGGCACGGCCAAACGAACTAGAGTTTGTTGCAAGTATGTGCCTAATCGGTGTTGTCATTGATGTCAACATATCTATGTTGTCATTAGTGTCAACATATCTGTGTTGTCATTAGTGTCAACTATGCTCTTACTTTGTTGACGATATTGAGAAAATTAGCCTCTCCGATGATAACAATGTGTTGCAGTAGAAATGTTACATTACATGTAAAAGAACAGTTCAAAAGAATTCTCTGCATTTCCTATAGAATAATTATCTTTACTTGCGGATTGGAAGTTATTTAGAAGCCTGTCTGAAGATGTTATATTCTAAGTTTGAGCCTCCGGTATGAAGAATTGAGTGAGTTATGTTCACCAGAGTGAAAATAGCTTTTTCTATGTGCTTGGTGGTGTCAGGGAGAAAGTGTTTTGCTCCGCATTCCTCTGCATTGAAGTAGTTTGGTCTGCGGTTTTGGAAGTAAGTCTGTGGTGATGTTAAGTTTCTTCAACTACAATGGTTCATGATTTGGTGATCCGCAAGCTATCTTTTGCTTATGAAAGTGGTTGACAGTGTTGTTCTTGTGCTCCAGTTTGAAGAATCTCATTGATATAGTGGTTAGAGATCATGCGGTTGTTCCTGATGATTACAATGTGCTTGTGGATGTCTTTTGATCATACTCCTACACTCAGATTAGTCCGCAAGGTGGAATTTAGATCATGCATGAAGTGTGTTCTTGAGAATAGTTGTGCTAACATCAGTCTTGGCTGACCTGGTTGAATTCATCATCTACAAAGATGCATCAAAGATTGTGATAGCATGTTGTGGCGTGGAATATTGTGTTTGAGTCCCAACTAAGGTATGGTGTGATCTGTATACATTCTTACATCTTTTTCCTTAGCTAATTTTGTATTCTAGGTCCAAACCTATTTTATGTATGCTTATAATGCCGACCTTGGAGATTGTTCCAATGGTTGATGAGTGTAATGCCAACCTTGATGATCATTCCAAGGTTGATTTAGTGTATAAATACTTGTAATTGAGTCGTGAAAAAGTATCGAAGTACGAAGATGCAAAGATAAAGTGAAGTAAGGCAACAGAGCAAAGCAGAGGTGTTTTTGTGCTTCAATGGAACTGAACCTTGGCATGGAGTAGATGTTGTTATCTCAGTTCAACCTTCTTTTAGCAGTGAGCCACCCTTTGGCAGTGAGCCACCATAAGCAGTGAGCCTTTCTTTGCAGTGAGCAATTTGGGCAGTGAGCCCTGTAGGCAATGAGCCTCTATTTTTCAATATCGATATAACTTATATATTTATGTGGGCTAACACCCACCATTGTTTTTCCCTTTTAGGGTTTTCCACGTAAAAATATGGTGTCTCCTGTGTTGTTTATGGTTTTGTGTTGAGCTTCTCATTTGATGCTTTCATGGTTGTATCTGAATATAAGTAATTAATAAGTTGATGATCATATTTGGTTAAAAGTTTTAGGACAACTGATTCACACCCCCTCTCAATTGTCTGGTGCAGTTCAATAGAGTTGACCAAAACTAAGAGAGGTTATTGTGGATGGACCCCACATGCACCTGTAAGTCTAAATAGAATGTTCCCAGCTGCCACGAATTCTGAGAATTGCTCTGTCATAGTTTGGCAGTTTTTTGCTCTTAGGGATCTTAAGGGACTTTACTAGTAGTCTGCTGCCCCGAATGACTAGAATGCTTGGAACATGAAACAAGACCTCCCCTAGCATTTACCCACCCACCCTGATGCGTTGGAGCAGTCAGCTCGGCCCCATGAGCAGTAGAATGCAAAATCTCACTCCTAGCACCTTTCCACTACATGAAACTAAAGCATTTTGCAAGAATGCATTTAATTTCAGCAAAGTCAAACGGATTGGAGTTGACCAAAACTAAGAGAGATTATTGTGGACAAACCACACATGCACCTGTAGGTCCAAACAGAATGTTCCCAACTACCACAAATTCTAAGAACTGCTCTGTCATAGTTTGGCAGTTTTTTGCTCTTAGGGATCTTAAGGAACTTTGCCAATAGCCTGTTGCCCTGAATGATTGGGACACCTGGCACATGAAACAAGACCTTCCCTAGCATTTACCCACCCACCCTAATGCGTTGTAGCAGTCAATTCAGCCCCACGAGCTGTGGAATTCAAAATCTCACTCCTAGCACCTTTCAACTTTGTTGGTAGCTTGCAGCTCAGAATGATTGAGACACTTGGTGCATAAAACGAGACCTCCCCTAGCATTTACCCACCCACCCCAACATGTTGGTGCAGTCAATTCAGCCCCATGACCTTTGGAATGCAAAATTTTAGTCCTAGCACCTTTCAACTTTGTCGGTAGCTTACAGCCTGAAATGGATGGGATACTTGGCACACGAAACGAGACCTCCCCTAGCATATTCCCACCCATCCCAACATGTTGACATAGTTGGTTTGGCCCCATGATGAGCAAAACTAAAAATATGGCTCCTAGCAAGGTTGTGCTGCATGAAACTGAAGCATTTTGCAAGAATGCATTTGATTTCGGCACGATCAAACAAGCTAGAGTTAACGAAAACTAAGAGAGGTTATTGTGAATGGACCCCACATGCACTTGTAGGTCCAAATGGAACATTCCTAGCTACCACAAATTTTGATAACTGTTATGTCATAGTTTGGCATTTTTTTGGTCTTAGGGATCTTAAGGGACTTTGTTGATAGTCTGCTGCCCTAAATGATTAGGACGCTTGGCACATGAAACAAGACCTCTCCTAGCATTTACCCACCCACCCTGATGCATTGGAGCAGTCAATTTAGCCCCACGAGCTGTGGAATGCAAAATCTCACTCCTAGCACCTTTCCATCGCATGAAACTGAAGCATTTTGCAAGAATGCATTTGATTTCGGCATGGTCAAACGGATTGGAGTTGAGAAAAACTGAGAGAGGTTATTGTGGATGGACCCCACATTCACCTATAGGTCTTAACAGAACATTCCCAGTTACCATGAATTCTAAGAACTACTTCGTCATAGTTTGGTAGTTTTTTGCTCTTAGGGATCTTAAGGGACTTTGTCGGTAGCCTGTTGCTTTGAATGACTGGGACACTTGGCACAAAAAATGAGACCTCCCTTAGCATTTACCCATCCACCCGATGCGTTGAAGCAGTCGATTTGGCTCCACGAGCTGTGGAATGCAAAATCTCACTCCAACACCTTTCCACTGCATGAAACTGAAGCATTTTGCAAGAATGCATTTGATTTTGGCATAGTCAAATGGACTGGAGTTGACCAAAATTGAGAGAGGTTATTGTGTATAGACCCCACATGCACCTGTAGGACCAAACAGAACATTCTCAATTGCCATGAATTCTAAGAAATGCTCTGTCATAGTTTGAAAGTTTTTTGGTCTTAGGGATCTTAAGGGACTTTATCAGTAGCCTACTGCCCCGAACAACTAGGACGCTTGGCACATGAAATGAAACCTCCCCTAGAATTTAGCCACCCACCTTGATGAGTTGGCGTACTCAGTTCAGCCCCACGAGCTATGGAAAGTAAAATGTCACTCCTAGCACCTTTCAGCTGCATGAAACTGAAGCATTTTGGAACAATGTGTTCCTTGCCACCATAGGCAAACGAAATTGATTTAAAAAAATCAAGGTAGATGTTTGTAGGTGGACCTGACATCCACTTATACATGCAAAGAAGATGCTCCTAGGTGTCATAGTTTGATGGAACAGTCAATCCAAAGTTTGACACCTTTTTTGTCTTAGGGCTCTTGAGAGATTATCTGCATTTGATATACCCGAGAACGACCATGAGGCTTTGCCACTGAAAATACATATCCCCTAGCATTTACCCGCCCACCTAGATGCATTGGCGCCATCCGTTTGGCCCCAGGAGATGCGGAATGTAAATTTATTCAATCATAATACCTTTCTAGTGCATGAAAATTAAGTACTATAAAGGTATTCTCACTTGATCCAATGTCTTGTATGGCATCAATTGAGGTTTCCCTTACTGTTGCTATCAATTGTTAGCACCAAATATGAAGAAACAAATGAAGGTTTGTCATTAAAACTCATTATGAAATAGTAACATTGCTAAAACGAATTAAAACTCATAGTAACATCATTAAAACTCATTATGAAATAGTAAGTAAAGGACATATCATCATGAATAATCATGAAAATCTACCTTACTTTCCTTCCAAAGGCAACTTCATAAGGATTATGCCTACCTCCATCATACTAAAATCTTGCATGCAAATGGAATTGCACTATTTAGCTAAAATGAGTAGCTAAAATATAGAAGGTGAAATGAGGATAGCAAAGAAAAATAACATACCTTTCTGTCATTCCACTGATTCAATCCAATGAACCATTTGGGTCTGCTCTACTCTTTATTGTGTCGAGTATTACCTCATGGTCAGACTCATGAACCTTCCATAAGGTCATGTTCAATGGTATACTCTCATATTTGATCAAATTAACATTTGATGCCACAAGGTTAGAATAATGAAGAATCTTCCTATGTGTGTCAAAGTCCTCGAACAACCACACATCAAACTTATTCATTGGGTACCTTCTAAGCCATGTTCCAGTAACAACCACTGATCTTGCAAGGTACTTGATGTTTTCTCCATCTATAATAGGGGGATATAATTTCTTTTTTACCTCAACATAATGACACAAATAATATTACATTCCTTCTTCATTGTGTTTAGCTGCAATAACTGCATAAACATGCCCTACATTGATACATACATTCAGTTCAATGAATATAGTCAACAATACAAGAAAAACTATAAAATAAGATGGAATATTGAATTTTATTAAATTTGAATGCTGATAATACCTGGTTGAACTAGATCTGAAACATGGTCAAAATCAACCAATGATTCAATATTTGTGAGTTGTAGAGTTGCCAGTGGTCGATAGATGTCAATCGGGCATAGGCTTCTTGTACACCAATCATCGACCCACTCCTTTGACTCACAATCATACCAAGCTTCATTTGTACATGAAGAACAAAAGCATACCATCCACCGCGTATGAATATTCCATGAACCTACATTAGAGCTTCTAAAAGAGTGTAGCTCACTGGATCCTCTCAATGTACAACAGTCCTCATATTTTGCAATGTTCGTATCATCAACCAACAAAAAATATCTATGAATTATAGAATTACCTTCATTACCTAGACCCATTGTTGTGTTACACCATTCGATAATAGATCTGGCATCTGTCAACTTTGCATTGTCTTTGTACGTCAACTCTTCTTGTGTCAATGCTCTTTTGATACATGCTCCTACACCATCATGCTCCCCTTTCCATGTTTGGCCTCACAAAAATTCCACATATGTTGAACACCATTCATCTTATGCATCATTCTCAACCAATAGAACATCCATGAGTTCTTGAATTGTGATACATAATTATCTGACCATTTGATATGCTGACGAAATGATATGCTCATGCTAGCCAAATCACGGTAGAACATCTGAAAGAAACCTTGCACAAACTTCATAAAATGTGTGCGATCATCACTGATATAAAAATGATATTCCCTCAAGATCTTCATGTCGTCCTATGTACTATCTTTTGCATGAATGAATGCTATTTTCACAAATATAGCAACCTGTGTAGAGTTTTAATACTGTGATTGCACCTCATTTTGTGGCTGTAGTGTGTAGTTCTCTGCAAAGTCAACAACTAAAACGATGGTACCAAGTGGAAATGTGTCCTTGCATAACTTGAATTGCAAGTCCAACCATTGATCTCTATGGGTATGCCTTGCATACTCGTAAACTATATTATCTTGAAAAATAGAGATAAACTGATACAATAGAATATTTTGAATGACAAATTCACACCTTTTTGCTTCTTTTCCATCTTTCAGACTATATGCCATTGTCTTGTATTAGCCAAAACTTACTCGCTCATTTCCAATTGCATGTGTGTTCTGTTGACAAATTGGCAAATGATGCAACCCACCACAATGATCACATGTGCCATCCAAGCATAAGCCATTGTGGAATAATTGACCATCCACTCTCTGGCATAAGATGTTTGATATGAAATCTCTTGAATATCTAAGTGGACACTTTATATTACACTCATGTAAAACATCATTAGTATGCAAATCTACACATATATAACTATAAACATCATAATGATTAGAAAACTCAATATGTACTCTACAACAACAAGTTGTGCATGTGATTTATTTTAACATACAAAGGCTTTACGATTTCAAAATACCTTTGACTAATTTTGACTTGAGGATACATCTCTTGAAATTTATTAAAAAATTGTGTTTGAGTCACATCCAAAAAATGCTTTAGATGTGGCTCACAATTTCAACAACCAATTCTCCTTCTTACAACATCTCTTTCATTAGGAGATACCCTTGTGTTATTTTTCCAAAATTCTTTGATGAGGGATCTCAAGGCTTCAACAACAACTTTGTCTTTCCGTGGGAGTCTCCCAAAGAATTCCCACAATTCATTAGTGTTTGGGTTCTCAATTCTTTCACGTCTTCCAACAGCTCTCATTAGAGTTTTTCTACTTATTTTCAATGCTTGACTTATCTTTCTAATGAGATGAGCTTTCTTTGTTTGTTGGCTTACTATTGTTGATGTAATGACACGTCGTGTGACATTATTATCCTTGGTGCATGAGGTGGAACCCATACTCTCATATGCACTCATTAGATTCTTTACAATTGATTTTTCAGTTGAGGCATCTAATGTTCTTAAGCCAAGAATCTCATAATGGGCCTAAATTTTAGATTTCTCATCAATTCAACAAATAGTTGACATCTTCTAGTTTCATTTAAGTTCTCAAAGAATGATTTCCATATCTTATTCACATATATTTGGCACGTGCACTTGGGAATCTTATCTTGCATGGGCTTCAAAACATTCTAATCGATATCAATTAGAAGCTTAGGCTTTCTATGCAAAATTCTAGGAGGCATTTTCATTCGTAAACTTGACTCAACATTAGGAATTTCTTCAATATTTACTTGAGATGGGATAGATGACGTACCTTCAATTGGAGATGCAAAAGATGAAAAGGCTTGAAGTTGAGATAGAGAATATGGTGTACCTTCAACTTGACGTGTGAATGATGGCGTGCCTCCAACTTGAGTAGAGAATGAAGATGTACCTTCAACTTCACCTGTGAAAGATGGAGTGCCTCCAATTTGAGAAGAGAAAGATGGTGTTCCTTCAACTTGACTTGTGAACGATCGAGTGCCTCCAACTTTGAGATTCAATTTCCTTGTTGAATGGAGGTTTTGCATTCGTTCCCTTTGTGCTGCCAATTCCATCTCTCTCTTAACTTGATTAGATGTGTCATGTTCCTCTTCAATTGGCAATGGTGGCACATCTTCTTGTATGGTTGACAATTTTCTACTTTCGCAAATTCACCTCATTCTTTCTCTTTTCCTCTCATTGTCAACTTCACACTCTTCTAGTGTTAGAGTCTTTTCTCATTTCCTCAACATGATGATGATATCTATATGCATCATGAATAATACATGGATAAATTAGTCCATCTTAGTACAATAGAGTAAAGTAATCATACACAAATCTCAAAATGTATAATCATATATAATTAAATTGAATTTTTACATTTTCTTAACATATCTTCTCAAGCACACTTTTTAGAATCTCTAGGTTAATTTCACATTTTCTTAACATATCTTCTCAAACACACTTTCTTAACCTACTCAAAACAAGATACAAGAAGTCTCTAGCACTAAGGAGAGTTATGACAAGCACATTGTGATGGACCAACCATTCCAAATGGAGACTCACAAGGTAAAACTAGACCTACCTGCATGTTAAAGGACAGCCCAAATTCTTATATTGTAGGTGGTGAATTAGTTAGAATGGCTCATGAAGACAAGTATGAAGTCATCTCAAATAAGTAATCTATTGTCAATCAAGGTCATGGGAGTAATGATAACAAAGGTAATTCAGAAAAAACCAATGGATTTCATGACAAGGAACACAATGATCATGATGTTACAAGCATAATGAATATAATCAGTGTGATGATTGTTATGACAAACAAGCTAAGTATGGTGTACCCTTGTAAGGACTTAAAGTGTTGAATTATCACAATCAATGAATACAAATCAGTTAATTGACCATAAAGAAGACATTAAGTATGATGGCACACCTAGCCCCAATGATGAGCATGAGTTGAATGGATTATATGTCACTATTGAGAGTGGAAATAAAGAGGGATTTTATGATTATGTTTGTCAAATAAATGACTCCAAACTTGTGGATTTTGACATGATTAGATTAGAAGTCAAATGTGTAATGACAGTCTAGGCCTAGATGTTCTTGATGACATAGATGAGCACATGTTGATTGTTGATCTCAAATTCTACCATGATCAAACTCTTAAAGTTTTAGCTCTTTTGTGTAACCCTAACTATGGTACAATCTTCAAAAGTTAGGAGAATGTCTTTGGTTTGACTAGCAATGATGCGACAATTGGTCTAAGTGATAAGACACTAATCAAGGCTCCTTGCCTTCAATAAATATGTTTGAAATGTGAAGAGACAAAATACTAACTAACATTAGAAACTAGATTTATGATGCAAGACTTGAAGAAAACCATGGTGAACATGTATTTAGAGCATCAATTATAGTTTGAATTAGCTATTCAAGATAGCCAAGGGATAAAATCGTCAAGAAAAAAGTAATTTTAAGGCTAATTATGATGACAGAGTTGTTGGTGATCTTTTGACTAAGTTTTATGATGACAAAAAGACTAAAATATAGAGTTTACTGTAGCCTAACTAGTACTATTTCTTAGAGGATCCTTGAGATGGTTGTCCAAAAATTTTAGACAATACTTGAAAACAACAAAGAACTTATCTAGTATAGGTCCAATAAACAAAACTCAAACTTATTTTTTAGAGGTAATGGTCAAGAGGATGATAGTGACAACTCATTACTATATGAGAACTAAATATATCAGATTTGTAGCATCAATAGCACTATATTTTAAATGTTGATACAACTAGTTACATTACAAAGAATGATGATAATACTTTGTTATAGGGAGGTATCGATGACATAGTTCAAATTCAAGATACAATAAATTCTATTAATGATTCAAGATACAACAAATTCATGTATATATCACATTTTAATTATTCTAATTCTATTAATGCACATAATGATGACTTTTTTAACTTAGATAGTTCCACTTTTAGTGATTGTGAGTGTTCTAAAGAACATAAAATAAAGTAAATGAATACATAAATAACATACCTTAAGATTTGAGATTCGAGTTGACCAATCCTCCAAATTTTGGCTTCAAAATCCTCAAAAATATGATCTTTTTGGTAACTTCCTTTGTATTCAATATTGAATTCTATATAACTCTAATAGGATTAGTGAAATTTATGAAAAAAACAAACATATATCATCAAATTCAATCTAAATACATGAAAATTAGCTTTGAAAGAATATGAAACATAAAACTTTCAGTTTAAATAATCAAATTTTGTCCAAAAACATGCAAAACTAGTTCTTCTATGTTGAAAAAACAAAAAAAGTGGTAGATTGATCAAACAATGATTCTTAAAATGTTGAACACCATGAAAAAGTATTTTCTTGTTCAATAGCACGCATGAAAACCAGGGAATAACAGACATGTGGGGTCTGAATCATGGCTCCCACATGTTTTTTTCCCCCTTTTTTTTGCTTCCCAAAATGCACTGGCATTAACATGAGCGCATTTTGAAAAACATGGAAACTTTAATATGTACTTTCATGCATGGAAACACTCTCTCTCTCTCCCTCTCTCAACGGGAGAGAGCAGGAGAGAGAGAGAGATGTCGAACTCAATTATTAACCAATACATTGATGCAGCAAGGGCATGCACACTATTCAATAGACCAACAGATCCTATATCAAGCAACCTACTAGTTATATAATGTGTTACATTTACATTTTTAAACCATGGAATCGTAATCTTCTTGGATGATGCATGTACTGTGTGTACAATTAAGGATTCCTAAGTTTTAATCCTAGAGGTTGTGTAAGGGAATCATCTAACTAAAGGAAACACAATTCAATTACAAAGATTGACAATACTCTAAGTAAGTAGGACTGGTATAAATAACTAAAGCTTATTCAACACAGCAGTAATCAAATGATCCTATGTAACTTCTAGATAAAAGAGCAACTAGCAGTTAGTTTCATGATCACCTTGACTCAATAAGACTCATGACAGATTATCAAAGTCTAACTATTTCTCATCACTCATTACAATATACACCAATCACACATATATAAACATACAATTATAAACTAAACATATAAAAAAAGTGGAGAGACACATTACCTCAAGTGCCATACTTGAGTAACTGTGATTCCATGAAATCTAGCTAAATCTTTACTGGATCTTTGTAATCATTGACAGGAATCTAAACATATATTCTTTTATTGAATGCTGAAGAAAAAGATAGAACAATGAAATCTGATACTATATCTCTGTCTAATCTGTATGAAGCAAAATCTAATCCCCCATAGATGAGATCATCATTGTCTATTGAATAAAGCTACTGAACAATAAATGCTATAACTGTCCCTTATCTGACAACGTAGGAAAAGGACTTTATTACAAAGCAAACTAGAAATAGGAAACTAAACTAACATGAAGGTGGCATATATGGTACAATCCTACTGTAACTCTATCTCTCTAGTATCCATGAAGAACAATCAAGACTAGGAACGGAACATGGAGCACGATCTAAGACTCCTCTTGTTGGAGCCCAGAAAAAATTAGTTCCCATTGTGCCCATTTTGCCCCCATAACATCTAGAAGTCCTATGCAATTTACTTAGCCAATGCCTCCATTGAATAGAGAATTCAATTCTAAGCAACTTTACCTTTTGAACCATCTCAAAATTCCTTAAAATGAAAAATTTATGCTTGGTCAAAGTCTAGCCTTTTATGTTTTGCCTTGGTCAAAAAGTATTTTCTCCCTTAGAAAAAATGCTCATTATTTTTGCCCATTATCAAAAAATTGGCAAGACTTATAACTTTTAAATTGTTTCTAAGTTCCTTTTCCTGTCGATTTACCAATTTTTATATTCACCTCTTGAAGTTGAAGGATGGCATATGTATCGGCAAAGGGTTGAAGTTGGTCTCTTTGTTGGCAAATTTGTTGGTTTGTGAACCAACAGGTTCGCCAACGTTCTACTTCTCTGACTTAAGGGAAAAACAATGGATATGGCTCCCTTGTCAGCGATTTGTTGAGTTCACGAACTCAATAGATCGCCAACAACAATATTCGCTGACAAGGAAGAAGGAAGTGGCCAAGGAAGAAAAGAGACAAAGGCTAAGGAGGAAAAGGTGAACCTTCCAAAGTTCATGATTATTCATTTTTTGATAAACGGCAAAATGGCTAAGGCATGAGAGAAGATGGTGCTTTGTCAGGGAATCGGCTAAAGGATGAACCGATGGAATAGTTTAAATTTTTGGCAGTTTGTTGATGGGCTCTTTCCCCGATAGTAAAGAAGAAGATGAAAGGTTTGGCAAAGGGCAATTTTGTCGATAAGTGGCAAAGGAAAAAAGGCAAAGATTAGCAAAGTGCATTTTTGCCGATAGAGGGCATAAAAGGGATGAGTTTGGCAAAATACATTTTTGCCTATAAGGAAGAAAAGGAAGTGCAAAGATGGAGTTTAGCAAATGGAAGATTTGTCAATAGAACCAGTCAGGTTTGAGAAAGTCGACATTTGCCAATAAGGCAAACAAAGAAGGAAAGTTCTGAAATGTCGAAAGCTACCAATAAAGGAGATAGAAATAGAGTTTGGCAAATTAAATAGTTGTCAATAAAATGCAAAATGACCCATTTCTGAAATAAGAAAATTCACCGACAAAATGTAGAAACATAGGCAAGAAAAGTTGTAGATGAGGCAAAATTAAAATGAAATTCAAATATAAGGCATGATGTGCAAAACTATAGACATCAAGGTACCCTTCTAGTCACAGGAATAGTGTTTCCCATCAATGCGTAGGTACCACAAATTCATGAAAGGATGCAGTGTTTCAGTGGATATATTTTCTGCAGATCCTCTCAAGGACGTGAGACAAATTTGCAAGGCATGGGCACCCAAGATATCCACTGATCTTTCTGACAAGAGCATGGTCTTTCTTGTTCTTTGTTGATTCTTATGACCGTGGTCATGGGTTTACATTCAATGCAACATGGGTTGCTTGTTGACCAATCTTTCCAACGCCCATGACCAGGTGGCTATATATACATGAAATGAAGATATTTTCAAGGTTGGTCTCTGAGCCAATTGTCTGGTCTACGAAAGCCTAAGGAGTTTCTCTAGCATCAACACACGATTTGGTCTAGTTTGTTAGTGAAGGGATATATTCAGTATTGTGTAGGAAGGTTTTATATTGTAGATTTGAATGTAGTGAATGTCTCCATGGGAGTTTGTAATGATTTTAGTAAATATGTAATTGCAGTTATGTATTTTCCTTTGCCACATTTGTTGGTATGAGTGTAACAAGTGTTTGGAGATGTGTGACAACATATAAATAAATACAAGGCTTTGTATTTGCCATCATTTTGTTATATAGGAATCACTGCAGTCCTCTTTTGGATTATTAAGTATGTTCATTGTATGAAAATCTATTAGAAAGTCATATATGTAAATGTATGTCTAGTTCTATTGATCCTTTGATGTGTTTTTCTTTTCCTCCTTGCATTATGTGACTCTGTTGCTCAATGGAATAGGCACTAGTCCATATTGGAGAGGGACCAAAAAATCTTTTAAAAATAAACAAATCTTTCACCTGTGGTTCAGGGATAAAAACCATCTTTCCTATGCATGTACATTCACACAGTTGAATCAGCTATATAGGGGTCATGTGACAACCAGTTATTCTTGACTTAGTGATAGTCTTTGGAGTCGAGATGATGAGTTGGGTTTGGTTGTCCAATATTTTTAGTTGTTCATCTGGTTTGAACTTAATACCTATTCAAGTATACCCCTTGGAATATCCCTCTAGATTCTAAGTTAAGTTTGAAGTGCAGAGGAGTCTACCCACTCCTGTTAGTTGGCCAAAATTGCCCAAAATATTGATAAACCTCTTCTTGTCACCCTGACGACAATCCATGGTCTAGGTGATTTAGAAATGTTTTAGATTTTTGTGTTGCCGTTATTTTGGGTCCCAACACCTCCATTATTTAAGACTACATCATTTATTGAAGGATAACCATCACAGAGTCATGGATGACTAATCCCAATCAATTCAAGATCTTCTTCATTTGGATGCAGGTGTCTGTATCATTGACTATAGATATCAGCATCTCCTTCAGCTATGGGTTGTCTAGTGATCTTCATGATATGAAGCCACGCTCTTGTTGCATGAGGAGTTAGTACATCACATGGTATCTATGCATCACTATCACTAAAATCAACATAAAGTACTAACATATTTCATGAGCAATTAACCATTCACACATAATTAATCAACAACATATTATATACCCATCTTCATGCTTTCAATGTCTTAAGGATAATCATAGACATAATTAGTGTATGTAGAAGTATGGAAATGTCTTAGGAAATAGGTGCTTAAAGAAAGAAAAATAAGACAAAACATGGCCCCATCACACCCCCCAACTAATCATGTCGATGGTCCTCCAGCAACCAAGGTCTCAGATTGTATTGAAGAGCTATCTCCCTATAATCTGTAGGTTCTTCTACTCTTCTATTGTGTTTGAGGTAAAAGCCCTTCTGTTCTGCCAATATGTTCCACCTAGTTCGTTATGTTGCCTAATCCATCCTCTACCCCATCCAATGTGGAATAGGATAAAGGAGCGGGGGAGGATGGAATACTAATGGTAGCTAGGTTATCTCATGTTCATTGGTTGATCTTATATATCTTTATGCCCAGTTGATTTATGTTGAGAGGTTAAGTACTGTGTTGGTTTTTCTTCTGAATCAGCATTAGGGTTTGCCAGTTCTAATGCACAGGCAGATTCAACCAACTGAATATAGGAGGTTGTGTGAGCTCCTCCCCTTCACTTCTGGTTCTGCCGCACCAAGGGGGGTGTCCCTATTTAATAAAAATATGACCTTGACTAGCTCAATGACAGAAAGATATAACTTGACAGCAATAGGCAGAATACTCTCATGTAAGGACCAAGATTTGTGTAACAAATCACAAGGTTGGCAACATTCTTGGACATAATGTCTAGTTAAGGATGAGAGCATGCAGGGGTTTCCTACTCCTAATCCTACAACCAACAGGTGGAAGGATGAAATGGTTTGAATTGGTGTTTGGAGTTATGGGACTTTCCTAGACCCATTGAACAGACAGATTCCCAAACCAATGCCTTATCTAGGCAGCAGAGTCATATCTAAGAATGTAAATGTCTCCCCATGACAACATAAATTCATATCCAGAGGACCTGAGAAGAATGCTACTGCCTAACAGCAACATGTCCAAGAAAGAGTATTACTTATGATCATAATTAACAGATCCTATGATGCAATCTATTTTCCTTTGTATCTGATCAAAAGCCTATTTAACCACTCCTTGAGCAAACGCAATAAATCAGACACACAGTATGCATATACTGAAAAACTTGGAAGCCCTTGACAACCTTGTTTGAAAGGAAAACGAATGACATACAGGAGACAATCAGAAATAATACACACACAGGTGTTTTTCATTTAAAATCAATCTGCATAGAAAGTCATCATAGAGAAAATCATCATTTACAAGCCAAAATAGACTAGTACACCAGACTAAGGACTGAGTCTGTAGCAAAATATGCCTTTCAAAATGTGAACACCTTATGTTCAGAGTTAGAGCAGAAAGCCCAAAAAACATCCAACAACTAAAATGAGTAACACTTCCTGCTTAAAAACAGCCAGAGGGAAGCGTACTCAGCATTAATTACATAGTCAGAAGTCAAAAATCTGCTAGATACATCCATCAGAAAGAATGGCGCTCAGAAGTCATCAATGCAACAGACAAGGGAGGCCTCGAGCCTTGCGCCGCCATCTGGAAGTCCTCATTCATAATCGAGTAGTTTGATCATTTGTACCATCGCCCATACCCTTGCTACAGTCACCATTGATGGCCCAACAACCCGCAACCACCGAGAAAACTGTCGCTGCATTCAAAATGGAGCTTCCCGCCAAAAGACATTTCCTGAAGGTTCAAATTATGCAAGAACATTAATCCCACATGCATGGTGCGGAGACCCCTTCAGCACTTTAAAAACATGGCCATATGCATAATAGGTGTCGAGCGCTTTTTCCATGCTCAACACACGCCTCTCTCTCCAAAATCCCATCGCCAAGACCACTACCATCGGCCAACCCCAAAAAAACTCCTCGCCGATAGGCAAAAGTCACGCCGAAGACCACCTCCGTCAGTGTGACTTACACCGTCGGAGCAACCAAAATCTCCCCAGCCGATAGACCAACTGATAATACTTCATCGGTGAGACCAACGCGAAATCTGCCCGATAGCCACTCTATCCTCCCGTCGGCCAGAGAATACTCCATCAACAGACCCTTCAATAGCTATCCTGATACACAATCTCACTCCGATGGCATACCACATCCTAGGTCTTCGGCGAGACCATCATCCCTCGGAGCAACAAGAAAATCCTTGGTCGATAGCACAAGTCCTGCCGACGACCACCTTGAACATCCCTCATCACCCAGACAACCAACTGTCAGCCCAACATGAAACTGCTTCGCCAATGAAGCCGATCACTCCGATAAGACCAAAAACATAAAGCTTTGAACCATTGAACCTCGAACCGGTTCAACCCGATGGTTCAAAAGAGAGGTTCAAACATCAAAAATACTCCCATTGGCAAAACACTTGACCGGCGGCCAAGAAACTCAAAGCATCGAACTATTGAACCTTGAACCATTGAGCAAAGGGTTCAAGCTCAAACCAGAAGTTCGAAGACACAAAAACAAACTCATGCCGATGGAGAAAACATGATGGCCCCTTCCTTAAGAACTAAGATGCAGATGCTGAAAAACACTAAAGGGGTGCCAAAACTTAGAACTTTTTTGGATATTTTGGGATGGTGCCTGCATGAAAATTGCTCAAAAATTGACAGTCAATTAAGGCACCAACATACTAAATGAGGCTCTTTCCTCTATAGTGCTGGTGTCAATTCTTTCCATCTACCCTGTGAGAAACCCAAAGCTTCCTTACCAATTCCTTCTGCCAATTCCCTGAATTTCTTGTAATCCATGGCTCTACATTCTAGGAGTTTATTTTCTACCTCTTGATGTTCAATCAGGTTCACCCATTCCTCCACTATCTTTAGGGGAGTTGGATATTCTACCCTTAATTTGAGAGGAAGTGACTTCTCTCTTTTATTATACTGTTGCAGTAACTCTCCCCTCTTGTGCTCATTTTGAATGAATGAGGCTAAGGCCTTCAATTGCACATCACTAATTACAACTAGGGGATTCCATTGAGTGTCATATGGAATGGCAAGTTCATGTAGGTAGAATTCACACAGTTGGTTTTACATTTTAGGGGTAGCTCTTTGGTAAGTTGTTAGAAATAAGGTAGGTGTAAAAAGGGAGATAGGGGCATCACTATAAAGTTGGCTAAACTGAAAGCTCAAATACTGCTCCTGTAGATAGAAGGCATAAACCCTTGTAGGTGGCCTACACCTCATCAATTGAACAGTCATGTCTGTCATTCTATCTATTTTGAATTTCAACCTTTATCTCCTTACTATGTTTCTCCTCCAATTCACCTTTTTCTTTTACTAATTTATCTATTTCATTCCATAGTTGCAGGGTAACTGTAAATAAGGTGGGTGGAGTAGGTTCCTCATATTGTTCTTTTGGTTGCACAAGCTCTAGATTCCTTCTATTGATCTCTATGATGGCCAATTGGGCCAAATGTTCTAGTCCTAACCCTTGTTTTTGGAAGACATGTAGTTGATCCTCCAACTTATTAACCCACTCGTTTAACCCTGTCTCTTTTTGTTGATAATCCCTTAATTGTCTCTCTAATTCTACAATTTTCTGCAAGGCTAGCTATAACACATCCTTCTCACCCTCTTTTGTGCCTTTAGAATCTAACAACAATTCTTCTTCCTGTGTTTCATCTTGAGGGACTAAGAAATCTAGTTCTTCAATTTCAGGGGGAGGTTTATGCTTTTTCCTGGCTATATATAAATCTTCCTCCTCAGACTCTACTTCTGACTCTAGTACAAGTGTAACCCACATTTTTTTGCTCTCTATCAACAAACAGATGCTCCTTTCAGACTCTGTATTAGTGTGAATATCAACTACATTCTTCTTTTCAAGTTCCCCTGAAGGTTCTTTTTCCTTTAGGCGACCTAAATGCCTACATGATTGAGCAGGGATTATTTGTTTCTTCTTAACTCTAGATGAAGAAGAGGATGATTTCTTTTTCTTGGTGGATTTTGAAATAGAAGGGATTTCATAGGTAGTTTCAAATGCTACAGGTGGTGAGCTAGAAGCTACATGCTGCATTTTTCATTTTGACTTTTTCTTTTTGTGGCTAGAAGTCTGTGAGGATGCATGTTCTAGCATGGGAGTTTAAACTGGTGAGACTGTAGGTGTAGAAGAACTAGCAAGTTTTTCAATAGGATTATCAGGGCTTAGAGCTAGATGCTCCTTAGGAGTTACATCGCAATGGGTAGGTGAAGCTTCTAGGTGAGAAGAGGTTGCAAGTGCATCCTCTTCTTCCCCTATTTGTAAATTTTCTACCTGTGCCTCCTCTTCTCTCTTCGGTTCAACACTCACAGACCCCTTATTAACATGACTAACTTCAAGAAATCATTCCCAAGAAAATTTAGGGTACTGGATAGATAAACTCCTCTTTACTAATAGTACAATCAAACCATGATGAGACAATAAAGACTAACATTTTTTCTTTCTATATTTAGCAGACATCCTTTTTAACAAATTGAACAAAAAAATTGGAACATTCACTACCCTTCATGATGATGATGGCTCAAAAGTTTGAAATGCACAATATAGAGCAAAGATTGCCTCCCATCACAGGTAAGATATTTAATAATATAAGTAGCTATAGAGGCCTATAACTAGGATAAAGAGAGTTGTTTGGTACCTTGAGATGTAGATTCCATTCTTTCACCTAGTTGTATGAACTCAGCCCTCACAGAAATGGCTCTGCTCTTACAGGGAATTCTTCTCTAGCTGTCCATAGCCCTGTAACTTTAGCTATAGCAGCTACAATCGCATCAACCCGTAAGCCTTTCACTGTAGCTTCCTCATTCTAGAATGTCTCTACAAACTGTTGGGTAATGTCTTCATTATACTCTGTTATCCTTAGAAAATATTGTAACCATCCTACATGCTAAAAAATCAGCAAGCACTCCTTGTCAGCTAATAATGCTAAATGAACAGTGGGCTCTCTCCTAATTGGGTCACTACCCATCATGATATCTCATGAAAAATCCCAATCCACTATTTTCTGTTCAATTCTACTCATCAGAACCTTATTACCAGTTTGCTTTATGTGCAATTGCTAGTTCGTTGGCTTGTATGTTATGCATCAAATGGTAATAATTATGGAGTAAGGGATTAAGAAGTTTGAATGTACGTAAAATAATTCAGTATCCCCCCAACTATAAGTTCATTTGTCCTCAAATGAGAAGACAGGCTAGTGGTATGGAGGAATGGGTTCAAAGCATGTCAAAGTGATATAATATGTAAAATTAATGATGTGCAAATTATGAAGGTCATAAAATAAGAAGCAATAAATTTTAATTAAATAAAATAACAAGATAAATACCATTGAGGTGATGTTGAAATTGGAATTGTTGCATGGAAACATGATTGCATGGCGGATTGAGTTGATGTGCTCAACGAATGTGCCGAAGCGAATCACAATGATGTGATAGTGAAAAGGTGTGCTGATAGAATGTGTATTAGATGTGTGACACGTAGCAAGAAAGTACAATCCAATGAAAGATGGCGGCAGGTGGATGTCGTGAGAAAAGGTGTTGCAGGCAGTAGTGGCTACATGCACGCAATCAGAACGTGAAATGAACAGGTCCCATGTGCATTGGTTGTGGGTGCAGCTTTTACAGGTCCCAAGTGAATGACAACCCTTGGCTGCAGGTGTAGTAAATACAAGTCCCATGAAATAGTAGATTGTCTTTAGCTACAAGTCCCTTCAATGAAGTGGTTGAATGCCAAAGGAAATCTCTATAGTATAATGGTAACTAAAGTGATGGAGCCTAAACTTCTGATTGGAAGATCACCTTGTTTTATTACTATTGCTATGTGATGTGTGTGCTTTGTGTTTTTTTATTTATGTACAATGTTTGTAGAACTCAAACTTACTATGGAACTTTAGTCAAGCTGGCAGCTTAATCTGTTGATGGAATTGTTGATAACTGAGAGGGGGGGTGAATCAGTTATCTTAATTATTTTAGCTTTCTGAACTTTCTTAATAATTAGTGCAGCATCAATTCAAACAAACAAACATAACCATGAAATGGAAATACACATGACACAATATTTTTGATGTGGAAACCCTGTTAAGGGCGAAAACCACGGGGTGATTAACCCAAGATTGTATTCTCTATTAGAAGAATAGAATTACAAAATGGCACTTGCCAATTAGGGCTCACTCCCTGAGCACACTACTCACAAGAGGCCCACTGCCTACAAGAGACTCACTGTCTACAATTTATAAAGCATATAATACAATACTTGAACTGATAAGGAGCATCTACATATGTTGGAGTTCAGTTTCGGTTAAACTCAGTACACTGATTTGCTGCACTTCATCCTTTCTCTTCCTTAGTGCTGCTATCCTTTCACATACCGTACCTGCCTTAATGCTTTCACTCTGCTCTACTGATTTTCTTCACACTTTCCCAAAACCATGACACCTCTCACAACTAAATCCATCTTGTATATATATCCGCACAAGTGATTTCATCACCTTTCTAGTCGGCATCCGGAATAGTCAATATTTTCCACGAACTCTGATTTGTCGGCTGAATCCTTGCTTACCAAGTAATGCAGATCAAGGATATACTTGTAGAAGTCATCAATCATGTCGGTCAATCATAACTTATGCCTTAAGAACCTTTACCAACATCAGTAACACATCCAGAATAATGTCTGATGTTCTGCCAGTCAATTCTTCCTCTGTCCACACTGCCAATCAGGAACCTGACACTCAAGTATTCATATCTTTTTCTTCATCTATCACCGGAGGCTAAATTCTTGGAATCTATTAGTCAAGGTAGTCCTCTTGACTTCCCCAAATCCATACTTCACCAAGATACATCCTCTGAGAGATCCAGACCTGACTGTCAGACCTTGCCACATGCTCTGTTCTTGCTTACCGGATCACAACACTCTGCAATCTGCCTTCCAGTAGAGACTCATCATGTCCTGCAGATGTGTGGGTTAACCTTTGTTGCCATCAATGACAACAATCATGAAGCTCCAATGTGTCTCTTGCCAACAGGAATAGTGTGATCAGCTACTACTTGGCTAGAAGCCTCACCTGAGCCAAGATGCTATTGAACTTCATTATCCATATCTACCTTTAATTGTTGGAGAAATTTAGCTTTATTCAAAGGCTTCTTATACAATTTCAATCGATGTTCATTAACCATCAGTGAGAATCTAACTTGGTCAATCGTAGTTAATTAGACTGCACCCTTTGGGAAAACTTCCTTGGTCTCATAAGGGCCTAACCACCTGGTCTGCGATTTGCCCTTATGATCTTTAAAGCTGGAGTCATAGAGAAGTGCTCAATTACCTGCCTGAAAGTCCTTTGTTTTGATTTACTGATCATGCCATTTGATTATGTGATTTTGCACTAATTCAGTGTGATGAATTGCTTCCATCCTTAACTCCTCCAAGGCATTATGCTGATGTAGTCTTTCCTTTTGAGCTATTGATAGGTCCATACCAAGTTGAACAATTGTTCTTAGTGTTTTATATTCAAACTCAATAGGAAGGACAACTTTCTTTTCATAAAATAACTCATAAGGTGTGTACCATGTTGTTCTCTTCCATGTAGTTCTATATGCCCAACTGCTTCAGAGAATCTTGATGCCCAATCTTTCTTATGTAATGCAATTGTCTTTGTTAATATTGCCTTAAGCTCTATGTTGGTGACCTCAACTTGACCATTTGACTGTGGATGATAGGGAGTGGAATTTTTATGTTTGATTTCATACTTCTAAATAAGGCTAGCAATCAGTGTTGATGTAAACTGTGGTTCTTGATCTGTGACTATTTCCCTTGGGACATCATACCTTGTAAATATTTCCTCATAGCGGAATGTAGCAACCTTACTATCTCTGACTACTGTCAAGGCTTTCACTTCTACCCATTTTGTGAGGTAATCAGTGCAAACAAGTATATATTCCTTGTGGTGAGAAGGTGGATCTACGGGTCCAATAAAATCAATGCCCCATTTGTCAAATGGGGCGACCACCAATTGTAGAGGCATTTCATCACTTCTTGTAGGTCTGCCCATTCATTGATAGAGGTCACATCTTCTTGTATAGAGAGTTGTATCTTTATGCAATGTTGGCCAATAATACCTAGTATTCAGAATTTTAACTATTGTCCTCTTAGCTGCAAAGTGTCCACCACAGGGTTCATCATGACATGCTCTGAGAATGTCTTATACTTCATCTTCTCTAATACACCTTTTCATAATATGATAAGGTCTTGTATAGAAAAGGTAACTAGATACCCATGAATAAGGAAATTTGTGCTCCACAAGGTGGCGCCTCTCTCTTGGTGAGAGGTGTGGAGGTGTTTTCCCTCTGACTAGATAATTTGCTATATCTACATGCCAAGGAGTTTGTATAGTCAGTGCAAATAAATTTTCATCTAGAAAAGAATCATTAATGACTTGGTCCTCATTACAAGTAGGGAGCCTGGAGAGGAAGTCAGCAACAACATTGGCCTTCCCTGGCTTGTCCACAATTTGGTGATATCAAATTCCTAAAGGAGTAGTAACCATCTAACCAATCTACCACTTACCACTGGTTTATTCATAAGATATCTTATTGATGCATGGTCAATGTGAATGAAAACTAGATACACAGTAATACAATGCCTAAACTTATTGATTGCATAAATAACAACTAACATTTCTTTCTCAGTAATAGTATAGTTAAGTTCAGCACCTTGAAGATTCTTGCTAATGTAGTAAATTGCATATTCCACATTCCCTTCTTTCTGTCCTAACACACAACTCCCACAGCAAAATCAAAAGCATCTATATGAATATGAAAGGTATTTCCCAATTAGGTCCTTTGAGTACAGGTGTCTTTGTTAATGACTCTTTGAGATTGTCAAAGGATAACTGACAGTCAGTTGTCCAATTAAATTATGTATCTTTAGAGAGTAAGACAAACAAAGGGGCAGCAATTTTGTTGAAGTCCTTTATAAATCTTCTATAATAGCCTGCATGTCCTAGAAATCTTCTGACATCTTTCTATTTTTTAGGAACATATAAGGTTGAAATGACTTCAATTTTGTGTGGATCCACTTGAATTCCTACTTTGGACATAAAGTGGCCAAGAACTACTCTTTCTTGCATCATCATAAAACATTTTTCATGACTAAGGGACAGGTTATGATCTTGACATCTCTATAGTACTTTTTCAATTTTTTTTAAGGCCTCCTCATAAGACTCTCCATAAGTGGTGAAATCATCCATATATACTTCCAGAGTCATGGGCAAGGTCAGCAAAGATGCTTAAAATAGCTCTCTGAAATGTGGTAGGTGCATTACAGAGTCCAAATGGAAGGACGAAATAGGCATATGTCCCCCATGGGCATGTGAATGTGGTCTTATCCTAGTCCTCAGGGGCTATCTTGATCTTGTTATATCCATCGAATCCATCAAGGAAAGAAAAATACTTTTTGCCAACCAAGGAGTCTGGGACCTGGTTAATGAAAGGAAGAGGGAAGTGATCTTTCCTAGTGGCAATATTTAATTATCTGTAGTCTACACAAACTCGCCATTTACCTCCTTTCTTTGGCACTATTATCAATGGAGATACCCATTGGCTCTTATATTGGATATATGAATCCTACATCCAACAATTTCTGCAATTCATTCTTCACTATGTCTCTTACTACAAGGTTCATCTCCTTCTTTGAGGCTGCCTAATTGGTCTGCACCCTTCATTAATGTATATCCTATGCATGCAAATGTTAGGGTCAATTCCCTTCATATCATGATAGTCCCATGCAAATGTTGTCTTATGAGTTTGCAACATTTTATCAGTTCAGTCTTCTGGACAAATGTCAATTCATTGTTGATGTTAAGTGTTTTGCCTGGTGTAATGTCAACTGGTGTTGCCATGGCCATTACAGAGGCAATATCCAACCATGACAAGTTGAGAATACAACTATGAGGTAGCAACTGATGAAACATAATATTGGTGGAAGCATAGGCTGGAGTATTGATTGTAGGCAGAATATTGTGAAGGGGGCAAGCCATACACATTAGACATGGGTCTTGTTGTATGTCTACTCCATAATTGTTTCGGATGACATTGGAAAGCACTTCATCTTCATCCTAGATAGCCAGTAGTGGGTCTCTTTCAATTTTAATTAATGTTTGAAGAGAATATTGGTCAGCATCCCCTAGGTCTGGCCAAATAGATTGCTACATATCAGCAAAAGGTTGCGTAGGTGGATAAAGGGCCAATTTCTTTGTTATATTCCCATTGGAAATTATCATATTTCCTGACCGACATCCTATGAAGGCATCTGTTGTTGCCAACTAGGGTCTCCCTAGGATGAGTGGATATCCTCGTAGGTCAGCCTTGGGTTGTAAGACCATAAAGTCTGCAAGATATTCCCATGAATCCAATGTAATGATAAGATCTTCAATAACCCCCTATGGCTTGATAGTAGACCTATCTGGCAATTGGAATACTGTGGGAGTAGGTCTAAAGTTATCTAAATAAAGGTTACTCATTGTTTTCTTTGTCATTACATTGATGGATACACCTAGGTCAATCAAGGTGTTTTTGATAAGGGTACCATTAATGTTTACATCAACCACGGGGCTTCTAAGGTCTACATATTTTGGAACAGCCAAGTTACCTAACATGATATCAGCAAGTTGTCCTATAACATTTAATGTTTGAGGATCTTCTCTCTTCCTTCCTAGCTTCTTAAGGCACAACTCCCTTATAGCCTTGGTATAGATAGGTACATCCTTGATAGCTTGGATAAAAGGGGAATTTTAACATAGACATTCTTTAGTTGCCCCAAGAAATCAAGATCAGGCTCAGATAGAGTTGGTGGAAGATGCATTTTCAATCTCTCTAGAAATGGAGGGCTTCTGGTAATGGTTTCTTACTGCAGAGAGATTTTCTTTGAAGGCTTTTTCTAGTTATTCAGATGGTTGTTAGTGACGGAGCATTTTTCCTCATCAGGAAGTTCTGTGATGAGTGGTAATGGTGGTCCAGCAAGCATCTTTCTTGAGCACAAGTGCACATCACTAACTTCAACCATATAAGTTAGGTATTGAATGGCCTCATTAGAATAAGCCTATTGCATAGACTTGTTATTAGGGTTAGGTGCAAGTTGTGTTGGTAGTTGAGTGGCTCTAGGCACGGCAGGAGTAGGTGAGGTTGTATTTGGCATAAGGGCATGTTGTTGAGGCAGGGCTTGTTGTGGTTGCAGGTAGTTCATATTTGGATTTTTCCAAGGTTGGTTCCCACGCCACTGTTGTGGCCATGGCTTTTGATTGGCCTGCCATTGTGGATTATAATTTGAGGATTGGGATGGCTGCTACGGCCATACCCCTTGATGTTGGGTCCAACTATGTTACATGGTTTCCCAATGTTGTTGTGGCTAGTTATACAAAGGTGCATTGTTCCAATTATGAGGATTTGAAACAGGTGGTTCAAATGACATGGAATTGGTCAAGGGGTTCTGAGGCATACCTTGTCTTTGTTGTCATGGCCTTTGTTGTGCAGTGTATAACACTTGACCTTCTTCATCTTCTATGGCTTTGAAATCTGCTTTCTCATTCTTACCCTCAGAAATACTAGCAAGTCCCTTGCATCAGCAATTGGCCTTCTTCTATCGACAATGTGGATAGTATTCACTCAAAGCTGCCTCTGATGCCTCTTGTTTCTTCTTTATTTGCATAGTGTGTAGCTGTGTTACCAGATGGCTTATGATATCCTCTTTCATGTTTGATAGGAGATTGCTGAGCTCTACCCTGGAGACTCCAATGGATGATTTACTTGAAGTCAGGGTTCTAAAACCTCTATTTTTATTTAAAGTAGAGCGTGAATAGTTTTGGCAGATTTGATAGATTTCATCAAATCCAAGTTGAGAGATATCTCCTGCTCTAATTAGATTGTGTGCATCCATACATACTTCACTCACACCTCTTAGGAAGACCATCTTCAGTGACTCTAGAGAGAGCCTATTATGTCTTGAATTTTTGAGGCAAAACTGAAATCTCTCAACATAATCTTCCAGAAGCTCATCTTATTTTTTTGACATCCTAAAGATGTCATCCCCCTTCATATCTCTGCCACAACAATAATCTTGATATTTCTGTAGAAACTTATCTTTCATGGTGGCCCAAGTGGTCACTGAATTCTCACTCAGACCCATAAACCATCGTAATGCAGCATCCTTGAGGGTGGCTGGGAAGAGGTTGAGTCTGTATGCATATGTAGTGTAATCATAACTCCTACAAAGTACATCAAACTCAAAGAGAAATATATCAGGGTCATTAGTGATTAGCCCATGAAAGTTTGGTAGAGCTGAAGGAGGAATATTTTTCAAGGTGTCAGCTCTCTTGGTTTGAAATAGGAAAGGCAAAGGTAACTGGTTCAACTGGGTTTTCTACTGCTTCTTTTGCCATGATGCCTTGGTTCTAATATGCAATATCCTAAAAATCCTTAGTGTTCTCTAGACCAAGGGATAATTCAAAGTGTTCCTCTTCTTCTATTGAACTGGTTGGAAGAAACCTCCCTCTATGGTCTCTTGGCCACCGCATACAATAATGTATGAGCTAATGGCTCTGTTCATGTACCGTGTTAGTGAATAGTTTGGAGATGGATTGAATATCTAAGTGATCCTAAATGCTGAAAAATACTATTTCCTAGTAAAGCAAGTACAATCATAAATCAACAAGAACTCAAAAACTCTAAACCTTAGCACCATCCTCAACAACGGTGCCAAAAATGTTGAACTCCATTATTAACCAATATGTTGATGCAGAAAGGGCATGCACACTACTCAACGAACCAACAGATCCTATATCAAGCAACCTATTGGTTATATAATGTGTTACATTTACATTATCAAACTAGGGAATCGTAATCTTCTTGGACGATGCTTGTACTGTGTGTATAGTTAAGGATTCTTGAGTTTAATCCTAGAGGTTGTGTAAGGGAATCATCTAACTAAAGGAAACACAATTCAATTACAAAGATTGACAATACTCTAAGTAAGTAGGACTGGTATAAAAAACTAAAGCTTATTCAACACTGCAATAATCAAATGATCCTATGTAACTTCTAGATAAAAGAGAAACTAACAGTTAGTTAAGTGATCACCTTGACTCAATAAGACTCATGACATAGATTATCAAAGTCTAACTATATCTCATCACTCATTACAACATACACCAATCACACATATATAAACATACAATTATAAACTAAACATATAAATAAAGTGGAGAGACACATTACCTCAAGTGGCCTGCTTAAGTAACTGTGATTCCACAAAATCTAGCTAAATCTTTACTGGATCTTTGTAATCATTAACAGAACTCAAAACATATATTCCTTTATTGAATGTTGAAGTGAAAGATACAACAATGAAATCTAATACTATATCTTTGTCTAATCTGTATGAAGCAAAATCTAATCTCCCATAGATAAGATCAGCATTGTCTATTTGAATAAAGCTACTAAACAATAAATGCTATAACTGTCCATTATCCAACAACATAGGAAAAAAACTTTATTACAAAGAAAAATAGAAATAGGAAACTAAACTGACATGAATGTGGCATAGATCGTACAGTCCTACTGTAACTCCATCTCTCTAGTATCCATGAAGAATAATCAATGCTAGAAACAAGACATGGAGCAAGATCTAAGACTCCTCCATTATTTAAAACTGCATCATTTATTGAAGGATAACCATCATAGAGTCGTGGATGACTCATCCCAATCAATTTGGAATCTTCTTCATTTGGCTGCAGGTGTTTGTATGATTGAATGTGGATATCAGCATCTCCTTCGACTATGGGTTGTCCAGTGATCTTCATGATATGAAGCCATGCTCTTGCTACATGAGGAGTTAGTACATCACATGGCATATATGCATCACTATCACTAATATCAACATAAAGTACTAACATATTTCATGAGCAATCAACCATTCACACATAATTAATCAACAACATATTATATACCCATCTTCATGCTTTCAATGTCTTAAATATAATCATAGACATAATTAGTGTATGTAGAAGTCTGGAAATGTCTTAGGAAATGGTACTTAAAGCAAGAAAAACAAGACAAAATATGGCCTCATAGAGAGAGAGAGAGAGAGACAAAGATAGAGACAGAGAGACAAAGAGACAGAGAGACAGAGAAATAGAGACAGAGACAAAGAGACATACACACAAAGAGAGAGAGAGAGAGATAGATACAGAGACAGAGAGAGACAAAGACAGAGACAGAGAGATAGAGACAGAGACAGATAGAGACAGATATACAGATAGACAGATAGAGAGAGAGCATAACACGAGCGCGTTATAATACACTCACATTATTCTTTGCCTTCCAAGCCTTAGGCTTTGATTTTCCTTGGGCTTCCAACCCAAAGGCTTGGACTATGTTTAGGTCATCCAAGGACGTGTTTTTCTAGATTCTAACAAAATTCACATAATCTAGAGCATGCTCCCCATCAAGATTGCACTTTTTTCAATGAAAAGTTAAAAAAAATACCACCATAATCTTAAGCTCTATGTTAGCTATCTAACCATATAATTTTTTTCACGTTTTGAGTATGTTAAGGATTTCATCTTTAACTTCTTTTGTTAGTGTATCCATTTTTTGTCAAAAATCGGTGTTTGGTATTTTTGAATTTTTTTAACCGTTCATCAAAATTTCAAATAATTTACATTTTTAGAAACTAGACTCCATTCTACACGTATTCAAAAAAATTTCATTTTCGATTAGTTTTCAAAACATTTAGGGGTGAGCACGCTTAATTTTCTATTTTTCAGGATGTGTCCACTTTGAAAATTAGAAAAAAAAAATCAATTATTCATGAAAAAATTATCATAAAAATCAGGGATAAACTACATGGTGTTAGCTAATTTCTCACTAAAGTGATTTTTGAAATACTAAAAAAAAGTTAACATTTTAGGGGGAGCACACCAGACGCTATGTTATGTTTTTTTGAGAAAAATAGGACCAATTTGTGTGCTCCCTCTTTTTGAACCACTTAATCTCAGCCATTTTTTAAAAAAAATAGTAGTTTAGAAACTAGATTCAGAGCACTACGAATCTTGTTTTTGTTGTATCTTCAAATTTTGAGTGTAACTATCTTCAATTTCTCATCCAACATCAGTCTTTCCTGATTTTAGAAAAAAAGTGTCATCTTAAGACCCCCTTTTGGTCCCTCATCTTTGTGCACTTACTCTGTTGATTTTCGCATTAGCTAATAGTGATGTAGATTACTTAATATTATATTTTGTATGCATCTATAAAATAATAGGAATGGTTGGATGACAAAAGATAGCTTGTTTCTATGATATCATTATTGGTGTATGTTCGATTGTCTATTTACTCACCATATATAGTTGTAGCTCCATTGTGAATGTGTGGGTGTGTTGGAAGACTAAATCTCTTGCTTATTGTTTGTGGATTTGAAGTTTCATGTGAACATATGTTTTAATTAGTAGGAGTAGGCAAACTTAATTATGTTTCAAAGAAAAAGGGAGACTAGGACAAGTGTATGAAATGATCTTAAATTTTTGTGGGATTGTTTGAGAGTGAAATGTGTATAATTTACAATGAAGGAATAATGCACGAAGCTTTAGATTTTGGTGTGAGCTTATTGAAGTCCGGACATAGTAGTGTAATCAAAACATGTTTTCCTCTGTATGTGGATTGGATGTGCAAGTAACTATTTTTTTAGTGTAATAGTTGATGGTGAGCTATTTTATTAATATATAGGACTGAATTAGGAAATATCTAATTTAGCATTAATTGATTAAGTAGTTGGGAATAACTTGTGTTTTGAGTGGACGCTAGTATATTATGTGATTGTATTGTGATTCATGGCATAGGATATTCAATACCTTTTTATTTGACTTTATATAGGCAATTGTGTTTGAGATTAGTGAGCTTGAGTGCATCTATTAGCATAGGTGTGTTCTTCTTGAACAAATGTGGGGTCACTTCCTTTACTCGTATGCTTGAAATGTTTATGTTACCTAGTATATTCTCTTCCAGTAGAATGAGGGAACTAGTATATTTAGAGTATGAGCGGAAGGGGTGTTCTTTGGGTGATTATGATAATAATATTTTATGAATGTATCTCTAAGTTGACCTTCCCATTTTATTGATCCATGCAAGTTAGTGCTTAGAACAAGTCGAATACTTGTTTTACGTTGTTACATTAGGGACGATCTCTAATGTGCCTTATATTGAGGGTTACTCTCTAAGTTTTTTAAGTGTTTGATACTATTTTTAGATATTCTTGTTGGGAAAACTATTTTTAGTATGGTTTCCTTGTCGTTTTAATGCTATAGTGATTTTTGGGTTTAAAAAAGTATCAGGTGTTACCTTAATGAGAATTTAGACTATATTATTCTTACCTTGAAATCTCTTAGATGTTCTTTCACATGTGTTACTTTGGCACTAGGCTTGTGCTTGGGTTATTATGTATGTTCTCAATGATGATAGGCATAGGTGATCCAATGTGTAGGTTTATCCTAGATTAAATATTGAGGTTGAGACCACCATATCCCTTTTCCCCTTCGAGTGGCTTGTTAAATTCATGATGCTATTTTTGTTGGATAATTTTTATTTGATTGTTGGATTTCTTCTCTATTTAAATTTTTAATGTTTGTGGATTTACTTAATTATGAGTCTTCAAATTCTAATCAGTAGTATGGAATTTTTATGGTTATTGTGGGCTACTTAGCCATTTAATTTTGATATGTTCCCTTGCCTCAAGGACTCACTGGATTAGATCATTGATTTAATTTGAAATGTTTTTGTATTGGTGGCCACACTTAAGTTTTATTATCTTTATGAGATTTTATTTTAGATTTTATTTAATATGTACCATTTTGAAAATCATTGATTATTGATTTTTGAAGTTTTTTCTTTATTGATACTACTGGTATGTGTAAAGTTTTACGTGTATTAAAATTATACATTTCAAAAGGGTCCCCTAGTAGGTTGTATGGGGCGAAATAAGGTGGCATGGGAATCCTTGAAGACTAAGGCCTACTAGTAAGCTAGCATAGTATGGTTAAGTTCTTTCTTCCTTGGATTCATAAGCGTGTACTCTTTTTCTTGCCCTATAGCACTAGAATATATATGGTATTACTCCCTCTTAGAGTGTTGAAACCTATTTGGCACCATGGGTATTTAGGTGACATTCCATTTGTCATAAGCTAGTTATCCCCTTCTTAATTTCTTTAATTATTTGGTAGTAATCGAGACTTGATTATCCCCATATATTCCCTTAAGAGAACCTCATGTTGCTAAGTGTGAGTAGTCATGTTGTATTGTTTTGACATATCTCTGAGACATGTAATTTAGTGAGTTCAGTTTAAGGAAATTAGGTGCTTGATATGTTGCAAGTGATAGTCTTATAACGGTTGTGTTTTAGTATATACTAGTATGATTCTACTCTTTCAGTGTCACATGTAGCACTTCGTGAACTATAGTAGCATTATGGGCACCTTGTCTTATGATTGTCAAAGTAAGTAAACGATGTATTTCTTTTCTGACATATGTAGAAGTTTGGTAGCTTTCATAGAAAGGTTAGCACCTAAGGTATTGAATGTTTTTGGTTCAACTCGGTATTTAGTTCTTCACATCCTAGGACATGAACCAAATTACTAGATGCCTTGTCACTACAGTAAGCTATTCTTTCCCGCCTCTTGAGGGCTTCCAGGAGGAAGCCTAATATTAGGGGGGAGGATGTGATGCCCACTCCTTGTAACAACTTTTGTAATAGATATGTTTGCTTGGTCTATGATTGTTTAGGGATTTGTTTGTTATATTTGTTACTTAATTATTTTGATTAGATTAGTGTTTTATTATTATTATCATGGAATATTGATATTTAGCAAATTAGTCTTTTCCTTAAATAAATTATTATGTATGATTAATTTTAGTTTGGTATCGTTATACAATTATTATTATTATTTTAAAATTTCACTTAGAGATTAATCTTAATATTTGAATTTAACTCTTGAGCATATCACTCTAGTCTCATCTAGATGACAACACCTCACCTCTTTCACTTAGAAAATAGAAGGGGATTTCTCATGTGTGTTATCTCTTGCAACGTCATGAATAGTAACATCAAAAATTGTAGGTGATTGTCTCTTTCCAATTAAGATTTAGTTATTTTCAAATTATTCTATTATAAATCAAAGAAAAAAAATTGTAGTTCTATGTGTGTATGTCCACTTGTACATGTGCATACAGGTGGACATTACATAAACTTTATTAACTTCATAGATCTAAATGATTACAATGTGTCACAATGAGCTTCCTATATGATATACCACAACCATTTAATTACTAACATGAAAGTATACTACTCAAATAAAACTTATTACATTCCTACATGTTGCACTATCAACATCTTCATTCTTAATATCAAACTCCATTTCAAACTCTCATCCTCATGTTTGAACACTCTTTATCTTAGACTTTATTCCCTCACTCTCATACTTGACTCATTCATTCCCTCTTCTTTATGTCTCTAATCTATCACAAGTCATGTTTATATAACAATCCCAAATCTCAAAGATGATATGCATTAGCTACAAGGTGGCGCAAATCTTAAGGCCACACGAAATGTGTGTTTGATTAGCATTAACAAGTTCTAAATACATACAGTGATAATAGAATGGGGAATCCTTATGTGGTGCTCAATGTATGTCCTCATGAATCTAATGAATCTTCCCGTGTATTTCTTTCCTAGCGCAGACTCTAAATAACCTGGTGCAAGTAGGAAATGTTACAACTGTGCAAGTTTGTTAGCCTAGTAGATGTTCACAAACCAATTTAAGTCCTTCTAGTAGTCCAATTATTCTAAAATATGGATATAACATTTATTCATCACTATAAAACATACTCCCAAAACCATGAAACTAGATCTTAACTTGCAGCAAAATGTGGTGGCTTCTCCTGTAACTTTCTAACAATTTAAAACTAGCAAACAAACAACAAACTAAAAGCAAGTATTTTTTTGGTTGATGCAAGATTGTTTGTACACCCATGGATGATCTTGTATCACTTTCCTCCCCTTAGGTAGCTCAACCAAATCCCATATGTCACATTTTTCCAAAGCTTTTATTTCATCGTTTATGTCTTCTAACTAGGACTCGTGCTCATCTGAAGACAAACCCTTCCTTTGTAGATCTAGGTTCATTGTTAGTACATGATAAAGAAAATACACAATTGTAATAAGAAGGGCCATACCTTTCAATTAGATTCCATTTTTAGTGGAGCTTTTGAGAGGTTTAACAAGAGTCTCTTATTGTTCCTTGTGAAGGGTCATGTGATAGGATGCACCTGAATCTATCAACCAAGAGTCATTAGGAGTCATGTTAGTAGAAATAATAAAAGCATTAGTAGCTTCATCATTAGAAGATTTATCAGTAGAGCAATCTTTATCTTTCTTTTTTTATTTCAACATTCATTTTTGAGATGCCCCCATTTACCACAGTTCCAACAATTCAATTTACTCTTACTAGGTGTCTTAGATCTACCCTTAGATTTGGATCTACCCTTAGACTTATTCTTACCACTTTTCTACTTGTCCTTACCCTTCTCTTTAGATCTACCCTACACATGGGACCCATCCTTAGACCCGTCCTTCATAGACTTTTTCCTCATTTCCTCTATGAACAAGGCAATAACAAGAGCATCCATCTTAGGATTTGTCATAAAATCACTGAGTATAAAAATTACATTATCCCAAGAATCAAGCAATGAACATACAATTAAAATGCATTTATCCTCTTCATATATCTTCACATCTATTAACTATAACCGACTCAAGATTAGATTGAATTCATCCAAATGTTCTACAATCGAGTCTCCATCTTTCATTTTTAGAAAATAAAGTTTTGTTTCCAAAAACAAATTATTAACAAGACTCTTAGTTTGGTAAATTTCTCCCATTCTTTTCCACAAATTATATGCAGTAGATTTCTTAGAAACATTTAAAAGAATAGAAGTGGACAAACACAACCATATAGTGCCATGGGCCTTTTTGTCAAGTTTTGCCCAATCTTCATCTAATATCTTTTCTGGATTGTTTACACTTTTCAATCCATTGATCTCTTTTATTCCAAGAGATCCTCCATCTTTAGCTTCCAAATTTCAAAACATGAGCCATTAAACTTTTCAATCTCCAAATAGGATGATCTAGCCATGATCTCTATTACCCAAAATATGAATTTACAAGAAACAATAAACTCCCACTGCAAAAAAAATAATCAAACACTCTAAAAGAGGCATCCCCCTCTCTAATAAATCTAACCATGGATTTGACACCAAATGTTGAAAATAGGATGAAACAATACTTGACAAGAGATGTTCTTTAATGCATCCAAATTCCTTAAACAATGATAGATCATAAGATGAAAGGAAATCAATAATGAAATAAAATAGAAATCATAACACAATGTTTACATGGAGAAACCCTTGTGAGAAAAACTTTACACCCAGAGAGACCCAAGCTTGTATTAATCTTAAAAATAGTTACATCAATGCAACTTGCTAATCTATCTGAATTTTGGTAGCATAACGGTGCTTGAATGACCTATAAAACAATCTCATAATACTACCACCTCAAGTTACCAACATATAGGAAATATGGATACAAGATACCATGAATGGTATTCCAAAACTAGTGGTTAATACCATTCACCCAAATCTAAGCATCCACCTCCATCATGGGGATCTCATAACTCACTCCAAATGGTCAAACTCCCTGAATAATATGTAACTCCTCTTATGTAGCTTACACCCACCTTACACATCATATATGTCATAGATTCTTCCATAATAGTCAAATTGACCAAGCTCCCATCCTAGTTTCTCCATGCGAAGATTGTTGAAATCTATCATGATCCATATATGTATAATATCTTCTTACATCCTCTTACACCTCCCAATCTTTGACAAATTTCCAATATCTTCCCAAAAGTAAATCCCAACTTAAATTCCATTACAAATACATGTGAGAGAATAAATGATAATAAATATTTTTTTGTACCACCTAAGAGGGGCATCCAAGTTTACCCTTTCCATGGTCCTTGGAGGCATAAGACTATTTATCGACAAAAATAATTAAATACAATTAAAACATGTCTAGGGATTTGCAAGGTGAATGTCACCTAATTTCAACACTTAAGAGCTTTCCTTCCATAACCCCCAAAATACATTTCTTCGGGTTCAAAGATATCCCATGATCTCTACATCATTGCAATACTTTCCTCAAATCCTCCACATGATCATCATAGTTTTTATTTAAAATAGTGTGATCATCCATATAAATTATAATACATTTACCAATAAGGTCTTTGAAGGCAACATACATTGTGTGCTAAAAATGTTGCACCAATAATCCAGAGGGAATTCGCTCGTATGCAAAAGTCCTCCATTTTGTCCTAAAGGTTGTCTTAATTATGTCTAAATAATCAACCATCACCTAATTATAGCCCAAGAAACCATTTAGTAAAGAAATCAATTGTGAGCCATTTACAATTTGCAGTACCTCATCCAAAGAAGGCGTAGGGTAATTGTCTTTTTGGATGCCTTATTTAAATTTAAAAAATCAACACAAAGGCAAATTTCCCCATTTTTCTTACAAATTGACACATGAATTTTTACCTAGGTTGAACTCTTGGTAGGAAAACCAATTTGAGATAATAATAACTTTTGAACTTCTTTAAAAATCAAAGGCTCTAAGAGTCAATTGATAGGCCTTTGTCTTTTGTGGAAAGGCTTCACATCTACTTAAGAGGAATGGTTGGACTGATGATAGATGAGTCATACATCTTGAGATCTTCATAAGTCTAGAATATCACTTCTATGTAGTCCTTGAGAGAATGTGTTATTCATTTTCTCTCCTCTTCAATACAAGCTTCTCCCAATAAGATATTCTTAGAATGATTACTATTTCTAAGGTTGCAAGGTAAAATAGTCCACCTTGAGCTGAAGTTGCCTTTTTTTATGTCTTTGAAATCTTGATTAAATCAGAATTAAAGTGAGACCAACCTTTAGGAATTGTATTATCTTAAGATTTAGCACACCATCTTCATCTAGAGTTACATCATTTATGTCCCCTTCATCAATGACTTGTGACTCAGATATCCTAGAATTTGTGATGAAATCAATAATGTGCCTATCATCATTAAATGCATTTATTACATTGTTTAGAATGGATGGGTTAGAAGCAAGCTTAATTGAAAATACTTTTCATTTTGAATCAGGAATTGGTTCTAAAGAGTTTCCCTCCTCTACCAATGAGTCAATTTTATGAACTTTATGACAAGGAATAGGTTGAATATTGAAGGCATCAAAGTCCTCAATCAAATTCTAGACATAACTTTAGTAATGTGATAGGTGCCTTTCATTCAAGAGTATTGAGCTCTCACTTGTCATATTACTATTTCAAAATATCTAAAGACGTGTAAATTTTTAACCTTTTTCTTTAGGGGAAATTATAGACCATGGTTTAATGTCTCGTATTCAACTAAATTATTGGTACATGTGAACTATAGTCTAAAGCCTACAAGATAAGTTTTTTCCCTTGGGTTAATTAATTCAACTCTAGCACCAACCCCTTGCTTTGGCTTTAATCTATTAAATATTGAAGTCCTAAGATGAGTCAGTTCTCCTTTGTTTAAATCCTTGCTTAAGGGCTACAATTTCATGCTTTTCTTTTAGTTCTAAAGCATAAACTCCTAGTTCAAGCCCATCACATAAGATTTCATTTTGGTTTGTTGTAATTAGTAATAAAATGTTTTAGTCTAGGCTCATATTCTACTATGACCTGATTAGGAAGACCTCTCCAAGGTAGCAACATGTGGAAAAATTTGTTGGATCAGCCAAGATCAACTTGCAAGATCAAACCATTTAACAAATGAATATGCAAGATAACAAAACTATAATACAAAAAGTGTACAAAATGTACATAGAATACCTTGTGTATAAAGGCAAGGGAGAGAATGAGAGAAGGTAGGACTGAAAGACTGACTACCCCTCCAAAGGTGTGACACATGTGGGCACACTTAGGTCAAGTGTGAGGACACATGTAGAGTACACATGAGGTGAGACCCAAAGGTAAAAATATCTAAGTGAGTTTAAGATGAAGTGTGAATAGGACCAACTAGGTAGGGTAATAGCTAGTTATATAAAACCTCTTTTCGCACTAACACCCCCCCCCCCCCTTAAGTGATACTTGGGGAGAAATCTAAACACTAAAAAATGCAAAGATGGGTCCTAACAACAAGGCTAATGAGATATCCATGTACAAAAGATCTCTCAAAAATGGAAAAATAAGGAGAAACCCTTATGGGAAAAACTCCTCCCCAAAAGAGAGAATGAGAAGGACAAATAAACCTCCTCAAAAGAGATGTCCCTGAAAGATGAGGAACATGAAGAACTCTTGAAGCATGTAGAAGTTGCAAACTCTATCGAAGAACAACTAGTTTTTGTTGGAATCAAAGAACCCTCCAATGAATGTAAATTAGGATAAGAGAGGCACAAAACATTACACGAGTGCCCTCAATTACACTACTCAACCATATATGCGTAGATGGCAATAAGGTAAAACAATCTATGTAGTCAAAAAATGTAGATGATACAATGATCAAAGAGACACAAAACACTACACGAGTGCCCTCAATTACACTACTATATGTGCATGTGGTGCTCTACAAAGATACCGTAGTCTCACAAATATTAATCAACTACAAAAGGTAGAAGGTTGCCTTCATAAATAGGAATGCAAGATTGTTTATATGGTATGTGTTCCATCTCACTGAAATGCATGGGTAATCAGTCATTGCATTTGCCTAATATATAGGAACAAAAACTAGATACATAGCTCACTCCAAAGCAAAACCAAACAAGCATTAGCAAAACCATGTGATACCCCTTATAATGCTAACAAGGGAGAGGTATTGGTAGATCAACTAAAATGTGACACAAAGGTGTGCAAAGGTATACATCATTAGGTCCAAGATGATGTACAAGAAATTAACTACCAATTAAGGGTGTGCAATGAACAAGGCACACATACAAGAGAATTATGAAGTTTGCATTTGCAAAACAAGGCATACACAAGAACCCCCATGGCACTTTATAGATAGTGCAAGTACAAAAGGCACAATATGATGTGTAAGAATCCCCCCAAAAGAATACAAAATTAGGTTTGGTACTTTATTTTAGTGCATTTACAAATAAATGTGATGATATAGAGTTCTTACAAGTGTCCAGAAAAGGACAATTTAGTTTATATCATGAGGTGACCACATGAAGACATTGTGAAAACATTCCTTACAACCCTCAAAAATTGACAAAAACTAAAAATTAAAGCCTCCCAAAATAAATAATGTTGTAAAGATGCCCCCTAGAAAATTTGACAAGATTTTAGTACAATTTGTGCAAATTAAAAGTTGAAATCGACCATTTATAAGATTTTACATTTTTTTTAAATAGGATTTCCAAATCTAAAAATAATATGAAGAATCAAAATCGTTGTGATTTTCTAATAGTTTTCAAAAAAATTGCAAAATTTTGTTAAATAGGGTGAAAATTATGCCCCATAAAAAATTAATGCAAAATGAAACTTCATAGGCCAAAAAATGGGGAAAAATACACAATTTTGGAAAAATATTATCACCACAGATGGAACCAACTTTTCGTTGACTATAAAAGTACAAAAAATTGACTCCTAGGGTGGGAAAAAAACCCTTTAGGAGCACTTGGAAGGGCTTGGTGATCTCTCGATGGTCAGAGGGTGAGGCAGACAACGATGGGTAGTATTTTGAGTAGAGCTAGTCAAGAGAAGCAATAATGGAGTCTTGACTAGCGATTAGAAGGGACCTATTGGTGTTACAAGTCAGTGATTAAGGCAACCACAAGTGGTCTATCAACGGTTAGAGTCAGTTAGAACTGACCACTAGTGTTTAAAGACCACAACATATGGATTGGTCCCTTCTAGTGGTGCCTCCTACATAGGCAATGGTTTCATTAAGTACCAGTGGTGCAGAAGTGGCGATCAATGGTTTGGAGCAGCACCTGAAGATTTAAACAAAAATCAATGTTACAGTATTTTTTTTACAAACAAAATTTAAACAAAATAATTAATCGAATGGGATAATTATTACAAACAGTTTTTGCGAACAATTCAAAAGGAACTGCTCGAGCTGGAAAATGAAAATGCAAGGAAAAACCCTTGCTCAGTGCCTCCTTTGTTAAAACATTCCATGAACCAAGGAACCCTGAAGAATGAAATTTGGTCACTGATAACTACAACACGCCAACAAATGCAATATGTTGAAAATATTATTTAAAAATGCCACAAACTAGAAGAACTTATATCGAACCAAAAACTCTCGATCATACACCTGCAACACTCTAAAAATGCTGATAAAATTGCCCATCCAAATTGGAGAATCAACTTGCAAGATCAAACCATTCCACAAATGAATATGCAAGATAACAAAATTATCATACAAAAAAGTGTGTAAAATGTACATAGAAGCCCTTTCATATAAAGGCAAGGGTGAGGAGGAGAGAAGGTAGGACTGAAAGACTAGCTACCCCTCCAAAGGTGTGACACATGTGGGCACACTTTGGACAAGTGTAAGGACACATGTAGAGTACACATAAGATGATACCAAAAGGTAACAGTCTCTAAGTGAGCTTAAGATGGAGTTTGAATAAGACCAACTACGTAGGATAATAGCTAGTTAGGTAAAGCCTCTTTTCACAGTAGCAAAAATTAATTGTCATATAGCCATTAAATGTCTTGGACTAATATCTACTCAATAACATCCCATATGGATCTAGTATGTTGACCACTTGTATGTCAATGTATTGGTGTATTCTCATATTAGAAGCAAGTTGCATGTTTATGTGATTCAACTCACCCACAACAATGAATTTAGCTTTATCTAACTAAACCACCTTCCTATTTGACTTGGTAGGAGACAAACCCAAAATTTGGCAAACAAAATGGGGCATTACCTCGCTAAATGCACCTAAATCAACAATGCAATTATGTAATTTTCTACCAAATATACTACGGGTAGAAAAGAAGGAGTTTCTATTTTTTTATATGAAACTACATTAGCTTTAGAAATTTTACTAGTTTCTCCCTTTTGTTAACGAGTCAAAGTTTTCAACAAAATTTCTTTTTGTTTAGAAAACTAGACTAAATCAAACAACAAAATATTTACCTTAGTCCTTGAAAGATCATTGATAATGCTATAGATAGATTTGCTTTGTTTAGGAATCATTCCAATTCAGGATGGTGGTGTTATGCTCACTATTTGTTGGTGTGATGGATTGTTGCTAGCATTAGTATTGGGGTGACTGAAATTGACATTTGGTTGTGTTGAAGTGGTGAGGGGTTTTATTTTCACCTACTCCAAAGACTGTAGTTACCACCTTTCTGGAAATGGTGAAAAGCTTAGATTTCTTCAGGGTCATATTTAGGGCTCATTATAATTATATCCTAGAAATTCAACTTCTAATGACATGTCTTCTCTTGAAAACTAGAGAAATCCTAGGATTTTTACTTGTTTGAATGTTGTTATTTTCATCACAAGGGACAATTTCTAGATTGTCCATTTCCTTTTACTGTGTACATGGCTTAGTAGCACTCATGGAAATCATTTTCACCATGCAGTATTGTGGATTGAATCTGACACCAATTAGGCAAAGTTAAATCAACCAAATTTACTGAAGTTCCTAGATTATTAAACTAATTTGAATCATCAACAAGGGTTGCAATATATTTGTTGTTAGGACAAGTACTCTATTACTTATTGGTTCTCTAAAAATTAAAGTTTCTACCTTGATGTCTATTAGGTTTCTAATTTAGAGTGACTCAACTTTGAAGGTTCAACATGTCGTTATTGTTGGTAGGATAAATGACATGGGCCAAAATCAGGAGGAAACAAGTGACATGTCTTCTCTTGAAAGGAGATCAAAGAGTGTCACCAAGGTTTAGGATTAATAGGTCTTAGCACATTCAGATAAGAAAGAGGTTGATGTCTCACTATTTAACAAGTGGCTACAATGATTGATTAATGTTTTGGGTTGACTTCACACTCTAGTTAAGGTAAAAGAACAAAGTTGTGTCACACTTTCAGCCAACTTATCAGCACAAGTGAATTTAAGTATTTCTAACTAAAAATCAATTTTGGTCAAACGTATGATCTTGTAAGATTCATTCTAGCTTAGATATGTCCACAACTTTTTCAACTAAAATTGTTGGCTAAATGCATATGTAGCACCACAATGAGGCCAATTTACCAAAAAAATAAAATTATTTAAAAAACTTGATATTTCAACAACTTCTACTCATGTAAATAACATTTTAAAAATATAAAAATACCCTTTTGTAGATCTATAAGTTTAATTTTCAAATATATATATATATATATATATATATATATATATATATATATATATATATATATATATATATATATATATAGTTTAATTATTATTTATATTTTTCTTTTTATTTTTACTAAAAGTAGGTTATCAGCATAAAACATTAGGTCGATTACCATGTGTTATGTAGGAAAAAGGGGGAAAATGGATTTATGGATAGTTTAACTAGATCCTCCTTTCACTACACACATTCAAGGACATTTAACCAAGTTGAATTACAACTTTTGCAAAAGGATTCACCTATAGGTTGGTTGTCACTTGTAATGACAGGAAAATTTGGAAGTTGATAACTAATGTGTTAATTTAAGCCCAATTATGCTCAAAACTCTAATTATGCAAAATCGTAAACAAACATATAAATTTTGACAAATGCTCACATACAGAGATACTAAACGAAGATCAAATACATACCAGATTTTGAAGTTCAGAATCCTAAACAGTCAGGGGTAAAGGGACTCGCGCCCAAGCCCAAGGTAGGATTTTTATTGAGGGTTTCCAAACCTTTTCTGCTACTGATTATCCCTGTTCTAGAGATTTCAAGTTCTACAAACCTGAAGGGCAAAGGGACTAACGTCCAAGCCCTGATAGTGCTCTTTTCCGCTTCTTTCCATTAGATATAGGATCCTTATGCTCTACAACAGTCCTCTGCAACTCCACTCTTTGTGATCTGACACCTGTCACCTGCAATCACAAGAAGAGGGGTTGGGGGTTGTGTTATTTAGGAGCTTGCCTCAGTCAAGCCCCAGAATGGCATTCAAGCCTTCCAACATCGTTGTTAGATAGAAAGTGTGTATCCTTGTAGGACAGAGTCAAAAACAAATTGATAAATGATTGATTCAAACACAAATAGATATCACCTCATAGGCGTAGCTCGCATGTAGATGAAGATCTTTCACAACATGAGAAGATGAAGCCAAATCTGCAATAACAAACACAACAACACAAATCTGTTCTGCCACCATGAATGCCTTAAATGCTCTAAAATCATAAGTTCACCAAAATATCATAATCATCTTCTAGTTTGCAAATGAAGTCCTAAAAATGCTTATATATGCATTCCCACTTTAATTTCGTAATTCAAATTCAAGTATGCAATGGACACCTTTTAACGGTCTCCAACCGACAATCAAATTTGGGACCCCGCCAAAATAGGGCAGGGCAAGGATGCGAGCGCCCAAGCCCTGGGACCAATTTTGGGACAGGGTTAAGCTCAGAGAAGTCCCCTAAGTCCTATTTGCCATAGGTTTTGGGGTACTTTATCTCGGGATTCAATTCTAACATGCATGATGAAAAACAAGGGACCCAGGAGCTAAACTTAGGAGGTAAAAGTCCTAGGGGGACATTTTATGACGTAACACCATGTCAAGGAAAAATAGTAAAACTTATTAAACAATTTGAAAAAAAGTATGATGCACTAGATAAAAGAATCTATATGAAGATGGTATAATGTTTTTTCTATTTTAGATAAATAGTTAACATGAAAGTTGACGTCGAATGGAAACAACTACATTTTAATATTTATTTAAAAATATATATTTATCAAAATTGGAAAAAATATATCCATACACTAAAGTTTCAATTTATAAATACACAAAAAAAATAAAAATTTACTATATAAAGATTGATGTCTCATGTAACTTTATTTTTCAGCATTTTATCAGCAACTAAATTATAGTGTCAATTTATTAAAAACTATATTCAAATAATTTTTAAATTTAAAAAAAAAACACAAACATACAATATACTAAAAAATAAATATTTTATTAGTTTACATCATTTCAAAATTCAAAACATATATGTCACTTTTTACTGATTCAAGTTTAAAAGTTGGATCAGTGTTGGTCATTTCCTTTATAAAAGTGTGACACAGCTTTGTACTTTTACATGTTAGTTTTCCCTTATAGCAAGATAGCCATGCACACAAATGAGATTTATTAAACCCAACAACAATGTTGCATGCCCTCTTAGAAAGATGTTCAATGGATCACAAGATAAGACTAAACACAACCTAAACTAATCATAATCTATCCACGAGATAAAAAAGATAAAAAGATAGGGTAAGATAAAGAAATGGCTAACAGATGAGGGAAATAGCGGGGGTGAGAAAGGCAATTTTATTAATTAGGAAGATAGCCATTGACTTCCAAGCATATTCTGCAAACAAAAAAAAATGATCAAACAACCATCAGTCCTAGTTTAACATGAAGATAAGAGAAATGCAATAATCTAAGGAAAAGAATCTTCTACAATAGAGAGTAATCACCATAAGATATGCATAGATTAATGCTTAACATTCAGATAAATAAAGATGAATAATCATAACTAAAAAGGAAGTAGAGACGATAGGATGAAACTACCATAATACATGCATAGGTTGCAACTAGCAAAGTCATTTACATATATACATTAAAGCTCAGTAATGTTTGTTTACAAAAAAAGAGCTTATATAAGCTACAACTATTGCACTTCTAGACTAAGAAAACTCAACTTGGTCAAATAAATAAGCTCTCCACCAAATTAATTACATAGGAGCAACCATGTTTTCCATATTTTCAAACTCAACTATAACCAAGCTCCTTCTAGCCAAACAATGGTAGTTATCTATATTTATATGTACCCTCAAGATACAAGATAAAATAAATCATGTCCCTTTGATTCCTCCTTATATAGGTTACTCTTCATACCTCCTCCCCACATCCGTCCAATCCATACTCATCCATTTACTTCACCATTTGATTCCTTTTTTCCATCTCCTACCCTCTCCATATCCATTGTTGAAGCCGTAATCTTTGTGTCTCCTCTTTGTTTCCCTCAAAGCCTCCATCAACCCACCTCATTTTTGTTGATTTGTAGGCATTATACCATCCCTTTCCATTGCCATTAATCCTTCATTGTGTTATTTTTCTCTTTTATTGTGTTTCCCATCACCCTTTATGAGTGCACCTCTTTGTTTACCATATTTTAGTGTTGTTTACTATTTTCCTACCAAACCTTTTCCCTAGTGATTTAGATTTGTGTTTTCTCCTCGCCATCTTAGTTCACTTTAAAGTCTCAAAATACATTTTTTTTTGTATTGTAACCTTGTTTTCAAAACATTTCTCCTACCCCGCTTTGTTTGCATAGTTTCCATCCTCCATTGGCATTACTAGAAAGGTTTTACATATTTACGCTTTGATTATGATTGATTTCATTGCATAGATTATTTTATTAGCCTAATTACCATCATCATGTTGATGTGGATTAGGATTGGAAGACGACAAGGGGATTGGTTGAGGTAGACCCCCCCTTAACCATTATTTTTGGAGGGTTTCCACTCACAAAACTAGCTTGCAGGTAATTTACAGAGGACTTTGAAGACTTCTAGATCAAGTTGTAGAAATAAACTACCCTTTATTTTGATGAAGAAGCTCCCCTAAAATATATGGGTGACTATCATATAGTGTTAAGACTACCCTTGGTGGTGAAGGTTGCCTTGTTGGGTGTAAGGCAGGGTCAAGGCCAGCGAGTAGGCCACTACTTATTATTTTAGGCCCTAATTTGATGATTTTGAAAAGTCTAGACTTTTTCTACAAATCAATATTATCCTTTGGGACTTGCAATGATAAAAAACCAAACATTTATTAGGTGAAAGTGGTCTATTTACTATATTTTATCTCTCTTTTTCCATTATGCAATAATAGAAGGTTTGTCATTTATTTTGTTAGTTCCCTTGTAGGTCATGAGCTAAAATATTCTGGGACACTCCTACATGGTGTTCCCAAAATCCCTTTTTATTTTTAGACGATATATTTCCATTTATCAGGTGAAACCATTTTTCATTTAAGTTGCATTATGTGTTTCAATTATGTATATGAGGACCTCATGAGTTTACATTAAATTACATATGTTCTGCTACTCTCTGATAGGTATACACTTTTTTAGGAGCTTGAAACCTCTATCAAAAGAATCGCTGACAAGTTTCAAGGCCCTGCCTGCTTCTTAGACAAGGATGCCCCACCTAGTCAATGATATCATGGTGTCGATCAAGATAGGTCACTGCTATCATGTTGGGTGTTAGGCCTTGGGCAGCCTTGACCCCCTTGATGGTAAGACCTCCTAAATTTATAGGTAGCATTTAGAGATTATTCTAAGCATACTCCTACTAGGCCACTCCATTCCATAGGTGCATTTACATCCACTTTTCAACTGATCGTTGATTACCATACTTAGTCAAATTCATGTTTTGTTGATTTGTGCATCATGATCATTCTATTTGAGCATAGTTTGTCTAGTGTCTTGTCAAGTGTCAATCCCAACTCTAGTGGTTTTGAGTTTGTTAGGCTAGTCTGAGATAATATTAGGAAACACTAATTTTCAATTGGTATGCACACACAATCATGCCTTAGAAGAACCACTTTAAAAGTTCATACACAAATAACAGGTCATAATCAAACAACACACAAACAAACACCAAAAACCTTTTAAGATTTCATTGTTTGGGTTATATAACTACAAAACTATTGCTTGAGTCCAAATTGTCATGACATTGAGTTTTATTGAGTTTCAAGGGGGTTTTTCAACTGGGTTAAAGGCTACTAGAACAAAGTGAAAGTTTGAGTGTCTTTAGGAAGTAAGGTTTCATGGGATAATTATAGGGCACAAAGCATATTTCACAGCTAAGACAAGGACCCAATTACATTAACTTAAAGGGTTTAAGTAGAAGGTTTATGTTGTAATGCCACTTTAAGTAAGAATACACAACGAAGCCACATAAAAATCTAATCACTAAAAAATGAATTACGCACACATAAACCTTAATTCATAAAGCTAACACAATTGTGTTTAAATGAAGATTGATTAAGGGTGGTTACCTAGAAACATAAAGAAACCCTAGAAATAAAAAATGCTCACTTACTAAACTTTTTAAATATGACTACACCACAACCTTGGAGATCCCTTGAATTTGCACAAATAATCTAGCACAATGTGATGCTAAACATTTAAGAAGAGGAATCAATTCAAGCACTAGTGAGGACAAATCGAGCATGTTGATTATAGAAAACTAAGGCATTACAAATGACAATAAAAACATCATGGCGTTATATAAACACGTTGCACATGTGAATAGTTAATGCAAGTTCTTAGTCGTCATTTTGGGGTTTTGATGTGGTAGAGGAGCGGTTTGGGACATGGTTGGGCTATTAGGGATTTCGTTTAGGACTCCACAGACTACGAGATAGATATAAAACTCCTTCCAAGGCGTGCTAGGTAGAAAATTGGGATTTGCAAGAAGTGCAGTGGCTACGAGGTCAAAAATCTCTACGAGCACGGTAGGTGGAGTTTTGGGTTTGGATGATAGTTTAGCATGGAGGTATGAGATTGGATAAAACCTTGCAAAAGTGGATTTAGTAGACTATTAGATAAATTGAGCAATCATGTAGTCATTAAAAAACTACAAGATGGAATAAAAACTCCCTTATAGTTTAATGAGGTAGATAATCAGGGATTTCATGTAGTTGAGTAGCGTCACTATAACAAGGTCATGAAACTCTACCAAAAAGAAATTAGCAAGGAATCTAGGTTTGCAAGTAGTTTGGTAGAGAGTGTTGGGATGGAATAAAACTCCACAAAAGGGACTCTATGAGCTTCTAGGGAAAATGGGTAGGCTAGCAACAATTGTGGGGTTATAGAAAATATTTACTTTTCCACCTAAGTTTAAGTACATAGGCTTTTGGAGAAAACAAACATGCATGTAGCAACTATATGACTACAAGAAAAGCCCAAAAGTCCACCCAAGGTAAAGTTATTTTTTGTATTAAATTCTTGAACACTTAAACACTTCAATTGAACACATTTATCATGTATTTCCTCACACTTAGGGTGTGAATAGAAACCTTTGACACTAAAAACTAGATGACTTGGGAATGGCAAAGATTCTTTAACTAACCCTTGAGGCATGAAGTTTGCAGATTTCACTGAAGACTTGGAGACAAAAAAAAATTAAAATTGAAAATAAGGGTCCCTATTACTTGAAGAATAGGGCCATGTTGTCGAGACCACAATAGGAAAGATATTGTTGTAGTAAGATTGGAGATATTTGGTGAAAGATTTATTAAATTTTTAGCTTTAGAAAGAAGGTAGAGATGTTAATTATTTACAATGCAAGGGAAAAAGGGTGACAAAAATAAAATGTAGCAACTTTATCATGAAGTTTGCTAGATATAATTCCTTTAAAATAGAGAAGGATTTAGTCTTTAAGAAAGTAAATTTTGACATGCCTCAAGTTGTGACAGATGTCCCTAATCATCTAGGTTAGTAAACACTATTGATTAAGGTCTAACCGGGGCACTAGTTTTTAATATCAAGTTTGAGAATACATTCAAGCCTAATAATTCATGGCTGATAGGGATTATGGCATTAAGTTATTAACCATGGGACAATTAAATTTTGTGTGATGTGTGAGGATGGAGTATTTGTGCAAAATAATGTTGAAACATTGATTACTTATATTTATCTTTTAGGGTTGTGCTTATATGATTATTAGGCAACAAAATAAACAATTGTGGGGCAATTTTTCTTTAGGGATGACACATGTTGGGAGACATGTTTGAGAGCATACCAAACAATGAAGCTAATTTTTGTGTCAATGAATTGCGGATCATTGAGTTCCATTAGTGACTCTGATATGTGATTATCATCATGTTATCCCTTCAAAATTGAAAGTGTCTTCTACTATGTGGGTCATCAATGAATAATCTACCATTTGGTGGGTGTGCACTATGTATCCCTACTCTTGTCTAAAATGTTATTCCCTTCAATGTTGAAGAGGATAGGAACCATCTTCAATTTTTTCTTTTCATTCTTAATAATGTGATTTGTTTATCTTTAATTGTGTATAAGAGGCCCCTTCCATATTTTAATCTCTAGTAGCCATTGAGAGCTTATACAAATTTATATTATATTGAATTGCAATCATTAATTCAAATGTAACCTCTTTAGAAAATCTTTTGTACGAACAAATCTTACCTTATTGAATAACTTCTTTAAAATGGAAAATTTTAAATAACAGACATGTTTGTTATTTTGGAGATCAAACCTTGTTTGACTTTCAAAATAACAAACAACTACTAACTATTTACTTTTAAGCCTTTAAACTTGTATAAGCTAAATTATTGAATGTCTATAGAAGTTATGTCTACCCATTCATTCAATCCTCGAGTGCTCTATAATGACTAATAATCAACCAAAAGGGCCCCCCAAAGAAAAATAAATAATTAAGTAAATTACTTATTTGGTAATAACAATTTACTATTAATTTCAAATCATCTTGCCAAAAAACTCAAAATTTAGATAAAATGCTACAAATAATTTAAATTTTCCTCACAAGATTTGAGATACTCTCTAAATTCACAAATAATGCACCTATTGTAATATATGATGTCGGTCCTAGGAAGAGTTATAGAGGAAGAATCATGACCTTTGGTCAACAATATCTATCACTTGAAGAATCCACTATAATAAGAAAATAAGTTCCTTGGAGAAAGGAAAAATAGAGGAAGATAGGATGGAATAGAAGATCATAGGCTCTCATAGTGTTGGCTTACATCCTATAGGCATGTATAATTGTGGCATGTACACGCATTGTTGAGTTTTTGTATGACTTGTCATGTCAGAACACTAAGTAAATAATTTTTTTGTCATCTCATATCTCTTATAAATTTCCTTTTGTTGTGTAATCTTGTTAGTATTTCTTATTTATGTGTTTGGGGTGCACAAATAGACTGTCTTAAATTGGACCCTCTATTTTCAACTATGTCATATACAAAGGGTGTGACTTGGATGAAGACCTAGTGTGTTGTCATTTATCTATGTTTACTCTTTTATAGACCTCTAGGGTCACCATCCTTGGCTCTATAGAGCCAAACATGTAGAGAAGTTTCCTGGTCCTATCAATGGGACCCTAATTTCTAATAATCATATCATGAGTTTTTCTTTATTAGTCTTCATTGACATAGTCCCCAAGTCTAGTTCTTGAGTTTCTTCTCTAGGATTATGGGGTATAGTTTTGGGAGTCAACAAATGGCACCATTATTGAGGAGATCTATTTCTAGGTCTTGATTCCATAGTGAACCTTATAGCTCATTCTTTATATGGCGGTGGTTGCATCTTATGTGAAACCATCACCAACAAATGGTGTCATTGCACTGGGGAGATCTATTGTGGGGGTTTGATTCCACAATGAACCTTGTACTTCATTTTGTATGTAGTGGTGGTTTCATTTTGTGTGGCACCATTACTGACAAATGGCACCATTGTTCGGGTTAGAATAATTAAAGATCATTCAATGGTGACTCTATTGGGCAAGTTCATTGGCCCATTGTTCCCTAGTTTTATTTGGTGAGACTCTAGTGGGGGATTGAATCCAACCTATTCTCCACTTCAATATGCATTCTTGGTTTCTATGTTTCATGCTTGAAGAAGGTTATCAGACAAAGAGTTATAGCAGGAGATGAGCTACCAAAGCTTGATGAGGAGGGAAAAATAATTTTGAATCTTGAGGGAATTCTTCAAACACGCACTAAGAGGTTGCAGAGAAGGGCGATAATATAGTATTTGATCAAATGGAAGAACTCTTCAATCGAAGATGCTATGTAGAAAAATGAGGATTTTGTGCAAAAGCATTCATAGTTGATCAGTGCTGAGGGCAGCGCTTCTCTAAAGAGGGGGGCATGCTATGTCATTAATCCTATAGTGTGCATAGGGTTATGAGTAGTCGACTTGTGGCTACCTTAACTCTTAATTAAGTTATATGATCATTAATATACTCTTATATAGGTAGTTAAGTCAGCCTAGATGGCATCCAAGACATAAGTATGGTATATTTAGGAGCTATTGGTTAGTTTATGCTTATCATATTGTGAATTGTGTTCTTGGAGACTTTTGGAGGTTTGCTCCCATGAAGTGGCTTATTATTCTCAAACAATTATCAAGTATTTGAAACATATTTCCTATGATATTCTTTGTTGTGCAAGTCATTTCATTAAAAAGTACCTAGTTCCCAATTTGAACACTACACAAGATATCAAATTTGACTTGGGATGGGTCCCTTGATGCAAGGTAAATGGGGTTAGTTCATATGGAGTAAAAGAGGTCCCTATCATAGTGCAATTAGGACATTGAAAAGAAACAATATAAAGTGCAGCATGATTGCCACATCAAGAATATGTAGTTCCTTGTTGGAACCTAGGATTTTTTCTATGAGTCGAGGTTCAAAGGGCATCCCAGGAAGTCGAAGGTTTACAAATTAATGTTGAGGACTTTTTTACCCAACTACACAGTATAACTCATATACTTGGATGGGATGCGTCTAAAAGAAGTTTTCCAATGTAGTAAACTAATGTTATACCACCGACGATTGTTGTAAAATAAATTTAAAAATGCAAGTGGTCTTAGGTTTGTTTTTCTCATGATATTTATTTGTTGAAATAATTACAAGAACACCTTGTAAGGAATGTGACATTTGATAACTTATTTTGTGGCTTGACATATTGTTATGAATGAGGATCTGAAGCATGGAGAACTCATTAAACATGGTGACAATATGCATAATATGCATGCCTGTGAATGTTTGTACTCAACACAACTAGATAGAAATTAGTGTTTGGCATAGGACATAAGGCATGATAGTTCACATCAATGTTCCATAATATATAGGGGATGAATGGTGGGTTTCATGCCTTGGGTTTTGGATGTGTTGTGTATCCAGTGCTCCTTCCAAGTTACTTAGCAAACACAATGCGTAGTTAGCTATGTGTTTGGTGAGATGGATTGAGTACCATATAGGCTCCCACAAATTGATCAACATAATTTTTGTTCTACTATCTAATTAGAAGATGGGTTCTAAAGACTTCAATTCTATGCAAGAATGTATTGAGAACCACACACCTATAAATAAGGTACCAGGTTCAAGCCATATCACTAACACATAATTAATGTGCACAAGAAGCAAATGGTATATAAGGATAAAAGTAATCATGCAAACAATTTGCAACCAAAACAATAGGTGGTGATGCATGATGAAACACAAAACTAAAATGAATATAACAACAATTAGAAAATGGAATCCATGTGGAAAGGAAGTATGGTTGAGTAGGGAAAGTGTTATGCTGAATGTATATGACTCGTGTAATGGTGTCATAACAAAAACTTACCTTTTACCTTAAATTTGACAACCCTTTACATGTCAAAATATTAATATTTAATATTAAACATTATATAAATCTAATACAAATAGTGTGTAAAAACTATAACAAAGATATGTTGTTATCAATAGAGAACTTTTGGATAATCATCATTCTTCTCCTTTTCAAAGTGTAACAAGAAAGTCAAAAAATAAAAATTAAGAAAAATGTTAGAAAATCAAATATTAGTTTGTATAATTAAATGAAAGAAAAGGGTGTGTAATTTATTTTTGGGTAGTGTTTGAAATTATTTATACCAATTAAATTTAGTCTTAATTAATTTATAAAAAAATAAAATGTAGAAGTGTAATATAGGTTTAAGTTTAAACGCTAATCAACTTTTTAAGAAGTTTATCGATTAACAAAGAAAATATTTTTGTTAATTTGAAATATTTTTTATTTATATTTTGATTTAAAAATTTTGGTGAGAAACACAAAGTAGTACATAACAAATGTAGATATCTCAAGGGAAAGTGATGTGATACGTAACACATCATTACTAAAAGGAAGTGTGTAGGCTTGTGATTAGCTATCTAACCATTAGATAGATGAAAACACATGGCCCAAAAGTAGGAAAGATGAGGGAAAATATAGAATTGAATTGCTACAATGAATAAATTCATCCACGCTTTGGGGACCACAAGATTGGTCAAACCAGCAAATGGCGGCCTTTCTAAAAAAATAAAAAACTATAGAATTGAATTGCTAAAATGAATAAAGTCATCCACGCATGTATGTTGGATTTCATACATGGGAATAGTAAAGCCTTAATTGTGTCAAAAGAAATAACAAAACAAGAGCACGAGAGTTTAGCAATCTACATAATGATTAGAAAATTTAAGACAAGAAATGAGCCCCAGAGAATTAGGGTGCATTTTTGTGCAATTTAAATTGAAACTTTGTTGCAAACAAGAATCCAAACTAAGGAAATTTTTAAAGGGTAACCATAGACAAAAGAGGATTGAGTTGGAAAAACTGACTGACTAATTGTTGAAGGACGCGAATAAGAGAATTCTAGGAGTACGAGAGGATTGAGTTTGTGATTTTTAAAAAAAAATAGCATGCCTCCGTAAACAAAAGAAAGGTCATAGATGATCTTCCATAGAAGTTCCACAAGGCGATATTAGAGCTTGAGCCATGAGTGAAGCTAATCTTTTAGAGCTCCAACCCTTACAACTATTGATAGCTCCTAATGAGTGAACTGTAATGGAGAATTTGTATGGGTTTCTAATGAGTTCCGAAGTCAATGACTTGTTCAACCCCAAGCAAATTATCCATATCACAAAGAGTTGTATCAATACCCAAAGAGTGCCACAATGGATATGGAATACCAATGTTAATGTTTTAGAGGCAAGAGGATCACAAAGTTGTGAGAATTTTCCTATTTAACTAAGATGAAATCTCTTATGAAGATCTTAACCATCCAACTCAACAATCTAGTGTCATTTACTTCGGGGAGTGAACTTTTGATCCCATGAACCCTCACATGATCTGTGAACTCACCAACCTCTCTTGAGCCCTAACACAAACCAAAAGGAATGCACAACTCGTCAACCTTGAAAAGTATTTTGAGAAACACTTAATATATGTAGTCCTTAATATTGGGTGAAGTGAGTATGGGAACAAAGGCAAGGCACACGTTAATGCCATGATTATTGCAAGAACCTCCATAGGGTATAAGGTTAGTGTCTAGGGTACAATATTTTATTATTATACCTTCGTAGAAAATGATATGGTTGGAAATATGTGAGTCTTAAGGATCATGGTGCAATTGTATACTACAAGACACTTATCATTCTTAATGTGCTCAATTATCACAGCACTCCCCTATGAGAAGACGTCAAAACTAGCATTGGAGCTCCTCATTCCTAGATTTTGCAATCTTATGCTCACTACATCAAAGTACCCAACCATAACATAACAAACACAATTTTTTAATGGACCAATAAGCGGCCGTGATGTAGCTTCAATTCATCAATCAACAAACAATACCCTTTAATTTGTTTTCTAGGGATGACTTTCCAACTCTATTGATTCTACATGGTCAATTTTTTCTCAAAGGCCACAACGCATCATAGACCCAACACATTACCCTATATGCTCACTAGGTAAATTGTCAATGCAAAGCACAATTGGTTAGTTAGTAGTAAACAATTGGTGCATTACAAGAAACACACTAATTGTTTATGTGCTTTAAGCTCTTCCCACTTGCTTGGTGTCTAACACTCCACTCCCGACTATCTTACCTTAATATGGATCAACCCTCAACCCATGTTCCAAATGATTGATCTTAAAGATGCCATGGTGGCTACATATCACTCCCTCTTCCAACATGATCTAGAGGGTATTAATTTGAGAATGCTTCCATCAAGAGCTGGTGCACCACAAGGACTACAGCAAGAAGAGATTTTGATCTTTTAAACAAATAAGTACTACAAAGGTTATGCAGAAATGACAACAAATACTCATGGCACAACCAAAAATGTCCTCGAACAATGATACTACACAATATGCACACATATGTTGGGAAGTAAAGTGTCTCAACCTTGGTAATTCCTTGTATTTTTACATTGTATTTATTTATTAATTGTCTATTGTATTAATTGGATGCAAATCCTATGTCGTCATATTGTGGGAGTTGGCACGGTGATGTGTCATCCTACATGGCATATGACCACATGGATTTTTGTCCTCACATGAGGAGATAGGCGTCCCAATTAGTGGTAGGAATATTTTGCCATGTGTCAACATCTTGGATGTTGTGTAAGGGAATATTGACCGAATCGGTCATGACAGATTCCTATGACGAAGTTATGACATGTACGAGTCGAAAATAAGAGATTCTATGACAGATGAAGACATGTCGAAGAGCATCTTTGAAAAAGGCATCTTTGGGCGCCCCAAGATGGACTATGACATGTTGTAAGAGAATATGATATTTATAGCCTGTGTATGACAGATTCTCTTACAATTGTAAGTTATGACAAATATGACAGATTCTATGACGGTTGTAAGAGTCATAAGAGCATCTGTCATAGCCCATTTTGGAAATAGGCGACCTCCTTGGGATGGGATGACTTGACAAGTGTCAGGGACATCCTACAGAGTTGGACAAGTGTCCATAGGCGTGGGTTTTGGGCCATGAGGCCATATTGGACGCCCATCCCTATGTGGAGCCATATTTGCTTTGTATTTGTTATATAAACAGGTGCGTTTGAAAGGAGATGTATTACAGGTTTGACAGGTACTGTTATGCTGCCGGTTTGTCTCTAGGTACGAGTGTCGAAGACTCCTGAGAGCTTGCATTGCAATTGTATTGTAAACCATTTCAATTTTGATAATACATTGTGCGGGTTTTAGAATGTGGGGTTTTTCACCCGATAAGGGTTTTCCCCACGTCTATCTTGTGTCTCTCTTCTACTGTCTCATTTTCTTGTTTATGTGTTTGTTGCAATATCTTTGTTAGTTGTTTAACATTGCTATAATAGTAAGGATAAAATTGAATTTGCACTCTCCTCCCCTCATTAAATTAGTGTAAGAAGTGATTTCCGCACACCTACCTTCCTTTCAACATAGAGACTACTTCACTAGACTACCATGGAAATTAACTAATTTAGGAAAGTTGTTGATCCACACCCAAGGTGCCATGCACACAAGGCCCTCTTCAAGGGATTTCCATTCACAAGACATATGTAGCTACTCTAGTGTCCTAACAATAGTTGGGTACACAATAACAACCACCACAACAACCAAAGACACAAACTCCCAATTCTTTTGTGACTAATTACTCAACGAACCTTCTAATGGACAGTTGTGCAAGGCCCACCCTCAATACAATTATGAGTTTGGTTAATCCTGGAATGCACTTGTAAGCAATATAAGATATGTATAGTCAGTATTTTTGGTCTTGGATCAGATCATTAATTCCAATATAAGTGGCCTTTAGTTGTCTCAACTCTAGAGAGCTTTAATTAGTGCCTCAATGATTCCAAGATGGATGTTTTTAACAATTTCTGCAATGACTCTGCTTAAGTGATAGTAGATAGATGCTAAATAGGATGAGCTTGCAACAACCAAGGTACAACTCAACACCCTGCAACAATAGCTCCCACAAGACACCCATCTTGGGGGACTAGCGGTATTTAACGAACACCTTTGTAGGTAGTTCAATGCAGCAACTACATTCCTTGTATCACTGCACTCAATAAATTCTATTGCCAAGCCAAACTTATGATAATACCCACGCTTCTCATCAATGCTCACAAGCCCTTGTGCCATCAAATAGAAGACCTCTCTCTATCATTTGATCCCCTTCTATGCCTTACATCTAGTGTTGAACAACTCATGTAGGCCAAAGAAGAGAATAATAAGGAGCAAAGGCACATGTGAAGAACGAGGCTACAGCAAGACAAAAGGGGAAGGAAGAAAGACGTGCCACAATGCAAGGGTTGTGGGTTTCCATTTGGCCTATTATCAATTGGGGAAATTCTTGACCGACAAAATTTTGAGAGCAATTTAGCACTGCACATGAGCTGTTGACCTCTTCTCTTGAAAGGTGCACTTGGCTACACTTAGACGTCACCCAACTCCATGGTTGAATGCATTTTTTTGCGTTTTAAAAATAGGAGCTACCTTCAACCCTATACATACACATCAAGGCACAGGAAGCTGCGTAATACACAATTCATGCTAAACAATAGTTGGTGACTATGTAGCAACAAATTGGGCTCTAGGATAAAAATATCACCCCAGGTTTTCTTAGATAGGATTACCAATCGGTGCACCATACAAGCACTTTTGGTTGCCCTTAATCAACACATACTTCCCTGCTTTTTTATAGAGGGTTTGGCAGGGCCCACAAAATGCCTTAGGTCCTATTCCTAACACCATATGTCAGACTCTGTAGTGTCCATGAGTTGCATCATTGATATTTGGCCTTAACCGAATTCAAACCACCTCAGTTAAGGCACCTCGCCAGACTGTTACGTTGCACATCTATGGACAATTGAGCATCAAATGAACTAAAACTGCCCGCCCATGGTTAAGTGTGTTTCACAAACATAAAAAAGCATAGGAAATCACATAAAAGTTTTACAAAAATGAGAAGGAAGGAGATGAAAACAGAGGACAGACTAGGTGCATCTTGAGAAGAACAGAGGACTCGGACAAAGATTTGCATCAGAAACTATAGAAACACAAGATAATGGCTAAACAATAGCATACTTTCGCCTTATCAACTATATATGTTAAGTTTACAACAATGATTATTTAAAAATAAAATCTTAGTTCATTCAAAAATTAAATAATTGATCATAAATATCAGAACACTCTTGATACATATGAACCAATTTTCCGGTAGTTAAAATCCCCTGCAAATTAGGAGTTGGCTTTGCTAATTTCTGAGTTATAAGGAAGAGAGATTATTCATTATATGCTTAGGTTTGACACTCCACAGGAACCCTCAAAGGAATTGTATGATCTGATCAATGCCAAAATCCAAATGAAGCTAGAAATATGGACGAACAGGTCATCTTTAGCATTAAGCATACAACTATTGGAAGCAGTTAACTTTTCAGGATACACCTTCTCTTTCTCTTGCCCATCTCAGATAAAGCAGAATTGTGTACTACAAAAATATAGAGAAGATTTATGTTAAAGCCACTCATAAAATTGAACTTCATCATCTCGACCATAACTGGAGGACCAAACATCAAAAAGATCATTTAATTTGCAACACTAAAACCCTAATTTCTAATTTGCAAAGACTTTTTCCTTACAGTACAAAAAGAGGACCTTCACAGGTAGTTTTCAATCACTAATCTTCAGTGTGGAAGATTGCAATTCTCACATGGGCACCCATCAAGGTTTCTCTTTATATGTTTGCCTTTTTCTTAATTTACATGAGTTGCCAAAAATGGTTGCAAGTCATTTCTAAAAACATGGACACACTGTCGTGTTGTGACCTAATCACACATCGCCCCATTGCAAATGGGGACCCTCTTTTCTGAGCTCTGGTGCGTTGCATTAAGTTTTGGATGATGTCTTAGGTTCATTTCCTCTACCAATCCAACAATAAGTCTCTCTCCTAGAAGGTTTTGCTCTATAACTGGGGGTCTCATCTAGAACATGAACTTGCAGTAATGAAGAGTCTTGATCAAATTCCATCCAAATAATGAACACTGAGATCAATCTTGATGTATGTTTGAGATCCTGAAAATGACTAAGTCAATAATAAACACTGAGATCAATCCTGATGTATGTTTGAGATCCTAAAAATGACCAAGTCTGGTAGCCTGATATCCTGAAAATCCTAAAAATTTGACTAAGTCTGAAATCTGATGGATTCTCCAAATTCTAGATTTTGCATGTTAAATCCGGTGGATTCGAGACGTATCTCAAACATCCTGAAAGGTATATTGAAAAATATTTAAAGTATAAGTTGGATCTTCCAATCAATATACCTTGCCTTGAGGAACCCTGAAAATGGCTAAGTACCATAGTTCCACGGGGATGCGTCCCCCCCTGAAAAAGGGCCTTCCCGAAGACGGGGACTTTTTCGAGACGGGGAGACTTCAAGGAAACATCCCCCCGCTGCCCCACCGTCCCCCCGCCGAATCCGAAACATCTCCCTTGGGGGGGGGGGACTTCTGGTCGTCCCCGAGACTTCCAGGCGTCCCCCCCCCCCCCCCCCCGCGAAATGCATTAAAAAATTTTTTTTTTTTTTTTTTCAGATATTCGTATTTTGTCAAATGTTGTTGCAACTACCTTGGTAGACATGTATGCAAAATGTGGAAGCATAGACAAGGCATGTGAACTGTTTGACATAATGCCTCAAAGAAATGTGGTCTCATGGACTGCAATGATTGCAGGATATGCACAAAATGGGTTTGTTGAAAAGGCTTTAGAAATTTTAAAGCAAATGCAACTGGCCGGTGTAAAGCCAAATTCCACAAGCTTTGCCAACATCCTCCCTACCTATGTCAAAATGGGAGCTTTGGAATAGGGTATGGACATCCATCAAAACATAAAGGATAGAGGAATTTTGTCAGCTGTTGTAGTTGCAACTGCCCTATTAGACATGTATGCAAAATGTGGAAGCATAGACAAGGCACGTGAACTGTTTGACAGAATGCCTCAAAGAAATGTGGTCTGAAAATGTGGAAGCATAGACAAGGCACAGGAACTGTTTGAAATGATAAATCATTGCAATGTGTTTAAACTCTAAACTTTACTATTATGTTATTCCTTAGGCTTCTGCAGTTATACATCTTTTTATAACTAATTTTTCAAGTACTATATGTGTTTCAGCGCACCGCTCCCCCGCCGCCCCCCAGTCGTCCCCCGCCGCACCCAAAATTAGGCCCTCCGCCCCCACCCCCCCCCCGCGTCCCCAAAACGCATCCCTTGCCATCCCCCCGTCCCCGTCCCCGAAACTCTGTGGAACTATGCTAAGTACTAAAGAAGGGTGCAAAATCTTGATCCAATGCGACAAGACATGAGGAGAGCGCAAAATCTTGATGAAATGCGCCACTTCCAACAAGAGATCAAAATGTGGATCCAATGCAACAAATCTAATGCGCCATTCTAAGAAGAGGTGTAGATTGAGGTTCTAGGTGAGTTTTAAGATGAGCACAAAATGTGGATCTAGTGCGCCTCATCCAATGCGCCCAAAGGAAGTGATTTCAAGAGAGTTCAAAATGAGGATCTCATGCGCTTGAACCAATGCGCCCTTGTGAAAGACATTTAAATCAACCATTTTCAAGAAGGAACTAGATGTTGATTTGTTGCGCTTGATCTAATGCGCCTTCCTCAAGGAGTGGACAATGTAGTTTCCAAAACAAGTTTCAACCAAACAGCGAAATCTCCAACCAATGCGCCATTCTAATATGAGGTTGAAGTGAGGTTTTGGGTATAATTTGAAGAAGAGATTAAAATCCCTATCTGCTGCGCCTAATGTTAAAGTGGTTTAAGTTTTTGACACCTTTCAAAGGATCCTAAACCTCCATCTAATGCGCCACATGTGATGCGCCTTGTCAAAGGGAGATGATGATGAATTTCAAGAGACATTTCAACCAAGCATCTAAAATCCCATCTAATGCGACCAAGGTAGAAGAGGTGAGTTTGATTGTTGAAGTGTAACTTTTAAGATGAGGATTTAAAATACTGATCTAATGCGCCCATTTCAAGAGGAGATAAGGATGAGTTTAGAAGGCATTTTAGATAAGGATTCAAGGTGTCCATCCAATGCGCTCACCTTAGGTAAAGACAATTGCAAGTTTAGGATGAGTTTTAAGGCCTTTTAAGGAGGAAGTAAAATGTGAGTCCAATGCGCCAAGGATGATGAGGGTGGAGTGGTGTAGGACTAGGCAAGGAGAGATCAAAAACCTAAACCAATGCGCCAAAGTCAAAAGGCTTGTTTTGAGTATCAAAATGCAGATTTTATGAAGATCTAAGAGGAAGATTAAAACTGTGATCTGTTGCACCATTTCATGTGAGGTTAAATTCAAATTTTGTGAGGGCTTTTCAACCAAAGGTTAAAACTGTGATCTGTTGCGCTAAAAGGAAGAGTTAGTTTTGAGTGTCAAAAGGCAAATTCAAGTGACTTTTAGAGAAGATCAAAATCATGAACCCCATGCCCCTGAAGGAAGAGTTTAATTTACAAATTTTAGACCACTTTAAAGAGTATCCAAGACCCTTAACTGATGCACCTTAACTAATGCGCCCTATCTAATGCAAGATTGAGGAGAGATTGAAATGCTTAATCGGTGCACCACATTCATTGCGCCAAGGGTGACGAGGGTAGAGTGGTGTCTTTCAAAGCATTTGTCAAAGAGAGATCAAAATCATCAACCAAAGTGCCACATTCACTGCGTCCTTATAAGAGGGTTAAATTCAAAGTGTTGAGAGCACTCACGGAGGATACAAAAACCTCAACCAAGGCGCCAATACCTAGAGGATCCAAAACTGCCAACCACTGCGCCCAAGTTAGAAGGAATCAATTTTGGTTGTTAAAATGCAATCTCTATGTGAAGGATAAAATTTTGATCTTATGCGCCATGGTTTAACTCCTAGAAGCATGATTCATGACCACTTAGATGAACGCCTAGAAAGAACTTACATGAAATAGCCCTTTTGAGTGGGTTCCTTGAGAAATATCATCATTTTATGTCATCTCCTATTGCTTGAAGTCATTGAAATATCAAAAGTGAAGTCAATTTGATGATAAGGGTTGTTGAATGCTTAAACATGCTTCTTATATGCTATGAAATGTAATGTTATCCTTTGTTTGATATGATTGTTTTATCTGTTTTGCAGGAAGGGAAGTCAAGAGGTCCACAAGGAGGAGACATCATGTAGCCACTCCAAGTGATCACATCAAAGTCCAACATGTCGACACCCTTCATCTTCGTCAACATCAAACATCCAAAAGACATCTATAAAGTTTCAAGTTCCTCCGATACATTCAAGCCTCCTTGACAAGTCATCTACTCTAGTCATGAATGAAGTATCATCATCATATCTCTACTACACTACTCTCCAAGAAGATGTATCCAAAAAAGATCATCATGTATCCTACAAGAAGAAGGAGAAGAAACATCATAGTGTTAAATCAAATGAGCAACATCTATCATACATCCAATTTACAAGAAGATAAATAAGGCAGAATCATAAAAGTATTTCCAAACATACAAGTTCAAAGCAATCACATTGAAGACATCAAAAGATGATGCAATTTGGGAATATGCTAAGGTGGCACCTACGTGGCAGAGGCTCATCATCAAGCCAATCACAGTTTGCCACATCATTCAACAAGCAAGAAGACAAAGAGGACGTCCATGTGGAATATGCTCTAAAAGATTCCATCTTCTCTTTTTGAAAAACGTGCCTTTATTGCCTCATGTACTAAAAATAGCAAGTTGTAACTACCTGCTGAGGTGGCATGATCTGAGCCCTTGGCTACATGAATTGATCCAAGCCATTCATTGTATTTTTGGACCACTATATAAAGGCCTTGTTGCCTCATTTGTAAAATCAATAGACATTAGATTGTAGACAAGTAGAAGTAGAATAGAAGAGACTCAAAATTCTTTGAGAGGACTTGAAGTTGTAAATATTTCTCAAGATTAATGCAAAAACATTGGAGCTTATTTGATGTTAAGTGTTGTCTTGTGAAATAACATGGTTTCTTGTACTTTGATGAAGTGGAGAGATGTTTCAAATTAGATTAGAAATAGATTAGAAGCTCTTTGATGTTATGTATGTTGTACTGAATATTTGATCGACTCCTAGCTCATGCTTTTAACATTCATCGCCGGTGAAGTGTTGTGTAAAGCTAGTCTGAGCTTCATCATTTGCTTAAGTTCGATTGTGAACGCTTGTTTGAGTTGCACCATCCGATGGGTGCTTGTATAAGCCTTCATGATTTGAAAACCATTCGCATACCTCAAGAGATTGCACCAACTTCATGTAGTTGTAGGCATCCTTGGTGAAGTGGAGTTAGGTTAATTAAAGAGTTTGTCTATTCTTGCATCATCATTGCCTCATTGACCTTTAGATTAGTTTCTTTAACCCCTTATCTTTTGCCTTTTTCTTTATTATTGAGACCTTGTACATATGTCATCCACACTAAAATGAGAGATAAGTTGAATGAATGAAGAAGAATCCAACGTAAGTCCTATTGTGAAGTCTTCACACATCGCCCCATTGCAAATGGGGACCCCCTCTTTTTTTGCTTTCTATCGTTGTTTTTCTTTAGGGTTTAGGTTTTCTTTGAGCTTGTAAGGTTTTGGTAGTGTTGTTTTACCCAAGTCCCGATATATTCTGGCTAAGGAGTTTGTATCTTCCCATCTTGATGCATATCCTGAGATCTTGAAAATTGACTAAGTCTGAAATCTGGTGGATCCTCAAAAATCTAAAATCTGCATGTTAAATCCCATGATTCTGAGACCTATCTCAAACATCCTAGAAGTATATTTCAAAATATTTAAAGTATAGGAAATTCAATATCTGAGCATATACTTAAATATATTTTTAAATATACTTCCATCCAGGACAAGTCAAAATCAAGCGAAAAAAAGTTGAAGTCTTGGATCTTGGGCGAAAATTGTTCTACACCATGCAATATGCGCCCAGGAAAATGGGGAAAATGTTCTGGACCTTTCAAAATCCGCCCAAGCAAAAGCAATGAGACTTCATCAATTCAAGCAACAGAGAAGATCAAAACGTGAAAATTTGGCTAAGTGTTGACAAATGGGGAAAATGTTCACACATTCAATATCCTAGCTAGAGAGTGAGTTTGAGGGTGGAAAATGTTCTGCCCCATGCAATATGCGCCCTAGGTTGAAGGTCTCCATTTTCGAATGCATGATTGCCTTAGACAAATTCTCGAGAATACTTGCAAAGAATATGACAATTTGCTTTGTGGAGTTGGAAGAAAGTTGGAGTTTGATAAATTGTTGAAGTACCAAAATGGAGGAAATTGTTCTGCACCCTTCAAAATCCACCCTCCCTAGTTGCAAATTGTTCTCAAGCCTACAACATGCACCTTAGGAATTTCATGATAAATGCATGAAGTGCAAAGGATGTTGAAACTCAATCCATGTTTAAGGCAATGAAGGAAGTCCAAGGTAGAAGATTCACTCAACATTTGAAATTTGAAGGAAAAACCTAAGTAGCAAAATGAAGGAAAATGTTTTGCACCTTTCAAAAGCCGCCCAATTTGGAGTGCAAAATGTTCTAGAGCATGCAATTTCTGCCCCAGCTTGTAACAAGGAATTTTGGCAAAGTGTTTGAAATATGAAGGTCATGATCGAATGCAAAATGGGGAAAATGTTCTGCCCCTTGCATTTTGCGCCCTAGTTGGAGATGAGTTGCAAAGTGAGAAAATTGTTCTAGAACCTACAATTTGCGCCCAAGGTGAAAGTGTGCAAAATTTGACTAAGTCTGGGAAATGGAAAGGTGGAAAATGTTCTCTCAAGTGGAATTTGCGCCCTACCTAGAGGATGATGCAAAATGTTCTACTTAATGCAATATCCGCCCTAGGAGCTTGTAACAAGGAAATTTAGCTAAGTATGAAACATCTTGCGAAGTTCAACCTTGTTTTGAAAATTCAAAGTGAAAGTCATGATTGAGTTGAAAACGGAGGAAAATGTTCTACCCCTTTCAAAATCCGCCCATCCTAGAGCGCATAATGTTCTACTCCATGCAATATCCGCCCTCCCAAGATGCAAATTGTTCTGCCTCATGCAATTTGCGCCCTTCTAGAGGAGGATCTTTGCACTTGGAAAAACATCCCATTCTTGCAAGTTGATACAATGTTATGAGGATTTAGTGCAAGGAACTTGGAAGAAATTTACTAAGGGTGTTAAGTGTGGAAGTGTTAAAAGGTGGAAAATGTTCTGGAGCATGCAAAATCCGCCCAACGGAGGAAATTGTTCTACTCCATGCAATTTCCGCCCAGATAATCACGAACAAGTTGAACTAAGTGAGAAGTATCTTGAAGACTCCAGTCTTGTTTTGAAGCTCCAAGTGAAGGTTTGTCAAAGGTTGATACAAGGTGGAAGTTTACAAAATTGCCTAAGTATTGAAGGAAGATTGCCAAGTCGGAAAATTTCACCCATTACAAATGCAAAATTGAATGTAAGATCATTAAAATTGAAGGAGAATTACCAAAGAAAAAGCGAAACTTGAAGCAGAGAACAAGAAAAAATTCCAAGTATTGAAGTTGCAAAATGGGAAAATGTTCTAGAGCTTGCATTTTGTGCCCTAGAAGGGCGCATATTCCATGGACCAGAACAATTTCCACTTTTTGAAAGTTTTCGTGAAAAATCACTTTGCATTATTGAATAAGTTGGCTTAAATTGAAAATTCTTTGATGAATATAGGGAAATTATTTTATTTGTCCCACATTGGCGAGGAGAATGAATTTTATCTATTTTGCTCTTTATATCATGTATCATGTTGATGTATTGGCTTGAGGTGTTTTGCTCGTAGGTTGGCGATGAATGTCGGAGGAAAGCGAGATCAAGTGAAAGAGTGAAGTATGCAAAGCAAGGAAGTCATCCAGAGGAGCATTCAGAGGATCAAGATGCCATCAAGCTCATTCATCCTACATCCGAAGAAGGTCGTCATCATCCAACTTCCAAAGGAAAATTTTACCGAAGAGCATCACTTCGTCATGCATGAGGAGGAGTCATCATCAAGAAGTCAATTCCATGTACAAATTCCAGAGATCATGCAATCTCCTACTTCCGTCAACAAGCCTGAATGAAGTATGCAAAGCAAGGAAGTCGTCCAGAGGAGCATTCAGAGGATCAAGATGCCATCAAGCTCATTCATCCTGCATCCGAAGAAGGTCGTCATCATCCAACTTCCAGAGGAAAATTTTACCGAAGAGCATCACTTCGTCATGCATGAGAAGGAGTCATCATCAAGAAGTCAATTCCATGTACAAATTCCAGAGATCATGCAATCTCCTACTTCCGTCAACAAGCCTAAATGAAGGAATCCTACAAGAACAACATTACATGAGATTAGATATGAGCAAGTTTATCAAGAAGTCCATGAATTACATTCACACTAAAAAATGTCAAGACAACAAGAAGAAACCCAAAATCCCAAATTTGCAAGTTCGAAAGATGCAAAGTTCCAGAGGTGAAAATCCAAGTTCAAAGACTATTCCATGAAAGATGATACAATTTGGGAAGTTGTTCCAAGCAATGTGAGTAGGGAGAAAATCAAACTGGTTCACCCAATGCTGAGGTGGCATGTACATATCATTAGGGTAATCGCATTTTGACATGTTACTTATCACATTAGGAAACGTGCTTTTGTTCCCTCTTTCATGTCTAAAAATAGCAAATTGTTGTAACAAACTGCCTTGTTGTTTCAATCTAGGCCATTGATTTGCAAATCAATCCTAGCCATTCATTGTAATTCTTGAGCTCTATATAAAGCTCATTCTTCTCATTTGTAAGGGGGGATACATTAGGATATTAGAAGTAGGAAGAATAGCGAGTAGAGTAGAGGAGACTTCTTAAAGTCATTGAAGAGACATTGAAATTGTTGTAAAAATACTTCCAAGATCAATACAAGCTCATTGTTGGTTGTTTCATGGTGATTTTGTGTGGTTGCGGAATGTTAACATGATTTCTAATTTCTTGGATGTGATGAAGAGATGTTTCCAAGTAGAATAGAAGTAGATTAGAAGTTCACTGATATGATGGATTTATGTTGAGATATTTGATGAATTCCTTTATGTTCATATATTTTGTGACTTATGGCTTGCAATTTACAGTGCAAAGTTAGTCTGAACCTTCATGTGCTTTAGTTCGATTGTGAATGTTCATTCAAGTTGCGCCAGTTGTGGGTATTTGGATGCATGTTTGCAGTTTGAAAATCCTTCATTTCCCTTTGAAAATTGCACTAGCTTCGTGTAGTTGTTGCTCTCATGGCGAAGTGAGGCTTGGTTCAAAAAGTTTGTCTATTGAAACATCATCCATCACTTCATTGTCCTTAGATTAGCTTTCTTAACCCTTGTCTTTTGCATTTTTTTTGGGTACCCAGTCGGAAGAAGTTCCATTTCATAAAGAAGTAACACATTTGAGTGGAGTAAAGAGCATATTCAGCGTAAGTCCCTTTGTGATTACCAACAAATCACATCAACTACTGAGTCTATCCATAACAAAAACATGAATAAGGAACCTTGGAGTTGTCTCGATTCATCACATTGTTTAGCCTTCGAGAGACTTTATTCAAGAGAGGATAGAATACTTAGTATTTTATTCTGAGTTTGCATGTGCAAGAAAAACACATCAACAAGTCCCTTTGTGATTATCAGCAAGATTACATGTAATCACTGAGTTCATCCACTATGAATTATAAGAAAAGGAACATTGGAGTTGTCTCGATGTTCACATCGTTTAGCATTCGAGAGACTTTATTCAAGAGAGAGTGGGATACTCAGTTTTTTACTCTATTGTTGACTTGTCTAAAAACAATCATCAACATGTCAGAGCCAACTTGGCTTCGAGCACAGCTGTGTTTTTAAGAAACGGTGCTTGGGCTACTAAGTGTGAATGGGGGGATGGAGCCACCACGCCACATAGACTGGCAAATGGAATGTGTGCGACAGTTATGATCAGCTGTCATCATTACCATCACTAACGAATATTGTACATATGAATTGAATTGTGTGATACAATGTGATAACGAATTACATACTTCAAAATTAACCCTTTTCAAACCGGAACCCTTTTTTTTTGTAAGTTAGAATTATTAACCTATGAAATAAATAAAACATCAACTACCAAAGGCACATTGCCCTTAATGAAAACGGAACCAACTGGTGACCTTTCTATATAAAAAGAGAGACCATACAGTTTTATTAGAAAAATCAACACTCATAACTCACCGCCCATCAAAACTCTTTCATTATAATTTAGTTAACTTTTTTTTAATCGTGTCAATCAAAAAGAACCTCAGCCCCAACAACTGTATAATCAAGAATTGTTCATGCTACCCATAACAAGGAACATCAGGTGACAAGAAATACTTAATATCAAGTCTACTATATTACTGCAAAAGATACATCTACATCAAGCCATGAAGGCTGTGGTCAACAACACTGTACACAGGAGTAAAAGATGAGTTTGGAGTCACAGGAGTAAAAGATAAGTTTGGAGTGGTGGCACTAGGGATTTGAAGATAGAACGAATTAGGGTCTCATAAGGATGCATAATTAATACTGTCGTAGTGGCACTGGGGTCTTGATGGGGCATAATTAGTGTTTTAAACTTTTAACACTTTAGTGGCACTCAGATGGTGTTACTCAAGCACCTTGAAACTGAGTAATCATTTAAATTGCAGAATAATTATGATCTACAAGAGCACAAATTCCAGAATAAAAGTTCGATTACAAGAAAGGAGCTGATGGACAAAGTCACTGCACATAATGTAACAAAACTAGATTTATACATAAAGAACTTCCACAAAAATATGGGCTTCCATACAATGTGATGCCATGGACTTTGATGCTTGATGCCTTGAGCGACAAACATAAGCAAATGCAAACGTATGAATTGATGCCTTTAATCAGCATAAGCACCTGCAAGGGTATGGATTGAAAGAATCATGATTTGGGGTGTGAACATAAAAATAGACAATGTTCATTACTCCTCAAAGCAACTTAAGGACTAGTGGTACACAAATATTATGCAATCTACCTCAGTTATCAGATCCTCGATTTTTCAGGTGCAGAGAGAACAAATACCAAGGTTTGTAGCAAAATTCCTAGGTTACATCTTGTTACAACCTCCTAAAAATTGAATTCAATGACTCCCGTATGACATGCATCCGCTCTGTGAGTAGAAGCTCCTTTATCTGTTCCATTAGAACATACTCTTTCTCCATTATGGTTTCTATCTCCTCAAAATGCTGAATCTTTAAGTATAATTTTTTCAACTGTTATTTAATCCAGGAAAAGAAAGCCAGATTACAATCAGCTCTTTTCAAAAAGCTCAACTTAAGCTCCAAAGTGAATTGAGAAAATTCAACTACCTGATTTTCAATAATAATTGACATCAAATGTTCAATATCTCTCTCTTCTTGATCTGCTAGAAGTTTTGCACGTGCTCCTGCTGCTCCCAAAGCTGTTGCAATAGCAGCTCGCATTTGCAAGTGTGTAGCAGGCAAACCTTTTGGGCTAAAATGAAAATCTCCTTTTGAATCTTCATCGGTTCCTGCAGAAGTAGTGGCATTTAAGCTACCTGAAGAGTCCACGATTGTGATAAAAAATAAAATCAGTGTTATAATTCTGGAAAGTTCATAATGCAGTACAACCCCTACTCCACCAGAATAGCTGTCCCGTGATAACATGTATGTAGAAAGCATTCTAGCTCAGAGAGATATGAATCAGGTAATAAATATCCATCATAAAATGGCAAGCCTGTAAGACCTTTCACAAAATTTAAAACTAAAAACTAGAACAAAAAGCATAAAAAAAAATCGTTCTACCTTCTGGTTCTTTGTTGCACCACTCCAGCTGAAGTGACTTCCTTGTGCTGGTATTAAGAATGTTGAAAAGGCAAGAAACAAATATGAGTACTAACAAGTTACAGGATGCTATTTAATTATGAATCAGAATCTGTATCTAATGATGCAACAATGCTAATGTCATACTACAAACAGCTTTCAAACAAAATTTGGAAAAATATTTGACCTCTCTAATTCAACTCCATTCAATGAAGGCTCATATTTCTGATTCAATGATTTAGTCTCCAAAGGACGTATGATCTGGCTTGCAGAGGGATCCTCTTCACACAGAGCTGCAATAGCAGCTTCTGCTGCGGCTGCTGCAACACGAGAGCCGACCATGGTGGACAAAAAGGACACCTAACAGTAAGAAAAACTCTTAAAAGCCTATTTAGATACATCTAGCAGTTTCCATCAAAAGAGAAGTAACAAGCAACAGTGATGCATGAACCATTCAAAAATGCAGGCAAAACAATTAAGCTTTCAATCTCACCTGTCCCATTATTGGATTGCCCACATCTGCGAGAGGAGTAAGACGGCTACGTTTGAGAGGAGGACCTGAAACATCATCCTCAGTAATGTGTTTCCCTTCTTCACAATTGTCTTCCTGGTAATTTTGGGCACTGCTGTCTTTGAGACTAAATGCTTGATCAGATGCTTTTTCATTTTTTAAATTACTTGATCTGCTATTATCATTGCCTTCAATTCCAACATTCACCATAAACTGCTCCCCAAAGGGAAGTTGTATGAGTTTCATGATGCAGTCGGTCTCATTCTTTGTATGTACATGTTGAGCTACACGCTTCCAATCATCACTGTAAAGCAAAGTACCTTCCAGGAGAAGCAAGGTCTCTTGATCTGTCCAACCATCAGCACCTACTTCAATAGATTCTTGATGGAGATTATGAAGTTTAAAATCAGCAGCACACAAGCCAAGCCCATAGTTCCCATCCTCAAAACATTTTGTGCAAAGAACAAATCCTGCCTGCTAAAGAAGATTTGCATTACAAAAATAAACTCATAATGTATTCACTTAAGAGTCCAGATAAAAAGCAAAACAAAGAAATTGAAATACCATAAAATCTTATCATTTGGACAAATAGATGGAAAGACCACAATCTGTTTACTTGATTTCCTATAATTTTAATTCGTGACAGTTAGCTTTGCTATATTATTTCTATATTTAGTATACTTAACAATCCTGTGGAATGGCAGAAAGAAACCATAAAGAACAGCACAACATAGCAGAATAGGCTGTGGAAGCCTTTCTTCCTTTTATTACTATATAAATCCATACAATAAGTATGGAGCCAGATGACTAATTACAAATGCAGGTCATGTCAAAAAAATATTGCCTTTATGCAACCCTCCATGCTAACTGCAACAGACTCATCTGGCAATGTGTGGTGCATAATTTGGCATGAGATACAAGCCACTCACCAGTCGTTCTAATCTTGTGGCCTGTGTCAAAAGAGATGAGAAGCTGGATGAAAGTCTCTAGACAGAACTTAGAAGAATGGTAACCTCTCTGACCTGGAGGATTAGCAGAAATGAATAAGCATATTCCATGTATATGTTGCACTGTGTCGACCATGTTTCAAAAGCATTCTCAAACAAAAAAAAAATAAAACAGACTCAAATCAAGATATTCATCCATTGCTTTATCTTTGCACTAATCCTGTTTTACGACACATTCAACTTCTTGAAAAACATGGCATGTCACGTAAATCAAATTCTAATCACCTATTTACTAGCTATTCACATGTCATTATCTATCCACCTATGCTAGTTTCTAGTTCCATATTATCTTTGCAGGCTTCTTCCTTGATTGAAGCAATCATCTCGCTAAAGTAGCTCCTCCCAAGCTTTGTGATTATATTCCATATGATTGTAGGAGATTTCTCCCACAAGTCCTCTTCAGGATATGCTAAGCCCTCCAAGACATGCAAAACCAACCGATCTAGTTTTCTGCTCAACATCACAAACTTTTTCAACAAATTTGTTGATATTCCAAACTCCCTGATCCAGATTCCACACACAATCTGGTTGTCACAATAGGAAATTCTAAGGAACTTCAATCTTTTAGAACATCCTCTGCAATAGGTCTGCTTCTATCTTGATACTGCTGAAAATTACTCAAAAAAAGGAGAAAGAAGCTAAGCTTAAATAAAACCAGAAGGTGGTGCACCAAGACAGCCGATCTAAAGCCCTCCCAATAGAATAATATAACACGAAAGTTAAAACATTCAACTATTTGAATCTGAAGTTAAGATAGGCTCAACTAATTCATATGCAATAGGTAAGAGATTAACACTGTTAACAGATTAACCATTGGCACATTATTTCAAACTAAGAGCAAAAAAAGGAACCACAGAATCATTGATTAAGAGCTTCAACAGATACACTGTATAGGACCTTGACAGCCAGACAATATCAAATAACAAAAAATAAATGCTAAGGCTAATAACTCTTATTGAAACTCAAAATAAGTTGAAAATTCTTAAGGCCAAAGATTCTCTAAATAAGTCAATTACCCCTATATATACTATCCTAAGAATAAAGAAAAGGAATTTAGAATATGCCACATACACAGATCCAATTGTACAAAATCAGGACTGCACTAAAATAAGTAAGATTGTTGACTTTTCCTCATTCTTCTATGGTCCATCTTTCTTCTTGTCCTCGTCACTTCTTCCATGCCAACATGTAAATATACTTATAATGCTTTGCATGAAAGTTGCTTCCCGTTCAAGCATAATATGCCATAATTATATTTAGGGCAGAAAGCCCATTACAATCACTGCATAGTGCAAGACTTATCCAACATCAATCATAAATAGTCAGCAGACACAAACAGATGAGATGAGCATAATTCTTTGGGGAATCTTTCACCTATATTATGCCGCTTTATGACCTGTTACCATGTCGCACAGATCTTTAATTGCAGCTGTTTCTCTTTGTTGTGCATTGTGGGTCACAAGTGATCTGATCAAAAGCTTTTGGGAGATCAACGGTGTCATGAATTTGGGAGGCTGTCAGCCTCAAGACTTTTGCATAACACCATGTGCTTTCCACATGCCATTCACCTTAAGGGGCTGGGCCCCACACAATGTTTTTTATTTTGCAGCATAACATATAACTTTTTGTTAATATTACTCCATATCATAGTTGCAAAATTCGCAAGTACTCACGAGTCAAAACATGGGCCAAGTAACTCGCCCAATAACTCGACATGGGTGATTTTTTCCTAGTAACTCACCAAAAACACTGCAATTTTACCATAAAAACTCACCCAAATGAATATAAAGCCTTTTTTTAACCTAAAGTTAAAATCTTTAGTCGATTTGCAAGGGAGCAGACAGTGCACAGTGAGCATGGGATTGGCAACTCGTAAAACTGTAAATCGATTATTTTTCCTTTCATTTCTGTGATTTTGGCTTTCATTTCTGTCATTTTCTTGCTTGCAAATCGATTGAGGGAGTGTAACAGCCTGCAGGTTGTTTATATTTATATTGAGTATTAATAATACTCAATACAAATGTAAACCACCTTGCAGGCTTGAAATTTCATTGTTTAAATTTTAAAACTTTAATAAAATTTGAAGTTTAACAACCAGCAAAGACGAGAGACCATAATGGATAAATCGAATGTGGAAATTATATGAATTTTTGAAATTTTGTTTATAATACATATTGCAAGTTTAAACAACATGCAGGCTTGAATTTTCACAGTTATAACTGTGAAAATTCAAGCCTGCAACTCGTTGAAACTTGCAATGTGAACAAAATTTCAATTAAACGACCTGCAGGCTTGAATTTTCAGTTATAACTGTGAAAATTCAAACCTGCAAGTCATTTAAACTTGCAATATGAACAAAATTTCAAATAAACACTATTCTAATTTCTGATCATAACATTTGAATTTTCCAAAGCTAAAAAGACCTTGAAAACTTTCAATTTAGGAAAAAAATATTCACTAATTTATACTGCAGCCCAAAGAACAATTTGCTGCTGTGAAAATTTATAATTATATTACTAATTTTTTCAACTATGCTATTACTGATTTTTTCTATTGTCTCCCTTTTACTAGGTTTCACTTTCATTTTTCTAAAAAGAATATGGCTTCTGCAAGTAGAAGAACTAGTGGCAAACCTAGGGACCCTTGTTGGAAACATGGGACACTAGGTCCGAATCGAGGAGAGGTTATTTGTGTCCACTGCACTAAGACTGTCCGGAGGCATAAATCAACTCAAATGCCACCTTGCACCTATCCCTTGCCAAGATGTTACAGGGTGTACAAAAGCTACTCCAGAGGTTGAGAGGGAGGCGAAAGCCCTCCTTGTAGCATATGAGCAAAAGAAAGCAGCTAAAAAGAGAACAGCATAGGCAATGGCAGCACCAAACCCAGTTATTAGTTCTACAGGGTTAGAGGGAGATATAGGGGGCTCTTCTTCCATTGGGCCACAGATACGAGGATCAATCAGTAGTGTGAGCAACAGTATTTCTAGCTTTTTTGTTCCTCACAACACTTCTAGTGCACAACCTTCATTGGAAGGATGGAACATAGAAGTGCAACGTGAGGCAAAGTTGGCATGTGCACAATTTTGGTACTAAAAAAATATTTTGTTTAATATCGCTTCAAGTCCTTATTGGGAGCAATTGGTCACTGCATTGACTATGGCAAGTAAGGGGTTCAAGGCCCCGAGTCGTCATGAGTTGAGTGGCCCATTATTGCAGGATGATGTCCAAAACACACATCTACTAGTAGAAGAACAAAAGAAAATTTGGGAAAAGAAAGGCTGCACCGTTTTATCTGACAGGTGGACGGATGTCAGGAATAGGACAATAACTAACTTTTTAGTGGCTTTAGGGGGCCAGCTAGTCTTTTTAAAGTCAGTTGATGCCTCCAATGAAATAAAAAATGTAGAGACCTTGTACAACATGTTGGATGAGGTGGTGATCGAGGTGGGAGTGGAAAATGTCATCCAAGTAGTGACTAACAACGCAGCTACATATGTGGTAGCCAATAGACTTCTAGAGGCGAGGCATCCAACATTGTTTTGGAGGCCTTGTGCTGCCCACTGTTTTGACCTACTCCTTGAGTACATAGGGAAACTAAGTCGGGTGGAAAATGTGGTTGAAAATGCAAGGAATATCACAAAGTACATCTACAACCACACATGGGTCCTAAATCTTATGAGAGGGCACAGTGATGGCAAGGAGCTCGTGTGATCAAGAGTCGCATGTTTTGCCACTAATTTCCTCACCTTGCAGAGTATAGTAGCTTCATTGCCCAACCTTAAGCACATATTTGTGAGTGAAAGGTGGTTGGAGAGTCCTTACTGCAAGAAGCCCGAAGCAAAGAGAGTCGTGAAGACCATTTTTTATGATAGCATTGACAAAGTCATGGAGGTCATCAAGGTAAGTTTTCAAACACTAATTTCTATTTATTTTTTTATTTTCTAATGTTACAATTTGCTGATTTTGTAAAAAAATTATTTACTTATTTGCTGAATTAGTATAATTCTCTAATTTCATTTTCATCCACTATTGATTTAGGTGTCAAAACCATTGGTTAGGGTCCTACAATTGGTGGATGGGGATCAAAAGTCCATGGGGTATCTATATGAGGCCATGGATAAGGCCAAAGAGGCAATTCAGCATTTGTATGGGTAAAATAAAACAAAATATGAACCTATATTTTGCATTATTGATCGGAGGTGGAACCGACACTCCACCAACATAATCATGTTGTTGGCTACTATTTGAACCCCAAGTTTTTCTTCTCCTCTTCATTCAAAGCAAATGCAAAGGTTATGCTTGGCCTCAACACGTGTATTAAGAGGTCGATCGTTGATGATAACCTTCAAGACCTCATACTCAATGAGATACAAAGCTATAAGAGGGCAGAGGGGACATTATTTTCTTCAACCTTTTGCATTCGTAGGAGAGCCACTCTACAACCAGGTAAAAGACATATATGTTTAATTTTAATTTACTATTTATTTTAACTTTTAAGTTTACTAAAATCCTTATAAATTTATAAATATCATCCTTGTAGATTTATGGTGGGAAGATTATGGTGCCACAACACCTAATCTTCAAAAACTTGCCATCCGCATGTTATCATAGCCTTGTAGTCCTTTCGGTTGTGAGCGCAACTGAAGCATTTTTTAGGCCATTCACACAAAGAAACAGAATAGGTTGACTCAAAAGCACTTGAATGACCTTGTCTATGCGCAGTACAACCTTCGATTGCGTGAGAAGGTAGAAGGGCGGGATACACATCACGCGCTAGACCTTGAAGACATTGATCCATATTCAAATGGGATTGTTGATAATAAAACTTGAAGTTCATATGTATCCAAAGGTTGAACTTGTTTTTTGGTCTATGATATGTATTAAACTCTTAATTTTGATTTATATATGAAGGAAATCAATAATGCATTCTACAAATTCACAAATATGTGTTTTTTAAGAATATTTTAAAAATTTATGCATTTTTAAATGTTCAATAAATTTGCCAAGTTTTTGCCATGTCCCGGGTTTTTAAAAATTTCGGGTATGCCTTGTAATTGTCGAGTTCAAGTTTTTCAACTATGCTCCTTATCTTCGCATTGTTTGATTAAGAAAGAACATTGATCAACAATGGGGTGAACTATTAGATGGCATCAAAACTCCTTTCCCTTCAAAACTCCATACACCAAATGTGTGGCAAGGCCACTCCACCTACTTTTGAACCTTGGTGCATGGCGCACCATTGTTTGTGCCTGGCCGTTGGATGAAATCTTATAAAGATCATCATCAAGCAGTACTATATGCTTCATTTATTAAGATCTTCACCTTTTCATTGATTTAAAAGGTTGGTCTCCACAAGTTATCTGCTTAAGGCACCATCTCTATAAATTTTTTGAAGTACTACTCAAATGCGGAGCAACCAATCAAAAGATTCTTAAGATTCAGTCAACGATGCGATGCACATTACTTTGGAGAAGTTATCAGACTGCTTCCTCTTCAAACCTCCATCTACTTAACACATGGTGGGGCCTCTTAAATCTTCACAGCAAACTATGCTTTTCATTGATCATCTTCACAGCCCATCATCCATTGGATGAAAACAAATCAACCAATGAACATGATTTCAAAGGCTTACAAGCCAAATATTTCATAGAGATCTACAGGCCATCAATTTAAATCTTTGAAGATCAACAATGATTAAGAGTTATAGAGGCTAATTGCCTCTCAGCTTCGTTGAACCTCCGATCAGCCACCACACGACATAGTCCTTCATTGTGGTCATCGATTTAACCTTGGTATTTTGCAGCCCACCATCTGCTGGATGAAAACTTGAGAAGATTGATAATCACTGAAGGTTTCGAGACCCTTCGATAATCTAGACAAGGCAAAGTCCTCCAATTTGTGCCTAAGATGCATTAATCAAATATTGCAAGGCGAAGCCAATATAGAATACTACATTGAAGAACAAGCTGTATAATGTAGTGTTTTTAACACTACAGAACTATAAAGTTTGAAGGATTTGAAATCTATCAATTTGTCTATTCCTTATTGAGCTCGTCTTCTATCAAACTTCATCAGGCCATGATCATGTTTGTATATTCTTTATCTAGATTGTCTTCTATCAAACTTCATCTGACCAAGATCACATTAGCAAGTCCTTTCTTAATCTATTTCAATGATTGGTTCGTGTTTCATTTACAACACTTTTAGATTGTAATTTTAGTTTGATTCCATTCCTGGTGACATAATCTGGCCATACTTGCAATTCTATAAAAGATCTAGGGATCATCTGCATGAAAATGGCCCTTAGTTCAGATGATATCTTTCTTCTCCAATTTGGGGTCTATAATATACAATATTTTTCTTCTACTTTTTTTCAAATCAACAAAGTACTGTCCTTCCTAAAGTTTCTTCTCTTCTAACTTTCTACCAAAATTATTAAGATATTGGAGCATAGGCAGTACCATTTCATCGTAAGATGCTGCTATAGATAAGCTGGAAAGCTGATAATACAAACAAAAATCATGAAACAAAATTCTAACAAGCTTTTGATTTAGGCGTAACAAGTTGCCTAATGTTTCTAACTTTATATAATCTGATATCCACTTCCCCTTAATGATTAAACCAGATACAATCTTATCTGTAGATTTGACAAATTCATCTCGACCAACTAGTTTAGTTATTATTTCAGGAGCCTCATCTGCTGTAGTACAATAATAAAAACAAACATCTTCGTTATCAATCATCAGATGTAATGGTGGTGAACTTGAATATGCTTGGTTTTGGCATGATAAACTAGATCCTTCACCATCTTGAGCACAGTATCATTGCCACAGAAAGTGAGGTTGGTGTTGTTTGGTGAAATTGGAATCACCTTGCCTCACAACTTGTGCTGCCGACAGGCTTATATTCTGCTTCCGCAGAAGATAGGGCAACCATCTTGTAGCTTGCTCTCCCTAGAAACTATTTGATGCAGGAGCATAACTAGGCTCGCACAATCCTCATTTTTTTCTGAGTCATGTTTCTCTTTTCTTGAAATTATTGTCGCTGCAGGTTTTCTTCCTTCAACTTTTCTGTAACACTTTGGTGGCTTTCAAGTCCTTTCTAGGCACTACGGCTGATATGATTCGGGGCGACTAAAATAAATAATTGTGAGTTAATCCTTGTTGGAGTAGTGGCAAATAGTGGGTATTTAAGTATTGGCGGCTCACGGAGACTTTGGCATTTTACTCCTGGGTAATAGTAGCGACTCCTTTATTTAGCATCAGCGGCTATGAGGTGCATTAATGAGCCTGTCCCATGGTGGTTACCAATAACGATCTCCCTAAAATAGAATTTCTGCCCTTATTTATGGTCGACTTAGGCAGTTGGCTTAGGAGCGAAGTGTGAAAGAAGAGAGTGAGTTTTGGAGTGAATAAGAAGAAATATCCAGTTTGATCGCAAGTTAGAGCAGTAGCAATTTATACTGTTTGGAGTCATGGGTCTGTAGTATGTAATTTCATGTTATTGTTCTAGTCTTCTGTTAAATTCATGTTCTGTGAAGAGTCGCAAATCTGTAGAGGTTAGTTTTCAAGATATCATTCCAGTCTGCTGTAGTAATTTCATTTTGCTGCAAGATCATTAGAGTGCCAGGCGTATATGTTATATTCTGTTGTCTTGCTGTGCATACATTTCAATTGTTGCAAAATTTTCTTGTTATCTACCACTGTTCTGAGCAGGGTATTATTCTGAAGCCCGATTACAGCTGTTGATCTGGCCATTTTGTAAATCTGTAGTAGGACTGAACATGGGTATATTCTAAGATACATGTAATAACTGTCTCTTCTGTAGGGTTTATGAGAACTGTTGAGCTTTGTTAATGAAAAATCTCTTGAAATCTTATGTTTGATGTTATTTTGTTCAAAGTGAATGGCATGTATGTAAGGAGTGCGGTGGTGTCAACTGCCTTTCGTTGGACAGCTTGACATCGACTGCATCATTATTACCAGACAGAGTAAAAATATAGCTGGTTGTAGACTTATGAGTATCAACTAATCTAGGTCAAATGGAATCGATATATCCAAATAGTTTGAAACTTACAAATCACTGATCTAAAATGCCAAAGTTGAGGGTCCCTCGACATATCCAAGCACTCATTTTGTAGCTTCTCAATGTTCTTGTGGCTTGGACATGAATTGAGAAGACAACTCACTCCAAAACATAGGTCCAGTGGAGTGGTAATAAGATAAATCAAACTTCCTACCAATTAACAATACATGGATTCAGTGACAGATGGCAAATCAGTGTAAAATAACCCCAACTTCCATAAGATGTAGATGTTGCGTTACACTCTCTCATCTTGAATTTTTCTAGGAGTGCCTTGGCATACTTAGTTTGTGAGATAAAACTACCATAATCATGTTTCCAAAATTCTACACTTAACCAATAATGTAGGAGGCCAAGATCTGTTATTAGTAGACAAGATTTTTCCACAATCCATGAACATGTTTAGTACGGTTTTGGAATAAACTGTGTGAGCTTTTTTGCATCAATGTTTCAGATCACACTGACTGAACCGAAACATTGATGCAAAAAAGCTCAGACAGTTTATTCCAAAAGCAAAAACAAAACAAGTACCAGATTTCATCTACTGAACTATTGGACCCACTCTTGATGATTGCAAGATCATCAACACACACAATCAAGATCATTGTGTCATCACCAACACTTTTGATGTAGAGATTGGGATCAAAATAACTACTTCTAATTCCTGAATATCTGAGATGTTGATCAATTTTTAAAAACACGCTCAGGAAGCCTGCTTAATTTCATGCAAGGAATTCACCAACCTACAAACCAAATGTTTTTTTCCAGACTAGACCATGCAGACCTCCTTGGTTAAGTCTCCATCCAGAAAAGCAATCTTGTAAGGTCCCCAAATAGTGTAAAGGCAAAAAGCCTGATTTTATTTCTGATTTTGACAGCCAATATTTAATTTTGAAAATGTAATTTTCTGATTTAAAAATAAACTCTAACTGCTGCAAAATAAACAGAATAAACCCTAGGTGGCCAGAAAATTGCTCAAAACCCTTCAAAATAATTTATTTATTTCCAGAAAAATCGGAACAGCTGTTTACAATGCCAATAATGGAATTTTTCAGAATTTTTACAAATTCATTCACTCACTGCTGAATCCATACGGCTGGTATGGCTAGGGTTTGTATCTGTACGGAATACTGTAGACGTGTCTGTCTGCTGTAAGGCTCCCTGGGAATATTCTGCAAAATTTATCGCTGCTGCTGAAACCCCTGAAAATGCAGATTTCTGAATTTTATTGATTTTTGGTGTATCCTTCAACTGTATGGCTGCCTGGTAGTATGAAACTAGCTGTGATAAACCCTAGATCTAGCTGATAATCATCAATCTCCTCTAATCAGGGCTGGCACTCCACTTGCTGATCATTGTTGGCTGGTATGGGTCTAGGGTAACACTGAAAACCCTAGAATGATGTTAAAATCGCTGGATTCTTCTTTCCCAATGTGGCGACCAGCATCAATGCTAATACACTGCTCAGATCTGCCCTTGTAGTCATTGTAAATTCACCCAAAATCCTGAAAATTCTTCTTAAAATTCTTCAATTTCGCCTTGACATCAAAACATAGATATTTGCTTGCAAATCAAATTAGGCCATTGCTGGAATATGCATGAAAACTCTGAAATCAACAACAACTTGGATTTGGAAACAAGGGTTTTCGTCCTTGATCCCAAAATAGTGAACTCCAAAAGGGTTTTTGTCCTCTAGAATTCGAACATGCCAAGGGTTTTCGTCCTTGGATGCCCTAGATTGAACAAACTGCTCAAATCTGAAAATTGTATGTAAAGAGGGTAACTTGAATGATGAAACATTGAAATGAAACTAGGCGCCTCCTTGATATACCTTTCCAAAATGAGCCCTTCGATTTAAATTTCCCTACAAGTATTTAAAAATACTTTTTATTTAAAATTCTTCAATTTCGCCTTGACATCAAAACATAGATATTTGCTTGCAAATCAAATTAGGCCATTGCTGGAATATGCATGAAAACTCTGAAATCAACAACAACTTGGATTTGGAAACAAGGGTTTTCGTCCTTGATCCCAAAATAGTGAACTCCAAAAGGGTTTTCGTCCTTGATCCCAAAATAGTGAACTCCAAAAGGGTTTTTGTCCTCTAGAATTCGAACATGCCAAGGGTTTTCGTCCTTGGATGCCCTAGATTGAACAAACTGCTCAAATCTGAAAATTGTATGTAAAGAGGGTAACTTGAATGATGAAACATTGAAATGAAACTAGGCGCCTCCTTGATATACCTTTCCAAAATGAGCCCTTCGATTTACATTTCCCTACAAGTATTTAAAAATACTTTTTATTTTATTTTTATTTTAAGTATTTAAAAATACTTTGTTTTAAATTTTATTTTAATACTAGTGTTTAAAAATACATTTTATTTTAATTATAATAATATTAAGTTGACCCTAAAATTAGAAATTACCAGGCCCAACTTAACTAATATTATTAGTTATTTTAGTCCAAACAAAGGGGACATGACAAATTTTAACATCCATTTGACATACCCTACATCCAAATTGAGTGCTAAGTTAGACTAGCATACCTATCTTTAGAAAAATCTATGTAAAAGATGTCAAGAGATATCATTCTCGAGGCACCCATTTCATTTAAATCGCACATCCACTCCAAAATAGGTGCCTCGAGAATGATATCTCTCAACATCTTTTACATAGATTTTTCTAAAGATAGGTATGCTAGTTTTAATAATTTTGTAATGTTTTTTTGAATAAAAGGTGATATATCCCCTGTACTTTATATTAAAATCAAATATAAACATGGTTACAAAAGTTGCAGGCCATGGATGCACTATTGCAAATGAAAGGGCCCAAATAATTACAGTAACAGGGACGCACATCCATATCCTAAGATTTCCATCAACAAAAAACAAAACTACCAACAAACTAGAATTTAGATACCCCTAGTCAGGGCTGGACTCAAAATTTTCTACAGGCGAAGGAAGGGCAGCAGATGGCATAAGAGGAATTGCTGCCAGTGGACTAGAGCAAGATTAGGCGCATAAAGTCTTAAAAATCTGATGGCTCCATAGATCTCCTTTGCTTTAGCATCCAAAGTGGGCAGAAATTGAAATCTGTGGGCTTCCAGGGTGGTGTTGAGAGCATTGGAACATCCTCTGCAAAGACCTTTCTGCATCACATGGTAGATGCAGGCTGCCATAGTAGAAGAATGAAGCATTTATGTGCTGAACGATCCCCCAATTTAGAGCATCCTTCAGCCTGTCTGAGGATGTCATACTTGTGCACAAAGTTGAAACCCAACATTTCTATGAAGTCTGTGTCCTGTACCAAGTCCATTATGTTGAACAGGAAGATAGGTGCCACCTCTGAAAACATTAGTTTCTTGGGGTAAGCTTGCAGCAATGGCTCACCAATAATGGTTCTAATTACAAATTCTACATGTGGACAGTCTATGTCAAAGACGTGGCTGAGCTTCTTGGGATCATAGGGCCCATTCTCGGTAGGTTCCCACTTCTAGATCGAAAGGAAGATACGGGTGTTCTTGACAAATTCTGGCATGACCACAACAAATGGAGGACACGGGATAGGCAGGATAGAAAGGAGAGATGAAATGAGGAAATGGGATGCAAGTGGTGATATAAATAGGCGATGAATGGGCTGTGGGAGGAGTTAATGCTGAGGTAAGTGCCTGCTAGCTCAAATTTAATAATTTTATAAAATTTATTAATTTAATAATTTTATATTTTTTCAAATTTATTATTTTTATTTTGTAGTTATATTAATTTTATAAGTTTATTTATTTTATTAGACTTATAATTTTATAAATTTAATTAAACTTTTTGCTCACTAAAAAATTATTGAAATTATTATGTAATATAGTAAATAGTTATGTAGCTCAATGAATAAAAATATAATATAAGTGATATAGTTTATAGTTTATAAATAAATTAGTGAGCAATATTTTTGAAATAATTATTTATTTAAACTTTTACTTAAGAGTTAAACTGCAATAGTAAAAAAATAATAAATAAAAAATTACTTTAATTTTTACTTCATACATTATTTGAATATCATTTTTAATATCTATCCTAAACAATGTTTACTTCACAAGTTGCATGTAAATGATATTTATATAGGATCTCAGAACAATGTTTACTTCTTTTTTTTTTGAAGAGCAAAGAAGAATTTTTATTTACTTAAAAGTTATTTTTAGAATTATTTTATTTTATTTTATTTACTTAAGATTTATTTTCTAGTTAATTTATTTACTTAAGAGTTTTTTTATTTTATTTTATAATATAGATTGGTTGTGTTTGAGTTTTTATCATTTTTTGCATGTCGGCTCTTTAATAGTTTGTGTTTTTGTTAACACGCTCACGCCATTACACTCCACCCCCTTGCTGCCATTGTAGTTACGCCTCTCGTCGTAATAACTAGTCAAAAGGTTACAATCTTTGCAGTGAGAGAAAAGGTTCCTTTATATTATACCTCTTCTTGCTAGCCATATCCTTTAGCAACAATTATAGCTTTGTACTTGTCCAAAGAACCATTTGGTTTACATTTTAACTTATAAACCTGTTATAAACAATTGGCTTCCTTCCTTGGGGTAATTCAAACAACATTCAAGTTTTATTTTGCATGAAGGCCTCAAATTCCACCTTCATGGCAGCTTCCCATTTGGGCTTTCCTTTGGCCTCACCATCTGTGCTAGGTTCTAATACCTGCAAAACAACAAACGTAAGAGCAAAAGAGAAAAATTTACCTACTCACCACCTTGCACAAGTTCTTTCAGCAATAGTGTAGAATAGCCTTTAATTGTTTGTGGCATTTCATTCTCCCGAACATCTTTCACCAAGGTATAATACCCCACTTCAGTCTCCATCATTGGCTCCCCAATGAAGTTTGGGTATCACCCTATTCTTCATCAGATCCCCCTAGATCTCAACCCCTCTAATGTTCCTGATTTTGTGCCTTAATTCAAGCCTTGTTTGATTTCCACACCAAAAATTGTTTCAATACAATACTATCTGTATATTTACTATCATTCGATAAGAAAGGCATAATCTCATCTACAACATCTCTACTAACATCAATTTTTATTCATATAAACATCAAGTAACTTGTATGCCTTGGACTACTCGCTACAGCCAACAAGCATATATGGTTTGCTCTTTGCATATACCTTCTCTTTTCTACAATAATCAATGCAAAAGCAATACAACCAAAAACACGAAAGCCACTTGAGAATGATATGTTGCAATGCTTTAGTATTCCAGTTAAGGATGTAAACCAATGTATTACTAGCTTCTACCCAAAACACAATTCTAGTTGTGCACCATACTCATTGCCATCTCCATAATCATCCTATTCCTCCATTCCACAACTCCATTTTGCTATGGAGCATACAGAGTAGTATATTTTCTGTGTATACCATTCTCCTTGCAGAAATCTCAGAAGTGTTTGAAGCTAACTCACCTCCATCATCAAACCTAACTGTATTGATTTCTCTATCCACTTGTTTGTCCACTAAAGCTTTGATTGCCACATAGTGAGAAGCACTCTGACTTCTTTGGATGTCTTCATTGGACCATTCATATTAACATGTACCAAATCCAAGACTCCTCTGGCACACCAAGCTTAATCAATATCAAATGAGTGTCGATTCTATTTGCCCATTTGACATCCCTGTATACATCCTAGTTTCATGAATGGACAGGTGTCCATAAACCATGTTAATCTTACTAAGCACAAACAAATACTAATAATTTAAATGTCCATGCCTCATGCCAAAGTGTTCCATTGTTACTAATGCATGACCATTTAATCAACAAATTTATACAAACCCTTCTCACCTATACCAACGACAACCACCTTGTTATTGTTGGAAGTTGTGACCATATGTTTGTTAGCTTGAATTTTCATTCACTAAAAGACTACAATTCTTTGTTATTCACTAACAAACAAAAAAATGGTTCATTTCAAGATCATATCGAATAATTTTGGAAGTAACTCAATTATTGTTCACTGTGATACAAACATCACCACGGCCTTCAACAAAGTGAGTCCAACCGTCAACTAATGAAACAAATCCACTTCTGCTCTTATCTTCAATAAAAGTTCTGTACCAATCTCTACAACATGTATAGTGTCTAATTGCACCTATATCAAAATACCAGGTTGTGGACTCGATTGATTGATCCTCTGATGCAACTTCTTTCTCAAATCCTTGTCAATTCTTTCTCATCAACACTTTCAGCAACATTAGCTAGCTTGGATTTCCATAGGCATGCCATGTCACTCTTTCTTTTCTAGAAATTTCTCTTAAAATGTCCAAGCTCACTACAATAAAAACATTTCCATTTTGCGCCCAAGGTGTAGACCGATTAGTAAGTCGCTAAAAGACATGAATATTGGTTGTATTCAAACCCCAACAATAGCACTCAGAGTGGGGCTAGTCTTTGGCTTGAGAATTATAGTGGTTGTGTAGCTTGCTAGCATTCCTGTAATAGTAAAGTCTATAATGCTGATTCTACTGGTTACAAAAAAAAAAGCATTTCCATTTTGATCTCTTGGGCATATTACCACCTTTGAAGAAGTCATTTGGTGAACTGCTAGTGTTGTGCCTACCTTTTCCCTTGATCTGTGCAATGGATGCACACTCTATAGTAGCTAAGATGATGATTTCAACTAATCCCATCTCCACTCCTTTTGCGAGAGAACTATTGATAACTTCTCAAAGTTGAGCACTTGGGTTTCCGCAATCAGATGTAGGGATTCAAAAAATGAGTCAAAGGATGATGGCAAGCTTCATAAGATCAATGCTACCATATCTTCATCAGCTACTAGCTTCTCAATAGCAGAGAGCCTTCAATCACAAAAAGTGTTCCTAGATTGATCCTCCTTGCAACTTAGATGAAAATAAAAGATTCTTAAGATATAAAGCATATTAATCTTCTGATGTCTGGTATTTGTTCTTATTATTTTCCCACAAAGTCGGTGCCTGTGTAGCATTTTAGACCTTTGATATTAATTCATCTGCAACTGGCAACTTTAAAAGCATTAAAGCTTTTTTATGTCTTCTTTCAAAATCCTCAGGGTCAACAATTGGTCTTGTTTCTTAATTGATAATTCAATATTTATTTGGTTAGAGGTCTCCATTCTCACAAGTAGTGAGCATCTTATGACTCCACAAGCTATAAATTTTCCAGTTTAATCTTTGAAAGTCCAGCAAAAGCAAATGTTGTATAATAGCCATCTTTGACCATTAGACACCTAGACTGCAAAAACTCAAGAAATCTCCCAAACCAGCAATACGAAGACCAAAATTCACCCACCCATCACTCTGACACACTAATGTAGAAATTTGGCGGAGTTTGTCAAAAACTGCCCACCAGATCAAAAGATACAGGAAATATAAGGAAATATTAAATCAGTTTATAAAGTTCTAAAACTTACCAAATTTAATGAACTTAATAAAATTTATTATAAACTGTGCAGTCCTAAAAATTTATAATAAAATAAAGTTTATAAATGAAAAGATCCATTCACTGCTGCACTTCTGCAGTAAATTATGTATGGCTGCACCTCTACTCTTCACTCCTCCCACACATCTGCTAAGAACTGCGCCACACAGCCTTTCTAAATCAGGTCGACAGTCAAGTGTACCAATGGCATGCTAAAAACACCTATGCTTCACAATTGTGCCTTGGCATTATTAACAGTGTGTCAACCTCTATGTTAAAATAGCACAAATAAAACACCTACATTCATGTCACCTAATTTTGAGTTGTTTTTCACCCCTTTACATTTCACACAACCCCGTACTATAATATATCATTCTGAAGTATTATCTTCAACTTTCCAGTAAAAAATAAAATTCACTACAAATGAAGTTCACAATCAAAAGATATGTCTAAAATATGGACAGGCATTTAGGGTTTATTTAATGACAGAAATTAAAATTTATAGAACATAAAATTTACAAAAGCTTGATAGCTTGACAACTGACTCCAACCAGTCTCCTCCTCCAATTCAGACCAACATGACTTGGATAATGGCTAAAATATCATTTAAGAAATTGGAGCAAAAACAGTACCATTACATTATGCTGCTATACATAAGCTGCCAGCCTGATAATACAAACAAAAACAGTGAAACAAAATACTGACAACCTTTTGATTTAGGCATAACAAGTTTCCTATTATTAAGTAAACTCAAACAGTTGCATTTCATATAATTTCTAACTTCATATTATCTAATAAACTAGTAAGCTTAACTACCATTCTGATCAACTTAAAAGCTATCATGCATTCCATTAATGCTACATGTCTAACTAAAATTTATTCAATGTAGAGCATTTACTAACCTTTGTTGCATCTGTTTTAAAGTTAGGTTGGTTATTTTTATGATTCTTAGTTATATTTTTCCATGAAATTTTTCTTTTCCTTCCAAATCTATTTGAGTGTTTTAGTAACATGATTGAACTAAGATTCTAACTCCCATCTTGTATGATAGCACAAAATCAGCATCCATCACCTGATATTTGATGATGACTTCCATCTTTTTCATTTCCCTTGTTCTGTTTTGCATTGATCCATATTGAATCATTCATTTGACAATCAATTTGTCTTTGATTCCAACAACTCCCAGATCTGGTAAAGTGGGTGCTTTGATATTCTTAAGTATCAGCTCCATGCAATAGATCATTCCATCAAGGTTTGTGAACAGATGTAATCATTACATGGATTGCTCGGGTAAAACTACTACAAGGGCATTCACGCTGTTTGCTTTCCCCTGATTTTCATCATTTCAGACCAAGATAACTTCACAGTACAATCAAGGTATCACAGGGAATTGTTCCAGAATGCAATATGTGAGATACACTGCATCCAGTCTCAGCTAAGTTTTCTGACACCTTAATCTCCATCAACACAAGACCCACAACTCAGTGACTCTGCAGAAGTGACATGTTACGATGAAAAGATACAGACTAACAAACACCAATATTCTGTTCCTTCTGGCAATGAAACAAAGTGTTTGTTGATTTTCTCTTTTGTTCTAACTCAAACAGATTTGCTTCCATAATACTCCAAAGCAATCAGTTCCCTGCACTTATTCTATTCAATTTGTCATGAAAAGAATTCTTCTATAATTGTAAATACCACAGAAACATAAAAACATACCATACTATATAAGACAAAGAAAAACAAGCCAAACTTGTGTTGGGTTCTTCTGAAATCAACTGCATAAGAGAATCTGCGACCAACGTTTTGGATCTATCTTCACCAAGAAGAAGATGGAAGTTAAATCACTTATTAAACTAGGGTGTGTTTCCATTTATCAAGCATTTGCTTCAATCTTCTTCCCCCCAGAGATGGATCCAGTAGAGAGATCCAAAATGCCGTGCACAGATATTTTTACATAGTTGAACCAAGAAGAATCCAACACACTTTTGCAATGCAAACAAACCAACCTTAAATCAAAAAATGCATACTACAGATGATCCCCTTATAGACTGTATTCTCCAACTCAGTGCCATCCTCTATGCTAAACAACAGATTCGAACTCAAATTTTCATCCATCGCTTTATCCCCTCACTGTAGCATACAATGCTGGGAGAAGACCTATTTTGTAATAGAATAAATATAACTACCTCTTACAATACATAACACGTTTTTAAAAGCATCCCAAACCACCTTTCCACCTACTTATCCACTTGTCCTAACCATGTAAATATCCAGAATGGCTTCCACATTATCCTTACCAACCTCTTCACTGGCTCCTACCTCTCCTTTACTCTCCATGATATGTATCCCTCCAAGCTGTGTGTGTATTGTACACCTTTCTTCAGTGTCTGCATATCTACTGATTTTCAATGTCTGTTTGTGCATTTCTGAATTGGACAAAACCATCTAAGGATTGTACCAGTAATTGTTTGTTCGCAGCAAAATTTCCATTGGTACTTGGGGAAGCATTCCCCCCCACCCCCGAAAATGAGCCATTTCTGGGATGGGGATGAAATGCCCTCCCCCACTACCATGCCTGCAGGGGATGTTGGGGGGACTCCCTGACATTCCTGGGACAGCAAGGAGATGCCTGGGTGTCCCTAGACCATCCTGGAGACATCAGGGAGTCCCTACGTTGAACAAAGTTTCTGTATGTCATGAATAATGATTTTGATTTGTGTCAAAGCTTTGAACAGACAGACAACATGATATCATTAAAAATGGTTGACCTTGGAAGAAAGAAGGAATATTAATATGGTAATGGAGGCAAAATAGACTACTAAAACAGTTGTTATTGTTTTTGTTTCCTCAAATGGACCTGTTGTGATGTAATCACACATCGCCCCATTGCAAATGGGGACCCCCTTTTTTTTTGGCTTTCTCGCTTCGTTTTGCTCTAGGTTTAGTTTTCCTCTGAGCTTGTATGATTTTGATAGTGTTGTGTATGCAAGTCTCAACAGTGTCTTGCCAAGAGGTCTATATGCCTTCATCCTGATGCATGTCACTGAGACCCTGAAAATGACTAAGTCTGATATCTTGAAAATCCTGAAAAAATGACTAAGTCTGATATCCTGAAAATCCTGAAAAAATGACTAAGTCTGAAATCTGGTGGATCCTCAGAAATCTAGAATCTGCATGCTAAATCCTATGGATCCTAGACCCATCTCAAACATCCTGGAAGTATATTGATAAATATTTAAAGTATAAGAAATTCAATATCTGACTTATACTTAAACATATTTTCAATATACTTCCATTCAGGACATTTCCGATATGGCGACGACACTTGCATTCCAAGCACACCTTCTAAACCCGCCCTACCTGGGCGGCCTTGGCATGGGGTCTTGGATTCAAGGTTGTGATCACACACTTTCTCCATACACTGCCTCCAAATCCGCCTTAGGGAGAGAATTTTCAAACTTTAGAAGAGATTTTGAGTGAGTTCATGACAAAATCCAAGGGTGGTATCCCAACTCGCCCAGCTTCGGCGGCTTCAAGAGGCCTTTGTGGATGATGTTGCCTAACACATGACACTCTCCAGACAACAGTTCCAAACCCGCCCAAGGAGAAAAGTGGCTAAGTATATAAGGTTTTCTAGCATAAAGCATAAGAAGATGATGAAATTCCAATGAAAAATTATAAGTTTGAAGGAGTTAAATGCATTTTAAGTCAAATTCCATGGGTCACTCTCAAACCCCCCAGCCTAGGCGGCCTCAAGTGGTACTCATGGACTCTGTCTCCTCCCACATGAAACTCTCCACACACTGCTCTCAAAACCGCCCTGCAAGGAAAATGTCTAAGTGTTGAAGTTTTTGCATGCACAAAGCACTAGAAGGTGGTGAAATTCTAAGAGAAACATGAAAGTTTCAAAGGATTAAATGAGTTTCAAGATGAAATTCACATCACACTCCTCAAGCCGCCCTACCTGGGCAGCCTCAAGAGGCCTTTGTGGATGATGTTGCCTAACACGTGAAAAACTCCAGACAGTACTTCCAAACCCGCCCTAGGAGAGATTGTGCAAATTTTCAAGTGTTTCGACACAAAACATAAAAGATGAAGTTTGAATGGAAAACATGAAGGTTTGAAGGCATTGAGTGAGTTTTTGAGGAAAAATCCAAGGGTCACCTCTAAACCCGCCCTACCTGGGCGGCCTCAAGAGGTCCTTGTGGACTGTATCACCTGACACAATGCACTCTCCAGACAACACCTCCAGAACCGCCTAGGTATGTAGATAATACAATTTACAAGTAAAATCAATGGAAATGATGAAGATGAACACCTGGGAGATGAGATGACCAGGTTGAGATGAGTGAAAAGTTTCTAAGTGCTAAAATCCAAGCCTACCCTTGAAACCCGCCCTTCCTAGGCGGCTTTAGACCCTCCATTAGGACAATCTCATGTCTTCACATGACATCCTCCATGCACTAACCTCAAATCCGCCCAAGAGAAATGACATGAAAATTTGCAAGGAAGGCAATGGATAACACTGAGTTTTGAACAAACACATGCAAGTTTGGAACATACATGAGGGATAATAAGTAAAAATCCAAGCCTCACTTCCAAATCCGCCCTACTTGGGTGGCCTAAACATGAGAGCTTGGATTCTCTTGATCTTCACATGAACTGCTCCAAACATCACTTTCAAACTCCACTCATCTAATATGCAAATCTCATGCAAGGAGTTTAAACCATCAAGAAAGCAAGTGACGATGTCTTGAAATTGTCAAAACCGAGTTAGAAAGTGCCTATGTGATAAAATCCACTCACCACCTCCTAGCCCGCCCTTCCTGGGCGGCCTTGACCTCTATGCTTGGACAACTTCACCTCTTGCACAACACACTCTCCAGACATCAACCTTAAATCCACTCAAGGAGAAAACTTATCAAATTTGCAATGCTTTGAGTTGAAAAACAATGAGATTATGAAGATTTAATGAAAGTTCATAAGTTTGAATGTATTTCAAGGCATTTGAGAGGTTTTTGATGCACTTTCATGAAGAATCCAAGGGTCATGTCCAAACCCACCCTACCTGGGCGGCCTCAGGAGGGGGTCTTGGACTTTTTCTCCTGCCACATGAAACTCTCCACATGCTGCCTCCAGGACCGCTCAGGAGTTTAGATGGCATGATTTACAAGTCTACTTGATGAAAGATGAAGAAGATGGCTTACAAAAGGTGAGATTATCAAGATTGACATGAAGGAAATGTTTGAAGTATGAAAATCCAAGGGTCATGTCCAAACCCGCCCTACCTGGGCGGCTTTGGCATGTAGACATGGACAATGTCTTCATCACCTCATGGATTCCTCCACACACTGTCTCCAATCCCGCCCTAGGTGAAAATGATCAAATTTTGAAGTGTTTTCAAGCATAAAGCACTAGAAGGTGATGACATTTCAATGGAAACTTGAAAGTTTGAGAGGATTAAGTGAGTTTTGAATGAAAATCCATAGGTCACCCTTAAACCCGCCCTACCTGGGCGGCCTCAAGAGGTTCCTGTGGACAACTTTACCTCCACATCAAATACTCCGGACAATGCCTCCAATCCCGCCCTTCTTAGGCGGATTTCACCAATGCAAAAGGACATCATCACCTAACATCTCCAAGTTTGCCTTCTCACTTCATAAACATCTCAAAATGGCTAAGTCTTAGGCAAGTTCAAGAGAAGGGACTTCATGAGGAGAGGAATGGTCATTAAATGTTGAAAATCCACACTACATCTCCAAACCCGCCCATGCTAGGCGGCCTTGAGCTCTATGTCTGGATAACTTCATCTCCTTCCACATGACATCCTCCAGACAACACTCCTAAAGCCGCTTAGGGGTGAAAACCATAAATTTGCAAGTATAAATCAATGTAATAATGAAGATGAACATGTCAAAGGTGAAATGAGCAAGTGCAAAGTTGTTTTAAGTTGAAAAATCCAAAGGTCATCCTCTAGGCGGCTTTAGACTCCTCACATGGACAATGTTACCTTCCACATGAATTTGTCCACACACCCCCTCCAAACCCGCCCATGCTAGGCGGTCTTGAGCACTTTACCTGGACAATGTCATGTCATTCACAAGACACTCTCTGGATGACACCCCTAAACCCGCCCAGCCTGGGCGGATTTCACACCTTGACATGGAATTCACATCAAATAATCCATACTGTCCCTCTAAACCCGCCTAGGCACTTAGGCATGGATTTCATGCGAAAGGATATGTTCTGAAATGTCATTTTTTAATCCCACATGCATAAGTTGAATGTATTTTGTTATTGAAAATCCTTCATATCAAGTCTTAATTTGATGTGTTTCTTCTTGTAGGTGATGGAGGATCCAAGGAGGTGAATAGCGAGAGCTCATACATGAGAAGTTTGGAAGGTGGAGGAAAGTTGCTCAAGTTTGTCATCATCACCACATGGAGGAGAGCTCCTGCATCAAGTTCATCTTACTTTGAAGACTTCATAGACATCAACGCCACGCATGAGGAGTCATCATCCAGAGTTGTCTACTTCATGTACACCCATCATATGCAAGTCTACTACAAGAAGAACTTTCATCAGGCACTAGTCTACTCCATGAGCCCATGCAACTGTCCAAAGGCATGATCCTACACAAGCACAACAACATCACAAGATGAGAGATGAGCATGATCATCAAAGCGAACATCAAGACAACAAGAAGAAAATATTCTAAGTGAAGTGAACATGAAGTGAATCACACTAGTTCGTTTGAAGATGCTGAGGTGGCGCGTACACATCATCAGGGCAATCGAATTCTGCCATGTCATTTATTCAAGAGTGCCCACTCCAAAGATGCTTATCACATTGGAAAACGTGCCTTCATTGCCTCTTTCATGTTCTAAAAATAGCAAATTTTGTAACAAACTGCCTTGTTGTCTCAATCTTGGCCGTTGATTGCTAAATCAATCTGAGCCGTTCATTGTAATTCTTGAGTTCTATATAAGGCTCACTTCTCTCATTTGAAAAAAAAACAATACATAGAGAGGAGATTAGGAGTAGAGTTGCTGTAGGAAAGTAGAATAGCAAGTAGAGTAGAGGGGGAACTCTTCAAAGTCATGAAGAGAGACATGAGATTGTTGTAATGACACACTTCAAAGTAACACAAGCTCATTGTTGTTGTTTGGCATGGTGATTTTGTGGCTTTGAAATGTTAGCATGGTTTCAAGTTCTTGAATATGATGAAGATGTGGTTCCAAGTAGTTTAGATGATAAAGTAGATAGAGTTCATTGATGTAATGGATATATGCAATGATATTTGATGAATTCCCGTTGGTTCATACTTTTGATGGCTTGTCGATGGTAAGTCATCATGTAAAGTTAGCCTGAACCACATCTTGCAAATAGTTCGATTGTTGATGCTCCTTCGAGTTGCGCCAGCTGTGGGTACTTTGGAGTGTGTCAACGATATGAAAATCCTTGGTTTATCCCTTGGAGATTGCACCTATTTCATGTAGTTGTTGCTCGTCATGGCGAAGTGAAATTTGGTTTTCTAAGGGAATTTGTCTATCATAGCATCGTTCATCATGTCATTGTCTTTAGATTAGCCTTCTTAACCCTTGCCTTTTGCCTTTTCTTTTCGTAGTTGATTAGAAGAAGTTCCATTTCATAAGGAAAGAGTACATATTTGAATGAAGTAAGGAGCATATTCAGCGTAAGTCCCTTTGTGATTACCAGCAAATCACATCACACCACCAAGGCTATCCGTTGCAAATTACGTACAAGGAACCTTGGAGCGTTCTTGTTTGATCACATAGTTTAGCATTCGAGACGCTTTGTTCAAGAGAGGATAGAGCACTTGGTGTTTTATTCTAATGTTGTTGTTGTCAAGAAAACATCATCAACAGGACCTTCTATTATCTTAACTTTAGGAAGTTGGTGATCAAATATTTCTTAATTCGTACCTCACCAACACCTCAGGCTTAGTAGAGAGTGGAGGAAGCAGTGAAGGTGGAGTAGTGATGGATGTTATCAAGTTTTCATAAATGTTTCTGAGTTTCTTATGACTACTGTAAAGAATTTATAAAAACAGAGAAGAAAACAAATAAAAAGATTCAAGAATGATGATATTCCTGTCTTCAGCTGCATGGCCCTCATCATTTAGACGAGTCAGACTCCCCAGCTTCACCTTTAGTTCTCTGAAGAATGAAGATTTGGTTAGAAATAATGAGGAATTGATGTTGGAGAAAAAATAGTAATAAAATTGTGAAAAATGGCATGCACCATGAAAGTCCTGTGGTCTCAAAGGCCTTAATTTGGGCTTAGTGGTGGAGGCTCTGCCCCTTGAACCCGCCCTTTATTGCAACAAGGGCACTGCCCAGACCCCCGCTCTGGTTTTAGAAAGCAAAAAATATAATTTATGTTGGGACCATGTTTTATGTGTATATATATAATATGTGTGCTGCCAGCCACCGTCCCCAAATCTGTGTCCATAGTGTCCCCCCATCCCCAAAACCTGTCCCCCCCTTCCAAAACCCTGTGGAACACTGAAAATTTCTGATCTTAGGGAGCACCAGGTGCTCCAACGTGCTACCCAAAGTCAACAGAACACCTCTAGTTTTATTAGTAGATAAGCCTTCCATTCCTGATGACAACAACCTTGACAAAATTATAGACAGCTGCCATCCCCAAGTCTGTGTCTATGGTCCCCCCATCCCTGAAACCTGTCCCCCCTTCCAAAACTCTGTGGAACACTCTGTGGAACACTGAAAATTTCTGATCTTAGGGAGCACCAGATGCTCCAACATGCTACCCAAAATCAACAAAACAACTCTAGTTTTATTAACAGATAAGCCTTTCATTCCCGATGATGACAGCCTTGACAAAATTATAGACACCACCGCCGTCCCCAAATCTGTGTCCATGGTCCCCCATCCCCAAAACCTGTCCCCCTGTTCCAAAACTCTGTGGAACACTAAAAATTTCTGATCTTAAGGAGCAACAGGTGCTCCAACATGCTACCCAAACAGAACAACTCTAGTTTTATTAGTAGATGAGTCTTCCATTCCCATTGATGACAGCCTTGACAAAATTATAGACAACATGAAGAAGAATATGTGACCTCATATGTGCTGACATTGAGGATCCGTAAGATAATAGGAAAATGCAGGTGGATTGGAGAATCTAAGAGGGATTATGCTTAATTCATTGAGAGAAATTGTAAGAAATATACAGTATAGTTAACTATATTGCAAAAAAAAGTAACCAGATTTCCAGTAAAATGGTGCCAAAAAATAGATACCTTCTGGCAGTTAAAGCGGCTAGCTGTGCAATCTTCCCTGCAATTATTGCAATAAAGCTTTGGGGTAGATTGTCTTTCTATTCCTGTTGATTTCATTTCTGATCCACCAGTAGTTTCTGCTACCTTCTCTACATCGGAAACATCTTTCTTCTCTACATCGAAAACATCTTTATAAGATGCCAAAGCTACTCCCTCTCCAACCCTAACTTTTCTTCCAAATATTTTACCCTTGATAGATGGCGATATCATGTGCCTTGCAGATTTGGGAGGTGAAACTACACGGATGCCATTAGGAGTAACATTGTCCAAAACAACTGGAGCGAAAGCTTTGGTTGATGTCTGTAATTTGGAATCCAATGGTGCCTGGAAATTGATCAATCCCCATGTCTCCAAGAAATCAAAAACTTTATGAATGGAGGTAACATCACCAACTAACATCTTTCGCATTTCTGTGAAGGTCACTCTTTTGAGTGGATCTTCCCTGTATTTATTGATCATAAAATCCCTGTACTCCTTGTAAATTTTTGACGTCTTAGAAGATGATCTACCATCAAAGAACTCATTAAGGGAAATCCGCTCTGTTTCATGAATCTTGTTCCAGGAAAACCAACCTGACAATCATGTACAATATCAGAAAATTGAAAAATAGCAATTTGTTATTAATGCTTCATCATAGGCTATTTTTCAAAAAACTTTAAAAGTTCTTGCACCACAATGAAGTGCACTTGTTTGTAACTCTGTCAGACCTGTTTACTTCGCAAAAAAACACAGTTTGGCTAACATTTCTAGAAACTTCTCCTAGAAATAATTCCTATTCAAATGAAAGACAGCTCATGGTTTGTAAGAATAAATTTAAATTATCACTTCCTAATCCACTGCATTATATTCTCTATTTTCCTACTTTTCATATGAAAAATAATAGTGATTTGTCTTAACTAAACCAATTCATTAATAAACTGAACATCTAGAGGCACATAATTGTGTTTGCATTCTTTTATGAAGTTAAAAATTTAACATAAGAAGCAAATTCAATCATACCATGCAAACTGATTTATCATCATACAACTACAAAAAAAGATCATCAGACGAAACTTCCTTGGTATCTAATGCTTGTTAAAGTCACCTTTCAAAACATAGTCTAGTTAATGTTTTCCAAACCCGAAAGTATGAAATCCATCAAATTAAAATAAATCCAACAAAGAAAAATTTTAAAAATATTTTATCTTTCTTTCCCAGGTTCGTCTGGGCCCTGGCTTCTAAACAAGCATGTTTCCCAAACCCAGAAGTACAAACCCATCACTATCTAAATAAATCCAACAAAGTAGGAATTAAATTCCTTTGCCATGTTGGTCTGGCTCCTAAGCAAGCATGTGCATTAACACAGTGAAATTTGACGCACTTGATTCTAATTACTTAATCCCACTAAGGCTTCGCCCTTGCCTGTGCTTATGGGTTAAAATGGTAGCAACGATAAGGCCTAGTGGCTACATAATATAATAATTCACATTCGCCACTGGTTCAAGTCTCGGTGAAAAGCTATACGGAACAAAAGAAATGCATCTAAAATAGTAAAACTATTTAATATGGGATGAACTTGATGGAACCATAACTCATGCCAGATGTTCACCAAGCAATTATATAAGATATTTGAATTAAGACTGGAGGAAGTGGCTCCCCCTCTCCTCTATGTGATTGACTAAAACACTACCATAAGGTTTCTCCTAGTGCTAGACAAAATGTTCTGGTGTCAAAGAAGCAAAGCTATAATCTCTGGAAGAGCTTCCAGTATGCTTGTCAAAAGTACAGAGGATGCTGTTAACAAAGATCATTTGGATCACAGATGTAAAAGAGAAAAAGATGAGCATCCTTCAGCTTGTAGTCACTCCCAAAATTCCCCATGTCTTGGTTGAATGTTCCCATCTATTATTAACATTTCTAAATGCTCTGGCTATTTGTATGATTTTGTTTTGGAATATCACAAATCACGATGGAATTAAAGATGCATTTGAGGATAACTGTCTTTTATTGATCTCTTGTAGCTTTTGTATATCATGTTGAATGAGGTGGATGGAATCACAAAGTGTTAAAGCATAATTCCTTGGAGCTTCAATCATCTAGCCAAACGCAATGGAAAATATCCTCAATATTAGTCATATGAAGATTACCATGCTCCATGGGGACACATCCCCTGGGCGTTTCTGGCTGTCCCTGTATCTGAGACGTTTCGGGGATGCGGGAACACATCAGAAACATCCCCAAGCCATCCCCGATCTGCAAGAAAAAAGGAACGTCCTGGAAACAGGTAAAATCTGTAGGGAATGGCAGGGGGTGGCTGGCCCTCCCCTACGGCCCAGCATGCAAAAAGGTTAAGAAATTGAAAAAAAGGTAAAAGAAAAAAAGGGGTGGGAGAGCTTTGACAAGTGGATGCTTGAACAAATTTCTGCCATTGAAACTCTAACTACCTGTCTTCTGATGAAGGGGTTGATATGCTTTTCTGACCTGCAAATGATCTTGATGACCAAGTGTCATATATGTGCATTCCAATGACTGTACATAATCTGATCGTGCATGGCTCTTCAAAGCTGCCTGTATATAAGTGAGATATTTCCAAGATTCAATTCGATACTTGATGCTTCATAGATAAAAAAGATACCTTCAGTTGAGCATGCTTCTCCAATTTCAAGCAGGTGCATTTGATGGCTATGTAGTACACATGCGAGAATACACTTTCAAATTTCTGGACTGTGCATGTCCTTGTGCATCGTAGTGTGTTCAATGTACTTTCCATTCAAATAAACCATTGAATTGTGTATTAAATTGTTGGTGGCAGCTAATATGTCAAACCTTTAAAATTAGATCAGGACCATTGTCGAACTAGGTTTTAAGTTTTGACGTGTCAAAGTATATCCCCAAGGTGTACTGGTGTCAGCTGGGTTTTCTACATCTCTTAATTTTGTCAGATTGGATGAGGTAGTCCCTCATATTGGGAGTGATTCATACTCAAAGACTCAGTGTCATGTCCCCTTTTTCAAAAACCCTTACCCTATCTCTTCATTATCCTGTAGGCTAAAAGGGATCAAATTAGGGTTATATTTTTAATAATTAAACTTAAGTTGTTCAAAAAGTAACTTTAAGTTATATTTTAAAAGAGCAACTTCTGTTTTATTATTAAAAAGGTTGTTTTTAAAAAATGTGTTCATAGAGTGTCGTTAGAAGTGGGGTACAAAAAGGTGATGACACTTTTAGACACTTTAATTGAGGGAAAGAGGACAAGTAATTAAAAATACATTATTTTCTCCCAAAAGGCTATATAAAGGGTTTCTATGCATAGAAGAACTTATTCTTGGCTAATTCATTTCTCTTTTGCTATGAGAGAGAACTTGAGTTCTTCTATTTGTCTGAGAACGAAAACCCTTTGGTGAATCCAATTTTGGGGACGAAAACTCTCCAAATTGGTTTGTGTGATTTCATCTAGAAAACACCTGTGTGCTGATCTGATTGTAGTTTTTCCCAGTTATGCTATTATGGCGACTTTTGATGTTTTCTAAGTGGCTAATGGAAGCTAAGTTTCATATTTCATGTCAAAGTATTTCAGTTGCTGTTTTAGTGGATTTTGTGAAGACTTTTAGGGTGGCCGTACTTTTCCAGCTTCAAGCCATACATTCCCATGCCATACCTGCTGCAGCAAATCAGAACTGGTGAAGTTAATTGGTTTTATGCATCGGTACAAGCCGTTCCAGTCTGTCCTAACAAGTCGTACACATGGGAGCTGAGTTAGTGTGTTTTGCTGGGCCGTACAATGCATTTACGGGTCGTAGAATGCATTTACGGGTCGTACCTCATGCTGGGAGGCGTGAGAAATAGCAGTCTGGTCGCTGCTCTTTTTGGGCATTTTGTGGATGTGTGAAGGGTGCCGTACCATTCCCTGCCTAGTCCATACAGTTTGATAGTGTGCAGCAGCAGTTTGGATTACCTTGGCAGGCCGTACAGTCATTAGGTGGTGCTGACCTAAGTCACCGCATTCGAATTCGAATTCAAATTCGACAAGGATGAAATTCGGGAAAAATTCGGGAAGGAAAAAATTGGAAAAAAAATTCGTGATTAAATTCGCCTTAGCATAAATATGATTTTTTTTAAATATAATTAATAAATACACAAAACATTGGTAAATAGATGCCACATTTATAAACCATAGTAAACTTTAAAGTTTAAACCATAAGAAACATATGATATTATGATTGCGAATATTTTTCTTGTCAAAAAGTGACAATCAAGAGTCAAGAAACTAAAGCTTCAAAAAAGTTTCAAGTCATCACGGGCACTTCAAAGTTCAAAAAAGTTCCAAGTCATCATGTGCACTTCAAAAAAGTTCCAAGTCATCAAGAAGACTTCGCTGAGATGATGTAGCATCATCATCACTAGATGCACCACTCAATTCATCATCCAAAAAGTCAGGTTCATCTGCTGCAACTGCTGTGTCTTCTGAAATTTGTTGTGAAGAAGATGAGTCTATTGTTGATTTGTTCATAAACAATTGTAAATTACTACGGACAAAAACAAGATCTCCCAACTTTCCGGATAGCAACTTGTTCCTCTTTTTGGAATGAATGTGGTCAAAGCAGCTCCAATTCCTCTCACAAGCTGATGAACTTGCTCCTTGACTCAAAACTCTTATAGCAAAGCGTTGTAGTTCAGGGGTTTGTGATCCATAGGTCATCCACCATCTATACCCAAGCATGTCCACTCGTGCCCTGTCATATTTAGCTGATGCCATTCCAAATATCCCTTCTGCTGCCTTGTATTTCCAGCATTGGTTTCTAACTAGACTTGGCACTAGTGGATCTGGTTCAAGCCTCTCAATGGCTTCTAAAAGCCCTGCCATAATTTCACTATCAGTTTGTCTATCAATGTCAAATAGCTTAGGCTCCAAATAACAAGCTGCTGCATGTAAAGGTGTGTGCATCATTTTTCCATCTAGAATCAACTGTTTCCCATATCTCCATGTAGTCTGCTTCAACATTATTGAGTGTTTTTTGAATAGCTTCCTTACAACGGTCCATGCTCTCATAAAGCATGCCAAGACAAGGGGTGTCACCATCAACCATACGAAGCACATCAACAATCGGTCCACATACATTTAAAACTTTTGCTGCATTTTCCCAAAAATTGCTGTTCAAAATGATTTGCTCTATCATCTTGCCCTTAGGACCTTTAGAAAGCGCTGAATTCTCCCACTCATTGTTGCAAATAACAGACCTTATAGCCGCTTTCTCTTCAACCACTATTTTCAAAGTGATATAAAATGAAGCAAATCTTGTGTCACAAGGCCTCAATAACTCCCTAGATGCTTGCTGCCTGTAAAGACTCAATGTGAGACGATGATTTCTTATGAAATTTGCAATTGCTCTTCCTCTATCGATTGCTTCAAGCACCCATGGGAATTTAGCCAAGTCAAGAAGCAACAAATCTAAACAATGGGCTGCACATGGGCTCCAATATATTTGTGGGTGCTTTTCTACTATCAGCTTCCCAGCGCCCACACAATTTGCTGCACTATCAGTTACCACTTGAACCACATTTTCCAACCCCACTTCAAGAATAGCTATTTCTAATATTTTAAAAACATACTCTGAAGTTTTCTTATGGTTCATTGTGTCAATCACCTTCAAAAACACAACACCTTGAGGACAAGCCACCAAAACATTAATCAATGGCCTCTGACATTTATCTGACCATCCATCACTCAATATAGTGCAACCTGTTGCCTTCCAAGAGGCTTTGATCTCAGCTAATTGACCAATCACCCTATCTTTCGACCGCTGCAAAAGAGTTGTTCTCAAAGCCTCTGAACCGGGAGGTGTGTACCCTTTGCCAAACTCTGATATTCTTTGAACTGCATTTCGAAAATGTGGATTCCTAGCTACATTGAATGGAATAGCACTTGAATAAAACATATCAGCCAATGCATCATCCACATGTTGTTTTTCTCCTGGTTTCCAAAAGTTGTTCAGTGTTCCAGTGGACTTTGATCCACCTACCTTGGACACATTGGGAGTGGAAGGCGTAACAGATGTGAATCTAGACACATCCTCTTGGATTCTCTGTTTCTTTTGTGCCTGCTTCATCTTTCCTACAATCGAACAGGATTGGTCTTTCTCTAGACCAGCTCTAATTTCTGTTGTCACCTGATCACATGCAATAACACCTCCTCCTGCACCCCCTGAAATGCCAAGCAAGTGGTCATTTACCCTTGTTAAAGTTTCGGTAAAAGGGTGAGAACACAAGTTGCATTTGAGCTCGGTACCATTGCGGGTCACATATTTCCATCCTTCAGCAGTTGATTTCTTGGGAGACATTCTGCATGTTTCAAAAAACAAATAATTTTTTTTTTTGATTCGTCAAAAAACAAATAATATTTAATATTTAAAATATTAACTAAATTTTATTTTTAAAAGCAAAATAAAGCATTAAAACAAAATTTCCTTAATATTTTAAAAACAAAATAAAAAATACCAATTTTTTATAAAAAACGTAAAAATAAAAAGATATTTAATTTTGTATTGTAACTTAAAAAATAAAATAAAATAATTAGTAATGTTTAAAAAAATATATTAAAATTCATATTTATATTTTATAAAGCATATTAAAATTTATATGTTTATTTTAAAAACAAAATAAAAGAAATTATATGTTTATTTTAAAAGCAAAATAATAGAAATACTAATTTTATTTTAAAAAAATAAAAATAAAAAAATACAATATATAGTGTTTAGTGTTTACAGTAAAGTTTAAAAAGACTATAAAGAATTTAAATTTTATTTTAAAAAATTGAAAAAAAAAACAAAAACGAACTAAAACCCTACTTGTGCGTGGAAGTCTCTGCTCACGAACTCCTCTGCAGCTCACGAACTCCTCTGCTCATGAACTCCTGCTAACGAAGGCTGCGGCGGAAGAATAGAACTTGAGTCCTCTGCAAACTCTGCGACCACGACGTAAAAATAAAACAAATGCAAACTTCATAAAACTCTGCGGCGGACGACGGCGACGACAGAAGCGGCGGGTATCCTATAAAAATTATATTTGACGTTGACCGCGGGTATGATGCGAAACAAAACCTAAAAAACCACTTTATGGCAATAAATTATATTAAAAAAAATTACCGGACGATTTTGAACGAATTTGAACGATTTTGATAGACTCTTTATAAATACGGCGAATTTCAAATTTTTAGCCAGGAATTCGGCGAATGTGGTGACTTAGGTGCTGACAGCAGACTTCAGGGGCCATACAGTTCAGATTCCCACATTTTTGGGCAGAGTTCAGTGTATTTCAGTCACTTTCAGTTGTCTTCATCAACTTTCAGTGCTTGTTCCAGCCTGCTCTAAATGCTCAGTCCATGTGGATGGTATATCATCTTATTTATGATTATCATGGACTAATCTGGGTGTTTGCAGCAGTGGTTTATGTTGTGACTAGTTGATTTCATTATCATGTTGTAGTTGTTTACTGAATATACATGAATCAACAGTTCATATTTCATGTCAATGTAATTATGGATGGTAGTACCACCAGAAAGTAGTGCATGCATGTTTATCATATTGTAAAACTAGATGGTTCACCGTCAATTATGTACATTTTAACATTGATGGTCTTAGTTGGTTCACCGCTAGACCCACTTGCATCCCATAGCCTATTTTGGCATTGATCAAGTCTGCTAGCAATCAGTCATTTTGGCTTGATCAAACTTGTATAAATCTGTCAATGGCTCCTGCATTTCTCAGCATACTTGCCTGCCGAAGAGGTGCTGATTTGGGTCGGCCCTGCCGTCTGTATGTTTCTAGTCAGCTTGCCGCCTTTACTTTCAGCAGTGCATGTAGTAGTTAGATTGTGTGATCTGAACATCATATGCTCTCACCTTGCCCACCTTGGGATTTGGGTGATCAAAAAATGCAAGGACTTGCATTTGCATCTTTCTATATTGTAAAAATTCCAAAAAAAATTAGCTAGGGTCATTACACTCTATTAGCAGATGACGATTAGAGGTAGCAGCAGATTTTCCATGTTTTTGTCATTTTTTAGTTGTAACTTGTAGCCTTTAAGCATTTAATTGTAATTGTTATATAACATATATGCATATTAAGTTATTAACAATGAAAGCTATGAAATTTTGCTAATTTCTGTGTCAACTCTCGTGGGAATTCTCAATTCAGCTATAATGTTATGTAATATGGTTTTATAATGTATATGATGAATGCTTTATACATGAATAATTGAAATTTCCCATATTTTTAAATTTCCCTATTTTTTTATTGCTGTCCCCTAAAAAAGGCCTCCCATCCCCTGCTGTCCCTGTTCCAGAAATGCTGTGGAACATAGGAAGATAATTATGTGGATAATTAGAATATTTGGTTTCCAATGACAGAGTATTAAAACCTAATTCCCCGGAGTTTCAATCCTCTAGCAAAAGGAGATGGACAATACCCTCAATATTAGTCATACGAAGATAATTATGTGGATAATTATTATACTTAGCTGGCAGTAACAGAGTATTAAAACCTAATTCCCTGGAGCTTCAATCCTCCAGCCAAAAGCGGCAATATCCTGAGTATTACTCATATGAAAATAATGATGTGCCAATAACACTTCTTAACATAGAATGCACAGGGTTTGTGACATGGAGGTTTGTTTCCATAAAACCTCTAGGATCATCACTACTTTGCAACTATAAATATGAATTTGTTAATAGAATACAAACTCTTATTTCTAATCATAATTGTGGGATTTGGTATTGCCGTTTACTCCTTTATTAGACATCACTATTCAATATCGCAAAGCCAAGTCAGAAATATATTTAGCATGGAAACTCAAAACGGGACCGCCCAGCTGCTGCATTCACATTTAATTCAAAAATATAATAACATCAATTAATGAAGGAAATGATTCACTATTCATTCTTACAATCATACTCACACATGATCGCTGGGAAAGGATGTTGATTTTTTGCTCTGCATGTCGAGCTAGGGCTTTCGTGCCCTAGCCTGATCCTCTGGTTTTTTCCTGTTCGTGCGAAGTGTGGGGAGTGCATGCGTTTTGGGGAGGTCTGGGGTTGTGTTTTTTTTATCAGTGCAAAGTTTTTTCAGCGGCATCGGTGTCTCTTTCTCCCTGAGCGTGCGGGGGTTTTGTGCCTGGTTGGAGGCCGTGGGTGGGGTTTTTGTGTCTGGTTGGTTTGGGTCTGCAATTCGAAGGTAGTGCTGGGTGGTGGATCGGTTAAACCCTAGTGGTGGTTCTTTTTTCTTGGGGACCTGCTTGCCCGCCTTGGATCTTGTTTAGTTTCAATGCCGATCGGGGAGTCTTCAGGGGCTAGTCCCAAGATGGATTTTCGCAGCAGCGGTTGGTGCAAATTCTCCTTCGCACGCTTCGAAGGTTTTTACTAATAACTTGTTCTCACCAGATCCAGGGTTGGTTGGTTCGGGTTTGTCTGGTGGTACTCGGATTACAAAGATCAATGGATGTCTTGAACGTTGTGAGGAGAGGCCAAAATTGGTTATCCCGCTGGAGATGATTGCGGAAGATATTGATTATTATTCGAAGCATGCATTGCTGTGCAAGTTTATGGGGATGCGGGTTTCTTTACAATTTCTTGATCATGGGCCCAACGGACTTGGATGTCAGAGGGAGAAATGGAGGTTATGCTTTTAGCAAATAACTTTTTCATGGTTTCATTCAATTGCTTGGCAGATCGCAATAAGGCCTTTGAAGGAGGCCCCTATTTTCATAATCAGATTGGGTTATTCATTAAACCTTGGCATGCGGGATTCAATCCTGCTGAAGAGCTTCCGAGCCGAGTTCCAGTGTGGGTTCGGCTTCCAAGGTTTCCTGTGGAATGTTGGCGGGATGATGTTTTACACTTGTTAGCTTCAATGCTAGGAAAACCAGTTGGTGCTTCACAGCAGACTCAAGTTAAAAAGGTGACGACTTTTGCTCGTATCTGTGTTGAGATTGATTTAAGTAAACCCTTGCCAGATTCGGTGGATATGTGTGCGGGTCCTTACTCTTGGGTGCAGCAGTTGGACTATGAGACTCTTCCTTTTCGGTGCCGTCTCTGTCATGAATATGGACATTTACAGAGGAGATACCCTAAGGCTAGGCCTGTGGACTCCCAGCCTTCTCAGCCTCCCCACAATCCCCCTAGAGTTGAAAAGGGGAAGGAACCCATTCCTGGTGATGTGGATGGGGCTGATGGTTTCTTTCCTGTCAAGGCTCGAAATAGGAATCGAGATCAAAAAAGGACTTTGAAGGAAAGGCAAGATGAAGATTCTTTCAACAGATTTGAAGTTTTAGATGATCTCAGCCAGCAGGAAGTGAATCCAGGCTTGGTGAATATGGATCAGGGTGCTTCAGGTACAGGACAGGAGGGCCTTCTTTCTGAAGCTACTCAGGTTTTGCAGGATAATAGGGCTTTGCAAATGGACACAGATGTTCAAATGGAAGTCCAGGTGGAATCGGTTCCTTTTATAGTAGGGAAGAAGGGTGGTGAGGATGGATCTCCTCTTGTTTCAAATGTAGGTACTGAGGGGGTGAAGATTAATAAGTCTTCTTCTTCTCATTTGGGTCTTCATCAAAAGGATTCAAAAAAAGGGGCTAGGGAAAAGTCTTCCAAGCTTGGTAGAAAAAAAGATTTGGATAAGATTAAATTAACAGGGGAAACTTTGGTAGAGTCAGGGTCTGTTAAGACTCTGGATTCTCATTTTTCGAGCCCCTTGAAATGATTGTTCTATCCTGGAATGTAAGGGGCTTGAACAGTGGCCCTCGACAAAACGCTGTTCGTGATTTGGTTAGAAGTCAATCTCCTGATGTTCTTTTCCTGCAGGAGACTAAGTTATTAGTGGAGTGTATGTTTGGTTTAGTGCCTAAGTTGTGGGGGAGTGGAGAGTGCCAGTGTATTGGTGCTCAAGGGTCTGCTGGAGGAGTGGCTTGTTTATGGAATCCTCGGAAGATCCACCCTCTTTGGTGGTTGTCCTTTCAGTCTTCTATCTCTATGATTGCTTCTTGTTTTGAGACAGGGGAGTCTGTTCTCTTCTCCAATATCTATGCGCCTACTGAACTTCAAGGTAAACAACTGTTGTGGTCCCATATCCGGTTTGTCCGAAGCATGGTTCCTTTCCATCCGTAGATTATGGCTGGAGACTTCAATGCTATTTCTGAGTTGGCTGAGAAGAGGGGTGGTATTGCGAGGCTTGAGCCTTCTGCACTGCTACTTCAGGATAACATTTCAGCTTTAAATCTGGTGGATATCAAGCCCATTAATGGCCAGTTTACTTGGAATAATCGGAGGATTGGGAATAACTGCATTGCGGAACGACTTGACCGCTTTCTGGTTTCTTGCTACTGGGTTGGTGGGTTGTGGTCTTCTAGCTCTGAAATTTTGGATTGGAGGGGATCAGATCATTGGCCTATCAAGCTGGCTATTTCTTCAGCTCGTGTGCCTCGGTCTCCTTCTTTCAAGTTCCAGCTTATGTGGTTGCGTGACTCCTCTCTCCATGACTATATTGTTGAGTGGTGGAGGTATGGTAGACCTGCTTATGGTACAGCAATGTATACTTTTGCTAAGTTACTTCAATTTGTCAAGTATCAGCTTAAACATTGGAATCGGCAGTGCTTTGGAAACATTTTCCATGCTAAGACTGCTGCCCAGGCTGAGTTGGATGGTATTACGAGGTTGATCAGGGAGGATGGAGTGACTGAGGACCTGCTTCGGGAAGAGACTAGGGCTTTGAAAGCATTGGAAGAGTGTGAGCTACGAGAGGAAGTTTTTTGGAAACAAAAGGCTCGGATTGAGTGGCTTCAAGAAGGGGATAAAAATACCGCTTTTTTCTTCAACTCGGTGAAAGCCAGGAGACATGGCAATTCTATTTCTACTCTGGTGAATGATAGGGGTGAAACTCTTTCTTCTTTGCAGGACATCACATGTGAAGCTATGCAATATTTTGCTTCTTTATTTAGGGAGGACTCGCAGGGGGGTTCTGATGAGGAAGCTCAGGTTCTTTCTTGTATCCCTTCTTTGGTTTCTAGGGAGATGAATGAGCATCTTATGAGTGATATTTCGATTGAGGAGCTAGAGGGGATCGTGTTTCAAATGAAGAGGGGGAAAGCTCCTGGCCCTGATGGTTTCCCGATTGAGTTCTTTCAAGAATTCTGGGAGATTATCAAGTTGGACTTGTTGGCAGTTGTTCAGGAGTCTCATAAGAATAAACAGATGTTACGGGCTTTGAATTCTACCTTCCTTGCTCTCATCCCAAAGTGTGATGGGGCGGATAGGTTAAGTCAATTTCGTCCTATCTCTCTTTGCAATGTGATTTATAAAATTATCTCTAAATTGATTGCTAATAGGTTGTAAAAGTGGCTTAAAGTGCTGATTTCTGAGGAACAAAGTGGTTTTGTGGCGGGATGTCAAATTCTGGATGGGGTTGTTATTGCAACTGAAACCATTCACTCTATGGCTAATTCCAAAGATAAGGCAATGTTCATCAAGCTTGATATGGCTAAGGCTTATGACCGTGTTCGATGGTCCTTCCTTCGGAAGCTTCTTGGTGCTTTTGGTTTTGGGGATGCGTGGATTTATTATGTTATGAGTTGTGTTACTTCAGTCTCCTTCTCTGTGTTAATAAATGGTGAGCACTTTGAGCTTTTGGCGCCTCTCGGGGTTTGCGGCAGGGTGACCCCCTCTCTCCTTACTTGTTTCTTCTTCTTGTTGAGGGTCTGGGACGCTTGATAAGAAGGAATGTGGAGTTAGGTTTCATTCAGGGCTGGGGGTGGGGAGGTGGTTTACCTCCACAATCTCACTTGCAGTTTGTTGATGACACTGCTTTAATGGGTATGGCTACAATTAGGGAAGCTTTGAATTTGCGCAAGGTGTTGGATGTTTATCTTCTAGCTTCGGGCCAATTGATCAATGAAGATAAGTCTTCCATCTTTTTCTTCAATACTCCAGGTTCCATTCAGAGGCGAATTGCTCATATCTTGAGATTTCAGACTGGGGTTCTCCCTTTGACCTATCTTGGTATTCCCATCTCTATTGGAAGACTTCCCAAGGAGTCTTGGCAGAATATTCTGGATAAATTTCGTGTAAAAGTTAATCACTGGACCCATCGCTGGTTGTCCTTTGCGGGTCGTGTTCAGTTGCTCAAGTCTGTGGTGCAGGCCCTCCCCATTTATAGATGTATGATTCGGGTGGCCCCTTTGGGTTTTGTTAGGGAATTGGATTCCTTAGCAAGACAGTTTTTATGGGCTGGTAGCTTATTGTCCTCTAAATGGAGCCTTGTTAGATGGGACATTGTTTGTCGCCCGAAGCAGTTTGGCAGCCTCGGGTTAAGGCAGTCGTCGTTGTCAGGGATGGCGTTGGCTGCTAAATTGTATTGGCGGTGGTGTGTGGAGCAAGATGGGATCTGGGCCAGGATATTAACTCAGAAATACTTCCCAGGGATCCCTCAAATTGATATTCCTCGGTATCCACTGGTTGGGAAAGGCTCGGTGATTTGGAGTACGCTCAAGAAAGGGGCTACTCTGGTCAAGGATGGTTTGTTTTGGATTTGTAAAAGAGGGACAAAAGCTCATTTTTGGTCTGATTCTTGGGATGGTTTTCCTCCCATTGTTTCTCAGTTTCCTAATTTGGTGACTCTGTGCCAGAGGTTCTGTGAAGTTGGTGGTCAAGGGTGAGTGACTTCAAGTCCTTTTCTTCTCATGGGCAATTGGTGATGGCAAGATGGAAGAATCCTGATGAGTGGCCTGTTGTTGGTATGGAGGAGTGTGCTGAGCTTCATAGTATCCTTTCTCGTAGACGTTGTAGCTCCCTCCAGGAAGGGGATGTTCTTTCTTGGTCTCCTAATCCTAAGGGTGTCTATACTGTTGCTTCTGGATATCAGGTGTTGTTATCTAACCAGCTGGAGGGGGTGGAGGTTCACTGGTGGAAGAAAGTGCGGAATAAGCTTTCTTGGCCGAAGTGTAACTGCTTTATTTGGACTTTGGCTTGGAATAGGTGCTTGACTTGGGATAATATTCAGAAGCGGGGTTTTCAAGGTCCTTCTATGTGTGTTATGTGTGGATGTGGAGAGGAGGACTCCTCTCACTTGTTTTTCCGTTGTCCCTTGACTTTTGCAGCTTTGGCATTTTTGGTGGGAAGTTTGGAAAAGCCCCTGTGTTCATGCTTCATCCCTGGTGGATTTTTGGAGTAGTCTGGGTAGACCTCCTTCTATGGCCTCTTTCTTGCAAGATGTGTGGTGTGCTGGGCCTTCCTTCATACTATGGCAGATTTGGTTGGAACGGAATCGCAGAATATTTCGAGGTGAGAAGTTGATTCAACAAGTTTGGCACAAAATTATGAGTATGATTCGGGAGACGGTGGAATCTAAGTGTGATGTGGTGTTCCCTTTGGAGAAAGGAGATGCTGAGTTGGTGGATAGATTGGGTATTCAGGGGTTGTCTCCAGCTTCTGCTTGTGTCAGGAAAGGAAGGCGAGTGAAAAAGAAAGTGCAAAGGGTGGGAAGATGGCTTCCCCCTCCGTCTGGCATTCTGAAGCTCAATACTGATGGTTCTTCAAGGGGCAATCCTGGGCCTGCTAGGATTGGTGGGACTGGCAGGGATTTTTCGGGATCGGTGGTTTTTTTCTACTCTGTTCATGAAGGATGGCAAACTATCAACCTTATGGAAGGTTTGGCGATCCTCTATGCTTTGGAGAGGGCTTATGCTTTGGGATGGCGCAAGGTTATCTGTGAGTCTGATTCACAGGTTTTGATTGATTTGCTGAATACTCAGAAGGTTTCTGATGTTAGTTGGCAGTTGGCTATGATGGTGCAACAAATTCTGCAGATAAGTTCTTTGATGGAGATGGTGTCTTTTGTCCATATTCCAAGGGAGTGGAATAGGGCAGCAGATTGTTTGGCTAAGTGGGCTTCTGAGCATTTAGATGGTTGGAAGATTGATGAATGGGAGCAGGTTCCTCATGAGCTCCGATATGACTTGGAGAAGATTCTTGCTGAGGATGGGAATGGTATTGGTGAAGGATGATGTTGTTTCATGCTTTGTATGGCTGTTTCTTATGGATTACTAGGGCCTTGGCCCTTTGATGCTTTGTAATGCTCTTTTCTGAATTTCAATAAAGTTTTTACCCCTTTTTAAAAAAAATTAATGAAGGAAATTGCAAAACCTTTGTGTTTTCCAAAATATGCAGAGCGAACAGCAGCAGAACAGAGCTTTGGAGTGGTTCATTTTCACATAAATGCTCAAATATTTCAGATAAGTGTCACATATTGTTTAAAAAAATAAATTCTAACCCCATGTCCCCATGTGGCTACTTAAGTTATTTTTCTGCTTAAATTTAAGCAGTTGGAGTGATCCCATGGAAATTTACAATTATCAGAAAAGGATAATATAGAATCTTTCCCTACTTTTGTAGAGCAGCTACTGTTTAGGAATTGGAAGTAAGCTTGGAAGAAGGGGCTGGAAATATGCAGCCACTGCATAATGAAAAATATGCCATGTGGCTGCATATATTTCCTTCCCTCTTTTTCTTTTATTTTTCTTCTAAATTAAAATAATTAAAATAAATTATTTTTATTTTTTAATAATAAAAGCTACAAATTAAGATAACTGCTTAGCAGAAAATAAAATATTCATGGGTCACTATCTCCACAAATATCTCCTAAGAAAACTTGAGCAGTTGGCTAAATAAGCTAAGCGGCAGCATGGGGACATGCCCTAATTGCATTATGTTTGTTTTTCAATAGTGACCGCACAAAGTAAAAAAATACAGAATTTTGCAGTGAGAAACTTACGTGCATAGCTGGGAATGGTGTAGGTCTCTATGTTTGAATTAGAAGATAGTATTGCCGGAAGAGATTCTGCTCCTTTGGTCTCCCCGGGGGTTAAATTCTGTTGAGCAAGCTGGTCGTGTGAGCATTCCCCCAAGCGTTGGGCAGGCTCCATGGGCTCAGCGGGCGTGTCCTTTCTGTTGCTATTAATGGTGTTGTTTAAAGGGCTCCCCATGGTATTTGATTCACAACGCCAATACAGGCTCGCTTGGGCTCCTGGCGGGGCTCGCCGCCTTCGATTTCTGACACAACAATTTACAGGGTTTGATTCCCACGACGCTTGCGAATCGAACCGTGAACCAGCCGAGGTTCGAAGCAGGCTCTTTTAAATAGAACAAGAGGCTTTTACGGCTATCTGTTGCCCCTGCCGAAGAACCTCGGGCTTTCTGTGCGGAGAAGTGGTTTGCTTAGACTGGTTGTGAGCTGTGCAGAAGTTTGTATTTGGCTTAGGGTTCTGAGCAGGGCATGGCTGCGGAAGAAGGATCTTTCTCTGAGTTTGTGCCTGAGTATTAATTAAACCCTAACCCTGGCGACAGATCGAGCCTGGGTTCGACTAGATGGTATGATTTAACAAGGAAATGGATATAAAGTAATGTTGAAGGTTCGAATCTCTCGAAAGTTCACGGGATGTGGGAACGGCATCATTCTGAGGACAACTGGTCTGCGTCAAATAATATGAAAAGAAATTCCTGAATTGAATAAGGGATGCTGTTCAGGAAAGTTAGAAGTCTTTTTGATGAAAAAGATATATATATTAAAACATTTAATTAAAATGTTTATTTTTTGTTTTTTAAAATATTAGATGGTATGGGATTTTATTTTTTTTAATCATCAAAGTTGGGAAACATATTAAATACGTAGGTACTAGTAGTCTTAAAAGAGAAAAAATCACAACAATAGAGAAAAATCTGTAGTAGTTTTTCTTATCTGGCGATGTCACTTCATAATTATAGATCCTCAAGCCCCTGGGACCCCTTCCTTGGTTTGTGGAGTGCTTTTTGCTTTTTTGTTCTGTCTTTAATGGGTTGTTTTTAGGTTGTCTACTAGTTTGGACAAAGATAAAACAAATAAATAAATAAAGTGATTTTTTTTTCGTCTTGCAAATCTTTCTTATGCATTATGCAAGTTATTTTAATATTGAAGAAAAAAATTAGTGAAAAGGTGTATGCTCGTTCTAACCTTGGTTGTAGATACATCATCTATAATCTTGACATTTTTTATTTATGCAAAAAATAAGATGGAGCAAACGACACTAAATGTCTTTAATTTTAAGGAATCTTTAATTGAATTCTAGTTTGCAAACCTTAACACCTTGCAAATATTTCTTATGCACCGTGCAAGTTATTTTAATATTGAAGAAAAAATTAGGGAAAAGTTGCATGCTCGTCCTAACTTTAGTTGTAGATACATCATCCATAATATTGACATTTTTTATTTATGCAAAGAACAAGATGGAACAAACGATACTAAATGCCTTAAAATATAACAAACAACTTCTTAGGGTCATACTAAGTCAAGCCATTGTGTAGAGGATGTGATGGTGTTTACGGCTATGGTGGAGTAGGATGAGGTGGGTGGTTGGTTGAAGGTGTTAACTAGTGGATGGTATATGTAGATCCAATGGAAAAGAGATAAACATATTCGATGGGGAAGTGGATGTGATTAACTAAGGTCGTGAGGTAGACCAAACGGAGGAGGTCACATGTGCCTTCTCTTAGGCTAAACAAGTACCCTCAAGATTTGTTGAGCTCTTGTGATCTCCTCTTGTTTGTTTATAATGGTTAAATGATTGGCAAGGATAGGCATGATAGAAGTAGAATTGAATGACTCATCTTGCAATCCCTAGGTGATGTCCAACTCGGAACATAAGACCACAGGTTGTTCTAAAACAAGAAAATTTAGGAGATGTATGAATTCAAAAATAGGAGGACGTGTTTTGAATGTGTATATGATCGAATGTTGTTGAAAAGATGATTGTCAATGTTTGTTTATTTTTGTTACTTTTATAATGTTTTTAGTGTTTTTATATTTAATTTGTCGAACTAAACTAACAATTATATTTTTTTTTAGTTGGAAATAAAAAACAATTTCTAATTACTCTGAATAAAATAATCAAATAAATCCAATTTACTAGAAATGCAACTCAAACAATTATGTCCTTTTTCCTTTTTTGATTTTTATAAATGAATGAAATGCAACTAATTAATTAAATAAAATTAATTTATTAAATGCAACTAATTTTCACCTTTTCTAGAAAGTAAATCTTTTTTAGAAAAACAAATCCTTTTCTAGAAAATATAATCTTTTTTTGTGTTAATTTGAGAAATAAAATTGAAAACATAGAAAGAAGTAATCGAATCTAGTAAACAATTTTTTCTTTTGCAAACAATTAATAACTAGAAGCATGCAATAAAAAATTTGAGAAAAACACAATGCAAATAAACTCTATCAAGATCTTCTATAAAAGTTTGTTTTCCCTAAATCCATTGAAAAACTTCCCAAAATCCCTCTTGGAGAACGCCTCTAATAAATCTATAAAGGTTTCTTGCAAAAGGCCTTGTGGGGAGCAACCTATTGGAACAGGCTAAGTTTTATTAAGAGTAATTTGCTCTAATATTGTATGATAAGATCCCTTTTTATAGTTTAAATTATATAAGAAATCTATCTTAATAATAATTAGATTGTATGTGCAAGAAAAGGAGAAAATGAGTATGGGTTATGGATCATGAGTTGATCTAGCCAAAACCTCCAAATTCTCTTGGACTTTAGTATTTAATGATGATGTTGATTTAGTAAATGAGGCATAATAAAAGGAAGTTCTTTTTTAAATAAGGTAGTTGCATTTAACTTCCTACAACACATAGAAGATATGGAAGAAACAAGCAACACCAACAAAACAAGAAATTGATAGTGAGAAACAAATAATGAATCTAATCCAAATTGGATGAACTGAAAATCTTGAACTAATTAATGATAAAAATCTAATCTAAGAAAACAAACTAAACTATTCTAAAGTCTACAACAACATAAGATCATCCATATTTGTAGCATAATGTTGCGGATGCATAGCAAGCTAAAAATAGTGGTTGTTTATCCTCAACTTTGAATCCTCTCTTGTAGCTCCTTCTTGTGTGTAGTCATATAAGGGTGCATCTCCAAGGCAAGGGTCACAAGGGGGGATCTAAAAGATGGGAACAAAATAATAGTGATGGCTAAGATTGAACAAATTGGTGGTCTCAAAGAAGTTTGGGCAAATTCTAGGCTATTTTCTTGAAGAATTATTTGACCCTTACAAATGATTAGTTATGGTTATTTTGTATATGAGTAATGTTGGGATTGATTGGCATGAAAATTGAATCTAGAAGAACCAAATTGTTACAGGAGAAACAAAGAAAAATGTGTTTCTTAAGTAACTCACACATGCATGACTAAAACTAACAAAAAGGCACTTTCACACAAAAATATTGCTTTTAATAGTAAGTAAAACATTGCGGTGAAATTAAAAACATTATGGTGAAAGTGCAAATATCGTAGTGAACACAAGAACATTGTAGCAAATAGACAAATACCATAGTGAAAGTGAAAAACATTGTGGTGAAAACACTTTCATTGTGTACTAAAACTAGCAAATCTATAAAAACACAAAAAATTCCATATTTTTAAAATAGAACCAAAACATGAGGAAATAATGGGCAATAAACAAATACACATAAGACAAACAAAGGTCTCTAAAAGGTTGACAAGTGGGAATTTACACTAGAGACATGCATTAGCTACCACATTTATTTTTATTGTGCCATACAAGCTTATTTTGTCATGACTCAATGTTTGATCATGAGAATACTACTCAAAACCTATATTTTTATTTCAAAAAATTAATACATTGTTTGTAATCATTATTAATTTTTCTATGATATTATTATTGACTAGGTGCACTTAAAATATGAAGGTACAAGCATATAGACATAATGTTACACATCACAAAGGAATTCACTTTGATAAGATTAATAGAAACTATTGAATTCAATTCAATTGTTTCATTCACTTTTGAAAGAACAACAATTCTGATGAAACCTAAAAGCCATTTGCATTTCAAAGGTATCCAAATCGAAACTATACATTTTTTAGCAAATTAATATGCAACCATAATTAATATTGTTGTCTCATGATGATTGCAATCATCTTAGCAAGTTTTTGCATTTACAAGACTCTTGTTGTGCTTCACAAATAAATGGTACAACTAATAAAATCTTAAACTATAGCCATAAACACCTTAAATCCAATACATTAGACAAATTTTTTGGACTACTAATAGAATTTATAGGAAATTTTGACTTTGGCAATATAAAATTTAGAAACAATAATTCTTTCATATAACAAAACCCATCCAATCATTTGCAAGGCATGATATATGTAAAATCATAAACTCTCATAATAACACAATGGTCATAGTCAACCTATAATATCAAATGGTTAGTACACATACATCAATCATGTAGAATTTTGAGTAAATTTATGCAATCTAAACTAAAATATAATGCGTGCCAATATAACTTCAACACATGGTAAAAGAGATATGATCAAGAACATATTCTACAACATCTTGGGGGAAAATGCAGTTGTTTTTCCTCCATCCACAAAGCCTAATAGGCTCCCATATATGCCACCTTAAATAGGTGGGACCCTTCCCTTCATGGATTGGGTCATGAAGTAGTGTTTCTTAGAGAAAAAAAGAGTGAAATCACATGTCTAGGTAGCAAGGTAGTTTAAACTCTAAAAAATCTAGAATACAATAATGATCCTTGGCTAAGAAATAACAGATCATGTCACACTACTCTTTGGCCACAAATAAGCATGGTTAGGCCCACAACATCTTACACCTATTAGGTGTGCACCTAACATCATGAACACGCCTGAGTCTTAACATGGTGTGAGCCTAACATTGCTATCCCACCTAATGTTACTTAAAGGCACACCTAGGCAAAGTCTAACTCACTAGTACCTAAAGTCTTATTGAACACCTATCCCTTAACTTGCACTTAGAACTCCCTTACATTACATACAAAACTACAAGGCTTGTAGAGGATGTAGAACAACTATGACTTGATGAGGTTAGGCGAGGGCCCATAAACCTCACTCAATGCTACTAGTTATAGCTACCCTACAAGATCTCATCTCTACAACATACAAAATAGTATGTGGCCATAATTACACTAAAAGAGCCAAAAATAACATGTGACTTAATATTTGACAACTAAACTTCGTATTACAACTTTTCACAAGGATTATTCATTTTATTTGGTTGATAGGCCATTATATGTGAACACATCTTGTAACTACCAAAAATTTGGTAGTCCTTCATCTTACAAAAATTGACTTTATTAGTTTTTTGGTTGTCAAAAAATAGAAATATGGATGCGTCATCTTTTTGGTTGTCCAAAAATCATTTTTTAGTCATCCAAATATTATTTCTTATCTTTACATGTAGCAAATAAACTATTTATAGAAAATGTAATTATTTATTGTTGTCCAAATATTTTTGGTCATCGTCCAAAAAAAAATTTTAATTGGTGTGAAATATTATGTAAGAAACTACCAAATATAGGAATTTAAGCGTTACACTATACATTTCATTTATGTAGCCAAGTGGTGGAGGGGAAAGAGAGGTGTTGTAGAAGAGTAGGGCATATGCCTTCCTCATTGTTAATAAATGTCAACCAATGTATTACAACAATTGTTGATGTGCAAGCAATTCCAATGTATTGCAAGAGACGATCATAAACCATTTTTTTATCATTATGTATTTAAGAAAAAGTAATTTGTTCGTTGCTGCAAGGAATTGGGTGGATCTTTAATTCTTATTCACTCTCTATTTTGTGAACATCTCAGCCAATACGCCATCTTCCTTTTCAAATTCACAAGTTACAATTATTATTGGCTTTATATTTGTCATGTTTATGAGTTGGGTTCTCTCTCATTCTTTCTTTAGTACTGTTGATGTATGTGTTTGATGTGATAGAAATTGGACATTAAATTTCTTTTGGCCTAATTGTGTTAGATTCGTTTCAAAGGATTCAAAGTTTTAGAATTTTAACAAATCAATTTTGTGCATGTCATGTGATCATTGCATTTCAAGGCATTATGTCATACAATTTTCATTCATTATGAAATTTGGCTTTACACCTGTCGATTGATTATGCTTCAAATTTTCTAAAAGATATTTCAACAAATTTATTTTCTACATATTTTGTAATTATTTCAATTCATGAGACTAGATCTTTAAGATGTGTTCTTTCTATCAAAGAATTCAAGTGCATTGTCTATGCCTCCACATTTTACATGCTTGTCTGGCAGGGTAGAACTGTAAGTACATCTGCTAATTGCATCTACTTGAAAGTTCCAAATAAAGTGTTAATCGTAGGGAGCCTCATGGCTACACCCTAGGTGTTAACCATTGAACATACTTGAGTCACTACAATAAATTTAGTGACTAGGCCAACTATAATGCATGGTAGGCTCTAGGCTAGGGAGCTAACAAACTTTAGCCACTAGTAAAGGTTGTAGTATTGCGGGTATATGCATGGTCAAACTCATATGTTGCAATCTGACCTAAGATCCCATAATTGTTGCATTGAGCTTGGCTGATACCAAATAACAAAAACCATGTGCCTTACGATTCTCCTGTCAATACTCATCAAAAGGAGGTTGTGAGTGCACCAACAAGTTTTATGGCTATGGTGATCGACTAGGGGTTTATATTTTTGCATAAATGTCTACCAAAGCACTTTCAACTACAACATCTAGCAAAACTCATCCTTTTGTTATGCTTTGATTGGGCCACTCTCCTTGTGATATAGCTATCAACTTAGATAATTCTTTTTTTATATTGTTGAATTCAAAGCTATTATATTTCACCGTAGTTTTTGACTAGTACAGTACCTTACAATATTGTTATTTTAAATTAGTTTTTGTGGATGTGAAGGGTGTGGTAAGGGCTTATTTTAACTTTCAAATCCTTGGATGGTTACAAATTTTTTTATTTTTTATTTATTTTTTAATTTGAAATAAGTTAATTATGCATTTAAAGTTCCACATATACTCCTTTTCTGCATTTGTTTTGTTCTTAGGGATTTAGTTTGATCAGTTATGTAAAAAATTTATGACTATCAATGAAACATTTTGGATTTAGTGTGCATAGATTTGATGGGGTTTCAACATGACATGATCCATGCAACTAATTTATTCCCAGACTAGCTAATATTTGCATACCTTACTTTTGAGATTTACAACCAGAGGGTATTGTTCTTTATAGAATGGTAAATTCTTCTCTCTCTACAAGTTTCCTTGATCTTGTATTTTCTTTTGTTGTTCTTTTTCTATACAATGGTTGTTTTTGTCATAAATTATATATTTACTTAAATCTACCTTTAGCATAGTACTTATATACACTAATTTGATTCACTATCTATGAAGATTTGAGTTAAGCCTTCTTGGAAGATAGCTCACCAAACAAAGGATCATTGATCTTAATAAACTATGGAGAATTATGTGTGACATCAATCACCTTTCCCAACAACAAAACACACTAGAGCCGTACATTTCTATTTTACAAGATTTCAGCTTTGAAGGGGCATTATTTTTACAAATACTTCATAAATGATGTAAAGATTTCAATGAAGTAAAGATTTCAAGTTGACCAATAAATAGATGAAGTGTTTGAGACAAGGTAATAAGGTCATTATATAGGATCACAAAAAATAAAATCACTTTTGGTTGGAGCGGTAGGTAATTGAAAAACAACATACTTTTGATTACATGAAGTGCATACCTTAATTCAAGCTCATAGCATATTGTGCCTCAAGTCTCCACGTTCACACCTCATTTATATGGTTTCTACATAATTCCAGTTGTCTAAAGAATAAAAATGTCTACATGGCATAAAGTGTCAAGTACACATGTAAAAAAACAATATGGAGAAGCAACTCTTTTAAATACACTTTTAGCTTCACATGGGTATAGAAACATTGCCTTGAATAAAAAATTAGCCTTACTAGATTTCAGTTACACAAAATATCATCTCAAGTTTTTTTAGCAAATTTGAACAACAATGACACATTAGCATAATACATCTACTTGAAATGCAAAGGAGAGATCTAAAGTAGAAATGAAGGATGCCATGAAGCACACACCATGCAACATAAATCAAGTGTTGCATATACATTATGCAATTATTTTAACAAAGAAAGCTACTTCCCATAACATAAATAAAGGTTCAACCAAGAGCACTCCATACGACAAGGACAACACTATACTTGTGAGAAGGAAAATCAAGAAAACAAAACATTAAGTTTATAAATACTTTCAAAAGATGATTTTTGATAAATAATCCATCAATAACATGGCTAAAATAAAATTCAAACACTAATAATATTGCTGAATATGAGGCATTGTTGTTGGGTTTAAACATTGCCCTAATATATGGAATCAAACTAATAGTGGCATATGGTGATTCTAAATTAGTTCTCTCATTGATCAGAGCAAAATATTCATCAAAGAACAAGAGATTAAAGCAATATAGAAATGTTGTGTGGGATACCATTGAACTTTTTGATGCATTCTCTATAGACTGGATAGAAAGGTCCAAAAGCATAATGGCTGATTTCTTGGCAAATGTGGCCTTGAAGAAAGATGATATTACATTATCAGGGATAACAAAAGTAGAATTAAAGATGAGGCTAGCAATCCCTGATAATATTTATAATTGATAAGTATTCAATGATGATGAAGATCTTATAAAATTCCTTCATTGTGTGGATCAATATGAATCCCAAGAGATTGATTTCAATGCATTTGTGGAAGAGGTAGACGGCAAGCAAACTCTTTTTGGGCAAGAAGTGGTCCAAATCAGAACAAATAAAATACCCAAAGGTCTTGTAAGCCTAGAAAGAGTGTTTGATGGACAGGACATATATAATCTCAAACCTGCAACAGTTGATCTTAAGGATGTTAAAGAGATTAATCTAGGAACAAAGATAGCCCCTAAAAAGGTTTACATTGGAAAAAGGATCAATCCAAAAATTAGAGAAATGCTTATAATTTTACTCAGAAAATATAAACATGTGTTTGCCTGGTCCTATGATGATCCAAAGGCATACCGAGAAGACTTATTTCAACATGAAATACCACTGAAACCTGATGCCAAACCATTCAGACAAAAGCAAAGACCTATAAATCCAACGCTAGCACCTAAAATGCAAGAAGAACTCATGAAGCTCAAAGAGGGAGGTATTATCAAACCAATCAGACATTCTTCTTGGGTATCAAATTTGGTACCTGCAAGAAAAAAGAATGGTGATATAAGACTGTGCGTAGATTTCAGAATTTTGAACATCTCGTCACTAAAACATAACTACCCCCTTCCAAACATGGAGACAATGTTGCAACAAGTGACATGATGTGAATTGTTGTCCATGATGGATGGTTTCTCTAGGTATAAACAAGTAAAGGTTAAAATATCTAAACAATATAAAACTACTTTTACAACACCTTGGGGTACCTATGTCTATGTGAGAATGCCATTTGGCCTTACAAATGTTGCGGTAACATTTCAAAGGGCCATGGATGTAGCTATTGCTGACTTGATTAACACAATAATAGTAGTTTACCAGGATGATCTTACAGCATATTCTAAAAGGGCAGAAGACCATTGACTACACTTAGAAATTTTTTTTATCAGGGCATTGGAATATGGTATTTCTCTAAATCCAAAGAAGTGACTTTTTGCTATGATGGAAGGAAAATTACTAGGACACATAGTCTCAAAGCATGGTGCAAGGATTGATCCTGAAAGGGTAGAGGCTATTGATAAAATTCCTATTCCAAAAAATGTGAAAGCTATTCAATCTTTCTTTGGATAAATAAATTTTGTCAGAAGATTCATATCAAACTTCGCAGAAATTGTCAAGCCAATCTCAAGAATGTTGAAGAAGGGTGCAAAGGTGGATTGGACCAAAGAGGCCATTGATGCAGTTATGTCTATTAAGAAAGCTATTAAATAAGCTCCTGTATTAAATCCCCATACTTTGACAAGCCATTCCAAATATTTTCTTTTGCATCTTTTCATACAGTGGCAGCTATGTTGTTACAAAAGAACAATGAAGGATATGAACAACCCATATCATTTTTCAGTAAATCACTTCAAGGGGTGGAATTGAGGTATGACATTGCTGAGAAACAAGCCTATGCCCTAGTAAAAGCAATGAAGGCATTCAGGCCATATTTGGTTGGAGCCCATGTGATAGCTTATGTACCAAATGCTACAGTAAAGGATGTCTTTACACAAAACGAACTCACAGGACAAAGATGTAGATGGATCAATAGAATTCAAGAATTTAACATTGGCATCCAAATCACTAGGCTTGTTAGAGGTCAAGGTTTGGCCAAATTGACGGCTGAATCAAATATGGAAGCAGCACAAGTTTGCAACATAAGAGAAGAAAATAACATTATAGGAAGTATTGAGCATACACCTTGGTACACCAATGTAATGTATTATCTTAAGAACATGAAATGTCCTCAAGGTCTGAATGATAATCAAAGAAGAACTTTGAAACTTGTTGCATCAAAATATGTCTTCATGGATGGAGATTTATACTGGAAAAACATATATGGTATTTTACTTTTATGCTTAGATAAAAACACAAGCCTGTTGAGAATTAAGGTGTCTCAACCTTGGTAATTCCTTACATTTGTAATGTTTCTATTTATTATTTAATTGCCTATGTTGTAAATATTTAGAAAATCCATATTGTCATATTGTGGGATGTGGCACGGTGATGTGTCAATCCTACATGGATTATGACAACTTGTATTTTTGTCCTCACATGAGGAGATAGGCATCCCACTTAGTGGTAGGAATATTCTGCCATGTGTCAGCATCTTCCATGTTGTGTAAGGAATGTTTGACCAAAACGGTTATGACGGATTCCTATGACGAATCTATGACATGTAAGAGTCAGAAATAGAAGGTTGTAAAACAGGTGATGACATGTGTCATGAAGCATCTTTGAATAAGGCATATTTGGGTGCCCCAAGGTGGAATATGACATCTAAGAGAATATGCTATTTATAGCATGTGTATGATAGATTCTCTTACGGTTGTAAGTTGTAACCACTATGACAGATTCTATGACGGTCGTAAGTGTCGTAAGAGCATCTGTCATAGCCCATTTTGGAAATAGGCGACCCCTTTGGGATGGGCGTTGTGGACAAGTGTCAGGCACATTCTACAATGTTGACCAAGTGTCCTTGGGCATGGGTTTTGGTCCATGAAGCCATGTTGGACGCCCATTCCAAGAAAGGTCCAATATTGCCTTGTATTTCCTATTTATACAGGTGCTTGGAGATGGAGCTTGTATCACAGGTTTATAGGTACTATTATGTTGTCGAATTGACTCTAAATATAAGTGTTGAAGACCATTGAAGCTTGCATTGCAAATGTATTGTAAACATTCTTTCAGATTTGTTAATACATTGTGCAGGTTTCTGAGTGTGGGGTTTTTCACCCGATAAGGGTTTTCCCCACCGTAAATATTTGTCTCTCTTCTTCTGTCTACTTTCTGGTTCTTGTGTTTTGCTGCAATATCTCATGTTAATGGTTTAACATTGCTGTAATAGTTAGGATAAATCTAAATTTGCATAGCTCTCTCCTCATTAGATTAGTGTAGGAAGTGATTTCCGTACACCTAGCTTCCTTTCAAAGCTGAGAAGATGTTACAAGAAATGCATTAAGGTGTGTGTGGAGGGCACTTCTTAGCAAAGACTACTGCCCATAAGATAATTAGAGTAGGATACTACTGGCCTGAAGTCTTTAAGGATGCCCACAGATATGTGAGAAAATTTGAAGCCTCTCAAAAGTTCTTTGGCAAATTAAACTACCAAGGAGCCTTACCATTAAGACCAATGCAAGTTGAAGATCCATTTCATCAATGGGGAATTAACTTTGTAGGGGAGATTGCAAAAAGATCCAATAGTGGGTACAAATGGATCCTAGTAGCTATAGATTATTTTACAAAGTGGATAGAAGTAATTCCAACCAGACAAGCCACTAGTAAAGTGGTGGTTAATTTCCTATTAGAAAACATCATCACTAGGTTTGGAGTTTCGGTGAGACTCATTACAGACAATGGCATGTGCTTCAAATCAGAAGAATTCAAAACATTATGTGAATCCTATGGCATAACAATTTCATATGCTTCCCCATATCATTCTTAGGCCAATAGACAAGTAGAGTCAAGCAACAAAAGCATCCTAAAAATAATAAAAAGAATGTTAGAAAATAATAAGGCATGAAATTCAAAACTAAAATTGGCTTTGTGGGTAGAAAGGGTTACTATAAAGAAGAACAAAGGAAAATCCCCATTTGAATTAGTATACGGTGCACAAGCCAGGCTTCCTATACATAATCTCTTGCCAGTTTATAGATTTATTCTTAAAGAAGATATAGATGTTCTTGAACCTATGGAAGAGAGAATGGAACAATTGGTTGAACTGGATCAAATAAGGGCTCAAGCTCAGGAACAAAATGAAAAAATGTAGGTACAAATGAAATGCTTATTTGATAAAAGGGATAAGGAAAGGAAATTCAAGGTGGATGACATGGTTCTAATGTGGAATGCCAGAGGACAGGACAAAGGAAAACATGGTAAGTTTGAGGCATTGTGGATGGGCCCATTTATCATCACTGGTAAATGTGGTGAAGATTCTTATTACTTACAGAATATGAGTGGTAAAGTATAGGAGTTGCCAGTGCATGGACAATTCCTGAAATACTTCTTCTCTTAAAATTTTTGCATGCACAGTAGGTTAGGATTTCCATTTCCCACTCTCCCCACCACCATTGGTCTGCGTCTTAGAGAATATTTTTTGAATTCTTGCAATGACCTCATGGCCATTCATCCCCAAGAAATAGCCACTGTTGGAACCTTAAAATTTTGTAAAATGTCCTAGATGTGTCAAAATTAAGATTGCATGTGTTTCATCGAAAGTGGGTGTAATCATTGGAATCAATGTTGAAAATTCAGCTAGGGTTGTGATGTAGCCAACAACATACACTCAATAGAATTGTGCCATTAATCATGTGTGAGAGCCAAAGATTTGAAATAACTGGAAAATTAAAAAAATTGCTATTCACCAACTTTGCTGCTACAATGAGAGAAAACTCTCTCATATCCAAGAAAACAAAAAAATAAAAAAATAACCTTTTTTGGCAAATTTTGACAATTGTCAAATTTTGTCATTTTAGGTAATTTTACATGCATACCTTGAGAATCCAATTTTTTCCCAAAAACTTCCTAAAACTAAGGTAGGATGAAATGCCAACTATCATCCTAAATTTGAAACATGAGTTTTGAGTTATTAACAAAAATAACTTTTAAAAAACTAGGAAAAACACTAAATTGCCATTTTGAGGGCCAAGATGAAAGTTTCAAGCTCCAAAAAAATGCCAAAATGGGGTCCAACTGACTAGGATGGGTTGGGAATCCACTTGCCACCTCATAATGCATCCACCTGTAAAATTTTAGCCCAAACCCACATTCGAGTCAAAAGTTATGACCTCCGGAAGTCCCTGCATCATTCTCCTCTGGTTGAAAAGAACGTAGCTCCTGCAAGTGAGTATCTTCAAACTGATGCCACTTGACTCGATCCAACCTCTGCACTTCCCACTCTGTAATCCACGTGCTATTTGTTGGTGGCAATCATTCCCACTGTACTGAAGAACCTATGCAATCTTTTCCTTCTTCTTATGGGGAATGTGGTGGTGCCATGCCACTTCTGGTTGACTATCTTCAGCATCATCCTCACCATGGAATGCATATAAATCAGAAATATTAAACACAGGAGAAATATCGAGATCATCTGGTAAACTGACCTCATATGCATTATCATTGATCTTCTTTGTAATTTTGCGAGGACCAATTTTCATGTACTTCAACTTGTGGTATGTTCTAATAGGAAACCACTCTTTCTCAAACATACCATCACTAAGTCACCTTAATTGAATGTCTGATGCCGCCTACTAGCATCCACTATATTCTTGTACCTCTCATTACTGTCCTACAACTTCTTTCTCACATCTTTCCACAACTGTTGAAGGTGTTCTGTAAATGCTTCCCCATCATCACTGACCCTATCTTTCATTGGTAGCTATACCAAATCTAGCACACCCTCAGGATTCATGCCATACATAATTTGGAAAGGGGACTTTCTCGTTGATTTGTTAACAGAACTATTATAGGCAAATTCAGCCTGGGGTAATGCCATGTCCCATTGTTTTGGCTTTTCTCCAACAATACACCTCAACAAATTTTCTAGACTCTGATTTACTACCTCTATTTGCCCATCTATTTGAGGATGATAAGCACTGCTAAACTATAACTTGGTCCCCATCTTCTTCCATAAAGTCCTCCAGAAATGACTGAGGAATTTGGTATCCGTATCAAAGGTAATAGTCTTTGGAACACCATGCAGTCAAACAACTTCTGAAAAAAATAACTCTGCTACCCTCGTTGCATCATTAGTTTTCTTATAGGCAATAAAATGAACCATCTTGGAGAACCTATCAACAACTACAAAAATGGATTCATTGCCTCATTGAGTATGTGGAAGTCCCAACACAAAGTCCATGCTCAAATCTATCCATGGTGCAGTTGGTACTAGTAATGGCATATACAACCCTGTATTTTGTGAATGTCCCTTAGCCACTTGGCAGAACCTACACTTTGCTACATACCTATTTATATCTGTTTTCATCTTTGGCTAGTAATATTTATCTTCTATCAAGGCTATTGTCTTGTCCTTGCCAAAATGTCTAGCCAACCCACTACTATGAAATTCTCTAATAATGTTTTCCCTCGTAGAGCCAGCTAGTATGCATAGTTGTTTTCCTTTAAATAGATACCCATCTTGCATAAAATATTCACCCCTAAAGTGATCCAAGTTACCAGATACCAGGGCCTTCAATTATTCCACAATCTCCCAAAAATCATCATCAGACTCATACAAATTTTTTATGGCATCAAAACCAATCACCTCAGTTTCCATTGTGGTCAAAAGTGCAACACGCCTACTTAATGCATTGGCAACCTGATTTTGTTTTCCAGACTTATGCTTCAACACAAAACCGTAACCCTGCAAGAAAGAGACCCACTTGGCATGCCTACTATTCAACTTTTTTTGTGTGTTCAAGTATCTCAATGCAATATGATCTGTAAACAATACAAACTCCTGGGGAACTAGATAATGTCTCCAATGCCTCGATGCTTGAACAATTGCATAAAATTCCAAATCATAAGTAGAATAATTCTTTCTCACTTCATTCAGCTTTTCACTAAAGAAAGCTATAGGTTTTCCATCTTGGCTAAGTACAACACCTATTCCCACATGGGAGGCATCACATTCTACTTCAAATACCTTATCAAAATTTGGCAATGCAAGTATAGGTGCTTCTGTTACCTTTTGCTTCAAGTACTTAAAGCTCTCCTCAGCATCCTTGGTCCATACAAACTCCCTTCCTTTGGTGCAATCTATTATAGGAGCTACAATACTACTAAAATTTCAAATGAACTTTCGATAGAAAGTGGCCAAGCCATGAAAACTTTTTATCTCTATGATGCTGCTTGGACTAGGCCATTCTAGAATTGCCCTGACCTTTTCTGGATCCATTCTGACACCATCTTTAGAAATGACAAAGCCTAAAAAAACCAAACTATCCTGCATGAACCTACACTTCTTCAAATTGGCATAGAGCTTCTCCTTCCTTAACACACCAAAGATGATCCTCAAATGTTGTGGGTGCTCTTCTGTGATGTTACTAAATATCAAAATATCATCAAAATAAACTACCACAAACTTACCAATGTAAGGTCGTAGTACAGTGTTCATCAATCTCATAAATGTGCTAGGTGCATTTGATAACCCGAATGGCATAACCATCTACTCATATAATTTGTCTCTAGTCTTAAAGGTTGTCTTCCACTCATCCCCTTCTCAGATCTGGATTTGGTGGTAGCCACTTCATAGGTCGATCTTGCTGAAATATTTGGCCCCTGCAAGGACATCCATCATGTCCTCCATACGAGGTATAGGAAACTGATACTTGATGGTAATCTTATTAATTGATCTGCTATTAGTGCACATCCTCCATGTTCCATCTTTTTTTGTGATCAACGATGTAGGTACAACACATGGGCTCATGCTCTCTCTCACGACAACTTTACTTGTGAGTTATGTTACTTGCTTATTCAACTCTGCATGTTGTGTTGGATTCATCCTATAAGCTACTTGGTTGGGTAGAGTTTCTCCTGGAATCAAATCAATATGATGTTGAATATCTCTCTTTGGCAGTAGACCATCAGGTAATTCATCAGGCACAACATCAAAAAATTCTTTCAATAGCTCTGCTACTTTTGGGGGAACTGAAATGTCTTCCTCTTCACCATTTTTCACTACTAATGCATAACAACACCCTGTCACCTTCATTTCTTTAACAAGATCTCTTTCAGACAACATGGTCTCACCTTTTCCTTCATCCTTGAGAGGCAACAAAATCACCTTAGAGCCATCTTTCCAAATGGTGTATGTGTTTTTCTCTCCATCATGCATAACTTTTCTATCATACTGCCATGGCATTCCCAATAACATATGACAGGCATCCATTGGGACAACATCACACCATATCTCATCTTGATAGATCTTCCCCATTCTAAACTTAATTAGGCATCTTTTATCAATAGTGACTTCATTTCCCTTTTTAAACCATGCAATGCAGTATGGATGAGGATGTTTTTCACAGTGTAAATTCAATTTTTCTACCATTTCTTTAGAAACCATATTTTCATAACTACCTCCATCAGCAATAACTTGACATACCTTGCCACCTGAAGTGCATCTGGTTCTGAAGATATTGGTTCAAAGCCATGAACCATCAGAGCTTTTGGCTTGTGTTTTCTCTTTCTCTGGAATCACGATTACTCTTCTCATCATGAGATTTTCTCCCACATCTGGTGGAACCTCTAGTTCTATCCCTTCCACTTCATGCTGTGTTTGAATCAAGTTCACCCTAGATTGTCCTCCTTGATTTATTTTTTGCATGTTATTTGAGCATTCAAATGCCCTATGACCTTCTTCTCCACATCTGAAACAAGTGAAAGGCCTTCTCTAGTTTTCCCATCCTCTATTGCTACCATAACCTCTACCTCTTCGAAATCCCCTTCCTCATTCTTGATTAGGAGGATCTTGTTGAGTGTCTACTTGTTTTTCCAATCCATAGGATGACTCTCCTTTGCCATAATTCAAACCTCCTTGAAATGGGGTTGATGTACCCATTCTTCCTCCTCTATTCCTCTGATGGTATTGTCTTTTTTGTTTTTCTTCAGCCTTTAGAGCCAATTGGTAAGCCTCTTCCATACTGTTGAGTTGATGCATGCTCAATTCATCTTGAATATAGAATTTTAGGCCATTAACATATCTAGCAGCCATCTGTTCATTAGTTTCTTGATGCTCTATACGTATAGACAGCGTATAAAACTCATTTGTACAATCTTTCAGAGAAGAGAGGTTCTGCTTTAAATTTTGAAACTGACGAAAAAGGGTTTGCGCATAATTAATGGGCACAATTTTTTCTCTCGACTTCTTCTCCATTTTATTCCATGTCTTGATCTTATCCTTGTCTTTCCTTGTTTGTTCCTTTTGAAGATGATCCCACCAAATCATTACATGACCCTTTAATTTGGTGCATGCAAATTTCACCTTCTTTTCCTATGTCATGGATTTCCATTCAAAAATATTTCTCATGTCATTCAACCAGTCTAACAACTCCTCTAGTTTAAGACTACCTACATAATTTGAAACATCAACCTTGACCCCTTCATTTTTCCCTTCTAAGGCCCTGAGCATCCTCTCTTCAAAACTCATGCCTTCTAATTCTTCTTCTTCATGCTCTATATCTTGATCTGCACCTCCTTGACGTATCTCTTCATGATATTCGTCTCCTCCTCTACTCAGTCTTTGGATTACCATTTGTGTTGTAAGTTCTGCTACTTGCCTTTGCAGATTTTGCATTTCTCTATGCATCTAGGCAAGACCGCCTCTTCCTCTTCCTCTCCCAACCATCTTCCTGCTATGATACCAGATGATGTAGCCAACAACATACACTCAATAGAATTGTGCCATTAATCATGTGTGAGAGCCAAAGATTTGAAATAACTGGAAAATAAAATAAAAACTTCTATTCACTAGCTCTGCTGCTACAATGAGAGAAAACTCTCTTGTATCCAAGAAAACAAAAAAAAAAATTAAAAATTACCTTTTTTGGCAAATTTCGACAATTGTCAGATTTTACCATTTTAGGTAATTTTACATGCATATCTTGAGAATCCAGTTTTTTCCCAAAAACTTCCTAAAGCTAAGGTAGGACGAAATGCTAACTAACATCCTAAATTCGAAACATGAGTTTTGAGTTAACAAAAATAACTTTAAAAAAATTAGGAAAAAACACTAAATTGCCATTTTGAGGGCCAAGATGAAAGTTTCAAGCCCCGAAAAAAAGTCAAAACGAGGTCCAACTGACTAGGATGGGTTGGGAATCCACTTGCCACCTCATAACACATCCACCTATAAAATTTCAGCCCAAACCCACATCCGAGTCAAAAGTTATGACCTCTGGAAGTCCCTGCATCAAGTTGCCTTTTGAACGGTTTGAAAATTCTGTGTATTTTAAGAGTTATGCCATTTTTTGTGAAAAGTCAACACTGGGCTGGTTTTGGTCAAACTGTATCTCATATACATTGTCTTTTGTATGTATTGTGGATGCAGTGTGCTTTTGCTTTGTCGAGTTATGTTATGCATTTGGTTTAAGTCCTGTGTGGGTTTTGTATCTCAAGTATTCCAAAATTCATACTAATACAAATCTAGACCTAATTGCTGTTTATGCTAGGTTTTATAATGTTTGAAATGTGCATTTGTATTTGTATGTCATAATGTATGTATTACATATGCAAATTCAAATATACATTGGCGGATGTCAACGGGAATTCAAAAGTAGCATTTAAGGTCTTGGTCACCTCGTGTGCATAGTTAATACATGGCGAGTATTAAACATTCTCATACATATGCATAGGTGGACCCAAAAAGAAAATCCATTTGAGTTCTGAAAACGGGAGTGAAGGGTTATTTGTATGCATAAATGTTTGTATCTAAAATACAAATACAAGTCCGGACCCAATTAGAGAGTTAAATTTTGAGAACTTTAGGTGAAGTCTGTAGTTGTATATATTATGATGCATGTATTCACTATGCAAAAAAGAGAAGGTGCAATGGCGGACGTGAACTAATGATTAAAATGGCGAAATAAAGAAATATGCATAGTGAAAAGTGAAAAGTTAACATTGCGGCTACATGTTTAAAAGTGCATGTATATGATATGCAAAAAGGTAATACAGATGGAAATGTATACAAAGGTGGATCTGAAGGTAATTTCAATCTGGTTCATAAACCCGATGGAGTCCGCATGTGTATGTTGTTGCGATTGCATAAGATATAGAAAAGACATATGCAAGGAAATATGCAAAATAAAAGAGAAGAAATTAGAAGCGCGCAAAGGTATGTCATGCATGGTTTCGAGATACAAAAGGTAAACTTAACATCGAAAAGGCACTAAGTCGAAATGTTTGAAGTGAAGTCGTCACTTTTATTTTATGTATTAGTGAAAAGTGCATGCATATACATATACAAATGAAAAAGTGCAAAAGATCAGCATATACAAAATTCAAAGTATGGATCGAGCAGCAAAACAAAAAAAAATTAAAGTGCATATTCTATCATAGCATTTAACGCATATCTACCGCAGGGGATACCAAATTCCAAAAGGAATAAAAGAAGCATTTTTCAATACGTTAACTTCACAATTGCATACAAAAATCAATTGCACAGAGCATCCCACGAGCAAGAACCAAAACATTTTGAAGGCAAAGAAGTCAGATTAAATATTTTATTATTGAAGGTAATCAAAATAACGAAAGGTTGCACCGGAATGAATGAAGGGTCATAACCCTAAAATTGCAAAACATATATGAGAGATGAAAATTGAATGAGAAGAAGAAATCATCATCATACACAGAACAATTATTATACACTATAATATTGCTTTCAGTCATATTTTCAAAAGCAAGATACAAAACTTTTATGATATTTTAATAATATAATGGGCAAGATGGTTTAAATATGTGGATATATCTGTGGTGTTCTACTATTCTATTGATATTCAATCTTATGAGTTGTTTGACTATCTCCACATTGAATTTTTTCAGTTATTTAAATCAAGTAGATTTATCAAGGCACATTTGTTGTCTCTGTGTGGTATGCTTGATTGGTTTCTACATGAAGTTGATTTAAGTCCATCTATGTGATTTACATTTATTGGTCTCTGCTCTGAGTTAAAATCCTCTAAATAAATCACCTTATTTGGTTTCCTTCAAAGTAGAATTAAATTCCTTCCAAACAACCACAGTAACTTGGAGAAATATCAATTGGATTTTAGAGAAGAGTCTAATAACCAACAATCCTACACGTTTACACAAAGTGTGAACATTCAAAAGTGCCAGGTAGTCAGAGTCAAGCCAAATAAGATAAATCTGCAAATCATACAAATCTTGACCCCATTAACCTGATAGAATTATGCACTGGTCATTACAAAATAACATTTCAAAACCCTATTCACATTTTCAAACTTCAAACATTAGCATTAGGAATAACTTTCAGCCTTATATCCATCTCACACTTACATGCCAATGTGAGTAGATCACTAAGGTCATACAAATCGGCATTAACTATTGAGGTACACCTGCCTAGGTCTGGAATAACCTAAAGAGAAGTGGGATTTCAATCATATCAGCCCTGTTTTGTTAGCCAAAAGCGTTAAGAGAGATTGGCAACCTCTTAGGGTTTTAAACCTACATTTTTGAGACCTAACACATATCCCATCATATCTCCTTTATGATTCCTTTCTTTCTTTAATCCATAAACAACTAATTAATTAAAATAAATAAATAAATCAAGCTAATTATACTTATCCATATTCTTCTTTTTCTAGATTAAAATCCATAAAATCTTATCCTTTTCCATCTTCAAATCAATCTATATCATTCACATCCATAATCATCGTCTATAAATCTACCCTCGTCCATTTTCAAATCATTAATGAAGATCACTAATACATAGGTTCATGCTGCAGAAATCTTGCACGACTTCGTGAGATACCACATCAATTGCATCCAAGAGCACATCTATTCAACGAGAAGGTCTAGCATTTAGTCTTTCTTTGTGCATTTTTTGTGTTTCTTCCTTCCTAGTTCTATCTGAGGTATAGTAGATTTTGGAATAAGAATTCTTTGATTTGTGTAGTTTCCTATTGTTTCATTCCAAATCTAGGGTATACAGTTACCATTCCTGTTATTGTTGTTACTTCGATCATTCCCTCCATAATTCTTTGTTGTTGCCACCATTTCCATTTCTTGGCCTCTTGAAAGAGATCTTTGATTTCCATCTTTCCTTATTCCATATCCTCTTGTTTTATATTTCCCCCTTTAGAAAATAGGAGTCTTAAATCTCTTGTTGAAATTTTGATGAGATAATTCCAAGGTTTGAAGTTTTCTTTATTGCTTAAGAGATTTCTCAAAAATTGTTCCATCCTATCTAGTCCATGTATATCCACTTTGGCTCCTATATTTGTATTCATCCCCAGACTAAATTTCTTGGTTCTAAATCTTTCATCTTGCTTATACAATTGCACATAATTAAGGACCTTGGTAAATTTCTCCCAATATTGTTGTATTATTAGGGACCCCTATTTCAAATTGTGGGACCCTATTATTTCTCATCATAAATAATTGTGGTAACCACCTCTTAAGAAATAATCACACAAACAAAATCCCAAATGATGTTATCCTTTGTCAATCATAATTCTTCCTTTTGATTGTGCCACCATGATGTTGCTTCACTTATCAATTGGTAAGCTCCTCATAGTGCCTTAACTAACTCAAAATAGTTACAAAGTTCACAATACCTTTCTATTTCTATAAGCAAAGTTTCAAGTCCATCCCCTAATTGTGTACCATCAAATTTGGGGGGTGCTACCTTCTTGAACTGTATTTCTTAGTTTGCTCCGTTATTACTTCAATGCACATGCAAAATTCACTCAAGAGTTGATCTATTGCAGTCATTCTTTCCATGTGAGTTGTTTCCATGGCTATTATCCATTCCTTTTATTCATTGAACATCTTTATAATTGTTTCCATATTGGTTACATCGATGTTAGAAGCACTATAATTGCCATTATTTTTGTTTTTAGCTTGCTTAGTCATTAACGCAGTTTTGGCCATCTTTGCTCTGATAAAGAATAAATGTTTGCACATAAGTCCAAGAAATTCAAGGTCCCATTTATTTCTATAGATACATAAAAGGGAAAATTACTATATAATTAAATGTGCTTGTTAATGTCCTATGTTAGTGGGAGTCGTGGCAAACACATTAAATCCTAGCTTCCTACCCCCTATATCACATGTAACAATCCTTCCTTCTTAGACATTAAATAAAATATAATTTATCATTTTTTTTGTTTAATTACAATAGTAAACATCACATAACTATCAACCAATTTAACACATAACTTAGGTGCATTATTAAATATAAACATACATTAGATATTAGGCATCAGTTTTCCACAGTCCATAGAATTAAGAACAATTGCTTTTGGATTTCACTGTGTGTGTTTCTTTGTCTCAACGTTTCGGATCACACTCAATGATCCATCATCAAGAGGAGGATACAATTGAATAGGAATGCAGGGTTTGCCTTATAAAAAGGATGAGAGGGGGGACTAGGGTTGGAGAGGTTGAAGTAGATAGGTACATTAATTAAAAACCAAAAAAAAAAGAAAACGTCAAAACCCACAAAAAAGAAGAAATGAACTAGTAAGAAAATGTAACGAGTTCTAATATAAATAAAACAAAAGAAAAATAAATAGTACAATAAGGTTAAACCAAGGCAGTTAAGAGCAAGTCAAGATAATGATATATATAAGTAGGAAATAATAATAATAATAATAATTTTATCAAAAAAAAAAAAAAGAAAGAAAGGACCCAAAATTGTAAAGACCCAACATAAAGAGAAGAATCAAGTAGGAGACCTAGAAAGGAACAAGAAGTAATAATAATAACATAAAAGAACATTAAAGTAAATCAAAATAAAAGTAAACCAATCAAAATAAAGAGTGAATGAAAAAAAGAAAAAGAAAGTTATCTATGCTATGTAGCTAATTTAGAAAGAAAACAATAATCAAAATTATGAATGAAATGAAAGCCAAACAAACAAAAGTAAAATGATTATCAAATTATAATAGTAAGTGGATCACAAGAACCTTGAAACTAATTAATAAGAGAAGGGTACAATTACTAAGAAAAAGAGAGACTGAGAAGAGAGGACCAAGGAGAAAAGACTAAAAAAGAAGAAAGAAAGCTAAACTTAAGAAAAGAAAGGGAAGAAAGCAATGGAACCTAAAAGTTGCAAAGGAAAACCAAAAGGAGTAACAAATAGGAAGGATAAGGAGGTAGGCGCCGATAAAAGGTGAAAAATGGACCAAGAGGAAAGAAGAAACAAAAAGGACAAAGAAAAGCGAGGAGGTGGAAAGGGACATACCAGAGGGTGCATAACAGTGACTGGCTCAATTAAGCATACATCACTCTATGCACCAAACAAAACACCACCCTTGAATAAAAATGAGAGCCGACATCAGGAGAAAAAAGGACAAAGGTAGGGATCAAAAAGAAGGAAGAGAGGGGAGGGGAGGAAAGGTGGATGAGGTGACATGGAAGACGAAGGAGAGAGAGAGAGAGAGAGGTAAAAGAGGAGGATTAAGTTTGATGCGGGGAGGTATGGAGAGAGTTTAGTAGGGGTTGCCAAGCTGGGCTTAAGTGCCATCCTTCGTCGCAATTAAGATTCATAGGGTGATTACGAATGAAGATAGCTTCACGGAGTTTCCTCCTGAAAAAATTATCCTCTTTGATGAGAACTTGGGTGTCCTCAAGGCAAATATGGTGTTTGGTTTGGAAGGAGTGCTCAGCCAAGGCCGATTTTGAAATACGATCATGGCTAATGTCAGCACTATGTTCCTTGACCCTTGTGCTGATAGAATGCCCGGTTTCACCTATATATGGGCTCCCACAAGAGCAACTAATTTTATAGACTCCTGAGTTGAGCATGATATATCTAGGGTCCTTGACAGAAGGGACAAGATTCCTTACAGTGGAGAAGGGTTTAAAGGTGCACATGAGGCCTTTCTTGCGTAAAATTTTTGAGATCTTATTGGAGAGTCCTTCAATGTATGGGAGAGTGGTACCATAGGAGGAGTTAGAAGCATCCAGCTTGGACTTAGGCTTGGTATGATTTTTGGCAAAGGTAAAGGCTCTCAAGATGGATTTATTGTTGAACCCGTTAAGTTTGAAAACTTGGGACAAGTGAGAGAGCTCTAGGTCAATATGCTCCTTATCACAGATGCGGTAAGCTCGAGTGGCTAGTGTCTTGAGAACACTAGCTTTCTGGTTAGCATGGTGAAGAGAGGAAGCATGGAGGTAAAGATCAGTGTGGGTGGATTTCCTATAGACACGATGGCCCAACGAACCGTCCTTTTTCCTAATGATAAAGACGTCAAGGAAAGGAAGTTGGTTGTCGGTTTCAAGTTCTTTGGTGAATTGAATGCATTCAACCAAACTGTTAAGGTGGGAGTGGAAGAGTTCCAGTTGATCAGGACCATGAGGCCAACATATGTTGGTGTCATCAACATACTCCTTCCAAACCAAACACCATATTTGCCTTGAGGACGCCCAAGTTCTCATCAAAGAGGATATTTTTTTTAGGAGGAAACTCCGTGAAGCTATCTTCATCCGTAATCACCCTATGAATCTTAATCGCGACGAAGGATGGCAGTTAAGCCTATCTTGGCAACCCCTACTAAACTCTCTCCATACCTCCCTGCATCAAACTTAATCCTCCTCTTTTACCCCTCTCTCTCCTTGGTCTTCCATGTCACCTCATCCACCTTTCCTCCCCTCCCCTCTCTTCCTTCTTCTTTTTGATCCCTACCTTTCTCCTTTTTTCTCTTGACATCGGCTCTCATTTTTATTCGAGGGTGGTGTTCCGTTTGGTGCATAGAGTGATGTATGCTTAATTGAGCCAGTCATTGTTATGCACCCTCTGGTATGTCCCTTTCCACCTCCTCGCTTTTCTTCGTCCTTTTTGTTTCTTCTTTCCTCTTGGTCCATTTTTCACCTTTTATCGGCGCCTACCTCCTTATCCTTCCTATTTGTTACTCCTTTTGGTTTTCCTTTGCAACTTTTAGGTTCCATTGCTTTCTTCCCTTTCTTTTCTTAAGTTTAGCTTTCTTTCTCCTTTTTTAGTCTTTTCTCCTTGGTCCTCTCTTCTCAGTCTCTCTTTTTCTTAGTAATTGTACCCTTCTCTCATTTATTAGTTTCAAGGTTCTTGTGATCCATTTACTATTATAATTTGATAATCATTTTACTTTCGTTTGTTTGGCTTTCATTTCATTCATAATTTTGATTATTGTTTTCTTTCTAAATTAGCTACATAGCATAGATAACTTTCTTTTTCTTTTTTTCATTCACTCTTTATTTTGATTGGTTTACTTTTATTTTGATTTACTTTAATGTTCTTTTATGTTATTATTATTAATTGTTGTTCCTTTCTAGGTCTCCTACTTGACTCTTCTCTTTATGTTGGGTCTTTACAATTTCGGGTCCTTTTTTTTTTTGATAAAATTATTATTATTATTATTATTTTTTCCTACTTATATATATCATTGTCTTCACTTGCTCTTAACTGCCTTAGTTTAACCTTATCGTACTATTTATTTTTCTTTTGTTTTATTTATATTAGAACTCATTACATTTTCTTACTAGTTCATTTCTTCTTTTTTGTGGGTTTTGATGTTTTCTTTTTTTGGTTTTTAATTAATGTACCTATCTACTTCAACCTCTCCAACCCTAGTCGCCCCTCTCATCCTTTTTATAAGGCAAACCCTGCAATCCTATTCAATTGTATCCTCCTCCTAATGATGGATCACTGAGTGTGATCTGAAACGTTGAGACAAAGAAACACACACAGTGAAATCCAAAAGCAATTGTTCTTAATACATTAGATATGTCTAAAAGGATTATATTGCCATGTAGAATTTGTATAATATTACAACTAATTTATTCATCACAAGTATAATTGCATCCAAGATATGAACATCATAATACATTCTCATAAATATAATGTAATGGAAGTGTGAAGGAAAAAAATAGCTTATTAAGCATAATCCTATATCTGAAATTTCAAAACTATAAACATCACATTCACATGCAAACATGTTTAGTCATAAAATTATAGACTCTATTGTGCTCAGGCTAACAACAATGATGTTAGTTCAACCCTAATTGTTGGTGGGTTAGGGCAACAAATCCCCCCCTGAAATCATCCCTAACTATCATGGGTTAAGACCATAATTCTCTGACTAGAGATTTACAAACTAGGACTTGTGCACCTGAGTTTGCCCATTGAAGACCCATGATATGTTTGATACTACTGCTAATTAAGGTGTGTGTGTGTGTGTGAGAGATAGATTATGATGAGGTTTCAACACTTTAGGATAATATAATAGAACACGTTCCACCTCAATTTCAAATTATATGCTAAGGGAAGTGTGAAACATATTCCTTAGGATTGACTGAGCACCAAGTCATATTTAAATACAATGACGATTCATTCCAATAAGATCATAAAAAGTGATCACATATGAATTATATTTAACAATTATAGTCACACTCACGACTAGACATAGACCATCATAACTTCTAAACTATATTTATAATGCATTTGCGATTATATTCATTCACTGTAATAAATTATTTAATTCATTTGTAATGTGTAGAGGCCATTTATTATGTGTATTTAATGATGTCGAATATCTAATCTTAGAAGTTGACTAGGTATTATTTGTAGCAGGATTTTGTTTCAATACAATTTTCTACTATTTTTGTATTAATTTAGATAGTATCACATGAAATTAAGCCTTACATTCCATTGTACAATCTTAACACCTAGACTGATGCAAAGAGGTACTCCCACTTGCTACAACAACACATAATACACACAAACTTGCAAACACAAAACAGATTGCAACAAGAATTTTATTTTATTCAAAATTTCTACAACATATTTACATCACAAATTTGTCTCACAAACTACATAAAACTTCTTTTCTTCCTCACATACTCACCCAGCAATTATCTTCTTCCTAAGCCCCTCACATAGACTAAGATCTCCCTCTTCCCCAAAATCTGCCTCAAAGAAATCTGCCCCCAGGGTATAAAGATGTGGCTTTTAAATAAATGTTGTAACCTTTCATTTATGCCTTCTCTTCAAAGACTGCTGCTCCATTTACCAAGGTCGGCTCTATTTCTCTAAGTCCACGTTCAAGAGTAAATAGACTGGAAATTTGTCAGGAATAGGAAGAGTCATAATCTAATTCATTTTTATCCATTCAGGCGCTAACCATTGAGTTTCTCTACATATGAGATATCCATATTTTTTGTTGACAATCCCCTTCCTTACTTCTAAGCCATGACATATTGACTTGCCATCGTATTATTTTAACTTCCCAAGCCACGGTTTATGCAAAATGCAAAGAATAAAATCATTTTATCACTTACGTCAAACATTTCAATAGCTACATCAACGTGAGTTATTGGGAAACAAAATTGACCTCTCTGTGGTGTTAATTATGCCGCCTTAATTATCTTTAATACTCTCCGTGCATGGTCGCCCCCTGTAGCATTACATTTTGCCAAACAGTTGACACTTTGTGTGTAGCTCATTATGTCAAACAGATCACTTGCAGTCAAGTCACGTCTTCACCTTTCCATATATCATCACTATGGTGATCTACTCATCCACAATTTTGTGAGATAAGGTGAGGATCATAAGAGTCTTGATTGTTGCTTGGGGCAACATAAATTTGGTGAATTCCATTGTTATAGTAGTATAATTTGCATCTAGAAAGACTCCTGCCTTTGGTAAATGATAGAGTCGATCAAAATTTGCACTTGGCAACAGGGTGCCTTCATATTGAATTGAAGTTTATTTATGGAAGCAACTAGTACATTGTTATTGATTCGATCGCAATGATCTGGTGACTTGCCCATAATCAACCGGAACAAGTCTTCTTCTGTTGGAACATGGATGTATATATTGGAACAAAACACTAATTCCAAAACATGTCCACATAGTCAGTGTCATCTTCAGCTTTTGAGGTTTCATCCTATCTAGATTATACATGTGCTCTGCATGCAAATAGTATGGCTCTCCATGACCACCATGTTCTGACATTTTGTTGCATCCAATAGCTATGTGTCCAAGACCCATGTTAGTGATTTTATTGCATTTCACTAGCTTCAATGATTTCAAGTTCTGGGCATATGCTATAGCTTCAGTTGTATAATATGTGAATTCGGTGCAATTAGAAAGATCACCCTCAACTAAAGATTGACAACTTTCAACTAGCTCTGCTATACCCAAGTGAGTGAAAGTCCACAACTTTAAGAGGTTGAAACTATAAATGCTCCTGAAGAAAAATTGACAAAAACCAATGGAAATCAACCCAAAACTGAAATAAAAAACCTGAAAATATTTTTTTTATGCAGATTGCCAGTTCACCCGGGGTGCACTTGCATTAGACACATCGGGTAGAAAGTTTGTGAGCATATGCTCACAAAGAGGAGCTGAGTAGTGGGACTACTCTTCCAGGTTGAAAACAACCTATAGCAAACTCCATTATTGTATCAGGCTTAGAACACTTCTTCTGCCTCTTCCAGCATCTTGTCGGGACACTTGTCGTCCTCCTCCACCAAGTGTGTACCTTCTTCCTCCTTCCTCTCATGGACTCACATCCACTGTAGACCATCCTCCTCCGCCAAAGGCTCACACTCCACATCCTCACTCCTCTCTTCTCGTCCTTCATCTTTGTGGGCTTCAACCCACCGCAAACCAACCACCTCCACCAAATCTCTCTTGTCACATCCTCTATAGCTTCTACCCTTAGGTAGGCATCCCTACTCCACTCTACCACATCTACACATTCCACAATTTTCTCTACCGTGCTACTCGTCTCATCAGGTACATGCACTTCAAACCCAATATCACAAAACTCATAAACAATAGAGTTTACCTCATACTCCTTCGCTGCTCTATCGTCATCATCGGGTGCAATGTTCTTCATTTCTGCACTGAACAATTGTTCAATCTCCTGTATCTCTTCACCATGCAACCCTTGATCTTCATCAAGTTCCTCATCGAACACTAGACCATCATGCAGCATCAAATCTTCTTCTTTACCAGTCATTTCTCCTTCCAAGAATCTTTCGATTCTTCTCATCTCCTCTTTCAGCAGGAGATCATCCTCACCAACTTCTTTATCAAACATAGGAATCCCAAAGTCCATTTTCTACACCTTGTCATCTCTCTCTTTTTCTTTTATAGCTGCAACCTCTGCACACTCCACGACTGCAAATTGATCTGTTGCACACATGCTGTCACCTACAAACAAACAATTATTAGAAGAAACATGGGACTTTTCTCTACCCACTTTCTTCTCTGCACAAATCTCCTTTAGGTTTTCATACAACTCTTTCTTCACTTCTTCCACTAACTCTTCACACATCTTCGCAACTCCTTCCTTCCATTTTTGTCTTCTCCATCCTTCAACACTAGGATTGTCAAAACCCAACCAATCACAAACCCTCTCTTCGTTTTCCTTATTTTCTCCATCAATGACTTCAAGTCTTTCTTGCTCTCACCATTGTAGAACTCCTTCACACCTACCTCGTCTCTCAAGCTTTTCTCAAATTCTTCACTACTGCAACTATTCACACATCTTTACTCTCTCCTTCGCGGCTTCAAACTCTCAATCGATCAGGACTTCACACACCTACAAGGATCCTTTTGAGCTCTCTCAACCACCTTCTCTGCTACTCCACTGGTCTTGGTGGATACTCTCCATGCTCAAGAACAACCCGCTCTGATACCAATTGACGCAAAGAGGTACTCCCTCTTGCTACAACAACACACAATACACAAACTTGCAAACACAAAATAGATTACAACAAGAATTTTATTTTATTCAAAATTTCTACAACATATTTACATCACAAATTGGTCTCACAAACTGCAGAAAACTTCTTTTCTTCCTCACACACTCACCCAACAATTTTCTTCTTCCTAAGCCCCTCACACGGACTGAGATCTCCCTCTTCCCAAAAATCTACCTCAGAGAAATCTGCCCCCATAGTATAAACATGTGGCTTTTAAATAAATGTTGTAACCTTTCATTTACATGTCTTCAAAGACTGCTACTCCATTCACCAACGCTGACTCTATTTCTCCAAGTCCATGTTTAGGAGTAAATAGACTAGGAATTTGTCAGGAATAGGAAGAGTCATAAGCTGATTCATTTTTATCCATTCAGGCACTAACCATTGAGTTTCTCTACATATGAGCTATCCATATTTTTTGTTTGCCAATCCCCTTCCTTCTAAGTCGCGGCATATTGACTTGCCATCATATTATTTTAACTTACCAAGCCACGGTTTATGCAAAATGCAGAGAATAAAATCATTTTATCACTTACGTCAAACATTTCAATAACTACATTGGCGTGGGTTATTGAGAAACCAAATCGACCTCTCTGTAGTGTTAATTTTGTCGCCTTAATTATGTTTGATCCTCTCCATGCATGGTCACCTCCTGTAGCATTACAGTTTGCCAAACAATTGATGCTTTATGTGTAGCTCATTATGTCAAACAAATCACTTGTACTCAAGTCACGTCTTCACCTTTCCATATATCATCACTATGGTGATCTACTCATCTACAATTTTGTGAGATAAGGTGAGGACCATAAGAGTTTTGATTATTGCTTGGGGCAACATAAATTTGGTGAATGCCATTGCTATAGCAGTACAATTTGCATATAGAAAGACACCTGCCTTTGGCAAATGATAGCATCGATCAAAATTTGCAATTGGCAATAGGTTTCCTTCATATTCAATTGAAGTTTATTTATGGAAGCAACTAGTACATTGTTACTGATTCAATCGCAATGATCTGGTGACTTGCCCATAATCAACCAGAACGAGTCTTCTTCTGTTGGAACATGGCTGCATATATTGGAACAAAACACTAATTCCAAAACATGTCCACACAGCTAGTGTCATCTTCAACTTTTGAGGTTTTATCCTATCTAGATTATACATGTGCTCTACATGTAGATTATATGGCTCTCCATGACCACCATGTTCTAACATTTTGTTACATCCAACAGCTATGTGTCCAAGACCCATGTTAGTGATTTTCTTGCATTTCACTAGCTTCAATGATTGCAAGTTCTGGGCATATGCTATAACTTCAATTGTATAATCTGTGAATTTGGTGCAATTGGAAAGATCACCCTTAACTAAAGATTGACAACTTTCAACTAGCTCTGCTATACCCAAGCGAGTGAAAGTCCACAACTTTAAGAGGTTGAAACTGTAAATGCTCCTGAAGCAAAACTGACAAAAACTAATGGAAAACAAGCCAAAACTAAAATCAATAACCAATTTTTATTTTTTTTTGATGCAGATCACCAGTTCACCCGAGATGCACCTACATCATAGACCAACCTAATTCTTTGAGATCCACCCACTGTATGTTGCTATGTTTGTCATTGATGTCAAAAGAAAGGTGTGAATGATCATGATTTTGCCAAGAAATGCAGGAGGAGTTGAAAGATCAATAACATGTTATGGAGTTTCTGGTCTTAGGAATTGGAAGATCAAAGATGTTAGTCTCAGGAGTTGGAAGATCACAAATGTTATGCCTTCATGTTCAAAAGATGCTTCATGTAGTTTTGGTGTGATGTGGTTTTAGTGTGTCTTATTGGAACATAGGTTGTCATTACCCATTAGGAGTCTAATCAGGAGTTAAGTCATCTGCTACTTGTAGTTCATCTGTTCACCTAAGAAGGCTTTCATGTTGGTTTATCAGGTTGTTGGATCAGAATGTCTTTGTTTACTTCATCATTCTTCGTGATAATGCACAAGGTGTTTGATACCAAGGTAGAGGTGTTAATGGTGTTGGTTTAGAGTCTTCATACTAATTAAGGGAAGTTCACATGGTGTTGATGTTGCTTGGTTGATATATTGTTATTGCTTCAAATAGTCATATTGTTCATGCTTCAAATGTTCATAGGGTCACTAAAGTACCACAAGATCACCAAAGGATCAAAGACATCAAAGGAGTTGGGTCTTCATTCATTATACTTCATGATTTTTAGTCAGTGATTTTCAGGATCTTTGTTGGAAGCAGAACAATAGTTTGATCTGTATCATTGTGTTATGTTGATTATGTGTCTTCAAGACTTGGAATAAGAAGCTCATGTTCAAAATAACAGGAGGCTTGTCAGGTGTAGTGTAAGTGGAAGTCTGATGATAGTTTTCATCTTCATCTACATATTGGTGTTGTGACAAGAAATGATTGGTATTTGATCTCATTGTATGTGAGATTCAGGACTTTTGTTTAGCAACTTCGTTATTACCTTGATCATTGGTTAAACAAGAGATAAAAGTCAGAATTTATGATACAAACACTTGTTTCAAGTTTCTTGAGATCTTGCTCTTCTTAGGGTTTCTCTTTATTGCTTTGAAAGTCAATCAAAACCCTAACTAAAACCTAGGCCTTGCCCATCACTTACTAAGTGCACTTTATATTATGTTTTTGAATTGACTTAGCATTGCAGGTAAGGTCACTTAAAGTGACCGTTTGAAGAGTTCTCAAAACATAAGCTTGATCGCCCCCTTTGTGAAGTCACCGACCCACCTAGTCACTATGGGCACTCAAAAGGAAATCAAAGGTTTAAATTAAAATCTAATAAGGTGTGAAGAACCCATCCGTTAGTCGAAGTTTAAAAGACATTCAAATTATAACAGATCTTTTCTTTGTTTAAAATTTGATGGGAAACTCCTTGTTGGTAGTTTTAACTGCCTTACAACAGACTTTTTAATTGTATAGGAGGGCCAGGGAATTTGAGAATTCCCTGTGTGTGATAGATTTTGTGATGAGACTTGATTAGAGAGATGTTACAAACATATACCTATTCGTGCATCTACAAATTGAAGGATATAGTGGAGAAAAACAAGGGCTTTGATAAAGTGAAAGTAGAAGGATTTTTTTTAGTCTACATGTGGAGGTATAAGAGTATATGTTGCAATATGTTTTTGTTTATATATTCCTTAGTTGTAAGAATAATTTGAAGCATCTTGCAAGATATTTGTAAGCAGTTTTTGCAGAGAAGTTTGATGATTTTATCATTGATATATTGATGTAAAAAGGGTAACATTTTGAAGTCATTTGATAAATATTGTTATGAAGGGAATCAGAGTAACCCTCTGAAAATTATTTTTCTCTCTTTGATGAAACTTTGTAATGTCAAGTGAGATAACTTGATTATGTCGGTGAACAAATATTTTGCAAGTGAGGCTTGCATGGTCAGTAAGGCCTGTTTGTCACCAATGAGGCATGGTATTTTGCTAGTGAGGTACATAGGGAGTGGGTGCTCCTGCAAACTATTTTGTGTAGCAGTGAGGCATGTTTTTTATTAAGCTAGTGAGGCATTTTTTGAGTGGATTTTCATCCCTACGAGGGTTTTCCACTCATGAAATTCATTGTGTTATGGTCTCATTTGATGTGTGGTTTACTTGGTCTCCATGTTTGAGCATTCAGTCTTGGTTGTTATTCAGTATTTGAATTCTTACTTTGATAAAACTTGCTAAATTGATTAGTTGTTGTCAGCATCATTATTTCATGCACACAAATTGGAAGAGAAGCAATTGAATTATTTTTTAATACAACACTGCTTCACGCCCCCTCTCAGTGTTGTCCATACTCCAACAAGTGGTATCAAAGCATAGGTTCCCTATAGAAGTCTAACAGGCTTGGGTAGGTCTTGATAGTGGAGTATCATGGGAAAGTGTAAAAGAAATAGAGAAAAGAAAGATGCCAAGCAAAAGATTGTACAACAAACCCCAGTCAAGTCATGTGATGAGTTGTTGGATGAGACATCCTTGAAAATTGACATAAAGTGTGATAAAGAAAATGATTTTGTTGTTGAGATTGATGACACAAAAGAAGACCTCTTTATGGATGAAGATGGACAGGAGTTTGATGAAAATGATTGTGAAGTTGATTTAGAAGGTGAACTCTTGTGTGCCTTAGATCAGATTAAGCAACTTAGAAAGGAGAATCAAAGATTAGAAGACCAGCTTCAATAAGAAAAAGACTCCAAAGACAAGGTATGTTCAGGTTTTGCAAAAGTTTCTTTAGAGTTTGAAGAGGCAAGAAATCAGATTGCAGACTAGTCATGTTGATGAATCTAACAAATTGATTATCAGTCTAAAGACTAAAATTGAGGAAGCCAAAAGAATAATAGATGTAACAAAATCTGACCTTGAGGTGAAAAGAATTGAATGTCTGAAATTAGAGGCAGAAATTGTCAATCTGAGAAAAGATTATGAAGGTCTCAAGGTTCTGTCCAACAAATATCAAGAGTTTGAAGAAAGCACAAACAAGTTGAATGACATGTTGGGCAAACAAAAACACTATAAAGACACCACAAGCTTAGGATATGATGAAGGACAAACCTCTAAGGCAAGAAAGACACCTAAAAAGAAGATAGACTTGAGTTTTCATGTTGTTGCTCCTGAAGACAAGAAGAAGACAGAAGATCAGGTCTTTGATAGAAGGAGAAGAACAGGAAACATCAATCAACACCTTTCAATGAGGTACAACTATTCTCAATTTCATGGTTATTGCTATTGTTATCATGCTTATGGCCATAGAGCTAGAAATTGTAAAACTCAAGCAAGTTATTGTTTAGAGTGGAATAAGGGTCCTAGGAAGTCTTCAAATCAGAATTACAAGATTGTGTTACAAATGCAATCAAGTTGGTCACATAGAAAGGGATTGTTGGATGCTTGCAAGAAATGATCATAGAAGTTCTTTTTGGTTGTCAAGAGAATATGATTCTGTTCCTCTTGTTGGTCATAAGATCAGATGCTATGGTGTCATAAGTTTGGACATAAAGTACTATTTTGTAAGAGTAATTTGATGAAACCATCTAGAGGCTACATGTTCAAGCAAAAATAAGAAAATATCTTGAGCAAGATGATTAAAGGTCCTATGCAGGTTTGGAAAAGAAAACAGGGTCAAGTGGAAGAAAATCTTAATCTTGTGCATGTTGCACAATACACATCATCAATTGCATGAGATGCATCATGAGGCTAGGGGAAGTCATCCAATGCTTTATCTCGAATCCCCAAAGAGTTTCAGCAAGTTGCATGGTCAGATAGGAAGTCTAGTTGGTTTGGTACCTATGCTTCAAGGAAATGCTTGTCATCATGCTTCATTTAGAATCATCATGTTTCAAAGAATGGTACGAATGATGCCAATTTGCAACAGTCATACTTGTTCTATCATTGATCACTAAAGTTGGGGCATAGAGTCTTATGACAATAGATGAGTGATCTTTATGAAGTTTTTAGTGTTAGACAGTAGTTGAAGAGGAAGGTTTGAAGGTTGCAGTTATTGTGGACAATGCTATTGTTTGTATAGAGCAGGTTCTTTTGTTGATGACATTTATATCAATGCCAAGTAGTTGTGCTATGTAGTGAAAATATTTGGTTCATTTCTCTATGATATGTAAAGCAGAGCAGTAAACAATTTTTTCATGTGTGGTGTAGTCTCTTACCTTTTTGTAGTGCAAATTCTAGTGATGTGACAAATCTTATTAGACTATCATTGTATGACAGAAGTGCATTGATTTCATGGAGATATTCTTTGCAAACTTGTGAATATCATAACTTACATTCCTAATGTCTTGAAACAAGAGATGACATCCATCCCAGAGGCTTACTGATGTCATTGAATAGATGAGAAGGTCATAGTCTTATGTTGTAGTTGCAAGTGTTATAGTGGACTTATGTACTTGTTAGCAGCCTGCTTATTGTCAGCCCTCTTGTAAACCTTGTTTCCTCGATGGAGTGCTCTTATAGTTCTTTGCTTGCAGTCTTGGCAATAGACCTTGTATCTTTGTAGCAAACTTGGGGACACATTGCATATTGCAGAAGTAGAGCAAGCTTGATGACATGTTGAGATGGTAGCAAATAGATCTTAGCAACCTTCCTATGCAGACCTTGTGGGCTTGTTGCAGTCTAGATAAATATTCTAGAATCAACAGACTAGAAAGTACTTGGATCGGTGATTTACTTGAATCTGTGATTGCAGTCTTTTTTATCTTTTGCTTTGATTGCAGCTTTTGTGTTGTTGACAAACTTTTGGTTTCTTGTAGAATTGTTGCAGAGATAGCAGACTATTGTTGACACTAGATTTGAAGTTGACAATAACAATGATGTTACAGAGGTTTATCATTGAAGCAAGATAAATAGTGTTCACACTCATTTGAATTGTTATGGATGTTTGTCATTGATGCAACAAAATTTGTGTTGACTCATATATGCACAATATGCTTTGAGTTTTCATTGCTTCATGAACATTTGGAAGTGTTTACATTAGTTGACAAAGAGTAGTGAATACATGTGATAAAAGGTCATCACCATGAGATTTTTGGGTCTTGCCAAGCCATATGAAGAGTCTTTCTAAGCACTTAAGATGTTTTGATGTATTCTCAAGCATGAGACTTAAAACATTGATCAGAGACAGAGTATGATCTATAAACACAGAGGATGTGATAAAGTTTCAAGGTCCTATATGGTTGAGTGAGTCTATTAATGGTCTGGTGATTAATCAAAGAAGTTTGTGACAGTCAGAATAGTGCAGTATAGTCAGTTATGTGCTTTGAAGCTGTGTCTACTTTTTAGGTTGCAATATTGTTGGATTTTCTATATGATGCAGCAAGTATGCCAATGGTGATAGTGTAACTGTCATGGTCAAGCTTTAACATGTTTTATTGGAGTTATAAGATAGGGGGAGTAGTTGATAGCTCCTTTGACAATTGATAGCAATGACAGTGGTACTGATTTGTGTCAATCGCAGTATGCTTGACTTGGGAGCAGTGGTAGTGATGGTTGATTTTACATGAGAAGGTCTCAGTGACAGTAGATAACCCTACTATGGTTCATAATCTTGATACTTATATTTTCTTGTGTCAGTGACATATTCATTTTGTTATGACAGTGAACATTTTGTTTTGGCAGTGGTGAATTCTTGGACAGTTGCTTGATAGTGCATGTTTAGTTTGACAGTGGTAGTGTATGTTAGACTTAACTGTGATGAACATTTGTTTCATGTCACAATATTACTATCAAGCATCCTTTCTTTTGGTAGAATGATTATGCATCTTATATGTGGGTCTTAAAGGTCTTCTTAACAGGGAGAAAAGAGCAACAAGATAAAAGGAGCACTTAGTGTCTTTATTGTAGCAACTCTTGCACAGTTTCCAGGGTCTTTGGCATTGTTATCATAGGATAGAGAATGAGAGAAACTTCATATATATCTACACATATTTGGTGGCATTCCTTCTACTCAAATGAAGTATTTCTATCACAGTCAAAGGGATTTTGTTTAAATGATAGTGATTTTATGTGAGAAGATGACAGTGTTTTTGTGCGTGGAGAGATAAGATGCAATAACTGTGAAATACTGCTTTGATAGTAATATAATGAAATAACATTGTTTTTATGTCCTACCTCATGGTTTATGATGTTGAAAGTATGAAAGTGGTGTTGCTCATGTTGCTCTTCATGTTCCTCATGTTGCTCATGTTGAAAATTCATGTTGACATACATCTTGTTTGGTGAACAGTGATGTAAGGTGATGCCAGAATTTCATGGTAACAATATTGACTATGTACAAGTCTTAATACTGACAGAATTTTATGATTGACAGTGCTTATTTGCTGGGATCTAATTGACATGTTAAGACAGTGATAAACATGTTCATAAACTTTGATGAAAATAATAATCTTTCAGACAAATCATGGTTCATGTGCTCTCAAGTTGGTTTGACATCAGTGTTTTTAACAACAATGATTATGTGCAAGGCAGATCTCAGGTCTGCAGAGTATGATGCAGGGCATGATCAGTTTGTCATAGATAACTAAGATCAAAGAGGTGGCTTGTTTCTTTTTGTAGTTTGTCATTGATACCTTTTGTAGTGATGTTCCTCCTTGATGCAGTGGTGGTGAGGTCTAGAACAGTGCTCTCCCATCATGTCTTTCACAGTGATTCATTTGTAAATGCTTTTGTGACAATTAAGGAGCTAATATAGTGCAAGTATATGATGAAATATGAGACCTTGACTGTGCTTTTAGTGACAATGGTTTCTTATCAACATCAGTGCATTCAACATAAGGGGAGTTTCCTTGGTTAGTATCTTCTCTTAGGCAAAGATATAATCTTCTATCATTGTTGTCAAAGGGGGAGTAATAAGGTGTAAACTTGGAGAATGTTGACATCAATGCCAAAGGGGGAGATTGTTGTTATGTTTGTCATTGATGTCAAAAGGAAGGTGTGAATGATCATGATCTTGCCAAGAAATGCAGGAGGATTTGAAAGATCAATAACATGTTATGGTGTTTGTGGTCTTAGGAATTGGAAGATCAAATATGTTAGTCTCAGGAGTTGGAAGATCACAAATGTTATGCCTTCATGTTCAAAAGATGCTTCATGTGGTTTTGGTGTGATGCGGTTTTGGTGTGTCTTATTGGAACACAGGTTGTCATTACCCATTAGGAGTCCAATCAGGAGTTGAGTCATCTACTACTTGTTGTTCATCCTTTCACCTAAGAAGGCTTTCATGTTGGTTCATCAGGTTGTTGGATCAGAATGTCTTTGTTTACTTCATCAATCTTCATGATTATTACCTTTTGAGTCGCCCTTATTTGTTTATTTATTGGTAATATTTCCTGAACAAGAGCCGGTTTACCGTGTTATATTTTTGGTCATCCCTTTGTTTCTAAAATTGGCTCTTGATCCTTCAAATTTTACCTGTTTTTCATCTTTGTAGACAAGGTTACTTAAAGTATGAACCTTTGAACCTGAACCATTCTCAAAGTTCAAAGTTCAATTGGTTCGATATGTCTAAAGTGTCTCATAAAGCAAACTGTTATTCCATATGTCTTATACATCTTTGAACTTTAGGGTTGAACTTGAACCTTTTTGCTCAGGGTTCAACGGTTCAACGGTCTAAAGTTCAACACTCATTGCCTTCTTATAAGTCGGGTCACGCAGTTACCTTGTGTAATTAATGTATCGTTGAACCTTCCGCTCGTACTCTATAGCGGGGTTCAATGGTTCAAGGTTCAACAGTTCACTGTTTCATAATTGGAAGCCTTTTACCAAAGCCGTGTAATTGTTTGTTGGTCTACATAACCCTTGCGTCTTTGAACCTTCGTATTGAACCATATCTTTACAAGTTCAACGGTTCATGAGTTTAAGTTCCTGTTTCCGTAAGTGAATCCTTTGCTCATCTATATGGTCCAATTGGTATGGTTGAACCACTGCATTGAACCACGTCCTAAAGGTTCAATGGTTCAATAGTTCAAAGATTTGATGATTTTGGTCTCATTTATTCCCGCGGCTTTCTAAGTCAAATTTAGCAAGAAAGTTGGAGGAAAATATGTCAGAAACTTATCATGAAACCGAGAGCTCTAATTTAGCGGAGGCTATGGATAATCATTGTACATCGTGATGGCACGTGAATAATACTTGCTATTAATGAAGAAATCAGAGTTCATGTCTTTTCAAATATTTTTGGCATGTATTGTCCCGAGCGATAATTATTCAATCTGGTTAGTGCCATTATTAACTAAGAACAAGCCAAGTTTAGCAAGTAAACATACTGTACAACGCGGAGGAGGATAGCGCCGGAAGTGTAAGGCTCTTGTTATTCAAATTTTTGCAGTGAATTCAGATATCTTGAAGGTGAGTTCTATTTTTCCCATGTGCTATTCCTAGTTCTTATACTGGAAAGAAGAATCTCTGGAATTTCTGTTGTTTTCAAAATTCGAAGTGTTTTATTGTAATCCTCCAAGTATGGCTTTGAAATCTACGTGTTTGGGGAATGAACATGGTCCTGGTCTTACTTATTCTCACTTAGAATTTGGAGATACTGCGCTGGTTCAATATGATTTAGAAGAATTTAAAGAAAGAACTAGAAACCCTGTTCAAACCCCTATGATGAAGAAAATTGTAGATAGCGGTTTAGTTGAAGTTGCAACTTTTCCCCAGGCTATACTGTGCCCAGAATTGGTTTAGGAGTGTATGAATAGGTACGACCCCCAGGACAGATGTATTAGAAATGCAAACGGTGATGTGTTATTTCATGTCAATAGACAAACCCTCATGTCTGTGATGAAGATACTGCCTAAAGAGGCGTATTCCAGCCTTGATATTACTTCCTCCTATGGGTATTTCTCGGAGAAGAAACCAACTTACAAAAGTGTAATAGCAAGAAACTGGCTGCTGAAATTTCAGAAGGGCGGTTCAAGGTTGCCCAGGCCACTTACTAGAGATCATTTGATAAAAGAAGTAAGGGATATTGTGGTATTGTTACACAGACTGAAGGGCAATCAGCATGCCTATTATTGGGAGGATTGGATGTACTTTTTCATACAAGTCATCCTTCAAGGGGAACAATATTTAGATTGGGCCGAAATAGTGGCTGACTGTCTACATCAGGGTTTGAGTAATTGTCTGGGTGACAGAGATTTCTATATGTCTTCATATCTGTTCTATTGTCTAGCATCTACAAGAGAGTGGTTTGACCTACCTCATGCACCCTTAGCTGAGAATAGTAAGATTTATGAATATTATTCACAGTTGCAGAAAAGGAATTGCTATGAAAATTATAAAAGGGTTAATGATGTCTTCACTGGGAAAATGACCTATGAACTGGCAGGTAATCTGGGTAAAAGAATGTCCAGTGAAGCAATGCAACTGATTAGCATCTATGGTAGCTTCTTCATTCAATTTTTTGAGTTCACTTACATCAGAGTTGGAGGATTTGATGGTGAACCTGTGAAGTTACCTAGATATGTGTTTGATCGTTTCGTGCTGATGGAGGTATGTAGACAACTGGCATATGTAGATATGAAATTCTCATCAAAAAGGGTTTTGGTATTTCTTTTCCCATTGAACTTGGGCATTATTCATGCCAATCAAAATCTGATGCCTTGAATTTGGAGGTAAACCTTAAAAGGTTCAATTTTCAGTTCTTCACTGCCAGGTCTCAATTTGACAGTAAAGGATTTGTCAGAGATAACCTAGATCCTAGAACAGGGCTTTCACACATTCCCAAGCTAGTGGATTACTGGAAAGACTGTCCAGATGAATTTGAGGTCAGGAGAAGGCTGTGGTGTAGGTTTTCTTTGGGGTAGATAATTACTCTCAATTTAAACATGGATATTTCTAGAATTTTTGATGATGATGAACAGGTGGTTGACCCACAGTTTGAGAGAGTAGAACATTTACCTATTCCAGAAGTTGATTGGAGCAAAAAGGAGGAAGATAGAATTGAAATTAAAACTCTTCCAGTGATAAGAAGAACTGAGAAATGGTTGAGGGAAAAGAGACAGGAAGGGCTTAAGGATAAAAATGCCCAACAATTCTCCTCAATGATTGGATCACCACTTCCCATAAGCTCTGCTAATCAACCTATTGCTATCTGTGGTGCAGGTGCTTCCAAGCCATCAACTGAAAGAAGCCCTGCCCCTAAGAGATCCAGAAGAGTCCTCACAGATATTCTACCATCTCGTGTTACCAGGTTGAGGACTAAAGGGAAAAGAAAGAAACAGGTTTCTGAAATAATAGTTGTTGATTTGAATTCAGAGGAAGATCCAGAAGAACCTATGGGTGATAAGGAGCTAAGTCCACACAGAACAGAGGAAGTTGACACCGGGCCACAGTCAGGGGCCGTTCTGGAGACCCCTGAAATACTAATGATTTCAAATGAATCCTCTGATGGATTAAACCCTGAGAAGACAACCTTAGCCCCTGCACCAAAGTGGCTAGAAAGTTCTATCTCTGACAAGAAAAAAGTGATTCCTTTTGTTGTCCCTTTAGAGGACATGGTAAGCAAATGTTTGGTGAAAACCCCCAAGTCCAAGAAACTCAAGACGACATCCAGAATAAACATTGATCCAAACACTGGTAACTGGAGTGTTGAAATTGCTAAGCCAGTGACAAAGGAAGAAGTGCAGAATCCAACAGTGCAGGATTTCACTGTTGAGAGAGTGGATCTCAGTGCTGCTTCTAGAGCTACAGATGTCCACCACCTTGAAGCATCTACTAAGAGGATGGTTAGTCGAACTTGGAAAGATGAAAAGGACAAGAAGGAGTTAAAACAAACTCCGTGTTCAATAGCAGAGTGCATTGAGGCTATTCACAACCCTAACCCGTAGCCGATCTCACAGCTCCCCCTGTCTTTTGACCCGAAATCACCTATCAACCAAAAGATGCTAGATTAGGTTCATAGAAGCAAAATGGTGACAAAAACATTTGATAGTTGGTTGGATAACATTGAGCAGAAAGGAACCGAATACATCCGTGAACTCAAAAGCATATATGATCTGACTGCTGCCACCATTGAAGATCTTAAAGCACAGGTTGCTGTTTGGGCGAAAGATGAAGGCAAGTGGGTGAATGTAATAAACCAAATAGATGAAGTTCAGAAGTATGGGCTGGCGAAGTTTTTGACAGAAAAGAACCTGACTGGTTTGGACGAGGATTTATTATATGTGAACAAGAAAAATATTAAATGGAGGAATTCCATATCTCGGCAAGGACGCTTTGAACTTACAAAGCTAATTAAGGAGATAACAGAATTCACTCAATCACTGCAACGTGACTTGCAATGCATTGATGTTGAATACATAAAGGATGATGGAAAACTAGTGGAAGATATTGACGCAGTGGTCCAATCTTTCAAAGATAAAATTGGCTTTGTTAGGGAAAATGACAATATTTTAATTAAGGATTTCTCCCGGATTTCTAAAGTTGAGTCCTTACTTTATCTCTGTATAGATGGACTTCCAGAACACAAAGAAAAATTTGGGAAAATGCGAAGGGAAAAGGAAGTTTGGAGGTCAAGAATGAAACATATAAGTATTCCCAACTTCCCGAAGATTTAGGAGTTCGTTGCATCTTTTCAGGAGTGGAAGACCCAACGTGCTTCCCAGGCCACCGATAACAAATCTGGAGATGCAAATCCGTTGTCCCAGTCATGATCTCATTGGCTCATTTTCTTTATTTTAGTTCCTCTTTTATGTTATTTTCAGCAATCTTGATCTTTAAAATCAGTTGTTATAAACTAAATCCCGTACGGGTCAGAGTTATGTTAACTCTAGGTTTGATTTACTCAAAGACATGATTAAGACATTCATATATATAGGTTTTTACAATCTTTGAACAGATATAGAAGGTTAGGAAAAGGAAAGAAAAGGGAATTTTAGCGAACTGTTTTTATGATTTTACATTATGTGATGATTGTCTGAGAAACCTTTCATCTGTGAATGAGAAGAAGAAACAATTACTACTTACTTGGATCTGTGCGTCTGAGTGTTTGGAATTAGATTTTCTGTGTGAAATCTCCTTTCATTTGGTAATTGCTCTTTTATCAGACAACTCGTCATATGTGTTCCATTATTTATTGATTCAGCAAGTTCTTATGTATGTGTTCATGTATTTGAATGTATCAAAATTAGAATCTGTGCATTCTATTGTTCACTGTTACTGTATAAATTTATCGCATTCATAACATAGTTATGTATGAATGTCAGTCTGCCTTAAGCATTTTCTGGTTAAAAGTGCATTTGGATAGTTGAATAGATTAAATTCATTGAAAATCTTAAAGGGAGTTGTACCTAAAGTCAGAGGGGAACTAATTTAAAAAGTTCACCCATTTGTTGCTTAACTCATTTGTTCTTCAAAAGAGGGGTATAGAGTCATAATAAAATATTTTCAGAACAAGGACAAATCTGTTAGCCAACAATGATAATGCACAAGGTGTTTGATACCAAGGTAGAGGTGTTAATGGTGTTGGTTCAGAGTCTTCATACTAATTCAAGAAGTTCACATGGTGTTGATGTTGCTTGGTTGATGCATTGTTATGATACATTGTTATTGCTTCAAATAGTCATATTGTTCATGCTTCAAATGTTCACAGGGTCACTAAAGTACCACAAGATCACCAAAGGATCAAAGCCATCAAAGGAGTTGGGTTTTCATTCATTATACTTCATGATTTTTACTCAGTGATTGTCAGGATCTTTGTTGGAAGCAGAACAATAGTTTGATCTGTATCATTGTGTTATGTTGATTATGCATCTTCAAGACTTAGAATAAGAAGCTCATGTTCAAAATGACATGAGGCTTGTTAGGTGTAGTGTAAGTGGAAGTCTGATGATAGTTTTCATCTTCATCTGCATATTGGTGTTGTGACAAGAAGTGATTGGTATTTGATCTCATTGTATGTGAGATTCAGGACTTGTGTTTGGCAACTTCATTATTACCTTGATCATTGGTTAAACAAGAGATAAAAGTCAGAATTTATGATACAAACACTTGCTTCAAGTTTCTTGAGGTCTTACTCTTCTTAGGGTTTCTCTTTATTGCTTTGAAAGTCAATAAAAAACCTAACTAAAACCTGGGCCCTGCCCGTCACTTACTAAGTGCACTTTATGTTATGTTTTTGAAGTGACTTAGCATTGCAGGTAAGGTCACTTAAAGTGACCGTTTGAAAAGTTCTCAAAACATTAGCTTGACCGGCCCCTTTGTGAAGTCACCGGCCCACCTGGTCACTATGGGTGCTCAAAAGGAAATCAAAGGTTTAGATTAAAAGCTAATAAGGTGCGAAGAACCCATCTGTCAGTCAAAGTTTAAAAGACATTCAAATTATAACATATATTTTCTTTGTTTAAATTTGATGGGAAACTCCTTCTTGGTAGTTTTAATTGCCTTACAACAGACTTTTTAACTGTATAGGAGGGCCAAGAAATTTGAGAATTCACTGTGTGTGATAGATTTTGTGATGAGACTTGATCAGAGAGATGCTATAGACATATACCTATTCGTGCATGTGCAACTTGAAGGATATAGTGGAGACAAACAAGGGCTTTGATAAAGTGAAAGTAGAAGGATCTTTTTCAGTCTACATATTGAGGTATAAGAGTATATGTTGCAATATGTTTTTGTTTATATATTCCTCAGTTGTCAGAATGATTTGAAGCATCTTTCAAGATATTTGTAAGTAGTTTTTGCAGAGAAGTTTGATGATTTTATCATTGATATATTGATGTAAAAAGGGGAACATTTTGAAGTCATTTGATGAATATTGTTATGAAGGGAATCAGAGTAACCCTCTGAAAATTCTTTTTCTCTCTTTGATGAAACTTTGTAATGTCAAGTGAGACAACTTGATTATGTCAGTGAGACATCTCATAAGTCAGTGAGACAAATATGTTGCAAGTGAGGCAGTTTGTAAAGCTAGTGAGGCTTGCATGGTCAAGAAGGCCTGTTTGTTGCCAGTGAGGCATGGTATTTTGCCAGTGAGGTACATAAGGAGTGGGTGCTCTTGCAAACTATTTTGTGTAGCCAGTGCGACATGTTTTTGATTAAGCCAGTGAGGCATTTTTCGAGTGGTTTTTCATCCCTGTTGACGTTTCTTCTGAATCAGCATTAGGGTTTGCCACTTCTAATGCACAGGCAGATTCAGGCCAACTGAATACAGGAGGTTGCGTGAGCTCCTCCCCTTCACTTCTGGTTCTGCCGCACCAAGGGGGGTATCCCTATAACTCAAGATGTAACCTTGACTAGCTCAAAGATAGAAGGATCTAACTTGACAACAACAGGCAGAATACTCTCATGTATGGACCAAGATCTGTATGATAGATCACAAGGCTGGCAACATTCTTGGACATGATGTCTGGTTGGGTATGAGAGCATGCAGGGGGTTCCTAATCCTACTCCTACAACTAACAGGTGGAAGTATGAAATGTTTTGATATGAATTTGGATGCAAAGCTGGACATGGTGTATAACACAAGAACACAGCATGATTGGTGCCTATCCAGGGCTTGGAGTCGGTAGACATACACCTGTGAATGATCAGCATAAATAGCTAAAACTGGATTTCAGGGGGATACACATGATATCTGCCTTACAGATATCTCCCAATATAGAGTGTTGAGCTATCTCTACTTATGGTATCCCTACTGCAGTATACCCTTCCCAGTGTTCAACCTGAAAACAGTTTAATCTGCCCCTTGAGCAGAGGTTAAAAGATCAGACATTCAACATAGGAATTCTATGCTCTAGAATCTAAACATAAGCAAATATCTAGATCCAGAAGAAGAATACATGCAATACTGGAGACAGAATTAACACAACACATGCTAAGATAGCATTACTCATATGAGATCAACCATGAAACCAGTGGATTCATGCCAAGTCCTACAACAGGAGATACATAAACTCACAAGATCAAGCTGTACAGAGCAACCAGATCAGCTGGTTTTGGATTACAGAGCCAAAAATCCACAACCTTCAACAACCTTGAATGATCAACACCATCTGCATCATATAGCAGGAGGGCGTATTCAGCATTGACTACCAGGTTGACCAAAACTCCCGCCAGATATACCGTACCATAGAAATGGCGCTCAAACTTGAATGCAGCAGGTAGGGGAGGAGACAGGAAGATTTTTCGAGCCTTGCGCCGCCGCCTAGGGATTCAGATCTTCAATCAGGTACAACATTCGTCCACGCCATCGCCCATACCTCTGCAACAATCGCCATTGATGGCGCACCAACCCGCAGCCTCGGGAAGAACATCAAACAGACAGTCGCAACCACTTCCCGCCGAGATTCATCATCATGATGTTTCGAAAATGCAGGATACAATTATCCCACATGCACCCCGCAGCAACCTCATTAACACTTTATATACTAGGTCATGAGCATATATCATGTCGGCGCTTTTGCTCCTGACGACACTAGTATAGGACTTCATCATCATCGTCCAGCAGCATGATATCCTGTTGCCCGAAATATCACCCTGACGTCATCATCATATTCGAAATACAAACTGCATGATATTCGCCTTCATCGGCACAACCAGATCCATCGGAGGAACATCCTCCTGCTGAGCTTATACCAAAAGTCTGGCCGATGAACATCCTGATGACGTCATCATCATATCCTGCTGACGTCATCATCATATCTGCCTACTGCGCACCTCCTCATATCCGGATGACGTCATCATCATGTTTGCAAATATCAGGAGGTCTCTTCAAGATGATCAGTGTTAGAAATACGACCCCCCCGGACCTTGATGACGTCATCATCATATTAACATCATCATGATATTTGGAAGACAACCGGATATTTGGAAATATCCTCCTGATGTGAAAATATCAGGTTGCACTGTAGCTCCTCTGTAAGATCAGGGCGAAAACTGAATATGATGATGCTGCTTGAAAAGATCACCCCCAGTAGATAATGCGCGAAGCCAGCAGGCGGATATCTCCCTGATATCAGCATCATCATGATGCTCGAGCAAACATATATCCGGGTGATATGAAAATATCACCCCTTCCTTCGGAATATCATGATGCAGTTAGGCAGAAAGAAAAATATCACCCTGATATACGGATGACGTCAGCATCATCAGGATGAGAAACAAAGAACAAGAAGTGATACAACATCATCAGGATGATATTGACTAAGATCATCCTGACGTTCAAAATATGATGACCCTAGTGAATATCGGGTCGCACTTAAAACTCTTCAACATCATCATCAGGATGATCATAACCAAGATCACCCGATGATAGAAATATCACCCCGGCGAAATATCATGAAGGCAGAAAATATGATGACCACCGCAAGCAGCAGGATGACAACTGAAAAATGATGATGATGACGACCCTTAGGATAAAACAAGTTAGGTCGAGCAACTCAAAGAATAAGCAACATCATCATCATGCCTGCGCAAGGTGATAAATGGAAGATCACCGGAGACTTTGAAGAATCACCCTCGCAAGCAGATAAGGGCGCACTGTAGCTCGTCAGCATCATCATGATAAAAACCAAACATCACCCCATACTTCAATATGATGATGACGATGAGAAACCGGTCGACGGAGAACATGATGATGATGACCATCATCGAAACAAACATGATGACGATGACCTCCTCCTCAAGAAATATGATGCTGCAGTTGAAAAATGCTGAGGAGGTCCAACACTTAGAAAAAAAATGGGCAAGAAGATAAAGGCTTCAAATGAAGAAACCTCCTGATCATGACAAATCAACCCCTGGTCAAAATGAGTGTCAACAGTGGCTCTGTCTGGGGACGTGCAGGTGAAAACCTGCAGCGAGAACCCCAGATCTCTGGGATGCAGACCAGTCCCTTATCCATTGGGCACAGAGTCAAATACTGCACTGACCTGCATCACCAAACACACTTGATGGCCTAAGGCCACCAAGAAAAGAAAAACATGTATCTCCCTTTGTCAAATATCTTGTTTTCATCTGCATGCACTGGGTCAAGCTTGGAGATACTACAAAGATCCACCCACAAACAAATCTTGTCATCTGCATATTCAATCCTCTGATTTGGCTTGTCATTATCACCCCTGTGCAGATAACCTTCAGCATCATGTGACATGTGGGTGCAGAATATATCAAACAATGCATGTTCATATGGCATATAACACTTATCACCTATATCATCATCATGCATTGCAACATGATCTCCTAGCTGGACTGCAAATAGGAAACACTCGGAGTCCACCACAAAACTAGGAAGATCAAGGCTCATTGTATTATATGCTGGCTCATCAAAAGAAAAGCTTTCAAAATCACAATTGTGTACATCATGTACACAACCATCTGGTACACCAGGCTGGAAAAGATCAGGCTCTGGCATCTCTTTCAAATCAGGCACATCTTCACAGTCACTTACCTGATGTATGTTATTTCCTCTTTCATCATGATGAGAAACAGAATCCAAGCCAAAAATAGTGTCTAGATCCCCACCATACTCAGACAGATCCTCATCACCATATGTGTCATAAATGGGTGACCCAGGTGCATCAGTTTCATCATAGTATGCCATTTGTTCATGGGCAGCAGAGCACACATCTTCATCACCAATGGATTCACTCTGTGGAGGAGTATCAGCCTGTGTGTCATAAGCAAAACAGCCATCAAATGAAAAACAATCATGCTCTGAACTAGCACTTATTTCAATTTCTGACTGCTCTTCATGATCTCCATGTGTTTGAAAGATAGGCAATGGGTCACACATAGGACTGCTTCTCTGTTTGCTTATATCTTCTCTGTCTTGAGTACAATACTCACAATTTTCTCCACAGGTCCATTCTAAAAATTGCTCATTGCTGTCCACAACCTCATTATTGTTTTCATGGTCAGCTGCCTCATCATTGCAATGGGAATCCTCATTAGTCCTTTCACTGGCATCCTCAACTGGTAAACAATCCAGTTGAGTAGTATTGTTAGCATTATGTTCATATACAGCAATCTCAATCTCTATGCTTTTATTTTCATTTTCATCTGCACATGATGCCATAATCATTTGGTCATTTGCAGCTTCATAACCATTATTCACACCAAGGCCTGGGGACAGGGGTTTCAGCAGGTGCACATTTCTCATTGCTTCTACATTTTCTAAAAATTTGTATGCCATCTGCATACTTGTCACCTTGAAATCCCTAAGTAATGCACTAGAGCCCTCCTCAAAAGCTTCAAAGAATATGCCAACACAGGCTGAAATATCAGGTCTGAAACTTTCAGGGACATGTGAAAGGGCTACTGCAAACCTATGACTGAAATCAACACATGGCTCTTCATCTTGTTTTCTGATTCTCATCAATTCTGCAACAAGATCAGCCGGTTCTTTTGCAAATTCTTCTTTGAAACAGTCAGCAAGTTCATCCCAACAGGCAAAGGATCTCTTTGGAAAGCTCAAATACCAGTCTTTTGCTTTTGCATCAAAGGACCTAACAAGAAACCTCATCCACATATCCTCATCTCTGAATGAATATTTTCCCATAAAACTGTGAAAATTTTGGATATGTGCATTCCCATCACATATACTGTGACCACTAAATCTAGGCATCTGACAGTATATCCTAGCAGGCATAGTTTCTACTCTATAATCCACCCATGACAAATCCAGTTGGTCATACAAAGGATCAAAAGGGCTGACAGGAGGTTTAGCTTTCTGACAGGCAGACACAACAGGGTTACTGCTTCTTAACTTGGCCTGCTCAGCCTCTAAGAATATCAACCTATTTCTTATCTCCTCTATTCCTTTATCCAACATTTCACCACTGAGTGTGGGATAACTCATACTTGGATTCATAAAAATCTTACTCTTAGACATCCTTTGTCTGTCTAAGACCTAAGGCTTCCCCTGGCATCTAACCTATGCAATAAAACAACAAATATAAAGGAGAAGGAACAAGGTACCTTTTCTCATACAGATGCAGGAATATGTACAACACATTTTTGTCACATCACATACATCCATCTTTCATGTGCATTGGGATCTTTTTTGCAGAGTCGCCACCTCTCCAGAGAGGACAAAATTTTCAATAGCTGAAAGCTACTTTTCCAGGTTCATTCCACCAGCAGAGCATCATTTTGTTAGTGACTCGGATGGGTCACAAGTATTATTCTTTATTTTATCAATCCTTCCCCAGCGGAGTCGCCATTTTGTTGGTGACTCGGATGGGCCACAAGATATAACACTTTTTCATCAATTTTGTTCCCCAGCAGAGTCGCCATTTTGTTGACGTTTCTTCTGAATCAGCATTAGGGTTTGTCACTTCTAATGCACAGGCAGATTCAGGCCAACTAAATACAGGAGGTTGCGTGAGCTCCTCCCCTTCACTTCTGGTTCTGCCGCACCAAGGGGGGTATCCCTATAACTCAAGATGTAACCTTGACTAGCTCAAAGATAGAAGGATCTAACTTGACAACAACAGGCAGAATACTCTCATGTATGGACCAAGATCTGTATGATAGATCACAAGGCTGGCAACATTCTTGGACATGATGTCTGGTTGGGTATGAGAGCATGCAGGGGGTTCCTAATCCTACTCCTACAACTAACAGGTGGAAGTATGAAATGTTTTGATATGAATTTGGATGCAAAGCTGGACATGGTGTATAACACAAGAACACAGCATGATTGGTGCCTATCCAGGGCTTGGAGTCGGTAGACATACACCTGTGAATGATCAGCATAAATAGCTAAAACTGGATTTCAGGGGGATACACATGATATCTGCCTTACAGATATCTCCCAATATAGAGTGTTGAGCTATCTCTACTTATGGTATCCCTACTGCAGTATACCCTTCCCAGTGTTCAACCTGAAAACAGTTTAATCTGCCCCTTGAGCAGAGGTTAAAAGATCAGACATTCAACATAGGAATTCTATGCTCTAGAATCTAAACATAAGCAAATATCTAGATCCAGAAGAAGAATACATGTAATACTGGAGACAGAATTAACACAACACATGCTAAGATAGCATTACTCATATGAGATCAACCATGAAACCAGTGGATTCATGCCAAGTCCTACAACAGGAGATACATAAACTCACAAGATCAAGCTGTACAGAGCAACCAGATCAGCTGGTTTTGGATTACAGAGCCAAAAATCCACAACCTTCAACAACCTTGAATGATCAACACCATCTGCATCATATAGCAGGAGGGCGTATTCAGCATTGACTACCAGGTTGACCAAAACTCCCGCCAGATATACCGTACCATAGAAATGGCGCTCAAACTTGAATGCAGCAGGTAGGGGAGGAGACAGGAAGATTTTTCGAGCCTTGCGCCGCCGCCTAGGGATTCAGATCTTCAATCAGGTACAACATTCGTCCACGCCATCGCCCATACCTCTGCAACAATCGCCATTGATGGCGCACCAACCCGCGGCCTCGGGAAGAACATCAAACAGACAGTCGCAACCGCTTCCCGCCGAGATTCATCATCATGATGTTTCGAAAATGCAGGATACAATTATCCCACATGCACCCCGCAGCAACCTCATTAACACTTTATATACTAGGTCATGAGCATATATCATGTCGGCGCTTTTGCTCCTGACGACACTAGTATAGGACTTCATCATCATCATCGTCCAGCAGCATGATATCCTGTTGCCCGAAATATCACCCTGACGTCATCATCATATTCGAAATACAAACTGCATGATATTCGCCTTCATCGGCACAACCGGATCCATCGGAGGAACATCCTCCTGCTGAGCTTATACCAAAAGTCTGGCCGATGAACATCCTGATGACGTCATCATCATATCCTGCTGACGTCATCATCATATCTGCCTACTGCGCACCTCCTCATATCCGGATGACGTCATCATCATGTTTGCAAATATCAGGAGGTCTCTTCAAGATGATCAGTGTTAGAAATATGACCCCCCCGGACCTTGATGACGTCATCATCATATTAACATCATCATGATATTCGGAAGACAACCGGATATTTGGAAATATCCTCCTGATGTGAAAATATCAGGTTGCACTATAGCTCCTCTGTAAGATCGGGGCGAAAACTGAATATGATGATGCTGCTTGAAAAGATCACCCCCAGTAGATAATGCGCGAAGCCAGCAGGCGGATATCTCCCTGATATCAGCATCATCATGATGCTCGAGCAAACATATATCCGGGTGATATGAAAATATCACCCCTTCCTTCGGAATATCATGATGCAGTTAGGCAGAAAGAAAAATATCACCCTGATATACGGATGACGTCAGCATCATCAGGATGAGAAACAAAGAACAAGAAGTGATACAACATCATCAGGATGATATTGACTAAGATCATCCTGACGTTCAAAATATGATGACCCTAGTGAATATCGGGTCGCACTTAAAACTCTTCAACATCATCATCAGGATGATCATAACCAAGATCACCCGATGATAGAAATATCACCCCGGTGAAATATCATGAAGGCAGAAAATATGATGACCACCGCAAGCAGCAGGATGACAACTGAAAAATGATGATGATGACGACCCTTAGGATAAAACAAGTTAGGTCGAGCAACTCAAAGAATAAGCAACATCATCATCATGCCTGCGCAAGGTGATAAATGGAAGATCACCGGAGACTTTGAAGAATCACCCTCGCAAGCAGATAAGGGCGCACTGTAGCTCGTCAGCATCATCATGATAAAAACCAAACATCACCCCATACTTCAATATGATGATGACGATGAGAAACCGGTCGACGGAGAACATGATGATGATGACCATCATCGAAACAAACATGATGACGATGACCTCCTCCTCAAGAAATATGATGCTGCAGTTGAAAAATGCTGAGGAGGTCCAACACTTAGAAAAAAAATGGGCAAGAAGATAAAGGCTTCAAATGAAGAAACCTCCTGATCATGACAAATCAACCCCTGGTCAAAATGAGTGTCAACAATCCCTATGAGGGTTTTCCACTCATGAAATTCATTATGTTATGGTCTCATTTGATGTGTGGTTTACTTGGTCTCCATGTTTGAGCATTCAGTCTTGGTTGTTATTCAGTATTTGAATTCTTACTTTGATAAAGCTTGCTAAAATGATTAGTTGCTATCAACATCATTATTTCATGCACACAAATTGGAAGATAAGTAATTGAATTATTTTTTAATACAACATTGGTTCACCCCCCCTCTCACTATTGTCCATACTCCAACACTGTAGACCACCCACATATCCCTTCCATAGGGAATCAAAGGAGATGTATTTCTTTAAAATGATATATTTAAGGCAGATATACTAAATTTGATATTTTATCTCATAATCTTATTTAAATGACAACAATAGCTAGCTTATTGTATTTCATAAACAATTCCTTCAAGTACTTATAATAATAAGACATTCTTCACTTGACAATATCACACAATAGAGTGAATTAGAGTTCTAATTTGATTATATCTAGTGTCATAACACTAAGTTATGTGTAGTTATTTATTTCATATCGAATGGATATAATCATGTTCCTGAGATTATTGAGATCAATGTCATATGGTTTTACTCCATTTTAAAACTAGCTACAATCATGTCACCTAGTAAATACTAAAGAAGGAATACTAAACAAGGACATGGTTCTTATTTTACATATCGACCTTGTTGCTCTAACTATCTATATAACTTACTTTCAATTAGAGGAATTAGATATACTATTCGAATCTCTTAATAGACAATATGCTTATCCTTGATAATTATTATAACATAGTCCAAGGAATTGTCACATAAATCATTCCCTTAAATCTTAGAATAGATTACAAATTTAGTCAACCCATTTACAAATTCAATTCTTTCTTATAATATTTGATCAATGTTTAAAATTCTAAATATCTATATTATTAATAGCACATATATGCATATTAATAATAATACTAAGGTTTTAGACAAATATCTAAACATCTATATTATTAATAACATCCAAATATTAAACAATTAGTTATTTTAATAATATCAAGATATTATGTCGAGTGGGTGTGGTCTAGTGGTTAAGACCACTTGGTCCTTATTGTGGAGACCAAGGTTCGAATCCCCCCAAAGACATCTTGGCTTCTAAATGGTTGTGGCTCTATGTAGGTGACACATGGCACTCTGAGGTCCTTAAGTGGAGTGTGCTTGAATTCTGGTGTTCTCTGGTCTCCGTAGCTCAATAGGTTGTGGTAGCAATGGTGTAAATGATGAATCTACCAGTGGCAATCCATGCCACAAGCGACATGATGGCAGACTTAGCAGGGTCGCACCGCTGGCGATCCGCGCTGCAGTGGTGGTGGCAGTTCTACAGGGAGGAGGTCCCCCTTGTGACCTCTGCTGGAGTGGGCTGGCCTAAAAATCCCTCACTTACCAATCAAAAAAAAATATCAAGATATTATAATTAATAACCACACATTTATAATAATATCATATTATTATTATACTATAATTATCCAAATGTGAGTAATTATAGCTATAAAGTGATCACACACCTTCACTCTCACACTTACAATATAAGGTCCTCATGATTACATTATGTTTGTCTTTTGCAGTAAACCACAATATAAGTTTCATAGATGTTTGAAGTCATACATCCAAGGAATATGACATACAATAGAATTTTACAAACCAATTTTGAACCAATTAAGATGATCATACATTGACCAACCATACATATATTAGACTTAGTTAAATGGTTATACATATTGTATGTTCGTTTTTTCCCATACTGGATACTTATTCCCAGATTTCCCTACAAGGTAGCCATCAATGATCAACAGGATCTCTGGGCCAGGGGCCAACAGTATAGGAGACAGACTCTATTTTTATCTCCTCTTCTTCTTCAGGCTCTGCAAAACCTAAGGGGGTATTCCCTATTCAACACCCATGAAATATAACTATGCAAAGACTGGGATGCTGACACAAAGCAGATAAGTCCTCCTATAAGTAGACCAAAACTGTGAGATAAGAGCAAAGGGGCTAGCTTTGGGCCTATGTTCAGTTGTAGACAGAGGACCTTGGATCCTAAAACTAATTCTTCAGTCCTAATGGTTGTTTTGGAGTTTGAATTTGATTTTATGTTTGGATGCAAACCTGGACTTGGTGTATAACATCAACACAGAGCAAGATTGGTGCCTATCCAGGGCTCGGAGTCAGTAGACATACACATGTAAATGTTCAGCATAAATATATCAAGACTGGATTTCAAGGGGATTTGTGTGATATCTGCCTTACAGATAGCTCCCAAAACAGAATATTAAGTTATCTCTACTTATGATATCCTTGCTGCAATATACTCTCCTCAACACTTAACCTGAAAACACTTTAATCTATCCCTTGAATAGAAGTTAAGAGATCAAGCATTCGATATAGTAGACCTATATCCTAGAACCCAAGACACCCCTTAGATATCCAGATTCAAGAGAAAAGTATATTCAATACAAGAGACAGACAACAAAACACATGCAATATAGCATTATTCATCTAAAACAACATGAAACCAATGAATTTATGCACAATACATAAAACATGAGACTCGTAAACTCACAAGATCACTTGCACAGAGCAACCAAAACTAGTTGTATTTCATTACAGAGCCAAAATGTCTAGTTTTCAAAAACCTAGAAATGAGTAACAGAGTCCCTCTAATACCACAGGGAACTGTACTCAACATTAATTACAAAGTCTTCTCAAAAATTCAAAATTCATCAGATACAGAGCATGAGAAAAGGTGCTCAAAAGTCATCAATGCAGTAAGTAAAAGAATGGCGAGGAGGAGCTGGACTCGAACTCTACGCCGCCGTTTGGGGACAATCCTATAAAATTGGTAGGTGGTCGTCACCCAGTCCATCGCGCCTCTGTAATTAGCTAATAATGGCCTACCTACCTGCGGGATGTAGCAATGAACATAACTGAAATTCTCCCACCCAAAACAAGTCTGAGGAAGCAAGGAAGACCAACTCTGCATCTTTAAAACCTGATTGTTGATCTCGATTCCAACACTGAGATCCACGGTGCCCAAAAGGTCCAAAAAGTCAATCGCCAATATAACTGTGCCACGTAGGCACCCCATGCGTCCAACTGCCAACCATTTCAAAAAATGCGAAATGAATAATCCCACATTCGCCCTGCAGAGACCATTCTAACACCATATAAGCGTGGCCATGAGGAAACTAAGTGTTGAGCGCTTTTGCCCCGCTCAACCCACGAATCCTCTGCCAATAGCCCTTCGCCCTGACTCCTGCTGATGAACACTTCACATCCTAACCACCATCATCGGCCAAACCCACACTATCAGCACAATCAAAAATCCCTCTGCCGACCTCCCGCGTTATGCCAATGACCACTTCGCATAGAACCCTACCACCTGCCATCGACCAGACTAGCCTCATCGGCGAACCCAAAAACTCATCAATTGACACCTTCGGTCATGCCGATGAACATCCAAACTGCCCACGTTGGCCAGACACTGACCGTCGGGGCGACCAAAACTTCCCTCGCCGACACAGCGAGTCACGTCGACCACATTGTCCAAATCCTCATCGGCCAGAGTAACCCCGTCGGCCTAGTCCTCCACGATTGGCCCGACGCACCATGTCATCTCGATGGCACCACTGGATCGAGGAGACCAACTCCATCGGCCAAGCTCCAGTCCACCTCTTCGATCCCACAACTCCTACCGATATACAAATACCCATCGGCCAGCCCAATACGCAATGCTATGCCAATGGACACCTTCGAAACGCACACCGCCCTCTATTGGCGAGACCAAACACATCGGCGGGGCCAAACACTCCCCCGCCAATAACACATGTCACACCGATACCACCTTCATCGACCGAACACCCAATCATGCCTTGTTGCCAAGACAACCTCCATTGTCACCCCGACATGTCAAACGTCAACTTCACCGTCAGCCATACTTCCAACTGTCGGCCAAACATGAAACTCCTTCGCCGATAGCCATCACTACACCGATGACACCATCAGTCAGACCAAATGCATCAGATCAACCTTCCCCGGTCTACCCGATAGACCAAGTCACTCCGACGGCACAAACAAACAACACACACTATCGATGAGACCACTTCCCATCGGCGAACCACAAAACGCCTCTGCCGATGACCAAACACACGCCGATGGACATCCATCGGCCAAACCAAATGCATCGGTGGATGCAAAGTTTCCCTCGCCGATAGACCGTATCACACCGATGACACTCCAAGAGAGAAAAAATTGATGACCCCTTGGGCAAGTGTCTGCATATTAGCATTTGAGACCTAATTGACTAAGCAGACACCAACATTGTAATTAATTATTCTCATATTTTAACTAGCTAATTGGTAGTTTAGTGGCATTGCAAAATCATGCTCTCTGGGAGTTACAAATCTATTTCTCTACTTCGATATCTTTTTCATATTCCTACTTTGTCTAGTTTATTGAAGGACATCTTAAAGGTCAATCAACAACTTTTGCAATAGATAAAATAGAGACAAGATCATATCGCCAAACTAGAAACCACTTAAGAAGAACTTGCTAAAATAGATAGATGTTACCATTGTGAGAATTGCATCTAGGTGGCCATTGAATCCACCACTAGTAGAATTTTGGCAAATAAATGACTAAGTGACTAAAACTTTTAGTCACAACAACTAAAATGACTAAATTCTACTATTGTTTTTGCAACTCAGCTATAAATGAGTACATAAATGACTAATTTGTTTGTTGATTAAAAAATTATTTAGTCACACAAATAAAAATGACTAAATAGTTAGTCATTTATTTATCACAGTCCATTTGAATAAATCATTTAAGGAATCAAAAATCAATAGCCCTCCAAAATACTCTAAAAGTTTAATAAACATACTCTAAAACTTTCGTCAAAATCTTATTTTCAGGCGTAGCCCACCAAAATGGAATTTTCATTTTAATAAACATACTCTAAAACCTTTGTCCAAACCTTATTTTCAGGCGTAGCCCGCCAAAATGGAGAAGTGTTTCAGTAAAGAATGACAGAGAATGGTAAGGAGATGTGGGTGACAAGAGGCATAGGATTGATTGTTGGTTATCTCATTCCTCCTCTACTCAACAAGGGTTACGTTGTTCGTGCTATTGTTTGTTATCTTGGTATTTAATTGACATATATTTGCATAATCTCAAATTCCTAATTCAGATGCTTTTGAAGTATCAATGTATCCTATATAGGGTTTAGAATGATTTCTTTTAATTTAAAAAAACAAATAAATGATGTATTTGCCTATGATTAGATAATGTGGAGATCTCCTAAATCTGCCCCAGCTCACTGTCCTCTTTGGCACTGTATTCATTACTCCAGCTGCTAGGGTTTTGCATGTGACATCTTTAATATCTTCATGACAGTGGCTTTTAAATAGATCTCAGTCTTTGCTTTAATCTTTATCATGGTAACCCTTGAGTTCGATAATCAACCTTCAATCTCTCCTAAGAATGTTGTCTTAAGCTAGACTGCATAGTATTCATATAAAGCAAGTCCTTCATACCTACCATTGTTTCAAACCACCACTCACTACCTTGCTTAAAATGTTGCCTCCATAAGCACAATAGCATGTTTTAAAATCATGGTTGCCAGTGATTGACCATTAAGGTCACTACTTTCATCAAGATACAATGAGATTTTTGTCTTCAAACTCAAGGCATTATGCAAGATAACATTGTGAATTGTTTGTTGTGTAGGGTTTGATTTTCTTCCATATTTACTGCTTTGCTAATTGCCTTTAAGATTGGATATTGCACCCTCAACTGCAATCTCAAATAGCTCACTCACTATCACTTGAAGATTCCTTTCATGAGCATCCTTCTATAAAATTAAACCATGCCCTATAGACTACCTACTTACTACAGGGGACTCATTATTTCATGGTATTGTGGGTCTTAAGATCCTTCAACCTTATTGTCACTACTTCACAGTCCATAAGGTATTATTCACTATTCTCCCATCTTTACACTACTCAAACATGCAATCCACTACCTTCATTATACAATGGCTAAGAAGAAACATTGAACCTGTGATTACCACTATTACTTCATTTGGACAACCATTCCTTGATTGCATTTGCCTTGTCTAACACTGTCAATAGCATTTGAAAAACCCTTAGGTCAGCAAGGGGGTAAGGAAACTCACTATTAAAATCTCCACTTTACTATGCAAGGTTTGAGCTTTATTATCTTGTCACTGCTCAGCCTCATTTTGACTGTCACACCTCAAGTCCTTGTCATTCTTCTTCCCATAGATTGCATTTACAAATGTCACTGAGCTACATAGTGTGCTTGTTATTGGCTACAATCTTTAGATTGCAAGATTTTGTTATTGGCTACAATGTCTCAATCTTTCTGGTATTGCAACCTCAATAATCCACTAGAGTTATGGTTTATGTTTCCACAGAGGTCTAGGGTTTGTACCCTAGTCATGCTCTTACCAATGCTTTTGTTGGTATTAAAAAACAACCTTAAATCTTGGGTCAAAAAATTAGTTGTCTTGACAAGGTGTGGTATGATCTTGGATTGTATCCTAGAGTGTGTGGGAAGCTTGTGTTTGATCATTAAGGTATGTAAACTTGATCAGGGAAATGTATCCTATATAGCATGGGTCTTGATTTAATACTTCCCATAATGGTTATTAGCAGATCACATTATTATAGTTTGTGGTAACCCAAGATTGCATTCAAGTATATAACAAACTTGGTATGTAGTTTAAGTTGTACACTTTTAAGTAACATTCATAAGGTTTAGAAAATCTTGATCACTCTCTAGAATAGCCCATTAAACATGGGTTGTGCTTGAATGCACTACATAATTGATATAACACAGTCACTCTGCATATCAACCAGAGTTATAGGCTCTTTATTGCAGCAAGAGGTAATTGCTCTTGGATCATGCTATCATTCCACTGTAACCTGTTAAACGTGAGTCAACCTGAATGCACCCAGTGATGATTGACACCTAATTGTGATAACAGTGATTAATTTGTACATGAATTGTGCTCATATGAGTGCCTCCATTTCTATCACAACATAGCCACATTAAACTTGGGTCACACATGAATGCATCCTATATTTGTTATAGCACAACTGTTATGGATCACATAATTATAGTCACAAGAATTTGTTCCTCAGTTGTGCTCTTATGGTGATTCCATTATCGTTACAACATAACCCTTTGGACTTATATTGCTCAAATCCTTACATTGCTTATTTTCTCTTTGGATGGATGGCAATTCAATGGCAAGGATTTGTATGCAGGTCATGCTCATGTAAGTGCCTTCGTCACCATTACACAATAGTACATTGGAATTTCCTTTCTTGAACCTTTACTTCATTTTTTATTGTTAGGGTTTCTTAGTGATTATTCCATTTCCATGTGGCATATTGATAAAAGAAACCAAGCAAAAAATCATTTTGTTTTTAGTTAACTCCTACTAACATACTTTTGGAATAAATGTTTGACTGCATTGCTTCGAGTGTGGAGAATTTTGTTTTTTGCTTATAATAGATTCGTTGAGAGCTGTAGTAGAAAGCTTCTTATGCTGAAACCCATCTTGTAAACTTGCTTTAAGATACATTTAGGAGTCTTCATGGATTTTTTGTGATTTATACAACTTTTGTTTTGATAGTAAATGACATCGGATTCTTTCTAAAATTGAAATGATTTATTAATTATGGTTTTATGATGATCAAATGTTTTATTTAGAAGGGGTTAATATGTGGAATTTTTATGTGTAGGAAGAATAGATTGTGATACCATATTCGGGTATGGACGGTTTAGGCAAACTTGGATTGTTATTAGTGATATAACCAAGTTGGAGAGTACCTTGAGCCAGTTTGAAACACTTTTGGGTGTTTTCGCTCGGAAGCAGAACCTAAGTATAGGAATACAAACGTCAATGGACAGAGAAAATCATAAATTTGATGGTCCAATTTTGGATCCGATTTGAGGTCATGAATATTGGACAGAGAAAGTTCCTACATTCTAAAGATAAAATCATAAATCTGCTGGTCTAATTTGAGATCCAATTTGAGGTCGTGAAGCTCTGACAGAGAAAGTTCCTACATTCTAAAAATAAAATCATAAATTTGCTTGGTCCAATTTGAGGTCCAATTGTAAGGATTTGTCTTTTTAATTATACTTTCAGACATTTGTCTTGATACAAATTATTACTTTAGAATTATGGTATTGCTTTTCTTCTAATGTTTTCAACCCTCATTTCAGGGAAGAGCTCTAAAGATGGTTCCTTCAGATGGAGACTACACTTTTCTGCTATAGGTTTCGTCTAGAAACACTAAAATCTTAGGTACTATCATACTCAGAGCAAAAGTAGGAGTCATGCAATGACAAGATACTCATTTTTGGAGCTTTGGTTAAGAACTTTAAATGTTTGGCTATGTGCACAAAGAATGTTCATGGAGTGCAAACTTCCTTACAAAGCAATTACCACAATAGAGTTTGAGGTGAATTGCACCTGCTATTTTATGTTGATATGGTTATGTTCTAACCTGTAGTTAATTGTTGTGGGTGTGTGCAAGAAGTAGAGTCCACTTTTTAGACAAAAAGTGGAAGTGTTTTTCTTGATTTTTCAGAATTTGTCACATTTGACCTGAAAATTTGAAGCACTTAAAGGTGGAATCTTGAAAAAAATTAGTAAATATGAAATGTAGTACTCGGTGTCTAGTTTCCAAATATGTAATTTTTTAATACCTAGATGATACAAAATGATTTTTAATATGTGTTTCTAAAAACCACTGTTTAAAAGTCACTTTTTTTTACTATACATGCACATGTACGTCATCCATATTTTGATCTAAATAATCATATTTTTCTAAATCCTTTTGGGAAAAGAATTGTAAGTCACTGAAGCATGTTTTCCATATTTTTTTGTAATTTTTTATTGATTTTTTTTTGTTAATTTTTTATTGGCCATTTTTGGTGTTTTAAAAAATTGTTTTGTATGTCACTCATAAGATGACCTAAACTTATCATTTTTTAATTTTTTTTTCAAATTGAAAAGAATTGTCTGAAGTACATTTTTCGTACAATTTTTTTTACAAAAAAAATATTTTAATAAAAAGTTATTAAAATACTAAAAAACCCTGATAATTCAAGTTTATGAACCTGTTTCATCAGAAATTAATTGAAAAATAAAAAAAAAATCCAATTGTAAAAAAATTATATATTTGGAATCTACACTGTTTCATCTATAATGGGTTTTAATTTCGTCAAAAAATTTCTGCAAAAAAGGCCTTCAGACATATGCCCAAAGTCACTATTTTGTTATGACATTGACAGGGCCTTCAACTTGTAGGTCAAACTAGGTCCAAAGCTAAGGGTCAGGTTCCCAAGCCTTTTTTTTTGACCCAAAACCCATAGCAAAAATTGGGTCAAAAATTCAAATTTTATGAAACGGGATCCCGTTTCTAGAAAACGAGATCCCGCTTTTGGCTCGGGATCCCGAAACAAAACGAGATCCCGTTTCATAAAAAGCAAGATCCTGTTTTGGTTTACCTGATTTTGGGTTTTTTTCTAAGTCTGAAACTTCCACCTTAAGTGGACTCATCTTTGTGCATTTACCCTTGTAGCATAACAGATAGGCTAAATAGTTGTTCATATACCATTGTTTCTAATTCAAAATTGCTATACCTTATTCTAGGAGCAAATCACAGGGGGAGTCTATACATAAGACACCATTGTTTCAAATTCAAAATTGCTGGCTCTTTCACAATTGTTTGCTTCATTTATTTGATCTAAGACAGCCTGTTGTATAGAAGATGCTCTCAAAATCATAGTAAAATCCTTTATTCCAGGAAGACTGTTCAGACTCTTCCCATCATAACAATGAACAAAAGCATCAATCATTAACCTGAATTTTGCAAGAGTTTCATCAAATTCTAATTTTCTACTCTCTTTTCCATTCTAAATTTTATTCCCAATTTCATCCATGAAAAATTTCCTCAGCCTGTAGATCCTGCTATTAGCCATAATTTTACCAGGTGTCGAGGATAGCTTCAAGTTTTTACCCAAGCAACAATTGACAAAATTTAGCCTTACCAGATAAAATGTGTTGAAAAGCTCTTTGAAGTTATTCTAGAAAAGAGTTCCTGAGAGTATAATGCATAGTTTTGAATTAACCCTTTTGCATGAATTTCATTGTATTTGGTAAGGTCGAATTTTGATAAAAAACAACAATCACGCCAAATGAAATACCCAACAGATGCCTTCCCTAAATTTCTAACCAGGTTCATGCTACATGGCTGTATTACTTACACCTCTCTTCATTCTTCTTTCTGTTGGTTATTTTTTTCGAATCGACAGAGGGTTTGCCAATTCCAATGCATAGGCTGATTCGGCCAACAGATACGAGAGGTTGTGTGAGCTGCCTCCCCTTAACTTCTCGTTCTGCCGCACCAAGGGGGGTGTCCCTATTTGCTAAAGATGTAACCTTGACTAGCTTAATGACATAAAGATTTAGCTTGACAACAACAGGCAGAATACTCTCATGTGTGGACCAAGATCTGCATGATAGATAGCAAGGTTGGCAACATTCTTGGACATATTTGTCTGGTCAGGGATGAGAGTATGCAGAGGGTCCTAATCCTACTCCTACAACTAACAGGTGGAAGTTATGAAAATGGTGGAAGTGATGTTTTGGATGCAAGACAAGGGGTTTTGGATCATAACTACTGACCCAGGCGCAGACCGGTGCCTATCTCAGGGCAAGGAGTCAACTAGACGTATACATAAGAATGGCTTGCAACCATCATTCAAGTTTCAAGGGGTTGGAACCGATGCTTGCCTTACAAACATCACCCAAGAATGAGTATCTAACTACCTCTACTTACAGATATCCCTACTAACATACAACCTTCTCCATGCTCAACCTAAAATAGTTTAATCCACTCCTTGAATGGAAGTTAGAGATGAAGCATGCAATACATAAATCTGTATTCTAGAATTTGAGGAACCCTTAGCAACCAAATTCAAAAGAAGAAATGCATGCAACAAATGGAGAGTGACAACTAAATACATGCAATAAGCATTTTTCATATACAATGACAAGAAATTGAATATATGTGCAAGATACACTACATATGCAACTCATAAACTCCAGAGAGATAGAACAACCAAGATCATGCCCTGTTCTTCGTTATTCACACAAAAAATGCCTAGGTCTTCAACAACAACAAAGAGTAATACAGTTTAGCTTTTATGCCAAGACTATGAACTCAACAAAATTAATTACATGGTAGGTCAAAAGGTTGTTAGATTCAATGCATTAGAAATGGCACTCAGAATCAATAAATGCCAAAGAGACAAAGAGGAATGAGCAGGTAAACTCAGGATTTGCACTGCCACCCAGGGATTTTCATCTTCAATCGGGTGCTTGACCTATCCTTTCCGTCGTCCATCCTCTGCAAATCCGCCATCAATGCTTCATCTACCCGTAGGCCCCCTTGAAATGTAGTAGCGGATGCACTTGCAGTTTCCCCACTCAAAAACGACTGCACATACAAGAGAAAACCCTCACTGCTGCCTTTAAAACATGGCTGTTGATCATCCTCCTGTCGCTGCGATCAACGGCGCCAAAAAATGCTAAAAAGTCGTCAGCCAGTGAAATCGTGCCACGTAGGCACCTCACATTTCTATCTTTGGCTTTTCGCTTCTTCATTTTGCCTTTTTCGCCCTTGTATATGCATGAACAAATACATATACAATTGTCACTGTTTGCCTTTCAAAAATCCTCTGTGTATGCAAAATGCATATACATGCAACAATTTAATATACAAGGCAGACCCCAACCAATTATCCATCGGATTTGAAAAACTTTCAAATCTAGGCCTTGTATCTCCTTCTTATGATTATCGCATTGCACATACAAGTGCGACATACATACAAGGCGGATCTCAAAAATTATGAAACACATTACATTCACCTTGAAATCTGGCTTGTATCTCACCTTTTGCATATCGGCATGTACAAATGCTATATACATGCACACCACGGACCCCAAAATGTTTATGAAGCAACCTAAAATTTCTATCAGGTCCGGAATGTACATTTTTTCATTGTATATCAGCTTGTATGTCAAACATACAAGCGCCAGATATACATGTTGCGGACTTCAACACTTTACGAGCTACATTGCATTCTTCTTTCACGTCCAGTGAATGTATATTTTGTTTGTATGAACCTGCAGCGGGCCCCACCAATTGCATCTTTTCTGCTTTGCTTACACTCGAATGCATAATGCATATACATTTGCCCTTTATCTCTGCGGCCCCCACCACTTGTATCTCGGCCGCACTATAACAAATGCATGTCGACCCTTGCATATTTTCCTTTGTACATTTTGCTTGCATGTTCAAACATACAAGCCCGATATACAAGCAGAGCCGATGTACATACAACGAATATTCTTGAGAATCTGCAAAAGATTCCCCCCAATGTAGATGCATCCTTTTTTGAGCCCGATATGTATTAAAAAATGCACACAACTGCAGAATCTTCTAGGGAATCTACGAAAGATTCCCCTTTTGTATATGTAACCCGATATGCATCTAAAATGCATATAACTCAATTTCTTATCAATTTTTTGGAGGCCGATAGAAATTTCTGACCCGCCAATGCATATTTCAACCTGCAGAGGCAGAAAGTGTTAGAATTTTTTTGGACTTTTGGGAAGGGGCCTGCATATTTAAATGCTTGAAACCAAAATACTCATGCAGGCACCACCACTTTCCTCCTTTATATTGCAGTCGATCAAGAGGCTCTCTCTAAGCTCTCTCTATGCAGTCCATGAGACCACATTTTTTTGAGGCATTCTATCAAATAGTTCATGTGCCTTGTCCATGGTTCCACATTTTGCATACATGTCTACCAAGGTAGTTGCAACTACAACATCTGACAAAATTCCTCTATCCTTCATGCTTTGATGGATGTCCATATCCTATTCCAAAGCTCCCACTTTGGCATAGGTAGGGAGGATGCTGACAAAGGTTGCGGAGTCTGACTTTACACCTGCCAATTGCATTTGCTTGAAAGTTTCTAAAGTCTTCTCAAAAAGTTCAATTTGTGCATATCCTGCAATCATTGCAGTCCATGAGACCACATTTCTTTAAGGCATTTTGTCAAACAGTTCACGTGCTTTGTCTATGTTTCTGCATTTTGCATATATGTCTGCTAGGGTAGTTGCCACTACAACATCTGACAAAATTTCTCTATCCTTTATGCTTTGATGGATTTCTATACCCTGTTGCAAAGCTCCCATTTTGTCACAGGCTAGGAGGATACTGGAAAAGGTTGTAGAATTTGGCTTTAGAACTGCCAATCATTGATCGAGTACTAAAAACTATATTTTTGCTTTGCAGGTCCTCTCTTTGTTGTTTGGAAGGACAGTCTGTGAAAGAGCTTCCAGCTATGCATGAAGAAAACCTACAAGTGGCTGTCAAGGGGTAGAGATTCATGCAAAAGACCATGATCATGCAAACATTAAAATATATTCTTAGAGTCAATGAGAAGAACTATGCAAAGGTTACAATCTTGTTAGTGTCTTAAGAGGCATTTAAAGGGGTAAGGAGACAACCTTCTAGTATGCATTTGTTAGTGCCAAATCTTATGATAGTCAAGAGTCTTCATGTTAGATGCATGAACACCTAGGACAGTACCATAGAGTTGGTACAAATGAGCAGCAACAAGGTTGAGGATTATCATGAGCTATCTGCCAAGACACAAATATTTTGCAACAATAGTATCATAATGGGATGTTGATTTCTATATTAGAGGTGATGATATGATATGACAATTGTTCATGATAGTGATGTGATAAGTGACAGGACTAATGATGGACTATGTGAACTTGTAACAGTCTAGTAGATGACATAGAGTGCATACCTAGGTAACAGTAGTAGTGATGAATTGTTTCCAAGGAAAATGGAAAAGATACATTGATGTCAAAGGTAACAATTCACAGTGGCAGCTTATGAACTAGAGCAAGTTGGGTGCATGAGACAGGATTTCTACAGAGATGACAGTGTGATCTTGAACTAGGACAGTGAGCTTCAATATGGGACAGTCATGGATTTGTGAAGAAGACATCTATGAATGTATTTGTGCTTCTATGCTCAGTGATACTCAGAAAATTAGTTTTTTTGCTCATTCTTTGAGCTTTGTATTGTAACCATGAAGGTTTTTTTAGCAAAGAGAAAGCATTGTAACTTATTTTCAGATATGTATGTTGTTTGTAAGTATTTTTGATCAATAAAACAAGTTGTTTTTACCTTCTCAAAGTTGTTTCATTGTGCAAGCTTCAAAATATACTACTAAATATACTAATGACTAAACACAAGCTTCAAAATGACTAAATATACTACTAATTGACATCAATTAATAATTAAATTGACTAAATATACTACCAATTGACAAAAATCAGTGAACAGTGAATAAATATGACTAAATATATGACCAGAATTAAACCAGTGAATAAAAATGACTAAATATACTACCAAATTGATCAAAATGATGATTAAAATTAATGACTAAATATACTACCAATGGATAGAAATCAGTGAATAAAAATAACTAAATAAGTGACTAGTTAACAACAATCAATGACTAAATTAACGACTAAATATAGCAGTGAATAAAAAATGACTAAATAAGTGACTAGATTAGAACAATCAATGACTAAATCAACAACTAAATATACTACCAAATTGATCAATCAAAACAACCAATAAATTACTAAAAATAGTTTAGTCATCAATTTGGTCGTGTTATAAATGATTGACAATAAACTACTAATGGTCACATGACCATGTTTGGTCATTTATAAGTAGTTTTTAGTAGTTTTTTAGTAATATATTGCTCTTTTTGTACTAGTGCACCTTACATGATCATGGCAAAATCAACAAGAATGCCAAAATTATACATGTGACCATAAAAAAGGATGCCTTTCAAGCTAAGTGTTGACTATCCCACAACAATCATCAAAGAATGACTTGATATCTTTGTTGGATGTTAGCACCAAACTATTTATGTTATTGATCTTGAATAAATGGTTATTGATGTGATTGCTTTATCCTATTTTCAAATCTCATTGGGGTTTCATTCTCCTTTCCTATTTTGTACTTCACATCTTTATCTTATCTTAGGGTTTGTGATTCATTGTGTTACCTTTCTTTCACCCATCCTACCCACCCTTGGCTATTGTATACAGGGTTTTATTTTTAGATTTGATCTCCTAATTACATTCACTATATTTTATATTTGATTAGGGTTTAGATCCATCCTTGCTGGCAAGAACTAGGCACAGACTAGAGATCTAAGCTTTAGTGTCTTGAAAGTTGTATTTATACCCTAGTAAGAGTGATAAACAAAGGTTTAGGGCTTGTGCGGTAGATTACAAAAGGATGTGGCATGATAGAACATAGTGCGGTAGATTCTAGTTATATCAAATAAAATAAACATATATTAATTCACCATTTATACATAAATCTCTAAAACACACACATATATACACTGTTAAGGAAATCGCTCCCATACAAAAAACATGCCTTGCAGTCGCAAGGGTGCACGTGCATAGACAAGAATGGAAAGATTACAACAAAAGCTCAAAAAAGAATAGCATTGATCACTTGGGAATGTGGTGTAGAAGGAAGTGAGTACCATCAACAAAACTACCCCAGCCTTCGTTGTCGATCCTTAGCTAGAGGGTGCTCCAGGTGGTTCAACACAAAATAGCAAGTCTCCATGTTATCCCTAATCACTCCTCGAAACAGACTAATTACCCACTCCATCTCAGCATCATTACGGAGGTGCCTTAGTTCAAACACTTCATCCTAGCTCCCGAACATGGGTCTTTTGTTGAAGGAGGAAATTGCCTCCAGTGTGATAGATTACAGGTGGGGAGCTACCAGCCGCTTCACCACTATGTGCGTCGAGCCCTTATGTCTATGGGCAAGAGTGAAATGTGCCAAGAACCTCCCCAAGTAGAAGTGGTCATGGAGCTGAGTGTTAGCAGAGGCATGGGGTTCGATGACCCACATCAAAGCCTATAGCATGTCGTCATTCTGTACAATAAACACTCTCTAGATTTGTTCTTGAGCGTCATTAGATTTGCACTAGCAAGTGTATCCATAAACTAGAGCAAAGGCCATTGTGACATAATTCTAAAACCATTGAAGAAATAATAAGCTTTTGTGGAATAAATAAACATGGATAGTGAGTGGAACACAGTTGGTATTGAATGACCAGTCTCATCCAAGTGTGTCATCTAATTCAAAACACAAGAAAGCGCCTCCAGTTCAAAGCTTTAGAGGTGTCAAAAGTACCTGGTTAGAAGCAATCTTAGTTGGATGGTAACACCGCATGTGTGAAAGAGGATAGGTTCATAAATGGTAATCTAGAAAGGTGTAAGGATCAGAGGAAGTAAATGAGGAAAGCATGCACCGTCTTCCAAAGATGACTGGGAGAAATGCGAGGGAAGAGTAGAGGTACAAATTAGATCTAAGTTAGCACCAACAGGGGTGCCAACATGGCCATGTCAGACTGGCCATGAGCCCACCAAATGGACTAAGAGTTAGCAGGGGTCGTGCCACTGCATGCCCTGGCAAGGATGTCCCATATGTACATTTCTTGGACAGTGAGATTAGGCTTGGATTTCCCTAGATAGTTGGAGCCAGGGCCTTGGGAAAGCATGAATTCATTTACCCAACTCTGCCATTAGGAGAAGTTGGAGGGCAGGGCGCTTTTGTTTGTGGGTGAGCAGCGAGCGGGCGAGTAGTATCTTCAGTCCCAATTAGGGCTAGAGAAATCATAGAGTGACCTATTTTAGGAACCTGTGGTGGGGGAATAGTTTGCCTATTTGGACCAAAAGTGGGTTGGGTCGAGCCATCTTGAGTTGGAATGGATGCTCCCTATTCCAGCAATCCATTAGACTCTGTTCTTGATTCATTGCGAGGACAATTGTCTCCAGAGTGTCTTTGACTTCCACAAGAGAGACAAAACACTTTATTTTCTTCAACCTCTAGTGATTGAGTCCAAGTTTTTTGGCCATGGTAGAGAGTGATTTATGAGGGGAACCTCTGTATGGCTGCAACTTGGATGCAAACATAGAGGTAAGAATCCTGCTCCAGTCGCTCTAGGTCCATGTCGATCAAAGTGCCAAGTAATCAACCGATCTTCCTGAGGCAATTCTCTGACTAGAACTCAATAGGTAGATTATACAGTCTTAACGATTCTGGACCGTCATAAGGCTCGTAGGAATTCAGATTAAACAAGGGTGACCATTGGCGAATGTAAAGTGGAGTCTCACCCATTTTCTAGCTACCGCCCTTCAGGACCATGTCTTTGTCATCTTCAGAGAGGAAGATGACATTAAAAAAAACCCTTCGGTAAGAATTTTAGCATGTAGGGAGCCTTCCACGCGATTCCAACCCAAGTCTTGATGCGCTTGCATCCCAGCTTAGGACCAATGAAGTGACATATTAACACTGTCTTCATGAGCATATCTATATCCTCGAGACATTCTTGAGTCAAGTCTATGACAAGGCGCAGACAGCCACCTTTGCCCTCCATCAAAAAATGCCAAAATGAGAGAGAGAGAGAGAGAGAGAGAGAGAGAGAGAGAGAGAGAGAGAGAGAGAGAGAGAGAGAGAGAGAGAGAGAGAGAGAGAGAGAGAGAGAGAGAGCCTCTCAAACCATCACAAAAATAAATAAAGTAAATAATCCATTTAAATTACCAAATCACAATGGTTCTCCTGCGAGCCGAGAGATGGGAACATGGCTCAGGTGCTTTTCCACCCAACCATGAAGTAATTACACTTCCCTGGATCCCTTCATGACACGAAGGAAACCCAGCCTTGTACGAAATGTCTAGCTACCTAGAACAACTGGTAGGTGGGAACACCCGATGCAACCTGATGTCTAATGTGCAATTCTAAATAATGGAATGTAGATTGTCTCACAACAAGATGTGGCAGAGATATATATTAATAAGTTTGGTAGACAAAATATTCATCTTTTTCAATGACAACTTGATTAGATCTAATCCTTTAAAACATAGTAACCTGGTCCAATTCCTGAAAAGAGGAAAAGCCATCTTTGATAATCCACATTCGGCATCCTAGCCCAGAAAGTAACCCAATAACATTCCTAGATAAAATATACTTCTTTCCCCAAGAAACAAGTAAATAAATAATAAAAATAAAAGTGTCAATGTTCATCAATAATTCATTTCAAAATCCTTTTCCCAAATACCAATCAAGGAAACATAATTTTCAAGCAATTCATCATTGGTCATACAATTGCATCTAAAGGTTGTTAAACCGGTTTTACTCCTAGTTCATATTTCATTCAAATTCCATAATATGTTAAGTTCTCTAAATCATTCATATCGAGTATACAATTTCTCTTCAAGAAGCTTTTTAATAAGACAATGTTATTTATATCACCGAATTTACTCCATTACACTATCATATAAAGAAAATATAATATTAAATTATAAACTTATTTCATCCATACATCCGCAAAGAGATAAGTAATAATTAGAAAATCAAACTACCCCTGTTCTGAAATTGATATAACAATTTTAAGGAGTTTTCAACTAAGATACAAAAGCATAACATTCAGCTACAAGAGCTATAAAGAATGGCAACAAGGACTAATCGGGTTTGGACAACAATGATAATAGATAGAAGGATAGCTACAGGAACTTGAGTATGGAGACAGTAATAAAAGATAGGTAAAAAAAAATTATTAATTAGACCACAAGATAAGAAAAGTTTTGATATAGCAAGAAAATAGACTGCGACAGGTTATATATCAGCTGCTACAAAAGCATAAAAACTACCACAAGTTAAAGTTAAACAGTGACTGGAAGATATTTAAATATCTCCAATTGATTCTTACATCAGGCTGCTCAAACGTAGGTCGACTAAGATAAAGGCTAAATGTTTTTACCAAAGGGTCGACCCAATCAATGCTAAAGTTGAACAAGATTGGCGGTATGAAGAAATAAAGGTAGGTTGATCTTAGTTAATGCATTTAGCAGGTCATTCCTACAGCTAGGCTGATCCCAACAGCACACCAAAAACCCTCACAGGTCAACACAAGAATAGGAGGTAATTAGATTTTTAATTGGTTTCAGAAGATATCCTTAGGAAAGCTTAACTAAACAACGACCAAGGGGATTCTCAGACCAAATGTCAAAACAAGGAAGAGATCGTTTCTATAAGCATAAAATAGAGGTAAGATAATGTGGTAAACACTTATGTCAAAGGTGAAATAAGTTGGTGGTAGGGATACATACATGGCAGGTCGAGTAGAAAAGAAGAGGCACCTACAGAAGCAAGCTAAAATGCTACCATTTGACAATCAAACAAATGTGTTTTTTATTGCAATTAATTTAGGAAGAAAAACCTAGTATAAATGCTAGCCAAAGGCTGAATTTACTATTGATGTCACCACCTTTCTTTCCTTTTGTCGCAGATTGCAGATCTCTTTTTTTTTTCTCTATCACTCCTCCAAACAATGATAAAATCTCCTTTCTCTGCCTCCCCTGCTCCGAATAATGGCAGTGTTTCTTTTACTTCTGCCCCCGTATTTTTTCCAAAACTCTACCAATATTAGTGTTGAAATATTTAGGTTTGGATTACTTTTTAATAACTGGATTCTTTGTTTTTGTTTGCATGCGGTTATATTGAGAAAAGCTTTCCAAAACAGAAATAAAATAATATTATTTACTTCTTGTTGCTTGCATGACAGCATATCATTCATTTAATTTCTTTATTTACAATTCTAAATATAATAATACTATTGTTTTTTTTAATTCATAATAGTAAAACTATATTAAAAGATATCAAAAAGTTACAGTTTCATCAGCCTTTCCATGACTGGCAATCAAAATCTATCTATCAACCTATTCGAACTGAGAGTAAAGAAAAGTAGACCATGCAGGGTCACAACTATTATCAACCAGAGGAGATTATCACTACCTTAGAATATCATAGCTTTGCTCTTGCTATACAAAATGAAGCAAAGGTGACAAACAGATTCTAATTACTGTCATACTCTGCTAATTTCATGTTGAAGTCCTCCATCCATTGGAAGCCATTGACCTCCTCCAGACCCAGAACCCTTTTGATGAAGCCCACTGCCATGGCCGCCTAGTCCTTCAGCAACACTAGATCGAAGCCTCTGATGTCCAGGATAAATGGGAAGATCGTGATCACTGCGCCGGGGTCATCGAGGAGTCCCTAATCTTTTGGACATAGGATTCCAATCCCAGGGCTGGCCACCTGCAGAGACATCTCCAAATCCCCTAAATGCTCTGGATTGAAGATGCCCTTCATTATGGATTCTGCCTCTATTTTTCCCATCCCCAATTCAAGCAGCATTGCTAAGACCCGTGATGAAATGTCTGTGTCAACCCGATAGCATTCGTCATTCTCCATGAAAGCTTTGCCCAGGATCATTCTCACAGCCCCCACCATTAATTCGTCTGACCTGCGGAGCATCCTCTGCAGTCGGAGGTCGGTGATGACGCCGATGAAGGCCATTTGCCTTTTCCTGCTGGTTAATCTAACTAGAGTATCCACCCCCCCACAGTGAATGGATTCTGCTGAAACTATGGGTACAAAATGTGAAGGCATTTGGCACTGAGTGATGAGGAGAATGCAATAAGGAAACACCACCTTCGTTACTAACCTTACTAGACTGCCTGAAGCTTCTCAAATGCCAAACTGGGGATGGATTTCCAACTAATGCCGAGCTTGGCACTAAATGGAATGAATGCCAACGTCCCTTCTGCTTGTGCCAACTGCTCTCCCTTCCAAATCATGATTACCTACTCTACTGTCTCGGCCTTGCCACCCCTGCTGAGGTGGCAAGGCTCCCGCCTAGCCTCCCACACAAACCTTAGTTAAGCCGGATTAGATTCCTTTGTGAAGAAGAACTCTCTGATAGAGGCCCCATCTGCTCCAAGGTTGGACAGTCTATCCGCTTCTTGATTTCCTTCTCTCAAAATATGATTGAACGTAACTTTGTCAAAGCCTTCTATCAGGGAAAGAGTCTGATCTAGTTTAGCTTGAAGCCTCCAATCTACTAATCTCTTACTTCTTAGCCCATTGATAACAATCATAGAATCTCCTTCTATCTCTAGATTTCTAATTTCAAGATCCCTACACAACCTTAAACCTAGAAGTAAGGCATGAATCTCTGCCTCATTAATGGTACCATTTCAGAGAGGGGCAACAAGTTTTCCCACCATTTCACCTTCTGAGTTCCTTATAATACACCCTGCACTAGAGGGACCCGAGTTACCTCGCAAAGCTCTGTCAAGGTTTAGTTTCATCCAACTGACCTCTGGAGGAGACCATCGGATATTTCTCCTTGCTTCCTTAGTTTTGAGACCACCTTCTCCCACTTGAGGGGTCAGAGAGAGCCCCTTCCAATTTTTCATCATTTCTGCATCCCATCTTGTGAAGAGGAGATGTGTAGGGTCTCTATCTGCTAATCTGGAGTTTACTACTTCCACTATGCTTGCTTTAGTTTTACTAAGAAGCGATTGCCAAGGCATTTCTTTTTCCTGAAAGATTCTCCTATCGCATTCTTTCCAAATTTCCCAAATCAAAATGGAAGGAGCTGAGACCCATAGTCCTACAGACATTGCTTTCTAAAACAAAAGGGGCCAGGCAATCAACCATTCCAATAGATTACTGGATGTCGCTGAACTCCAATAAAACTTGTTGCAAAGCCACTACCACCCTCTAACGGTAAAAGGACAATGAAGGAATAAGTGATCTCCATCTTCCTTTGCTTCTCTACACAGCACGCATCTCGAAAGACACTTAAAGCCCATCCTTCTCAACCTATCAGTTGTTAATGCCTTGCCTTGAGCCGCCACCCACAAAAATATGCCTACCTTAGGTAAGCATTGCTTATTCCAACAAAGATTAGAAGGAATTAGGCCCGGGGGGTCGTTTGTGCCAGCCAGAACCCTATATCCCTCTTTAATCGAATACTCCCCTGAAGCAGAGGCATTCCATCTTAGCCTATCTCTGCCCCTTCTGAAGCTAAGAATTCACCTGGCCAACTCTTCTTCAAACTTGATTACCAGTCCCAAATCAAAACCTAAACCCTGCACACTTTTCCAAGTGGGGAGGTCACTAGTTGTGGAGGGGAAGGAGAGGTAATTGTAGACTTTGTCTCCCCAAACCAACTTGGTGACATTCATTATGGGAACCAAGTCCTGAATTCTTCTAAAGCCAGGAACCCTTCCCAAGAATACTCCTAGAACCTGCCTTCCTTGCCTTCCTTGACCTCCCAAGTAAGGTGGTTGGTTATTAAATCTCTGCTCTTTCTGATGAAGTTCCAAATTCTTGAACCAGTTGGTAGCTGTCTAGAAGTGAAGATACTATGTTCTTCCCTGTCTAAATATTTATTTTTTAATAACCTTACCCATTTCAGGTCTAGCTTATCATGAATCAGCCAAACCAACTTTGCACCAAGAGCTTTATTTTGCTGAGAAGGTCTTTAACCCCAACCCCATCCTTTTCCTTCTGCTCACATACTTTCTTCCATTTAACAAGTGGGAATTTGAACTGTTTCGTAGATCCTTTCCAGAAAAAAATTCTCATCAATTGAATTAACTCCTTATTGATTTTACTTGCCAAAGGTAAACAAGACATCATGTAGATGGGCATGGCTGCTACAATTGCCTTGATAAGAGTCAATCTCCCCGCCCATGACAACCACTTGCTCTTCCAGGATTCTAATCTTGACTTAATCTTTTCCAAAAGAGGCTCCCAAGAATTCCCAGGGAGGATGCCTTTAACCAGGGGAAGCCCAAGGTATTTGCAGGGAAGTGAACCTTTCCCAAAGGACATAATCCTTAATATTCTTTCCTCTCTACTAGGAGGGGTATTAAAAAAGAACACTTCCAATTTTACTTTACTAACTTCTTGTCCTAAAGCTCTCGAATACAAATCCAAGATTCTTTTAAACCTTAAGGCTTCTCCTTCTTGGGCAACCCCGAAAAGAAGAGTGTCATCCATGAATTGTTGATGTGAGAACCTTGACATATTTCTTGTGATTTGAATACCCGTGACTTGCCCTTCCTAACAGGCTTTTGAAAAAAATCTTCCTAAGGCATCAACCATGATGATGAAAAGAAAGGGGGAAATGGGGTCTCCCTGCCTTAATCCCCTTGAAATATTGAAAAAACCTTCTGGAGAGCTGTTAAGGAGAACTAAAAATCTTGAACTTGAGATCCACTCAAAAATCCAATTCAACCACTCCTGCTGAAAACCAAAGGCCTCTAGAATTTTAAATAAAAATCTCCAATTCACTTTATCATAAGCCTTCCGGATATCTAGTTTGACTAGCATAGAGGGGAACATATTTTTTAGCACCGATTATTACTCCATCCAAGATGGACCTCTCTGGGACAAAACCAATTTGTTCCTCCGCTATGATGTCTGGAAGAATCCTTTTGATTCTATTTGCAATTGCTTTAGCCAAAATTTTGTAAACCACATTACACAAGGAGATTGGTCTAAATTCTTCAAATGATTCAGGCTTCTCTTTCTTGGGGATCAGAGCAAGAAAAGTATTACTAATTTCTTTGAGGACCTTACCCTCCCTTCTGGAATCTTCATAGGCCACCATTAGGTCCTTACCAACAATACTCCAACATTTCTAAAAGAAGGCTGCTGGGAACCCATCAGGTCCAGGGGCCTTATTTGGACCTAGTTGAAACAAAGTTTCTTTTATCTCCTCTTCTAAGAACTTACTTGTCAACATACGGTTCTGATCTTTTGTTACTAGCTTTGGATTAACTCTTAAAAATTCCTGCTGATCTTGGAGATCTGACCCTTCATCATCATTCAAGAGATCCTGAAAATAGTTAATCACTGCCTGACCAATTTCTTCTAGAATCTTAGTGACCCTACCCTCCCTTGTCTTAATGGCTGGAATTCTATTGACCTCTCTACGGATTTTTGTTGAGTTATGAAAAAACTTGGTATTAGCATCCACAGCTTTCAACCACACCTCCCAAATTTTTGCCTCCAAAACACTTCTTCTTTGGCCAATATATCCTCCAACCTACCCATCAACTCTTTTTCCTTATTGTAAGAATCATTATCCATTCCTTCTCTGATAACTATATCATTAAGGATCTGCATCTCTACCTCTATTTGCCTCTTGGTTTCAAAGATATTCTTAAAATGATCCTTATTCCACTGTCTTAAATTTACTTTAATAAGTTTCAGCTTTGTAACAAATATTAAATAAGCCAACTTCCCCTGGATTACAATTTTTCCACCAATCTTCTATTAATTCCAAAAAGGAAGGGTCCTTGAAGCAAATATTTTCAAACTTGAAAGGACATCTTACTAGTCTCCTTTCACCCTGAATCTCCAGACTGATTGGAAAGTGATTAGACCTTGATTCCAGAATAATCTTGCTATCCAAACTAAAGGGGAAATTGCTTACATCCCCTTTAACAAAAAACCTGTCTAATTTTTCTGTGATATTGCAGAAACCAAGTCTTCTGTTATTCCAAGTAAATTTCCCATTACCCAACTATATTTCAATCAAAGCATTCCAGTCTACAAAGTCTTCAAAATCCTTTTGAGATTGGAGTTTCCTACCCACCCCTCCTAGCTTGTCTTCAGCTCTCAAAATCGCATTGAAATCTCCCCCCAAAATGATGAAGTCCCAAATCCTATTATCACACAACTGATCAAATTCAACCCATAACTCCTTTTTTTGACTTTGAGAATTAGGGCCATAAACATTTATTAAAAGAAAGCTCAAGCTTGACGGCAAAATCCTAAACTTACTGGCTATCCATCCTTTACTAGATCCTACTTCTTCCAACATAACAGACTGTGGCCTCCAGAGCGTCAATAATCCTCCCGAGGGACCTCTAGAGTTTACCTTAATCATTCTCCACTGCTTCAGATTTTTAGCTAAGGATTGAATTTCACTGTCCTCTAATTTGGTTTCTTGAATCATACAAATATCTGGTTGAATTGTCTTTAGTTTATGCCTTAAAAGGCACTTCTTGTTTGGGGCGTTCATGCCCCTAACATTCCATGACAAAATCCTCATTGCTGTTCAGGAAGGGAGGCTCCTTTCCCTACTTTTAACAAATCAATTAACTTCAGTTGTCCACTTGCCTCTCCATCCCACTTCAATTTCTCCCTGTTGGGGATCCGACCCCTGGACTTATGATCTCTGCAGTCTGGTGAAGTTTTATCAATTTCTTTTTTACCAATCCCTAATATCTTTGGGGATTTGGTTGAATTATTTTCTCCACTGGTTTTGAGAGCCAGAGAATTATCTTCATCTTCAAACCTAAAATCTTCCAACCCTTTCCTTGCACGAGTCAGCCACTCCTCTTCCAGAGCATCTTCAACTGATCTGATTGATCCCTCCTTAATAGCCCTGGCTAATTGAACTAATTCACTGCCTACCTCAATCAATGATTCGAAATCCTCCATCTGCATATTGGATTTGATCGATTCAATTGTTTCAAAGATCTTGTTGTTTACATTCTATGAAAAGTTGATGAATTCCTCCTTGTAAGATTCTGTAACCCATCTTCCAAATTATCTTCCCCTTTTCCACTTTCTTTTTTCCCCAAATCTTCTTCACCATCCTTCCTTTGATTCATTTCAACCTCGACCAATCCTGGGATCTGATCTGACTGAGGATTGTTTTCCTCTCCACTTCCACAATCCTTATGCTTCTCTTTCAATATGCACCCAGGGCTTCTTCTTTTCCCAAATTCTCCCCTTTATTTCTACCTTGATCAACCTCCCATGATCTCCATCCTAACATGCTTACCCAATCTCCTTGAGGCTTAGGTTCATAAACAAGAGGTTGATTCAGAACTCCCCAATCTGTGAAAATCTCGATTTCTCTCCACCGCTGGTCAGGGAAGCGATTTTCCACACAAATTCTGACATGCGAACCTTCTTCTGAAGAATCCTTCCATTCCTCTGCATAGATATATCTGCCCAGGTAGTTCCCAATTCTTCTAAAATCTTTTGATTCCAAAATTCTAACAGTAGATTAGGCATTCTATACCAATCCTATGAATACTCCAATTTAAAATTTTTTGGATCAAAACCCACAAACTAGTTACATAAGTAGAAGCCAAAATCGTTCAAAAGCCAAATTACTTCTAAAATCTCTAATTTTATTTCTCAAAGAGACATAAAACTAGGAAAAATCCATTTGCTAGGGCTTTCAAAGATAGCTCTTTTCCCCATCTATCCTGCCACCACTTACATAAATCTCCTAGATCCAGGTTAAAACCATACCATTTCCCTACAACCCCAAACTTTTTCAAATGTTTGATGGAAGGTTTTAGCAAATTCAAACCTAAAACCATAGTTTTTTTGTTTCCATACCTGAATTTTGTAGATCTCTTACCTATACCTCCCTCTCCAAAAATCGGTTGTCTCCATTGATCCCGCCCCTATCCTCTATTAATTCGCCCTCGATTCCTTTGTTGTGTCTTATTGTCCCATCTCCTCCATTGACGATTTGAGGGAAATTCTTTATCCTGAAACTGCCAAGACTGCTGTCCTCCAATTGATCTCCAAGGTTCTCTATCTGCTTGGTCTTGGATTTTGCTCATCGGAAAGTCTTTTTCTGCTTCTTTGGCCCATGATTGAGACTGCCCACGCTCGTTGCCTTTTGGATTTTCCTTTCTTCCTTCGATTCTTCTTTCGATCCTTCTTGCGCTCGAAATTAGGTCTTCTTCCTGCTTATTTTCGCTCGCTCGCTCCATTTTTATTATTATAATAATACTATTATTAATATATATTTTAACTATATTTAACAAAACACAATTTCTAATACATAATTACTTACATAAAACAAGAAGTATTTACAAATAAAATATTATTAAATAATTTATATATACATATCTATTGTATTTAAATACAATTGTTTTAAATCTAATTTTAGATATTGTCTTCCATACATCCATAAGAAAACATTATTTATTTAATATTAAATAACATAAAAATACATCCAATAAAAGACATCATTTTAAAATACAATAAATCATTTAAGATATAATTCGAAAAGACATTAATTTTTTTATAATCAAATCATGCATTTGCAAAGAACTAACTGTCGCAATTAAAACACAATATTGTTCAAGCATCTAACATCCATCACATTTATTATCCACACAATGATGCATAAAAATAAGCCATTCAAAATGCGTTATGAGCCTATGTGAGTGTGTGAGTGCATCAGGGTTAGCCATCCCATCAGTTCTTGCCAAGTGGCTAGAACACCTCTACCTCAACCATGTTCTCGTCTTTGACAAGTACCTACATTCATTCGCACTCAACTCGACGTCAATAGGTTAGTGCCTCAAAACATAGCTGAAGCAACATTATAATCATATCGATAATATCTAATATTTAAATCAATTTTCCAATTTTCACCAATATAACTTCATGATAATTACCTTCACACATAAAATTACTTAAAGAAAAAGTCAATCACACTAATTGTTCACTAATATAGAATAATTATAAATTGTCCATAAAAATGAGATGTGACATATTTGTAAGGCCACCTATTCTATCTCTAGTGACTTATTGTTGTTAATTGCGTTTAGACTTTATTAGAATATTATTGGACTGTTGTCTAGAATTTTATTAAGCATGTTTAATTAAGATTTTAATATTATGAGATGATTGATTAAAATAAATAATATAGCTAGTCTAAAATTATTATTCGCATAAATAAATTTTGTGTATAATTTAAATGAGATATGTTTGTTTATAAATTTTGTTGTATAAAATATTATTGTTATATGAATTTAATTGATAAATTTAAACTATGTTAATTAATATTGTTCTAAGACGATTTAGTTAGAATGTGATTATAGCTTATGAAATATGACTTGGATAGTTAATTAAGAGTTAAGTGTTATTATTTAAATATATTGTTGTATTTTCCCAGGGTTTATCCTTAGAGAGGATAAAGGTCATCATGTGTTAAGTGTTGTGAGTGTGAATTTATCAATTATATTTCTTATCATATCTTTATTATTTTATGTGGGGTGTGGTTGAAATTCTCTAAAGTGTCAAATCTTGGATTTGAACATAAGAGGAAGTTTCAGGAGTCATTAAGTGTTATTTTCTTTATTATTGTGTAAAATTAGACCCCTATATTAATTATCTATTAGTGGGACCTATGTTTTAATGATTAAAGACTGTCTTGAGACATCTGGAGGGTGGAAAAGTGCCTAAAATAATAAGTGACGAGTATTGGGAGTTACATTATCTTAATTTAAGAAGATTCTGGAGTTATCTTTTTTTTCCCTCTTCCCACTCACAGAGTTGATTATTCACTCACCTTGCATGTTCTTGAGGTGTGGTCTTTTGGTTTGCTTTCTTCTGTTAAGAAAATAGTCTTCTATTTTTTCTTCTTTCTACTGTGAAAAAAAGATCCTATCATTTTTTGAAGAGAGGGGGTTTGGAAGAGCTTGGGAGCTTGGAGAGAAGAATAGAAGAAATTGGATCCAAGCTTCTCCTAACTTGGTAGAAGCATTGAGGTGGGCTTTTGAGCCATTCTTTGGATTGTGATAGTAATTCTTAGTGGATATTTGAAACAATATGACTATTGGATTTTGTATAAGAGAAGAATCTTCTTTGCGAGTTATTTGTATATTTGAAAAACATTTGCACTTTTTATTACTCGTAAAATTTGTTGTTTTGAGATAGAGGACAACATTGTTTTAATCATAACTTTTAATTGGTCAATTGGGTTGGCCTAATTTTTGGATATGTTGTTCTGATCTGAGTAATAGAAAAATCCATTAAAATTTATCATTTAGTTATATGTCTATCATTCTATATGATTAAATCTATGGGACTATTTTACAACAATTTACTGTTGAGATAGTAGATAGTAGCGTTTTGATCATAACTTTTAATTGATCAATTGGGCTTGAATAATTTTTGGATATGTTGTTTTGATCTAATTAATTGAAAAAACCGTTTAAATTTTATCATTTAACTATATGTCTATTGTTTTATATGATTAAATCAATGGGAGTGTTTTACAACAATTTACTATTGAGATAGTACACATCATAGTTTTGATTATAACTTATAATTGGTTAAATAGGTTTGCCTATTTTTTGGATAAGTTGTGTTGAACTAAGAATTAAGGAAACCCATTAAATTTTAGCTCTAAATCATATGTCTATCATTCTTTGTGAATAAATTTAGTGGACTGTTTTACAACAATTTTGTAGCAGCTTGTCATGTAGACCCTTAGACCTTTTGTTGTTCATAAACCGTTGTATATTTTATAAAAAAAATATATAGGTTTTGTAATACTTTAAGTCTTCTTTCCATTCCATATTATAAGTCAGAAAAATATTGTGTTTTAACCAAGTTAGGATAATTTTACTCTAAGTTGTAATTGTGTGAATATAGCCTCATTTTGCATGATGAGACCTACTCATTTACTCCATTGGAAAGATCTTGAAAGACTTGATACATGAATGATAATCTCAAATTAAAAGCATTATACAACCTAGGGCAAGTAATGCCAAAGAAACTCTCAGTTGGATACTAACTAGAGGATTGACTGGAAAACACTATGGGTTATTCTTTAGTTATGTTAATTTATATTGGCAATAGTGATAACATATGGATGAATTATTTGAGTATTCAACTTAGGCATAGAATCAAGAAACATAGGAAATCTCAACTCAGCATGCATGTGTAATTTTTCATTATATTAAAAAACATTAGCAACCTATGTGCTATGTGGGTACACTTGTATGGTTCTAAATAATAGAGTTATGAATGAGTAACTAAAGTACGTTGATAGACCATCTCAAGAGAAATTTAATTATGTTTACTTGGAATATGTTTCCCCAATTTTAATCATGGTGTAGAGCTGGGTGTTATAAGCTTAGAAGGAAATTGTGAACCAATCTTGTGTGATCCCTTAGATGGTCTCCAACTCAAGCATGGGGTGGAAACTTGTTTGTTTTAGCATAATGATGCAAAATCTAATGTGAAATTTTGTTTTCTTAATATACTTTATTAGAAAAAGACCTCGGTTGGAGTGTAAACCTTTTTGCCTTATGAAGGAAGGGCTAAGCAACATGATAAGATATTATTGCAACCATTTTGAATGACCAAGGGATCCTAGTAGCTGTGATATTGGCTTGAGCTTACAAATGTTTATTCACTTGATTCCATTCCTTTAAGACAATGATTATTGCTTTAGAGAGAGAGTCTAAATTCTTGTTACGAAATTAGTTTGGAACTATATATAGATCAATCTAGTGTTGATCCGATTATAACTATGTTGGAACAACCAAGTCAAGTTGGAAGTTCAAGTTGGAAAACTACAGAGCCTCTGATCTTGTTACGTAGGCAAGGCCATTTTGTATGAGTCCCCAAGGCCTAGGTCTAGCCGATAAGACATGGTTTCTTTATCATGCTATCAAGAAAATAATAATGGTTGTTTTAATTATCCTTTGAAGCTAATGCATCGATTTAGTTTTGCAAGATCATGTTATCACATGAATTCTCCTAAGTATGATGGTTGTTTGTTTATTCTATTTAAAAGGTATTAGTCTCACTATGTGAATGAATAGATGATTATTAGCTCAAGCATTTAATGCTGAAAATATCCGGACACTTATTGTGACTAATGAAAAGGGGAATGAAGAACATAAGGCATGAGTTGATCATTTCTTTCATATTTGATTAATTGGTTGTTTTTTCTATATTGGTGCATAGCTTGGAGAATATCAAATGAATATATTTACACTGTTAGAGTTAATTTTGTAAAATTTAAATTTCAAATCTGTGCATCAAATTAGAAATTTTTTGTTATGTATTATTAAAATCCTTGCTACAAGCTAACTTTTGTAAGACAGTTTGAAAAGTTTAGTTAGTTTGTTTGGGTTGAGTGTTATGCTTAAACGGAGTATAAAATTGGGCATGACAATATCTATTCCATGCCTCTCTCTCACTTTCCCTTCCTTATATAACCTCTTAATACCTAAATCCATCTTGCCTTTTCCTTATAAACTTTCATAAATACTCTTAATTATCCCTTTCCCATGAATTCACCTTTCCCTTTATGATATTTATTATACCTTTATTTAGGGATGTTTTGGTGTGTTTAAGGCTATTTAATGGCTATACAACCCATATATGGGCCCAATTGGCATGTGCAGAGGTTGTGTGATGTTGCACAACCTCCTCTATCCCTCTATTACGTGTCTAATACTCATGTTGTATCGCAATGCCTTTAATGCTCATAGGTGGTACTACAAGGCCCTTTAGTGTAGTGTGTGATATTGCACCATCTTCTTCTATGTCTTTGTAGGACATGGAACTCTTCTTGTATGATACCACAAACCCTTTGTGGTGTAAGTGGGTATTATATTTTCCCACTACAAGTCCTTTGTGGTATAAACGGGGATTGTATTTACTCATGCCTCTTGCCAACAATCCTAATTTGTGTTTCATTACTTTATCTTGATTAGGGTTTGAGCCTTTGTTGTATGATCTTCCCTTAATCTCTACATACCCACCCTCGTTTTGGGCTTTATTGCTACATCTTTTATCATGAACATCTTCTCTCCTTCCTTACTAAACTCACTTCTTCTGTCACTATGCTTTGTAATGATAACTCTTTTTTGGCCTATGATAGTGACTTAGCTACTACTTTATCCCTATATTCACTTGATACATCTAGGGATCTTGACTTGTGTGATGTTGTGCCTAGCAAGCATATATTCCTTTTCCATCTCATAATAGATTTTGTTTTACATCTATAGATTCCCCTCCACTTGCCTCTCTTAATTCACCTTTTCTTGAGGAGAGTAGTGATGTAGATACACACGCTTCACCTTCACTTACACATGATGTTGATGTGCCTTCTCCCATGCCTAATGTTATACTTATTGATTTGGGATTACCTATCTATGATGATTATCCTAGTGACGAGCTTTATGATGATTGTTCTTTTACACTTGTGATATGTCTATACATGATAAACCTTGTTCACCTTCACATGAGGTTATTGCCCCTCATGTAGCTTGTGATAATCCCTCTTCTCTAGTTTGTGGCTGATGATCTATTGATGATATGTTTAAGGACGCACTTAGTGATAGTTTTTTATCTTCTTATGATGAGGTTGATGAATCTTTATTCCATGATATTTGGCTTATGATGTGCATTCTTCTACGATTTTTTTTCATATAATCATTTAGTGATAATGAAGATGTAAATTTATACATGGAATCCTTCTTATCCTCCTACTTATTTTTATACATAATAATATTTCGATGCATACATTTGGTGATACCTTGGTTGATAGAGATAAACAATGGTTTGATTCGTGTCATAATTAATATTCATCCTTCCATGATTTGTCACATGCTTTCATAGATTGCTTTACTATTGGCTCTAGATCATGTTTTACTCATGATTCTCATTCTTCCCCTTTTATTGCCCCTTCCTTAGTGGATCCCATGGATTCTTATATGTATCATGATGATATACCACTTTTGATGGAGACCCAGATTTGGATCCTCTCATGTTTTCTTATGGTGTATTTTTGAGTGATTATGGACTATATTCTTCTGCACCCTCTATTAAACAAACACATGATTTATCTACACCCCTAAGGATGAAGAACAACACGTGGACCTTTTGTAGTTTTTACTTGGTATATATGTGAGAATAATGTGCCATAAGTTGACAACACATCTTTCTCATCCTCTCCCACTCTTACACATGATGTAAATACACATATGAATATGGGACATGTTGAGAATAATATTTCACCTTACGTGCACCACCTCACTACTGAGATGACCCATATCAACAAAGTGCATTGATGATTATGAGCAAACATTTAAACAAGAAGATCCTTTCAAAGTGATATTACACAATCCTTTGGCACATAACATTATGACTAATTCTACACCAAGTGAATTTGTGGCACCTTTTTAAAGCATGATGGTGGAGGAGATGCATTACAACATTTACAATACTTCCAAACTTCGTGCCTTCCTTATTTTTATAAGGATCCATTGCTTGGTAGATTATTTCCAATAATCTTAGGTGGTCATGCACTCACATGGTTTTATTAATTATTGCATGCTTGTATCACTGCCTTTGTGGATTTGGCTAGTGTTTTCATGAAACATGTTCACTATAATATTGAACCTAAGACAATGGCTCTTAACCTCATACAATGCAAGCAAGAAGAAAAAGAACCAGTTAAGGATTGTGTATTGTGATTTCAAGTGCTAGTTACTAGCAGGAGTTATACCTTAAATGATGACAAAATTCAAAACATATCTATGGATGGTTTACTTCCAACCTTTAAGAGCCAAGTCCATTACGTGGCTCATCATTCATTTTCTTAGTTATGTATCATTGTATGTAAGTGTGAGCATGCTTTATTGAACAATCCTCTTTGATATCAATGTATTTCTACCACATTGTCACATCCCAATAATAGGGTCAACGAGAATGCACCTAATGATCATCATCATGCACAAATCAAACCAAAGATATTTAGAGAATTCCCTCCATTCGATGAGCCTACATATGTTGTATTAGAACTTTATGAACACAATCTTACTACTTTACCTTTAGTTCAGCCAATTGATATGTCTAAGCTTCCACAACATAGGGTTAAATATTTTTGTACTTATCATCATACACATGGACATTCTATAGATAAAAGCATTAAACTCAAACATCAATTTCAAGGTCTTATAGATAAAAAGATGATGTAAGCGAAGAATGATGATCTATCAACTTGCATGATGAGGATCCTTACAATATTAATTGATCATAAGACACCATATTATAAATACATGTGATGGGCAATGGCTTCATTGATTAGATATCCTCACCTATCCCTCTTACCACTTGCCACATTTTGTGCTTTATTTACATGTTCCTAGTTAGCATGTGGATGACACAAAGACACCTTAAGTGGTGCATGTTGACACAATTGGCTTTGAACACATGTGTTATTCATGTCACTTCTTTCTTGTGCTTTGTATCATTTCTACTTTGGCCTTTTACTTATACCATGTTTGTTGTGATCCTCCTTGCTTATTCATCCATTTACCTCGCGTGTTCTGACATTGCCCCTTGTTTATGCCATGTTTGTTATTCTTCTATTCTCATTCCACCCTCTATAATTCTATATGCCTCATTATCCCCAGTTGAGGGCATCATTCCTATGCTTTTGTAGATGTTTAACACCTATGCTTTCTTGTTTTATCATGATTAACTCTTGTGCTTTCCTACATATTTTGTTTTACTCTTGTGTTTACTCATGATTCATGATTACCACTTTTGTTATAACTTGTCCCTTATCTACATGATTTTATAACCTTATACCACGTGACTTATGATCCTTATCTTCTATGACTATATTGTTCCTCTACATGCTATGATTACCTTTATCATGATCTTCACACTACCTATGATCCTCACAATGTCCAAATCCCATGATTCAATGGTTGTGATCCTTATTATGTTTAGATCTTATGACTATGTTTATTATCTTTCTCGTGTCTAGATCTTATGATTCCATAGTCCTTATCATGCTTAGATTCTAAGAATACATGTTATGACCCTTGTCATGTCCATGTCTTTTTATCTAAGTTATGATCATTGTCATGCCCATATCTTCTTGTCTATCTTATGACCCTTGTTATGCCCTTATCTGTATGACCTTTGTCACACCCACATCTTTTATATCCTATTTGTGTTCACATGATCCTTATCTCAAGTCTTTAAATCCATGCTTATCATTTGCCTATATTGGCAGCAAACTTTATTACATATACCTTCATGCTTATCTCAATATATCCTATATGGTCATTCCATACTTGATTTGCTTATACAATCCTTATCTAGCTACAGGGCTATCCTTGTATTATCATTTGCCTATACTAGGGGCAACCTTATTACACATGCCTTGATGCTTATCTCTAGCTTATGTGCTTAGATTCTCACATCCTATTTGCTTACCTTATTTTTTCATTGTCATTATCATGTATGGGTTTTCCTCTCCTTCAATTTCTTGAATTGATTGGGTGCAACCAATTAGAGGGGGCATATATTGTCGTGTTAAGATTTTAGATGTCATCTTGTGCCAGATAGAGACTCATCATTGTATCCAAATGAAATTATATTAGTTTGCAATGACACACACACACATTGTGCAAAGTCTTATCACATTAATAGTCACATCAAGAGAATTTTTATTGCATGATGAATTGTGTTGAGTTTGATTGCATCACCACATCATGTGGAGTTTTATTGCACGAACATATCATGCTAATCCAAAAATGCATATGCTTTTTTGTACTTTTTTGCATTAATCTAGACAATGATTAGTTTCTTTAATGTTGGAGAATGTGTAGGGTGGAATGGGGCATCAATGGGTAGACTTCAATTGATAGAAAGTCAATGTAAAATGCATTTTTCTAGGCTTTTCAATGGGTAGACTTCAATTGATAGGAAGTCAATGTAAAATGCATTTTTATAGGCTTTGTAGTGATTTTTCCAGTTACACAAATGACAAACGTAGAGTTCACCTACTTCGATGAGCTCACAAATTGCTATAGCGAACTTATGTTTGCCTTGGTGAACTCGTTTGAAGCAATACTTTTGTCCCCAATAGAGAAACAAATTCAACATGTGTGACTATGTATTGTTTGGCATTCCAGAACTCACATTTTTTGGCTTCTTCTTCCTACTTGGTGGTCATTTTAGCTTTCAAATGTCTTGGGGATATATATATACTATATGTTAGAGTGGTGTTATTGACCACGGGGAGTCATTTAGGGCTTGTATCTCTTGTATTTGGGGAGAATTTATGAGTGTTTTATGCTCATGTTCATGACTATTTTGTAGCAAAGGGCTAAGAGATTGTAGATCAATGTTGTTATTGGTCTTGCAAGGGCATTTCGAGGCTCTTAAGTTTGTCTAAGGACTGTGATCAATTGTAACAAGCCAATTTAGAGTACATAGGTGAGGTATCTCACATTTTTGGTGAAGATTTTACCCACAAGGGGTTTCTCCATGTTATCTTCTTGTCTCTTTTTATTGGTATTATCTATGATTTCTCATTTCTTGCTACATATCAATTCTTGTTAAGAATTTCAATCATCTATTGTTCTCATATTCTAACTCCCACATTTTTGTGAGTTGGTGACTATGTGTTAGGAATATCTTCCCCTAGTTTATAAATCACATGTGGACCCTTATCATATTTCTACATTGTGCAAAGTTTTTTGTATCACTTTCCAAACAATTAGAATTCCCTATCCCTTCTCTTTTCACTTTTTGTAGACAATTACAATATCTTGCAGCTTGTGCTTAGATGCTACTTAATGCATATTTTTGTTGTTTGCAAATTTTGATGGAGCACTCATACCAATGAGAATGTAAAAAGAATTATTATATCCTTTTTCAAAGACAATCCTTCATGAGTCTCTAATATATTTACTTTTCATGTTGACTAAATGTCCATATACTTTGAAATGCATGTTCATGTAGATTCACACACACATCAAAGTGGGGGCAAAATGTAATGGTGAAATTAACATACCCGTGCCATTTGCCATTTAGTTTTTTGTCCACCTTAGTGGAAATTCTTAATGGAATAACATATCGACAAGTGACATACTCTTGTGCTTAGTGAAGACAAATAACTTTTCCAGGCATACATTCTGTTAGATCGTTCCCACACAACACAAATCAATACCATGCTCAACTCAAGATCAAACCACAAGACTTGAGATTGAACCACAAACATTTTTGAGACAACATAGATTCTAAAATAGTCTTAAGAACATGGACATTATTTTTTAGACAACAGTAAGTCGACTATACATTCCTCATCATTAATCTTACAACTAAGAATACCTAATCCTCACATTTAATTTTATACATTCCTCATAATTAATATTAAAACTAAGAATACCTACCTAATCCTCACTTTTTTTTATTGGATTAAAAATAGAAGTTTACATAGTCATGCGAAAAATGGATTAAAAATAGAAGTTTACATACTCATGCTGACAAGACAATCCTCACATGTAATTTTATACATTCATCATCATTAATCTTAGAACTAAGAATACCTAATCCTCACATTTATTTTTCAAATTATCTATCTAAACTCCATTATCCTAGTCAATTTATAATCAAGTGGCTGCAATCTTTTTAATTAGCATAGATAACCAATGAAGTGCCATTATTCCCTTCACACTTTTACTGAAAGGAATTATTTTGACCTGGACTTTTAGATTAGTAGAAAATATTAGAGAATGATTTTTTCTCAAGAGCATTTGAACGCCATCGATGACTTCCAAGTTATGCCGCGAAACCCGTGAAGGTCGTGTAAAGTCAGCCGGCGCAAAAATACTAGTTTTGTTTGCAATTGCACAAGTCTTTATTGTCTACCTGCCTCCTGCTCCCCTTCTTAACTACTCTCCGAAGACCTTCTCTTATAACACTTTAATGGAGAAACAGCAAATTAATTTTTGCCCACAACACAAGACTCGTCTAAAACCTGTTTCTACTTTGTTACAAGGAATCTTGTATTGAGAATCGGCCAAGTAGCAGAAGAATCAGATTACCTGTATTTTGCTGGTGGTTGTTATGAAGGGCATTTCCTGCCTGCCAGATCTGGTAAGACTAAGAGTATTAATCAATGAAGGTTGCTTTTGCTGAGTGGCCTTCTTTGGTGGTAGTTGAAGAAAGGCATCGTCTTGGGTTTTGGCAGATTGAGAAACAATTCACCACTAAATGCCGAACAAGGAAGTTTAAGGTATGAAGTTCACTCAAGTTTTTAGTTTTTCTACCAAACTTGCCTTGATTTAGTTTTGTTTCTACTTATGAAAACAGTTGTTTTTAATTCTGTTGCCTTGGCTGGTTGCTACCTGCTTCTTTAAATATCATAGACTTGACTGCAGTTTGGCTTTTGGTGCAAGTAAATGGAGGATATTTTGTTTTCTGTTAGATCTGGTATTGGTTGTACTTTGAAGCAACGCATTAGATGTTTTTAAAGGGTTCAGAATCCTCTGTGAATAAGAAGACAGAGGAGACTTGGACTTCATCACTGTATTGAAGCTCTGGGAATTCATTATATGCTCTGAAATGCCTGTAAGGAAGATAATTATTAGGAAAAATAAAGGATGATTAGTTTATAAGTATATTACTATAACAGGTTTCTTTCACAAGTAATTTGATATTAGCTTTAATTGTTTAGCTTTTTTCATTTTTTCATTTTTTATTTTGTCTAGAGGTGCAGTAGACAATCTTTAGTGCCATTGCTTGTTTTGTTTAGTTTAATTTGACTTATTGTACTAGATTTAACTTCAGTCCCATTATCTTTTGTGGTTACTTGTAGGGATTAATAATAATTTCAATTTGTGTGTATGATCTTTGTTCAAATTAAGTGCTTCAATTTCAATTTGTGTGTATGATATTTGTTCAAATTAAGTGCTTCAATTTCAATTTATGTGTATGATCTTTGTTCAAATTAAGTGCTGCTACTCTGTTTCTTGCCAAAACAATTTGTGGGTATGATAGTCGTAGTGTCTAATGACACAAATCATTTTGTTTTGCTGTTGTGCAGTAAATAATGAGATTAATGGCCGAATCTGAGACTAAAGAAAGCTTTCCTGTAGATCATTATTTGCAACAGTCTCAGCATCTTATCTTGGTTGTTATAGCAGAAATTGCTTTGGTTAAAACCTTCACAGGAAAGTGGAACATCATCAAGAATAAATTACAGCTTCTTACTGAACAGTTTACAGATCTTTCGGATTTTCCAGGTTTTTTGAAAAACACATTGTGCACAGAGCTTCTCAAGTCCATTTTCAATGCATTGAATGAGACACAGGATCTTGTGAAGAAGTGTGTTGATGCAGAGCTTCGAGTCGGAAAGCTCCAAATGCAAAGCAGTCTGGATAGTTTAGCCATGAAATTGAATCAGCATCTTCAAGACTGTGAGTTGCTGATGAAGAGTGGAGTTCTGGCAGAAGCTGCAACTCCTGTGCTTTCGAGGTCCAGAACACTTTTGCACCGAGAAGCAATACGCTGCACTAGCAGAGAGCTTGTTGCTCGACTGCAAATTGGAAATGTAGAATCAAGGCAAAAGGCATTGGATTCTTTATTAGCATTGATGCAAGAAGATGATAAAAATTGCTTTATTGTTGCAGGCCAAGGTAGTGTGCCTATTTTAGTTAATTTGTTGGACTCATGTTTCATTGATGTGAGAGAAAAAGCTGCAGCTGCTGTATGCAGGCTCGCACAAGTTCAAAGCTGTGAGCAACTGCTGGTTACAGAAGGGGTTCTGCCTCCTTTGGTAAGGACTCTAGAATCAGGAAGCTCTCTTGCAAAAGAGAAAGCATCAGTAGCTCTTCAAGCATTGAGTTTACCCGCTGAAAATGCTCGGTCGGTAGGGACACGCTGTGGTGTGTTGGCTCTGGTTGATATCTGTCGATCTGGAACTCCTGCAGCCCAAGCAGCTGCTGCAGGGACTCTTAGGAATCTTGCTAATGTTCCTGAGATTAGGCAACATTTTGTGGATGAGAATGCCATTCCAGTTTTAATAAGGCTAACTACTTCAGGAACAGCACTTGCCCAAGAAAATGCAGTTGATTGTCTGCAAAATTTGGCATCTAGTGATGATAATCTCAGGACATTAATAGCTAACGAAGGTGGAATTCATCCTCTCATATTCTTTTGGGATGGAGCTTCAACACCCAGGGCCCAAGAAATTGCAATTGGGGCACTGAAAAACATCTCCGCTTGTAGGGCAAACTCTGATCTTCTCATTGCTTCTGGTTTCATTCCAAGACTTTTTAATGCTCTTAACAGCAAAATTCCACGCATAAAGCAAATTGCATCTCTTGCTATATATGAGCTTGCTTTTTCAATGGAAAGTAAAAAGGCAGTTGGAGAAGCTGGATGTGTTCCTGTTCTAGTGAAAATGTTGGAAGCTAAGACTAGTGCTGAACAGGAAGCAGCAGCACAGGCCTTATCAGTTCTCCTTATTTTTGATGGTAATAGGAAAATATTCAGAAAGGAAGAAAAGGGTGTCTCAGGAGCAGTGCAACTCCTAGATCCTTCAAATCTGAATACAAATAAAAAATACCCAATTTCCATTCTGCTTACTCTTTCTAACAGTGCTAAGTGCAGAAGGCAGATGATAGCGGCCGGAGCCTGTAGCTACTTGGAAAAACTTGCAGAAATGAATGTTATTGGTGCAAAGAAATTACTCGAATGTCTGGAACGAGGTCACCTTTGGAACATATTTGGCAGGAAAGACAAGTACAAGAGCTTTTAAATGGAGAGGCTTGTTCTTTTACTTTTCTTTGTTTATGAGAAAGAAAGCATGCTCGTTTCCATCATCTTTCAAGCAATAAGAGGTAAATTGGAGCTAGAGCGGAACTTTGTCCTCCAAGGCATGCCTTTCTTAGCACTGCAAGGAAATAAGAGTTAAATTGGAGTTAATCTGGAATAGATCCTCATCCATTTGTATTTTTGCAAATATTTTCATATTGGTTGTAAATGCTTGAAGAAGTTAAGTCTAAGAAGCAACTTTTATTCTCTCCTTGCACATTGTATATATTACATCAGAATAGCAAAATTGTGAGTCATATTCATTTACTGCGATTTGATATTAGCCTTGATTGCATTTTGAATTCACTTTTCTGGATCCCTTTCTTCAACTTTTATCATTACTATGCCAGGGACTGCATGGAGATTAACCAAAACTAGAGTTCAAGGCATTGTGTATAAAAATGTTAAATTTGATTTCCATAAATAGAAATATTATTTGAGATAAGCTACAATCAGCAAACTTACTTCTGAAGTGATGTTTGTTGCAAGGCAAAATGTGTATGGCGAAGCCAAGAATTTTTTTATTTGCAAATGTTTTTTCTGTCAGACTATTACCTAGTTTTTCACTGGACATGATTTTTTAAGGCCAACACAGCTGCTAGTTTCAGAACTTGATCTGAAGAGGTAACCATGGGCCGCAAAATAGGAACACTAACTTTTTCGTTATGGAATTCTCTAGCCTTAAAAAGAATACTATATTTGACGAGGAATAATGGAAAACATTGTCATCCAAGAATTACGGACTTTTTTTGAAACAGGAATGACACTGCGATAAAGGTTAGGCTTTTTCTACACTATGGAGACGGGAAGGTTGACAGTTGGGCTGTGGTATAGCAGCTTGAAATTTATATATTATTGTTAATTAGTAATTAAATCAGGTTAATGGGATATAAGAAAAATATATTTTTTATTAAAAGTTTCTAAGAAAGAGAAATTATAAATCACAATGAGCTTGTTTATATTTTTGAAATTGAGTTTTGAGAAAGGAATCTGATGATGAATATTGAGGCAAGGAGTTATATTGACAACTCTTAAGAATACAAATTGTGTTGGATCATCATATGAATAGAGTTGTACATCTTTGATCCTCATAATAAATAAGATCTTTAGAGAGCCATAATTTTCTTTTAAGAGGCAATAAAACTGATGACAAATCTCATAATACAATAGACACTGAACACCTAAATACAATTTTTTTTTTTTTTTAAACTCTGGTTCAATGTTACAAAGTCTACAAATGTACTGATCTCTCAGGAATACTCTGACTCTATATAAATTAAAAGAACATATCTACAATTAAAACTAAAAAAATTCAAACCATAAACAAGCCTAATTTAATGGACATTTACTGTAAGCCTACACAAGACTTAAAATCAGGCAGATGCCCCTAGAACATCCAAGGGCCATTGAAAAGCAATCTAGCTACTATACACCACATGCCCAATTTTAACATTGCGGACTTGCTCCAGTTATGGCCTTGGAATTAGAAAACAGTCAGATTGGACATTGATATGGAAGCTTCTTAACAAAAGTTATTATTGCCATCATTCAAAAATACCTCCAAACTAGTTAGATAATAATTACACAGCTGATTTAAGCTATGGTCTTGTGAAGGGGCTATGTAAAATTTCCTTTCTCTATATTGTTGAGAAAATTTAAGAACCTTTTAAAATTAGTTAGTGCACAGATATTGTATTAACAATTAATGTTAAGAAAGTTCAACTTAAAAATTATAAAAAACTGGCAGAGCTCTAATCTGTTTAAAAACTGCCATATTATGCATCCTTTTATAAGTTACCGAATATTTACTAACAAGAACTTAAAAAATGAAGATGCCTTCCAATGATACCCTGTGAATCAAAAACCCCCCTGAATGGTGGGAAAATTTTCTGCTCGCCCCACAAGGAGCGAACGAAAGTCAATATACAAATGAGATTCTAATTAATACCTTAGCAGTTTTTCCCTGATATCATGGGACCCATTTCTCTGAGATTTCAATTAATCCCTAAGCAGTTTTTTTCTGATATCATGGGACCTATTTCTCTAAGATTTTTGTAAGCCTCCTCCATGGAACCACCTTGGAAAGAGTCAAGGATATGGAAATTGGTTGCCCCCACTGAAAATTATCTCCAAATCAGCTACATAATAGAGTTAAACACTGCTCTACTGAACAGCCAGTAGTACTAATGTAATAGAGTTATATGATTACAGTACATATTAACGAAATAAACTGCCGGAAACAGGAAAATCAGCGCACTGATCACACTATCAATCATAGTGTAGGTAAACGGAAATCAAAATTAGCTGCAGAGAATATAATGTACAACCTTAGGGCTCTGAAAACGGATTAATGCCTAATGCCACGGAATGCAAATGCAGGTCAGTTTCTTACAAATTAATGGCGGCAGAAACCACCGACTAGCCTGTCCCGATCATAATGAATTTCCCACGCTGACAACCATACCTGAAAAGAAAGGGGAACGAACATTTTGGCGATTATGTGACATGGCCCGATGCATTCCAAGAATTTGGTTTTTTCCTTGGCTTGTCATGATTTCGCCTCTTTCATCAGTTTTATTTTGCAGGGTTAATTTGTTACATAATAAATAGAGAGAAAACAAGAAGGGTACTCGGGAAGAATCTCAGGCGAGCAAAGCGGAAATAAGGGTTAAAATTCTCTTTTCTACGGAGGTGGTTGTATCTTAATTCTGAATCAAGGTATACATTTTTTTTTAGGTCCAGAGAAGGTCAGTGTAAAGAGAAAACTTAAAAATAAAATAAAATAAAATTTAGTTTAATTAATGGTAGAAATTAAATCACAAATTTTTGGATTTTGAGATAAAATTAAAGGCTAAAATTAGTTTTTATAATTAAATGTTTTGGGATGAATTTCTCGGGATTTATTACTAATGATTAAGTGGAGAGAGAGTGGGAGCATATGTGTGTACATTTTTATGACCTGTCACAAGGTAAGGTAAAGTATTTAAAGTTAGTGATATAAAGAGTAAAGTATTTAAAGTTAGTGATAGAAAGTATTTAAAATAATTTAAACTATAGAGGGATCCCATTTCAGGGGAGAATACATGGGCCTGTTTTCAAGACTTATGTGTTCCATGGTTTTGATACTCTTTGGATCAAAGAGTAGGGGCACCATAAAGATCATTTAATTCAAGCAAGAAGGTTGTAGTATGAAAAGATGGCACTTCTTGAGTCAAAGGGTAGTTCACCATAAAAGTTATTTAAATTAGGATCATCAAACAAGAAGGGTGTATCAAAATGGGAGATATTGTCAAATAAACCTGTCACAATTTAAAAAATTGAAAAGCTCACTTTTTAATTTTAAACATTAATGTTTAGATTTATAAAAAAAATAAAAAAATAAAACTATTTTTCTCTTGAATGTTTAATAGTTCTTCAAATAAGTACTCATTTTTAAGGTTACTCTCAAATGAGAAATCTTTTTATTAAATAAATCTTTCACATTCACCTAATATGGTTTGTTGTAGAGTCTAATTTCAACATTTCAACATTATTTTATTGTTCATGACCTTCAAATTTGTACTCACTTTTAAGGTCACTCTCAAATGAAGAATCTTTTTTATTAAGGTTGCTTTCAAATGAAAGAAACTTTTTATTAAGTTAATCTTTCACACATTGAACTAATATGGTTTCAATTTTAGGTGGTTGTAGAGTCTAATTTAACATTTAAATATTCTTCTATTATTTATGTCTTAGCCACAAGGAATGTGACAATGGTTTTATCTTTTGTATTATTTTTATTTTTTAAATGGAGGACTAAGATAAACAAGGATAGATGATAGATTAGAGACATGCCTTTAATATATATATTTAAAATGTAGATCTTAAATTTTCAAAAATGGGAAAGGTTATTTGGCTTTTGCTTGTATTTGCATGTCCAACAATGATGATATGCTCCATTTAATAGATAATTGCACAAATAGGGTAGCAATTCAATTATCGTACTCTACAAATCAAGGGGTTTCAAGCATTTTGGAGGGCTCTTGGATATTCCTTTTAGCAAACAAGTTTTCTACTCCATCCTCCATGTCCAAAACAAAGTTCCCAAGAGGTGGATTTAGGGGCCTAAAGAATGTAAAGTGTGGATTAGAGGATTTGGTCACCACCATATCTTATCTAGAGGCTATTAGTGTTAAGAGATAGATTGTCAAGTTAGGTAATAAGCCTTTCAAAGGAGGGAGTAGAGTTGCAATTGATTTTGGAATCCCTATAAAAAAAAAAGCAATCTAGGGATACCTAGAGAGATTTTTCACAATGGTTGTACGTCCAACATTGGGAAAACATATTAATTCTCAAAAATGAAATGAATTGCTAGGAAAATACTTTTCTTTTTGGATTAAAGATCGTTCAATCATATTACCCAAAAATGAATAAGTTTAAGTACAGTCCTTGTGGCCAAGGGAGCCACATTTACATATGTTCCAAATTCATACTATTCCATACAAAATATAGATAATTTATAGCAGGCTACGAGTCAAGAGAATAGAAAAGCTCTTCTTGTGTAGTACAAAAAGTCTGAAGCTAATTATGTGCTGACACAAGATATCAATCTGAGGACTGATTAGTACACTGCACATGACAAGAAGTCTCTAGATGACTGCACACCAACATTGGATCAACCTCACAGTTTTCACATTTTGTTCTTTCACTATCCCCACTGCTCTTCTAGATGTTAGAAACAATCACCTGTGGACAATTACTCTGCAAGTCAGGAGGCATGGAAGTCCCATGAGATGCATCAACTGTTCCTTTATGTCTATCAACAGTCTGAGACTCAAATATTTGAAGAGCATTGTACTTGTTTTGCAGATCCTCCTACCATATATTAAAATTTTGGAATGCTTTACTGACATTTTGTGATTCCTCATATGTCTGCATGGGATCTTCAATGCTTGTCACAGAGGAACTTTGCACAGTAATCTTTTGAAGACTCTTAATTTGAGAATCCATTGAAAGCACAACCTGTAAGAATGAGTCAACAAGTCTGAGTCTTAAATCAGACTCAGTAAGGCTTCTTTTCCTTCCTTGAAAATGATCTTCATTTCTTAATCTCCACAATATCCATAGAATTTTAGTTGTTAGGGATAGCCAAAAAGCATTAGTTTTAGCATTAAACTCAGAAATTGAACCAATCAAAATTTCCAACTTACATTTACCAACATTCAAAGACTAGTTTGATATACAACCCATGAAAAGATTCCACACTTGGCAAGCAAATGGACATTCAAAGAAGATATGATCACAAGATTCAAAGACACTGTAGACTGAATAGACATAACAGTTATGACCAATAGGCAACTTCTTCAACATTAATAACCATCTAAAACATCCTTTTTGGGGTTCTAAGTGCTTGGACCAAAATGACTTAAAGACTGCAACAAGATACTAGACACTAACATTCAAATTCCATGCTTTGACACTATGCTCATATATCTCATCTGAGTTTGTAAGTAATTAATAAATCTTTTTGGATTCACAAACTTTCACCTTAGATCCATCCTTCCAAGTCAGTTTTTCCAATCAATCCTCTTCCCCCAACACTTTGGGTAGAACATGATTAATTGCAAGAGCTGCCAAAACCACTGAGTAGGTCCTTTTTTTACTATCTTTCAACCCAAATTCTAATCTTAGACTGTCCCAACCTTTTATGCCATTAAGAGAAAACAAATCTCAGATAGATGAAAGGCCCAGTCTATGCCATTTCAAGCCTGAGCAGCCTTGGATCAAAGCCAAGGGTTTATCTTTATACTTCCAGTTCCACCAGACAGAGCAATGTCCTCCCCACTGCTTCAAGGGACAGTTCACCTCAAAAAAAGAGATTTGGCTTCTAACAACCATCTAGGCCTTCCAAATGGACCCAAAGACCACCGACCTAAAAGGTTTAACCTTGAAATCCCTAAAAAGAAAATTATAAGGATGTAAGTTGCTCCAATTCTGAGCCCTTCTAGGGTGAGATAGCCTGATATTGTTTCTAATGAGGACTTTCCAAGGCTCATCACCCTCTAGAGAATTAATGATCCATTTTGCCACCAAAGCCATGCCTTGAAGCCTATGGTCCTTTAGCCCAATACCCCCCAAATCTCTACTTACACAACACCATTTCCATTTCACAGAATGTTTCTTATTCCTACCTTTCCCATCTGACCAAAGAAAACTTTTGATCACTTTTTGAATACTTTCTATTTGAACATTTGAGTATAGCCACATGGAAGCATAAAAGGTAGTATATGTAAATAAAATCTTTTGACAAACCTGAAATCTCCCTGCCAAGGATAACACTTGCCTGTTCCAATTTTTGATCTTTACTTCAATCTTGGCAAAGAGCTAATCTCACATGTGCTTTAGAGAGGGATTAATGGCAAATGGAATCCCCAAAAACCTAACCATATGGGGCCACCCCATTGCCATTCCCCCTCACCAACCCAATCAGGGGGAGAGTCAGACCAACCTAGAAGAATAGATTTACTGAAGGACACTTTAGCACCTTAGGCCTTACAAAATGTATTTAGTCTGATCTTTAAATTCTCTAAGTTTTCTTTTTCCAAGACAAGCTATAGGGCAATATCACAAGGTAAGGTAAAGTATTTAAAGTTAGTGATAGAAAGTATTTAAAATAATTTAAACTATAGAGGGATCCCATTTCAGGAGAGAATAGATGGGCCTATTTTCAAGACTTATGTGTTCTATGGTTTTGAGTACTCTTTGGATCAAAGAGTAGGGGCACCATAAAGATGATTTAATTCAAGCAAGAAGGTTGTAGTATGAAAAGATGGCACTCTTTGAGTCAAAGGATAGTTGCACCACAAAAGTTATTTAAATTAGGATCATCAAACAAGAAGGTTGTATCAAAATGGGAGATATTGTCAAATAAACTTGTTACAATTTTAAAACAATGAAAAGCTCACTTTTTAATTTTAAGCATTGAAGTTTAGATTTTTTTAAAAAAAATTAAAGCTATTTTTCTCTTGAATGTTTAATAGTTCTTCAAATAAGTACTCATTTTAAAGGTCACTCTCAAATGAGAAATCTTTTTATTAAATAAATCTTTCACATTCACCTAATATGGTTTGTTGTAGAGTCTAATTTCAACATTATTTTATTATTCATGACCTTCAAATTTGTACTCACTTTTAAGGTCACTCTCAAATGAAGAATCTTTTTATTTAGGTTGCTATCAAATGAAAGAAACCTTTTATTAAGTTTATCTTTCACACATTGAACTAATATGGTTTCAATTTTAGGTGGTTGTAGAGTCTAATTTAACATTTAAATATTCTTCTATTATTTATGTCTTAGCCACAAGGAATGTGACAATGGTTTTATCTTTTATATTATTTTAATTTTTTAAATGGAGGACTAAGATAAACAAGGATAGAGGATGGGTTAGAGACATGCCTTTACTATATATATTTAAAATGTAGATCCTAAATTTTCAAAAATGGGAAAGGTTATTGTGGCTTTTGCGTGTATTTGCATGTTCAACAATGATGATATGCTCCATTTAATAGATAATTGCACAAATAGTGTAGCAATTCGATTATTGTACTCTACAAATCAAGGGGTTTCAAGCATTTTAGAGGGCTCTTGGATATTCCTTTTAGCAAACAATTTTTCTACTCCATCCTCCATGTCCAAAACAAAGTTCCTAGGAGGTGGATTTAGGGGCCTAAAGAATGTAAAGTGTGGATTAGAGAATTTGATCACCCCCATATCTTATCTAGAGGCTATTAGTGTTAAGAGATAGATTGTCAGATTAGGTAGTATCAAAGGAGGGAGCAGAGTTGCAACTGATTTTAGCATCCCTATAAAAAATAAGTAATCTAGGGATTCTTAGAGAGGTTTTTCAAATGGTTGTATGCCTAACATTGGGAAAACATATTAATTCTCAAAAAAGGCAAACCAATTACCTGAAGTTGAATTTAATTCAAACAATGAAATGAATTGCTAGGAAAATACTTTGAAATGTCATGCCCTAATTAGTAAGTTCAATGATTTTGAGCCAAATTTGAAGAGTTTGCATAAGTGGTCTTGAAAGGTTTGGAAACTATTGATGAAGGAGAGAGTTGATACCTTGTGCACATGGTTTCTTTATTATTATGTGTGATTTGGAGGAAGACATAAAATTGATTCTCAACTTAAGATCATGGTTTTGGGATGATTACTTTGTGTGTCTAAAACCTTAGTATCCCTCTTTCTATCCCTTGCATGATTTTTTTTCTACGATTCTTGTTTGGACACATCTTTCATATTTACCTTTAAAATTTGTGTGTGATTCTAGACTAAGAAATATTGGAAACTCCTTAGGGAAATATTTAGACGAGTCTCTAGAAACCTCTAAGTATTCCTACACTACTTATGCACATTCTTGTGTTGAAGTGGATTTGGACAAGGGATTGCTATAAGCCACCACTTTGAAGGATGGTAGACCTTGGTCACAAATTTCAAATTATGCGAATATTCCTTTTAGATCTTGTAATTGTTTTGGTTATGGCCATTTTTCCTCACATTGCCCAAAGAGGGGCAAAATTTATTCTATAGAATCAAGAAGAATTTTTTTAAATCTACTTGGAGGTAGGGGTAGAATCACATCATCATTGAATTTCTCCAAATAAGGAAAAGGAGATTTTGATAGCTTCTATTTAACAAAAGGAAGTTAAAGTCCAATTTTTTATTAAAGGACTCCTCTTCCACCTTATTTTCAGAGAATGAAAGGATAGATGATCAACCATCTTCTTTTCTTAAGGAGAATTTAGTGAATGTTGTAGGCCCTCCCAGGGTTCTAGAGGGATTTGATTGACCTCTCTCTTCTAATAAGGTAGATGAATCCTTCCCTCCAAAGGTTTTGTTGTTAGCGTATGGATAGTTGAAGGATGAATCTTTGAATAAGAGTTCAAAAATGTGGACAATGGTTCAAAACAAGAATCCGTCCTCTACAAAAGTTAAGGATCCATGTAAGATGATGCTTTGTTCCAGTAATGTTTAGAACTAACCCAAGAATGATGTGAGTAAGTCAGACCATGATGCACCACATGAGTTGCACCCTTACTGAAGATGTCGTACCCTATCACTCATGCTCTCGTGGCAGGAGCCAGTCGAGTGGTGATGGGACAAAGGGTTGTTCTATTTGCAGAGAAGTAGGAAGTCACAGATGCGATTATTTGTGTGTGTGGTTGATTGTTTTGATTCTCTTGATTTAATTTACACAATTGATAGGTTAGTTCTTGTAATAAGTTGAGGTTTTCATTTATTTCCTCTCTTATGATTTCAAAATCGCATCTTGTTTCTTCGTAAAATTGGTTTATAGTTTGGCCTTAATCTAGAATATTCTTAGAATGTGGGCCCTGATTGTGTTACACTCTATTTGTTGTAAGAGATCCATTCATTTTTAAATGACTTCCTTTGTAGGGTTTTCCTAAATTGGCAAGTTTTCCCTTATGTCTTCAAGATTGATTTGATCTAATCTTCTCTCATTCCAAGGCACATCAAGTGCAAATGTTGAGTTGAGAGAGATGGAAGACTTGGTGTTTGTTTTGTTTTTTATGTGTTGTGTGCCTTGTGATGAAATTAAGGGTTTTTCTGCTTGCTTGACTATTGTTGTTTAATGTATCAGGCCTCGTGTTAGGATTGAGGGCTTTCCCATTTGATTGAATTGAAAGTTTATTGCCTCATGATGGGACCAAGGGCTTGCCTTCTTTGTTTCAATTTGAAAGTTGAGAGTTGAGTGCCTCATGATGGGATGAAGGGCTTACTTCTTTTTGTTCAAATGTTTAAACTTTGCCTCGTGATGGGAACGAGGGATTTCCCCTTTTTGTGAATGTTTTGAGGTTTTGAATGTGTCTCTAAATGCAACTATTCTAAATGAATGCAACACTAAGGTGACCTTTCTCCTAGATGCAATTTCACAATGTTTTGGTATTTTGTGGTTCAATGTTTGAATGATAGTTACTCTAAGAAAGCAAAATGCAATTAATCTAAGCGCAATAGAAAGTAAATCTAGATCTATTAATTGGTAAATTCTAAACATACCAAGAGAAAATACAAATGAATTGTTACTTCCTCCAGGGCAAGAGAATGTGCTTATTACTATTGAAAATAATTGAAAAGAACTTGTGAATACATGAAGGGCATTAGTGCTAGGTTTGTGTCCTTAGAGATCCAGTAGCATTTATCTCCTCCTCTATAGCAATGGGGTCCTCCTCTTAATGACAGAAATACGAGGGAAATTAGATTGAATGTGGTTCTAAAAGCAAAAACAATATGTAATAAAAAGGCTCTCAAAGTCATGCACAAGCATAAATATGCTATGGGGGTTGCTATGCATAAGCTTGATTCTCAAGAAATGAATTAACTCCTACAAGGGAAAACAAGAATGTATGAATAATTCCTAGACTCCCCTAAAATAAGAGAGGAGGGGGATATTTATAGGTGGAAAATCAACACCGGTGGTGGGGAAGATTGGGGAGTGAACTGGAGAGTTGATTGGGAGATTACAGAAGCTGAAGAAGAGACAACAAGAGACTAATTTGAAGATTACTATGGATTGATTGGGAGTTAAGAAAAGGTTGATTGGGAACTAACAAATAGTTAGTGGGAGTGATTGCTTAGTTGTGCATGAGGGAACTCTCAATCAAAAAAAAAAAAAATGGAAGTAAGTTGGGCGGAACTAAAAAAGTTCATGCATGCCAAAACATGGTAGGATCACCCCTTTTAAGAACTAGGTTGCCCCTTTTGCAAGGGCAAGTCACCCAAGCAATCCTAGGGTCTCTTAAGTGACCTTCTTGTTGAGGATTTGTAAAGGGTTGTTTTGCAATTGCAAAGTCCTGGAACTTAGTTTGGAGGTAGAAAAGATGGTAAAGGGGCCTAAAAAAAGACTAGGGGACATGTCGTCAAGTGTGATATTACTAAGAGGAGTGTAATTCACAACTCAATGGGCCATGAGATGGACCTCCATATCATTATTAGACTTCCATCTAGGTCTATGCCCATTTTAGTGCTTATAGTTCCCAAGTTAAGAAGGGCTATCTAAATCTTTGTGTTGATATTTGGTTTCATGGGTTTTAAGGTTAGGTGGAATTTAGTCGAGAGTGACTCCCCCATAGTGAGGAGGGTTTTTTCCTTTCTTTGATGCTTGGCTATGTTAGAAGCTTGGTTTCACAAGTTGTTGAATTGCATTGATGTAATTTTCTTTTGAAAGTTAATTTAAAGGGAAAGAGGCCCCACTTCCCTCAATTTATGTTTAACAAATGTAGATCCTAAATTTTAAAATAAAATATCCTTAAACCTTGAATTTTTAATCTCCTAAAATAAAAATATTAAATGTAATTTCAAATGAACCCAAACACCTATAACCCAAATTTGTTTAACTTAATTTAGGGTGAAAGTACAAAGTTGTGCCATGCACTTTCATAAAGGAAATTGACAACATTGGTCCAACCTTTTAATTTGAATCACCTAAAAATGACATATATGTTATGAACTTTGAAATGATGTAAACTAACTAAATGTAAATTTTTTTGATAAGGTAAAAATAAGGGTTTTGAAAGGGCTTCATAACCTTTTATAGAGTCAGCACAAAACCATGAAATAGAACAACACCATAAACAAAATAGAGAGCAGGCATATAAAAGATCACAAGCCAACTAGAGACAGATGAAAAAACAACAAAAGGGCTGCCACAAGTCAACCAAAAGCCAACAAAAGTCGGGATAGAAGCCCCCAACTCATTGATCAAAAAGAATGTTTAGAATCTCAAAACCTTCCCAATTGGCCTCCAAGGCTTTCATCTTAAGAGCAAGGGACCCCTCATTAATGCCCTTTGTGCTGTTAGTCTACTTTTTTGGGGGGCCCTTATACATTTGTTTGACCCATCTTGTAAAACTCAACCTAGTTTTCACATTGACATGGTCCTCCCTAAAACTAATAGTGTCCCCTTAACCATTTAGACCAAACTCCACCTAAACCTCTTGCATCTCCTACAACATCAACTCCTTACCAATCCTAGAATCTAGGCTTAACACAATCTCCTTGAGATTAGCAATCTCCTTAGAGAGGCCTTTGATTTTTTAGTCTAGAGTTTATGTTTGAGATTTCTTAAGACTAAAAAAATATTTGGATGTAGTTTTTTTTATAAAATTGACACTATAGTTTAATTATTGGAAAAAATTCTAAAAATGAGGTTTATGGTACTCCTTTTTTCTATATAAATGTTTATTTTTTTAAATTCTAGTTCCTGAACTTGAAACTTTACACATGCATTAAAAAAATTAAGCTTTAGTATTTTTTCTTGAGAAAGCAACCAACCTTATATTTGGGTGTTAATGATGTACTTTTAGTGAAAAGCAAAAAGAAAATATAAACACTAATTAAAATACTATTTTTTTTATAATTTATAAGGTTGAACTTTTAAATCTAAAAAGAGGTATTTTTTGGATTTTTAAAAAGTTGTTGTTTACACAAGTACAAATGATGGGAACATTAATTTTAAAAATAATTTCAAAAAAATTGTAAATTGGAGCCAAAGTGACGCTACATATGCATCCAATAGGCACTTCTAGTTGGAAAAGTTTTGGCTCGGATTTATTTTATTTTGAATGTGTCCAAATAAAACACATGTTTTCTATTGGAAATGACTTTCAATAAAAAAAAATGCTTATAGTCAAGTGTGTTGAAATCTATCCTAAAGTATGACACAACTGTTAGGGTTAGTTGGCAAAAGATATCAATTAAATGCAAATAAAGATTAAACAGAGGAATGAAAATACACAGAAATAATAACAACGAGAGACAAGTTTTAATGTGGTTCACCCAAACTCAGGCTACATCCACCAACAGAGAATCCAATATTATTATTTAGTAAATCAAATTGATTACAACCAGCAATCCCTGCAACTCAATACCGTTGCAAAATGCTACAATACATTAACATAAACCCTAACCCTTAGCTGCTTTTATCAAGCCTTATGTTGGTTACAAAAATAGGTTTTTTTATGTCGACCAATAGAAAAATAACTCCCAACGCCTTTATAAAATAATAAAAATAGTTTGAGGTTTCGGGGGCCTTGCCCCTCGACCCTACCCTGTATCGCGACAGGGAGCGCGCCAAGGGCACTACCCCTGGACCCCGCAAGGGGCGCTGCCCCTTGACCCCATCTTGGGGGTGCTGCCCCCAAATCCCCGCAAGAGGCGCTGCCACTTGACCCTGTTAAATAATGTGGGGGGAAATCATGCCAATAAAAATGGGGTAAATTTAACCTCCGAGTCTGATTAGGCTCCATATAACAACAACTTTGTCCTTTCACCCTTCATATTTATAATTTTTTGTTCAACTTGGTTGTTTTAAGGGATAAAAGTGCATTCCCTTCCCTTTTACTACTTCATTTACACCTACTTTTGGTACTATCATAACTACACCATCGTAATGCTCAATGTGTGTTGTTTAGTGCACAAACTAACCTTGGCCTTGAACCTATCAACCAATTAGCCATTCCCAACTCCCAATGTTCTAGATTGACCATTCCTACAACCTTTTGCTTACCTTGGACTAAACTATGAGTGCAACCCTATACCTAGAACGAGTCTCATAGCGATCTAGTCCTCCTATTTATAAATCACATTTTTCCACTCCCTAACTTGACCCTTTAATAACTTCATTGTTACCCATTAGCTTGCACAACAAAACACCTCAAGTTGAGCATCTAAGATCCCATATAAATATAAATAGTCCTAGGTCATTAATATGCATGAGATATGATGATTGGATAGTTATGGAAAGCGCTATCATAGAGTATATGTTTGAACATTACATTATCACATACAACATTACATCAACATCATAGGCACTTGGATTTTTTTCTTGACATGTCTTCGATATTATTTCATTGACAAAGGGGTTTGACTAGTTATCAAGGAAGTCATAAACCTTCCCTTTGCACATAGTAGACCCCATAGTACTTTTCAACAACACCTTTGTTTGAGACACAATTACAAACAAGGCGAGTAAATTCCACGAGATTACAATATTAAAGGACAAATCCATGCGAGCAAGACCAAAACACAAGCATAGATTAGTCCTAGATGTTAGAAAACTTTATATTAATTATTTTTTGCTATCTAGGCATCATTTTAATATTAGATGCAAGTTTTATCACATTGAAATAGCCAAGGAATTCTTATCCCTCTCCTTTATAATTTGTGTTTATCAACTCTTCATTAATTTAGGTGTTATTATTATTGATTGTGCTATAGTGTTTGTTCACTTGGTTAGATTCCTAAATCAATTGCAAGGTGTGTTTATTTTCCCTATAGTTGCAGACCTGTATGAAATTGTAGGATTATTTTGTCCAAATAAATTAAATAGTTTTTTAATTTATAATATATTTTATTTCACAAATATTTCTTCTTCTTGATAATATATATTTCAAAAATAGCAAGGATAAATGTTTAAATTTTTTAATAAAATCACTTCAGCATAAAAATCTTCTAAATTTTGTAAACAATATTTGTAAATAAAATTGTAGTATCCCTTGGGATCAATCACTTATGTAATGGTGGATGTCCTCTACAATTGGTATGTCTCATTTTATTGGGGTGTAGGAAATATACAATTTCTATGTTTAGATGATTTTAAGTGTAGCCCTTAATTTACATCAACAAAAAAAGGGTTGCATTGTAGCTCAAGTTCTTGCCAAAGGCTCAAAAAATGGTTTGTAGAGATGGCTAGTGGATTATTTTAAACTAGTTTAGGTTGAATGGGAACATGAATAATCTTCTTGCATGCAAACCCATTGGGAGTAAAAGGTGAGAAAGGGGAGCCAACCAACAAAACTTGAGGTATATAAATGGTACCATTCAAAGATTTTTTCTAAGAATTTTTGCTTTCAATTTGTTGAATATTGAGAGAAGCATCCAAACTGCCAACAACAATGACATAGTAATTTGTATCTTATTGTGTTAGAATTGTTGGGACCAACAACTTAGTATGCCACATATGTATAATACAGCCTACAAAAAAGAATTATTTATACTAACCAAGACCATGATTTTTATTGAGAAGTTACATATGTAATAAATATATGCCAACCATATTTTTCAACCCAAAAATAGAAATAAAAACAAGTCATTGGAGTTGAAAAGAAGGAAAATTTACAATAGTTGTAGGCCAATGTTCACTACATTTTTGTTCTTATAGTCTATCATGTATGTTCAAAACTATCATTTGAAGAGTTTTTGCAGTCTTATTCAAGTGCTCAAAAGTAGTCTTGTCATCAGGTTGTAACTCCTCCTGCATTGTCCTCATGGATGAGGTCACAATATGGACTATTTCTGTGGCACTATTAGTAGCCCCTAAAACTATTTTCTTAACCCTTTTTCCCTTAAAAGGAAGCAAGTGTTTCCAGAAAGAATAAATCCAGAAGTGATTATGCAATTTTATAGTTCATAATTAAAAACTTAATCCTACAATGAGGATCTATGTAATTCTCAAAATTCCACTATGATTTTTTAGCATGGGGCTATGCTAAAAATTTGGCTTTTTGAGGATAGCGAGGTACAAATCTTACATGGCAACTATAGTAAGGAGAATGAGAACCCTAAATTGCTAGATATAATATACATTTGAATGAGGTTCATGATATAGACTCTTCTTATGATTTGTATTGTAGCAACAGTAGTTGACTACCAAATATGTTCCTTGAAGCACATCAACAATAATCCAGGTAACTATAATATCATATCCATATGTGCCAATAAAAATAGTTGATTGCATTGATACAATTCTACTTTCATTTCTTTTATTACCATTCTTTAGCTTGTCTCCATACACAGTTCAAAGCAGATTGTCTAGACATGATAAGAATTTTTACTGGCTAATAATATTTGTTTTCTATGTTGTGCCCTCCCTTGTATCTTTTAAAATGATTGAGAGGATCAAACATGTTTATTGCAACCAAAGGAGTGAAGTTGCCATTTTGTTGGTCCCCTCCTATGCCATTGTGTATTTCTTGCAACAAAGTCCTACCTAAGTGATGTACTAGAAATAAAACAAAGGATGTCCTAAAATTACACTTACTGTTTCAAATACATGCTAGAAGAAAAATAGATAGGAATTGAAATTAGAAAAGCACTATAATAACATTAATTTCTCAAATCAATTGCTTTAAGTTAAACAAAGGATGAGAAAACATGAATGCTTGCAAAAACTTGTGTAGTTCCAAATCAAAATCGAGACCACTTAAATGTATAATCAAGAGTTAAGGACGAGAAAAAATGAAACCCTGCAAGAACATGTGCAATTCTAAATTAATGTAGCCACTACATAAATGAAAAATCAATAATGAATTTTGCAACTTTCCATAAACAACCACAAACCTAGTTTTTTTAATCTCACGAATCCGATCACAAATGACAACTAGAAAAATGGAAAACTTCTCACTTGGTAAGACCCAACATAGTTCAAATAAGACTAGGATTGGACTAAGAATTACCTCCACACTAGACACGTTGGGGCCACAATAGAAAACCATATAAGCTCCCATAGGGGCACATCCTTAGTAGTAGAAAACCTAGTTGCATTTGACATAAAACCCACAATTGAAGTCATTGTAAAGTGAAATGCAATCAATGTAGTTGTTGCATCAAAAAAACACATACATTATACACAAGCATGATATCTGTTTCAGCGTCCTATAAATATTATAAACAACACTATCAGATATAGAAAAATCATGAAATTAAGTACAAATCTAGGCTAGTAATTGATGATAAAAGCATGTAGTTTTTTGTGTTTTTCATTGAATATAAAGTTATACCCAACTTTGGACATGATTTCGTTGTTAGCCATGATGATCCCCATAAATTTTACGACATTCATGGCTCATGCTCCTACATTTGATAATACTATTTTTTCTTTGAAGCCATTGTAGCAAATTTTATTATGAAATGGTTGGCCCCTCTAGAATTAAAGTGGGTGTATATGGATTTGCATGCAATAAACCCCCCAATGAATTTGATGAGTGTAAAAGAATCATATTACAATAGGGATCTTAATTTCGATAGCAAAGTAAAAAGAAATTTATAGAATTAGCTAATGATAATTATCATCCCAAATAAGCTTAAACAATCTATAGTGGAAAACATGCCAAAAATCCTAACATGAAGGAGACAATTGTAATGTGATGCATAACATAGGGAAATGCTACATAGAGTTTATTTTATGTAATGTGGGCAACAAAATGTAAACATTGTGAGAGACAAGTGACAAGTTTTGATTAGGGTAAGTTGGTTCTAAAGGGACCATAAACTCTATACATTAGGTTTTTACAGGTCCCAAAACCTTACAAAGCTGCAATCAAGCTGCCCCATGGAACAAAAAACCCTGTACAACAACCTCAGGTTTTGATAAGACCTAAAACCTTACAAATTTGCAACCTAGCTGCCCCAAGGAACAAAACTCTCAAAACTCAAAGGGCCAACCTACACAACACTAGCCCTGAGTGAGGATGCCTTACGCCCTTGACTCTGGGGTGAGAGTCAGACACAGATTTGGGAAGACCCCTCTTTCTGCGATGAAAAATAGTCCAGGAACCAACATTATCAGAATCCTCTGACTTAGGAGACAAGTGGCACATTGAGTAGACAAGTGATATGTTATTCCTACTTTGTAGATTGTTTTTATTTTTGACTTCATCATAACTATCTTTTTTCCCAATTTTACAAATAAAAATTGAAAAATTCACCTATGAAAATTCTAACTAACCAATCAAATAATTATGTTATAATTATTTCTAAATAAAAAATAAAAAAATCTCTAAATAAAAAAAATCTAAACATTAGAAAATCTAAATAATTTTTACCTTAACACAATTTTCAATACAAATTAATATAATTAATAAAAAGATAAATAACCTTACTATAAACAAGAACTAAAAAAATAAATTTCACACTATTAAAGTTGTGTATTCAAAAAATTGCAAATATATGAGAATGATATATGTAATATAGGTACGAATTTAGACACATACACATTATAATTAGAATGAATTATTAAACAAACATCAATTTTTAGTACTACTTTATATTGGAATATAACATATGATAATTTTAAAATCCATGTTAAAGAATTGAACACTAGAAATTCTAGTCAACCGGCTAGTAATAGAACAATTTTCCCTTTGGCTTGTTGAAATTATTTCTTACATTAAATAGATTTGCATATGTTGTTTCCATATTACAACTAGCAATTAGTGTGCAATGGGTACGTTGAAGAGTTGTGGAAGTTCAATTTCCATGTCTTTAAGTGAATGATGATTGTCTTGTATTGTTATGGTCCATGTCTTTTTTTTTTAATTTTCTCGAGTGTCGTGAATCAATTTTCATAATCTTAATGGATTTGAGGATCCCTGTGTTTTTCTTAGTAGCTACTTCAAATGTGTGAGCTTTCATGTTTGGTGTGTAGTCTTTATTTGCATGCATCCCCTTTCTAGATTCTTGTTCATGCACTACACCTAGGTTCACTTGCATTCCATTAGTCATCACCTACCTTTAATAGACATTGTCTTGCAAATATAAGCATGGCCACCACCTACATCATGTTCATTTGTTATCTAGCCTACCATCGTGCATCCTCTAATGGGGATGTCACAGGATACAAAGATCAATCAAACTTAGTGACCCTCATTAGTTTTATAATTTCACACATTTGCATGATTTGGAGGTCAAATGGATTAAAATTAAATGTAGACATGCAATAAATTTAGATTGAGAATTCCTAATTATTTAAAAATATTAAATTTTGAGGTAAAAACTTTTTGATTTTTTTTGAATTTGTAGATGATATGGGAATGATCTCGAGACCTCAAAAATAGTGTGCATTCTATGTTATGGGAGCCCATTGTGTTCAATCTCACTCTGGCAAAACTTTTGCAAAAGGAACATGACATAGAATGTGTTAATAAAATAGGGCCATCCTAACATAATGCACATCAGGAAGTATGTTACTTTGAACTTCACACAAATTTATGGAATTCTCTTAAAAAGTTTTTTACTCAATATTTTTGCTCCCTTCGTGCTTAGAAACATTCGCGAGACAATTTGATTTATTTTGCCAAATTTTAGACCAGATGAATAGGTGGTGAAAGGAGTGACCTGTCGTGTACAATACATTGCTTATAAATGAGAAATGAATATATATCTCCATCTCCCCCCTTCTCTAGATTCCCCCTCTCTGTATTTTCCCCTCTTTCTTTTGCACTTTAGGTTTTCAATAGATAGACACAAGAAAGGAATGGATCTAGTGGCACACATCATTTCTATTATCTTGCATTCTTTAGATTGTTGGTGTGAAATGGTTGATCAAAAGTTAATATATAATATGTACTTAATAATTTGTATTATATAGAATATAATATTTGATTATAAATATAAGTATAATATAAATTTTCCCCCATTCAAGGGGTTTCCCAGGATAATCTAGAGGAGAGTAGAGCTCAAGCAAGGTGACAAGTGTTAGAAGAAGGGCGGGCCAAACTAAATTTTGATGGGGCCTCTAGGGGGAACTTGGGGCAAGCTTCAATTGGATGTGTAATTAGGAATGAGCATGGAAATTTGATTGGAGTAGCTTTCAGGAAGATCGGGTTCCTAACCAACAATGAAGCAGAAATTTAGGCCTTCATCTTGGGCCTGCAACTAGGTCTCTCTTTAGGGGTAAGAAGGATTCAAATAGAAGGTGATTCTCAAATCACTATTAGTGTCATTCAAAATAATCAGACTCCTAATTGGAGGTTGAATAACTCGTTGGCAAGAGGACTGGAACTATTGGCAAAATTCAGGGATTATAAGGTTAATCTCGTCTTTCGAGAGGTGAACAGGGTGGATGACATGTTGGCTAATTTAGATTTTGACATGGATGAGGATCTCCAAATTAGTAATTCATTAGAGGATTGGAAAGTCCTTTTCCCTAACTTAGAAGTCTATCTCAACGAGGAGGCTAGGATGTGTTGAGAAGGTGTGGGTAAGATCCCGCGATGAAGACTCTAGTTGAGGTGGCATTCCCAACCTTTGTGGATGATTATTGGATTGAGGTCTGTCAGATGGTGCGTCATTTGAGATTTAAGGAGATTGGCATGCTTGCTCTTAATGATTTGTAGATGGGAGGCATTAATTCCCTTTAATGCCTTTATTTAAACAAAACAAGGGAGAGCTCAATTGGTACCATGGAATGTGTGAGCAAGGTTGGCGGAGGTATGCAGACACGAAAGCTTTTAGTAGATATTTGGGGAATTCTCATGAAAGACTACACTTTACTTCCCTTCCACACTTATCTTCTCTCTGCGGATCCCTCGATAGTATGGACTCGACTATGCAATTGATGGTAGGGAAAAGGTAGATGGCCTTCTCAGGGCCCATTACCAACCAAAGGCTGATGAAGGTCTTTAATACGAAATCCCCTATTGGTTTGAATGCCATTAGTGTCATTCTGGGGAGACCTATATGGGCTTGGAGACAAAATATAGAGTGAATTCTGATTTGGCCGCCATGTTTATTGGCCTACTGCTAGAAATTGGGGAATTGAAGGAGATGATTCGTGCCCTGGTGATGGCTCTGATAAAAGTAGAATGGAAACATGGTTTGAAGACAGTTTTGGAGATTGCCATCCCTGGCATTGGTGTTTGGTGGGAAAAATGAGTGTGGCCTAATCTCTTATCAGCCTATAGTGGATCTTGGGTCCCCTTTGTTATCCTGATAGTTGGTGTGGACAAGGAAGCTTGGAGGAATACAACAAGGGAAGCAGTGGAGTACCTTAAGTTGCTGACAGGTGTGGTTGACCCGAGGATGGTGGTAGGAGCTGAGGAAGACTCTCCATAGGGTTTAGAGGAAGATGACATGGTAGCTGGTTCAGCGGTGGCTGGGCAAGGAATTTCTCAGTAAGATGTAAAAGCATTTTTTGGTTTTTTGTTTATGCCTCCATTCAAAGGACTCTTCAATATTTGTAAGTTTGGCTAGTTCGATGTGGTTTTTTGGGAATTTGTAACTGATACAATGGATGGATAGTATGTATGGGATCCTTGAAGGAATATAAGTTATGAGCTTATTTTCTATATTTTGGCCCTCATTTTTGAGCATCCTGCAAGTATTTTTGTTGAGATTATTTTATATGGGTTCTAGCGCCCTTATGTCGTATTCAACCATAAAAAAAGTATAATATAAATTATATATATATAATTAATATATAATAAAATACAAATATTTTGAAATATTTAATATTTAATATTTAATATAACTATACGATGTTACAAGATATTATTATTTGAAAAATATATTAAATAATTGACATTATATTAAATATACTATATATATATGAGATCCGTAATGAATAATAATTGGATAGAGTCGTGAGGGAAGGCGTTCTGCATGCTAGGGCACGCTTGAGCGCTGCCCTAGCCGTGCTCTTTTCCTTTGCTATTGGTTGTGTCGTGGTTTTTCAGAGGTGCTGTTCTATGTTGGCTGGGACATGCAAGCTTGTAGGTGGGGTTTGAGGTGCTTTTAGGGGGTTGCAGGGGGCTTATTTTCTTGTTTTGAGGGGGCTTGAAATCTGGTTTCTATGGGGGGTTACAGGTTATTTTGGTGTTTCCTCTTGGTGGCATCTGTTGATATTTGATCCGAGGGATTTTTCAGGAGTTCCTCTTTCTTGTGCTAGGGTTTGGCACTTGTTGCCTCAGGACCATGGGGTTTGTCTCGAGTTCACCTACTAGACATAGGATTTCATTTTGGGAGGCTCTCAATAGAGAGGAACCCTCTTCGTTAAAATTATCTCAGGATTTGCATGAAGAATGTGTAGCCTTGTTTGGTGGACCTAGGGTTTCTAAGATAAATGGTTTCCTCGAAAGGAGCCAGGAAAGGCCTATTTTCATGATCCAGCCAGAGTTTGTGGAGGAAGATGTGACGTATCTAGTAAATCATGCCTTAATGGACAAGTTTATGGGAGTTCATGTTTTGTTGCCCTTTATCAAATCTTGGGTAAGGCAGACATGGAATCCTGAAGGTGATATGGAGGTAATGCTAGCAACGAATAATTACTTTTTGGTGGTGTTCTCAAATTTGACAGATTCTAATGAAGCTTTTGAGGGAGGCCCATATTTCCACAATCAGATTGGGCTTTTTATCAAGCCTTGACATGTAGGATTTAATCTGGCGGAGGAGCTCCCTTCCAAGATCCCAATGTGGGTTCGACTTCCTTGGTCCCCGCTGGAATTATGGAGGAATGATTCATATGGTTGTGATGCTGATGGGTAAGCCGGTGGGCCCTTTACAAAAGACATTGGATAAAAAGGTGATATCTTTTGCTTGCATTTGTGTTGAAATTGATTTAAACAATCCTTTGCCAGATTCTCTAGAAATTTGGTTACGATCTTCCTCATGGACTCAATAGTTGGATTATAAGGCTCTTCCTTTTTGGTGTCGTATTTGCCATGAGTATGGGCATTTGCAAAATAAGTTCCCCAAATTTAATTGTACAGGGATCCAGTCTGACAAGTCTTCTAGGCCTGCTCCAAGGATGGATAAGGGGAAAGCCCCAGCTACAGGAAGTGAGACAGATAAGGAGGGGTTTGTTTCTGTAAAGCCCAATAATAAAGAGAGAAGTCAGAAGAGGACTCTCAAAGATAGGTATACTGATGGATTGCACAACCATTTTGATGCCTTGGGTGCGAAAAATCAGTAGGGGATGATCACAGAGGAGCCTCGTGAAGGGCTAGGCAACATGGGGATGGCTCAGGAAGGCTTAAAGGAGGTTGACTCTTGTGATAACATTCAAGAAGTGGTTACAAGTTCTCAGATGGAAATAGATCAAGTTTTGATGGTGCCCACTAAGGTTGTTGTGGTGGAAGGTGGTTTGAGTCAAGAACCCTCAAGCCTGTTGTTGGGATCCAAAATAATGGTAACACAAAACTCTAACACATTCCTAAATCACCTAGGCTAGGGACTGTCATTAGGGTGATACGAAGAGGTTTATCAACATGTTTTGGGTGATCTTGGCCAACTAATAGGAGTGGGTAGACTCCTCTGCTCTTTGAGCTCAACTTAAACTCTGGAGGGATATTCCAAGGGGTATACCTAAGTAGGTATTGACATTCAAACCAGATGAATAACTAAAAATATTAACAACTCAACCCAAATCGCTTCCTTATCCCCAAATCTGTCACTGAACTAAGAACAATTGGTTGTTACAAGACCCCTATATAGTTGATAATGGCAATCCTACAGAATGAGAATTCATAAAACTACTACTACTTCTAAAGATAAGATGTATTGTTTTGTTTTGAAGATTGGGTGATCTAAGGCTACTCAGACTGGTGCCTATCCATTGGGCTGCAGAGTCTAATATGAGCAATAGAGGAAAAACAACCATACAGAAATGTATAACTACCTATTTGATAAATTGAGTGCATGGAAATTAATACCAAATCACTGAGAATACTTAATAATCCAACACCATACCATATTCTTCCCTATGCAATACTAAAATGACCATTTACAAAGCTTGAAAATGGATTAAGAACTGTCACATTCATTCAAATCAGAGCTTACATTCATATCACTAAATGTGGCAAAAGCAAACTATAACTATGATTATGGTTTGCTAAGAAAAACACCTATGTAGCAATGGAGAAAAAATAATCTGATACAAAGATTTGCAAATTATATTACATACATTTCATGATTGTTTCATGTTAAACAAAGACTGCAAAATATCCTTTCTTGATCTGCCTTTTGGAGCTCACAACCCTATTGAGAAATTACACAACCGACCAACCAACATTACATCTAAAAAACATGCATATATAGTGTTTCAACTCATTGCACTCTCCTAGGCGCCACACCCTGTCAAGGACTGCATCCACGCTATCATAAATTTAATTCATGGTTCGCCAATGGATTTGCACGTTGGAAGAGAAAACCCATGCTCAATTAATTATGAAAATGACAGAGGAAGATTGCTTGCACTCTTCTTGTACTTAGAGCAATAAAGAGGGAAGATTCTAATCCTTTTCCTGCCAGCTGCAACATTTGACTTATCTGATGTGTCCTTTGTGCATTAAAGAATTTCACTATGCCAACCATCTACATGGAACTGTTCTGTAGACTCAATAAATTCTGGATACAAATCAATTTGTATATCCCTACAATCATGGCATACTTTCAGGGAATTATCCTTTTAAACTAATTACGACACTCCCAATGTGTTGTCCAAATTTTTTGTTTTAAGCCATGTCATCCTTGACTGTACCTTTCTGTATTTTCCCACCTTTTGTTAGAAATGAAGGTGCAAACCACAAAACGGAAATATGATTCAAAACTGATTTATGTCCTCTAAACAATGTAGAATCAATGGAGATTGCAATAGAAATAAAACCCACTACACAAAAATAACATGCATTGAGAAATAAACACATAACACAGTATGTAATATGGAGAAAACACTTTCGGGTAAAAATTCCACCAAGAAAAGAGGCTCCAAGTTGTATTATCTTCAAATATGAGATTACAATACATGCACTTCATCTCCTTCTCTAGTCTTCAATCCATCGGTGCCTGTTACTCTCTACTCTGATAAAAACATAGTACAAATACCCTTATAAAAGGGGGTTGCCTTCTAGGGCAAGAAAACTGTCATAATATCGATCGTCAGATTTGTGACCTAATGACGAATGGTCTAGATTTATAATGATAAAATATAAATAAAATATGGTTTCAAGGGTGTTGCCCCTGAACCCCCGTTGGGGCGCACGGCCCCCAGACCCCTCACAGGGGGGAAACCCCCCTATGACCCCCTGTCACAGATGAATTAGCATTGGGGACCAGATATAAACATACGACTGAAACAAGATAACTGCTGGTGAAACCTTTCCTCCCTTATGGCTGATTTACAAACAATGTTAGGAGTAATTAATTACATAGGATTTACAAGGTTAATGGCACCTTAATCCTAACACCTTTATTGGCCAATCCTCTTCAGTTTCTATATTTTCTATTTGCCACTTTCTTTACCATCCATAGCACTATTTTGCCTTATCAACAAATTTACACTTTCTCAAACTTCTTCATTGCCGCCTCTTTATCTGTTTTATCTTCTCCTTCTTATTGACAAGTTTTATTTTTTACAAACTTGACCGTTGTCGGCAATTTCCACATTTGCTGAACTATTTATATTTTGCCTTTATCGACAAATCTTCAATTTGTCGAACCTTTCTATTTCTATCTCCTTAGTCGGCAAAAGTGACCTTTTTAGAACTTGATCCATTTTACCTTTTGTCAGTAAATTATCCTTTTTTTGAACTCTTTATATTCTCCCTTTGGTTGCCCCTATCAGTGATTTGATCTTTTGCCAAACTTCTCCCTTTGGTCTTCTTCACTTTATAACTCTACCATATCACCTTATCCACAAATCTTGAAACATTCAAAACTTTAGAAAGTTAGACATTCTGCCGGTTCTCTGACCAGAACCATTCCTTACCCTATGCACTTGCCTTAGAAAATTTTACACCTTCCTACTTGTCGTATCGACAAAATTGCTCCAAGGCAAACCCTTATGACTGATCTTTTGCCCTTTATCAGCAAAATATTACTTTCCAAAACCACTTCTATCTCATTGTCGGCAACCTTTATTTTGCCAAACCAAGTGGCCCCTACTTCCTTTTCCCTCATCTGTTGGCAAAAATGCCTTACGTCGAACCAAATCAGCAAACTATATGGTTCTCGAAGTATTCACCCATCTGACCAAGGCTTGACCTATCTCCACATTCTTCACCTCTTCACCTTTATCAACAAATTTGAACTTTTTCTAAACTTGCCATATTCCTTGCCTTTGCTTTCTTTGTCAACGATTTCTCCATTGACTGAACCTTCTATCGGTGAACTACGAAGTTCCCGAACTTGGCCTTTCACCAATATACTTGTGCTTTCTTTCTTTTACTTATAAATTTTTGGCATTTCCTTCTTTCCTTTGCCTTTGTTGGCGAAGTGACTGTCGATCGAACCTCATATCGATGAATGTTTAGGATTTTAAATCAAAACATAAAGCCTTTCCTTTGCTCTTCATCACTTGTTGCAGCCTTTCCTTGTCTCCTTCTAGCTTCTATTGCTTTATTGGCGAATTGGCAAACATGTGAATTTCTAAACTATTTCGCTAGTTCAGACTTTCGCCGATTCGCTGACCAAAGGTAGAAAATGAAAAAAATTCTAAGAAAAAAAGGGGGAAAGACAGGGGAACCTATACTTAGTCATTTTTTGAGGAAAAAGACTCCTAAAAACTATCTTTGATTGGGTTTAAACAAGGGGTTTTCAATGGTAAAGGCATAAAATGGGAAATTTGGATTTTTGGGGCAAAATAGGGCATTTCTAGGAGCAAAATGTTTGTAGGTCCCAACACCTACCTTTGCCTAAGCTAGCTCAATCTTCTCATATTGGTAGCAATGCCCAACCCTCCCTTCGGATCGAGAAAAAGAACCTCAAAAAGGTTGCTCGTGATATGCCCCCTAAGATGGGTCAGAAGAAAGATCGAGAGAAAGTTAAATTGACAGGTGAGAATTTAGTAAAATTAGGGCCCATTAAAACAATTGGTTCACAAATGATAGTGCTTTCATGGAATGTAAGGGGACAACATCCCTAAATAAAATGTTGTTCATGAGTTAATTCGTGTTCATTCTCCTGATTTGGTCTTCATTCAAGAATCAATGTTGTCAGTGGAAGGTATGTCCAACATAGCTTTTAGTTTATGGGTTAGAGGTCAATGGCAGTGTATTGGGGCCCAGGGCAGTGCAGGTAGAGTTGTTTGCTTACGGGACCTGCGCAAGATTTCTCGTCTCTGGTGGATCTCTAGTAGATTCTCAATGTTAGTGGTCGCGACTAGTTATGAATCTAGCAAAGTTGTTCTCTTCACCAATGTTTATGCCCTAGTTGATGCTCAGAGAAAGTCTTCTCTCTAGACTCATATTTGGTATGTTAGGTCCTTAGCCCCTTTCTATCCTTGGATTATGGCTGTGGATTTTAATGCGATTGTTAGTTGGGATGAGAAGAAGGGGGGTTTAGACAAATTAGATTCTTCTTCTACATTGTTTTGAAATAATATTTTTATCCTTAATCTTGTGGATGTAAAGCCCTCCAATGGCTTATTTACATGGAGTAACAGAAGATGTGGGGCAAATTGTATTTTAGAAAGGCTGGATAGGTTTTTGGTTTCTAGTTTCTAGATTAGTAGCAATTGGACTATGAATTCAGAGATTCTGGATTGGCGGGGATCAGACCATTGGTCTATTAAACTTTCAACCTCATTGTCTGGTTCAGCTAAGAATCCTTCCTTTAAGTTTCAGGTGATGTGGCTTAGAGACCCTTCACTTTAGGATTTTATGGTTGGTTGGTGGAATGAAGGAAAGTCAGCTCAGGCTACTACTATGTGCTTTTTGTTAAAAGGTTGCAGTATGTGAAGTTTCATCTTAAGAAGTGGAATAGACAACTTTTTGGTAACATCTTTTAGGCTAAGGCAGCTGCTCAATCCTAGGTAGATCTTATTACTCACTAGATTAGGGATTTGGGTCTCACTAGGGAGAGACTCAAGGAGGAAACAAAAGCCTTGGAGTTGGCAGAATGGGAATTACAGGAGGAAATTTTTTGGAAGCAAAAGGCGAGAATTGACTGGCTCCAGGAAGAAGATAGAAATACCTATTTCTTCCATAATACCATCAAGGATAGGAAAAATGAGAATGGGATTTCTTCCTTGGAGTCTTCCCAAGGGGATCTATTGTCCTCTGGTCAGGAGATTTCTACAGAGGCTTCTCAGTTCTTCTCGGCTCTGTTTATGGAGGACTCTTCCTCAGCAATTATGGAGGAGAATAAGGTTTCAACAAATGGAGTGTATCCCTTCTTTGGTTACTAATGAGATAAATGAGGCGATCTTCAGTCCCATATCCTTGACTGAGCTGGACAGGGTTGTGTTTTAGATGAATAAAGGGAAGGCCCATGGGTTGGATGGCTTTCTAATTGAGTTCTTTCAGGAATTTTGGGAGATTATTAAATTTGATCTTCTTGAGGTGGTTAGAGAGTCATAGAGGAACAAGCAGTTGTTGAGAGATTTGAATGCTACTTTATTGGTTCTTATTCCTAAGACTGTTGGAGCTAACTTGTTGAATCTCTTTAGACCAATATCCCTAGGTAACGTTGTTTATAAGATTATCACGAATTTAATTGAAGAATGACTTAAACCTTGGCTCAATAGGTTGATCTCAGAGGAGCTGGGGGATTTGTGGTTGGAAGACAAATTCTTGATGGGGTTGTTGTGGCAACATAAGCTATTCATTCCATGACAGTTTGCAAGGAGAAAGCAATGTTCATTGAGTTGGATATGGTCAAAGCTTATGATAGAGTCAAATGGACTTTTCTTCATAAAGTCCTATTGGCATTTGGTTTTGGGAATGATTGGGTTATGTGTTGTGTTACTTTGACTTCTTTCTCTATTCTTATCAATAGTGAGCCTACTTCGTTGTTTGGTACTACTCGGGGACTTAGGCAGGGGGACCCTCTGTCACTGTACCTGTTTATTCTATTGGCTAAAGGATTGGAAAGACTCATAAAATCTTATGTGGGTCAGGGGTTGATTCATGGCTAGACTTGGGATAACAGTTTACCTCCTCACTCTCATTTACAATTTGTTGATGACAAGCTTTGATGGGTTTAGCTAAGGTCAATGAGGCGGTGAACTTTAGGAAAGCTTTGGATACTTATATGGCTACTATAGGTCAAAGGATTGATGAAGACAAGTCCTCCATCTTCTTCTTCAATACTCCTCGTCTTATTCAGAACATGATTGCATGGATTCTTAGATTTCAGATTGAGGCCCTCCCTCTTGTTTATCTTGGTAATCCCATCAATGTTGGCTCTTTGTCTAGGGGATTTTGGCAAGATATTTTAGACAAGTTTCAGCATCGGGTTATTCATTGGACTTCTAGATGGTTGTCCTCAGTTGGGAGAGTGACTTTATTAAAGTCTTTGATTCAAGCTCTTCCAAATTTTTGGTGCTTTGTCTAGGAGGCTCCTTCTAGCTTTATTAATGAATTTGAAGATCTTTCTAGACAAGTCTTATGCGCCGGTAATTTGGATTCTTCTAAGTGGAATCTTGTCAAGTGGGATTTTACTTGTAGGCTGAAACAAGAAGAGGGTCTTGGGCTTCGTCAGGCCATTCTTACTGGTCAAGCCTTGGCTGCTAAGTTGTATTGGAGGTGGTGTACTTGTCAAGATCAGGATTGGGCCAAGATTCTTAACTATAAATATTTGGGGAGGATGGAAAATGCTGAAGTTCCTAGAATCTGCCTCTCTGGTAAGGGATCTATGATTTGGAGTACTCTTAAAAGGGGAGCCAATTTAATTAAGCAGGGGCTATTTTGAAATTTGTAATCGGGGGTCTGAGGCCCTATTTTGGTATGATTCTTGGGATGGACACCCGCCTATCTTGTCTAGATACTTGCACTTACAATCCTTGTGTTGCAAGGTGTGTGCCCTTGGTCTCCTTGTGTTGTGTAGTGCAACTCTTGGGTCCATGACAAGGTTTAATCACCTCCCATAGATACATTAACTCAGGCGGTTGTATTGGGCATTAATAGGTTGATCTTTTGGTGCAATGACAATCATCTTTGTAATAATTGGTATTAGAGCCCGGGTTACGGGTTCAAAGCCCTCGCTTGTGCTGGGAGGATTGTTGCAAGGTGTGCGCCCTTAGTCTCCTTGTGTTGTGCAGTGCAACGCTTGGGTTTGTGACAAGGCTTAATCACCTCCCATGGATACATTAACTCTTGCGGTTGTATCGAGCATTAACAGGTCAATCTTTTGGTGCAACGACAACCGTCTTTGCAACACCTTGTGTAACATCTTTCTTGATGCGGGGTGGTGTCATGTGGAGCATTACAAATCAGTTCAGCATGTGGATCAAGTGGAGGTTTGCAGATGGAAATCTTTGTCTGAGTGGCCGCTGGGGGGGTTACTGGTGGATCAAGAGGAGTTAGCTAAGATTCTTGAAGATAGAGTTTGTAGTTCTCTAAGGGAAAGAGATTCACTTGCCTAGAGCCCTAATCTGAAAGGTGTATATTCAGTTGCTTCTGGATATCATGAGTTGGACAGGCATAAGTTTTGGGAGAAGAACTCTCCTTGGTGGAAATTTGTGTGGAATAAAATTGGATGGCCAAAATGTAATTATTTCCTTTGGTTGGTTGTTCAAAATCGTTGCCTCACTTAGGATAACTTGCAGAAAAGGGGTTTTCAGGGTCCTTTTTGCTTCCTTTGTAATGATGGAGAGGACTGTCAGGCCCATTTGTTCTTTTAGTGTCCCCTAGCCTGCGAGATTTGGCATCTTTGGTGGGGTGCTTGGAAGTAGGCTTGTGTGCATGCTTCCTCTTTGGTCAATTTTTGGAAAAGTTTGGGTAGGCCCTCGGCTAAGGCTTCCTTTTTGCAGGTGGCTTGGAATATTGGTCCTTCATTTTGTGGCAGCTTTGGCTGGAAAGGAATCAGAGGATTTTTCAAGGGAGGAAGTTGGAGGTTTAGCAGGTGTAGCAAAGGATTCTTTGTATGCTTCAATAAACCTTAGAAGCTAAGTGTGATCTCTCTACTAAGTTGGATATTGGGGAGTTGTAGGTGGCACAAAATGTGAGTTTAGTTGTTGGAGGCTCATGCTCTTCCTAGCCCAGAAAAACCAACCAATCTAAGAGTAAGGTTCAGAGAGATGGGAGGTGGTCCCCCCCACCTCCAGGCATTTTTAAGAGTAATACAGATGGCTTTTCTAGGGGGAATCCTGGTTGGTGCCCACCTGGATTTAAGGTTTCAAACATTCCTCCGCAAGCCCTTTCTTTTAAATCCAAAAAATTCTAAGTCTGTCGACCTTCACATTTTGGTGCATGTATCTTTGTATATGGCCGCTTGTATGTGTCTTTGTATGTACAAGTGTAGATATACATTGGCAGACCTGAAAAATAAGTCAAATCGACTTCAAAAAAGTGGAAAAAATTAGTTGTATGCATAAAGGCTTGTATGTGATATTTGGGTGCAATTCTAGGCGTGCAAAAGTGGATGTACATGGTAGATTCCTGGAATATTATGTGGTTGTATCAAAATAATTGTATATATAAGTTGTATATTCGATATACAACGGGTGAGATACAACGACGGATTTCAAATATGTTCAAATCAGGTTAAGATGGTGGTCGGGCCCACAGGTTTTCAGCAAAAGGATTATATGTATATGACTTATGCAAAATGATATACAATGCAGGCTATACAATCCTGAATTCCAAAAGTTATCCAATCAGGCGTAGCGGGTGTTGATACAAAGGGCGGAGTTGAAAAGTCAAAGCACTTTCCTTTGTATCTTGCGTTGTATGTATTTACCGATATACGACTGCATATACAAGCGGACTAGTGCAAAAGTAAATGCGACTAGGGAGTTAACAACATTTGTGAAGAAGGTGAAATCTGTCGTATATTGGGATTGTATGTTCCCAATATATAATCAGACATACAACGAGCAGATACAAAGAAACATACAAAGCAGAAGCGGTCAAAGTCAACATTCTTCAAGAACCTGTGGGGCCCACGCAGTTGTATGTCTCGCGATTGTATGTATGTGCTATATACAATGCAAAATACAAAAGCACATATACAATCCAGACATGAATGAAGAATGTGTTTTGGTGGATTTCAGGCTGGGGTCCGTGGGTTGTATATTGCACATTGTATGTATGTGCGATATACAATGAGAGATACAATGAAGTAAATACAACGCTGGATTTCAAAGGTTATTCCAATCTAATTGATAAATGAGCTAGAGTCCATGGTTGTATGTATATTGTACATTGTATGTGCAATATACAAAAGGGTGTTAGATGCAAGCCGGACCCAATTGCAGTTTCAATTTGTTTCACAATGATTTGGGGTCTGCGCTTGTATGTGTTGCAATTGTATGTATATGCTTTTGCATATACAAAAATTTGAATGTACAATGGGCAAAAACATAAAATGTATGCTCGCGCTGTGAAAAGTGAAAGGGGACAATACGCCTACGTGGCGTAATTTCATTGGTTGTGGACTTTTCAACATGATTTGAAGTCGTAGATCTCGGCAGGAAGAGGAAATCAACGACCCTGTTTCAAAATTTCATAGGAGGGTTTTCCTATGCATTCACAGCTGCATTCCAGGCAGAAAAAATTCCTGAAAATGCAAACTGCTGCATCTCCAGAAGTCACGAGTAGGTTGGCCATTAATGGCAAATTTGTAGAGGTATGGGTTGAATGGACAGGTCAACTACCATTTTTAATGGGAAAATCTTTAGGTGGTTGCACGTTTCCCCAATTCCACCTGCTCTTCCTTCTTCTTCTACCTACTGCATTGAATGTTTTGGGTGCCATTTTGATGGTGCAATGTATCTTGCAGCATTTTGAGTTGACCATGTAATTATTGGCTGAGTACACATTCTAGGTATATCAAAACCGTGTTACTCATTTTTCCAGTGGTGGAAGACTTGGGGCAATTTTTTTGGAGAAATAACGAAACAGAGCTTTTTGGGCTGTTCTGTCTCATTTTGTGAGTTTATGGGTTGCATTTGAATGCATGTTGCACATATGTTCAATTTTATGTCATTTTTATATGAAAAATGCTTCATGGCATGTGTTTAGCTATTTATCTCCATTGCTGTATGCATCCCTTTTTTTGAATCTGGTTGCTAAGGGTTACTTAGATTCTAGGATATAGATTTGTTGTATTGCATGCTTGATCTCTAACTTCCATTCAAGGAGTGGATTAAACTGTTTTAGGTTAAGTATGAGGAAGAATGTATGGCAGCAGGGATATTTGTAAGTAGAGATAGCTAAATACTCATTCTTGGGTGATGTTTGTAAGGCAAGCATCAATCTAACCCCTTGAAACTTGAATCTCTGTTGGGTTTGTGCAAATCATTCACATGTATACGTCTAGTTGACTCCTTGCCCTAAGATAGGCACCAGTCTATTTCTTGTGTTGTGTTATGTTTCCAAAACCCCTATCTTGCATCCAAAACATTAAAACACAAATCATTTCAAAACTTCAAACCTGTTAGTTTGTAGGATTAGAAATAGGACCCCTGCATACTCACATTCTTAACCAGTTAGATATGTCCAAGAACACTGCCAACTTTGTGATTTATCACATAAATCTTGGTCCAAACATGAGAGTATTCTGCCTGTTCTGAGAAGTTAAATCTTTATGTTGGGTGAGTCAAAGTTAAATCTTTAGCTATAGGGATACCCCCCTTGGTGCGGCAGAACCAGAAGTGAAGGGAAGGTAGCTCACGCAACCTCCTGTATTTGTTGGCCGAATCTACCTGTGCATTGGAACTAGCAAACCCTTTGCTGATTCAGGAAAAACTCCAACACTGGGCATCTTGGGATTAGGGGATTAGGAAGGGATAGCTCTAGTGTTGTCCTCTTTTTCTTCTCTATCTATAAGGGGCATCAAACTAATAATTTTATGGATGCTCTAGCTATTCTCTATGTTTTGGAAAAAGGGTGTGTTTTGGGATGGTGCAGGGTTATCTGTGAGTCTGATTCCTAGATTGTGATTAATCTACTAAACGAGCGGGTGGTGGTTGGGGTGCAATGGCAATTGGCTTCAGTGGTTCAACAAATTCTTCGGTTAAGTCACTCATTAGGTTTTGTTTTTTTTGTCCATGTCCCTCAGGAATGGAATAGAGTGGCTAATTGCTTGGCTAAGTGGGCTTCGGAGTAGGTGGGGGATTGGAATGTTAGTGGTTGGGACCAATTGTCCCAAGAGGGTTTTCAAAAATTGGAAAGGTTTATCTCAGAGGATATGGATGGATAGTTGAAGTCCCTACTTGGGGATTTGGGGTTGGGGATGTTTCCCTAGTTATGGTTTGGTTTGTTGTAGTGATGGTGCTGGATTCTGGTTTTCTGTTGTTTTTGGGATGGTTTCCCCCTAGCTTTGTACTTGTGGTCTCTTTATTAATAAATTTTTACCCCTCTTTTTTTAAATATACTATATACATATACATATAATTATATTATATATAAAAGAAATATAATTAAATTATAAATAATATATGCGAAAATGTGTGAAGGAAATGGTGTGAAAATCAGTAGAGGAGTAGGTGATCTGAAGGCGAGGACCAAGGCTTCATGAGACATTATTGGTGCAGAAAAGAAGGTTGTGAGAGATACGAGCAAAAATGGATTTGGTCGTGTTCCTTCTTGGATGAAGGCAGGTGGTGACAGGCGACGGTGGTATATGTTCCACTCTTATTCTGGTAGGGTTGGGGTTGTGGATTCTCCTTCCTCTCCTGCGCCTCCTCATCCCTCTGATCCTTTGGATGATTCTTCTAACCTTGTGCATTAAACTAGAACCTCTAATTCCAAAACCCTAAAGGGTTGCAAGAACAGTGCGAATCTGTTCCATGTTTGCAATGAATCTTGTTTGGAGAAGATTAAGAAATCAAACCCTATCCCTAATTCTCCTCCTCCCAAGCCGCCTGATCCACCTGATTCTGGCTTGGAGGAGCCTCATGATTGCAACAAATCTGGTCTTTCTATTGGGAATGTGGAGATTTCTATAATGGATGATCCTACAGATTTTTACATTTCGGATGCTATCATTAATGCCATTTCTGTAGATGTTGGTTGTTGTTCTTTGATCATCAAATTGTTGAGGAAACGACCAACCCTTGACGATTTTCAGGCTTGGTCTCTGTTAGTCTGGAACAACTTGTCTCCCCCTGCAGTTCACACTCTAGATTTTGTCTTCTTTATGATTACCTTTTCTTCAGTTGATGATTGTGATTTTGTGATGCATAATGGTCCCTAGTTCTTTGAGGATTCTGGTCTGTTTCTCTCTCCTTATACTCCTTTCTTTGACCCTGCCACTACAATTATCACGAAGATCCCAATTTGGGTCAAGTTATATAATCTTCATTTGGTTATGAAGACTCCTGCACTCATTGGCCAGATGCTTGATTAGGTTCGGTCCTTCGTAAAGATCGATCCTTTGGAGGGGGCTTCACGCAGATACACATAGGTTTGTACCATCATGGATATTTCCAAACCCCTTCCTAGCTTGATTCGGACTCCCTCTTCTCTTGGCACCTAGCTACAATTTCTAAACTTTGAAGGTCTCCCATTTAGATGTTTTCGCTGCAACAAGATGGGGCACAAGATTGAGGTTTGCACTACTCCAAGTTCTCCTAGAACCAGATGTCACAGCCTTAAGAAATGGATTAGAAAACCTGGATCTCCTGATGCGGATTTCATTTGGCACAACCATGGCAAGTTTTTGAATTCCCACTCTATTATTGGGACTGATTTGTTGGCTCCTTCAGAGCCTCTCGCAGGGATCCCTTCGGGACCTGCTGATCCTCCAGCCTGTATTTTGGACATTGTCCCTGCTAAGTTTGGTGAGGATGAATCTGAGTCAAAGGGCACTTTCCCTTTTATGGAAGATTTGGATGATCCAAATTATAATTTTTTTATGACTTCATGGTGGCTCCTCCTCAAAATTTAGGGATTTTCCAGACTGAACCCAAAAAATTAAAACCCGACTGTGGTGAAAAGTGAAAAAAAGGTAGGAAGTCTGAGGCTGAAAAACTTCACATTGAAGGAAAGGAAGTGGTAGAGGAGGGCTCCCAGTGGACTATGGAAGCCCTCTTCTCCCAAAAAAATGCCAAAGTTTACTTTGGCTTTGGCCTTTTGGCTTTTGGGTTAAGATCACGCTTCATGCTGGGATTACCTTCTATGGGGGACTCTCTTTTTGTTATCTTCTACTTCTCCTCTTAGTGACAGCTTATGGTTATTTTTTGCTCCCCTTACTTCAAGGGCTTGCTCTATTTATTTGTTTTCATCTTTTCATATAACAAAAATCTCTTACGCAGCCAAATATATATATATATATATATATATATATATATATATATATATATATATATATATATATATATATATATATATATATAATTTGTTTAATTTAAATATACAATGTTATAATATATTTTATATGATATATAATATTATTTTATAATATTGTATAAAAAGGAACCATAAAGAAAATATACATCAAATAAAACAAAATAAAATATATCAATTTATAGTATATTATGTTATGTATTTTATATATAAAAAATCTATATTAAAGCTATATTTATTATTATGTATTTCATTTTTATAATGTAAATTATTAATTCTTTAATATAATATTATATTATAAAGTTGTAAATTTTTAATTAAATACAATTATTATTTAAATATATATTTATTTTACACTTAAAATGTATATTATAATTATATTTATTATTATATACTATATTTTATAGATTATGTAATAACATATATAAATATATTAATATAATATTATTTAAATTAACTTGAGAAAATTTAATATAATGTAATCTAATAGACTTTACAAAAATCAAATAGACTTTCACATAAATTTAACTTATTTTCAACAGCTTTGCGGATTCTACAAAATCTTGCTCTGAATTCTATTTGACAGTTTATTATTGTATTGTAAGGGAAAGTCCAATCATCAACCTACATCAACTCAGAAAAGGGAAACTCCACCACTAACAAAATTGCCAACTGATAAAGTCGACACGGCCATCGCTTATTGCCTATATATTGCTTTATCCATGAATAATCATAGAGAAGAGGAGTGGAAAAACTATAGAGTGTGGTGGTTTAGAGAGTAGAATAAGGTGAGATTATCAACATGAAGAGAAATGGAAAATGTAGGGAAATAAAGACAGAGACCAACAATTTACTAGTGGAGACCATTTCTTTTTTTAGCATGCAATAAGAACGAGTGAAAGTTGATTTTATAGTTCTGACATTATTCTAGATAGGTGTTCGTTATATAAGAGTTCAAGGAGATCACGAAGATTTAATTCTTTTAGTTATGTCCTTTTCACAAGATTTGACTACTTCTCTTCTCTTCTTTCTAGGGTTTATATATATTTGCATCTTGTTATATAGAAATAATTATTAGTGCGAAACATTTCAAATTATATTCTAGGATGTTGTGTAAAAAGATAAAACCCTGATTCATCTTTAACACATCCAAAATCTAAAATCAAGAGTTTTTTTTCGTCATTTTGCTACATCACTCAAGGAGCACATATGAGCATTCACTGCCACATCAACATCTGCATAGTTAGCAATAGATAAAGATATTGCATGGTTGTTTCTTGTCTTCAAGCATAGTTCATAAGGTGTTTAATCAATCTCACCACATTCTACTCTCACAACCACTATACTCTATAGTTTTTCCACTCCTCTTCTCTAACGAGCTTCTAGTACGGTATTTAGGGCAAATTAAATAATGTGAGTTATAATATTAGGACAACAATGTTTTTAAAAAGAACTAAATAAAAGATTTGCTTCTAATCTACAAGTGGAGAGTAGAAAGAGGTAGTCAATGTATGTAAGATAGTCATCAAAAAATTAAATAATGTGAGTTATAATATTAGGACAACAATGTTTTAAAAAGAACTAAATAAAAGATTTGCTTCTAATCTACAAGTGGAGAGTAGAAAGAGGTAGTCAATGTATGTAAGATAGTCATCGAAATTTTTGCAACGAGATGGCAGAGAATGGTGACATCGAAATACTTTCAAAATTTCAAGCAAAACAAAAAATTATGTAAACTAATAAATCCAAAATCTGAATCACTATTCATTTATACAAGGAATAATCCCCTACAAAATTAAATGAAATACTTATCTCTTAGTATTCCAACAATTTTAAATAAATTCAATAATTTTTTAAAGATATCTTAAATATTAAACATAAATACTCACATAAAAAACTTATCAAGTAATAACAATATATTTTATTAATAAATCATAATATGATATTTACACTGAAACTATTAAAACTCGTAAACTACCTACTAAATCCTTTACTACAACAACAAAATCCTCATATCTCCAAGAACGGAAAAACATGAATGAGGGTAATAAACTTCCTATAGCTAGACCAACCCCATACCAAGATACAAATCAAAGTGATACATTTCCCTCTTCTTCCATTTTTACATCTATGGAAGCGAGTTGACTCACTACTACATGAAAAACATTTAAATGTTTGGTTACGAAGTCTCCTTCATGCATCTTTAAAGAATACAAATTTCTTTTCAAAAATACTTTACTTACAAGACACCTAGTTTGATATAATGCAATAATTTTTTTAGGTAAAAGGTGCATAGTACTTGAAATATATATATTATATTAGAAATACGTATTACAAAGTTGATTACATATGGCCCAAATTTGTAGATTCCTGGGCAGAGAAAGTATGGCCGCAACCCATTGACTAAAAACCAGTCACTAGTAATTGGATATACCTAACCTGACTTCTCATCTAGACAAAACAAAGAAGGGAGAAGTACAAACAAAGAATAATAATTGTATTCCTCAATCACAGACTAATAGATAATTACATCATCATCAAAAATAAAAAAAACATTTAGTTAACATAGGCTTCGTGCATACAAAAAACCAACCTTAGTTTGCAGCATTCAAATCTTCAAAGAGAAAACCCTGGTGAACTGGTTCAGTTGGGTCCTCATTAACAACAACAGGAGGCAGTGGGGGATGAAAATACACAAGAAAAAATAGAGCTTGAAAAGCCTCCCGAGTAACTTTCCCTAATTCAGTACCCAGCTCATCTGCATGACAATGGAGGCTATTATGAATTGACATTATGCAATTATTCTAGAACTCGGGGAGAAAAGAACTATAGGCACAGTGAATTGTTGGTGAACGATTGAGATCCTTGTGAAAAAACAAACCTCCAATTAGAGTTGTTCCCTTATGAAGATCATATTCCTTCAAAGCTACATTAAACTTATCAACAGAAAAGAAGAGATCCTGAACAAATAAAGTCTGCAAATTTCTTACCAATTCAGCATTCTGAAGTAAATCCATTGAATTAGAAAGAAAATGGGACACTGCCTGAGAAGGATAGATTGTTCTGGGGAATTGTAACATTTCACAACCACAAACCACCATAATCACATTCTCTACCTCCTCATTATAAACTTTGAACACCTCTGAAAGCAAATTCGACAAAAGAAGACCCTATGATGGCTTTTCCCATTTTTGAATAGGAAAATAGATTCTCATATTCCTTTGGATCGACCCCATCTTCAATCTACTCACAATTCTACTGCAAGTATGTGCCTAATCAATGTTGTCATTGATGTCAACATATCTATGTTGTCATTGGTGTCAACTGTTCTCTTATTTTGTTGCTTGCTTTTCATGAGTGAGATGCTTTGTATTTACCTATGTAAGTGATCCCGATGTTGAGGATATTGAGAAAATTAGCTCCTCCGGTGGAAACAATGTGTTGCAGTAGAAACAATGTATTAGACTCTGAAGAACAGTCTAGAAGATAGCTCCACATTTCCTGTAGAATGAATATATTTGCCTGCAGATTGAAAGTTATTTAGAAGTCTATCTAAAGAGGTTATATTCCAAGTTTGAGCCTCCAACATGAAGATTTGAGTAAGTTGTATTCGCCAGAGTAAAACCTACTTTTTCTATGTATTCAGTTACAACAGAGAGAAAGTATTCTGCTCCACATTGAAGTATTTTTGTTTGCGGTTATAGAGTTAAGTATAAGATGATGTTAAGTGCCTTCAACTTCAATGGTTCGTGATCTGGTGGTCCGCAAGTGATCTTTTCCTTATGACAATGGCTGACAGTGTTGTTCTTGTTCTCTAGTTTGAAGAATCTGATGGGTAAAGTCTTTTGGTATTGTGCGGATGTTTCTAATGATTATAATGTGCTTGTGGATGTCCCCTGATCATGTTCCTACCTTCGGATTGGTCCGTATAGAGAAATTTCGATTGTGGTTGAAGAATGCTCTTAGAAGACCTAATGTTCTCACCAGTCTTGGCTGACTTGGTTGATTTCATTTATTGTGGAGAAGCATTAAAGATTGTAGAGGTGTGACGTGATGTGGAAGATTACATTTGAGTCCCAGCTAAGGAGCAATGTGATTTTGTATTAGATCTAGACCTATTTTATGTATGATTGTAATGCCGACCTTGGAGATTGATCCAATGGTTGATGAATGTAATGCCGACCTTGATGTACATTCCAAGGTTGATGAATTGTATAAAAGCATGTAATGTAGTTGCAAAAAGTGTGTGTGATGCGAAGATGAAAAGATAAGTGCGAAGGTGTGAAAGAGAAGAGTAGAGAAATAATATTGTGCATCAATGGAATTGATGCCTGGCATGGAGTAGATGCTGCTTAATTAGTTCACCATTTTGGCAGTGAGCCACCCATAGGTAGCGAGCCATTCTTTGCAGTGAGCAATCTGGACAGTGAGCCTCTATTTTTTGGTATTGATATAAATTATATATTTCTGTGGGTAACACCCACCGTGGTTTTTTCCTTTTAGGGTTTTCCATGTAAAAATCTGGTGTCTCCTATGTTGATTATGTTATTGTGTTGAGCTTCTCATTTCATGCTTCCATGGTTATATCAGAATATAAGAAATTGATAAGTTAATGTTCATAATTGGTTAAAAGTTTTAAGACAACTGATTCACCCCCCCTCTTAGTTGTCTAGTGCAGTTCAATAACTTCTTAATCTTGAAACAAAGAACAAAGAGGCTTGAAAGGCAAATGTAGAAGACTCACAACAATGAATGGCAAACAAAGAAGAATGTGGAATACTTGAAGGAAAATGCCATGCGGGAGGTAAATGTGGAATAATTAGCATAAGCTTTGGAAATCTAAATCATAGCAAATGACACCACCGAAGATTAATGAGGGAGTACAAAATGTACACAAATATCTCCATCTGCACAAGTTCGTCGACATTGCCTAGTTAAAGCAATAATTAGATGCTTATCACAACATCAACTAACTTTAGTACCTGCCAAAACAAAAGTAATCATTAGATAAAAATAACCATGTCTCTAGAAATAGAGACATGACATCACTTAGTCCACTTCCAACCCCCACCAAAATTCAAATCTAAACACCACTCCAAAATTGAAGAAAGACCAAGCTCCACTGAAGTTATCCAAGGAATTTGATAGCCAAAAATCTCCCTTTAATCAACAAAATCTTCTCAGATATTAATTTTTGAACTACTCTCTTTGGGCTATATGTGCTAGATGGGGAAATTCCTTTATTGTCTCTGAATCCAAGGCTTTATTATCCAAATTATAATCCAATGCTAAATTTTCCAACCCATCTACAAGAAAATTAGCTTCTCTGTAGCAATGCACAATATCAAAGTGCTCAAACGAATCCAAAAGTTTCCAAGCTTCCTGAAGCAAGTATTGTAGCTGTCAATTAAATCCTCTTTTTGATTTGAGAGCATTAATAATGATTAAAGAGTCTCCTTCCACACAGATATTATATACACCCATCCTATGAGCTATCCTTAAACCTTCAACTACTGCCTTAGCCTTAGCCTGATTATTGGTCCCATCTTGAATACAAGTTGAAAAAGTAGCTAAGACTTCACCTAGAGCATTTCTTAAAATACAACTAATAGATGAAGGACCTGGATTCCGTCTAGATGCACCATCTAAATTGAGTTTGATTTAAGGATCAATAGGGGGTGACCAAACAATCACACTTCTGCCAACTTTCTTCTGAATAGAGAAGCAACTTGAGGAAGGAGGCTCAGATATTTCCAAGTTTTTAGCATGAGAGAATCCCAAGTAGAAAAGGATAAATTTGTTATACCAAGTTTATTAAGATGAGCCAAAACGGTTTCACAAACAAACTTCTCAATTAAAGAAAGAATATACTCCAAACTTCTAAATTCCTTTCTAAAAATTCTCCTACTCCTCTCCAACCAGATACTCTAAATGACAATTGAAGGGATAACTAACCATAGGGCTGAAAATGTAGATCCTTTATGAAGAATCAACCAACTGGAAAAATGTTTCTGTAGATTATTTGGAAGTGGAGAGAACCAATTTAGTTTTTCATTGACCCAATACCAACATGCAAATGCAAAAGAGCAGGTGACAAGAAGATGATCTATGCTTTCCTCTTCTATACCACATAAAAGACATTGAAAAGGACCAAAAATACCTAGCTTAACAAACCTTTTACTTGTCAATATTTTATTGTTGAATGCTAACCTTGCAAATGAACTTGCTTTTGGTAAGCAAGCCTTATTCCAACATAGATAGAAGGGCTAATTGGAATCCATAGAATTCTTAGACTGCATGAGTGAAAGATATCCTTCTTTAACTGAGTATACCCCTAACTTGGAAAAGGACCATATAAGTTCATCATCCTTATATGAGGCCACAATTCTTCTTTTCTTTAGTAAAGAGGAAAGAAGCTCTTTTTGTTCATCTAGGAAAGGATAATTACTAAAATCCTTCCATATCACTTTGGGAAAAACTGAATCAGAATCAAAGGTTAAATAATCTCTAACCTTGGTACCCCAAGAGTTTGAAAGAATCTCCTTAGCTTGATTTAACCCTAGCTGAAGAATTAAAGGAGGGTGACCATTCCAATAGTTAGACAAAAATGAAGCTTTATTTCCTTTATGAATGACCCAAGAAAGATGAGGGAGGATCACCTTTCTACACTCCATAAGAAAATTCCAGACCTTAGACCCTGAAGGAGGATTAGACACTGTAAAAACTCTTTCTGAAAGAGAAGAATCAAGTATTTATATTTAATCAATCTACACCACTTTGTCTCTAATTCAGCAAACAAGCTCCAGGCCAATTTGGCACCTAAATCCAAATTATGTTTCTCTAAATTATGAATTCCTGAACCACCAAATCGTATTGAGGAACAAACCTTTTCCCAGGCTATAAGGGCAATTTTTCTTTCCTTATTTTCATTTCCTTTCCAAAGAAAATTTCTCAAAAACTTTTCAACTTATTTAATATTTTATTTCATAAACTCTTAGAAATATTTTTAACTAAAACATTCAACAAAATTGAATTATAATTTTTTTTTTTTCCTGAAATCAATTAAAGCTGAACTTAGACAAGTAATTCAAGATGCATACACTCAAAATTTGAAGATGTGATAAAAACAAGAATTGCAATACTTTGAATCTAGTTTCTAAACTACTAAATATTTTTAAAAATGGTTAAGTTTAAGGGGGTTAAATGTTGAGTGCACACAAAAGTGTTCATATTTTTATCACTAAATATAACATAGTGTCTGGAGTGCGACCCCTATTTTTTTTGCTACATTAGGTATTTTTAAAAACAAGTTGGTGGAAGTATAGTGAAGAGTGAGTACTACAAGTTGTACATTTTTTAATATTTTTTTATTGAATAAATTTTTTTTGTGATTTTTTATGGATACATCTGAAAATTGCATCATTAAGCGTGCACATCACATAATTTGCACAAAACTAATTGAAAATGTAATTTTTTTCTTGAATGTGCATAGAATGAAGCGTAGAAGAATCCTATATATTTTTTTCAAATTTGGATAAGTGGGTCAAAATTTATTAAAAAATCAATACATATGTCCTGCAGGAATATCAAGAAACTATTCAAAGAAAATAAAAATAAATATCTTAACTTATTCAGAATATTAAAAAATTACATGGCTAGAAAGGTAAGAAGTAGCTCCTTATTTTGGTGGTGGTTTTGTCAAATTTTATTGCAAAATGTGTAAACCCGATGAGGTCAAAGTTTGAATTCGAGTTGTTTTATATTAAAAACACAAATTTAGGAGCCACAAGAGATGTCCAACCCTCAGTCTTGGAAATCCAAGCCCTAAATGAGAAAGATCATAATTTTTTTGAATTCAAGGCATTAAAATGCATACATGTTAAACCATGTGCATGTTATGTTTTCATAACATGAATGTGTTTTGCTGAAAATATCAAGGTTAGCCACTAATTTATCCCCCATTTCCATGCACTTACCCAACTTAATAGTAGATCTATCTCTTCTATCCAACTTGTCCCATTCATTTTGATGCATTGCTGATGCTAGAGAATTGAATGAAACAATTATTATGATCCATTGATCTCTCTCCACTAAAAGATCTCCAACCTTCTCTCTCTCTAGGTTTTCAATTGATAAACACAAGAAAAGAATGGATTTAGTGGCACCCATCGTTTCTATTATCTTGCATTATTATTAGATGATGTCAAAACAATAAATATTTCTATTTAATAATTTTTATATATTAATTTTTTATATAAATACACATATATAACATAAAATTATATTTTAATATTAAAAATAAATTAAATAAACATTTCTATTAAATAGCTTATATATATTATTTTTTATATAAAAACACATAAATAATATAAAATTATATTTTAATATTGAAAATAAAATAAATGTATTGAGATACGATAAAAAATTTAAAATCTCTAAATAGAGGTGCACAACCATTAAATTTCTATTACTTCTTCACTTGGTATAATGTTCTCACTTGGTATAATGTTCTTCTAGGATATGATGCTTGATTTTTGGCTAAATTTGCCACCTATGTCATGATTTTAGATTGGATATTCTTTTTAGGATTTAAAAATTTAGGAATGTAGATAGCTTTATTTGCTCATATTTTTGTTAATTCCATTTTTTCTATTCATGCCAAGTTGCTAGTGGTGTCTAATGTTCTCACACATTTCTACATGGGTTCAATGTTATCTAAGTATAGATGGATGACACCTACAATTTTCAAATTTAGGTGTTCAAGAATGTAAACTTTTCATGTCTTATCCCTTGTTACTTTATAAGCTTAGGGTTAAGCTGTTTAAACTGTGGCTTTTAAGTTGTGTTTGCAGGCTTAGTGTGAATTATTTTAGTAACTACAAAGGCAAAAGTATCAATAGAAAAAATATAATTAAAGGAAATGGTATTGGTGTGGTCCCCACCAACAACATAACATAGTCACAACTTAGAGTGTGCTAAACAAGGGGAGCCCTAAAGAACCATTTGCTAACAATCATGACCAAATGAAATAGAGTTTCAATGGAAAATCAAAAGCTGGCATGGGGTAGTACCTTGAAAAGCTCTAGTAATCCGTTTCACAACAAGACAAGAAACCACACTTTAGCTTTTTGAATATGTTAAGATCATAAAACAAAATGAAATTAGAGTCGTAAAGGATTAAAAACAATAAGAGAATTTATAGTTGTGTTTCTACTTTGTATTAAATGAATTAAAATGTCATGGTTAAATTTGAAATTGAGAAACTAGGGGAGACACATCAAAATAAGCCAGAGATCCCATGACATAAGTTGAATTATATCCTGAGGTTGAAATTCCATCCCCCATAGATCATGAATTGTCTGCACTGTTCCCCCTTCCTCCACACCTACAACTCTGCTCATCTGAGCCATTTTAACGGTGTTTCTTAGAATATGAAAGAAATAAAAATAATAGATCAAAACTGACGAAGACGAATGAGTAGAATGAGAATGAGAATACAGTGAGATGGATTTTATTGAGTAGGAGGAGGTGATTTCAAGTGTAAGCAAGCCAAAAAAACATGTGAGAGAGAAGGCAAATAAAACACCTGGATAGAAAAAAGTCATCAAGACAAGTGAGTGTATAAGAATTAGTCATCTCGTAGGAGGCTGCTAGGTTTGAACAAGTCCTTGAAAAGCTTGATTGGTATCTTGGCAAATGTGAAACTGTATTAATTGTTCCTTTGCACTTTGCTTTGTTTCAATTAAAACAAATGTTAGGCTACAAGTTGTAGATCAAGTATGTTGTCGCAATTACATTTACGAGTCGGGCATTAATCTTTCAAAGTAATTAAGACAAAGGAAATATTTGCACACGAGTTTCCACTCGCTTAGCATTTTAAGCTAAACATGTTGTTTCATTGTTATTTTTAAGAGAAATGGGAGTCAAGTACGCTAGCCAACTTTGCTAATATTTTTCTTCTCGTTGAAATTCAAGTATTTTAATAGTTTCAAGCAAAAGCCAACTGTACTTTATTTTGCAAAGAAATATTTTTTATAATACGAGGTGAATTAGAAGTTTGATGTCTAAAAAATTGGGTGATTCTTTTCATAATTTTTTACCCACTGGTTAATTAAGCAATCAAATAAATAGTACTTTCAAAAATTTAAACCTAATTTAAGTATTAGCAAATACTTAATATCAACTGATCAATCTAACCTTAAAAACTTATATATATATATATATATATATATATATATATATATATATATATATATATATATATAGATATATCTGTGTGTGTGAGAGAGATGGGAAGTTAGAAACACCATATGCCTTGAGTTATCCTGACCATCCATACTTATTACATCCACCTACTCACTCTTTTTCAGTCTGAAAAATGCAAAGATTTCATACAAAATTTCAATAGCCATGGTTATTTTGGTGACAATCCAAAAAATAAGGGATCATAATGCTTCATATTGAAGCTTCCAGCACATAAGACTTTTGTCTGAATAAGTACCGTATCGAATGGCCTCATTCTTTTGCTAATTTCATTACACGTTTTAATTTCAACAAACACATGCAAAGAACATCAGCGAGTGAGTGGCAAAACAAAAATGGTAAACAACAATGGCATGACAGACAAAATAACTTTCCCGACGATGCAAAACAAAAATAGTGAATGAAAAAATGGACAGTCAGATTTGTTGTGATCATCTTGCACACTCCTCCAAATCCCTGCCCCATTGATCCTCCATGCTAGCTTGTCAGGTTTAGTAAGGGAACACCTTCGGCGTAAATATTAGACAAGAATTAACAAGATGTATAATTGGTTTTATAATTTGATTATGGGGAAATCCTCAAGAAAAAAAAAAAACTTTAAGAGCTTGAATTTTTCAACTAAGTGATAAAAGAGCTATATAAAATTGTTAACACTTTGAAGAGGAGAAGAAAGAGTTGGTAAAATATATTATTGAAAGGGGAAACATTACTTTATATAAAATGTTTAGTTTAATTAAGTAAATAAAGTATTAAAAAATAATTAATATAGATAAGAGAATTAGGATTGATAATGGAAATTAACAATATATTATATGATTGAATAAATGTAAAAATTAATTAAAAAATTAAATGTACGAGTGCTTAGCTTTAATTTTGATGTAAAAGTTTTTGTTTAGATATGAAGAATTTATTCACTAAGATCTTAGCATTTTATATTCTATTGTTGACTTGTAACTCTAACTGTGTATCTTATTGGTTCACTTCTATAAGTACAGAACTATACCTAATGTATGGATGTGACCTTGTAACTTCAAACTTGATATGGCACAACTTTGTAGACTAAAACCTATTAACCTTAATTTTGGTATCTAAATTTGTATAAAGATAGGTGGTGTTTATAAACACCTTTGATGAATATGCTAGATCATGAAGGTCAAGCTCTCCTCATTCAAACCCCTAGATGGATTAATTCAATGATGATGAACCGAGGTTGAAAACAAAAGGCTAGCATGCAATATGCTCCTAGGATGATGATGTAGTGTTGATGTGGTCCATTTTATCCACTTGTAATAAAATGCATAAATATAGTCAAAATATTATTCTCTTTATCCTTGATGACTCGTTCTAATTAGGTTTAGAATGTAATTTGGAGAGTTTGCACTTTAGTCAGCCTACAATAGTCAAAAGGAAAAGGTGATAAAAAATTAAATTGTAAATTTAGAATTTGGAGTTTTGTGATTCAAAACCATGGGTGTGGAACTAACCCAGACTAATTTTACACTTGTGTAACTAAACTAGCCAAGAAAATGTAATATTTAGGGAAGGGATGGATTTGAGGGATGAGTGATGTTAGGATTTGGCAATGGATGATGTAATTTTCCAACTTACATGCAAAATACACCTTACACATTAGTTGAAGCATTAAAGGCAAGCTAGTCACCACAGGCCTAAAACATAAGAGAAAAGGGTAATGGTATGCTATTTTCACTATTACATTTTGCTCCAACCAACCAGTCGAGTTTCCTCATGCCTAGGAGAAACCTTGCTAATAGCTCTTGAAATAATCCTAAAAGGAAGTTAGGTATGCATAATCACTTCCTACACTAAACTTCTGAGTAGAGTGTTGTGCAAATTTTAATCTTTTATCAATTACAAATAGTAGAAACACATATAAACATAAAATAAACAATATACCATAACACGAGTGTATATGGAAAACCCTTTCGAGAGTGTTTAGGGTTAAAAATGAAGAGGATTGATTTTAATGGTTTGTGTCGATCCTCCTTTCACCACTAAGCATTCAAGGACATTCAACCGAGTAGAGAACTCTACTACAGATCTCCTGTCACTTGGAACATAGGGGAAGATTGGAATTGTGTGATTTTGCTATTCAATTAAGCCCAATTATGCTCAAAACCTTAATTTCATGAAATCGTAAACAAATGGATAAATTATAGAAAATGATCGCATATAGAGATATCGAATGACAACCAAATACATACCAGATTTCAAAGTTTGGTGTGTGGAAAAGTCAGGGACTAATGAGCGAGCGCCCTAGTCTAGTGCCTCAGTTTTTGTTAGGATTTGGGAATGTTATTTGTAACACAATTTTGCTATTCCAGAGATTTTACTATTGTGGGATCCAAAGGACTAATGAGTGGGCGCTCGAGTCTAGGTTCCTATTTTCTTCTTTGATCTACAATTCCAATAGTTTGCACTACTCTCCTGCAACTCCACTTCTTTCACTTTCGCAACCTATAACCTGCAATCATAGGAAAGTGGGTTGGGGGTTGTGGCATTTAGAGGCTTGCCTCAGTCAAGCCGCAAAGAGACATCCAAGTCTTTTGAACACCGTTATCAAATAAAGAGTGTGTATCCCTACGGGATAGAGGCAAAATCCAAATGATAAATGATATAAAACACAATTGATATCACCTTGTACTGAAGATCTCATGGAAGAAAGATGTTCTTCATGCCATGAGGAGATGGATGCCAAATTTGCAAATACAAACACAATAACAACAAAAAATTCTGCTCTGCAACACAATGAATGCCTTGAATCACTTTCACATAAGCTCATGAATAGAAAATGCCATCTAGTTTACAAATGAATCACTAATCACGCTTATATATGCAACTACAAATATTCCCGCTAAGAATTTCATAACTCAAACTTAGGATGTCGGCATAGTACCCAATAACGGTCATAAAATTGACACCCAAAAATAGGTCCTGACCTAAAATAGGGCAAGATTAGGGCGCGGGCGCCCAAGTCCTCCCCCCTATTTCAGGCAAGAATCATGTCAAGTACATCCCCTAAGTCCCATATGCCATGAAACTTTAGGGTTTTCTCATCGGTAGTCATCATAATCATGCAAGATGCTCTAAATGCATTCCAAAGGACATGGGAGCTAAACCTTAAGAGGGAAAAGCCCCCAAGGGGACATTTTCTCACATAACAAGGAGAAAAACCCCACACTCCAAAATAATTAAATGTATAATTCAATAAACAACATAGTTACAATACACGTGCAGAGCAAGCCTTCATAGGAGTATCACCAACTAGAGATCTAGAGGAATTTCAATAACATAACAATACCTACTAAACTCACTATATAACCTCCATCTGAAGCACCTAATAAATAGGAGATACAATACATGAAACCATCAAATGGTAATTAGAAAACCATGAGCTAAAACCACCCAAAATAGTGGCATCCAAATCTTTATTTATAAATTCTTAGGCTAAAAATATCATATTCCTTTCACCTATCATAACCTCGTTATAATCTACTCACCAAATTGGGTGTTTCATTTTTGGATCTAATATCCCCATCCAAAGATGCCTTATGACATGTTGGTCAACAAGTGTAACTCCCCTTTACAACTCTTTCATGTGTTGATGCTTTTACATTTCTAATGTAGGAGGCCCAACTTCTAGAGGCCATAAATTTTTATGTAGGAGGCCAATTGGTCCCCTTTTATTTAACTTGTAGAGCTTGAAGAGGTCCATGTGATAGACACCCAAGAATTGGTGCCAAACAACCCAGAAGTTTTATTTTGGCCAAAAACCAACTATATAGCCCAGAAATTGAGTTTTTCTTTTTTTCAACCTAGAAATCGCATAGTTTGTAATCTTAACATTAGGTACAAGGTTGAGACACCTTTCCTAACATTCTCCCACTTGTCAAACACCTTGCAAGTGCAAAGGGGAAACTTACCAACACTAAAAACTAATTGCTAGGGGCCGAGAGGCCCATAAACTCATTGCACCACCTAAACTTATCTATGCTCACTAGCTTTGTTAACGAATTTACAACATTTGTCAAAGTATCAACTTTATCGAGCATCAATTTTCCATCCTCTACCATATCACAAACAAAATGGTACTAGATATCAATATGCTTCATCCTTGCATGAAAGGTCGAGTTATTTGCCATACATATGGCACTTTGACTGTCACAATGAACCATAATGGCTCTTGCATCTAGCCCAACATCTTAACACAGTCTCTTAAGTTAGATGGCTTCCTTACAAGCATGAGTAGCTGCCATGTACTCTGCTTTTGTAGTGAACAAAGCAACCACAACCTATCACTTACTCGTCCAACTGATTGCACCACCAAATATATAGTGAAAACATATCCATTGGTGGATCTCCTATTGTCAATATCACCAGCCCAATCAGAACCCACATATATCCACAAATACACATTGAATGTTGGGTCCCTATAGGATAGCCATGATAATAAATGGAATACTTAGAAGTAACCCATAAATATCTGAAGACCCTCTTCATTGCATCCCAATGTACCCATCCAGGATTAGCCAAAAATGACTAAGGAGTCCCACTACTTTGGCAATGCCTGGTCTTGTACATACCATGGCATACATCAAAATTACAACAACACTAGCATAAGGTACTCTACTCATATCCTCCATCTCACTAGAAGACTTTGGAAAATCCTCAACTGATAACTTTGCCCCCATCATAATAGGAACACACAATGGCCTGGAAGTTGACATGTTAAACCTCTCCAAAACTGAGTTCACATACTTACTCTGGACCAACCAAAGTTTTCTATTCACTCTATCTTTGTTGATCTCCATCCTTAAGATGCACCTATCTACCCCTAAATCTTTCATCTCAAATTGTGCTAAAAGTTGAGACTTTAATTCACAAACCAAACCCTTCCCATTACTAAAAAATAACATATAATGCAATGATGAGAATACGATCACCATCCAATAGTAGATGTAATGATCCAATTTGGATCTCATAAATACCAAACTTAACACAAAAGAATCAAATTTTTGGTACCACATCCTAGGAGATTTCTTAAGACCATACAAAGATTTCTTCAACTCACAAACCAAACGTTCTTTGTAACCTTTCTTAATGTAGTGCTCCAACTGTGTCATTTAAATCTCTTCCTCTGAATCACCATGAAGGAAAGTTGTCTTCACATCCATTTGTTCAACCTCAAGATCATATGGTGTAGCAAATGATAATAGAAACTAAATGCATGTCAGCTTAGAAATCGGAGAGAAAGTCTCACCATAATCATTACCCCAATCCTGGAATAACCCTTTGTGGCCAATCTCACCTTGTACTTCTCAACACTACCATCTAAATTAATTTTCTTCTTGAACACCCATTTGTATCGAACCAGTTTATGTCCATCATAAAAATGTACTAGATCCCATGTATGGTTTTTCTTTAACACAACCATCTCTTCTTCCATAGCCACTTTCTAGGAATCTACATCATTCACACCAATAGCCTCCTTTACAATCTTAGGCTCATTAATGTTAGTAATCAAAGAAAAAATACCTCTCCAATTAGGAGCATACCTCTCTAGTTATTGTCAAGTTACCGAGTGGACCTCCTCAATGACTAAGGTGGAGGTTCTATCTCTTCTTCAAAACTCTCAAAAATTTCTGAGCCCTCCTCCTCATTAGGTCCTTCTTGAGCTTCTAGTTCAATCTTCTTAATCTTTGGGGTTAGTTGAACCACATCTTTATTTCCATCCTTCTTTGGTTACAATATGTGGAAGAAAACTTGACTTCTCTAAAGATAACACTTCTGCTATACAAAACTCTCTCAACCATAGGATCCCAAAGCTTGTACCCTTTCACATCAACACCATAATTGATGAAGATACATTTTACATCCTTGTTCTCCAGCTTTGACCACTTCTCCCTAGGCACATGTGCATATGCCTAACAAACAAAGACTCGAAGATGTCTCAATGAGGGATTTTTTCCCAACCACACCTCCATAGGTGTCTTATTGACAAAAGATGATGTAGGAGATCTGTTAACCAAGTAATAAGTGGTGGCAACTACTTCTACCCAAGACTTTTTATTCTAGACCAACCCCACTAAGCATACTCCTATCCCTCTCTAGCAATGTCTCGTTCATTGTTTATGCAACTCCATTCTACTAAGGGGTATACAGAATTACCTTGTACCTTTCTATTCCATGATCTTTACAGAACCTATTGAAATCTGTCGAACAAAACTCACCACCATTGTTAGTCCTCAAACACTTAATATTTTTACTAGTCTAATTTTTCACAAGAGCCTTAAACTCTTTAAACCAACTAAAGACTTCAAATTTACTTCTAATAAAATATACCCATGTCCTTCTACTATAGTCATCAATGAAAAATACATAATAAATAGATTTTAAAATTGAAGGAACAATAATAGGACCACGAACATCAAAATGTATCAAGTCTAATATCCTAGAAGATTTATGAGAACTAGAGTAAAACTTTACGTGATTTTATTTTCCATAAACACAATGTTTACAAATTGAATTAAAGATTACAATCATTCATCCTCTCAAAAAGGTTTTTATTTTTCATGGTCTAAAGACCCTTCTTGCCTATGTGACCCATCCAGTGGTGTCATAGCATTGTTTTCTCTGTTGGAATTTTTATCTCCAAAGAATGAGCACCCTTATGTATCCATAAAGCATGACCATTGAAAGTAGACACAACACACCTCTTTGATGTTGGTTCCAATGATGAAGGTGAATATTTTGTATATCTCTTCACTGGAAGAACAAAAAAACTATTGTACTGAACCATGTATGCATCCAGCTAAAATAGAGTGCCAATCCAAACACCCTTAGCAAACACCATAGCTCCTCTAACCATCTTACAATACCCACTTGAGAAAACAACTTGCACACATACATCACTAAGTTTACTTATAGAAAGTAGGTTCCATGGCAAACTAGGGATATGTAGTTTACCATTGATCCCCTTCACTCATCTATCAAGGAATCAGATCAAATATCTTTGTATTGCCCCTCAGTATTCACTTTTGTTGTACAGTTAAGGTCTTGGTTGATTAATTTATGGATTATTATCTATGATGGTAAAATTGATATTTTTTTTTTTTTATTTTACTTAAATTCAACACCCTATAGATAGTATCTTGTCTCAATAACCATGTTGGATCTCATGAAGATTAATTCCATTTGGATTTCTTGCATGTCCTTGAGCAATAGTCAATCTTGCATTAAGTTATTTACGGATGAAATCTCATCCTTTGTGACCGAAAGGTGATTGGTTTTTGTTGTGGCGGATCACAAAGGTGATTGGTTTTTGTTGTGGCGGATATGATGTTTATTGTATGTCGATCATATAGTGTTGCATGATATATTGGTTACAAAAGGAAAATCACGCATTATTATTTTATGATTTTATGTTTACATAAATTATAAAGATTCTTTTATGTTATGTCATTTACAAGATATGGCAGTTACATATTTTAGTGAAAAGATATTTGGAGAATAATATTTTTTTTTTCTAATTAATGGAGCTAATTTTAGAATATGTAAGAAAAATCAGAGTTAGTAAGTGCTTTTGAAACCGTCGCTCTCTATGCATGACATCTCTTTGAGGCATTCTGTCAAGCAGTTCGCGTATCTGGTCTATGTTTTCACATTCTACATAAATGTCTACCAGAGCCTTTCTATTATAATACCTGACAGATATTCACCCTCCACTTAGTATCTTTATATTGGCAAGGTCGTGAGAGCGGTTACTGACAATATAAATTCTTTTTATTTAAATTCTTTCCATATAAGAATTGATTTATCTCGGGAAATTTTTCTCGACAAATTGATACTACAAGCTTTCTCATGTATCTGTAAACTGAAGACAATTACCACATAAAGACCATATGACTAATGCTACCCTACAGTATCAACCGAGGAGTAATGTTTAGTTTGGTAAAAATGTGATAGAGTCCAAGGTTTAAGTTATTGTGTATTCCATGAGATAACGCTTTTGCCTATGTTGTCCCTTTATAATATAGAATGTTTCCTTAACCTGCCGAACGCAGTTGCATATCCTGCGGTCACTGCATGTATTGCAGGTAAGTCTGTGAGTGATCAATTATAATACTATTGCCATGCAGGGTGAGGATCTATTGGATTTTACTATACTTAGCAGTTGTTGAAGACATTAACTAGGCAATGTAAACGTGTGAGCAGCGGTAGTGCATCTCAACATTTTAACATCAATTTTCTATTATGTATTATTTACTAATTTGTTCACTGAGTGCCTCAAACCCATCGCCTTTTTGTAGCAAATCTATCTGTTCATATCTCTTGTAAGTCAAATAATACCTAGTCAATTATTCTATTCACCTACACTATTATCTCTTGTGTGTTCCTTTTATTGAGCCTTCATACCTGGTAAGGTCATCTTAATGACAGATCAAGTCTGCAGTGTTTCATATTCCCTGCCAGTTTGAGATCCCTTACGAGTGTTTTCTCCTTCTTTAAGGTGACTTGGGGTGGAAATTGACTTAGCTTTTGGCAAAGACTTTGGCAGAATTTACTTTACTCATCGTATATCGGAGCAGAGTTGAACTCATAGCAATTCATCCCATTGAAACCAGTGAGGTAACTAGTCGCATTACAGCATGGTTAGAGCGTGTTTGTTCCCTATTTTTTTTATTGTCATCCTTTGCATAAAATGATGTATCAAATCACATGCGGTTATTGTGAAAGATCGGTTCATACTTCTTGAATCTTCAATTACAAGTCTATAGATCTGAAAAGAATTTATTTTGTGTAAGACTAGGGTCGTAGGCTTCCTCTCTTCTTGCAAAATCACCCTCAACAAACTGTTTCCATCCGTCACCTCTAATCTGTAGTCATTGAACTCCCATCGGTTCCGTTATCAGAGGAGCAAAAATACAGGTAACATTTATAACTTTACCTAGATTAATTTTAGATATGCTCCTTAGTGTAACACCGTAGATAAATATATATTAATGGTTTAACCCCATTATTTTTTGAATAAGACTGTTTGGTGCAGTCATGACTTCAGTGAAACTGTATTCTATTCTTGTAAACTTATGTATGAGAGTTTAGTCTTTAGATATTTCAGTTTGGCTCTAAGAATAGAAAGTGACTAGAATAGGAATCCTTAAAGAAAATATAGGATCTACATTGTTAAGCTCAATTGATGAAAGCTTCCTACTTGGATCACATGCTAAGTGCAAAAAGTTATGGTACCTAAGTATCTATCTTATGGTTGAAGAACCTTGTTAATGAGTTATTTTGCATGCGAATATGTTGTCTTAGTACATGAAATTAGTATAGACAAGAATTAGTACTATTTACTTGTTGGATTATTTTAGTTGGTCATATTTTCTAAATTAGATCACTTTGCTTTGAGAAATTTCATAAGACTATTTAGTCATAGTAATAAATAAGGCGACAAGATTGTATTACCCAGAAATGTATAGATGAGATACTGAACCTAAAATAGTAGATGTTGAGCAAGTTTTGTCGAGGAATGCTTATGCTTACCCAAGCCTCTTTACAAAGGCATGATTACCTACCTCTTTCTTTTTGCCTACGCAAGGAACTTAGTGGAATATATGCTTTCTTGTAAATCAATGGATGAAATTATTCATGTTGGGAAAGATAGAGGTTGTATATATATATATATATATATATATATATATATATATATATATATATATATATATATATATATATATATATATATATATATATTACCTTGTTCAGTTAACTAAATTAGGCGAAGAAAGTATTGTTTCTTTACTAGAAAAATGTTGAGAAAATATTGGAATTCATTGCTTAAAATTTGGTCAAGGCTAGCTAAGCTACCTTATTTTAGTGAATCATCCTTAGTTAAGTATAATCCTTGTAAGTTGTTGATTTGGAAGATGTTGTTTTGATTCTAGTTAGAAATTAATAGTATTATTAGTTTTGTTTCATTAAAAATATTTTGTCTCTTTCTATTTACTTTTAGTCCAGAATGAGTAAGTCATAGTTGAAAGAGTTTCTAAAATGATGAAAGATGTTTAGATATTATTGTGTTGTTGTTACATAGTGAGCATAAGATGAACTGTTTAAGGAACATTACATATTTTAGCATAGATAGGTGAATGAATAGAAAAGATATATACATAAGCAAAGGTATAAATAAATTTGGTAGCAATGTTGTTGAATATGTTAAGTTTAGACAATCTATATTAAGAGAATAATATCTAATTGTTTGTCTTGTTGATATTATTTCAAAAAAAGATGAAATCTTAAGATGGAAGTAAGGAGTGATGCATATAAAGATCATTTTATGGGATAGTTGATTCATCAATCAATAAGAATATTATAAGCAAAATGGAGTTTCGTTATGAATCTATTTCACTGATTAGGATATTCGAAAAAGGTAGAAAGTTAATAACTTGATTAGACTCGTTCCCCGAAAATTGGTATACTTATAGTTATGATAATGTTGCAACTCTTGTAATCATAATGATTTGGTTAAGAGTTTGTATCATTAAATGTAATATTCCTTATAAGATTTTGACATTAGACAGCTTTTATTATATTATTAATCCTAGTTATAAGTTATAGGATACTATCTTGTGGATTGCAAGTTCAAGTCCCCGAACTACGATGTCTCTACGCTACACGTACGTAGGCAAGGCCATCAGGGATGAACCCCTGAGACTTTAGGTCGGCCCCTTAGGGCCTTAGGCTTGTCTTTTATGCAATGGATATTTGTTTTGAACTTAATCATGCAGGTCTAATGCCTCTTTAGATGTGCAATTTGTGATTATAAGACATGCAGAACTTTGGAGCTAAGGAGGTACTTTTCCACTTGGCAAATAAATGACTACCTGACAGTATTGGTAAAGGCGTATAAATGTGTATAAACTCATTGAAACATTTGTATCATATATTTCATTTTCATGAATGTTGATTATTAAGATAGACTTTGTAAATTGATATCTTACCATCCTTTTGAGTTCATTATTGCTATTTTGGTGCATGCGTGTGTATTCCTTGGGTACTTTTGGATTTAGAACAACCATGGCTGTTAGTTAGATCTTGTTAGTAATTAGTAAGGTAGTCATATAATTAAACATAATTTGAATGAGTTTTGTATGATGTTGTATATTGCTTCATTACAATAATGCAGGCATGTTATCCCTAGAGATATTACATGTTGACTTATCTCTAGGGTTGCATGGAGGGGCATTACAATCTTTCATGACCAACAATCTTTAGATGAGAATCATCTCCAAGGCACACCTTCCCACCATCATATTCTTCATATTTTGTAAACCAACCTCAATGTGAGGTCATGTGGAAAGAGGCACCAGAGTCTATCAACCACACACCTTTCGATGCATGAGTAGTCAAGGAAACAACAGAAGCATCACCCTTGTTGGTGCCCATATTTTTTAGCTTGAAACTTTTACCCAAAATCTTGAGTGTGCCCCCCTCGTGCTAAAATCATGTTCCTGTGTTTTGCTTTATTTTAATGCCTTCAAAAATCTTAAAAAATCTCAAAAAATGACTAAGTCTGGCCTTTGTTGGCCCCTCTAGGCCTACTAGGAACTTGTCGGTGGTTCCAATGGTTTTTGGAACCACTGGAACCTCTAAGTTAGTGCCTGGTTCCTAGTCATGCCAGAAACTCTAAATAAGAAAGAAGACAAAGTGGCGAAGAGACTAAAGGAGTTCCGTGGTTCTTAGCGATTGGAGAACTGCTGACAAGATGGAACAAGGCTGAATAAAAGAAAGAGAAAGATGGGAAAGGAGAAGAAGATAATAATAAGAGAGGTTGGAGCTTCTAGTGGTTCCCAGAACCATTGGAACCTCTGACTTGGTTCCTAGGTTCCTGATGGGGTATGAAGCCTCGACAAGGCCACACAAAAAAGGATAAAGACAAAGAGAAATGAAAGAAAGAAGAGAAGGGGTGTAAGATGAAAGAAGAATGAAGAGTTCCTGGTGGTTGGTGAACCATCGACAAGTAGGAACAAAAGCAAACAAAGGAAAAAAAAGAGGCGTTGACAGTTTCGGTGGTTCCTGGAACCAATGGAACCTCTAACTTGTTCCTGCTGAGCTAGTAGGATCTGACAAAGGAAAATTAAAAGTTTTTAGTGTGTTTTTTTATGGGATATCAAGTTTAAATGTCTACCTACCTCTCAGAAACACCATCAATGCCCATAATAAATAGATTGGAGGTAAGGTGAAGTTAAATGCAATGGGTATGAAGGTAGATGAGAGGGCGTGTGGAATTTATTGCAGCAATCTAGAATCCCTAAAAAATAATTTCCCACTCAAAATCCCATTAGATCAACAAGAGAAAATAAAATGCTATATATATATATGTTGATAAGATGTAAAAAGGGTTGGTCGCTGAACCAATTTTTTGGTTGTGCATCTGCTCGTGGTGATTCTATGGCATCAAATGAAGTTGGTCCAAGCTATAAATGAAGGAATGCACTTAGTACAATGTAAGAAGGATGATTCTCAATGCACATTTGTATGCAATGGTATGTTTCCACAGTTGTTTGTGACAATTCGGGGGAATGTATATTCATGGATGTATGTTTTCTTTGTATTAGTCTTTCCTTTGTTGTATATGGGTTGTTGCAGATCTAGTTATGTTGATGTTTTATTAAATGCATCTTCTTCCTCTTTGTTGTTTGTTAAACCTATTGCCCAATGGAGTAGGCACCAATCTAGATTGGTGAAGGGTCAACACTCTCTTTTTAAATCAAACCATCTATCTTGGTAGGAGTAGGAGTAGAATTAGATTAGGTTTTACATGTTCTTCATGATTTAATTTTATAACCAGGGAATCATTCTAAGTGACATCAAATAGTTTGAATCATATGTGAATCATGTTCATGCATGCCTACACCTTGTAATATATGTAAGAAAAGTTAAGTGGATTCATATTAAGGGATATCATGTTATTGTCATCTTTGGGTGTATCTCCAAGGTGCAGTAATCAACTTTATTAGAGGTTTCATGCAACCAATTTAACTTAGCCTAGTCACAAATATAGGGGTCAAGTGTACATTGGGTATGGTTGTGGTTTTCAATTTGTGTTTCATTTAGTACCTCTAGGAACACTCTCCTAGGTCTAGTTGAGCCTAAAGTGTAGGAGAGCATACCCACTCTCGTTAGTTGGCCTTAACCATCCTCGATTTGTGGATGAGCCTCTTTCTTACCTTCTTGATGACACCCTCGGCCTAGAAGGTTGAGATATACTCTAGGATTATGGACTAGCAGTTTTGGGAACCATCATCTTGGCGTCATTGCCGAGGATGAATTAAAAGGTTGAAACTTTTGAAATCCTTGGTAATAGTCAATTTGTAATTTACATTTTTTATGTGTCAAAGTTGGCAGCCCATCAACTTATGCCAACAGAATAGCACCATTGCCAGGGATGACATTATTAGGTTAAGATCAATTGAAGACTCTGCTGGAAAGTCGAACCAAGAACCAGTAGTTAGTGTTTAAGGTACATGGTTTTTCTTCCTACCTTTTGGAGATAAAGTTCCTTTCATGGTAAAGGAATATAGTTTTGTTATGCCTCTATTTTCTATCCTACATGGTAGAGTGATCTAGTCATGGATTCTAGGTATGGATATGATTACTCTAGGGATGCTCCTTCATATGCATCTTATTATATTTCAAACCCTATAAACTATATTGGTGTTGATGCCCATTATTGGTTCCCCAACCTCCAGACTACAGTCTCTAAGAATTGTAGGTTTCTATGTTCAAAACAACATAAGGGTTGGCCAACGAATGGGAGATATTAACTTAGTCTCCCTTGTACTTTAGGCTCTACAAGACCAAGGTGGGTTTACCTACAATGCATACCAGCTTAAAATAAACAAGTCATTCACAAACAACATGCTAGCAGATAAGGAATCCATACAATATGTCAAGGATGTAGGATAAAATACTTTTACCATCCTATTCCTTGTGTCTGCTATGCTTGGGTATGAATGAGGATAATAACTTACTAAATTAAGTTATCTTGAATTTTGGATTTTTAAAGTTTACTTTGAAATGGAGGAGGGAAACTTCATGCTCTGAAGATTGGTACATTAAGGGAGTCATAGAGTCATTCTAAAATGCATAATTGATTATGTAATGACAACATTTCATAATAGTTCATTCAGCTATTGCTACCTTACAATAGTAGAACCTATGTGTGTGACCTTACAATTCAACACTCTACTTAGTTATCCATTTCTTAACCCAAGTTTCCAACAATTATCATTGAAAGTTTTACGTTGATCCTTGAGAAAAAAACTAACAATGGTAAAAGCTTGTCATAGAAAATGTATGCAAGAAATAAAACAACCCTTGGCTATTCTATTTAAAGAAACAAGAATAAATCAACTAGAGACAATGTGATCAAAAGGATTTCTCTCATATATTTCAAATTAAGAATAGCATTACAAAGTACACAATAGACACAAAACATTCACTTGTTATTCTCAATAGGATATCTTACAGAGTTCTCGTACTATTTCCTCTATTTTCCCCAATTTTCCATGTCTTTTTGAAAGACAAATGATACATCCTTTTATAAAAAGGTTATAAAGAAAAGAAATTTTAGATGAGTGACACATGTCACTTTACAACAACTTTAAAAACAACCTTTTACATGTCACTTTAACCTTTTACATTTAGATTTACTTGAGAAATAAATGTCCTCCCATGGGCTATCTGAACGGATGGCTAGAAGGCGACAAACCTCTAATTGATTGCCTATGTGGATCAGGCAACCCATTTCCCTAGCATATGTTAACATTTGTGTCTTTGTTCTTAGCAGATATGGGACAAGCAATCCACCCTGTCCAGCGAAAGTGGAAAGTGTTTCCTCTCATTGCCCCCAACACTGCAAATGAAGACCCCAGTGTTGAATACACTTGTGCAGCGAACCCAGAGGAAGTATAAACAAATGGATGGGGAGAGGCCACCACCCAAATATTATAAGACAAATGCATGAGCATCTACTTTGTTGTCGGAAAGACCCAATATAAGAGTTAGGAGACATGTTGAGAGAGCTGCAGAAAGAGAGATTTAAGTTATAGTAAAAGAGGATTGAGACAAAATGGCACTCCATCTTCTCCTCTTTACATCCCAAACAAGGAGGTTTTTATCTCTTCTTGACAGTGTCATTCTATATGCTCACTCCCAGCTACTCTCTTTAGAGCAAGAGAGTTGACCTCTACCCTAGAAAATGAGTCTGGCAATAGGTTGTTATATTTCCAAATCATCCCATATTAGACATGGAGTTCATAGTTACATGACCTATACCTTTTCATTTTGCATGGACTGGGCCCTTTAAGATATAGATAACAACCTAACCGCCTAAATCTTCTAACTGTCATCACTAGTGAATAAAACTACATTCTAATTGAAATTTTTCCAAAAGAGACAAACAATCAAGACTGATTTCCAAATGCAGTTTTCATTTACCTTTTATAGCCAAAATTGTTTATGATTAATGCCTTAATTATACCTTAATCTGGTTTATCAATTCATAGATCTCTATCCAATCATCAAACCATCTTATCAAATCTATAAAAGAAAGGATTCATATATGACAAGTTCCCATGTGTCATCCAGTCACCTCACACCAAACTCGAAGAATACTCGAGCATCCAATTTGTGAAGACTTTATCAAATAGCCATGCATTCTCTAATATCGTTGCCAACCTATTCATGTGGGCTTGGTATCTTGCATCTAATATTGCTCTAGCCCCTTTCACAAATTATCCAATTTGGACTCCAAATTTAATAAACTATCCGACTTGGCATTGCATAAAATTGGATCTATCCTGTCACCTTGAGCGACTGATGTGATCAAAGTTGGGCTGATGGCATGGAACTTGAAGTTCCATTAATTCAATAATTTCACTTCTCTCATGGCATCTAAAATTGGTGGCAACTGACATTCCTCCAGAGCCTTAAAGCTTTCAAAAATTTCCTTAATTAACAAGTCATATCTCCCTTGGGAAGATGAAACATCACCCAAGAAACTTGCCACCTCATGAGTAATCCCTATTTCCTATAGGGCATCTAGATTTAAATGTGTCACTCCTTAGATTGCACTTAATGAAGATAACCTTGGAATCCATGCACTCAATATCTTCTTTAAAGCCGACTCTTGTATGGTTTGGAAACTTTTTGCTTCTCTTAACTTGTCAAAATATAACCAAGCATCATAAACTTTTCCCAAGATACTAGATATCTTATGGTAAAAAAGGCTTCTTATCAATTTAGAGGCATCCTACACCCCTTTAGCTTTTGCAGTAGCTTCCGCTTCCTAGCTTTTCCTTAACTCTTCCTTTAGTTCACTGATTTTGAGTAGGAAAGTTTTCTTATCTTACTAGGATGTCGTGCTAGAAGAGATAAGAGGTGATACATGTTCTGTCATGGTGATCTTAGGTTGATCAACCAATGACTTTACCTTATTGTACTCTTGCATCAATTTATTGTATTCGGCCTATAGTTTGTTATGATCTTGTAACTTCTTTGTTGCAGCCTCACTGAACCTAGCATTACTAACTGCTAAAGAAGTAGCCTATGGGGTTGTTGTATCACTCAACCTTTTAACAATTAAATTTTCTTTAAGCTCATTGATATCCTAGACAACTTGAGGCTTATTCTGTTCTGGTGCTATAGCCCAAATGGCTAAATTTTCATGCTTGGCATCAAAAGTAGACCCAAAGTAAAACTTTCTAGCCCATTCCTCATCTCCCAAAATATCTTCAACATCTTTCTTTCTGATAGTATCTGTTGGTGCCTGAATTCACTGTCAGTTAATTTAGCAATTTTCATGCAGGCACCATCCCAAAATATCCAAAAGGTTCTAAGTTTTGGCACCCCTTCAATACTTTTCAGCATCTGCATCTCATTTCTTGAGGAGGGGTCTTCGTCTTTTCTCCATCGGCATGGGTTCGTTTTTGTGTCTTCGACATTTCGGTTTGAACTTGAACCCTTTTTTTCTCTAAGTTCAGTGGTTCAGCGGTTCAGGGTTCAATTTTCTTCTAACGGGTCACATTATACATTTGCCTTGCGCAAATATTGCATTATTGAACCTCCCACTTGAACCTTTTTGTTTTGGTTCAAGGTTCAATGGTTCGAAGCTTTGTTGCCTATGGAGTATTATTTTTGATGTTTGAACCATCGCGTTGAACCCTTTTGGTTCGGGGTTCAACGGTTCAAGGCTTTATGTTTTTGGTCTTATCGGAGTGATTGGCTTCATCGGCGAAAGATTTCTTGAGTGCTCCGATTGTTTTGGTCTGGCTGATGGATGTCCATCGGCGAAGCAAATTTTTGGGTCGCCGATGTAAGGAGTTTGCCCGATGGGGAATGCCATCAGAGTAAGATTGCATATTGAGCTAGTAGTTGGAGGGTCCGCTGATGGGTCTTCTCTGGCCGATGTGGAAGTTGGAGGCTTTAGGGAGGTGTTCGTCGGTGTGACTAAGGGTGTCGGCCAGTGTTTTTTCAGTTGCTCTGATGATGAGTGTTTGGCCAATAGTGGAGCAGAGTGTGGCTCGTTGGTGGTCGGTGTGACTGGCTGTGTCGGCAGGGATGGAATGTGTTGGCCCGATGGCGTTTCTCTAGCCGATGGGGAATGTGAAGGTAGGCATCGGCAGGACTTTTGAGGTCGGTGGGAGCTTTCATTGGTGTGCCGACGATCTATGTCTTGGCGACAAGGGATTTGGAGCGGTCATCGGCATGACATAGACTGTCGGGTGAACGGGCAGATGTTGGGCCGACAGTGGAGGTTTCACCGACGAGGGTGTTTTGGTGGTCATCGGGGAGAGTTGGTCTATCGGCCAAGGAAGCTTTTGGGCTGGCCGATAGACTATGTCTGGCCGACAGAGGCTTGCAGAGGTGTCGTCGGTGAGACGATTGAGATCGGTGAGAGGTTTTTGGGGCAAGCCGATGGTGTAGATTTGGCCGATGGGCTTTTGGCGAAGGGTCGTGTGTCGAGCGAGGCAAAACGCTCGACACCTATTATGCATGCAGCTATGTTTATAAAGTGCTAGTGTGGTCTCGGCACCGTGCATGTGGGATTATTCCCTTGTGTAGTTTGAGCCTGCGAAGAGTGCGTTTTGGCAGGAATTTCTTTTTTGAAGTGCTGCGACAGTTTTCAAGCGGCCGCGGGTGGTTGAGCCATCAATGGTGACTATAGAAGGGGCATGGGTGAGTTGTTGAACAGTCATGTACCTGATTTTTGGCATGAGGACTTCCAGATGGTGGCACAGGGCTCGAGGCCACCATTGTCTACTTTCTGTCTCTGCAGCAATAACTTCTGAGCGCCATTCTTCCTGTGTGATCTGTATCTGGCAGATTTTTGAAAGCCATGTAATTAATTGCTGTGAGGTACACTTTCTGGCCAATATAGGCAGACTGTGTTACCATTGTTTTGGTTGTTGAAAACTGGACATTTTGGCTCTATAATAAGATACAACTGGTTTTGGTTGCTCTGTGCAGCAAAACTTGTGAGTTTATGTATCTCCTGTTGTACGTTTGTACATGAATCCACTGATTTCATGGTCAATTTTATATGAATAATGCTATGTTTGCATGTGTTATGCTGATTCTGTCTCCAGTTTTGCATGTATCTTTCTTCTGAGTCCAGGCATTCAAGGAATGTCTGAGATTCTAGAACATATAATTCCTGTGTTGAATGTTTAATCTTTTAACTTCTGCTCAAGGGGTAGATTAAACTATTTTCAGATTGAATATTGGGAAGGGTATACTGCAATAGGGATGCCATAAGTATAGACAGCTTAACACTCTATATTGGGAGATATCTGTAAGGCAGGTATCATATGTATCCCTCTGAAATCCAGTTTTAGTTGTTCATGCTGATCATTCACAGGTGTATGTCTACCGACTCCAAGCCTTGGATAGGCACCAATCTAGCTCTGTGTTGAGGTTATATACCATGTCCAGCTTTGCATCCAAAAATCAAATCAAACCATTTCATCCTTCCACCTGTTAGTTGTAGGATTAGGATTAGGAACCTCTGCATGCTCTCATACCTAACCAGACATTATGTCCAAGAATGTTGCCAACCTTGTGATTTGTTACACAAATCTTGGTCCATACATGAGAGTATTCTAACTGTTGACGTCAAGTTAAATCCTTCTGTCATTGAGCTAGTCAAGGTTATACTTTTATCAAATAGGGACACCCCCCTTGGTGCGGTAGAACCAGAAGTGAAGGGGAGGAGCTCACGCAACCTCCTGTATTCAGTTGGCTGAATCTGCTTGTGCATTAGAACTGGCAAACCCTAATGCTGATTCAGAAGCAAAAACCAACAAAAATGGCGACTCCGCTGGGGATGGTGATTTGAAAATTGTTATTTTTGTCCTCCCTGGTGAAATATCTGTGTGCCCATCCGAGTCACCAACAAAAATGGTGACTCTGCTGGGGAGTCTTTCATGTGAATAATGATGCTCTGCTGGTGGTATGAACTCAGAAAAATATGTGTTGAGCTTTCAGCTGCTGTAAATTTTGTCCTCTCTGGAGAGGTGGCGACTCTGCAAAAGATCTAAATGCACATGAAAAGTTGATGTGTGTTGTGACAAAAATCTGTTGTTCAGACTTCAGCATCTGTATGAGAAAAGGTACCTTGTTCCTTCCCCTTTATATTTGTTGTTTTACTGCATAAGTTAGATGCCAGGGGAAGCCTTAGGTCTTAGGCAGACAAAGGATGTCTAAGAGTAAAATTTTTATGAATCCAAGTATGAATTATCCCATACTCAGCGGTGAAATGTTGGATAAAAGAATAGAAGAGATAAGAAATAGGTTGATATTCTTAGAGGCTGAGCAGGCCCAGTTAAAAAACAATAACCCTGTTGTGTCTGCCAGTCAGAAAGCTAAACCTCCTACCACCCCTTTTGATCCTTTGTATGACCAATTAGATTTGTCATGGGTTGACTATAAAGTAGAAACTATGCCTGCTAGGATATACTGTCAGATGCCCAGATTTAGTGGTCACAGTGTATGTGATGGGAATGCACATATCCAAAATTTTCATGAGTTCATGGGAAAACATTCATTCAGAGATGAGGATATGTGGATGAGGTTTTTTGTTAGGTCCTTTGATGCAAAAGCAAAAGACTGGTATTTGAGCTTTTCAAAAGGATCCTTTGCCTGTTGGGATGAGCTTGCTGACTGTTTCAAGGAAGAATTTGCAAAAGAACCGGCTGATCTTGTTGTAGAATTGATGAGAATCAGAAAACAAGATGAAGAGCCATGTGTTGTTTTTAGTCATAGGTTTGCAATAGCCTTTTCACAGATCCCAGAAGTCTTCAGACCTGATATTTCAGCCTGTGTAGGCATATTCTTTGAGGCTTTTGAGGAGGGCTCTAGTGCATTACTGAGGGATTTCAAGGTGACAAGTATGCAGATGGCATACAAGTTCGTAGAAAATATAGAAAAAATCAGAAATGAGCACTTGTTGAAACCCCTGTCCACAGGCTTTGGTGTGAAAAATAGTTGTGAAGCTGCAAATGACCAAATAATTAAAGCATCATGTGCAGATAAAAATGAAAATGAAAGCATAGAGGTTGAGACTGTTGTATTTAAACATAATGCTAACAATACAGCTCAACTGGATTGTTCACCAATTGAGGATGCCAATGAAGGAACTAATGAAGACTCCCATTGCAATGATGAGGCAGCTGGCCATGAAAACAACAACGAGGTTGTGGACAGTAATGAGCTACTTTTTGAATGGACCTATGGAGACAATTGTGAGTATTGTACTCAAGACAAAGAAGGTATAAGCAAACAGAAAAATAGTCCCATGTGTGACCCATTGCCTACCTTTCAAACACATGGAGATCATGAAGAGCAGTCAGAAATTGAAATAAGTGCTAGTGCAGAGCATGATTGTTTTTCATTCGATGGTTGTTTTGCTTATGACACACAAGCTGATACTCCTCCACAGATTGAATCCATTGGTGATGAAAATGCGTGCTCTGCTGCCCATGAACCAATGGCATACTACGATGAAACTGATGCACCTGGGTCACCCATTTATGACACATGTGATGATGAGGATCTGTCTAAGTATGGTGAGGATCTAGACATTGTTTTTGACTTGGATTCTATTTCTCATCCTGATGAAAGAGGAAACAACATACATCAGGTAAGTGACTGTAAAAATGTGCCTGATTTGAAAGAGATGCCAGAGCCTGATCTTTTCCAGTTTGGTGCTGCTATTGGTTGTGTGCATGATGTGCACAATTATGAATTTGAAAGCTTTTCTTTTGAGAGGCCAGCGTATAAAGAGAGCTCTATTTTTCCTAGTTGTGTGGTGGACTTCGAGTGCTTTCAATTTTCAGTCCAGCTAGGAAATCATTTTGCAATGCATAGTGATGATAACCTGTGTTCTATGCCATTTGAGTATGCATTGCTTGATACATTCTGCATCCATTTGTTGCCTGATGCTGAGGGTTGTTTACATAAGGGTGACAGTGACAAACTGAATCAAAAGGTTGAACATGCAAATGACCAAGGTAGCTTATGGTCAGATCATGGCAGTACTCTCAGGCTTGACCCAGTGTATGCAGATGAGAACAAGGTGTTTGACAAGGGGAAATATTGGTTTTCCTTTTCTTGGTGGCCTTAGGCCATCAAGTTTGATTGGTGATGCAGATCATGGTAACTTCATGACTCTATGCCCAATGGATAAGGCACTGGTCTGCATCCCAGAGATCTGGGGTTCTCGCTGCAGTCTTGCACCTGCACGTCCCCAATCAGAGCCACTGTTGGTGCCTGAATTCACTATCAGTTAATTTAGCAATTTTCATGCAGGCACCATCCCAAAATATCCAAAAGGTTCTGAGTTTTGGCACCCCTTCAGTACTTTTCAGCATCTACATCTCATTTCTTGAGGAGGGGTCTTCGTCTTTTCTCCATCGGCATGGGTTCGTTTTTGTGTCTTCGACATTTCGGTTTGAACTTGAACCCTTTTTTTCTCTAAGTTCAGTGGTTCAGCGGTTTAGGGTTCAATTTTCTTCTAACAGGTCGCATTATGCATTTGCCTTGTGCAAATATTGCATCGTTGAACCTCCCGCTTGAACCTTTTTGTTTTGGTTCAAGGTTCAATGGTTCAAAGCTTTGTTGCCTATGGAGTATTATTTTTGATGTTTGAACCATCGCGTTGAACCCTTTTGGTTCGGGGTTCAACGGTTCAAGGCTTTATGTTTTTGGTCTTATCGGAGTGATTGGCTTCATCGGCGAAAGATTTCTTGAGTGCTCCGATTGTTTTGGTCTGGCCGATGGATGTCCATCGGCGAAGCAAATTTTTGGGCCACCGATGGGTCTTCTCTAGCCGATGTGGAAGTTGGAGGCTTTAGGGAGGTGTTCGTCGGTGTGACTAAGGGTGTCGGCCAGTGTTTTTTTAGTTGCTCCGATGATGAGTGTTTGGCCGATAGTGGAGCAGAGTGTGGCTTGTTGGTGGTCGGTGTGACTGGCTGTGTTGGCAGGGATGGAATGTGTTGGCCTGATGGTGTTTCTCTAGCCGATGGGGAATGCGAAGGTAGGCATCGGCAGGACTTTTGAGGTCGGTGGGAGCTTTCATTGGTGTGCTGACAGTCTATGTCTTGGCGACAAGGGATTTGGAGCGGTCATCGGCATGACATAGACTGTCGGGTGAACAGGCAGATGTTGGGCCGATAGTGGAGGTTTCACCGACGAGGGTGTTTTGGTAGCCATCGGGGAGAGTTGGTCTATCGGCCAAGGAAGCTTTTGGGCTGGCCAATAGACTATGTCTGGCCGACAGAGGCTTGCGGAGGTGTCATCAGTAAGATGATTGAGATCAGTGAGAGGTTTTTGGGGCAAGCCGATGGTGTAGATTTGGTTGATGGGCTTTTGGCGAAGGGTCGTGTGTCGAGCGAGGCAAAACACTCAACACCTATTATGCATGCAGCTATGTTTATAAAGTGCTAGTGTGGTCTCGGCACCGTGCATGTGGGATTATTCCCCTGTGTAGTTTGAGCCTGCGAAGAGTGCGTTTTGGTGGGAATTTCTTTTTTGAAGTGCTGCGACGGTTTTCAAACGGCCTTGGGTGGTTGAGCCATCAATGGTGACTGTAGAAGGGGCATGGGCGAGTTGTTGAACAGTCATGTACCCGATTTTTGGCATGAGGACTTCCAAATGGTGGCACAGGGCTCGAGGCCACCATTGTCTACTTTCTGTCTCTGTAGCAATAACTTCTGAGCGCCATTCTTCCTGTGTGATCTGTATCTGGCAGATTTTTGAAAGCCATGTAATTAATTGCTGTGAGGTACACTTTCTGGCCAATATAGGCAGACTGTGTTACCATTGTTTTGGTTGTTGAAAACTAGACATTTTGGCTCTGTAATAAGATACAACTGGTTTTGGTTGCTCTGTGCAGCAAAACTTGCGAGTTTATGTATCTCCTGTTGTACGTTTGTGCATGAATCCACTGATTTCATGGTCAATTTTATATGAATAATGCTATGTTTGCATGTGTTCTGCTGATTCTGTCTCCAATTTTGCATGTATCTTTCTTATGAGTCCAGGCATTCAAGGAATGTCTGAGATTCTAGAACATAGAATTCCTGTGTTGAATGTTTAATCTTTTAACTTCTGCTCAAGGGGTAGATTAAACTGTTTTTAGATTGAATATTGGGAAGGGTATACTGCAATAGGGATGCCATAAGTATAGACAGCTTAACACTCTATATTGGGAGATATCTGTAAGGCAGGTATCATATGTATCCCCCTGAAATCCAGTTTTAGTTGTTCATGCTGATCATTCACAGGTGTATGTCTACCGACTCCAAGCCCTGGATAGGCACCAATCTAGCTCTGTGTTGAGGTTATATACCATGTCCAGCTTTGCATCCAAAAATCAAATCAAACCATTTCATCCTTCCACCTGTTAGTTGTAGGATTAGGATTAGGAACCTCTGCATGCTCTCATACCTAACCAGACATTATGTCCAAGAATGTTGCCAACCTTGTGATTTGTTACACAAATCTTGGTCCATACATGAGAGTATTCTGCCTGTTGCCGTCAAGTTAAATCCTTCTGTCATTGAGCTAGTCAAGGTTATACTTTTATCAAATAGGGACACCCCCCTTGGTGCGGCAGAACCAGAAGTGAAGGGGAGGAGCTCACGCAACCTCCTGTATTCAGTTGGCTGAATCTGCTTGTGCATTAGAACTGGCAAACCCTAATGCTGATTCAGAAGCAAAAACCAACAGTATCAAGGGATATAGCATAAGCTATATTCTATCTAGGCAACAATAAGCATCCACTTTCCTTGACAATTCTTCTTCCTTCATCAGGTGTTATTCTTGACAGATCAAACTCAATTTATTTTTAGATGCTCTGTACTGCTCCTCCTTTATTTTCTTCCTCTTGTCGAGCAACATCCATCTTCATTTGCATATTTGCATTCATTTTATCCTTGATCAATAATATTTTGAATGCATCAATTTTGATGAAATCATCATTAGAGAGGAATTTCTCATGTCCCAAAGTCCTGACATCCTCAACTGTTTGGTCACCCTTTACAAGATTTAACAATGTTCTCCCACTAGGGAAGTGAGCCATGCTTGGTTTCCTTAGAGAAGGAATTGCCTACAATATATCTTGGTGCTCAACAATAATCTCACTAGTGCACTTAGTAACATTATAATCTACTAGAGGTGGAACCATGTTCTGTGATTCAATTTTACCAGGACCTTTTCCCTCCTCACTCTCATAGATCTCATTGTTGGAGCCTACACAAGTGAGGCTTGAATAAATAGGGCATGGTGGACAATTGGCTCAACATCTGGCACACCTTCTTTAGGCATCACCCCTAAGATATCCACACTGCTTATCATCATTTCCATTCTTGGCAATAAATCTACAATAGTGTAGAATGCTCCTTTGTAGGCTGGAACCAATTCCTTCTTCCTTTTTTTCACATGTTGTAATCTTATCCCATATTTATTTCCTTCTTATAATTTTCCTTGGGGATGTAAGATTTTTTATAAGATCCATAGTGAGGTTGAATTGGTGGCCGTATCCCAACCTACACATTGACCTTCTCAACTAGTCAATATGATGTTCAGGGTCACACCTTGTCTTCAGACCTAATCTTAATTGGTACCCTATCAATTTTGTCTCTAATTGACCCAGAACCTCCTTGGTAGTGACTAGAAAGTTAGAGAAATCAATGGTAGAAGGTAGAAATGACCCCTTCTTTATGTTTCTCAAGTGAAGTTTACCTGACTCATTCATTTGCCACATTGCCTCAAGAAATGCAATCCTATCTAACACAAACATAAGCAACAAGTGTGGCTCTACTTCAACTCCATATACCCTAATCATTATGTACTCGTTGTGGAAGAAATAATCACCAAAGTTGTGACTCCAAATTCCCTCAGCCTCAAAAACTTCACAAAGCATGAGACAACCTCCATTTATCATACCCAAGTACATCTGATATTATTCTCACAAAAAACCTTTCAAAAATGCAATAATGAGATGTCTGGCAATGAGAATCCCATATGCATGTTCTCATATGAATTTGCATGGGTCATCCATTTGGTGTCTTTTGTGCTACCTTCAGAGAAGAATCTCATTTCCTCCCCTGATACAAAAGGATATGGCATATTATAGAGTACCACCTAAAGTAATAGACATCAACACATTGTTTGAGATCAACCAGTACCTAGTGAATCTTCTTTGCTCTAAAATATGCATAGTCAAACAACCTATTTACTTCCCGGTGCTAGATTTAAGTAGTCATCATCATCAAATAAATAAGCATATGCATGATCTTATAATCAACCTCTAAAACTTGACATAGAGTCATATATGTGTTTCTAAAGTGATCATGGAATGGGGCATCATCCAAGGGTTCCATTTCATTAGAGTGAATATCCTTCAATCCCTTTCTCCTACGCTAAGGTAATTATTTCACCCTATAACTACTTATGTCCCTTCTGTATTCTCGACATAATTCTTTTGAATTAATTTTGACATTGGCTTGGGGGTTCAAATTGAAAACCTCTACAATTAATTCCCTATTTAATGTAAACATTACCTTTCCTTCTCAGGTTTTGCTTAGTGTTTGGGTTATAATGATTGAACTAATTACACATATCAGTTCAAGGCTCACATAAACAAATGTAGGGACAAATAGCTTCCCTAAGTCAAAGCGTCAAATATTTAAGATTAGGATTTGATCATTAGCATGAGCATAGTAATATTTGAATAAATCCCATCCTGTCCAAGGAATAATTGGGTCTCTAATACCCTCCTTCCTATGCTTCAATCTTTGAGATAAAATACTAGTGCCCTAGGCTAGTTTGGTTTTCTTCGAGGAGCTAGGTAATAGATCAATAATTTCCTGGTCTGAACCCCCTTTGGACCTACCCAACTATATTGAAGCTTGACTCCTAGTACCTAGTTGAAATGGTCACATGAATTCAAATATCGACTATTTTCAAGGAATTTTCCTCATAAATGCAAACCCTACCTAATAATTTTTAGTACAATTGGAAAATCCCTAATACTTCTTTCAGAAAAAGGAATTCAAACAATTACAAAGGATGTACCTTATGATGCACTCGAGAAGCACCGAATTCCTTCCATTTATGTCTGTAATTTTCTACTGGATGTTAATTGTCATTGGAGGTTGACAACACAATTGATCTACAACTTCTAGGGTAAATTATGCAAAAATGCTTTTGGAAAATCAAGTTAGTTCACATAAAAAACATGCCACCTTCCTAATTAAATCTCATATGTGCTCTAGTCCTTGGCTAGCGTGATCGTTGGGAATTTTGAATTTTGTCTGTCAATTGCAACTCAAATCAATAGCGCACATGAGACTCTTCATCCATTTGAAAAGGTTGTTGATAGGCGTCAACTTCTTTATTCTAGGTAGAGACATGTCAGCCCTCCCATCCTGATAGTTCATATGTGGCCCAATCTAGTTTTAACAATAGGGACTTAAAATGCAAGGCACTTTTCTTAAAGGACACCCGTCGCATAGCGTGAACTTAGAAATGAGATACCCTTTTGGGTTTATGATCCATACATTTCTATGTGATGCAATGAAAATAAGCCACATGGATTACACCCCTAAAGTGAAGGCTTCGTGGCCCTGGGCTTCACATATCATAGATGAAGAGATGGACCCACTTGTTGAGAATGCACTATGAAGGAAATATAGCGCTGAAATGAAAAATCAACTCCTGGCAGGGACCGCCTCTAAGTGAATCACTCAAACCAAATAGCAACCACCTTCACATGTGTTACCACCACACAATCTTGTAAACTTGAAGGGAAACAAAGAAGTGAGAGTGCACTACATTAAAACCTTGTGATGCAATAATGCTTGAATATGTGGATGCCGACTCATAGACCCACCAAAAGATTAAAATGATAACATGGGATAACTAAAGCTTGTGGCAATGGATGATAGTGGGTAACTTAATTGAAAGGGTCGGTTGACAAATGATAACAAGGGGATCAAGGAATGACTTAAGTGAACGAATAATCAAACTAGTCAACAACAAAACATAACACCCATAGCCAAGGCAAAGAATTCAACATGTTGGGGGTTTTGAATATAATTAGGGATAAACCCTAGGACAATCCTCTATGAAAACCCTAGAGGATGAAACATAGGAAAATTTTAATAACATTTCCAACACCCATGACTATTCAACTGATGCCCCTTCTTGCTATTATGATATCCCAAACCTATATAAACCCATGCAAAGTCAGAATAAACTTGCTAGGTACTAGTATGAAATTGAAAAATATAATCAACTACTAGAGTCCATGTTACAACAAGAAAAACAAATTAAAATCATATTAGGCTTCTAGAGTCTAGAGTTCAATATGATGCTTGCCCTATTGCCCCTAAAAATCAAGTTGCTTAGTCCCCTGTCATTCCTATGGACATGATTTACAATCAGTTGGACCTCTCTTGGGTTGACTACAAAATACAGAGCAAACCAAGGTCTACATCTAGATGCCTATCTTTGATGGGTATGATATTTGGGAAGGGGATACACATGTTGATGACTTTTCAGATTTCATTGGAGAATTTCAGTTTGAAGATGAAGACACATACATGAGATTTTTTGTTAGGTCCTTACGTGGAAAGATAAAATAATGAATTTCAAGTTTTTTGGAGCAATCCTTTTCCTCTTGGAATGAACTTGTGGTTGCATTTGAAGAAGAATTTGCAAAAGGTCTAGACCTTGCTAATCTTGTTTTGGAATTAGAAAGAATCATAAGACAAGAGGGAGAGTCTAGCATGAATTTCAGTCATAGGTTTGTAGTTGCCTTATCCAAAATTCCAAATGATTTTAGACCTAACACATTTTCCTGGGTTGATATGTTTTTTGAAGCATATGAAGTTAGATTGAGTTTAGTGCAGGAAGATTTGAAACTAACAAGTGTGTAGTAGGCCTATTCCTGCTTAAACCACATTGAAAAGGTAAATAATGATTACATAACAAGGTTGTTCTCCGTAAATGCAAGTGTTGCTGATAATGAACAGGATGACATGAGTGACAGTGATGTGGATACAACTTATTAGATGGGTAAAACATCAAATCATGATGATTGTGTAATCAAAAGGGTAGAAGTTGAAGATGGTGCATCACATGACAATGATGTAGATGATGAGGACAACATATGCACCTACCTTCAGCTGGATAGGTCATCAGTTGAAGATGCAAATGATGGGATACTTGATGACTTTTAGTCTGAGAATGAGGCATGTGGCCTAATGGAAAAGGAGGAAGATGTGTGCATAAGTGAACAATCAAGTGGATCATCTTGTGAAACTAATTATGTTAAGTATGCACAGGTATGTGATGTTCAATATGAGCAAGAAACTAGTTTCTTGTTTGATGTAATTCCTTTCTTTATTTCATTGGATGGTGAAGTAGTTCATGAGGATGATGTGGATTCTCCTACACTTGATGATAACCAAGTAGAGACAAATGCTAGTGCAGACATGGAATTTCACTTTGGAGAACTTTCCCTTGATGAATGTGAAGGTGGTGATCATGTGGACGCATATGAGAACCTATTTATTTGGAGCAAGGTTTGTTATCTTCCCCATGCAGATTGTGCTTCAAGAAGGCCACAAATTAATCATACAAGAATGATTGTGGAAGAAGAAATGTGTCATCAGTTTGGTTGCAACAGTGAATATGACACAACAAATTACCAAGATGGTCAAGAAACAAAGAGACGCTTGGAAGAACTTGATTCTTCATATGAGGTGTCTCATGGTAGCAATTGTGTTGATGTTTTGGATTGCATCCTGAATCATGTTCATGATTCAGATATTGGTGATTGTATCAACACTTGTGAAAGAGTTGTATGTTGGTTGCCTAGTGTATGAGGGTTTGATAATGACACCTATGAAAATGAAGCTTTCCTTTGTTACAAAGGATATGTTTCTAATGTAGGGTGTTGGTTCCCAAAAATACCACAATCCAAAACCCTAGAAAAAATTACCCAATCACCGAGGTCAGGGATGTCATCAAGGTGATTCAAAGAGGTTTATCAATAGGTTAAGGGTGATTTTGGCTAACTTACAAGAGTGGGTAGACTCCTCTGCACTTTGGGCTCAACTAGACCCGGGAGGGATATTCCTTGAGGCGTGAAATAGAAAACAAATGAAGATTTACAGTCATACCTAATGTACACTTGACCCTCCAAAGTTGTCACTAGGTCAAGACAAACTAGCTGCATAGACCTCTAACTAAGCTAATCAAACATCTTGCATATGCACCCATAGATGAAAATATTTATATTGCCATAAGATGAATTCATTTGATAATCTACACAATGGCAACATACAAACATATGTTATCATGATTCCAAAAGATTAAAACAATTTTGAATCACTTCAAATTTATCCCTGGTTCTTACATTAAATCATAAGTAGCATGTGAACTAAACTAAACCTACTCCTACTCCTACAACTAACAAGATGAGGGTTTGATTAAATAGGAGTGTGATTGATCCATCCAAAAATTAGACCGGTGCCTACTCCAATGGGTAATAGAGTCATGAAAAACAAAGAGGAAGGAGATACACATCAGCCATCAATAGAATCATGAGGTGTATTCACATACAAATCCAAAATATATGAATCATACGAAAGATATACTTAGTAATCATGAGCATAACTACAACAATCTAAATGCAACAAAATGAAGACCAATACAAAGCTTTTATATTTCTTTAGAATGCTATCATACATTAATCTTAACTCTGTTACAACATACTAGCAAGTGTGGTATGAGAAAATACATAACTAGGTTCATATATTCCCCTAAATCATCACAATCTACTATGGAGACACACTTTTGCATGAGGATATTCATTGAAGAACTTTCCTACGAACTGTTTGGCATATTCCTTTGTTTACAGACCTAACTGGCATGGTTTGATGCCCTAAATCCTCCTGAGGCATTTTCCATATCCAAGATGGCTCAAAGACCAGCCCCAAAAATGAATTCCATTCTTCTATTTATAGATTTCACAACTCGAATCTGATAGATGAATGGGTAGGAAAACCCCAACCACTCCACCTACTATAGTACAAACCTCATCTTCAACTACCCATTTCGTATTAATGATGATCTAGAGAGTCGGCGGTGCACTTTCCCATGTTTTTGGTCCATCTTGCAAGCTAACTGGATGTGGATATGCAATAAGATGTCTAGTTAAGAATGTCTACTTAAGAGATGTCTGGTTGGAATGTCCCCTTGAGAAATGTTTGGCTAGAATATGAAATAGGTAACCGAAATTGGATATGTCAACAAGACATTTGGATAGAAAAATGTTTATTTAGGAATGAAGCATTGCAATCAGATGTGAACAACAACCGGATTTGGATATTGAAATACAATAGGATATCTGGTTCAAAAAATGTTCAGTTGAAGACAAAAAGTGCAACTAGATATGTAACATGATATCTAGATGGATGTTAAAGCATTGTAACTAGACCCATATATAAAAAATCAACAGGATATCTGGTTAGCAAATATCTGGTTGGAATGTAAAGGGTGATGCAACTGGATCCGTACATGAAAGACAACTAGATAGAGATACAAAGAAGTGCAACTAGATCTGGACATGAAAAACAATAGGATCTAGATACGACAAGGCAATAGGATCCGAATACACTAACTTAAACCCAATCTTGCACAATGGACATTCGGTTCATCCCGTGTTCCCTGGTGCATCTGGTTAGAGTTCAACATCCACTAGCGTTCGGATGAGTCATGCTATCATACTTCAACCTAACATATTCCACATCAACATGTGATAAGTGCAACGAGATCCAGATAAGATAAGACAACAAGATTCAGACATGAAATACAATAGGATGCTCGACTGAAATACAAAGTGCAACTAGATGTCTGAATGGAGCAATGAGCATAACTTAGCCAAAAATTATTAGATCGTTGCCAAATTTGAATTGTAGGTACCCATTAGGCTCCTTAACAAGATGCACTCCTTACTTGGACATGATTCCAACTAGATCTATCAAATTTTTTGAACATCTACCCCTTAGAAAAAACTTGAGGAATTTGACAAGATTTGGCAAATATGAGGCTTGAAAATCTAGGTGCCAACACAGGGGATGCTAGTGTTGTGCCTGAATTTGAGTCATTCAGGGAGGTGCAACATATAAGTAAAAATTATGTTGAGTAGCAGCTCAAATGCCAATTTGAATATTAGTGTGTTGCAGCACAACTTAAAGGTATGCTAGAGCTTGAATTTTTTTAGTTTGACTTTCCAAGAGAAGCTCCTCCTTTTACAAATCAACCATGCAATTAGGCATGGTTTTCTCTAACATGTGAATTGGAGGTCTTTTATTTTTTCCTCGGTTCACGTGAAGAGGTCAGCGAGTGTAGTGATGTTGTGCATATGATGATGGATGTTTGTCTTCATTCATGCTGACTTGATTTTTAGTGTCTCACCCCTTGCTATTGAGAATATGCATGATGATGTGTGGGATGGTTCCTACATAGATGACTTATGGTTGCCCTGTAGTAGATATATTTGTGGTGGAGTTAATCTTCACTTCATGGGTAATGGTTACTGTGATTGATAATTTGAAACAACTGTAAGAACCTACTAAGACACCACAAATACTCTAGAATTCCTACTCAAATTCAATACACCAATGAAACTAAGAAAAATGCAGAAAACAAAAGTTATACCTTTGCAAACCGATTTATCCCGTGAGTTCCATTGTCTCCTATCTTATCAATGGTCTTGTTGATAATTATGTTGCTCTCAGAATTGTACTTCTTTGCTTTCTAAGACAACAATGAGATGAATGGAATTGCGGATTCAAATGTGCAATGTGAAGGATTTCTATAATGCAAAGCTATTGATAATGATATGAAGCCATTGATATTGATAATGAGGATAATGACTATGCAACTATGGAGGTTATGATAGTGATATGCAAATGGGGGGCCAAAGGCACGCTTGATTGCTTGATCAAATTTTTGTAGCATGTAAGTACTATAGCTCTTGTGATGCAAAATGAAGGTGAGGAGGTTCCTTTTATAGGCCAAGGAGGCTCAAATCCAAGTGACAAAAGATCCACAGTGGAGGAATGAGTCTTGTCACATGTGTGGTCAAGATCAAATTGGTTGGGATGAGGGAGATAAAGATGGAAGATGTTCCTACTACGATTACAAGGTGGAGGAATACGTGGAACCATAAGCCACATGTCATGATGCTCATAAGGACTGTTTAGACAAAGGTGGAAGACCATGAGAATAACATGGATGAAGGAGTCCTTGGTTGTTGGAATGTGAGAGGGAATATAGGATTGGGAAGACAAGTGTCTTTGACCATGTTTGATGGTTGAGAAGAAATAGGGCACATGTTTGAGAGGATAAATGACTAATTAAATATTTAGAATATTTAATTATTGGAGCAACATGGTGAGGTGTCCAATGATGTGGAAGATGACAAGGATGAGATGATGTGGATTTTAGACATAGGACTTTGTTTTAGAGGAAATAATTAAATAATTTAGGATAATTTAATTAGATATGATATTAGAGGAATTTAGGAATGATTAATTTATTAGAAGAATATGATGAACGTGAACCAAATAAATAAATTAAGATATTTATTTATTGATAGAAGAATAAGAATAAAATAAATATTAAAATATTTATTTAATTCAACTTGAGCCATTTTTAGATGTATACATTTTGCCCCTCTTTGAGACAATGTGTTTTATCACGTTGTTTCAAAGAATAAATTTTTCTGAGTATGATACATGCCCTAGTTTTCCCCTGGTACAGGTTTGATAACGATAGGATGCCCCCTCGGGAGATTGGTCAAGTTGGATTTGGTAAAAGGATGACAAATGATCTCACGATATAGAAGGATTGATGACACGATCTGTGGGAGAAAATTTTGGGTGACAAAGAATGAAAAACGGATGAAGAACATGGTATGCATGTGCAAGGTAAAACACCTACAGTTAGGGTTCATTTTGCTATAAATAAGGATGTGGGATCTCCTTTCTATTCATTTGCACACTTGTCATTTGAAGAGAGAATATAGGGAGCCCTAGTGCATAGCCTAGCATAGCAGTCACCGAAGATGCAGTGGATTCCGATAGAGAACCACAGGTTCGAGAGGATCTGGCGATTCGGGTGGCCAGCAGAGTACGGACCCCCGGTATGTATGTATTTAATTTTGGTTGAAGTGCATTTATTACAGTCAAAATTTAGGGTCAAAGGTTATGTTTTTGAATGCGTTGTTTTTCTATTTCTGTGCTTTTGATAATTTAGTCTGCACATATGTTTTGATTTCACGCATATGAGTCGTGAATCAACGCATATGTGATTTTTTCGCATTTGAAAAATAGTCATGCACATATAGGATAATGGTGTGCATACAATTAGGGTTTCCATGCATATGATTGATTCGGTGCATGTAATCAACAGTCTCGCGCATGTGAGTTAATCTTGTGCATGCAATAAGGGGTTTGGTACATGCATTATGGTTTTGCGCATTTGGTTTAAACCTTCACTTTTTGAAGCCAAATTTCATGCATATGTCTGAATGTGCACAAATGATAGGGGCTTTGACACATGTAACATAGAGCTACACTTTTGATAAACAAAGTTGCGTATATGATTATAATGGTCAATTACTTAGTTGATTCGATTAAGTCGGCATCATGATCGATGTTGGCCAACTAATAGGTCATCTTTGAGATTGATAGAATCTCAAAAGAGACGATAGGATGGGTGATTGAGAAAATGGCTAGGTAATTGTTTTAATAGATTTGATAGATATGTAGCTTAGTTGATTGGTTAATGCACATGTGTTATTGATTGCAGGAGGAGCTAGATGATGTTTTGATGTCGCGGGAGAGATTTCCTATTACGTAGCAACTGCGACCATATTTGACCGAGACTGATCATTTGGTCCTTAGATCGGTTGGATTAAGGAATGTTTGTTTTATGCCTGAGGTGCGGGCAAATCTAGGGTTGCTGACTGCACTGGGGGAGAGATATCATAGTGAGATAGGCACAAGTCACTTGCTGACTGGGGAGATGGCGGTGACCTTGGAGGATGTGCATTAGATTCTACAGATTCTGATACAAGGAGAGTTAGTGGAGTATGAGTCACACGTGGGAGCTGGATTGGTGGAGTGTAGATGAGTGTTTGATGATGCAGACATTGAGGGTACAAAGATCAGCTGGGCTGATATGGTGGACTACTACGAGCACGTGCCAGCTATATTAGCAGGGTTGGTTGGAGGTGTGGTTTGCCTAGACAAGAGATCACATGGATTTCCAGTTGGATGGGGGAGGACTCTAGAGAGGATGATATTTGAGGGGACACGCTTTGTCTGGGGTGTTTGCCTTCTTGCACACTTATACCATGATCTTCATTAGTTTGTATATGATGGAGCTACTAGTCTATCTATTGGAGTGTCATTGTTACAGATTTGGGCGTGGTGTCACATAGCGATTACACGGCCGATAGGTATGGGAGTTCGAGGCTATGATAGACCTTACTCCTACATGTTCCAGGGGAGCCTTTCCTAGCCTAAGCTAGGAAAGCTTGAATATTGGCAGCACGCATTGGATAATGTAGACATAGTTGAGTGGCAGTCGTACCTAGATTGCGAGGCATGGGAGGAGGATGCTGCAGAGTTACCTTATTATTTCTAGACATGGTGGTTGATAGGGAGGGCTCCCTATATTCTTGAGAGATATATCATTTCTCGTGTGCTCTGACAGTTTGGTAGGGTCCAAGGGATTCCTCAGGGTACTGCCATATTTACTCGGATGCACAAGGAGTGTCCATTGTGGGGTCCTGTAGCATCATATGAGCAGGCGAGGACTGACTTCTTACAGATTCCCTACTAGGCGTGGGATCTGTGGTGACAAATTGTGGACATGGGTATGATATCTGACTATGTAGCACACTTTACAACTCATCCTTTTCTGAGATACTCTAGACTTGGGGAGCGGGCTCCTAGATTAGAGGATGGAGATGAGGAGGATGATGACGCTCCATGTTAGATGAGGAGGCGATGGCGAGGTGGGAGAGGTGGCCGAGGTGGAGGGGATGATGGCAGAGGTAGCGGAGGTGATGATGGAGGCAGAGGTGGCGAAGATGATGGAGATGATGGGGGTGCTGATGGATATCAGACGAGATTGAGATAGAGAGTTGAGGGGGTGCCATAGGTACAAGTTTAGCCTCAAGTGCAGGCACAGGTACAAGCACAGGTGCAAGTGCAGGCACGGGCTTAGGATGATGGACAAATGGAAGCATTACAAGCCTAGGTGGCTCAGTTATAGGGCTAAGTTGGGCAGATGTATCAGCAGATTACCCAGTTGTAGGGAGACGTGAGGACAACTATACTAGAGTGGGACACCACCATTCAAAGATACACTAGGACAGGGTCCCTACCACAGTAGGTATAGCAGACCGCAGCATAGGGTCCTAGAGGTTAGACTATTGCAGAGATGGTTCGAGTTGGTCAGGAGATTTTCTACTGGAGATCCCTAGATGAGAAGGTAGTGCCCCCAGAGTAGAGAGTGGGTAGCTTCCATCTGAGCTCATGCAGTAGATCTAGGCAGACATTGTCTGAGAGTGGAGGAGTTATGGGGCCGCCACCTCCTCATGGGCCACCAAGCACAGGGCCTATAGGTCCCCAGCCTCAACCTCAATGGCCAACATCTTCTAGAGGCAATACCTCCTAGACACTTTTGAGACATGTATCATGTTATATCATTTTTGTATACACACTATTTTTTTTTACAGCTCGAGATACACATTTATGATATTATTGTATACTTGGACTTTTTTTTATGATGATCTATATGAGTTTGATGGACTATATGCATGTGTACTGATGGATGGATGTTATCTGTTTGATGGATGTTACCTATATGATAGATGTTATGTTTCTATTTTGATGATTCTAAGATGCTAATTCTCTGATGTACATGACACTTATGATATGATGTTCCTATTGTTCACATGATGACTTATATCTATGTATAATGTTATGTGCAATGATTCTATATGCTTATAGTTTATAATGACCTAATGCATATGTTGATGATTTTTACATGCAATATGTTGACACTCATTTTGACCAGGGGTTGATTTGTCATGATCAGGAGGTTTCTTCATTTGAAGCCTTTATCTTCTTGCCCATTTTTTCTAAGTGTTGGACCTCCTCAGTATTTTTCAGCTGCATCATCATATTTTCTTGAGGAGGAGGTCATCATCATCATGTTTGTTTCCATGATGGTCAGCATCATCATGTTCTCCTTCGACCGGTTTCTCATCGTCATCATCATATTTCGCTGTCGGGTGATGTTCGGGTTTTATCCTGATGATGCTGCCGAGCTACAGTGCGCCCTGATCTGCTTGCGAGGGTGATGTTTCAAAGTCTCCGGTGATTTTCCATTTATCACCTTGCGCGAGCATGATGATGATGTTGCTTATTCTTTGAGTTGCTCGACCTAACTTGTTTTTTCCTAAGGGTCGTGTTCATCATCATCATCTTTCCAGTTGTCATCCTGCTGCTTGTGGAGGTCATCATATTTTCTGCCTTCATGATATTTCGCCGGGGTGATATTTTTGTCATCGGGTGATCTTGGTTAACATCATCCTGACGATGTTGTTGAGGAGTTGTAATTGCGACCCGATATTCACTAGGGTCATCATATTTTGGAACGTCAGGATGATCTTAGTCAATATCATCCTGATGAGGTTGTATCACTTCTTGTTCTTTGTTTCTCATCCTGATGATGTTGATGTCATCCGTATATCAGGGTGATATTTTTCTTTCTGCCTATCTGCATCATGATATTCGCGAAGGAGGGGGTGATATTTTCATATCATCCGGATATATGTTTGTTCGAACATCATGATGATGTTGATATCAAGGAGATATCCGCCTGCTAGTTTCGTGTGTTATCTATTGAGGGTGATCTTTTCAAGCAGCATCATCATATTCAGTTTTCGCCCCGATCTTATAGAGGAGCTACAGTGCAACCTGATATTTGAACATCAGGAGGATATTTCCAAATATCCGGTTGTCTTCCGAATATCATGATGATGTGAATATGATGATGACGTCATCAAGGTCCGCGGGGGTCATATTTCTAACACTGATCATCTTGAAGAGACCTCCTGATATTTACAAACATGATGATGACGTCATCCGGATGTGAGGAGGTGCGCAGTAGGCGGATATGATGATGACGTCAGCAGGATATGATGATGACGTCATCAGGATGTTCATCGGCCAGACTTTTGGTATCGGCTCAGCAGGAGGATGTTCCTCCGATGGATCAGGTTGTGCCGATGAAGGCGATTATCATGAAGGTTATATTTCGAATATCATGATGACGTCAGGGTGATATTTCGAACAACAGGATATCATGCTGCTGGAGGATGATGATGATGAAGTTTATACTAGTGTCGTCGGGAGCAAAAGTACCGACATGATATATGCTCATGACCTAGTATATAAAGTGCAAAGGAGGTTGCTGCGGGGTGCATGTGGGATAATGTGATCCTGCATATTCGAAATATCATGATGATGAGTCTCGGCGGGAGAAGCTTGCGATGGTCTGTTTGATGATTTTCCCAAGGCCGCGGGTTGGTGCGCCATTAATGGCGATTGTTGCAGAGGTATGGGCGATGGCGTGGGTCGATCTAGTACCCGACTGGAGGTGTCAATCAGTGGGCAGGAGCGCAGGGCTCGAGAAATCTTCCTGTCTCCTCCCCTACCTGCTGCATTCAAGTTTGGGCGCCAATCTGGTTGTGTTTGAGCGCCATTTTCATGATACTGTGTATCTGGCGAAATTTTGGTCAACTTTGTAATTAATTGCTGAGCACCTACCTGGCTGTTATAAGCAGGTTGTGTTGTTCATTTGTGGTTGTTGAAAGTTGAGGATTTTTGGCTCTGTAATCCAAAACCAGCTGATCTGGTTGCTCTGTACAGTCTAACCTGTGAGTTTATGTATCTCTTGTTGTATGTTTTTGGCATGAACCCACTGATTTCATGATTAAACTTATATGAGAAATGTTGTTTGGCATGTGTTGTGTTAATTCTGTCTCCAGTATTGCATGTATTCTTCTTCTGAATCTGGATGTTTAGTAATGTTTAGATTCTAGAGCATAGAATTCCTATGTTGACTGTCTGATCTTTTAACTTCTACTCAAGGGGTAGATTAAACTGTTTTCAGGTTGAACATTGGGAGGGATATACTGCAGTAGGGATACCATAAGTAGAGATAACCTAACACTTTGTATTGGGAGATATCTGTAAGGCAGGTATCACATAGATCCCCTTGAAATCCAGTTTTAGTTGTTTATGCTGATCATTCACAGGTGTATGTCTATTGACTCCAGGCCCTGGATAGGCACCAATCAGGCTTTGTTTTGTGTTATAACCATATCCAGCTTTGCATCCACACTTAAACTCCAAAGCAAAATCTAAAACCAACACTAGGACATTAGAGTTAGTTTAGGAACCTCAGTCCTCTGTCTACAACTGCAAATAGGCCCAAAGCTAGCCCCTTTGCCCTTATCTTTCAGTTTTGGTCTACTTACAGGAGGACTATCTGCTTTCTGTCAACATCCCAGCCTTGCATGCATATCCTCATTGATGTTGAGTAGGGAATACCCCCCTAGGTCTTGCAGAGCCTGAAGAAGAAGAGGAGATAAAATATAGAGTCTATCTCCTATACTGTTGACCCCCTGGCCCAGAGCTCCTGTTGATCACTGATGGCTACCTTGTAGGGATATCTGGGAATAAGCATCCAGTCTGGGAAAAAGTCAACACAATACATGGTGTTTTGATTTTTCTATGTGTGATGATCTAGTGTGCAGATCCTATGACAATGATATCTTTGTTATTTGATTTGATTGCTTTGATGATAAATGTTATGCATGTGACCTATGTGGATAAATGACACTACTATCATTATCTAAATGTTTTAATGTAACTATTGCACTTTAAATGATATAAACTTATGATGGATATGCCTATGTTATGCACAATGATAATGATTTGTTTTTGTTATGCCAAGTATACTCAATCATAAATGAAAGAATGCTTAGAAGAATTGGAGGAATGATTTGGACATGGCAAATAACTTAGAAGAATAAGTTGGATGAATGAAAGAAAAAGATTTGGATACATGGATAATATGGATAAATGAAAGAAATGATTTGGATCTTATGCCACTTGGTAAATGATTATTATGCAATCCTTATAAATGAAATGAAATGTAAACCTAACATGCACAAATGAGGTTTAGTCATCTTGTATACAAATATTTGAAGTACTTTTTTCATCATTGAGCTTTTGAAATATTGTAAGGGAATACAAGGATCTAGGTATAATTAAACCAAGAGGACCTGAGTATCTCTTACATGGATTTTGATTTAGCAAGTTAATACAAGCATCTAAGTATAATTGAACCAAGATGACCTGAGTATTACTTGCATGTATCAACAAACAAGGATTGCACTTTTTCATGCTTAGACCCATAATGTCCTCGGTGATCTTTTGCTGATCATATCCTTAGACAAGTCGTCACATTACTAAAGATTAATTGACAAACAACAAACAAATGAAAATAATCATGCCCCTATCATAGCTCCTCTAGTCTTGGACATCCTTGAGTAGCATAAGAAACATGATAATGAAAATCAAGACTTAAGACTAAACTTATAACAACCATCAAATCTTCTTGCCATAGATATGTTTTCTTGCCATGATAATAGATATAATCATCCTGATTGTTAAGGTCCATTTGTTATCTGATATGGCTTAATGTCTTGTGTCAAGTTTTTGTTTAAAAGGTTTGTTTGTAGTGTTGCATGTTGTCTAGAGATAATATCACGATCCTAATTGTTATCCTCTAAGATTGTGACATTCAAGAATCCAATTCTTATAACTAGGTCAAGTATTTTTCCCCCAGTCAAGTAAAGGATCTATTTATTATGGATGAAGCATATGGATGAATGGATGGTAAACTCTATGTGACGAGCCCTAAGGGACTGACCTATTGCCTCGGGGGCTCATCGATGATGGCCTTGCTTATTTAAAATGCAGAGGCAACGTAGTTCGACTATGTGGACCATGTGGACCTAAGACCTAGGGGGTGGGAAGCCTCGGGGGCTCACTGACGATGGCCTTGCCTACATGATAACTCAGAGGTGACGTAGTTCAACCATGGAAACTAACACTAGTGATGGATAAATGGATGGAATGTAAACAAATGATGGTAAGACGAGAGGTATGGATGGATGGGAAGCCTCGGGGGCTCATTAATGATGGCCTTGCCTATGTGATAGCTCAGAGGCAACGTAGTTTGACAATGATACTAGCGATGGGGTCACGATAGATGACAAGATGGATGATGGATTGGATTGATAGTCTAAGGTGATAAGTCGGTAAGGGCGAGTGAACAACAAGCCATGATAAGTATCCTTATGCGATTTGATGGAAGCAGAAGGAAAGATGGGTAAAAACCTAAATCCTAAAAGATGCAGGAAGCGGTTTATCACAAATAACACATGTTTCCAGATTTTCACCACATGCTTTTATTGTAACATTTTAAAAAAAATTCCCTTAAATTGGGGGTTTAGGTATAAAACTTGCGAAGATGCACACTATTGATGGGATCATCAAATAGTTCACCTTCTAATGTTGCTAATTGATAGGATCCTGATCCATAGACAACAATGATTACATACAGACCAAGCCAGTTGGGTTCAAACTTGCCTTTCTTTTCCTTGTCTTGCTGATTTCTAGGGTTTTCCTTGAGAACTAGGTCACCGACTTGAAAGACTCTGGGTTTTACTCTGTGGTTGTAGCTTCTTAACATCCTTTGTTGATAGGATTTTAGATGATTAAATGCATTTTATCTTCTTTCCTCCAACAACTCTAACTCCTAAAGTCTGGAAACATGATATTCTTCATCAGTTATTAGACCTTTTAACGATACTCGCAAGGATGGTAACTTAACCTCAATGGGCAAGATAGCTTTGGAGCTATAGACTAGGGCATAGGGTGTTGCACATGTGGGTGTGAGGATACTTGTACGGTAGGTCCACAGAGCGGGATTTAGTTGGATATGCCAATCACGGTTGGCATCATTGATAGTCTTCTTCAAGATTTTCAAGATGGTTTTATTAGATGCCTCCACCTGACCATTTCCTTGGGGGTAATACGGGGTCGAGAAATGGTGTTGAATATGGAATTTGTCACAGAGCTCTTTGACATCCTAATTTTTAAAGGGTCTTCCATTATCAGTAATAATGGATAAATGAATGACATAGCAGAAAATGATATAATTCAGGATGAACGAGGTAATTTGTTTGCATGTGACATTGGTTAGGGGTACGGCTTTGATCCACTTAGTAAAGTACTCATTGGCGGTTATTATGAATTTATGGTCATTGGATGATGGGTGTGAATCTAGTCCACTAAGTCAAGTCCCCATTGGCAGAAAGGCCAAGGAATCATTAAAGGTTGCAGCTCTTGTGTTGGTGCATGTATGAAATTTCCATGAATTTGGCATTTCTTGCACCTTTTCACAAAATTATAAGAGTCCATTTCCATAGTTGGCCAATAGTATCCCATACGCACGAGTTTCTTAGCCAAGGTAGGACCACTAGAGTGGGTTCCGCAAATTCCTTCGTGAACCTCCCTTGAGGCGGTTTGACATTCCTCACTTTCGAGACACCTAAGGAGAGTACCATCAAGACCTCGTAAAGGGTATCGACAATTATGGTATAATGAGAGGCTTGACGAATGAAGGTACATCGTTGATTATTGGATAGACCCGGTGGTAAGGTATTCTCTTTCAGATAGGTATAGATATTTCTGTATAAGGGAGAATCAGATCCTACTATGTGGCATATGATTTTGGTTTCAAGGATATTGTAACTAGATTAGACACTGGATTCATTAAGAACTCATAACGTGACTAATTTTCAGGTATATCCAGTAGTGATGCAATGGTTGCCATGGCATCAATAGTTTTTCTCCAATCGTAGTATTTGTTCAAAGGAAATCACAACAAAATATTCTTTAAAGTCATCTACCATACACTTGTAGGGTATTAACTTTTCATCCTTGGTTTGATAGTCATCATTTGCCTGATTGATAACTAGTTGTGAATCTCCATACACATGAAGCTCTCAGACTTTCCATTCTATAGCTATTTTAAGACCAATGACCAATGCATCATATTATGCCACATTATTGGTACAAGGGAAAAGTAGTCTATATGATTTTGGAATTGTATCCCCTTAAGGTGTGACCAACAAAATGCTTGCTCTTGACCCATGCTGAGTATAGGATCCATCAAAATAGAGTTTCCATGCTTGGGTTGTTATGCTGAAAATGGCTTCGTCTAGAAACTCAAAGCTTAATGGAATGTCATCATGCAATGGTGCATCCGCTAACTGCTCCACAATCACTTGGCCTTTTATAGCTCTTCTATCCACATATTCAATGTCGAACTCACTGAGAATCATTACCCACTTTGATAGTCTTCCTATTAGAGTAGCCTTACCGAGCAAATACTTCAATGGATCTATCTTCACTACCAACTTGATTGAATGTGTGAGCATATAATTTCTTAGTTTTGGGGATGCAAAAACTATGGCAAGGCATGCTCGTTCAATAGGTGTGTATTGTATCTCATAGCCTACCAATGTTTGACTAATGTAGTAAATAGCTCGTTCCTTTCCTTAATAGTCTTATTGTGCTAATAAAGCCCCTAGAGAAGTTGGTGTAGCTGAATAGAAAGCAAAAGTGGTTTGCCTTGAATTGGCGGCATCAAGATTGGAGGATTCATCAGATATTCTTTCAAGAGGATAAAAGCTTGTTCACACCCCTCATCCCATTTGAAAGGAATGTTCTTGTGTAGGAGATGGGTAAATGGATGACATTTGTTGGCTAATTGAGAGATGAACCTCGACAGATAGATTGTATCTTTCCTTGCAATGACCTTAGTTGACTGATATTTCTAGGTGGTGGCATGTCCGTTATTGCTTTCACTTTAGCCAGATCCACCTTGATTCCCTTGGCTGAAACTATGTATCCTAAAAGTTTGCCGTATGTAACTCTGAACACACACTTCTTTGGATTCAAGTGGATGTTGAATTGCTCCAGTCTCTAAAATCTTTTATCTAATATCTACAGGTGTCCTTCTCTTGTGAGTTATTTGGCTAGAATATCATCTACATAATCCTCCATGATGGTGTGCATCATATCATGGAAATTTGTTGTCATTGGTCTTTGGTATGTTGCTCCTGCATTTTTCAGTCCAAATGGCATCACACACTAGCAATATGTACCACATGGACATGTAAAAGTGGTCTTGTGTTGGTCTTTTGGATTTATTTTGATCTAATTCTAGCCAAAAAAACCCATCATTAAGAGATAGCATAGTATGCCCCGCTGTAAGGTCCATAATAATGTCGATATTAGGCAAAGGAAAGTCATCCTTGGGGCAAGCCTTTTTCAAATCCCTGAAATCATTGCAAAGTTTGATCCTTCCATCTAGTTTTGAGATAAGAACAATATTAGAAATCCATTCCAGATAGTCAATTGGTTTGATAAACCCAACATCTAACATCTTCTTCAATTCTTCTTTCACTAATAGTGCTATATGCGAGTGCATCTTGCTTAGCTTTTGTTTTACTGGTTTAGCTCTTGGAGCTAGTGATAAATGATGCATTATGAGATCTGGATCAAGTCCAGGCATATATGCATATGACCAAGCAAACTTAATCTGTCTCTGCTTGAAGAATTTGATGAATTTTGGCTTTTCATGCTCAGATTCTCCCATATGGATTATCCTTGGATTGTCTTTTGTACCAATGCTAACAGGTTCTGTTGGTTCTATCAAAATTGAGGACCTCTTTTGATGTGTAAGATTTGGGAGAGTGTCAAGCCTTTCATCCTTTGGCACCTCAGATAGGTTTTCACCATCAGATTCATCTTTTATTTTTTTACTTTTTTCACGATCTAACACTACCGCAGAGTGGTTTTCACCATTAGATCTATTTTATTATTACATTTTTGTAACTAAAAGGCTTGGCATTGTTTAGGGTGATAAAGTAGGTTTTCTTAAACAAGGTTAAGTCCTATCCTTTCACCTAACTAAACATTGGGAAGACAAGAACCAAGCTTGGGATCAAGCTATTGATTACTTGTATGTTCCCTAATGTTAATTAGGTCTAATTCGGGTGCTTAACTAAGGTTTTATTAAGTGTCCTTATTCACTAATCAAGTAAACCCTAATTACACCTTATAACAAAAATCAACTGAATTCAGAGATGAGATAGGTAAAATAGATCACACAAACACAGAGAACAAGGTTCAGAGATCATGTACCTAGAAATTGAGGGTTGACTAGACTAGGGCACTCGCTCATTAGTCCTGCAATTTTTCATCTGTGAAAATCTTCCAGATCAATTGTCTGGTGACCTCCAATAGCTTCCAGATCTCAGAGAATCTCCTCGGTTGGACTAGGGCGCCTGCTTATTAGTCCCAAAAGTGTTGGGATCCAGAATTCTGAAATTCAGTGATGACTGTATCTCCAATACCCATCTTCATGCTGCTTCTTTTCGTCGTATGTTGCAAAACATGATCTGTACCTACAAAAGGAGGAAAAAGATGTGCGGCTATATATGAGCTTGCCTCAGTCAAGCCTCATTTTTGGTATTCCTACCTCAACAATAGCCAAAGATAAAGATTTGTAGAAGTGTGTGCAAACCTAATAAAGTGTATGCATAAATATCAAACCCTAGATGTCTCAATCAAGGGAAGATCAATCACTTGCTTTGATTCAATAAACATAAACAACTTCACCTCAAGGAGATGAAAACAAATGAAGACTTGCATGAACAAGAAGGTGAATCAGCAATATTCGTAGAGGATCTCCAAGCTCAATGTTGGGGGCTTCAACCCTTCTCCCGATCATGCAAAAGGTGTACAAACCATAGGAAGAGAAAGATAGTCTAAAAATCTTGATTCCTAATCTCCATCCATTATCTCCATGAAAGCAAGATTCAAATAATTTTCAAGAGCTTCAACAAGTCACTGATCTTCAATGGCAATTTCAGTAGAGCTTTGGCATCAAGCTTGCATAAAGATTGTGTGTGTTAAAATGATTTTCAAATGTCTTTTTATATCTAAATTTAGGGAAATTCAAATTTTGAAATAATGTCTCAATATCGCACAAAAACAAAAAAATTGAAAACAGAATCCTGAGGTACACGGCGGGAGCCAACACCCCGCCAAGATTCAAAATCCTAAAAGATGGGGCAGGACTAGGGCGTGGGCGCCTGAGTCCAGTCCCCCATTTTCTGACCAGATATGCATCTAGGGGGTCCCAGGGACCCATAATCCAAATTCTCTTTTTGAGTTCCATCAATAGTTATCTTGAAAAATGAATATTTTGCAACTAGACACTAGCCAATTAGCGTTTCAGGAAGACTAGACACAAAGAGCTTAAGAGGTCACTAAAGGCGAGGAGCTAAACTGAGGGAAATTGTATCATTCCATACAGGAGCCTGACAATTTCTGACATAACATTTAGCCCCCACTTTAGTCACCATATGACACTACATGCATATGCAACTAAAGGAAAGTAAATGCATCAATCATGAAAAGGATACACAAAAGGATACTGTAGAGGAAGCCGAAATGTTGTTGCCAAGAAGGAAGAAGCCCCCAAGTCTGCAATCCTACAAGACCACAAAGTTAGGAACCACAACCTACAAAGGAACACTTGTTAGAAAATCAAAATCAAATCAACTTGCAACCACCACCAATGAATCAATACATAAACACTAAGGGGGTTGAGTTATGAGACATGATGAGGGAGGAAACTGAGGGAGATATATGCCCTCCTTGTTTCTACTTGCTTAGTCCAAAAAGAGAAACAAGGAGATATCCACGCGCGTTAATTTCAATGGAAACTTGATGATAAATGTGTTGTGAGGGTTGTTTGAAGAGACAACACACAAACACAACACATTGGGTAATAGAGAGAGCAGAACTAGGATTCTAGCATAATAAATGACATGAAAATATGAGTTTGACAGCTCAAGATAGAGGCTCAAGAGTGAAATAGATCAACATTGCACCTAGTTAGGGGTAGGAATTCTCATCCTCTTACTTTATGTAAAGGGAGTTTTCACTTATCACTTACTCCTTGTTTCTTATCTTTGTAGAGAAGTAGAGGAGAGAGAGAGAAGGAGAAGAGGAGGATAGCCATGCCGAGCCAACACCCGTATTAGCCCCCACGATTGGAGATGCTCCGAGCTCAAGTGGTAGAGAGGCATTTTGAGGCCGAGGTAGAGTCATAATCTTGTGCTTCTGTCATCTTTCTATTTTTCTTTTAGATGTTTTTATCATTTACCATGCCAAGGGAGGTATAGTGGACAGGGGTCCTTGGTAGGGGCGCCTGGATCCACCTAGCGCGCCAGAGTCTCACTGGGGCGCCCTAGTCCCACAGGGGTGCTAGTGTCCCTCTGAGGCGCCCAGGTCTTCTTGGGGCGCCTGGGTCCATAGATGACATGGGCCCTAGGCACAGACACTCATTACTATTTCAGATAGTAGTTTTTGGTTTCTTGATGAAAAACTTATACCACTACTTACTTTTTGACCTGCAGAACATCCCAGAGACACGAGAGCACACAAACAGTCGCCTGATGGTGCTACTTTGAGAATGTGCTAGTACCATGTCTAACGCAGAGAGAGAGCACTTGCAGGCAGTGGAATTATGGTGGGTGTTTGATATGCCCACAATCATATTTCATTGCAACATGTTGATGCCTTTGATGGAGTTACCTTCAGGCGAGATGACTATCACATTGGAGGATGTATACAGGATCCTGTGACTACCTATCTGAGGAGAGACAGTGAGGATCATGGGACATCACACAATGGAGTATACTCACGAGAGTTAGTTGTATTGTCTAGGTCACATAATTTCATAGGTAGAGCGAGGAAATATTTAGCTCCGGCTTCTAGAGTAGGGATGTGTGACATCCCCTTGGTTCAGAGGATCATGATAGTCACTATCGCACTAGCCGTCGCACTAGATGGACGAGGTATCTACCTTCATGGGGGTCTTGTTCACACTATTAGAGTGACGGAGGAGCATCAGACTGTATATGCATGGGGGTACAGTGTACTTGTGCACCTCTACTATGACTTGGGACGGTATGTCCATTAGGAGATGCACAGTCTGATGATCTGCACTTTATTATAGGTTTGGGCTTTTGAGCACATCAGGTGCACACGACCGATAGGATTTCCTATAGAGTCATCATTCATCCATCCATGCATTCATGCCTATCCACTAGTCAGATCTTGGAGACACGGTGATCTGTTATACTGGAGAGTTATCTTTGACAGATTGTAGCCCAACGATATTATCTAGAGACCGTATTGCGGCTATATCTTATGGCCTGGCTAGCGGAGACAGTTAGTGAGGATGCAAAGGGATCGATTGATGGTCAATCGCCTCAATCATGTCGTGGTTTGGTTCTACTTTGATAGGGTGGCTTAACAGTTCAGACAAGTACAAGATGTTCCTATAGTGCGTCTGAGCTATGCGTGCACTGTGCGCAACGCAGTCAGGGCGAATAGTGCCTGATGACTGACAATATTAGATGTACCTCTTAGTGATGATGATGGTCCCAAGGATGCAACACTGATATCAAATGCAGATGATGTTGGTTGTACCCAAGCATATTAGACCTGGTGGCATACATGACAACCTACTCCTATCTTTCCTCTTGGTCACCCTACAGGCGATGCTTGACCTTGGGTCAGTCACGCTAGTGACACAGGGGTAGAGGATGATGTGAGTGACTTTGCAAGATACTATGATCTCGAGGATGATGTGGAGGATGATGATGAAGAGGAGGAGGTTCCATCATAGTACGTCTTCAGGGTGAGACCAGGACAGGACCAACAGGAGGTGGACACTGACGAGGAGACTGAGTTGAGACCATGGTCTAGAGCTCATGGTCCATCACCTGCAGATGTTGGGAGACCGAGTCATAGCGAGAGGGGAGAGTGTAGTAGGTCTGTGCCCCTAGATACAGATCAGACTGCAGAGCTCATAACACCTTCAGCCATCCGAGATCCATCTTGGCGAGATGGAGATCTAGGTGAGCTCTATTTCATTAATTTGATGTTCTTTATGTTTATCGCTTATGATGGTTATGCGGGAGTCTAATATTTATATTATTTCTATTTTGTAGTTGGGACTGATGCTTGGCGAGACTTTGTGAGTCGCGTCATAGCGGACATAGTACCTTCAGATGTATTTAAGCAACGAGTGCAGGCGGGGTATTCGCCATGACCATCCCCTGGGTGACATGTGGAGATATTTATGCCTTTTGTTAGGTACATGATGGTTGTAGAGGCTGTTCTAGAGCACTCTACATGGGAGAGAGAGGAGTTACTTCAGAGAGTTGAGTGCGTCGAGGCCGAGCTTCAGGCACAGCGGGATCAGGTGGTAGCAGTGCCTACATCGAAGGGAGTCAGTCGTCGGTGAGTTCTTACTACTTGAAGTCTATTAGGCAAGAGCTGACAGAGACAGGGCTTGAGCCAAGAGAGACTAGTACCATCAGATGTACCAGGAGGCACATGAGGAGGTGATAGGGCTGAGAGGTGAGATCAGGGGGTTACGATCATAGAGTGTCTCTAGGAGTCATTCGCAATCCATAGACACACATGGTCAGGCCTCTGTCACGTGTACACCATGAGGGTCGAAGGGTACAGGTGATCGAGGTTCAGCTATATGATGTGTATATATTATGTATTACGACATCCCATTTTGTTGTGAGGGATAGTCAACTTGGATGTATATTAGTAACAAACACAATGATTAAAATTTCACATATAACCCAAATTTCCATGCTATGTTTAGTTAATACAAGAGTGATCTAAGCAAAAAGTGTATAAGCAAGATACAACAATGATTAACCAAGCAAAATGTAATGTTAAATGAATTAAGACAAAATAATAATATTTTGTCAAAATTGAAGCTAATCCTTGTGATAAATTTGCTTTATAGAATAACATTTAACATCAAATCTTAAGCATGGAATTTCTTGAGGTGCGCCGTATTAATAGGTTCTTTAAGCGGCGTACCTTGTTCATCAGCTAGTCGATACGCTCCTAATCTAAAGGCGACAGTTACTATGTACGGTCTGAGCCAATTAGGGCTGCACTTACCTTTTTCTCCAGGAGGTGCATTTATATTGCGTTGATTTTCATAAAGTACCAAATCCCCAATGTCGAATGAACGTTGTATAACGTGTTCATTGTATGATCGTTGTATGTTTTTTCTGATGAGCCTTGAGGTGGTCTAGAGAGTTTATTCATCTTTCATCAAGCATCTCAAGTTCTTGTAGTCTTTTCTTATGTTCAGTATCGTCATTAATAATGTCCTTTAGAGATATCCTCAATGAAGGGATTTCTAACTCTAAGGGCATTATTGCATCTATGCCACAAACAAGGTTATACGGTGTATTGCCAGTAGCCGTACGAATACTTGTTCTATAGGCCCATAATGCATAAGATAACTGAATGTGCCAATCTTTTTGATGTTTGTTAATAGTCTTTCATAGAATCTGTCCAATGATTTTGCTTTAAGCTTCTGCTTGGCCGTTTGATTGAGGGTAATAAGGCGTAGAGAAGAGATGTTGAATATGATATTTTTTAAGAAATTTCTTCACATACTTGTTCTTAAATGGTGTACCATTGTCAGAAATGAGGGAGGAAGGTATTCCAAATCGAGAAATAATGTTATCTTATGTAAACTGATAAATTACATCAATGGTCGTGGATCGTAAGGGAACAACCTTGACCCACTTTGTGAAGTAATCAGTGGCAATAATGATGAATGTATACCCTCGAGAGGAGGGCGCAGAGATTTTACCAATTAGATCCAAGCCCTAAATAGAAAATGGCTAAGGTGATTCTTGTGCATGAAGTTCTTAAGCGGGAGCTTAGATTAGGTGATTATGTTCTTGACATTGTGGGCATTTCTTAACATAAGCAAAGGAATCCCGTTCCATGTGCTTCCAATAATAACCCATTTGTAATAGTTTTTGTACCAAAGATTTTCCCCCAAAATGCCCTCCACAGGCACCGAAATGAGCTTCTTCTAAAGCTATTGGGATTTATGAATTACATAAACATTAGAGTAAAACTCTGTTGTAGCTTCGTCTATTTAACACATTCGACAAAATAATGTATCATGTTGCTACTTTATGTAGACAGATTCGGCATTCTTAGATGTTGAATTAGGAATGGTTCCATCACGCAAATAATTGAATATATAGGAGAACCACTCGTTAGTATATGTATTACCGCAAAGTTCTGAATTCACAACTATAGGATCTTTAATTGTCAGTGTTTTAAGATTATGGATAACGAAAGTAAATTCATCAGGAGAATCATCAGGGGATATAAGGGTAGTTGCGCTTGCCATTGCATCTGCATGTTGATTGTCTTTCCTGTGAATAGTATTTATTGAAAATGAAGTGAATTATTTTAAGAGAGATAGCGCAAACTCATGATACTAAGATAGCTTGTCATGCTTGGTTTGATATGATCCAGTTATTTGTCGTACAATTAGCTGTGAATCACCATATATTATAATATTTTTGATATTAAGAGCTAAAGTGGCACGAAGTCCTGCAATGAGAGCTTCGTATTAGGCAATGTTGTTTGTGCATGAGAAGTCTAGGCGGTAAGACATAGGAATCAACTTACCTGTGGGGGGTATTAGTATGACACCCACACCAGAGCCAGTTCGACATCTTGATTCATCAAAATACAATTCCCATTTATCGTCCTTACTAATTGCTAAAATTTGGTCATTGGGAAATATGTCCTAATGTTGTGTAGTAAAAGGTGAAGGAGCTTCAACTAACTGATCGGCTAATGCTTGCCCTTTAATTGCTTTATGAGAAATGAACTTAAGATCAAATTCTGTTAACAACATAACCCATTTAGCAAGACGACTTGACAAGTCTGTTTTTGCAAAAAGGTGTTTCAAAGGGTTAAATTTTACCATCACATGTATTTTAACATTTAGAAGATAATGTTTAATCTTTTGTGTTGCAAACACTAAAGCTAATCAATGCTTCTCAATAACAGTGTACCGCACCTCATAATCGAGTAAAGTTTGGCTGATATAATAAACAACACACTCTTTGCCTTCAGCATTATGTTGTACTAACAAGGCTGCTAGGGCATCATTAGATGTTGAGATATACAATAGGAAGGGTTTATCAGGGATAGTGAGCTATAGAACAGGAGGATTAGCTAAATAAGTCTTTAAATCTTTGAAAGATTTTTCACATTCAGAATTCCATTTGAAACTTTGAATCCTTATTCAGTAATTGCATAAAAGGGTGAGTCCTATCCGTGAGTTGTGAAACAAATTGGTGGATGGCTTGTATCTTAGCTTGCAAACTACAAAGTTGGGATATGTTTTTAAGTGTTGGCATATTAACAATTGCGTCAACCTTTTTCATATCCACTTCAATACCATGATTTGAAATGGTAAATCCTAATAGTTTTCCACTATCTACACCAAAAACACACTTACGAGGATTCAATCACATGTTATATTTCCTTATGCATTCAAAGATTTATCAAAGATTCATAACGTGATCTTGGCAAAAAATAGACTTCGCAAAGATATCATCGACATAATCTTCAAAAATATTATGCATGTAATCATGAAATATAAGGGTCATGGGTCATTGATAAGTAGTTTCTGCATTCTTAAGTCCAAATGGCATGACTACCCAACAAAATGTACCCCAAGGTGTAATAAAAGTTGTTTTATACTAATCTTGAGGGTTAATTAAAATTTGATTATATCCTGAAAAACCATCCATGAAAGAGAGTAATTCATAGCCAACAATAGAATCGACAATCATATCAATGTTAGGAAGTAGAAAATCATCTTTCAAAGATGCAAGATTCAAATCTCAGAAATCTGTACACATTCTTATACGACCATCGGGTTTAGTGACGGCGATAGTGTTCGAGATCCAAGGTGAATAGTCAATAGGGTGGATAAAACCATCTCGTAGAAGCTTTTCTATCTCATCTTTTACAAGTAATGCTACCTTAGGATTCATCTTATGAATCTTTTGTTTAAATGACTTAGCATTTGGTTTCAAGACGATATTATGTGTTACAATCTGAGGATCAATACCAGGCATATCCAAATAGTTCCAAGCAAACAATTCAGAAAATTCATGTAATAACTTAGTCAATTCTTCCTTTTCTTCTGTATGTAAGCAATCACCAATAGGGATAACATTTTTAGTGTTATCTTTCTCCATGAAAACATCAATAGTTTTTCCATTAAGTAGAGTACTATGGTCTAGGAGATCGGGTGATTGTGGTAGGTCTTCAGATTCTTCATTAGACTTTAGAGTGGCATTTATTGTGCTAGTGGTTTTTCCAAAATATGCACTATTGTTTAAATAATAAGGTAAGCCACATTTATGATGGTAGCGAGGAATGTTTTCATAAGCACCTAAAAATTCCATTATCGCTTCATCGATTGAAAAGGCATCCAAAGGAAATGCTCCTAGAGGACAACTAGTGTCAATCATCTTAGGAAATATCAAGTTAAGTGTTAATATTGTGTTCACATAAAGAGTAGGATGTCTACAGGCTTTAGATTCCCTGAAAGGATTATACCAATGCCACTTGAGTAATGTCGTGAGGCGGATTCTATAGGGACTTTGATTCCTTGTTGATTAATACCACAACCATTACCTACATAATTGTAGTTTTTATAAAGGATTAGAAATCCTCGACCATAAAGAGAATCCATTTCTTTGGAAGAAGGTGGAGCTTCATAAGTTTCATAATCTGTAGTATAAGTATAAGTATTATTTGAATTTGTTACCAAAGAAGCTTTATGTTTATCATTCAAATCATGAGATGATATCGATGCAATATTTTATGTTTTAGGGATGGGGTTTTAAATTTTATACTCTCCCATGGAAGAAGATGTAAAATCTAATGAACCCCAATCATCGCCAACGAATGAATTCGATTGTTTAGACTCTTGTACAACATTGTCTAGGGTAAGAGGAGTTGACGAGTCAACTTTCAAATTAATTAGAATCTTAGGACAACTAGCTTGTTTGTGTGATTCAATTTGGAAACAGTTGTCAGGTTTAGGATCAGCATGAATGGTGTGCAACTTATCCTTGAATATAAATTTAATTGAATGATGCAAAGTAGAAGGAATTGCCCCTAATGCATGGATCCAGGGTCTACCAAGAATCATGTTATAAGATAGAGAACAAGGCATGACATGAATCAGGGTAAGCACAATCATAGGCCCTACTTGTACAGGTAGAGTTATAGTGCCCATGGATTGTCATCCAACATTGTCAAAGCCACGGATACTTAATGTTTTTGGCTTAATCAAAGATGTATCAACTTTGATCTTATGTAATAAATTAAGGCCACAAACATTAAGAGCTGATCCATTGTCAATCATAACTCTCTTAACCAGTGTCTTGTTTATTATAATGAAGATAATCAAAGGATCATATTGGTTCTGAACGTCCAAGGATGGCAACTCATGTTGTTGAAACAAAATGTTAGTCTTTGTCACATGCATACAATCTAATAGAGCTATTACATCATTTGGCTTGACAGCAAGTGGGAAAATCACCTTTTTCAAAGCTTCTTGGAGCATTCCATGGTAAGTAGGTGAAGTTTGTATGAGTTTTGAAAGAGATATTTTTGTGCAGGAGTAGCACGAATCTGTTGTACAAGATCATAGTCTTGACCAACCATTTGTGTTAAACGTGGTGCTTGAGGAAGCATAGGTTGAGAGGCTGGTAAAGATATCAGAATGCTTAGTTGTTGTTTGCTTTGTTTATTATTCTGAGTGTTATATGCATGAGCAACCACATTATGACTAGGTTGTTGAGAATTTTGATGTGTTATTTGTTTAGCATAGGTGTAAATGTGATCAGGAGGTTGATAAGAAGGTGGAAGACCTCTAACAGTAAGTATCGGTTTAGAAGGTGGTTTAACCACATCCGAACACAAGGTGACTACAATTTTTGGTTTCCCACATTCTTCCTTAGCTTTAGGAACATAAATTGCATTTACAACCCTTTGAAACAACGATGGTTTAGAATTCATAGTGGAATGTTCAACCAAGATAAAGTCCTCAAGGGCTTCATCTAACATATCGAAATCATCACAACTAAACGACTCATCATATACATGAAAATCTTGCAAAAAATAATCTGACATTTTAACATGCTCTAATTAACCCAAGATTTGAATGTAAAATGATGTTTGTATGGATTTTATGCAAATAAAACACTATGCAAAATACCAAGTTGCAATTTTCAAGTCTATTAGTGAAAAGATAAAGGATATCATTCAAAATTCAATGCATGCACTTTCACAAGAGAGTTTGCAACCTAAATGTGCTTTAGGATAGCAAACTATTTCATATCTGATATTAAAAAGGATGCAAATTCTTTAAAGGTTGGGTTCACCAAAATGTTTAGGGTGAAAAAGTAGGTTTTCTTAAACAAGGTTAAGTCTTATCCTTTCACCTAACTAAACATTGGGAAGACAAGAACCAAGCTTGGGATCAAGCTAGTGATTACTTGTATGTTCCCTGATGTTAATTAGGTCTAATTCATGTGCTTAACTAAGGTTTTATCAAGTGTCCTTATTCACTAATCAAGTAAACCCTAATTACACCTTATAAAAGTAATTGACTGAATTCATAGATGAGACAGGTAAAATAGATCACAGAAACACAGAGAACAGGGTTTAGAGATCATGCACCCAGAAACTGAGCGTTGACTAGACTAGGGCACCTGCTCATTAGTCCTACAATTTTCTATCTGTGAAAATCTTCTTTATCAGCTATCCGGTGACCTCCAATAGCTTCCATATCTCAAAGAATCTCCCCAATTGGACTAGGGTGCCCACTCATTAGTCCTAAAAGTGTCAAGATCCAGAATTCTAAAATTCAGTGACAACTATATCTGCAATACCTGTCTTCCTGCTGCTCCTTTTTGCCATATCCTGTAAAACATGATTTGCACCTACAAAACAAGGAGAAAGATGTTGCGGCTATATAGAAGCTTGCCTCAGTCAAGCCCCATTTTTGGTATTCCTACCTCAACAATAGCCAGAGATAAAGATTTACAGAAGTGTGTGCAAACCTAATAAAGTGTATGCATAAATATCAAACCCTAGATGTTTCAATCAAGGGAAGATAAATCACTTGCTTTGATTCAATAAACATAAACAACTTCACCTCAAGGAGATGAAAACAAATGAAGACTTGCATGAACAAGAAGGCAAATCAACAATGTCCGTGGAGGATCTCCAAGCTCGATGTTGGAGGCTTCAACCATTCTCTTGATCATGCAAAAGGTGTACAAACCCTAGGCAGAGCAAGATAGTCTCAAGATCTTGATTCCTATTCTCCATCCATTGTCTCCATGATAGCAAGATTCAAATAACTTTCAAGAGCTTCAACAAGTCACTGATCTTCAATGACAATTTCAATAGAGTTTTGGCATCAAGCTTGCATAAAGATTGTGTGTGTTAAAATGATTTTCAAATGTCTTTTTATATCTAACTTTAGGGAAATTCAAAATTTGATATAACATCTCGATATCGCGCAAAAACAAAAAAATTGAAAGGCGGGAGCCAACATCCTGCCAAGGTTCAAAATCCTAAAAGATTGGGCAGGACTAGGGCGCGGGCGCCCGAGTCCAGTCCCCCATTTTCTGACTAGATCTGCATGTAGGGGTTCCCAAGGACTCATAATCCAAATTCTTTTTCTGGGTTCCATCAATAGTTATCTTAGAAAATGAATATTTTACAACTAGACACTAGCCAATTAGGGTTTCAGGAACACCAGAAACAAAGGGGTTAAGAGGTCACTTAAGGCGAGGAGCTAAATCGAGGGAAATTGTAACATTCCATACAGGAGGACAATTTCTGATGTAACAGACACTCTCTCAAAAATAAGCCTTGTCATTGAGTTCTATAGCAAAGTCAGCTTTATGATCTCCTGATGGTAAGTGATCCCTTAGTTCTAGATAGTCAATGATAGCATCGTCATTTTGAAAGGTATCTAGTTCAGGGGCCTCTTGTAGTTCCCAATCTATAAGTTCAAGATGTACTAAAGGTAGGGGATAATTGAGTTGGTCTGACTCAAGGGAAATGATAGTTAGGACAGAGGAGTTGTCTAGGTTTGTGGGGGTATTTACAAGGTCTAAAACAGTACTCTCCTCAGTATTATCTAGCAAGTGTGACATTCGACCTTCTTCTTAGGACTCACTTTCGATATTTTGCAAATCAAACTCTTGTGGTCTAGGCCTTGAGCTTTGACCCTCATGGTATTTATTTGTTGAGCTATATGTTTAAACCACATAAATACCTTTATCTTCACAAGATATATCATAAAGACTCTCCCTTTCCCATTCGTTAGAGTCTGTTTCACTTCCCTCTTGCAATTTGTGAATTTGCTCAACTAGATTGGTGGTAACCTTTTCCTTATCTTTTCTTTGGTACCCTATCCCTGTAGTGTCTAGGGCTAATAAGGAAGAAGGTTGTATGGGTTCCATGATGCCTTCTTTTCTCAAGCCTATGGGACTATGACCATCATATCCCATTCTCTGTAAGATAGTAAATCTTGGGCCATATTGATCAATTTATAGTTGGGGTTGTTGATCTTGTGGCTTGGATTCCATATCTTCTTCTTTATATAGCCATTGAAGGACATCTTTCTCATCACTTTCATCTGATAGAGTACCCCATTTGATAAAAGGACCATTAGGAGTTTTTAATGTCTGTGGTTTGTCCACAGAGGGTTTGCCATAAGACTTGGGTGATAGGGGTAGTTTTGCAAGACAAAAGGTTTGTTCAATGGAATACTCTTCTATCCCTTTATTTTTGAGCTTGGCTTTTAGTTCAATGGTTTTGGATGTAGAAGGTATTGAACTTGGGTCAACAAGGGTTGTAGAGGATGAGCTTGCTTGATTGGTAGGTATGACAACTTTAGGCTTTGGTTTGATGGTGTTGCAGTATTGAAATGGATCATGATCACCTTGGATAGTAATTTCTTGGATATTGTGTGGGAACTTTATACATTGGTGGTAGGTGGATGGTACAACCTTCATTGCATGTATCCAAGGTCAACCAAGGAGAATATTGTAGACAAGTTCCATATCAATTACTTGGCAAACCACGTCTTTCTGTACTGGTCCAACTCGTATGGGCAAAATAATAGTACCTTTAGATGTCCTTTCTTCTTCATCATATGCCTTGATTGTGATCTTCTTATTTGAATCAACAACATTCTCAAAGAACCCCAATGCAGGGATTAATTTTAGTGTGCATATATTTAAACCTACCCCTCCATCTATAAGGACCCGTTTTATTTTGTGTTTATGAATGAGGGCTTTGATGTGAAGGGATGCATTGTGAGGTTGAGTAATGGACATGTCATATTTTTCGGTAAAAGATAGGAAGTGAGGGGTAGTAAGATGTCCTACCATGGCTTGGAATTGCTCTTGGGCTAGATTTGTTGGAACAATGGTTTCCAATAGATTTTTTCTAGGATAGCCTTATGGGATGGTGAAAGACGCAAAAGCTCCAATATAGATATATGTGCGGGTGTCTTTTGGAGTTGGTCTAGGACATTATACTAATTGGATATGGATGATGGTTTAGGTGGAGCCCCTTGGAGAGTAAATATTTCCACGACGAGTGGTTACATTACAATCAGGCTTGTTATTTATAGTAATCACATTTACATGTGAATCACTTTCAGAGATGTGGTTAACAGTGTATTCATATGATACATTCATGTAATTGGCATTGTTACCACCGTTATTGTGTTGCTTAGAGGGACCTCCCTTCTCATAGTTAGGGAACAGATTCTTGAATGCCATATGGTTGTCATTGGATGTATATCCATCAATTGATATATCTTCTCAATCTATCAAGTCTTGGATGGTGTTTTTCAATCATTGGCAATCGTTTGTCTTGTGACCTTTACTTCTATTGATTTCACAAAAGTTGTAATCATTCCACCAAGAGGGTTTGAACTTGGGTTCATATTCTCTTATAGTAGGAAATGTTATGAGGTTGTTTGCTATGAGCTTCCTTAGGGCATATTCAATTGATTCACCCAATGGTGTAAATTTTCTGTTAGGAGGAAAATTTGTTGGTCTTGGTTGATTGTTTGTGGGTTTGTTTGGAGTAGTATTGTTGTGTGGACTTGATATATTTAGAACTAGTTGTTTTGGTGTCACACATTTGGCATCTACAACTCTGTCATTTACAATGCTCTTGTTTTTTGTCCAAAACCTCAATTTATCTATGTTGTTGTTTGAACTAGGGGCATCCTTATATATTTTGATTTGTCCTTTAGCTATCAAAGCTTTCTCAATAAGTAATCCCATTTCAATGACCTTACTAAAATAAGTAGGACATTGGATTTGGATTTGATATCTTAATTTGGTATTCAAGTTATGGATGAACATTTCAATCATTTGCTTTTCGGGAATATGATAAGGACATTTACTAGCAAGTTGTCTCCATCTTTGCAAGAAAGTGGTAAAAGATTCTCCACCCTTTTGTTTGTTGTTGCATAGATCTAACATTGAAAACTCATGTTCAATGTTGTATGAGAAGTGAGTGACAAACTTGTCCACTAGTTCATTGAATGTTAAAATTCTGGGAGGTAGACGGGAGAACCACTCCATAGCTTGACCTCCTAGGCTGCGTGGAAAGAGTCACATAAGATATGTCTCATTATGGGCAACTTCTAAGCATGTAGCATTAAATTCTCTAATGTGGTCACGTGGATCACCTTTCCCCCTATATTTGTCAAATTTAGGGACTTCAAATCTTGAAGGAAAAGGTACCATGACCAAGCTTTTGTCAAAAGGATATGGAGATATATCCTCTAATGAGTAATGTGTTGTGGAAGTCCCTGTTTGTAGGTCCACAAATTGTTGTTGTAAGGCTTGGATTTGTTGTGTGAGTGTATCTAAAGGATTTAACACATCCTTAGCCTTTTCATTCTTGGGAGCTTCTATTTTGTTTGATAAGGTGGTTGCTCTCAATTTTGAAATGTCAAAATTAGCAGGTAGTTTGGCTCCTTGTTTTGCAAGTAAGAGGTAGTATTTGTGAGGATCCGTCATTATGACCTTATCCATCAACTTTTGAAATTTTGGCTTTTGTAAGCATTTATCAAGTTCCTCTTGGTTGATTTCTTCCTCTCCATCACTAGAAGAGTGTTCACTACTATTTGTGTAATCCATTTCTTTTCTTCTTTTAACTTGAGACCTAGTTTCAACCATACAAAAGTGTGATATGAGTGAAGTTGGATAAGAGACTTGTGGATGTAAGTGATGTTTCGTGATATGTAGTCTTGGGTGAAAGATTGGATTTGATTTTGCTTAGTGATAAGATTCTCTAAGGTTGAGTTTTGATCTTTGTTCAAACAATGGTCTTGAGCTATGATGTGTAGCAATCAAAGTGTTGATCCAAAGTGAGTCAAATAGGGATGATATGAATCACTATTGTTGTAGACTAACTTTGTCAAGATGTTTTAGGGTAGTCTCTAGATATAGGATGATTGATCTTGATAGGAAAACTAACCAAATTATTTTTCTTGAATATGAAGATCTCAATGGTACCTTTGGGAAAATTTGATTTTGTTTGATTTTAGAAAGGCTAAGTATGAGATGCAAGTGAAATGTTTTGAAAATGGGTATGGGATGAATTTTTATGGCTAAAATGACTTCTCAAGTGTATTCTAAGAAAAAATGGGTATCCAAAATTGATTTGATTATTTTCTAAAAACCTCAGGAATAGCTCATTGTTATGAATGCGCAGGTTCAAATGTGCAGGAATAGGTTTCAAATGCGCAGGAATGTTTATTGTATGCACAATTTTGTATGCACAACTTTGTTGTTCATATGTGCAGCAGAATGTGTATGCACAACAAAAGGTTTCAAATGCGCAACAGGATTTGTATGCGTAGAAAGAAGTGTCAAATGAGCAGGAATAGGTTTCAAATGTGCAGGACTGTTTATTGTATGCATAGTTCTGTATGCGCAACTTTGTTGTTCATATGCACGACAGAATGTGTATGCACAACAAAAGGTTTCAAATGTGCAACAGGATTTGTGTGCGCAGAAAGAAGTGTCAAATGCGCAGTAACAAGTTTCAAATGCGCAGTTCTGTGTATTGGCAATGTTTGATCAATTTTGCTTGTTTTAGGCACGTTTTTCTATGCAACCTAAATGTTTTTGCTGATGATTTGTCTATTTTTAGGTAAGAAAACACAGTAAGCGATAGAATTTGATGTTTGTTTGTGACATTTAGTGTTGAAAACAAATTTGAAGACAAGTACAATCCTAGGCAAGAAAGGATACTACTTGTTGAATCCTAAATTGGATTTCTCTAGCCACTTAAATCAAGGTGGACAACTAGAAACTTGGTGGCACTGGCTCCCCCTTACACAGCACACACTTCTCATGCACATCAAGTTTCATTCCCCAAAAGAGGAATTTTTTTCTCTACACATGATTAGTGAAAATGTTGGGCGGTTTCAAAGGTCTGACCTCCTGCATCAACAAGTAAAAGGATTTTGGTCTCTAAAACAATTGTTCTTAGTAACTTCGAGGGACCAACGCCTTGCGAGTATGTGGCAAGATACTAAAAGCTTTGACCAATCCTACTAAGAGTATCAAATACTTCACACAATGCAAAAATCATTTTCACAAAGTGCTAGTACACCTCTTTTTGATTTGGCACTGAAAGGCAAGGCTGACGTTGGTTAGGACTTAGCTTTCACCTTATCCCATTTATAAAGTGAGTCAAAGGAAAGCTCTGCTTAAGTTCATCCCTCTTGGATGAATCGCAATCCAAGAGCATGCCTTGCTAAGAGTAAACAAGAAAAGGGGAGATGAGTCTGGCTTTTTGATCACCCGAGATGTTACAAGGGGAGAGTATATGCCTATCACCTTTGCAAGCACAACAAACACTTGTTTATTGACCGCCTATATTAAGCTAAGTGTGACTAATCTAACAACACAAAATGCCATATTTGCATGATAACAACAAAATAAAGATAATCAAATTACTTCCCCCTATTTATGCTAAATTTGGAATTGTGTGCAAGATTTGTCCAATTTAAACCTCCTAGTTAGACTAAGTGAATGATTTGTATGCAAGATAGAATGCAAGATTGTCCATTTAACCTCCTAATTTAGACTAAGTGAAGATTGTATGCAAGATTGTAATGTCAAATGGTATGATTACTCCTATTTTAAACAAGGTGCCACTAGATTAACAATGCAATAGTAGATGATGCCTAAACCAAGCCCTAAGACCTACAAAACCAATTGTCAATAGTCTGAATACACTTCTTTGATGATCAATGACAACTACAATAAGAGTCAGCATAAAAAATTATCAAAAAGACATACTAAATCTGACTAATTTCATATGCGTAGAAATAGATAGCAGATGTGCAATAGAATGTGTGATATGCGCAGAAAGACAAATGCACAACAGAAAGTATCATATGCACATTAGAATGAATTAAATGCGCAGGAGGAATGTATGCACAACAGAATTTGTCATATGCATAGCAAGAATGATCATATGTGCTAGACTGTAATTTTCTTCACAGATGCATAGAACTGGAAATTGAATGCGTAGGAACGATTTGTTACGACTGTAAGGACACCAAAAACTCAAATTTGGAAGTTAAAAATAGGGCAAGGCCCCATGTTGGGTGCCAAAATGTGATTGATAATTTGAAAAAACTATAAGAACCTACTAAGATACCACAAATACTCTAGAATTCCTACTCAAATTCAATACTCCAATGAAACTAAGAAAAATGCAGAAAACATAAGTTATACCTTTGCAAACTGATTTATCCCATGAGTTCCATTGTCTCCTATCTTCTCAATGATCTTGTTGATAATTATGTTTCTCTCATAATTGTACTTCTTTGCTTTCCAAGATGACAATGAGATGAATGGAATTATGGATTCAAATGTGCAATGTGAAGGATTTCTACAATGCAGAGATATTGATAATGATATGAAGCCATTAATATTGATAATGAGGATAATGATTATGCAACTATGGAGGTTATGATAGTGATATGCAAATGGGGGGCTAAAGGCATGCTTGATTACTTGATGGAATTTTTGCAGCATGTAAGTACTATAGCTCTTGTGATGCAAAATGAAGGTGAGGAGGTTCCTTTTATAGGCCAAGGAGGCTCAAATCCAAGTGACAAAAGATCCACGGTGGAGGAATAAGTCTTGTCACATGTATGGTCAAGATCAAATTGGTTGGGATGAGGGAGATAAAGGTGGAAGATGTTCCTACTGCAATTACAAGGTGGAGGAATACATAGAACCATAAGCTACATGTCATGATGCTCACAAGGACCATTGAGACAAAGGTGGAAGACCATGAGAAGAACATGGAGGAAGGAGTCCTTGGTTGTTAGAATGTGAGAGGGAATATAGGATTGGGAAGACAAGTGTCTTTGAGCATGTTTAATGGTTGAGAAGAAATAGGGCACATGTTTGAGAGGATAAATGACTGATTAAATATTTAGAATATTTAATTATTGGAGCAACATGGTGAGGTGTCCAATGATGTGGAATATGACAAGGATGAGATGATGTGGATTTTATACATAGGACTTTATTTTAGAGGAAATAATTAAATAATTTAGGATTATTTAATTAGATATGACATTAGAGGAATTTAGGAATGATTAATTTATTAGAAGAATATGATGAACGTGAACCAAATAATTAAATTAAGATATTTATTTATTGATAGAAGAATAAGAATAAAATAAATATTAAAATATTTATTTAATTCGAATCGAGCCATTTTTAGGTGTATACAGTTACAAAATAGCACATGCAGGTGGTAACCATCATTTGTTGCAACTGGGTGGTGAATGCAGTTTCAATTTGAGGGAGATCAACTCCTTCATTTAGATTGTCTTTGATAGAGGCAAGTAGCTTCATCCATCTTTTGCAGGGTTGACCTGCAATGTGTTAAAATTTTGTTTATAGTCATCCTTTCTTTGTGCCCTCATGCCCATGACTATAAGTCATGTCATGTATATACACCTTTGTTGTGTGTTGCGTTGTACATACATGTACAAGGCAACACAATAGGGAATCATTTAATGTTATAACCAGGGAATCATTCTAAGTGACATCAAACTATTTGAATCATGTTCATGCATGCTTGCATCTTGTAATTTGTGTAAGAAATTTTAAGTGGATTCATCTTAAGGGATATCATGTTGTTACCATTTCTGGGTGCATCTGCAAGGTGCAATAGTAAACTTTATTAGAGGTTTCATGCAACCAGTTTGTCTTGGCCCAGTGACAAATACAAAGGTCAAGTGTACATTGGATATGGTTGTGGTTATCAATTTGTGTTTCAGTCAGTACCTCTAGGAACACCCTCCTGGGTCTAGCTGAGCTCAAAGTGTAGGAGAGCATACCCACTCTAGTTAGTTGGCCTTAACCATCCTCAATCTATGGATGAGCCTCTTTCTCACATTCTTAATGAAACCCTTGGCCTAGAAGGTGGAGATATACTCTAGGATTGTGGACCAATAGTTTTGGGAACCAACAACCCTCATCCTAAGAGGATCTCTCAAACTCATCATTAGCTACGACATTTTTTCTTCTTCTTCTTCTTCTCCTCCTCCTCTTTATAGTCTCTTCTAAGGTGTCTAGCTTTGTTGTAATTCTAACATCTGTCCTTAAACTTAGCATGAGATTTGGATCTAGACTTATCTTGCGTTTTGTCCGTCCTCTTTCCTTTTTTTGATCTTCCATGAACTGTTAGGGCCTCCTTGGATAACTCAAAAGTCTTCCTTCTCATTTCTTTAGAAAGAGAAGATGCAACCACTTTGTCCATCTTAAACTCGATACTAGTTCTCCCAATGGGCATAACCAAGTGCCCTCGTGAATTTGGCAAACAACATAGCAAAGTCATACAATGATCATCTTCCTCCATATTCACTCCCATGGAGTGCAACTAGGTAACTAACATATTAAAGGCATTTAGATGTTTGGCCATAGACCCACCATACTCCATCTTGAGGGCATACAACTTCTTTCTTAGGAAAATATTATTCATTAGGGATTTAGCCTAATAAATTTCTCTAAGCTTCTTCCAAAGATTCACTGTGATAGTCTCTTTGTGCACATTCAACAACACTAAATCAACCAAACTAAGTCTAATGAGACCCTTTGCTTTTTTATCCATCTTGTCCCAGTCTTCTTGTGATGTGGTTGTAGGTTTGGATTTGGATACTGTAGCCCATAAATCTTAGTCTATGAGCACATCCTCCATCTCGAGCTTCCACAACTCAAAGTTTGTGCATGAGAACTTCGCCATCTCTATCCTTGATGTGCTTGCCATCTCTTTCTACAATAAGATCAAAGCCCTCTTTGTGTAAGCTCCCACTCAAATGAAGATTTGTACAAAAACCCTTTACTCAACAACTAGAATCTAAGGTGATCAGGTTCTGATACTAAATGAAAGGAAGCAAGATATGTGGAAATGATTCCTACACTAAACTTTTAGGGAGAGTGTTTTGCAAATTACAATCTTTTATCAATTACAAGAAGTAGAAACACATATAAACATAAAATAAATAATATATCGTAACACAAGTGTACATGGGGAAAACCCTTTTGAGAGAATAACCCCACATTCCAAATAAGGTCAATGTATTATTTAGTAAACAACACAGTTACAATACACTTGCAGAGCAAGCCTTTATAGGAGTATCACCATCTAGAGATTTGGAGGAATTTCAATAGTATAACAAGAACTTATGCATAAAAATAATTTATCCCTATATCCCTAGATCACTTTAGGATAAAAATAATATATCCCTATATACGTAGGATTTTAGTTCCCAAATCAATCACTTTTAAAAATCAAGAACAAAATAGAATCAAGAAAAGTGCCACTTAATGTGTAAAGAGACTAGCACTTAACTTCCTACAAAAAATAAGAGTTTGACATTAAAAATTGTAGCAAGTAGCTTCCCATGATGCCTCTCCACTAGACATCAACAACTCTTGTCCAGACATCATCTAACTAATGTAGTCTAATTAGTCTTTCTTTTGATAAAGAATATCTTCTCCAAGATTCCTTAACTGACCATGGTAATTTGTAGACAACTAATTAAAGAATAACTCTCATAACTCAACAAAGAACACCTCATATAGGAGACCAAACATCTCATTGCCTAACTAGGTTCTCAATTTTACTCCTCCATGATAAAAAAACATTTTGACCATACTAAATTGCTTCTTCATAAAACCACCATTGTATTCTCTCCAAATTAAGGTGATTATTGCCCATTAACCCCATCAAAATGATCTCGATAAACTAGCACTACTCAACACAAAATATTTAAAATTGACTTACACCCACAAACATTATTGGAAAATCTAATTTAATGACAAAAAATCCTGCCAAGGTTGACTCAACACAACAAGAACATAAGGATGATATAAAACATCTCTACCTAAGTTACAACATAATAAGATCTTGATAAAGAACTAAAACATTGGGCACACTTTCGTTTGTTGCATCTAGGTGGATTGCATAGATAATGCTGTCCCAACAAGAAGAGTCACCACATTGACTTATCATTTAGATCAAGAAGACGTGCAATCTCATATGAGGTGCAACATTATCTAAGAGCTTGCATTAGATGTACCAATAGGCAAAGACATTAAGATATAGGGAAAGGAAGGAGTTATTAACACAACAAGACTTACATAAGACTACCCCAATCATGCTAAGATATTTATAAGAACTTACTAATATAAGGAACACACAAATTGATGAATCAACATAATATACTCACATCACACAACACACACATTCAATAAAAACAACCATATAAGTTGTCCTTTCATCAAGTCACAATTTTATAGCAAATTATTTTGATTGAAGTCATGTTCAATAGAGGTGTGAACTACTTGTATCTTCTAACCTTGTTATACAACTAGATTCTCATTTACATTCCCAATAGTATATCTGCCACTTCACTAGCTTAACAATCTAACTTAATCTTACCCTAATTAATATAGCATAATTATGGTTTTGCATCCTGGTCATGGTGTCCTCTTATAAGCCTTCAACCCTTTGGACTTGTGATTGAGAATCCTTTCTTGAGCATTTGGTTGAGAGTTTTCCTTCAACCCAAGTAGATGTGGTTCATCCTCATGTTGTCACCCTAGTTTGTTATGCTTACATCACCATGTGCGTATATACCTAAGTTACCCATTAGGAATATCATTCCCTTCGACTCCTTATGCAAATACCTAGCTTCCCTAGGCAAATTTTTGACCTTCTATGTGAACCTCTTTTAAACCTTGAAGATCTCTGCATAAATAATGTCTCTTAGATGCATCATCTATGCCTTATTCTCAACTCTTCTTGTGTCGTACACATACCTAGTCTTTTGCACATATCCATGTGTATAATGCTCCATGCTTGAGGTGTTATTCCCATAACCTCTCAAGTCGACCCTTTGCACATTCACCGATCAACATTTGCTTGATGTTTTTTGACACCCATTTGTGTTTTTGTTGGCAAAGCGACAATGACCATGGCATTTGATTAGTGCAAAGAGGAAGTATCTTTCAAATGAACAATTTTGTTTGTGGCAACATTAGACGTCACATGCAAGATTTCTATATTACATATATATTATGTTTTATTATGCACTTTGTGACACGATTCATTAAATTTAATTTAAAGGTTTTTATTTTCTTCCATTGTAGGTTTATTATTGTCCTTAATATAAATATTTCTAATTCAATCATTACTATCATACATTGTTCAGGGGATGAATATGTTGATGGACACAAATAAGTTTTAGATTTACAATTGTTTGATCTAGATGGGCCATTATCTAAAAATGAAAGTTCAAAAATTATTTATCCTATTGAGGTTTCTAATGTTGCACCTAAGTGAAGGGAATGCTCTTTCATTTTGATATATCCCATTTGACGCGGTGTTCCAATTTTGTGGTGAGTGGACAATCAAAGGTAAGGTAACCAATACAATTGATCTCTGACACTTTAATGATGTTAGTGGGTAAGGCATGCTTTTGTTGGATAATATATTTTTGGACCATTTATTTTAATGAAGTTGTTGATAAATTCTACAAGCACAATGGAGTTGGGTTTGTTTATTTGGGTGTTAAATGCAAAGTTGATAGATGCTAACACATGGTTCAACAATTTAGCATCACAATATATGATCAGTCCAATCAACACATCCAATTTTGAGGCTTGCATTAGAGATGATGATATTATCTTTTAGAGAATAATGTTTTTCGCCTACAATGCACTTGATGACGTTTACCTAGATTTGGTAGTTGATATCAGTGGGAACATTTTTAATTTAAGTTCTGGTGAGACCATCTTTAAAAAGGATGTGCATAGATGAAAAAGAGGACTCCATTAAAGATATAATAGGACATGTTGAGGAAGTCATGTGGTAAGATTTTTTTCACAAATGGGGAATGCAAACTTGAGTGGTTGTCGAATCTAACATTTGAGTTAATCTTTGTTATTAGAATTAAATGGTACACATGGCGGAGTTCCATTTGAGAATTTGTATGGACAATGTCAACCAACAAAGTGTTTATCAATCCAAAAATTAAAGATATAAATATGTCAAGAAATTAGTGTGATAGGGATGGAGAAATCCATAAGTGCCACTCCTTATCAAGTTTGCTCTATGTTATAAGGCAACTCACACCCTCTAAAAGTGTTGTTGATTCATATAAGAAATTCTTGTAGCCAAGACAAACCATTATAGATTTAATTGAGGGGGACATTAATATATTTAAATGAATAACTTTACATATTTTGCTTATATTTATTCAAAATACAACATTTTTTTTATAAACTGTAATTTCAAATATTTAAATGAAGTCCAAGCCTATCAATTTTATTTAACCACTATTTTTAAAACTATAAAAAATATAATATTGAGTATACCATATAAAAACTTATTCTTTATATTTGAAAATATTCAAATAAATATAAATATCTCATAATTAGGTTTTCAAGAATTTATTAGAAATATTTGAAACTTTTAAATAGATGTATGAAATAATTTTCTGTATCAGATCACTCTCTGCAATTCAATGCATTATTTTAGTTGAAAGTTGTTAGATTACTCTTGAAAGAGTAAAAGCTCTCGTACTTCTTCCGTGCTAATTCTAAGTTGCTTACATTTTGAAAGCGAAACAGCTCGCGGAGAATTACCAGGTTAGTTTTTGCTCCAGCAAATAGGGTTTATGATTGTAGTCTATTTTCGTGCCCTACACTTCAATTTCTCTCTGCATTTGGGAAGATTTAAGACAATAGCCATTTCAATCCAGTAACCTATTCTTTACCTAATCAAATGTCTTTTAAATGATGTTGAATCTGAGTTCAACTGTGCGAGAAGGCGTGTTTTGTTTTGGCTTGAAAGTTTTGCAATGACGAATTTAAAACTTTTTTAGAGTAAGATTAGGGTTCGCTTCAATACAATAAATTTATTCATTTATTTCGAGGAAACGTGTAATTTCTTATTGTTGAATTACAAAAGGCTTGGAGGGCTCAGAATTTTTATTGCATGTATAGCATACAGAGATAAATGCATCAACTGCATTGATACTATCTACATATTATGTTAGCTTTAAACGTGCATGCTTGAATTGGCGGCTGAGACACTTTGTTTAGGAGATATACTCAACACAGAGCTATATTTGAACAAATTCATGGTCGAGGATATGCTGTTATAAGTGTAACTAGAAGATGTTGTGAGTTTACCTTGTCACTGTTTGTGGCTCATGTGAGTGGTTTGCAAAAAGAGATAAAGCTGTAAACTGTATTGAGTTATGCTGATAAAACACTTATGAAGTGAGCACAATCAAAAAGTTCTTATTACACTGCTAGGATCAAGATCATCTTGAGATTTAACATTCCAACATTTCCGACCGAAAAACATTGAGCATGGTAAGTGTAGGAAACAAGTTGCAGTAGATTGCCCAGACAGTCCTCATAAGGTGGATGAAAGTGACTGGTAATTGGAATTTGAAAGCACGAGGCACTGGAGAATTTTATAGATAGAGGATGTAACAAGAGAAACTGGAAAGCTTCACTCAAGATAAAGGGCATAAATTAGGCTATTATTCTTGTGTGTTGAGTCGCAAGTTATAAAAGGTTGTTATTCTGCTGGAATGCTGAGAGATTCAAAAATTCCAGCAATCAGTTAAACATATGTTTTAAATCCTTCATACTGTTGTATGGTTCAAAAAAGAGGGTTTATGAATGAGAGACAAACATATAGTCAGACTGCAGATGCATATCAATTATTAAGGGATCAACTTCCCGTTGAATTGAAAAAGTGCCTAACTGCTAAATTGCGACTAGTCTAGTGAGTAAAACCATTTATACACACTGATATATGGACTCATACTTGATATGATGTGGATTCTGAATTTTTGTCCAAGTTACGGTTTGTTTTCACAGAGGAATGCCTTTGCCAACTTTGGAAGAGGAGAAATAATGATGTTTCTAGAGGTATAGAGAGGAGCCTCACCAACTTCTATATGGAAGGCATCCTGTTTTTGGTAACTGTACTGGTCTCCATTCAACTGGATTTAGATACTGTGCAAATTTCGTATCTGCTTGCAAATGGATGTGGTAAACCGTAAATTGAAGACTGATAAATTTTATGTCCCAAAACAAAGGTGGAAGAGGTAATACTAGAGGCGGATCTTCCAACAGGATAGAGCTTGCGAGAACACTGCAGCAGATCACCGAGAATTAGTAATCTTTTGAGTGTTGTAACAACTCTGGATAGGTTGGGATAAATCCACTACAAATTTGGAGAATACTTCTAAGCAGAATAATCAGTATCGCTTGATTAGGGAGAAATGGACCTTTCGACCAACTTTTGCTGAAGATATTATGCCCCCTTTGCTTGCACGAATTGAACAATATTAGAATGTGAATGATGAAGTGGAATAATTTATACTTATGATGCAATCTCTATATTTTGCTAGTCATGGTAATTTGTTTTTAACTTTTTAACTGTCAAAATTTTGAGGTGGTGTAACTTTGAAACAAGTGTTTTTGGCCAATTTTTGATGATATGATCTTTTATATTTGGGTGCTATATTGTATTTGCTTTCAAATACAAATAAAGTTTTAGTTGATGCTACATGGCGCTATGGTATGACTTAAATGGCTCAAATATGCAGAAGGCTGCAGGTCCGATGAGAGCAGTCACCTTGTATCTTGTGCCAAAGATAGCTATTAAAGTAGCTTGCTGATTAAAGTGCAAGAGCTTAAAAATATGATTGCGGTCTAACTTTCTTGTGGATGTTTTGCACTTGGGGAAGACGAGAGATAAGTCTCAATAGCATTGTGAGTGGCATCTAAGGCCAAGTGGTGCTAATTTTGGTGTACATGCTTGCTAAAGATGGTGACTAGAGAGAACACTCAAAGTTTATTGCTGATAGAAAAAAAAGAAGAAAGTAGCTGGAAGTTTTTTAATGCTCACAAATAACTAAGGTAGTTTAATGGAGCTGAAGCACATAACTAGGAATGACAAATATGACCCCACCCAAATCAAGGGTGGTAGCTCCTCAAGCAAAAGAAATAAAGAAATCAAGGAGGAGTAAGAGTATAAAGATTTGAAAAAGATATATTGGCAATTGCATGTACAACCAATAGTGTTGTCAAAGAGGGAATACCTGCATCTACATTCAAAGAAAAGGGGATGTCGTCCTTGTCACTAGAGACAAGAAGTGTGAATATCAACACCAAAAATGCTTGTGTAAGAACACCCTTTGGTGAATTCCCTGGATTGTTAGGGCTTAAGTATTGATACCTGCTGGCATTGAAGTAGTTCTGTGAATTGCCAGCAAGGGAGCAAAAGAGGAGGCATTCTTAACATTTGATATTGAAGAACCTCATGGTACAGGTGATCAAGTTGGTTAATCTCTGACCTTGTGAGGAGGCCATTTATGAGTAGATCTGATCTTCCTTTGAGTCCTGGGTGGGGTCTGGGCTGGGCTGTTGGATAGTCCGGGTTAAGCAGTAGTGTGTTCTAAATCTATGATAGTGTTCAGAAATAGAACTGGTGCAAGTGATTTGGCTCCACCTCATCTCAAGATAGGGTAGAAGAATGCACAGAGTTCTGTATAACTGTGCCAGATCTCAAAAGTGACTTGTGCTTGGAAGTAACTACATCTCTAGGTACAATATGTCTGTCATCAAAGCATCAAATTATGACAGATAAAGACCTTCTTGTGTTGCTAAAAAGACATTAGAATTTACTCCTGATCTCATAATAGAAGGGTTTCTAAAGATAAGGTTCTTGATCCAAATCAACCATGTCTTCAAAGCTGCAAGTGTTGCACAACAAGGATAAAGCAGTAAGACTTCAATTTCAATAATTGCTGTTAGTGAAACAGAAAGAGTTTAAAGTAGTTGAGTCACCAATTTATAAGAAAGAGGCTTAATATTATATGACTTTGAGATTAAACTTTTTGATAGTTCTAGGTAATAAGGTATAATGCATTGTTCTAAAGATTGAGGCCATTTGTGATCCAAGGATGATTTGACACCAACACAGGGGTGACTAAGTTCATACCTTGGTCTATGGTAAGGTGGACATTAGTTCCTGCATAATAATTTTGTCAGGCTTGCCGTCAGTAAACGGTATGCTTTCCATTGTCACCTAGGTGATGAAGAACCTGACTACCATATGGAAGCATTGTACTTTATTTAGATATTTTAAGGGAAGCGAGACAAGCATTTGCATTTGAATGTCATATCATTCTGCTGTGGTAATGGTAAATCACTCTGTGCTAAAGACCATTGAAATAAAATCTGTTTTCTATTAGCTATTTGGAAGTATTGTAAAGGGATATTGGATTACATGTCATGAGTTAGGGGTTCCCAAAAGTAGGACCTCCTTTATGCAGCTTTCATAGTTATATTACCTAATTAGTAATAACTTAATACTGCAACTGAGGAGCACTGAGCATCTCCCATCAAAAGATGCCTAGGTGCACCTAACATAAGGTGCAATCCAAAGAAATTACAGTAAGAAATATGGGATGAAGATTTGGTGTTTGATTATGATGATTATTAGATGGAGTTCAAATTAGTAGCATATTGTTCAACTTGCAATAACTATGAAATAATATCCATACCCACGGTCATACATGCTTGCCTCATATATCTTCTGCTTCTTGTTTATAGGTGCCTCAATGCTTGATGAATAATACTTGGAGAAGAATTGCCATGCTAGGTGGCAGCATTTATATGGTCTTATTGTAAACAATGGGAGGTTGCTTATCCTTTGCTCTGCTGGTGATTCTTCTATGACTAAAGTTGAAGACTTTCTTGTGAACATTGGTAAAATGTCTTGGCTGTTAGATTTTAGGTTATGTCTAAAAACATGCTGCAGGATAAGTTGATTCTTTACATAGGTTTTATTTTTCATATTTCATCTTCTTGACACACAATTTAAAGTGTGCACTTTCTCATTCAAATTTATATTTAAAATCTTAAATTCTGAATCTTGCCACTAGAGTTTTATCCTTTACATCTTGAGTAATAGCTTTGTTTTCCTCCTTATATGATGGCAAGTTAAATACTATTTAATTGAATGGATGAATTGCCATTTGTATGGAAATTGTGTAGCAGATGGAACACTATTTCCATTTTATTCCAATTTCAAAATTATGATGGATAAAATTTTCCCTGATCATCAGTTAGCTTCGTCTGTTATTTTGAAAATAATTTCCCCTCTTTTGTCCTAGTTTTTTTCCCCCTAAATTACCTAGGGTTAAGGGACCCTAGGCCTAGATAAATTATTGGTGAAATGCCAACTCAGAAAATTAAAATCAAATTTAAGCATCTACTCCATGTGGTAATCTTCATTCTTTAGCTCCAAGAATTTTCCCATTGCTAGAAAGTTAACAAAATTAAATGCTAGTGGCTTTCATCATTTATCCATCAGACTCTTCCATCTCGTTCTCCTTTGGTTTATTCAATCATAAAAAGACATTAGTGAATGCACAAATTGATAATTTTTATTCACATATGTGTTTCTTCTTTGTGCTTGAAATTTAATGAAGAGCTAGCTAACTGCCTTGGCACAATCTTCTGATGTTAGCTTTATTGCCATGGGGGAAAGGGGGGGACAGGTAGGGGTAAGGATGAGCATAAATTATCATGCCCAATTTTTCAAATCCCAATTGGCCACTAGATTTGCCAATTTGTTACATGCTCTTCATACATTAGTATGAGATATCAAAATTCTCCAATTCCATTATAATTTCCTGAATGATATTGTTTGTTTTCCAATCATTTCATTGTCCCTTTTTGAATGTTTCAATAATTACCATTGATTCCCCTTCCACCTGAAGTTTTTGCCATCTCTAGTAGGTGTCATCTACACATCCTTAGGGTTTTCCAGCCTATTCCCACCAAGTCCATTATCTGGGTGTATTAATCAACTTCCATCTTTTTAGAGTTTCTTCATTGTTAAGATGGCTTAGTTGATTTATGCTTCCAAGTATTGACTAGTTATGATATTGAAGCCTCCATTTTCCTCCATATTCTCCACATTGTATTTTTCTTTGTAAAAAATTTGAACTTTGTTTCTAGCTATATATTCAAAGTTATAATGGTTGGATCTATCATCCAAATGGCCTTCAAGTTCTCATTCTGAAGCCTTCTTGACCATGCCAATATCCACTTCCTTACGGATTCTGGTCCAACCATCCTATTTCCATTTTATTGAAGGATATTCCCCAAATCTCCCATGCCTTCATTTTCTAAGTTGCTCTACCATAAATGATATCTTGAAGGGCCATGACGTGCCTTGCTTGAAACTGCTAACTACAAGAAGGATTACGTTTGGAAGACCATGCTTGAGCCACACATTCTTGGCTGGAAATTACCTTCATTCCCCTTCAAATTTTCGAAAGAATTATTTAAGCCTTGTTTCCCTTCTTTTCATTCCATTTCAAGTCCTCTTTAATTAAGGGAATACACCTCAAATGTTTTATGCCCAAGGAACATAAGGGAATACACCTCTAATCTAAATGTGTTACTTTGTTAGTTTAGCTACTAGAATTATGTTTATCCACCTAAAAATTTGATTACAATACTAACTGACAACAATTATCAATTTTCAGATTTAATTAAGTAATTAAACAAGAGTTGAGGTTGCACATTTTCAAATTAAGCTGGAAGTGGAAATAAGAGTAAGGAGAGAAAAAACATGTCTATTCTGAAGTTTGAAGTAGATATAGAAGACTGAGAAGAAGATAGGAGGAGGTTTTGGTGTTGTCAAATGTTGATTCTGGAACTCTATTTCTGTGACAGTCTGTGTCAAGACAGAAATGTGTGCGACCATCTTTGTATGGGCACGGTTGTGTCTTGTATGTAATGTTAGTGTCTTTTGGTATGCTGCAGTCTCCCCTACATGCATCTTTTGGAGCTGAACTTGCAACCTGTAACTAAAGCTTAAAGGGGAAAGGGTGTGCTCGAAGGCTGTTTTTTGGATCTGCCTCAGTCAGATCCTAGGGATGATTCAACAGTTTGTTTTTGGAGCATTGGGTGTGTGAAGTTAGGTGTTGATGTCAAAGGGCGGCATGTGTAGCAAAAATTGAGTTCTAATGGAGGTCCTATTGGATTTTGGTGTCTGTTGGTGCTCAAAAATGCATCCTACAACTATAGAAAACAAATTCTGAAATTCCAAGGATCAATGTCATGCTAGAATCATGTCAGATTCATGATCAAACTGTAGGTGGCTTTGGCCAACTAACAAGAGTGGGAAAACTCTTGTACTCTCTTGGTTTTGCTCATGCCAAGGAGGGTGTTCCTAGAGATCTTTGTAGGATAAATGAAAACAAGTTGGCTACATGGCTTAACTAAACCCTGAAATGATTATTGATCTTCATAATTGCATATTTACAAATGGAGAGAAGAATTCCTTATAAAGGAAATTACAAGACGATGTTTCTAAAAAGAAACCATTGTTATCTAACACAGAAATAGAAAGATGCAAAAACAACTAAAACAGAAGTTACTAAAAACCAAGTTAACTAAAGCTAAGATGACCATTAATATTACAATTAATATTTTAATACCCTCCCTTAATGGTCATCGTACAAACAAAAACTAAGTCAACCCATAATCAGATGGTGTGTTGGTCCTCAAAATGCAAAATATGCAGACTCCTTCTCAGTATACTCTGCCACTTGAGCACTTTGCTGAGACTCTTCCTGGTTGGACATCTTATCGGCCAACCGCTTTCTGCAAAACTTCTTGATATGACCAATCTTCCCACAGTACAAAGACGCCAAAGACGCCATCCCTCTCGTTTTCCAAAGCACGAAAAATGAGGTAACTCTATGATCAACTGGCACAACTCACGATTTTTCAAAAAATCGTCTAAAAAGAGGCTCAGAAACTGTAAGATTTTTCAAAAAAACCTTCGAAAACTTTGAAAAAGTAAGAATTTTTTTTAGAAAAAATCCTCAAAAAACTTTAGCAAAATTTTTATAGAAACATTTTCAAAAACTCTTTTAGCAAATTTTTTTTAGAAAAAATTTCGAAAAACTCTTTGCAGAAATTTTTATATTTCCTAGAAAAATTCTGTCAAAATTGGCTAAAAAAAGTAACCCTTCACGCTGCCATGAAATCACAATTTTCACAAAATCGCCCAAAAACACCTAGATCGCTGCACACCCACGAACTTAGAAAACCGGATTTGCAACTTCCAATGAACCCGTTGAACATAAACACTCTAGACACACCAAATGACGACCATTCCTTTTAGAATCCGCTTGTAGCCTCTGCAAAAAATCACCAAAAAAGGACTAGCGGTAGAGGACAAAGCCTCACAGGTCAAGGAAGTTGGGACCCGCTGATGGAGACCACCAAATCTTAAAATGCCAATTAGGAACTGCAAACCCGCGATTTGCAGAGATAAAAACGGCGCCCAATATACAGATTTGAGAGACGATCTCCAAGGAATCGCGATTAGAAAGGAGCCCCGCCCAGAAAACGCAATCACAAATCAAAAGCGGCGCCCACAGATTTGAACCAAAATTGTGAGCTCACGAAAAAACGGCACCTAAAAAAAATGCGACCAAGAAATGAAGTCCTGCTGCTTACAGATCCTTGAAGGTCAAACAGAAACCTACCACAGAGAATCGCGAGGGTCAAGTTAGGAAAAAAACGCTAGTGAAGACACCAAAAACCCATGAAAAAACACAATCCAGAAAATGCGACCTCGACCCAGAAATCACGATTTAGCAGACACGATTTTTAGAGGAAAAAAAAACGCCTATCTTCAGAAAAAGATGCGACCTCACTGGGAAACCCGCGTACGTATAGTGTTGTACGATCTGTATGACGTACGGATTTTTCACAGAGATCCAAAGGAAAAATTTTCCCTCTCAACCGGGCTCTGATACCATGAAATGATTATTGATCTTCATAATTGCATATTTACAAATGGAGAGAAGAACTCCTTATAAAGGAAATTACAAGACAATGTTTCTAAAAATAAACCATCGTTATCTATAACACAGAAATAGAAAGATGCAAAAACAAATAAAACATAAGTTACTAAAAACCAAGTTAACTAAAGCTAAGATGACCATTAATATTACAATTAATATTTTAATAAACCCTATGCAGAAAGACAATCCAAAAGACTGTCACTACATGTCCTTCATACTTGGCTTACTGGTCTTTTAGACCATAGATCTCTCAACAAAGCAGATTAATCAACAAGTTATGATGCAACTTAAATGTAAAACTTGGTTAATATCCTCATATGTAAAACTCTTACAATTTCTTACTTGACCTATAACCTGGAACCCAAAAACATGCATAACTCTTTGAAAATGACTCACAAGTGTAGATTCTAAAATGATGTATTAAAGATATGTTGCACTAAGTTTATGTAGATTGGTAAAACATAAAATATGAATACTTTATCAGAAGTCTTGATAGATGATTTATCATTTAAAAGCTTGATCAAATGGCTAAGAGTAGGACTCATGTCTTGATCCATGGGCAACAAAGTCAAACTATAAAGCAGTGAGAAAACATGTATGTAAATCAAATTAGAATGGAGAACCAGAAATGCATATGAGATCCTGCCAGTCTAGCTGCAATTTCACTCAAAGACAATTCAAAGACTCAAGTACTTCACATGACTGAACATTTTGTAATCCAAAAATGAACAAACAACCTTGGGATACTAATGGAAAGCTTTTACAACTACAATAGTAGACTGGTCAAAAAACATCAACGAGCTAGCAAATGTGGCCCTAGAGATTTGTCAAATCCTCTGAAATTATTAGACACCTATGGAGATATTCAGAATTTCAGATCATGGAGAGGAGTTCTGCTTGCAAGCAACTTCTTCATATTTACAAATCAACTAAAGACTCAATACATCAGACTTGAAACTAAAAATTTGTTACCCTAGAGCAGACTAAGACTCGAAGACACTGTACAAATTTGGCCAAGAAGCCTGTGTTTGGCTTAGAAAGACCCAGAGACCAACCCTTTTACCAAAGAGAAAGCTTGCTCTTATATCCAATACTTTTGCTTGAGATTGCTCCTGCAGCTGACATTTGTTTATAGTTCTAAGTTTCACTGTTGTCCTACATTGCAACAAGAAGGAAGATCAAATCTGTGCTTTCTTACTTTTATTTTGTTGAAATTGCATAATAGAAAGAATTTGATCTTGGGCTCTAACACAACAAAATATCTCATTCTGTCCAATATTTTGCTCCAAACATTTTTTCCTGCACAAATCATTAATTATTTAGCATAAAGAAATTTCCCTTCAATTCAAGTTACAAAGTTCCCATGCCAATTATTTGGCTCTAAGATGTAGATTTTAACATCCCACACAAAGCTCTTCATACCAGCACTAAATTCCAAAAGAGAACGGGCCGACAATAATGTTTTTGGTGGAAATACTATTTGAAAAGAAACAATATATTCTAGTACATAGCTTCATATGGACACCTTGGGCACTTTATAAAATAACTTTTATATCTCTCATTCACGGCTTTCACGTTTGCATTAGCAAATATTAAAATACTCACGGGCTCTTTTCACTTAAAAGTTAAAACTTTAGGTATTAATATTTACCTTGGCCCATTAAAATAGGTATGCTTGAGCCTTCATATTCCCCTTGATATATATGTCAACCCCAATACTTTACTCATACCATGGGGCTCACCACACTCAAAACACTTAACAACAAAATAGAAACTGCTAGCTATTTGTAGGCTACGGGGAGTATAGACACTACAAAAAACTTCTCACAAATACCCTTTTACCCGATATGCACCAAGAAGATGCCATGTGCCCATTGCTTTCTGCCACTTCAGTCTCTATCTTTGTTATCAATATGAAGTTAAAAAATAGGCAACCTGGAATGCTGGTGTTTTAACCAATGGTTGTGCAAATCGATCAGGGTGGCTCCAACATCAATAGCAACTACATCCATTAAAGGAATCATCAACTTTCTTACATCTGTTTCCTCACTGCTTATAATTTTTACCAGTGCCTTAATATTTTTCTGGAGTTGAATACTAACAGGTCCATTTGAAGCCTTTAGCTTATTACTAAAACGTTTTTATCAACCATAGTGAGTGTTGGAACCTCCATCACTGGAATCACCTGAAGCCTAGCTCTTTGTGTCACTGTCATTTTTAATCCTTCAGTGGTATGAATTGTTGCCCCAATTGTCATACCCACAGGTGAAGCCCTGACAGAAAATTCAAAATTGAATCTCTTGATCAGCATTGCAGTTGTCACAACTATCAAATGTAGCAAACATACCACAAACACATTTTCGAGGCCCCTCCTCAAATGGTAGATAACTGATGTTTTCTGTATTTTCATTTGGATCTTACTACAGCCATGCCACCTAGCACATTCAGTCTCTGGAAAGTGTGCATCACATGCAAATAAAAATTCAAAGGGTTTCTACATCTAAGGCCATTTTGGTACAATTTTCTAAAGATATATGCTCCTTTGCAAGTCATGCTTGAGAGATGAAGTAAGAGATTCTGCAAGAAAAGGATGTAGGGAACAATAATAGCACATGCAAGATTCAAAAGAGTACATGTGCACGGTGCAATCTTTTCATTTGCTGCACAATGGTTACGAAGTACAAAGCTGATAAGCGCCTGTGGTTTGTGGACTGATGAGGGATCAACGGATTCACAGTAATCATTTTATTTGGCAGGGCCAAGCAAAGGAAGTGAAAAGAATATAAAAATATCAGCTTCACTGTGCAAGATACTATTACAATGGGGAAGAGTAATATAAAAGACATGCACAAGCATATGATGCACACTGTGCATACTGTAAAGGATTGGGTGGCAATATGCAATACATGTTATGGTTGCATAACATCATTAAAGAGAGGCTCCATCCCCAATTGGAAACTTAATGGCAACATCTTGAGGAGGGCAATTGAATTCCCTATCATTTGGAACGAAACACAAGTCCATAACATTTAATGTTCTTTCAAACTTTGCTCCATCACATGCTTTGTAAAGACAACCTGCTGTTGCCGAGGCATCATGATCAATAACAGCATAATAATATCTAAGCCTGGCCTTCTCATACCGACGTGGCTTATTTTTCTCAATCTCAGATTCCTTATCTTCTGCCATTCTTGAACATATCTCCCCTGTGAATTGGTTTACATTAACTTTCTTGCAGGAAGTCATGGAATAGGGAAGGAGAGAACCTCCCGATACCCACAATGGACCCACCATTTCATTTTATTTGATAAAATAATCTCTTCGCATACATTAGATTTATTTCCCTTTACACTGTTTCAAACACAGGCCCACCATACTCTCATAGTAAAAGGAATAAAATCCCATTTTATGCTATTTATTGGCCACAAAAAGATTTGCAGAAAGTTCATATTCCCTTAACTTGCCCAACTTCCCATGGCCCACAAAATGAAAATTTACTCCTCACTCATGGTAAGTGAAAATGGGGAATACCATACAGATGGTAAATAAAGTTTAAAACAAATTAAACTTGAGGCTTTAATTGCCCACCCAATTAATACAATCAAGAGCTTACTCAAGAGGATATACAAGGAAAATATGCTTTAAAATCCTCCTCAACACCATCCGTAGAACCGACAACAAATGGGCAACTTGCAACTTAGGGATGAAGAGCATGACCACAGTACCCACAATTGAGAACTAAATGTTAGATTTCAGCTGAATGGAAAAAACATGCCAATAGTGTCTGTGGAAGCTTGTTGAAGGGTATGTGGTTGAAAACTTGAATGTGCAAGGGCTTCTTCCTATTGCCTAATGAATTCTTTCTTTACTTTAAAAATTTCTTTTATAAACATGTAGGTTGTTTCTAGCCATTTTAGCCATTGGAGGCTAGTTAGGGTTAGGGTTATGTGAGAGGGAAGGCATTTAGACAGGATTGAATGTGGGGGACACTACTGCGTGCGTCCTGTCCAGGATGACAGGGGTGTGCATTAGCATTAGGGACAGGTAAATGGTCAAGAACAGGGTACAAGGCAATGCAAAAGTGAAGTGGGCTTAGAATTAGCTGCGTGACATGGATTGGAAGGCATGTAAGAGCTCAAAATGTTAGAATGCTCACAAATCTTGTTTATAAAAGTAGAATGCTAAATTAAGTGCAAAATGAGGGGGAAAAGTACGAAGTTTGCACTTTTCTTATCAACATTATATATATATATATATATATATATTAATATTACATATAAAATCTTGGAATAGCTTCATCTATTTTACTTGAATAAGGACATCATGTATATAGGAATTGCTTGCAGACATGCTTTAATTGATTGAATTCTTCTTTCTAAGGTAAGTTATCGTCCATTCAATGTTGATAGATTTTCCTGAATTAGATCTAGACCTCCCTTCCAATGCTGCATCCTTCCCTCCATGATAGGATTTTTTGGGTAAATTCTTGGTAGTTCAGAGATTTCAAACTCCACAATTTTGCAAGTTCTTTCTCATAGTTCCCTCAATGCATTAAAGAAAAAAATCTTTGACTTATCCTTGCTAATTTTTTGACTTGTAGCAGTTTAAAAAATTATTAAAATTTTCTTAAAAGTTTTTGCTTGCTGAGCAGTTAAAGCGCCTTCTTTCTGAGGATCATCTACAAGCTGAAAATGGGATACTGAATCCACTAAGGAGGTTATGCAAAGACCTGTTACCCTTCTTTCTTCCCATTACTTCTTTATCTTCTTTCCTAGAGCTTGTGCCACTATGATAAATAGGTAGGGAAAAAGAGGACCCCCTGCCTCAAACCCCTTTATGCATTAAAACATCGAGCAGGCAAGTTATTAACAATGAATGAAAATGTAGTACTTATTCAACTTTCAACCTATGTCACCCATTCCCGTGCAAAGTCGACCAAACTTCTTAACTTTTGTAATGCCCTGCCATGCAACCCTAGAGATAAGTTAACTAAAGCAACATAAAAGGCAGAATTTTTTTTTTAAAAGAGAATTAACGGTACAAGTTATAACATACTCTGTTACAACAAGTTAACTAACATCTCTAGGGATAACATGACTGCATTATTGAAATTAAACAATATTCATCCATGCACAAAACTCATTATATTTAATTACATGACTACATTACAGATTACTACATGATCTAACTAACAACCATGGTTGTTCAAAATCCAAACTCACCAAATGAAGACACACATTCTCACAATAATGAACTCAACAGGATGATAGGATATCAATTTACATAATTTATCTTAGTAAACCAGCGTTCACCAAAATGAAATGTAAGATACAACGTTACAATAAGTTTATACACATTTTACACCTTTACCAATACTGTCGGATAGTCATCAGTTCGCCAAGTGGAAAAGTACCTCCTTAGCTCCAGAATCCTGCATGGCTCTAGATCTCATCTGCACATCTACTTGAGATATTAGTCCGTTATAAATACAAATATCAATTGTATGAAATGACTAGCCTAAGGCCTTAAGGGGCCGACCTAATGTCTCGGGGGCTCATGAATGGCCTTGCCTACGTACGCGTAGTGCAGAGACTTCGTAGTTCGGGGAACTAGTTTTGCAACCATAAGGTTGACTTACATGTAATAACTCATAAGGATTCTAGTTCATCACATAATATTTTCTCGAGTATCATTCAAGTTCTAGAGAGTACATGCAATATTCATATTTATGAGTAATCACTACAGAGTACCATTCTCTATCTCGACTCATCATACAAAATGCAGAAAATAGAAAATATTTTTACTCAACTCCCTTAGATGCATGTGAGATCGCAAGAAGGCTATAAACATGTGAAATAAAACATATTTCTTCCCAAGAAGTATTCAGTACATTCATACATCATCTATGAAGCCATCTACAATGATAATTCACCAATTCGGAAGACAAGTCTTTAATTAGTCATAAATATCTTTCATCACTCAGTCCATCTTACACAATTAAGGAAAGGATTCACATCCCTTCTAATTCCAATATATATATCCTCACCCAATTTATTGAAACAACACAAGCATATAGTTTAATAATGAGTTCTACTTTCCGTTAGAAGCCAACACATTATTCAGTGATAACATAGAAATCATTTATTAATAACAAATTGTCTCTTAAAAGGTATAATAAGATATTACACAGACTCTTATCTTGACCAAACAATCTATCCATCTTCTTAAGGTACTAAGTACGAGCTTAACACAATCTCAAAGGCCCTAGATGGGAGAGGAATATAGTTAATAAACAAAATAGACTATAATCTAACAGTCAATGAGCAAAATCACCTTGGTCTACCAAAATTGCCTGCCATCTGCAGATATTAATGCTGTTAGGAAGCAACGCACTTTAAATATAAGCATGTATCAATCATTCACTGCATGTAAGCATTGCTAAAAGACTAAAAGTTTAGTAATCCCACATATTCACTGCATCTTACACTGTTTTTCAATCAAGAACATAGCAACAACCATTGATGTCTAACAATTATATTCCTTGGCATTATTTCGATTAAAAAAAAACATCAACAATTATTATACGTACATCCATATTTTCAATGTAACGTTAATTCATGGCATACAATGATTGCAACACATGCTCAATATGGCCATTATAACTTGCATGTCAAGGCACAAGAGAATGTTGCAGGTAGATTAATGAATTGCATAAAATTCAAAAGAGGCTACAAGAAACCTTTTAGTCCATAATCATATGTGATCTACAAACGACAAGAAACACATATTCTCACAGCCTATTCTATAAACTAAACCAAATCAGACATTAAATCATATACCATACACACGAACTATAACATTAAGTCATAAAAATCAATCTCATGTATAACTAACTTTGTAATTGGCTACTGTAATTCACTTGCCTCGACCCTATGATATTTGAATTTGGTAAGAAATGCGCAGCGTTGAAACACATTTGGTATATCTGCTAACTTGTAAGTTCTCTGTCAGACCCCTATTTAGATTCTACGGAGCAAGATTGAGGACGAGAAACCAGCATTCAATGGGCTCGGGAGAAAGATCTGATAACATTCTCTGACAGTGCAGAACACATATATAATACTTGAAGTCTCAAAGATTTAATGGCAACAAGACCTAGGTGAAACTTAGAGTTTTGACAACACAGTCTATGATTTAGGTCCAACCGTAGAGCATAGTCTCAATAGTGCATGAGTTTGATTCCATTCCACTGCATCTTCTTGTGCACCATGAAGTGGTACAAACAAAATACTTTTCATAACTCATACAACACAAAATATATTGTAAAATGAACCCATTTTATAACATCCTGCTCGACTTCAATAAGATACCAATTTAGAATATCACTGGGGTTGCTTACGAAGGAATAGCATACGTTAAAATAATGAAAAGACCACCATCAAGTGTAACAGAAAGGTAGATTTCAAGTGCCAGCACCACCATCCAACAAATGATTGATGTGATAAACAAAACCAAAATATTTACAGGACATGCCGAGACTAGGTTGGCTAAATAAATATACCCAACTAATAAGATGGAAGGAATGCATTCCCTTTATTGCATGCTTGTCTGTGATACAGGGGACCACAAAACCAGCCAGTCAGCCATGCGTCCAATGCATCGGATAGATTATATATTCTATTTATCAAAACTCTCTTAAACACAACAGAATAAGCAATGATCACAGGATATGCGAGATTCTTATGAATGGTTCAAAGAGAGGTTCCATCTTATTCAATGGTTATAGTTTCTATAAGAAATGAGGCATTAGAATATTTCAAGCAATTTCTATTAAATAGCAATCTTAGATAATGGTGCAGAATGCAACCACAAAATTCGGCCACAAAATTCAAGGCAAACCTTTGCAAATACAAAGCATGGTATCATATTTATTAATGGTTCAAACTATTGAACTATATGCAGCCATATCGACAGAATGCACGCAGTCCATATCACTCAAGGCACAACCTATAAAAGCCACAGCATCCCGAAGATCATGGCACATCCATTTCAATATGAAATAATGGTGTGCAGGTACTATCATGAAGGTGGCCTGATCGAGATGAGATGCAGTCACTAAAAAAAATGATAACGCATAAAATAAGTGGTACTGGTTTAGAATCAAAACTGGTCACAAGGTCTGCCACATTTACAAGATATCGATAAAATGGATTTGTTGAAAACGCTTTAGAAACCTTCAGGCGGTTTGCATAATGTGGACATGCAGACAATGCACATGCACTGTGGCCAAAATGCCTCAAATGATAACATCTCATAACATGCGAAGGTTGCAGCACAAAATGGATTTGTTGTAAATGCTTCAGAGATTTTTTTGATCACATGCAATCGACAACTGTGATACCAGCCTTGGAAAGGCTCTGGTTGACATGACACCTACAAGTTGTGGAAGCACAGTCATGGCGTTGGATCTGTTCAACAGAACACGGCCAAGAAAGTTCCTCTCATGGAACACAATGGTTGCACAAGAATGTTGTCTTTTTCTCTAAGGGTCTATGCATACTTAGATTTCAACATCCTTAACAAGCAGTAACACTATCATTATAATAATGCGGAAGCAATATCAAATTAAGACAATAGAATTTGAATGCACATCAGGTTGAAATAATAAGGCAGAATGAAAAAGAAAGTAACTAAAGAGAGCGATGGTATATACTGGCATCCTACCTCAGATTGTTATCAACGATATCGCAAAACTCAATACTGAAATCCCAATCTAGCCTGTAGTTCCCATTTCATCTTCAGCGCCCTTAAGAATGGTTTACCGAGCTTCAATAAGGTTTTCCCCTCAAAAATACAGCATTGCCTCCGTGGCTTCCCATTTTCTTCCAGATCCCCAGTAGCAATCTCTATTTATTTAGATAGTAACAATCCAAAACCATTTTTGCGGTCTGCAACTCGAATTTTAGGAATGCCTGAGATTTTCTTTTTCCCAAAAAGATCCCCCCTCCTCGAAAAAAATGCTAGGAATATACACTGACTTATTATTAATGTGTGGCAGAAGTTACATCGGCTGTCTCAAAATAGACCAAAAGGTTGTGGAAACAAACTGGTAGTGACAACTGTAACGGTTGGCAGTATCTTTCAAACGCCATATTTAGCAATGCACAATACATGATCACAGTTACATTCGTAACACTTCAATTACCAATAAATAACATAACAATATGCCAATCTCTCTGGAAGACTAAATTTGGTAAGCTTACTCATTAAGAAACATGGTATACGTAATGACAAATGGGCCACTATGGCTGACTCAAGAATTATTTCCAGAAGTAAAAGTTTTTACCCAAATTACTACTCATCTATAATTTGCGAGAAGTCGTAACGAAGGCATTACCATGGTAATTTACTTCAAAAACAGATTTTCATTGTAACTGAGGCCAATGGAACAGCTAATCAACAGTTGTTTCGTAGGTGAAATATTTTATGCCCAAATTAAACAGGTCCTATAAAAAAAAAACAAGGTGGATTGTTGCTAAAGACATTAGAAATTTCTAAACTAATGCAGATAGCAGGCGTTATATCAGATTCCCAATGTGTGCCACGCTGAAAGTATTGATAAACAATTATCATAGTTGGAAACCCTTTGGTAGGAAAGTATGCTAAATGTGAAACGGTTTGACAGAATGCCTCAAAGATGAGTTATCTATATAGATCTCATGAATTTAGTTCCAACTCATCTAATTGTAATAATAAAGATACTATTCAATAAATTGCATACCTCAATTAGCAATTGCTTCTCACCAAATTACCTGATATGACCCACGGTGAATACAGAGGGGCACTACAACTTTGTTGATGAAAAATTCCCAATTTACTCCACCATAAGCTTTATGGACATCTAGTTTTATCGTCATTCCCAATTTTAATGGACTAAATGAATAGTTTTATCATTATGAGCTAACAAGATGACATCTAATATCTGTCTTCGTGCCGCAAGGCCTCCTTGTTCTTTAGTGATCTTGTGCAATACTTTTTTCAATCTATTTGCCATTACCTTACCAAATTTTATAAATTGAATTCCATAGAAAAAATGGTCTAAACGCATCAAAGAGTTCCACTTCCTCTTCTTTTGGTATTAAGGTGAGGGAATTTTTTTGGTTGGTGAATTGGGGTTGCAACGGGTCTCCTTATCGTATAAACGGCCCAAACCAGATGAATCAAAAGTGACCAAAGATAACTGAAAAAAGGAATATGAAAATCATCATCAACATATAGAATTTAATTGTATAGAAGCTTTATAGAAGTTACTGTTTTTTATTAATACTAATTTCCATATATGTGGGCATAGATTACATTACTTGTGAGATTTGTCATTCAGATTTTCTTCAAGTAAGACCATACAAAACACATACATCTTTGAAAATTGAAAGCCTTGAAATCCCATTGTCCAATAGACATTACATATCAAATGGCAGCACTCAGCCAGCCTGTCACCCTACTGTCTTTTATCCAAACAACTCCCAAACAACCCACCCCATACAAACCTCCCCTGAACAACCCTACTTCCTAACAATAACTTACTAGAAATCAAAAATCACAGTTTACCATTACCTTGGCCTGACTAGACAGAATATTTGAGTCCCATTTTCAAAGGCTTTGTACACTTTAATCTGGATAAAGGCCAAGGCCTTAAGTATTTGATAGTAGCACCTAGCGTTGGGGCTAAGCTTGTAGAGTTCTTGTGCAGCTCTTTATCGGACAGCCTTGACACCTTTGTTGACAAATCCAAATGAATGCTAGGCTCTTGCAATGTGTGCTTTTTTGGGGGCTTGTAAATTTGTCTTTGGCTATTTCGTGATGGGGAATGAGAGAGAGCTTTAGTTGTCAAGAAGTCCATCATAGTGAACAACTTGAGATTCTTTGTTAGTTGCATAATATACTTGTTATATTTAGTTATGTTTTGGTTGTGATCGGTCAGGTTGTATTGGAGATAGTTCAGTTTTGATTTCATTGTATGGGAAAATTCTGAGATAATATATATGAGTTGTGTTGTGAGTTCGCAATGAATATATTCTTATGATGTTATTTTATTTTCAGTTTATATACAACACAACACAACAGTCAGTAGTGTTGATGTGTTTTTCTTGCACATGCAAACTCAGAATAAATTACTAAGGTAATCTATCCTCTCTTGAATAAAGTCTCTCGAATGCTAAACAATGTGATCAATCGAGACAACTCCAAGGTTCCTTATTTGTGTTTTTGCTATGGATAGACTCAGTAGTTGATGTGATTTGCTGGTAATCACAAAGGGACTTACGCTGAATATGCTCCTTATTCCACTCAAATGTGTTACTTCTTCCTTATGAAATGGAACTTCTTCTAACTGGCTACGAAAAGAAAATGCAAAAGACAAGGGTTGAGAAAGCTAATCTAAGGACAATGAAGTGATGGATCATGTCAAGATAGACAAATTCCTCATATAACCCAACTCCGCTTCACCATGAGAACCAACAACTACACAAAGTTCGGTGCAATCTTCTAAGGTAACTCAAAGATTTTCAAATTGCGAAGCATTCATCCAAATACCCACAGCTGACGCAACTTGAATGAACATCCACAATCGAACTATTGCAACATGAGGTTCAGGCTAACTTTGCATTGCAAATCACCATCGGCAATCCACAAAAAGTATGAATCGAGGAATTTATCAATATCTTCACATTTATTTATCAAATCAATGAACTATATCTAAAATCTATCTAACTTGCTTTGAATCATCATCAAGAAATTGGAAACCATGCTAACATCCCAAAACAACACAAGTTTCACCAAGCTTCAATGAGAATGTATTGATTTTGGTATAATTTTTACAACAATTTGCCAAAGTCTTTTCAATGCTTCAAGAGCTTCTACACTAACATTTTACCTCCTAAGAACTAATGATCTATCTAATGTATCCCCCCTTACAAATGAAAAGAATGAGCTTTATATAGAGCTCAAGAATTACAATGAATGGCCAGGATTGATTTGCAAATCAATGGCCCAGATTGAGACAACAAGGCAGTTTGTTACAACAATTTGCTATTTTTAGACATGAAAGAGGGAACAAAGGCACATTTCCCAATGTGATAAGTAACATGTCAAAATGTGATTGGCTTGATGATGTGTACATGCCACCTCAGCATTGGGCAAACTAGTTTGATTTTCTCCCTATTCACATTGCTTGGAACAACTTCCCAAATTGTATCTTCTTTCATGGAATAGTCTTTGAACTTGGATTTTCACCTCTGGAACTTTGCATCTTTCGAACTTGCAAATTTGGGATTTTGGATTTGTTCTTGTTGTTGTCTTGACATTTTTTATTTTGAATGTAATTCATGGATTTCTTGATAAACTTGCTCATTTCTCATCTTGTGACATTCTCATTCTTGTGCAGGATTTTAACTCTGGATGGTGTATGAAGTAGAAGATGTTTTATGCCTGAATTCTTGGAGTAGACTTCATGATGGATGTAGATGGCTCATGGAATAGATAACTTTGGAGCTTGAAGATGCAAAGAATTCCTGGAAATGGATTTCTGGACGAATGTTCCTCTCATGATGCTGGATTCTTGAACATGCAGGTGGAATGATCTTTTGGATGCTTGGATGATGGCAAACTTGATGATGCAATATTCTTCCTCCATTTTGGTGATGTTGCCTTCTTTGGAGTAGGGTGAATCAGCTTGATGACACTTCGATCCTCTGGATGGCTTGCCTCCACATAATTCAATCTTTCACTTGATCTCGCTCTCCTTCAACATTCACCGCATACATTGCAAACCTACAAGCAAAATACCTCAAGTTAGTACATCAACATGATACATGATATAAAGGAATTTTACCACTAAATTCACCTTCCTTACGAATGTGGGACAAATAAAACAAGTTCCATATATTCATCAAACAATTTTCAATTTAAGCCAACTTATTCAATAATGCAAAGTGATTTTTCATGAAAACTTTCAAAAAGTGGAAATTGTTCTGGTCCGTGGAATATGCGCCCTTCTAGGGCGCAAAATGCAAGCTCTAGAACATTTTCCCATTTTGCAACTTCAATACTTAGAATTTTTCTTGTTCTCTACTTAAAGTTTCGCTTCTTCTTTGGTAAATTCTCCTTCAATTTTAATGATCTTACATTCAATTTTGCATTTGTATTGAGTGAAATTTTCCGACTTGGCAATCTTCCTTCAATACTTAGGCAATTTTGTAAACTTCCACCTTGCATCAACCTTTGACAAACCTTCACTTGGAGCTTCAAAACAAGACTGGAGTCTTCAAGATACTTCTCACTTAGTTCGACTTCTTCGTGACTATCTGGGCGGAAATTGCATGGAGTAGAACAATTTCCCCCATTGTAGGGTGGATTTTGCATGCTCCAGAACATTTTCCACCTTTTAACACTTCCACACTTAACACCCTTAGTAAATTTCTTCCAAGTTCCTTGCACTAAATCCTCATAAAATTGTATCAACTTGCAAGAATGGGATGTTTTTCCAAGTGCAAAGATCCTCCTCTAGAAGGGTGCAAATTACATGAGGCAGAACAATTTGCATCTTGGGAGGGCGGATATTGCATGGAGTAGAACATTATGCGCTCTAGGATGGGTGGATTTTGAAAGGGGTAGAACATTTTCCTCCATTTTCAACTCAATCATGACTTTCACTTTGAATTTTCAAAACAAGGATGATTTCTTAGAATGTTTCATACTTAGTCAAATTTCGTTGTTCCTTCTAGGGCGGAAATTGCAAGAGGTAGAATATTTTCCACTATTTCCAAGTCTCCTTCTAGCTAAAGCGCAAAATGCAAGGGGCAGAACATTTTCCCCATTTTGGTATTCTATCATGACCTTCACTTGAACTTTCAAAACAAGGTTGAACTTCCCAAGATGTTTTATACTTAATCAAATTCCCTTGTGAGCTTCTAGGGCGGATATTGCATGAAGTAGAACTTTTTGCACATTTTGCATCATCCTCTAGGTAGGGTGCAAAATGCTTGGGGCAGAGCATTTTCCCCACTTTGCATTCATCATACTTAATCAATTTTTAAAACCTTGTCCAATTCAATTTCTCCTCTGTTGGTGAATGATGTTGGAAATCCTCTTTCAAATTTGTGAAATTGAATCCCTTGAACACCTTCTCCTTAGGGCGCATAATGCATGAGGCAGAACATTTTGCGCTCCAAGTTGCACTTGAAGATTTTCATCAATCTTTAACTCTCCTCCAACTCCATAAAGCAATTCGTCATGTTTCTTTATAAGTATTTCCAAGAATTTGTCTAAAGGCAATCATGCATCCAAAATGGAGACCTTCAATCTAGGGCGGAAATTCCTTGAGGCAGAGCATTTTCCACCTTTTTGGAGCGCAAATTCCTTGTGAACAAGGAATTTCCGCTCTTCCTTACCCTGAATCCTCTCTCTTTCACTCTCAACTTTAACTTCTTTTGGCAGTTTTTCAAGATTTTCAAATGGATTCTCTTGAAATTCAACTAGGGAGCATGATCAAAAGGACCTCAATTAGGGCGCATTCTCCTTACTAGTGAGGATTTTCCATCTTGCTAGGGCGGGAATTCCTCATGTATGAGGATTTTCCATTTCCTTTAACTTTGACATTTTTATTTCATCTCTCAAACTTCTACTCCTTGGCAAGTTTTTCAAAATTTTGCATTGGATCTTCATTAAACCTTGATGAAATTGACTACTCTTTCAAAGATTAGTGAATGGAGTGGATTTCTTTCAAAAAGGAGAGGGAGTAGAAATAACGCATTTTCCTCATTAGTGAGGATTTTCCCTCATTTCTTGGTGCATAATCCTCATTGATGAGGATTTTCCACTTTTTGCACTTAGATTTTTTCTCTCAGACTTTCTCTTTTCCTTGACGAAGTTATCAAAAGTTTCAAATGATTTTCATTGGATCTCCATGGATTTTGAAATGAACAAGGGCGAATGGAAGGAGACTATAAATGGTGCATAATCCTCATTGGTGAGGATTTTCCTCTATTTGAAATTAAACTTGTCACTTCTCTCCATTCAACTTTCTTATGCCCTTAGTGAGTTCTTCGAGCTTCTTGATCTTGATTCTTCATAAGATTGTCTCTTCTTGCAAAGGCGCATATTCCTCATTGGAGAGGATTTTCCTTCCAACAGCGCATATTCCTCATGGGCAAGGAATTTGCGCTCCTCGATATGAATTTTCTAAGTGTTATCATCTTTGCAAGGGAATTTCTAATGATTTTCAATGATCAAACTTGATTATTATGCAATGTTGATGTTTAGATGACTACTCCTAGGGCGCATTGTCCTCATAGGCATGGAATTTCTGCTCATCCTGGGTGCATTGTCCTCATAAGCAAGGAATTTCCACTCATGGTCCAAGAGTTTTTGCCCGATTTTGAAGTGTCGTGGATGGAAGTATATTAAGTATATGCTCAGATATTGAATTTCCTATACTTTAAATATTTTGAAATATACTTCTAGGATGTTTGAGATAGGTTCGGGATCCATCGGGTTTAACATGTAGATTCTAGATTTTTGAGGATCCACTAGATTTCAGACTTAGCCAATTTTAGGATCTCAGAACATCAGGATTCCAGACTTAGTCAATTTTCAAGACTTTGGTGACATGCATCAGGATGAAGACATATAGACCTCTTGGCAAGAAGCTGTTGAGACTTGGATACACAACACTATCAAAATCCTACAAGCTTAGAGGAAAACTAAACCTAAAGCAAAACAAGGACAAAAAGCAAGAAAAAAGAGGGGGTCCCCATTTGCAATGGGGCGATGTGTGATTAGGTCACAACAAGTAGGAAGAGGAAAGCACCAGCAGCAACAGAGTCATCTACTGAGGCTTCCCATAGTGCAGAGGAGGAGGATTGCATTGAGGCTACTTCATCAGCCTCGGCCACTTTTCCCTTACTAGAGGATATTATAGTGCCGACAGGTGAGATTCCATTATTGAGTGATGTGCCAACACAGATTACTGCTATTGCCGCTCAACCGAGTGCTAATCCAATACCTTGGGGAGAGATAAGGATGCCGGTGAGGGAGGATCGAGTTACTCTTCCAGTTGAGGACACCACTCAACATACTGGGTGGTCACTAGAGAACTCAACACACGTCGACTGTTGGCTGCAGTTATTAAGAGCTCCCCTTCGGATTACAAACATCCCTCCTGTGAGTCCTCCACAGGAATTACCAGAGTCGGCCAATGAGCCTGCAGTTACTATACCACTACTGACTACTCAGGTGTAGGGAGTAGAGGTAGCCCAGCTAGTTCCAGTTCCTACTCAGGCACAGGGGGTAAACATGGTACATACATTGCCAGAGGGTCCTTCGGGTGAGCAGGTCCCTACACTTGGTACAACCACGATAGAGGGGAACTCTCTAGCAAGGGAGGCTTCTATGAGTTCTGAAAGTCCAGAGGAGATGACTTTCTAGATATTTAGACCTGACAAGGAGGATCCACTTGGTACGGTTCTTAGATATGTACAAGATCTTGAACCCATAGGGGCGATTATTAGTCAGGTGGCTAATATTGCCAGACGACTCGATAGCAGACATTCCCCATTGGTTCTACAGAGGCACGAAGGATAGAAGAATTTGTTATGAACTCCCTAGCTAAGTTTGCATGCCATTTCAAGGCCAAAGGGTGGCCAACCATCAACACACATGAGATGCAAGTTGCTTGGAGGCCGAATAGGATTGTTCCTAGATTCGGAGGCAGGGATGGTCATGTGCTAGCCGCACTTTATACCATTGAGGATCGCTTCCAAGCACTCTTGTATCAACATGAGGAAGAAATAGAGCATCATGTTACAACCATGGCAAAAATTGATGAAGTTGCCCAAGTTTGTAGGAAACTCTGAGAGGCCGTGGATGAGCAAACCGTCCAGTTCCAGAGGCAACTTGTTCAACAAGCTAAGTTGACAGAGTTGGAGAAACAGAAGGTGGTAGCATGAGAGTCAACTTTGGAGGATGGAGCTAGAGAGCTTGCAACCAAGGAGAAGGAACTAGGAGACCTCCTACACACTCATGAGTTGATGCAGAAGGAGTTGGGTGATCTTGCGAGCACCCATGCAAATACTAAACAGGAGTTGGCGAACCTTCAGGGGACATACGCGAGAACTAAAAAGCAGCTAGAGGAGGCAGTTCATATGGCGAGGGTGACGAGGGAAAGAGAAGTTATAGCAGCTCACCATCTTTGACAGCGTACTGATGAGGTTTATTGGTTGCTCCAGTTGGACTCCCAGCAGCAACAGACTTCAGCATCAGTTCCATCAGCGACGACCCCGTCAACATCTACTCCAGGGATGTCCACTTCCCCTCCACCTACTTCGCAGTAGTCTAGCTTATGGGTTTTGTGAGTTTTTGTATCCTAGTCGTTTGGAAGACGACTAAACTTTTTGCGGGGGATAATGTTAGTCGCATAATATACTTGTTATATTTAATTATGTTTTGGTTGTGATCGGTGAGGTCGTTATCTCCCGAGCAGTTGTAGTCGTTGGCAACGTTTGGCCATCCAGGCAACCGTCTGCTTCCTTTATATACCCATCATCTCATTGTATTGGAGACAATTCAGTTTTGATATCATTGTATGGGAAAATTCTGAGATAATATATATGAGTTGAGTTGTGAGTTCGCAATGAATATATTCTTATGATGTTATTTTACTTTTAGTTCATATACATTTTGTTTACTCTGTATGTTCTATTTAGGCTCAATAGGCAGTAAACATTCTTCACATACTATATGAAGTTCAAAAAAAGACACTTCATTTTTTTATTAGTAAATTCCTATCTTGCTTAATTGCCATGATTGAGGGGTATCTCTTCCATCAAATTTGACCATGACTTGTATGTAGGTTTGCTTGCTGGGCTAGAACACACCTAGAATTGATGTGATAGTTTACCCAATAAAACATTCAATATTTGTACATTTAAGTCTGCAACATTTCTCTTGGGAATTTGAACATGGGTCTTCACCGTGAAAGCCCCGGTGAGTTACCATTTGAGCTCATCCCATTTGACAAACAAAGGCATTTCATTATTCCATTCTTTCAAAACTGTTCTTTTTCCTTGTGGATTCTTCTATTGCTTTTGTCATCTCAATCCACAATATGGCAAAATTTGTGGAAGGATCTTGCTTGATATCCATTCAGACTTGGGTTTTTGCTAGCATATGACTTTTCAATGTGTTTTTACTTATTTTGGATTCACTTCTTGCATTACAAATTTATTATCCTTTTTCTAGTTACTTGACTGTTCTTTATGATATTCTCTTATGATGTCTTTAGTCTGCTTATTCTAATTTTGTTTCTTCCTACAATTTTTTGGTAGGTGGAAAAATTCCCTGTCTCTCTCTCTCTCTCTCTCCCCAACTATTTTGCTCTTAGCCTATGTTTTTAAATTATTTCTTGTTATTTTTAATATCTTTTGGTGCTCCATGTTTTCTTTCTCTTTTGCCACAATGCCTCTTCATTCCATCCTCCCTTATGACTTCTTGAACTACTTCTTTTTCTTTATTTAGCTCTTCCTTCTTTATAAAGTTGAAAGAGGTAGCCAAAAGATTTTTTTTGATCTACTCTTTAGCTTTCTTCTTGACATGCATCAATTTCCATGTCAATTTATATTGCTTTAATCTCCATACATCTTAGTCTCCACTATTCTTTTAGCTTATCTTCAAATTTTGAGTGTTGGGTCTATATCATCTCAAATTTAAAAAGGATACTTGATAGTTTTTTATCATTTTGATGGCTTAGAGAAGTTGACCAATAATCTGATCCTAATTCACAAGAATATTTAATTCTATCTTCTTGCTCAATACCAACTATTCTGGACTTATTAGTCTCCTTATCTTTGATTGGTTAAAGTAGAT